>JAWNOQ010000003.1:10407500-12807500 GCA_035045865.1 Drosophila austrosaltans
CAAAAAAAAAATGATTAAAAAATAACGGTGCTGCTAAGGCGATTTTCTTTTCTTTTGTTTAATTCATAATTAAACACTTAACAATAAAAAAAATATTTCATTCCGTTTTTAAAACCATTCGGTTCAAAAACTTCAATTAATTCTCGAAAAAAAGTGAGTCTATTCGATTGATCGGCAGTGTATAAGCCGAGGACTGATCCCCAGCGGCAAAAATAGGAAAAGTAAGTCTATGAGTTATTCCTAGCAGCAAATAAAAAACTCGAAGTCATTCCTAGTGACATTAAAAGTCAAGGAGTTTTTCCTAGCAATATCGAAAGACTAGGATATGACCCTATTTTTATTTAGGTAACAGCAGTAAATAAAAAACTCGAAGTCATTCCTAGTGACATTAAAAGTCTAGGAGTTATTCCTAGCAATATCAAAAGACTAGGAGATGACTTTTTGTTTTATTTAGGTAATCGCATACGTTTTGAAACTAAACAGGACCAACAACTTTTAACGAAATCCAAAGAGATGATAGATTAAAAACCTTGAAAGGTTTTGATCTTCCTTGATCTACAGGAAGAAGAATCTTTTATTGATAACTACAGCAATAGAGATTCCTCTGCTTGCAAAATCATCACGTTCCATTAACCCTCTTCCTACCCATCACGTGTTAAAGATGGCCTGGATTCTTTGATTGATGACTTTCTTGTGGACATAGATGCGTACAATGCGCAGTACGTTTAAGTGGCTCAATCAAAGAACTCGAAAAGTTTAATGTAAAAAATAGTAAGAAGTGCAGCGTGTTAAACTAAAATAATGTCAGGTTAATCTACAAGGTAGGTCTACAGATAGATTGACCTGATTAGGTAAAAAAGAACAGTCTGTTTGCCCATTCAAAAGGTTGTGTATAAAGAAAGTACCGAGCATTAGGGCAAGTTAACATTACCCCCACTTTAAACGAAGAGCAAAAACCAGAAACTGTTTTTGAACAAATTCAATTTTATCTTGGTGTAATCCATATTGTGGAGACCAAACACATGATCCATACTCCAAAATGGGGCGGACCAGTGAAATCAAATGAAATTTGGTTATGTAATGATCGTCAAATTCTTTCGACCATCGCTTAACGAAACCAACAACACTCATGGCTTTACTGACAGTGGTAGTGATGCGACGAGTGAAATTTATTTTTTGTTCCATGAGAACACCCAAATTATAAGACTCGTTCAAACGTTTAAATGGGGTATTAAAATACATCACTAATTAAAAGGGGATATATGAAATGACATGACATTACATTTAGGTTTAATAAGTTAATTTCAAACCAAGTTTAAAAGTTATTAAGATCAACTTAAAGCAGACGAAGTTTTTAAAACTAAGACAAAGCTTAACATCGTCCGCGTACATATGTAAGTACACGTGAGTGAGTTACAATTAACGGAAGGTCATTAATGAAGAGGGTAAAAGGCAATGGTCCTAGATGGCTACCTTGTGGCACCTCCGAGGACGCATTGATGGTCTTTGAAAGGTGAGCCAATTAAGCAAAAGGGTTTGAAGGCCAAGTTCGTTCTGCTTGAACAAAAGCAGTTTACGATTATCAGAATCAAAGGCCTTACTGAAGTCAGTAAAATGACATCAGTTTGTAATACATTCCTGAATCCTTCTATCGCTAAAGAAATAAACTCTAAAAGGTTAGTGGTAGTAGATCTACGTTTCATGAATCCATGCTGAGAAGATGAAAGAATAGAACTACAGAAATGTTGCAGTTGAGAAGTTATAATTTTCTCAAGTGCCTTTGGGATAGCAGACAATTTGGAAATATATAAATATAATTTAAAGCTACGGATTCATTACTTTTTTTATGCAAAGGAATAATAAAAGATTCCCTCCAAATGATTGGGAAAGAGGAAGTTTTAACTGAGAAATTAAATAACATAAGAATTGGGGAAATCAAAGTACTCAGATTTGTACAAACCACTTTTCTATACCACGTATTATTTATATCCTTTTTATATGAGTGAAGAGAAAGAAAATAAGTCATAAGAAACAGAACTTTATTTTCCACTTTCACTATTTTACTGTGTCAGCCACCGCTGGAACACGTCTTAATCGTTCGTTTTATATTAATTACAGCCGTTTCAACGGCTCAAATGACAACAAAATTAAGAATTGAGTGACTGACTGTCGCCTGCAAGTTTCACAATTTTCGAGGAAATCTCAAATACATGCGTAATAGAGTCTAATACTTAGAATATGCTACAAAGAGAAATATTTGGTTCCTCAACATCCCCTCCCCTGAAACACTGTTTCTGAAAATGGCAGGGGTGCAATCTTCGTGATCGGAAGAGTGATCTCGCCTGTGATTGTTTGAAGCTGGATCGCTCTTATAAGGTCATCATCTCCTGGGAACACCTGAGTTACCCGTCATATAATAAGCTAATAACTATTTTCTACTACTACTTTCAACTACTCCTGTAATAGTTCTGCTGCTGGATCTGTAGATGAGCAGCAATGTTGTGATCTTTCTAGTATAGTACAGAATATGCATGGTCGTCGTGCAACCAAGGTGGCCATTCCACCATAAATCAAATTTAAGCAGCTCACTCTCGAGCACGCCTCGAGATACACAATTCTGCTTTGTGCTCACATGTCTCCAAATGTGAGAAATGGTTTCCAGAATTTCAGAAGTGCGGTTGGCGACAAATGTTTTTAGCTTATGCGGTTGGTTAGAAATCCTTGAAAATACAATGGTAGTGTCACACCATGCGTATATTTTAACTTCTTTCTCCCACCGTATTCTTTTGTGTTACACGTTTGTGAACAACAGCAGAGTAAGCCTTTAGCAAAGCATCTGAAAATGCGTTTAATTCAATTTAGTCGGTGCTGTTATCAATGAAACGTGGTAACCTTAGTTGATTATATAAAGATGTCTTTATAGTCTTAATCTTTTATATCTTTTTGTCCCAATCCAGATCTAGCAGCCATAGTTCCTGAAGCAGAATTTTAAATATTGGCGTCAAAATGCCAAATGGATTAAAAATGCGTGCAGTGTCTGAAAGGAATTATCGCTTGGTGCAGCTTCCTTTCTCCGTTATGGAAATCTTGTACGTCAGTACATCATCTCTTGGGTGCCAATGTAGCCCAAGAATCTTTGTAGTAAACCTTAAGATATCAATTTAGTGTGATTTGATTGCTATTCGATACCCAATTACTGATTCCATCGACGTAGAGAGGAGTATCCTAGCGGCTCTAGGAAACTCTAACTTATGATCAATTGTAAGCTGCTCCAGTACTCTGACTGCCAGGTGCGCAGGCAGTCCCGAAAAGGACTCTTCATAATTTAAAATGCTTTAATGGTGCTGCAGAATTTTTCCTCCAAAGGATTCGTTTAAGGTTTTGATAATTAGGAGCCACTGAAATTTGTCTGAACATTTTACCAATATCTGCACAAAATACAAACTTGTGCATCCTAAATCGTAAGCAGACGTCAAACAGACTGTGCTGTATGCATGGACCAATATGTAGTGCATCGTTGAGGGATCGACCGTTCCGATCCTCGAATGAACCGCCGAATACCACTCGGAGCTTAGCGCCCATTACCGGATGATGAGGTAGGTAAAAGGTCATCTCCGAGGTATTTGCAATTTCCTTATCATCTAACTCTTATATATAGCCTAACTGTATGTATTCCCTCATAAACTATGTATATTTCGACTATAGATTAGCATTCTTTAGTAAGCGACCTTGTCTGCTTTAAACGGCAATTCGACGATGTTTCTTCCATTAGCATGTCGGCTGTGCATGTCAAGGAAATGCTTTTCGACCTTTTTATCTTAAGCGTTGATAGGTGTGAATAATGCTACTTCTTCGAGTCCCCAGAATCTTTGCAGCAGACCATCAATCTCAACAGTAGACAGAAACGGTGTTGATGTGGATAGACTTCACCATTTCAAAAGGGTAATAGCTTAACCGAATATTATAGCCATTGCAATTGTGCGTTCCTTGTCATCACACAGATTGTCGCTAGTGAAAACCGACCGGATGCAGTCATTCCCAGTCAAATATCAATCGATGGATTAGTGTGAGATGTAGGATCTGCCAATTCATAGCCAGCGATAGCGATAGTCCATATGTTTTGACGAGCCAGTGATAAAGTGATCTTTCCAAGGACATGCGCCTTCATATCAAGGTAGCGATTTGATTTTCGAGATTTGAGTAAAAGAGAGCCGAAACCTCTGGTTGATATACCCGAAACGGCAATCCGAGACGATGAACGATGGAGACCCAACGTTTGGGTGCATCTTTCCGAAATGTAGGAAAGTTCTGAGCCACAATTCAATAAAATACGATATGCAGTAAAACTTTCTTTGTGTTTTTCCACGTATACTAGTGCTGTTGGCAGTGTACTTCTGGCATGCCAAAGTGGCGACTTTGCTGCCAAGTGGTGTTTGTAGGCGCTACCACTGATGTGTCGGGCAGCGGATCTTCAGGAGCCTGGCTTGAGTTGGCTGGCTGCTGTGATTGCACCTTTGCTGGAGCTGCATGTCCCTCGGCGCTTGCAATGCTTTCAGGAAGACTTAGATTCACACGTGCTAACTTCATGACCAAGCATCACGAAATATATATGTTTGAAGCATATATGTTTCTCTTTCACAAAAATGTAACGTTGATTGACAAGCTCTGGAATTGGGAACAAGCCGACGGTATATGCTCATTACTAAAATACTTGGTGCAGTTGAATTGCAGCATCGTGTGTTCTTGCCTTTCTACTTTGTCTTCTCTTTGTTAGCTGACCCCCTGAACAGCAGCTTAGCTAAGCTCAATTCTATCACATCCTGAATTCAAAAACTTGAGCAAATCATTCATTGTTTTCATACTTTGACTATGGTCAATCCATTAACGTCTGGTGATCTCATCAACCTTTGCGGTGAGCAAATATATCGGCCAACAATCTCGCCCAGTTTGCCCAGATGCATCTAAAGTCCGAAAAACATCACTGGCACAACTTGTCAGTGCTCGGAGGGATAACGAATTGTGACCAACCACTTTTGGCAAATTGGTGAATCCATCCAGAAGCAACTTCACCAAATAACGTGGCTTTTCAAAGCGTTCACATAACAACGTCCAACCGATCTCGTAATTACCCTCGACTACAGGCAAATGTTGAATAAGTGAGGCAGCTTCTCCAATAATGCGTGACTTCAAATGATGAAAAAAAGTTGTTTTATGATGAAAAAAAAATAAAACGTTACAATACACAAGATCTTTCCTACAGATGTGCACAAAGGACTTACTATAAAAATTCGATATCACCCCATTGGTAACACTATTTTAATTTGTCAGCCACTGCTCTAACACGTCTTAATCGTTCGCTGGCACATTTATCAACGGATCAAAGAGTAAGAGTTAAGAATAGGGCGTCTGACTGGAAATCACAAATACATGCGTAATAGATTTAAACAGAAAATTACTTAGAATATGCTAGAAAGAGAAGTGTTTGGTTCCTCAACAACAAGGTATCATTCAACCATCTTATAGTCCATACAAACAACCAATTAGGATGGAATCCAAAAAAAAAAAAAACTATTGAAATGAGGAAACTGATGATAGAGACATCCAATTGCCGGTGGTGTTGGGAGCAGTCGTCAACACATCCTCCGACGAGGAAGAGATCAATAAGTGGGATGTCCAGCGATAATGAGATAATATGTTGTAGAAGGAATTACAAAGGAATAAAGGTTGAGTTTGATAGGGGAGGGTATGAAGTAGAGTAGCAGTAGTGGCCAGATGTGGAGGTAGTGTACCTCGTTAAGGAGGAGCGTGAGCAAGGGAGAAGGACTTAAAAAGACGTTGCGGATTTAAAAATTAGGGATTTAAACCAGACGTTTTAGTAATAAAATTGGTCATATGTTTATAACGTATGGAAATGTACTAATCTCTTATTTTGTTTTATTAATAAACCAAATGCTGCTGTTAAACATGGGTATATTAGCAAGCAAGTCGTCCCAGCCGACATTGAGTATACCCTGTACCAGTTAGTTATAATAAATAAAGTCGAAAACCCTGCAGATCGCCAGATCTCGCTCATTCTTTTTAATTTTTTAAATTAGTTAACTCACGTGTAAACTATGTATAAAACTTGTTAGACAATACATGGCTTACACGTGGAACACAAGCATCAAAAAGCGAAAACATAGTATCATAGAAAAAACAAATGGCAGCAATCATATCATTACAGGTGTACAGACATTGAGCTTGAAAAAGTTAGTTTTACGAAAGCAACGGGTACGAGACGTCGAACTGGTACCAGCAGTTGGTAACCGAAAAGGTAGATCAATCGGTAAGTCTAAAGTTGGATGGAAACTGTCTTCAATGACGACTAAAGGATCAATCCTCGAAACAGTACAGTTAGATGAATCTAACATAAATATAAGATCTAGTATTCTCTCATTTTTATTAAGCACTGGATTAACTTGGGTTAAGGATAACTCAAGGAGACCGTCAACAAAGCAGTGTGAGGAGGAGGGCATCAACAAGGAAGAGTCACCATAAAACGTCAGGTAGATTAAAATCTCCCAGAACAATAAATATGTCTGCATCCGAAAGAAGTGAAGAGACAAAGCGAATAGCTTCTATTTAGGAATAGCTAGCATATACAGTCATGTCAGAACTCGGTGGAATATACGAGCAAGTTAGAAAGACAGAAAATGATTTTAAACAAATTTTGACACTAACAAATTCAATGTCCAGAACAACACTATTTCAGAAGGAAGAGATGAATTTACGGCAATCAAAACTCCACCACCATTTCTGGAGATTCGATCACATCTATAGGTTGAAAATATTGTGAGAAAAACAGAAGCATCAGAAATGTCTGGCTTTAACCACGTTTCTGTAAAGATCAAGATATGAAAGTCAAAAGATTGACTATCTACAAAAAGCTTAGAAATTTTAGATTTTAGTCCTCTAACATTCTGATAGGCCAGAATAAGGGACGAAATTAGTTTTTTGACCCGCCAGCTACTGACGAGCCAGAGGGTACGGTACTTGTGTTAGGCAGGCGAATCGGCGGCCGATTTCTCTTTTTTTAGCCGTATACTCCTTTGTAACTAAATGTTCCGGCCAAAAATCTTTGTGACAAATTTGGTCAAAGATATTTGGAGGGACACTGATTTTAAATGACGAAATGTCACGGGTATATGAAAACCTAAACTTTTCCACCACTATGTTTGGCGCAACGACTTTTGTCCGGATATGGGCTATGACATCATCTGATGAAGTATTGGGGTTGAACCGCGAAACAAAGATCTGCTTGCTTGATATGCAATCGCGAGAGTAATGGTCGGGATCGCGGGCAATGTATAAACGCGAGCGCAAGCACTACACAAACAACAACACTAATTTGTATGCGAGAGCGCGAATGCAAGAAAAAGGTATCAAAAACACAAAGTCAAAGTCTATGCAGGCAAAACAACAAAACTGTAAGTTTTTTTCTTAAGCGAAACAATACGTAATAATACCTTTGAGTAAATGTTTATGAACAATTTACAATAAATTAATCGCGTAATAAGTAATTTCGGCACAGATTCCGCGAAAATAATTTTTATTTGCGGGATTAAATGAAAAGATTGGATATAAGCGAGAGCGCAAAGAAAGAACGCGTCCGACTTCGTTTAAGTGAAGAAAGTATATGAAAGTATATTTTGACCTGTATGTCGATTTCTTGGTTATGACGTCAGTGGTGCCAGAATTTAAGCGTTAAAATATGCTAGATTTTACAAAAATACAAGCTAGAACAAGTTTCTTGCTGTTCTTTGTATATATATATATATATATATGTATATATATATATATATATATATATTCTGAGAAACAAAATTAAAGGCTCTCTATTATGGTACTGTCTTCCTATGACACACCATTGAACCTACATAAACAGGCTTGACTTTGCTTATTCCGACAAAAGACCGATTTATATAATAGAACAAGAGTTGTCCGTACTAAGACAGGGAAATTTATCAACGATTCAGTTCTATGACGAAATCGAAAAAAAAAATTGACACTTTTAATAAACAGAACAAACATGACATATGATTCCACCATAGCTGCTTCCCTTAATATTAGTATTTATTTCCGGCACAAAGAAATCCCTCAGTGATATTTTATTTTCGGTAGGACCTAAAGACTTGCCATCAGCTCTTGGTTTAGCACTGGAAGTTGTGTCAAACGATGAGCGTTTCTGATGAGCGTTATTGATAGTTCTTCGCGGTTTAAACAACCGACTCAATATCCAAATCAAAAAAACAATTCATACCAAACCCAGATTTCAAAAAGACCAAATAGTGGAACGGCCAGATACACTGGGCCTAAACAACAAAGAATTAACCTTGCATCAATAGAAGAAACTCCCATATGTCAGTCAGAGGAAGAATATCGAACACTGGCAGATTCTGAGGTATCAGACATCGATGATCACGACCAGCTCCAAGAAATAAGTTTTTTAGACATAGCTCCCTGCTACCGTTCGTAGAACGATCGATAGCAGGAAAGACACCAAAAATTATTAATATATACAGACGCATTGAAAAATTATATTAAGCCGATGCCAGAACTAAAAGGAGTAATTAGAGTTGAAAAAAATTTTTTGGTTAAGTCACTTCATGGCTTTAACCCAGTTCAGGAAAAATGAATTATGCATCTTTTTGGCATCAATGCCACATTCTTTCTTTTGCTAAACTTAACAACCTTTTACGGAATAATAGGTCTTGACTTATTAAACGAAGTTTGTGTCACTTTACACTTCAAAAGCAGAACGCTAAAAACCCAGTCCGGATCCGAAAAAATACAATTTCAAAATGTTCAAATGTCAATTTTACAGAGGTAGAAGATATAGAAGTACCCCCGGAAATCAGAGAAAAATTTAAAAAAATGTTAGAAAAAAGAATGAGCGTTTTCGCTGACCCAAACGAGGCCCTATCTTATGACACAAATATCATAACCACAATCCGAACAGAAGACGAAAACCCGATCTACTCTAGGCATTATCCATACCCGTTAGGGTTCTTAGACTAAGTCAATAGCGAGACTAATGATATATTGAGGGAGAATATTATCAGACCATCAGTATCCCCTTATAATAATCCGTTGTGGGTAGTCGACAAAAAAGAAGAAGACGAACAAGGAAACAGAAATAAACGACTTGTTATCGGTATTGTTATTGTATAATACCCTCTGCAAGGGTATAAAAATAACGAACTACTTGAACTCATAATACATCCCTATACTGGATTATTTGGAAAGATTTCAAAATCCTTAGACACTCAACTAATATTTTAATGTACTCGGAAATTACCGATGAGATAACTGCATTAATGTTTCATTTCCCTTTATCTCATATGCGATTAATTCTTGAGTCCGACGTAAATCATATAAGAACACTATTGAAAACAGTTAATATTCAACTCCAAACTCTAAAGGTTTTAATGATTTCGAAGAACTAAAATTTCAGCAAAAAGAATTAGATAATTCAATAAATAGACAGGCATCAATAAATTCAAAGGTTCAGGATAAAATAAATAAATTAGCAGAGTCAGTAAACAGCATCATTAAATTTACAAAAAAGAAACAGATTGAGACAGGCGAACTTTACCGAACTTTGCTCAATAGAAATAGAATTATGATTTCGGAACTTGGAACTCTAATGTTGTCAATTACACTTGCAAAGATACAAATAGTGAACCCGGAAATTTTTGATTCAGAGGACTTAAATAAAATTGAAAATGATCACTCTGCAGGGTTAACTATAACAGATCTAATTGAAATATTTTATATTAATGTAATATTAGATAATAATTTTTTTCATTTCAATATTAAATATCCCAATCCTAATTTAGTTTGTAAAAAAAAAACTGTTTCCAGTTCAGCAATACTACACTTCGAAGGAAATAATACCGTCGCAGACTGCGGTAATAAAATAATACCAATCATAAATAGCACCACCACGCTCATCTCTACATTCTGCAAGCAACTAAATTCGACAACCTGTGCCCAGCAGCTACACTCAAAAGGCATCGCACACGGCGACACACCAGTTTTTTTTCTCCTCATTGCGATGCTTGTAGCATACGTTCGCAGAACACTGGGCACTTAAGGAGTCCGGCGGAACCTCAGTATCTAAAGCAGAAAACAGGAATACTTCCAAAAGACCAGTCCAGCTGAAGCATGGAGATATTAGGATTAATGTAAGTAAAGGAATTAAAGATTATAAGAAACATCAAACGAAAGAAAATTAAATCAATTAAAGAAAAGGAAGAAAAAAACGAAGTGAAAAAATTATATAAATATCTAAAAGGAAAATATTCAAAGGAAAAGATAAAATAAAAATTTAGAATCATAAGAAAAATAAAATTCAGAACAAAAGCTACAATAGCTAAAAAATTCAAACAAATTAAGAAAGAAAAGAAGTGTAAAAGAAAAATTTAGAATCGTAAGAAAATTAAAATTCAGAAAAAAGCTACAAAAAAATTTTTTTTAACAGATTAAGAAAAAAAAAAAAGAGAAAAAATTAATGTATAGCACTTAACGATATCCAAATATAATAATCGAAATAATATCATAATACCAGTTTCTAAAAACGAAAAAAGTTTCATAAATAATTTTTAGTGAAAAGTGAGGAAAAAGTAGAGTGGCAAGTGAAAAAAAAGTAAAAAAAAAGAGAGAAAAAAAAAAATCCAAAGCGAAATCGAGTAAACCGAATGAGTTAATTTTCCACCGATATTGTTGATCGTGAAAGAACAAATTTTTTCCCAAAATGCCAGACGATTGGGTTCGGTCAGCAATAGTTCAGGATGCGGCACAGCAATCCAAAACGCAAACACCAACTTCTGGGACTTCCACCTCAGGTGCTTCGGTTAACAGGATAGAAGCCATTTCGATTCAGGGCTTAGAAGCCGCCATAGAGGCAGTGTTAAATGGACAAATGGGAAACATAGTGAAACATGTATCCATGCGTACTGAGCAGGAAAATAATTATGCTGATCAAACAGTGAATTTAGAAGATTATTATTATTATCTACCCGAGTTAGATAAGGTCCCAGATATTGTCAGAGGTATAGAAAGATTTTCAGGATGTAGAGAGGAGTTCATAACTTGGCACAACTGTGTGTCCGAAAACATGGAACTATATAAACCTATGCAGGGAACTCCAAAATACTTTGCTATTTTGATGACGATTAGGGTAAGATAGTGAGTAGTGAAGATAGTGATAGCACACCTTTATATTGGGATGCCATTTCAAAATAATTAGTGGCTGAGTACACCGAGAAAAGAGACGTTAAGACACTGACTTACCAATTATACAACATGACACAAGGACGCATGATAGTTAACGTATTTTAACACGCGGTCTATCAACAACTCTTGGTAATATTAGACAACACTAGCACCAAGCTTTATGGACCAGAAACCGCTGGGGCCATGACAGACCAAGCTAGGGGGCAGGCGCTAGACACCTTTATACGCGGACTAAATGGCGATTTATCCGAGAGACTAGCCCTGGTAGAGCCAGTAAACTTACATCATGCGCTTAGACTTTGCGAAGTGTAGGAAAATAAAAAATATAGGAACAACATTGGGTTCAAAGAAACCAGACCACCAGTGGGTCCTAAACCATTATATGGCTATCAGAATCAAAGAATTCAGACAGGAAATAATTACCCAAAACCACCAAACTTTATCAATCAACAACAAAGAACATTCGCCACCAACGTGCAGAACCCACCAGACACATCTGTTTAATCCAAGTAATATCGATTTCCACCACCAAGACCATTCGCCCCTAAACCTCAACCCAAGCCAATACCTATGGAGCTAGATCAGTCCATTCAGACTAGGCAGGCGAATTATGTTAACAGACCTAACATTCAATATCAGCAATATGCTGTTAAGCGTCCAAACGGTGCAACTGTACCTGTACAAAACAAATTCAAAAGACAATTCCATATAGATACAGGATATTATGAAGGTGAGACTACCTATGAGCAGATAGATCCCGAACAATCATATTTTGACCAGCTAGGAGAAGATGTAGCTGACTTACCAGCACAATGCAAAGAAGAATCAGAAGAGCAAACAATCGGAACAGAGCAGCTAGAGTCCGAAATTTCAATCATAAGTTTTTTAGACTAAACCGTTCCTCCTTGCCATATTTTACCTGTAGGGCAAAGGACGGAACCGAATATAATTTTTAATCGATACGGGATCCAACAAAAATTATATACAACCTCAAATTGTAAAAAACCTAAAACCTAAAAACTGAAAAAATATTTTACGCAAATGCAGTAAGTGGGCAAACAAAGATTTCACATCATGTGAATATAGGACTTTTCAACCAAATCAATAAGCCAATAAAATTTTTCCTTTCGCCTGATTTAAATACATTTCACGGGATTCTGTGGAATGACACCCTTAAAGAACTGAACGCAATAATTTACGTAAAAAATGACCGACTTATAATAGATAACTCATATACATTAACAATCAAGCAAAGGCCAGCACAGCAAGTGAATATTATCAAAGTAGAGACGAAACATATGACTATATCACAAAAAGACGGACTGAAACTTCTCTTCGCGAAATTTAAAAACTTATTTGCAGACCCAAATAAAAAATTAACATACACCGCTAAAGTACAAGGTGAAATTCGAACTGTTAACGACACACCAGTTTACAGTAGACATTACCCATATCCCATTTCTCTAAAGAAGGTAGTTGAAGAACAAATGCAGGAGTTGCTTACGACCTTCATGGTCACCCTATAATGCACCAGTTTGGATAGTACCCAAAAAAGGAGATGCGTCAGGGAAAAATAAATTCAGAGTAGTCATTGACTATCGCAAATAAAAAACAAATACAGTGTCGGATAGATACCCTATCCCCGAAATAGGAGAGGTCATTTCTCAACTGGGTAACAATAAATTTTTCTCTGTACTAGACTTAAAAAGTGGATTTCATCAGATTATCCTAAAGGAATCTAATATCGAAAAAACAGCTTTCTCTGTTAACGGAGGAAAGTATGAGTTCACTAGACTTCAATTCGGATTGAAGAATTCTCCATCAATTTTCCAACGTGCCTTAGACGATATCCTTAGAGATCATGTAGGCAAGATATGTTGTGTCTATATCGATGATATAATTTTCAGCAATACAGAGGAGGAACATTTTCAGCATCTAAATGCTATCTTCACTACACTATAAGAAGCAAATATGAAAGTTCAAACCGACAAGTGCGATTTCTTTAAAAGCAGTGTAGAATTTCTAGGTGTAATCATTCAAGAGAAGGGGTTAGGACCAACCCCTAGAAAAATAAGGCAGTAAAAGATTTTCCAGTGCCAAAAACACAGAAAAAACTACGTTCATTGTTGGGCCTTGCCAGCTATTATCGTAGATTCATTCGAGACTTTGCAAAGCTCGCGAAGCCGGTAAGCTCTTTATTGCGAGGAGTAGTGGGAAGGCTTAAAAAGGATTCTACAGATAAAGTAGAGATAAAAATGGGAAATGAAGAATTGGACGCTTTTAACAAAATCAAAAACACACTCACATCACAAGATTTAAAATAAGCCTACCCGAACTTCAAACAGACTTTTTATCTAACAACAGATGTTTCAAATATTGTCATAGGAGCAGTGCTCGAACAAGAAGGAAAACCAATTACTTTCATATCACGAACGCTTACAAAGACAGAAGAGAATTACGCCACGAACGAAAAGGAAATGTTGTCCATCTTTTGGGCCTTACAAGAATTAAGAATGTACCTATATGGCAAATCAAAGGTAGTAATTCACACAGACCATCAACACCTGACATTCGCATTAAATAACAAAAATTACAACGGAAAGTTGAAAAGATGGAAAAGTTACTTAGAAGAGTTCAATTATGAACTAAAATATAAGCCCGGCCATTCAAATACATTAGCAGACGCATTATCAAGAAATCCAACGGACAGTACAGAAATTAATACTAGTAGCACCTCAGCTACAATACATAGTGATGACAGTTCAGGGCATGAACTTATCCCGACTATGGAGGTCCCAATTAATGCATTCAAAAACCAAATTTTCATCTTAACAGATGATAACACAAACAGTAGCTTTGAAATAGTATTTCCGACCTATCACCGGCACATGATTAAACAACCTAACTTTACAGAACAAGACCTTATTAAAATTCTAAAGGAAAACATGGATCCAAAAATACTTGAAGGAATGTTTACATGGGAAAAATGGGAAATTTATCCAGCTCACTTTAGAAACTGCAAAGCTAAAAACACGCAGAGACAGGTCGAACTAATAATCAGGGAACACACAAGAGCACATAGAAACGCCATTGAAAACAAGATTCAAATACTATCAAAGTATTTCTTCGCAGGGATGAAAAGAAAAATAGAAGCTAGTTAATAGCTGTCAAACCTGCTATCCAAAAATCAAAGGCATCCGCCTAATACTGAAATTCAAGCAACACCCATTCCCCCATATCCTGGGGAAATAATACATATAGACCTATACTCTACCCAAGGGAAAATTATTTTGACAGCAATAGACAAATTTTCAAAATATGCCCAGGTCAGGCTGGTAAAATCTAAAGCAGCAGAAGATTTGAAAATTCCTTTAAGGGAACTTCTTATAGCTTTTGGGGCAACAAAGACCGTAGTTATGGACAATGAAAAGTCACTAAATTCAGCTACGATTAAATTCTTACTGAACAATCAATTAGGCATTCAGACATATACGACCCCACCTTATAAATCGTCAAGTAACGGATAGGTTGAAAGATTTCATTCCACCTTCACTGAGGTGATGCGATGTTTCAAAAATGACAATCCAGTGTAAATTTTGAAGATATAATGCTCAAGGCAGTAGAAGAGTACAACAGGTCAATTCATAGAACAAAAAACCGATAGAAGTATTTTTACAACTCAGCTAACCCAAGAGACAGAAACCATAGAGCAAGACAGGGAGAAAATCAAAGAAAAGATTGCTTAGAAACACACAAAGGATTTGGATTATCATCACAAAAAAAGGAAGAGAATGAAAAAATATAGCACGGGAGATAAAGTTTAGGCGAAAATAGATAGGAGATTAGGGTCCAAACTGACACATAAATACAAAAAAGAAATAGTTGCAGATGAATTAAACAGCAAATTTAAAATAGTCTCCTGGAGGATTATACATAAAAATCACTTCAAAAATTAAATTCTTTCCTGTAGATTTTTCTTGCCGATGTGCCTAGGAAAAGCGACAATACTTGATTATAGGAACACGAAATTAATAACTTTGGAAACAGAATCAGCTGCACGACAAAATGGAACATTTAAAATCATTCACGTAATAGAAAATGAAAAATACGAACAAGCCTTAGCTGTTCCGAAGGACCTCGTTCAAAATGCAACGGCATCTAACCCAATCTATACATAAATACGAGATTTCGAAAGTGGAAAGCGAACTTAAAAGGTTGAGACCAATTCACAAGAGATATAGGAGATCGCTCGATATTTTCGGAACGGCGTGGAAATGGTTAGCAGGTAGTCCCGATCATGCAGATTACGAAATTGTAGTAGACAGGATAAACCGTCAGCTAACTAACAACAATAAGCAAGTTGTTAACAACAAATTAGTAGAAAATAAGATTCAAGAGTTAATCACTATTACGAATGAGCTAATCAAGAAAGGAAAGGAAAGTAAAAATACAGAGCACCCAGAGTTAGAAACTTTAAAATATAAATTAAGCTTACTAAGAGAAGAAATAACAAATATCATCTATGCCATTGATTGGGCAAAAATCAACACAGTAAATTCACTTGTTCTTTCAAACAAAGAAATAGAAATAATTCAAGAAACCATGCAGAATAGTACAACTTTTGTAAACATAGAAGAAGTAATGGAATTTGCAGAAGTAAATATAGCCTCAGACGGTAAAGACCTTCTATACATCATTAGTTTACCAAAAGTAATAATTGAGAAATGCAAAACTATGTTGGCAATACCAGTAAAACGAAAACAAAAAATTGATGAATTAGACTTCTCTAATATACTTAGATGTAAAAATACTAACTACGGGTTACTCAAAGATTGTCAAACCCATAATTTTAAAACCATTTGTAAACTGGAAGATTTGATAGAAATAGATAGCAATAAGTGTATAGGGGCATATTTAAACAGAAGACCTCCACAATGCATCACCATCAATAGCCAGCACATACTATCACACTCCGAAGTTTTACCAGATGTCATCTTACTCAACGACTTCAAAGGAAAAGTACAAATCGATAATAAAACACTAAATTTGGAAGGTACATTTTTAAACCAGGCACAAAATACAACTACATATAACCATTGGTAACAGCTGGTACATATTAAAAACAAGCGCAAAAGTCGACGCCATGCCACCTTTACTACAACTAATATCAAGTAAAAATAGTACAGAAGAAGTACTGTCCCTCGAGATGATCCAGGAGTTACATGTTAACAATACAGAAGAAATAGAAAAAAAATATATACTAATAGTATCATCATGTCGTCATCCAACTGGTTGATATTCTTATTACTAGGACTTGGAGTAATAATCTATGCAATCATAAAAATGAAATGTAAAACTACAACCAACGCAAACAATATTTCACTCGACACAAAAAGCGATGACATCATATCACAAGTCCAATATTTTTTAGCGACCGAGGACGTCCGCACTTAAGTTGGGGGGAGTTAACACCCGACATTTCTAAAACCACTTATTGACCACTTATCGGCCCAAGATCGATATCAACAAATCTGCAATATAATTGCATTGACTCAAGTAAACAGGAATTTCATCTAACACCCAACATCCCTAAACCAGTCATGGACTACAATCACATTTACTCAAGTAAACAGGAATTTCATCAACACCCAACATCCCTAAACCACTTATGGACCACTTAGTGACCCAAGATCGATACAAACAAAATCTGGAACATAATCAAATCTTGCCACACACTCAGATTTTGTCACATCAATATTCTCAATAAACATCCACGAATTAGAACCGCAACACTTTGGTAAACAACGACAACAGCCTTATCCCCAAACGCGGGAAATAAACAAAACCACCGCCGCTGCCGACGTCGATGCATGGAGGCAGAGCTTTCATCCAACCTTTTGTAATAGAAGTCAGATCAGTGCTTTTCCTGTAATCAAATCTTCCGGTCATAGTATATATCGTACTAACCAAAAGAAGTTGAATAAAAATTTATATTTTTTTTAAACGGGAAGAAAACTCAATTTTAATTGGCGCCCGAGCAGGGACCGGGTTTAAAAACGTGCAAGTGAACGCAACGTGTTACAATTGCTTCAAAATCAGTCCTCAAAAACAGAGCCTCTGTGAAGTCAACACCTGTGAACTTGTGCTCCCGGTTTAAAATTTTTCACTGGGTCTGATAAAAACGTGCAGGTGAATGTAACGTGTTACAATTGCTTCAAAACCAGTCCTCAAAAACAGAGCCTCTGTGAAGTCAATACTCGTGAACTTGTGCACCCGGTTTTTTCTCCTCATTGCGATCCTTGTTGTATACGTTCGCAGGGAACTGGGCACATAAGGAGTCCGGCGGAACCTCAGTATCTAAACCAGAAAACAGGAATACTTCCAAAGGACCAGTCCAGCTGAAGCATGGAGATAATAGGATTAATGTAAGTTAAGGAATTATAGAAAGTAAGAAAAATTGAACGAGAAAAAAAAAAACAAACTAATTAAAGAAAATGGAAAAATAATACAAAGTGAAAAAATACACAAAATATGTAAAAGAAAATTAAAGAAAAATTTAGAATCGTGAGAAAAACAAATTTCAGAACAAAAGCTACAATTGCTTAAAAAAATTCAAACAAATTAAGAAAGATAAAAAAGAAAATAAAAGAAAAATTTAGAATCGTAAGAAAAATAAATTTCAGAACAAAAGCTACAATTGCTTAAAAATTCAAACAAACTAAGAAAGAAAAAAAAGGAGGATGAAAGAAAGATTTAAAATCGTAAGAAAAATAAAAAATTCAGAAAAAAGCTACAATTGCTTAAAGGAAAATTTTTTTTTGAACAGATTAAGGAAGAAAAAAATTAATATACAGCTCTTGACGATATCCCAACATAATAATACCAATATTATCATAATACCAATTTCTTAAAACGGAAAAATTTTAAATAATTTGAAGTGAACAGTGAGGGAAAAGTTGAGTGGCAAGTGAAAAAAGTTAATAAAAAAAAAAAATCCAAAATGCCAGACGATTGGGTTAGGTCAGCAATAGTTCAGGATGCGGCACAGCAATCCAAAGCGCAAACACCAGCTTCTGGAGCTTCCACTTCAGGTGCTTCGGTTAATAGAAGCCATTTCGATTCAGGGCTTAGAAGCCGCCATTGAGGCAGTAATAAATGGACAAATGGGTAACATAGTGAAACATGTATCTGAGCAGGAACATGCTTACTGAGCAGGAAAACAGTTATACTGATCAAGCAGTTAATTTAGAAGATGAATCAGGATGGGCAGAGTTAGATAAGGTCCCAGATATTGTCAGAGGTATAGAAAGATTTTCAGGAAATTTACCCAGCTCACTTTAGAAACTACAAAGCTAGATATACGCAGAGACAGATCATTGATGTAAAGGAAGAAGCTGAACAAGAAGAAATAATAATCAGGGAACATACAAGAGTACATAGAAATTCCATTGAAAACAAGATTCAAATACTATCTAAGTATTTCTTCGCAGGGATGAAAAGGAAAATTGAAGCTATAGTTAATAGCTGTGAAACCTGCAAACTATCCAAATATCAAAGGCATCCGCCTAATATTGAAATTCAAGCAACACCCATTCCCCCATATCCTGGGGAAATAATACATATAGACCTATACTCTACCCAAGGGAAAATTATTTTGACAGCAATAGACAAATTTTCAAAATATGCCCAGGTCAGGCTGGTAAAATCTAAAGCAGCAGAAGATTTGAAAATTCCTTTAAGGGAACTCCTTATAGCTTTTGGGGCAACAAAGACCGTAGTTATGGACAATGAAAAGTCACTAAATTCAGCTACGATTAAATTCTTACTGAACAATCAATTAGGCATTCAAACATATACGACCCCACCATATAAATCATCAAGTAACGGACAGGTTGAAAGATTTCATTCCACCTTCACTGAGGTGATGCGATGTTTCAAAAATGACAATCCAGCTGTAAATTTTGAAGATATAATGCTCAAGGCAGTAGAAGAATACAATAGGTCAATTCATAGCACCACCAACAAAAAACCGATAGAAGTATTTTTCGCAACTCAGCTAACCCAAGAGACAGAAACCATAGAGCAAGACAGGGAGAAAATCAAAGAAAAGATTGCTCAAAAACAAACAAAGGATTTGGAATATCATAACAAAAAAAGAAGAGAATGAAAAAATATAACACGGGAGATAAAGTTTATGCGAAAATAGATAGGAGATTAGGGTCCAAACTGACACCTAAATACAAAGAAGAAATAGTTGCAGAAGATTTAAACAGCAAAATTAAAACAGCCTCCGGGAGGATTATACATAAAAACCACTTAAAAAATTAAATTCTTTCCTGTAGATTTTTCTTGCCGATGTGCCTAGGAAAAGCGACAATACTTGACTATACGAACAAAAAATTAACAACTTTGGAGACGGGATTCGCCGCACGACAAAATCGAACATTTAAAATCATTCACGTAATAGAACACGAAAAATATGAGTTAGCCCTATCAGTCCTCAAGGATCTTATTCATAATGCAACGGCCTCTAACCCAATCTATCCATTCTTAATATACGAGATATCAAGAGTAGAGAGCGAACTTAAAAGATTAATACCAATTCAAAAAAGGGATAAGAGATCGCTAGATATTTTGGGAACAGCATGGAAATGGTTAGCAG
The DNA here is from genome assembly GCA_035045865.1 of Drosophila austrosaltans. Taxonomy (NCBI): domain Eukaryota; kingdom Metazoa; phylum Arthropoda; class Insecta; order Diptera; family Drosophilidae; genus Drosophila; species Drosophila austrosaltans. The sequence continues at coordinate 10,427,440 of JAWNOQ010000003.1, forward strand.
GTAGTCCCGATCATGCAGATTACGAAATTGTAGCAGACAGGATAAACAGGCAGTTAATTAGCAACAATAAGCAAGTCGTAATTAACAAGTTAGTAGAAGATAAGATCCAAGAGCTAATTACCATCACGAATGAGTTAATCAAAAAAGGAAAAGAAAGTAAAGATAAAGAACACCCAGAGTTCGAAACCCCAAAATATAAATTAAGCTTATTAAGAGAATAAATAACAAATGTCATCTAAGCCATTGATTGGGCTAAGGCCAATACAATAAATTCACTTATACTTTCAAGTAAAGAAATAGATTTAATTCAAGAAACAATGCAGAATAGCACAACTTTTGTAAACATAGAGGAATTAATAGAATTTTCAGAAGTAAACATAGCATCGAATGGTAAAGACCTTCTATATATTATTAGCCTACCAAGAGTAATAATAGAATATTGCAAAACCATCTTAGCAATACCAGTAAAGAGAAAAATGGCCGTAGATGAAATAGACTTCTCAAATATACTTAGATGTAAGAATACTAACTACGGGTTACTCAAAGATTTGTAAGACCCATAATTTTAAAACCATTTGTAAACTGGAGGATTTAATAGATATAGACAGTAATAAGTGTTTCGGTGCATACTTGAATCGGAGAACTCCGCAATGCATGACCCTCAATAACCAGCACATACGATCACACTCCGAAGTTCTACCAGGGGTCATTTTACTCAACGACTTCAAAAGAAAAGTGCAAATCGATAAATAAACACTAAATTTGGAAGGTACTTTTTTAATTCAGGCACAAAATACAACTACATATAACCATTGGTAACAGCTGGTACATATTAAAAACAAGCGCAAAAGTCGACGCTGTGCCACCCTTACTACAACTTATATCAAGTAAAAATAATACAGAAGAAGTACTGTCCCTTAAGATGATCAAGGAGTTACATGTTAACAACACAGAAGAAATAGAGAAAATATATACCAATAGCATCATCATGTAGTCATCCAACTGGCTGATATTCTTGTTACTAGGACTTGGAGTAATTTATGTAATCATTATGTAATCATAAAAATGAAATGCAAAACTACAAACAACACAAGCAACATTATACTCGAAACAAAAAGCGATGACATCACACCACATGTCCATTTTGTTTAAGCGACCGAGGACGTCCGTACTTAAGTTTGGGGAGTTAACACCCGACATTCATAAATTCACTTATGGACCACTTAGTGACCCCGATATAAACAAAATCTGGAACGTAATCAAATCTTGCCACACACTGAGATTTTGTCACATTAATATTTTCAGTAAAGTAAACATCCACAAATTAGAACCACAACACTTCCCAAGATCGAATCGAAAAGTAAACATCTTCAAATTAAAACTGCAACACTTTGGCAAACATTAAAAATGCCAATACAATTTTTAATTGTATCAGGCCACCCACAATGACAACAGTTCGATTCCCAAACGTGGGAAATAAACAAAGCCACCGCAGCTGCCGACGTCGATGCATGGAGACAGATCCTTTATCCAACCTTTTGTAGTAGAAGTTCGATCAGTTGTTTTCCTGTAATCAAATCTTCCGGTCATAGTATATATCATACTAACCAAAAGAAGTTGAATAAAATTTATATTTTTTTAATCGGAAAGAAAACTTAATTTTAATTTGTATGTGTGAGGGCATTCTTGTGAGTGCGTGTTCGCGTTAAAGGAACTAATGCTTTCACACAATAGTGAAGAAGTTTCCCAATACCAAGTTGGCGATCATTGGAATCAAACTCATAAACGAATATTGTTTTCTTTAATCATATCTACTTGCTTCTTCTCAAACCCAATTGATTTGTGGATCAAGTACAAAGATTATATGTGTAGTGATATTTTTGTATCAATAACGGAATAGAATGGGAAATCCAAATATACAAATCAGAGAAGAAATTTAAAATGAAACATTGATTTTAATTGAGGACATGTTCATGATGATGTCAAACAAACTATTAAATCATTCAATGCATCATGCTTTTAACCAAGAGTTGCATCCAGAAAAACTGAAACTGATTAATACTCTAATGAAAGTAACTAATGATGAAACTGGCAATGTAAAATGATTGTTTGTAATGAATGCACGATGGCTCATAGAAAACCTTTGGAGGCTTTAGATAGAACAATCAAAACAGATTTGGTGGTGCAATGATTATATTAGCAGGAGATTGTAGTCTAACAGTGATTAACACCAGCTTATGAACTCAATGCATGTATAAATCCCCACTATTTGTGGAACATATTCTCTAAACAACCAATTGACATTGGTAATGGTAAATTTTCTAGGCACAAGGTTAGCGATAAAAAATTACTAAACAACTTGATAGAAGAAACTATCCTGAAAGGAAAATACAAAGGTGAAAGTGCTCTCAAGTGCCGCGCATTACAATTATTGAGACTGGTGTGCTCTTTAAAATTAAACGACTAAAGTTTCCAGTGCGGCTTGCTTTTGATATGACCATAAACAATCATTAAGTGTTTGTGGTATTAATCTGGAAAACCCGTGTATCTCACAAAAAACATGGTCCGGTGCTCCCGTCATCAGGTTTGTTTGTCTATGCGCCAAGTAATCAAACAAAAACATTGTATACCACAAAGCACTATATAATTATGAGTCTCATGATTAACAAAAAATTGTTTTTGACAGGACAGGGCATGTCGGAGATTGAGATATTATTTAATTATTAGTATTCAAATAGAATGTAAAGACTAACGTATAATGACATCTTAAAGCAAATAGATACGTAAGAAAATGAGAGTCCTGACCGGACATTACAAAGACCAATGTAAAACTTACCCGGAACTCCATAGGTTCGACAAGTGAGACAAGTGAAGAAGAAAGCAATCTGCTAATTGCCAACGATAGGAAACTTCATTTTGGAAAGACACGCGCTCTACACCATTCGCGACTCACTTAGCTGCTTGTAAGGAAGACAAAATAACAAAACACAAAGATGACTGACGATATAGATGCTGTTGGGAACAAAAGTACCTTTACAGCTATTATGGCCGTTTCTTTTCGTGGTGTCATAAGTTTACTAGTTCAGTGGTATCCAGCAACAATGATTGTGAAAACAGTAGGCCAGCACCACTCCAGAAAGGGGTCGTTCGAAAAAGTCGAATAGATTACGTTTTGTATCTTTCGTAATGCTACAAATAGTTCCATGTATATAAATATATATCTTATTTCTTTTAATTTTTTTTTCGTGTTAACGAAAGCAATGGAAAAGCTATGGACGATATTAATTTGGCACAGCCAAACCCGACATGTATATATATATATATATATATATATATATATATATATATATATATATATATGTATATATATATATGTATATATATAAATTATATATATATATGTCGGAGATAAATTAGGGTATTGCACTGTCTGGCATACTTTTTGGTACCGTGTGGTCTTATGTCTCTGTCTACTTGATGACTCGGTTGTCTCTTTCTACTTCAGTCTCATACGTCATTCTTGTAATATTAGTCTGGTAACATTAAGTACAGATACAGTGACTTCGGTCATGTAAGTCTTGTTTTGAAAATTGTCATGTTAATTTGACATTGACTATTGAGTCCTAGAAGTTTGCTTAGTCATGCAGGTGTTGTAGTATTAGTGAATATCTGACTGTGTATTTCAGCGGAATGACAGCCCGACTGTCATCGAGTGTAGTCCGGTATAATGCTAAGGCACTTGAGTCTGCGTAATCGGTCTGCACCAGAAAGCCAAGGTGTCCGGAACTCGCTGCGCTAGAAATGAATAATAATAATTCAACATCAACCGGAGCAATTGATTTAAAAACTAAGTGTTAAATTAAACAAAACTGCTGTAAAACTTTCAACACCCGAACCCGACGTTTACTGTCGCCCGAACAGGGACCCTCACCATACACCGTGAGGGATTTCCACAAGTGTTAAGGAAACAAAAAGCTAAGTAAAAAAAAAGTGTAGAAAAAAAAAATTTAAATAAAAAAAATAAAATCAAAATGAAAAATTAAAGTCAAAATAGGAAAGAAAAATAAAACCCAAATCTTGAATAATTCTGTTGCCAATTGAGTGCATTTTGTGAACTATGTTGGAGACATAATATAATTAATAAAATCAATATAATATTTATTAAAAGAAATTTATAAAAAATATGAATTTTTTAAATTATATAACGAGGACAAACCATCGAGCCTACGTGACCGGTGGAATGAAGTCAAGATAAAATATTGGAAGAACATTACTGTGGCGATAGCAATGCGTCTTCGTGTGGCATCAAACACAATAAATAAAACAATATAACGTAGTGATTGGGTTAATAAAGTCCCATATGGTCCCTTGGTAAGGATATCAGGCTCTCACTCGGAAGGCTCGGGTTCAATTCCCGATATGGAAAAATGAAATGTACACGGCAGCGTCTCTCTAAGAAGACGAAAACTATACAACAAATACATGTGAAGAATTTCGTACCTTAGTAGGCAATGCCAAAAAGGAATCATACGAAAATTAGTTTTTAAGATAACATAGTTTTAAGAAATAAGGAAAAAAATTCAATTCAAAACAATATTGAAAAAACAAACTATCCAATTTTTCGCAATACCGTCGAATAAGTTTACACATTTTAAAGTAAAGTTCAAATGAAAAAGCTTTAAAAGAGCTGCTGCCTATACATTAAAAATAAAGGAAATGAAAACAGATTAAAACTGGAAGAACAAAATAAATTGTTAACATTATATATTTAACAGGATGATCATCTTATACTAGAGTTTGATCGCATCGACGTCCTCGGAAATAAAATAATAAAAGATAATAAAAATGGAAAAGAATACTAAGGAAACTGTGGTGAGTGAAGCGTAAGAACGGTTGTATTAACAAATTTATTTTTAAAAATAACACTCAAAAACAAGCCAACTACCTTCCAAAGGAAAAAAGAGAGAGAGGAAAATGGAAGAAATAATGACAACTTTGGCTGCTTTAAAAGAAATCATGGTGGAGGTACAAACGCAATTAAGAGAAATAAGGGATGACTTAAAGAAACAAAACAAAAGAATCACTAATCTAGCTCTAGAGCAGCAACGACCACTTGCACGACCTAGCACAGAGCATTATTTAAAACAGATTTCCATTTTACCCGATCGCGTGAAAGAATTACAAGTTTTTGATGGAGATTCAGAAAAAAATGTTTCTTGGTTGAGTAGAGTTGAATCTGTTTTAAAGGAGTAGTACGTCATAGTTAGGAAAATACCTCAATTATTTTACATATTAGGCAGAAAATAAGGGACAGCACTGTGTTCACATAATGTTGCGGACGATGATTTGTCGGAGACTAATAGAATACTTGCCCTCCATTATGCTGATAAGAGAGATATACTCACGCTAGAATATCAACTAAGTAGAATGACTCAGGGAATTAACTCTGTGGGTGTTTTTTATAGTCAGGTTAACCAACATTTTTTCTTAATAATCGGTTGCTTAATAAATGGAAAACGCACTGATTGAACACCACCGAGACATGGCATTAATCGTCTTTATAAGGGGGCTAAATGGAGAAATGTCTCAATTTCTGTCAATTGGAACACCTGAACTTGTCTGAAGCTTATGCTATGTGTCTTGATTTAGAAAATATGTCAACCAGAAACCATCAGTTGCAGTGTGGCTATCCTGGTGGTTATGTTCCAGAGAGTGGCTCACGGGGAAATTTTGTTAATGCGTATTCTTCCGCGAGACTTTTTCTAAATAGACAATTCTTTTTCTCTGGACAAATCGCCACCTGTTCTTATCAGAATGCAATAAGATATTAAGCAAACAAATCTGGTCAATTACGTCAAAATAAATCCAGTAAGCATAATATTGGTTCTTCATATTGGTATTGGCCTTCCTAATTTCAAAAGTCAAACAGAAAATGATATAAGGGAATTGATCGAACGTCGCCAAGAGGTAGTTATTAACAGAAGACAAAGAGGTTTCTCAACCTGTAAGGTATGCAAAGAGAGAACTTGAGTGCATTTAGCCAATAAACAAATAAATACTAAGGGAAAATAGATGTTTATTCTAGGACAAGTAAAAAAGATAGAACTTTTATACTACAGACAAGAAAAATATTTTCACATATCTCACTTGAGAAGTTAATAAGAGGATGGGTGTCAGAATAAAACTAACAAAAAAAGGTCTCTTCCGAAGATAGTTTTCCGTATTGTCGGGACTTGTAACACTCAATGAAGAAAGTTCTAGGGTTTTTTTATAAACATGCAGAAGTATGGCGATCCTCAACTGCTGAAGGGGGATGCTTGCATGCCAGGCCACTGGTTGTCGGTGGGACGATTACAACATCCGTTGTTAATAATCTGGTGGACCGTCTGAAAAATGGTTCACACAATGTTCTCATACAGTTTTCAACTGGTTATAGAATATTGATGATATTTCCTAAGGGGGGAAGCCAGAATCATTCAATCGAATACCAAAACGAAGTCCAACCGAATAAAGAACAATTGTTGCAGAACTTTCAACACCCAAACCCTACTTTAACTTATATATATGTCGGAGATAAATTAGGGTATTGCACTGTCTGGCAATACAACATAATATAAGGCTGGTATCATTAGATACAGTTACAGTGACTTCTGTCATGTAAGTGTTGTAGTCAGTATTGTGATTTTAATTTGACATATTGAGTCATGGAAGTTTGCATAGTCATGCAGGTGTTGTAGTATTAGTGAATATCTGACTGTGTATTTCAGCGGAATGACAGCCCGACTGTCATCGAGTTTGGTCCGGTGTAATGCTAAGGCAGTTGAGACTGCGTAATCAGTCTGCACCAGAAAGCCAAGGTGTCCGGAACTCGCTGCGCTAGAAATGAACAATAATAATTCAACATCAACCGGTGCCATTGAGATATATATGTCGGAGCACCCCCGGAGTCTCCGGGTAATGTGGCGTTTAGTCATAAACTGACTACGCAGTCTCAACTGCCTGGGCTTCACAGCTTACCACACTCGATGACAGCTTGGCTGTCATCTCGTTCAAAGACACAGTCGCATATTCACTAATAGTAAGAACACCTGCACGACTAAGCAGTTAACGTCAAACTTCTTTGACTCAATAATCAAAACCAAACTAACATGTCAAAATCACTAGTACACGTAAATGACAAAATTCACTGTTACTGTACCTTATGTTAGCAGCCTATTGCGCTTTTACAACTATGACGTATGAGAATAAAAAAGAGAGAGACATCAGAGTCCTCTAATAGAAAGAGATATAACCTTATAAGGTATCAAAGGGTATGCCAGACAGTGCAATACCTTATTTTAGCACCGATACGGCCATCCTGACTACTCCACGTCCTCGTATTGTATTATACAGACAGACACCTCAACTTACAAATTTTCAAATTTAAATCAGACTTTTGAACAAATCGTACCAATAATACCCTTTTACCTTGAATAATCATCCGTCAATTTTAACAGAATTTAACTTCTTTGTGACACATAAACCAACTATTGACATTATCATTACCCAGATTCTTTACAACATCAAATGCGCCACACGCCACAACAAAATTTCCATTTTACGCTTGTGCTTGCATTTTGAACAGTATGTAAGGAGAAATGGTCATTTCTTCATGTAATACTGTCTCTTTCAACAATTTACTCTTCACTGGGTTTCTCTTTACTGTCTCTTTTAACAGTTTGTGACGAAGCTCCTTTTGATCTCCGAACAAGGCAGTAGCACGATTTAAGTTGGTTCTCCCTTTATACCTTTTTCTATAATCCCATTTGAAATTAGGGAATAATAAGTTCATATTGATAAAAAACTACCATACTCTGATTTTTGTTAGTGTAGCTATTAGATTTCCCTTTTCTTAGGCACATGCAGAGACATATATATATATGCACAGACATATCTACATACATACACTGCGTCACCATGGCAACGGGACTTGCATAGTTTTGTCGCCGTTGCTATTGCGCAGTTGCCTTTATTTCATCGTTCTTTTGCACCAAGAAACAAATGCAAACGACGCAGACTCCCGCTGCCGACGCCCGCTGCTGACGCTCTCTGCCGACGCCCGTCGCCGGCGTTTACCACGGTCGCTTAAAGTGTAACGGCATGCGCCAATACATATATGGAGTGATAATTATCACGCCATAATGTTGACCTGTGATTGGTCAATCACAGGCCGCGTCTGGCAGGCGACGTCAGACAGACAGCGTCGACGCCAATAGAAGCTTCTAGAAGAAGTTGTGGACTTAAAGTAAACGGATGCCAGAGAATAAAAGTTAAGACATCAAAGTGAGCAGAGACAAAAGATATCAAGTGGGTGCCCAAGAAGTGAAACCAAAGCAACAGACAGAGTGAAAATAATATCCTGAACCTGAACCAAGTCTACAAGGATAAGCCCGACTCAATCAGCATAAGTATAAGCAAGGAAAGCAGAGGATATACGGGTGAGTTGGTCATAGGACCATAAAGAGCCCTTGCCTTATTTCATAGCAACCAAGTATGTCATCATCAGTGTAGGATATAAAATGTGGTTAGGGAATAAATTGAACCAATCAAAAGAAAGAAAACTAGTGATGTTCAATAAAGTTTATAACGTGGAAATGAAATAATAAAGATATTTTATTAAATGAGTCGTAGGGTACTAACCTCCCTTCCATTATCCTTTTTCTATCCTCCTGTGTATATTAGTATGTTGGTATATTCGTTGATATGTGTGTTAGTCTATCCAATGGTGTCCGGGTAATACCCTAGCCATTGTTTAGATTAAGTTGATCGTATATATGTCGTAGTCATCAAATCAGGATCCGGGTAATACCCTACCTGATTTGAAGTAGTTTCTTGTAGCAACCCAGTCAGGATCCGGGTAATACCCTACCTGATTTGGTGTCGTGTGTAGTAGTGTATTTGTGTGTCTAAAGTGTGACCATCAAGTTCCGGGTAATACCCTGCTTGATGGTGATCACTCCTGCGTGTACAAGACCTTCCCTATCCCCCTCTAGTCGAGATCCGGGTAATACCCTACTTAACTGGAGTTTGTGTTTATGTCTTCCCCCTACCATTTCCTCTTTGTACCGTAGCGATAAAAGAACTTAACCTAATTAACATCAGATTTGGTTGCTCATACTCATCTCATGTCTCAGTGTTCTTTTTTTATAAATGTTCTGTAAAGAAGAGACCCTGGGGAGACTGAGATATGTACCCCGGCTGAGAAAACTTCATTACAGATGGCGCCCGAGCAGGGACACTGAGATTGAGAAAATAGTTATATATATATATATATATAAAGCTTCATATATTTTTTTTAGCATTGCTGAAAAAATGTGTCTTTTCCATGTATATGTATATATGATTGTTCAGAAAATGAGAATGCCACCTGAGTGGAATAAAGACCCACCAAAATTAATATCGCTAAAATGCATATAGTCACGGTAGCCTTTTGCTATGATAAGACAACTTTTATTTCTTTTGATTTCAAAATTCTTATGAAGAGAATTTGTATATTTTCTTGTTGCATGTATATATATTACCTCGACATACCCTATATATACATTTTTGGCATGCCAAAATATATTGCTATAATTTTTTTTTTATTTTTTTGATTTCAAAGACCATATAAATAAAATTCATATTTTGGAGCGACTTGCACGCAGCTACATATATGCCACGTGTACATACCCTATATGCATATTTCCCCTCCTACCCTATATACCCGTTTGACCCAAGTGAACTTTAGGTAATGGTAGCATATGGAACGGCACAAATTCATTAGGAAATCAACAGTCAACAGCAGAGTAATTTCAAAGAAGCAACGAAATATAAGTCAGCGATAGAACGACCTGCAGAACCAATTTCGGTAGAGCATCCGTAGAATCATCGACAGAAACATAAGTCATAAGTCAGCGATAGAACGACCTGCAGAACCAATTTCGGTAGAGCATCCGTAGAATCAGCGACTGAAACATGAGTCATAAGTCAGCGATAGAATAGGTTACAGAGCGAACGACATAGCTAATTAACCTCAGCAGAGTCTTAGCAGAGTAAACTATACAATCATCAACAGAAAACCAAAAGTGCAGCAGAAGAAGGCAAATCAACGATGGAAAGTTTTGACAGCATGGTTATAGTACAGTTGCAACAGAGACGCTTAGTTAAAAGCAGGGAAGAACAAATCCACGATGGAAAATTTTCGACATCAAATCACAGTACAGTAGTAACAGAGAAACATAGTTGAAAGCAGAAGAGAAAAAAAAAACGCAAGCGCAGCCAGAGTAGCAAATTCAACGGGACTACAGAATCCCGTTGCAAGGGAATAGTATTGTCTCTGTTGCACTCATTGAGTTGCTTCGAATGAGGAAACGGTTATTTATTGTGTCTCTATTGGCCAACGAGCCTTAGCGGAGCCTACTGAAGATATACATAAGACGAAAAGAGACGTGATGAAACCAAGAATTAACTCAAAGTCACAAAAGATTCTGCTAACCATTTTTGAAGCCACACAGTATAAAAGGCGACCAGCAACAGGGAAACAAGAGAGTCAATCGTAAACCACCAACGAGTCAACAACTATCCAGGACAGTCAATCGTGAACCACCAAAGGATATCAAGCAAGGATACTATTCAAGGATATTGAAATGAGTTTATTCCGATTTGTTCGTTGGCACGTCTGTGCTCTGGTGTTACTTTATTTAGATTGATTCATATTGTGTCTTAACTTATGCTGCTTGTTGGCAGCTACAAAATAAGAGGGGTGAGACGCGAGAGTGAACTCACATCGAATTGCAAGCTCAGCATAATTGGGCTGGCTTGCTAGCACAATTCGTTTGCGTAAGCTTATATACAGAACGAAATGTATGCATGCAAGTTTGCGTACATACATACAATTGTTCTTATATATAAACTTATTACTATTATTTCCTGCTTGCAACAGAATGTTACAAGCTGTGCTGAAGTCATTTAAAACCGACATGTGAATTCACTACTCCTCCCCTTTTTAAAGAATAACGTAATCTAATGAAGTTATTATATATGTGTATATGAAGTAAATGACTTTATAAAGTAATTCGTGTTATTTAAAAAAAAATTTGACGTCCGTCAATGAATATATATATTTTTCCCTTACATGTATGCATTTTTTTTTTTTTAGCAAAGTTTTAAAATAATTTTTTTTTTTCTTCGCTCCTTTCCTTTATATAAATAAAAATAAAAATTTGTATATATGCAAATAACTTTCCTTATTTTCAATGTATACACTTTAGATTTTGTAAGTACTAGAGAAAAATTTTTCTTTTTGTTATTTAAAAATTTTTAACCTATCCTTATGCACTCTTTGTGCTTTATTTCTTTTATCTCTTATTAAAATATTATCCTTATCTTCTATTGCTTCTACTCTATATGGGCCTAGATACTTAGATTCTAACTTATGGCCCGTTTCATTCTTAACAAGAACCTTATCTCCTATTTCTATTTCAAAGTTATTTATGTTCCTATCGTATAATTCCTTATTCTTTACCTTATGCTCTTCTAGCATAAGCCTTGCCCTTTTATAGGCTTGCTCTAATCTAAACTTAGCTTCTCTAGCGTAATCATCTACATTATATAATGGATTAATATTAGTTATAGAATTAAATTGTTTTGGCAAATTGTTTTGTTTGCCAAAAACTAACTCATATGGACAATAACCATGTGCCATAGAGGGGGTCGTGTTGAAGCAATATGTAAAATATTGGAGCCAAACATCCCAGTCAGTTTTATCGACTGATATATATGAACGGATGTATTCATTGAAAGTTCTATGACTTCTTTCCACTGTTCCCACGGTTTGGTGGTGATGTGCAGTAGACGTTGTGTTGTCTATTTTTAGATATTTGCACAGATCGCTTATTATTGAATTTTTATATTCAGTGCCCATGTCCGAAATGAACGTCTTCATTGGACCGTACTTTAATATAAAAAATTCAAATATTGCTTTCGCAATGGTATTAGCGTTCTTATTTTGAACAGGGATGGCTACCAAATACTTTGTTAGGTCACAGATCAGGGTTACTGCTTATTCGTTACCGTTTTCAGATTTCGGTAGTGGACCTATAGTATCCACTATTACTCTGTCAAAGGCACTCATAGGCGTTTCTGTTATTGTTAGTGGGGTCTTCGTATGTTTAGTCGTTTTCGAATTTTGGCATTTTGGACAACTACGTATGTACTCTTTTATTTGACGCGTCATATTTTTCCAATAGTAGTGTCTTTTTATTTTTATTAAAGTTTTTGTTATGCCATTATGACCACCTTGTATTGGATCATCATGATTTTCAGACAAAATTGCTTCTTTTTCTTTTTCATTGCTTATTATGGTCACCGGGTTGAGTAACGCTACTCTTACTGATTTCAATATATCATTGCCCATTTCTTTAAAAGTATCTATTGAAATAAATTCAAAGATCTTGTCCCACGGTGCCGTTTTGATATGGCTTATTTTTAATATACCGGCTTGCTTTTCAAGCCTTTGAAAGAACTGACCTAAGTCAAGTTTTTCATTAGTATATAGGTCGCCAATATCAATTCTTGCAATAACTTTATTTCCGTGTTTCAAGTAACACAGTTTATTTGTTATATGCAAGGCCACTACTTTTCGTACCTCGTCATTATTTATAACTTGGTAAACGTTGGGCATAGAAGCATTTGGAGTACTTTGCCTTAACAAAGTCTCTTTTTCTTTTCCTGCGCAGGATTTATTTTGTCTGTACTGTTGCCTGGTAGTGACTTTCAGGACTTTATTTTGAATGTCTTTTAACTCGGTTATTGTGATCCGAGATAGGGCATCTGCCACGAAATTGTCTTTTCCCTTTAGATACTCAACTGTGAAGTCGTATTCTTCCAGTTCAAGCCGCATGCGAGTCAATTTTGAGCTAGGATTTACCATGTAAAATAAATATGTTAAAGGTCTGTGGTCTGTTTTTATCGTGAAATGCTTGCCATAAATATATGGTCGAAAATGCGTAATGGCCCAATGAATGGCTGCTAGTTCTTGTTCCGTTGTGCTCTTATTACTTTCACCTTTGGTGAATAAACGCGATGCATAAGCGATTGGAAGTTGGAGTCCATCTCGGTTTTGGGTTAAAACCGCTCCACACGCTTGTTTGCTTGCATCTGTGATTATGCAAAATTCTTTGCTAAAATCAGGATATTGTAATATGGTTGGCCGCATTAAATTTTCTTTAAGATATTGGAATGCATTTTGGCATTCAATTGTCCACTCAAAGGGAACATTCTTTTTACATAATCGAGTTATGTGCCGGGAATAGTCGGCGAAATTTTTAATAAAACGTCTATAATAGTTGCAAAATGCAACGAACCGTCTAGCGCTGTCCGCATCATGTGGGACTGGATAATTCTTAATGACATTATATTTTGTGTCATCAGGTAAAATTCCTTTATCTGTGCACTTATGACCTAGAAAAGTCACTTCGCGCATAAAAAATGAACATTTTTCTGGATGTAATTTGAGGTTGTGTTTCCGACATGTATTGAAGACATCGTTAAGATTTTTTAGCATGTGTTTTTCGGAACAACCAATAACTATTAAATCATCCATATAAAGGAATGCTTGGGACGGATCTAGTCCCGAGAATGCGATAGTCATCATTCTCTGAAATGAATTAGGCGCTATCTTTAGACCAAATGGTAATCGTGTGAAGCGATAAGAGCCGTTGCTCGTTGAAAATGACGTTATATTTCTTGAACTTTCTTCAAGTTCGATTTGGTGGAAGCCTGACATTAAGTCAAGACATGAGAAGTATTTAGCTCGACCTAGTTGGTCTAGTATGTCCTCAATTCAAGGAAGAGGAAATTTGTCGGCCAATAATTTTTTATTGATTTGACGATAGTCAATAACTAATCGCCATTTCTTGTCTTCTGAGCCAGGTAATGATTTTTTCGGAACAAGAAGCAGTGGGCTATTATATTCAGACACAGATGGTTCAACTATATTGTTGACTATTAGTTTTCCAACCTGCTTTTGGATTTCTTCCTTTTGACTATGCGGGCTCCGGTAGTTTTTGATATATACCGGTTCTTCGTCTTTTAATCTCAATTTTTGTTTATAAAAATTATTTGTTGTGATTGATTCGGTCTCAAGTCCAAATACATCACTATATCTGGTGCATAGTTGGGTTAATTGTTCTTTAAATTGGAGCGGAAAATTCTTAGTTAGCTGGGACATTACCATATTTTCCCTAGCTTTAGGAGTGGTTGGAACTACATCGTAGTTCGAAAATGGTTCTGACTTTAAGGTGTTTATCTTTATTATTTTGTCAGAATTGGTTGCATTTAGCAAACGGAAAACTGTATTTCCATTTGTTGCCAATGTATTTGCAACGAAAATTCCTGGTTGAATTTCCTGATTGGGAATCAACACAACGTCTTCACTCAAGGTGAGATTAATTTGTCTGACTACTTGGGATCTTGCTGGTATGAAAATTAAGGTGTTACTAGAATTGTATGTTATTGGAACATAAATAGGAAATTTTAAATTATCTGGTCTTAGTATTAACCAGTCTTCGGACGCTTTGCAGTCGATTTGGCAGTTGAATCTTTTGATGAAATCAATGCCAATTATACCATCACTTGGTATTGAAAATTCAGACTGTACAACATGAAAGTCGTGTGGGATTATGTATTTAGAGGGTTGAATCTCTAAGGATGCTAGGCCTTTGGACTTTATTGCTCCTTTACCAATGCCTTGAATGTTAATTTTGTGATTCGTGTCGATGTCATTTAGAACATCTGAATCTTCTCTGAGAATTGAAATATCTGCACCAGTGTCGATTAAAAATGTTAATTTTTTATTTGTTTCGACATTAAAAAATGAAACAAATATATTGAGATTAAAATTAATTGCATGCACATGTTTTGTGCTTACTCTTCTGTATCTAAAGTGTTTTGCGTGTTTCCCGTTTCATTGTGGGATACGCGAATATTTCTGCTAGGTATGTTTCTTCTAGCGTTATTATTATATTGGTATTGGGACTGTCCCCTGTTATGGGACTGTCCTCTGTTTGACCGGTAATTGTTGGAATTATAGTTGGCATTGTAGTTACCCTGGCTGTTGCCTCTACCACGTTGGTAGTTAGGGTAATACCTGCCTCTATTATTTCTCCCACGCTGGTACAATATGGTACTGGGACTCCCAGTCGTTTGGGTCATGAGATGGATATATTTACCCATAGCATCACTAAAACGACTAAAGTGTCCAGCTTCCAATATAGTACGAACTCGCTCATGCTGACATTGGAGGATTAGCGCCTCCATGGCTTCTTTTGTGGCGAATTCAGCGTTGTCGGGATCTAAACCACGGTCAATGAAAGCGGCTTCAAGTTGCTTCCGCAAATTGTCAAGTTCCATAGCATACTCTGAAGCTGTTTTACCCTTTTGTTGGGCGTTCATCAGTTTTGCTATTATAACGTCGGTTGATTCACCTCTAACGTTATATTTTAGTTTTTCTATTATGCCCATTATTGTAGTCTCGTTTTGGACTTTGTGGGCAATGGAGCCGGTGATCTTGGACTTTATGGCTTCAATGGCCAAATCCTCCTGGTCTCCTTTAGTTCGTTCGACCAATTTTAATGCCGTAACGAAACGGGTGAGTGAGGTCTTTTGACCATCAAACTCAGGGACTGAAGACATAACTTGTCTCACATATTCCCTATCGGCAGCTATTTTTTCCGCCATTGTAAAGTTTATGTTCTTCCTGTTATATTCGTTATCTTCGTTGAGAACTATCGTTGTATCTAGGTCAGATACTCTGGCGAACTGAATATTGTGTTTTGCCAACGCCGAGACAGATTTGTCTCTACACTCGTTATAGAATGCTTTGGCGGCACACTTATGACCTTCTGTAAGGGAATCGAAATGTTTTTTCAAAAGCAAACGAATTTGCTGAAGAGTGGTTTGAATTATGTCAACGTGCTTGTCAAGTGTATTTGGACTAATTGTCCTATCTTGACTGATACACTTTATTGATTTTAACAGTTCCTCTTTCAGAATTCTGGCTTGTGCGACAATCACTTGCCAGTCGGTCATTCTTTAAATATGTGTACATACATATATGTAGTGTTATTTTATTACACCTTTCTTGTCTAAGTTCATATATATATTTTTTTTTAATGTTGTGCTTCGTCCATTAGATAAAAGCAAAAAGTACCTGCTGCGTTTGTATAACAGCATATGCTAGGTACTGTAAGGATGAAGCACATGGCTACTCTACTGTTTCCTTGGATTGGGAAATTTTCTCCCGTTATATCCAAGTATGTTATATTGATGGTAGCTAGATCTAATGCGCGTTGAGGTGAGCTACTTTGTTCACTCTTAAAAACCTCTAGTAAATCGGTTTCTATATTTGGGTTCCTATCTCTAATTTTCGCAAAATATTCGTCTAGCGACATTTTTCCTTTCTCTTTTTTTTTTTCAAAACAAAAGAAAATTTTTCATTTTTTTTTTTTTTTTAATCTTCTATCATTGTGACTTCCTCGTCTTAGCTCTCTATTTCCATTGTTTTAATTGTGAACATATCGTGTACCCACTTGGGTACCTCCTTGTTCTTTTGCCTTATAACTATCAACCTATTGTATGCTGTCTTAATGGATATTTCCATAAGATCTACTATTTTCGGGTTAAATTTATTATTATTAGAAATCCATTGCTGAATTTCCTTGTACTTGTAATTGCTTTTACCTGAGTTTACCAGGTAATCAAGGAACGGTAGGTATTTCTGTAGACGTTTAGTCTCTACTTTTTCCATTTGGAATAAAAATTTTCTTTTCTTTCAATTGTTTATTATTATCTCCTTTCTTTTTTTTTTTTTTGTTTATCTAGACTCTATCTAGATCATTTGCCTTGCTCAAATACTTCGTTTTTAAGCACCTATTGTGCATTCCGTAAACTTTAATTAGCATGTTTACGCTCATTATTATTATTATTACGATCAGTAAAATCGTAACAGTAGTAAGCCCTTGTTGTTCTACTTCTACTCTATTGATCACATTGGCAGTGGAATCTACCGTTTTCGTGTCAATTAAACCCATTTTTGGTTCTGGGGAAGCTACCTTAAAGAAATTTGATATTTCATTTATGATTACTGTATTTAAAATTTTTCCAAAATCTAACTTTTTCTCTAAACTACCCATAAAAGTTGAAAGAATCTAAGTCTGAAGCGTATACATAGAAAATATATATTTTTTTTTTATTAATTTTTTTTATTTCATTGCATTTCATATTTTGAAATAATATTTTCTAAAGAAAAATTGAACTTTAAAGACTGTAATTGGATTTACTTTAAATTTGCATATAAACATAAAAAAAAAACTGTAGTAGTATATATATATAAAAGAAAAAGGAGTGTGATATCAGTTATTGATATCCACTTTAAGTGATCAATAGATCATCGAAAAATTAATTAGTTAAAAATTACTCATTACGTTATATACGCATACATGCGGAAATGAATTTATACGTTCAACTGCTTATAGCAGTGACAGAGACGTGGAAGTTAGAAGGGGGGATAGGGCATGTGGTTGGCTCACAATTCAAGTTTACATTTCATAAAAAATTTTACAATTCATACTCCAACCACATGTGTTAGTAATAGCCTAATATTTTTTAGTTAGTATTTTTCAAGCAGCGTTTGCACGCATCGGCTTGAGGGTTTAATTAAATTTAAATGATTTAGATGATTGTTTTATATAAACATAATAAAAATTTTTTTTGCATGAATGAATGTTTAAAATTAAAGACAAAATCGGGAATCCGATTTGCGTTACTTTGCACCACTGCAAAGTTGGGCTTCTATTTGTTTCAGACTCTCTATGTAGAGTTGTCGGTTCCTTTCCTTGGTCTGGCTTGGTACGCCAGACGGTGCCGATGCTGGCTGCATAGGCGTCTTCTATTATGGTGATCCTGAATTTTTCTTGGTGGGCGCTTGTGTATTCTCCTTGGTCTGACTTGATACGTCAGACGGTGCCGGTGCTGGCTGCATAGGCATTTTCCTCAATTTCGGTGTCACTTTCAATGGGTGGCGGAGAGTTCATTAGTTTTCTTTAGAAAATTTTTTTTTCATTGCAAGGTAGGTGGATGTGTGGTCGGTTGTTTGACTCTTTCTTACTGCTTATCGAATTTTACATCTTCAACTTCGGCATGTATCTTGACCGAGTTGTTTCAATTTATTCGGTTTTGCTGTTTTACAGCTTAAGTTGCTTTGCCCTTCTGGCTTTAAGTCTTTAGACCACACATGACACTCTACTCACTGCGTTTTCCATTTTTTATTTATTTTATTTTTTTTTTTCTCTCTCCTGCTACGTCCCTCGAAGTCCTGCTATCTGCCAATGTCTTCAATGTGACGGTCCTGTCACGGTCGCCATTAAATGAGTTTATTCCGATTTGTTCGTTGGCACGTCTGTGCTCTGGTGTTACTTTATTTAGATTGATTCATATTGTGTGTTAACTTATACTGCTTGTTGGCAGCTACAAAATAAGAGGCGTGAGACGTGAGAGTGAACTCACATGTTCGAATTGCAAGCTCAGCATAATTGGGCTGGCTTGCCAGCACAATTCGTTTGCGTAAGCTTATATACAGAACGAAATGTATGCATGCAAGTTTGCGTACATACATACAATTGTTCTTATATATAAACTTATTACTATTATTTCCTGCTTGCAACAGAGTGTTACAAGCTGTGCTGAAGTCATTTAAAACCGACATGTGAATTCACTACAATATCAACACAGGATATTAATCAAAGGGTATCATCAAAGGATATCAAGCAAGAATACTAGTCAAGGATATCAACGTAGGATATTAATCAAGGGGTATCACCAAAGGATATCAAGCAAGGATACCATTCAAGGATATCAACACAGGATATTAATCAAAGGGTATCACCAAAGGATATCAAGCAAGGATACCAGTCAAGGATATCAACACGGGGTATTAATCAAAGGATATCATCAAAGGATATCAACCAGGAATATCAGCCAAGGATATCAGCCAAGGATATCAAACAGGGATCCCCTAAGCACAATCACCGTCAACAAACTACAGTGCTTCATAATATCGAAGAACCCAAGAACACCAAAGCAACACAGTCATGGGAGTCAAATGGATTAATTATCGACATAAGGCGGAGTTGGAAAACTTCTTTGCGGAGTTTGGACTCATGCCAGGCGGTACGGTCGAAGAAATGCGAAGTCGTTTTTCGGGATTCGCCGCAAGAGATCACTCACCCGAGGTGCTCGCCCGGCTGGCCGAGCTAGAAGCAACCTATGGACAGACAGCGACCAGCGATAAGAATCTAGATATAAAGCCTCGTTCGCGATCGATATCACGAGCGAGGGGCATTGAACGGGATGGTTCCACGGAAATTCCCATACCACAGAACCAGGACTTGGATGGAAAAGTGCTACCAGTACCCACGATCAATACCAACGTGGTAACAACCGATGCGCGCCAACGAAAGACTATTGAAAACAACAGCTATGCAAACACAGTGGAGAAGGTGTCTAAATGGGGCCTACATTTCGATGGTACAGCAGACCCACTCTATTTTCTAGAGACAGTAGAAGCTCGAGCAGCTACATACCGAATCAACATGGAGTTTTTACCCAACATGATGCCAATCTTATTTTCTGGACAAGCTGAAGGATGGTGGCAAACCAGCGGCTTACTAGACTCATCATGGGCTAGTTTTAAGCAAGGATTTCTAGATTTTTTCCTACCCCCGAGGTATTTCGAAAAACTAGAAGATGCAATTCGCATTCGGAAGCAACGCCCGGGAGAACTTTTCAAACATTACGTGATAGAATTGCGCCTCATGATGAAGAGAGCCAATTATACGAAGCACCAGGAGTTACAACGCATCTACGATAACCTGTCCCCGGAGTATCAATTGTATACACGTCGCATGGATTTCCAGGATTTAAATGAATTGACTCAGTTAATTGTAAACTTTGAGACCCTGCGTGGTCAAAAGCCAAGGAATCATGTCACCACGTTTACTCACCAGGCAACAACATCACCAGCATTCGAGAATCCCGTTCAGCAAGTTACCAGTCAGGCTAAAGAGAGCAGCAACCAAAACTGAATTGCCAACCGGCAAGCTTTGCCATCCTCACCAGAGGATGATGCAAATTGTTCTCATTTCTATCAGGCGACAGAAGCACTAGTGGATACTCATCGGGCTTGCAGAAATTGCAGCGAACTGGGTCACTTTGCGAAACAGTGTATTAATCAACGCACGCTATTCTGCTGGGATTGTGGAAAAGGAAACATTCGAACCATCGATTGTTGCAGACGATCGGAAAACGCCAGGCGCCTTCGTCTGACTGGGAACCAAACGAAACAAGCGCCAAACCAGCCCCAAGCCTAAGTCACCTCATGTTCGAGAGCGGTCGCATCATAGCAGTTGTTAAAATTTATCGGCTGGGCAGTTAATGCGACTCTGGACACAGGAGCTACGCGTAGTTTCATCAGCAACTCGCTAGCTCAGCAAATAGGCACGATCAACGACTGGAAACCAATTTGTACCTCTATAAACTTAGCAGACGGATCCCGGAAAGAAATCACACAGGCGATTGACACAGAAGTAGGGATAGGAAACTTAAAGGTAAAAATTCCCCTACTCGTTCTACCAGGTATCATGGAACCCGTTATCTTGGGTACGGATTTTCTCCGTAACACTCGCACCACGATTCAGTGTGGAGAAAACTGGTTGCAACTGGAACCTCCGGTTACCCACAACAACGAGGCCCACGGCAGAGCTGACGCTATCATCGACTCTTCACACTGCACCGGAAACAAGCCATCGATAGTACGGGCCAATGACGATCACCCCCAGACAGAAGTAACATCAGCAGAGAAGTGGATCAGGAGTGCCGCGCTACCTCCTACTTCGGAACGGGCAATGCTTAATAATCCCTTCAGACAACCAGACAGCAGAGTAAACCAAACCCAGACTAGTAACACGGAGATCATCATACCATCGCCCAATGACGAAGACAGCGGAAACCAAGTCCAGCAAAGTAACCCAACGATCAACGTACTATCGTTGAAAGAAGAAAGCCAAGTCAATACAACAGTCCATACGCTACTTGATCCCGAAGACGGCAAAGTTCAACAAGCTATCAAAGAATTCTTAGCACAAGAACTCCCTAAGTTTGACACACTACAAGGTGTCACCCACATAGCCGAGCATGTGATCACCATGAAGGATGATAGACCCATCAAACAACGCTATTACCCCCGCAACCCTGCACAACAGAAGATCATCAACGACACCGTGGATCAACTGTTACGAGAAGATCGTATTGAACCCTCTAAAAGTCCCCACAGCGCCCCGATTGTACTAGTGGGTAAAAAGAGTGGAGACATGCGAATGTGCATTGATTTCCGACAGCTCAACGCACAATCGATACGAGGCGCGTATCCCTTACCTCGGATCAATCACATTTTGGAGAAATTGCGTAACTCGCAATTTATATCGACATTGGATCTCAAGAGCGGCTATTCAAATCCAAATTGGCCGAAACTAGCAGAGAATGTACCGCATTCACGGTCCCTGGACGCCGGCTATTCCAGTGGAAAGTGATGCCTTTTGGACTGCATTCGGCGGCAGCCACGTTTCAACTCGCTTTGGATAGCGTAATTGGCCCTGACATGGACCCATTCGCATTCGCCTACCTAGATGACATTATTGTCATAGGAAGTACGCTAAAGGAGCACATGAATCATCTGAGAGAGGTTTTCCGGCGTCTGAGAGATGCCAAATTACGCATTAATCACGATAAATGTAGATTTTTTAAACGTCAGATTCAATTCCTGGGACATGTGGTCAGCGAGCAAGGGATTCACACGGACCCTGAAAAGATAGCAGCGGTGCAAGAATTAGCTTCTCCTACCAACGTCCGCCAACTTCGCCGATGCTTGGGCATCGCCTCCTGGTATCGACGTTTCGTTCCCGAATTCTCCATCATCTCCATCTCGACCCATCACCTCATTGTTAAAGGAAAATGCCAAATGGAAATGGGACTCTATTCAACAGCGCGCATTCGAAGAATTAAAATCTAGACTGACGTCAGCGCCTATCTTGGCGTGCCCAGATTTCAATGTTAAGTTTTATTTACAGACAGACGCCAGTGACTACGGATTGGGGGCAGTCTTGACCCAATATCAGCAAGGAACCGAGCGAGTCATAGCATACGCTAGCAGACGGTTATTAGCACCGGAGGAAAACTACTCCGCCAGATGTTACTTAGAAGGCTACAAGTTCGAGGTCATCACCGATCACCAAGCTTTGAAGTGGCTCAATTCCATTGACAACCCCACCGGACGTATCGCTCGCTGGGCACTGGAGCTGCAACAGTACGAGTTTGATGTCCAGTACCGACGAGGGAAGCTAAACGTAGTAGCGGACGCCTAATCACGTCAGCCCCTGGATACCTTAAATATTATACAGGATACCCCACCAGAGTGCGCATGGTGGCAGAGAATCAAGCGTCAAGTGCAGGAATGCGCAGAACAAGTTCCTGACTTTCTCTACAAAGGAGGACAGCTATACCGACGAAAGTATGTGCATCCTGAAGAAGAAGAACCAATACCCTGAAGACTATGCGTAACAAAGAAGAACCAATACCCTGGAGACTATGCGTACCCAAAGAAAACCGCCTACGAGTACTACAGGAGTGCCATAACGAACCCACAGCGGGCCATTTAGGCGTCCGGAAGACAACGCTACGCGTCGCCCAGAGGTACAAGTCAAGAAACCTTTTCAGAGTGTTTGCACCGATTTTGTGGGACCATTACCAAAATCAAGACAAAGTAACACAGTTCTTTTAGTCTTTCTAGATGCCTATAGTAGGTGGGTGGAGCTCATACCCTTGCGTAAAGCCACCACTACCGCACTGGAAAAAGCTTTTCGGGAACGCATCATCGGACGCTTTGGGACCCCACATACCTTAGTCTGCGATAACGGAACTCAATTCACTAGCCGATCGTTCAAGGAGCTTTGTCATCAAGCTGGAGTAGAACTCCAATACACCGCACCGTATACGCCACGCCAGAACCCAACCGAGAGAGCAAATCGGACAGTTAAGACGATGATCGCGCAGTATTTAGGAGAAAAACAACACGACTGGGATCAGCTACTCCCCGAATTCACGCTGGCCATCAACTCCAGTGTCTGCGAGTCAACCGGATTTGGTCTCCGGAAACACGCGTCCAACGAATGGCGGAGGTATTCAAAGTGGCACAAGACACCATGAGACGAGCCGCAGCAGAGCAGAGCCGATATTATAATCTACGAAGACGAGACTGGCGACCAACCATAGGAGACTTGGTTCTATTAAAGCAACATCACTTGTCTAAAGCATCAGAAGGATTTGCAGCGAAGTTAGCACCCAAGTTTGACGGGCCGTACCGAGTCGTCAAGTTCATCTCAAATAACATCGTTCGACTACAGAAAGCTGACGGGCGACAACGAAGAACAGCGAGCATAGATGACCTCAAACCTTTGCAAGGAGACGAAGCAGACACCCGAGACGAGAAGCGAATGCACCCTAATGACAAAGGCGAGCCAACACCGGCCGGCCATCCAGACTAGAGGCCAATCTACAGAGACGAATTAATTCGCAGGGGCCACTTGCTGGAGGGTGAGCCCTCCCAACGTCCCTGTCTCCCTGTGGGGGGTCTCGATGCAATTCCCAGCCTCTAAAATCAATCTGTCGGCAAGTCGTAGTTATTTTAGTTTAATGCAATCATTGTTAAATAAATATAAGTTTATAATTCATGTAAACCACACTGATAGGTCACTAGCTAGGCTGGTCATTCCCAAATCAGAGTATTTATCCATTATATTTCACAGCACCATGGCCCAACATCACCTCACTGTGGGTGAAATACGAGGGGTCATCGAAGAGGTTGTTTTAGCATGGGAGGCAGAATTCGCCAGACCAACGACAGCGGAAGAGCCAACTCCCGAGAGTTCGGGATTATCAACGCAAGCTGACACTCCGCAGCAGTCCGCCGTCCCAATAGCCGAAGCCCAGGAAAAGGCAGCGATAAACTGCTGGCGCATTATCGAAGCACCCGAACGTCCATCAATCTAGGACATACAAGTGCTAGACCGACCCTTGGAGCTGTCGGACATCGCCTGCTTCGACCCAGGCAGATTCGAAGGTTACCGAGGCTGGATCCCTTCTCCTCCGGGCACGACACGCACCGAATACCAGGCTCAACGAGCCACACCACCCTATCCCGTGTGTCTGGTTGGCTGTTCTCCCAACCATTCGCCGGGAATGGTTTCACCACCATCCAGGGGTAACAGCCCAGACGATTGGGCCCATGAGAGTACACCACCACCTCGCTATAGCCCCGACCGCGCAAGCCCAGACCGTAACGTATTCCAGGATCAGGAAACGGGTGAGGTCTATTCTTGGCCATTGCCAGAAGCAACTTGGGACTTGGAGGGGCTTCCACGGTCGTACAGTCATCTAGGGTTCGACTTTCAAAGAGAGGAACAAGTTTGCCAGGACCCCAGCCAGCACCCTATCCGGCATTTGAAGACATTTCGCCGCCTGGATCCCCAGAACCACCGATCGCCTGTCAGGAGAATGACGACAGTGCAGGTACATCGTCCGGAAACAAGCCCCGAGAGATGTGGCTGCCTATACCTAGTGGCTGGAGGGTGAAGGGGACAGAAATTCTTCCCCAAATATTAGTAAGTCGCATCAACGAACAAATACAGCAGCGACAAGCCAAGAAGTTCCGCGTCGAGCTGGAGGGAAATTCGTACATCGTACGAATTAACACGTCCCAACAGGTCACTGTGACGTTCACCTGTTTTGTCCACCCGAAGTAAAGGGGGGGTGTGACGAAGCTCCTTTTGATCTCCGCCACAAGGCAGTGGCACGATTTAAGTTGGTTCTCCCTTTATACCTTTTTCTATAATCCCATTTGAAATTAGGGAATAATAAGTTTATATTGATAAAAAACTACCATACTCTGATTTTTGTTAGTGTAGCTATTAGATTTCCCTTTTCTTAGGCACATGCAGAGACATATATATATATGCACAGACATATCTACATACATACACTGCGTCACCATGGCAACGGGACTTGCATAGTTTTGTCGCCGTTGCTATTACGCAGTTGCCTTTATTTCATCGTTCTTTTGCACCAAGAAACAAATGCAAACGACGCAGACTCCCGCTGCCGACGCCCGCTGCTGACGCTCTCTGCCGACGCCCGTCGCCGGCGTTTACCACGGTCGCTTAAAGTGTAACGGCACGCGCCAATACATATATGGAGTGATAATTATCACGCCATAATGTTGACCTGTGATTGGTCAATCACAGGCCGCGTCTGGCAGGCGACGTCAGACAGACAGCGTCGACGCCAATAGAAGCTTCTAGAAGAAGTTGTGGACTTAAAGTAAACGGATGCCAGAGAATAAAAGTTAAGACATCAAAGTGAGCAGAGACAAAAGATATCAAGTGGGTGCCCAAGAAGTGAAACCAAAGCAACAGGCAGAGTGAAAATAATATCCTGAACCTGAACCAAGTCTACAAGGATAAGCCCGACTCAATCAGCATAAGTATAAGCAAGGAAAGCAGAGGATATACGGGTGAGTTGGTCATAGGACCATAAAGAGCCCTTGCCTTATTTCATAGCAACCAAGTATGTCATCATCAGTGTAGGATATAAAATGTGGTTAGGGAATAAATTGAACCAATCAAAAGAAAGAAAACTAGTGATGTTCAATAAAGTTTATAACGTGGAAATGAAATAATAAAGATATTTTATTAAATGAGTCGTAGGGTACTAACCTCCCTTCCATTATCCTTTTTCTATCCTCCTGTGTATATTAGTATGTTGGTATATTCGTTGATATGTGTGTTAGTCTATCCAATGGTGTCCGGGTAATACCCTAGCCATTGTTTAGATTAAGTTGATCGTATATATGTCGTAGTCATCAAATCAGGATCCGGGTAATACCCTACCTGATTTGAAGTAGTTTCTTGTAGCAACCCAGTCAGGATCCGGGTAATACCCTACCTGATTTGGTGTCGTGTGTAGTAGTGTATTTGTGTGTCTAAAGTGTGACCATCAAGTTCCGGGTAATACCCTGCTTGATGGTGATCACTCCTGCGTGTACAAGACCTTCCCTATCCCCCTCTAGTCGAGATCCGGGTAATACCCTACTTAACTGGAGTTTGTGTTTATGTCTTCCCCCTACCATTTCCTCTTTGTACCGTAGCGATAAAAGAACTTAACCTAATTAACATCAGATTTGGTTGCTCATACTCATCTCATGTCTCAGTGTTCTTTTTTTATAAATGTTCTGTAAAGAAGAGACCCTGGGGAGACTGAGATATGTACCCCGGCTGAGAAAACTTCATTACAAGTTTCACACCTACTGGTGTTCTCTTTACTGTCTCTTTCAACAGTTTCATACCCACTGCTTATCTTTTTACTGTCTCTTTTTTCTCTTTGTGATTTTTTTCTTATATATTAAGACATGTTAAGAAACCAATAACAGTCAAAAGCCTTTTTTTTTTGTTACGCCCAAATCCCAACGGGAGCACTAATAATCGCACTAATAATTTCATAATAAAGTTTATTAAGCGCCTAAAAAAATAAACCAACATAGTGGTCCTTCGAGCCGGATCGCTAATAAAGCCGTCAGCAAGTGAAATACGACAGCTTCGTGATTTCAAAGGCTTTATGCCTTTGCTAAAAGATCAGAACATGAGCAGACAATTTCAAAGGAACTCGGTGAAAACGTAATGTTGTGCTTTTGTGAGTTTTTTGACGGCAAAACATAAAACGGCGGAAAAAATTGTAGACGCTATTTCGTGTGTCGACATCGACACCGACGGGTCAAATGCCTCAGTTTTGGAACAACGGCTGGAAATACTGGAACAAATTGAATATGTGGATAGCGAATATGTGAACTTCAAGCAAAAAGTTTGTGAAAAGGAGGCAATGCTTATAAACATGAAACGGATGTTATCGGAGGCAGAAAATAATCCAACTGCAAGCTCCGAAATAAACATTAATAAAACACTAGACAGTATAACTATGCTTCAATAGGAAATGGATCTTGTTCATGCGGAAGAAGTAGCGTTGGTAAGTGAGAAAAATGTTCTGAACACCAAAGTCGCACTAACCGATTCTTCTTCTTGCGATTCGGTGCGATAGAAAATTTCTGTGCGTCAAGACAACCCGAGAGAGCGAACATCAGAATGGGTACATTCGCAATATGAAGATCACACAAATCATCTTCACCATCAAGGCGATGCAGCAATGGCCATGAACAAAATGCTGGCACGTCAAAGTTTGAATGGAAAACAGTTGAAGTTCGACGGTAGCTCTGCTTTGAACTGGAGACATTTTATAAATGAGTTTAATGCTACAAGCAAGCAATGTGGATTTTCCAAAGAAGAGGACGTTCAACGGCTTGCAAATGTACTGAAGGGAGCAACAAAAGAAAAGGTTTCTTTGTTACTCATCTCGGCAAAAGAACCGGATAAAATTCTATCGATTTTAAATAAGTCTTACGGCGGTCCTGAGAAAACTGCCCTAGAATTGATGTCAAAAGCATGCCACGTCAAGCCAGTTCAACAACCAGTCGATTTCGAAGACACACAACGACTACTTGCTATGATGATCGGAAAACTATCCGAAAACTATCAACGAGAATGGGGCACATATCTAAGAGATGAAAACGTGCCTCCTTCTGCACATTCAATAAACTGACCGAATGGGCACAGAAACAGGCTCATCTAATACAGGACTTCTTATTTTTCAAAAAAGGAACAACAACCAATCAAAATGCATCTTATGCCGAAGAACCATTAAAATTTAACCAATCACAACACTCAGTAGCTGAAGATGGAGTTCAGCTAAAACCAAAACCAAGGACAACATGCTCGATTTGCAGCGAGGAGAAACACGCAAATGCAATATATTATTAGAAGCGGTTCTAAAGAAAAGGTGGAACTTAGCAAACCGCAATAAGGCTTGCTACAGTTATTTTAAATTCCACAAAAGTCAATGTAATTTATTTATTTATTTATTTATTTTAAAGTCAACTTAACTTATGCAAATGACTTAACTAATTAAAATATAAGAATTAAAAACTAAGGAGTAAATTAAAAGTAAGGTGGCCGCAGGCCAAAACAAAAAGAAGAAAATAGATGAAGATTAGACAATTAGGAGTGAAGAACAGTTCGAAGGAAGTCAAAGAGTACAATACGTAAAGAAGAAGGAGAAAAGTGAGGAGAAATAATATGGGAAAACTCATTATAGTCTCTACACAAAATTTGAAGAGGTTCATGACTGCTAAAGTTGGAGACGTATGTACTTAAATGAAGAGGGACAAAATTACGTGTAGGACGAAATGGAACAGCAAAGTTAATTTTCGCTAACAAAAATGGAGAGTCTATTTCCCCTAATAACAGTTTTTGGAGAAAAAGAATACCAGAAACGCGTCTTCGATTTATTAAAGAAGGAAGATTAAGGAGACGAAGCCTACTTGAGTAATGTGGGAGGGGCCTAATTGGCTCCCAGTTTAGGCCACGTAGGGCGAACAAAAGGAATTGTTTTTGGACCGACTCAATACGTTGCTGGTGAACGGCATATTGAGGACTCCAAACTGGTGAGCAGTATTCTAATGCAGGGCGAACCAATGATGTAAATAAGACCTTGGCGATGTAGGGATCATTAAACTCCCTAGACCAACGCTTTATAAAACCTAGGAAAGATGTTGCTTTATTAGTCACTGATGAAATGTGCAGCAGGAAGTTTAGTTTGGGATCAAAAATGATGCCCAAATCGTCAACGGAAAAAACTCTATTTAGGATAGCGCCATTCATGTAGTAAGTAGCAAGAAACAACGAACGACGACAAAATGTCATAGATGAGCATTTCAGTGTGTTGAGATGGAGGTGATTTAACTTATACCACTCACTAAGCTTATTAATATCCGCTTGCAAAATGGAATGATTAGCTGGATCTTTAAATGAAAAGCAAAGTTTAACGTCATCCGCAAACATAAATACACGAGAGTTATTTAAAACATTAGGTAAATCGTTTATAAACAAAGTGAAGAGTAGTGGGCCCAGATGACTTCCTTGGGGAACACCAGATAAAACATTAACATTTTTAGAGAGCGAAGTTCTAAACAAAACTCTTTGAGTTCTATTGGTGAGGTAAGACTTTAACCAAGAAAGAAGGTTAGGAGAAAAACCTAGCAGACCAAGTTTCATTAATAACAGTTTATGATCAACACTATCAAACGCTTTGCTGAAATCAGTGTAAATAACATCCGTTTGAGATTTATTACGAAAACCTTCATGAACCAAAGTACTGAATTCAAGAAGATTTGTAAGTGATGAACGTCCTTTCAAAAATCCATGCTGATGCGGAGAAATTAAAGATTTGCATTGGTGTTTCAGATTCATCGAAATCATTTTCTCAAAAAGTTTTGAAATAGCCGAGAGTTTAGCTATACCTCTGTAATTAGATATGTCCGATTTGTTTCCTTTTTTAAATAAGGGAATTATAAATGAATTATTCCAAAAAGAGGGAAAGCGACCAGATTCAATGGAGAGAGAGTAAAAAGCCTTAACAAAGGTACTGTTAACGAACGAGAGCATGTCTTCAGAATACAACTGGGAACGTTGTCCGGACCAGGTAAAAATGAACACTTCAAGGAGGCTAAACCGATTATGAGTGATTCTTCAGAAATCCTTGGCATATAAATAAGGTTGGATTAATGAATATAGTACGAGTAAGAGCCGGTGGAAGGCAGCGCATTAGAGTAAGTCAATTGGAAAAAATTAGCAAAAAGATCAGCTATATTAGATTCAGAGTCCGCTGTTTTCGCATTAAAAAAGTATGACGAAGGAGATGCGTTTGAACGCCGTTTAGAATTTACAAATTTATAAAATTGCTTTGGATTTTGGAAAAAATCGGCTTTACAACGCGATAAGTAATCATTATAGCATTGCTTATTTAATATGAGGAACTTAGATTTTGCTGAGTTGTATC
The DNA here is from genome assembly GCA_035045865.1 of Drosophila austrosaltans. Lineage (NCBI taxonomy): Eukaryota > Metazoa > Arthropoda > Insecta > Diptera > Drosophilidae > Drosophila > Drosophila austrosaltans. Next base: position 10,457,566 of record JAWNOQ010000003.1, read on the forward strand.
TAATATAATCGATATGTGATTGGGTTTTTTTGAAGCGCTTAAAGTACCTTGATTTTACGTTTACGGGAGGCTTTGTTGAGGTGTTTTCACAAAAGGTGTTGGGCACACAAACATCAAAAGCTGCATAAAGAGTTGAGTAAAAACGCTCAACGGCAGTGTCCAAATCTACGCCATTAAAAAGATTATACCAGTCAATCATCAACAGCATAGAATCAAGGCGGGCAAAGTTAGTTTTACGAAAGCATTTTCGCCGATGAGGTTGAGAAGATGGGTTGATATAAGATGAAGAATTAAGGGCAAGATTGATTTCAAGTGTAGGGTGATACGAATCTTCAGGAAGCGATAAAGGATGACATCGCTCAATATTTATAGATGAAGAATCACTAACGAAAACCAAGTCGAGAAGTCTGTTGGATGAGTTGATTATCGTGTTCAATTGAAACATGGGAAAGTCAAACAGCTCACCTAAAAAATCATTATGTGCTGAAGGGATTAGATAAGGAACATCCAGTTGGTTTAGCCACGATACATGAGGTAAATTAAAGTCACCCAAGATGATTAAATGATCACGATCACGGAGAGAAGAGAAAATATTTTTGAAGACAACTGCGTGGTAATTATATACAGAAGTGTCAGACGCTGGAGGAATATAGCAGCAAATTATGAAGACATTAGTGTCTTGCCGAATAATTTTCACACAAATTGTTTCGATATAATGAGGGACGTCAATGCTCACCATCTCACTGGAAAGGTCAGATTTGATGGCAACCATTACGCCTCCACCTCGACGCGCAGGTCTATCATTTCTGTAAACCACATATTGACTTGAAAAACACTCTGAGCTTAAAACGTTAGGTTTGAGCCAAGTCTCAGAAAACGCAATGACATGGGAGGTAAAAGAGATACTATTTAGATAGTTTAGTATTAGTAAGAGATCTGAATTTGCTAAGCAGACCCCTCACATGAACAACAGTATGCTCAGGCCAAAAAGATGGGGACACAATAGTATTAAAAAGTGTGATAGGGACAGAAATCTTAAACGAGGATATATCTCTAGCCTTACTAAACTTAAATTTTCTGACTATGATATCCGAGGCAGGAAATTCTTTATGTATGAGAGCAATAAGGTCATCTTCAGCAGTGTTTACATGCAGGCGGGACACAAAAATATGCTTCTTTGGCGCAATTGCTTTAAGACTGCAAGAACGACGCACACCGGTAGAAGCGGCAACGTCTGTAGTAAAAGTTGCAGTAGAAGTAGTAGGCGTTACCACAGCATTAGTGCTTAAGTTAATTATTGGGATAGCAATTTCAGCTGTAGCCATTGGAGCAGTAGTAGCAGCAGAGCAAGCATATTACAAGTATTCGCACTAGGCAGTGTGCACTGTAGCCGAATAAAAGTTCAAAGCAGATGATAAGAAATTTTTTCGGCTCAGCAGTAATCAGAGAGCAAGTGCAAGTAAATAACTGTAATTGTTAATCTGGGCAGTCAGATGATCAGCGTGTTAATAGGCGAAGAGTACGCAATCACACTCTTTTTAGTTGAGAAGAGAGGCACAAAAAGCTAGCGGCTGCAGACACACAGGAAAAAGTCTAAAATTATTTTACAATTTAGATTTTTGTTGCAGTTAAAACTTTAACTTCAATTGAATGTTAATGATGTTGTTTGAAACACCGAAAAATTTAATGTATGTTTAGGCACAATAATTTAATTGTAAGCGGTCAACAGCACAATAATTTTCGGATTTAAGTGGAGCGGCAAAAAACACGACTTGCTTCAGTGAAGTGAAGTTTAACCTATATGATGAGATAATGAAAGACAAACATGCAAAGTCGACAATTGTGAGAAATATCACAATCCATTACTACACAAGCGCCCCATACAGGGAAATTCCGCAGTACTCACAAACCTTAGTGAGTGCGTGTCGGAGTCACGCAAAACATCAATACTAAAAATGGTACCAATCACAGTACACAGAAGTAAGGGCTCTAAAGATACAGTTGCATTTTTGGATGAAGGCAGTACATCTACAATCATGGATATGAGTTTGGCCCGAGAAGTAGGCATACAAGGTGACATTAAACTATTTTGTTTGAGCTGGACAAGAGGAAATTACAAATACGAGACAGATGCAGAATCGGCTGGTATCAGCCTCAGTGGAATGAACGGAACAAAGCATCAACTGGATGAGCTATGGTTGATAAATGATTTAAAAATACCAACGCAACAACTAAATTATAAAACAATAATAGAACTTGAACCAAAAAATATGGTAGACTTTACGAAGTTGCAGAACAAGCAACCAATGTTATTGATTGGACAATGTCATGCTAATTTGATTACCACACGATAAATAATAAACGGTAATGAGCAACGACTAATATTATCCGAAACCATGCTAGGTTGGGTAGCACATGGTCCTATTCTAACACAGGAATTATCAGCACATTTTATCTGTTCTCAAGCAACGGATGAAAGTTTACACCAAATGGTCAAGCAACAGTTTAGTATTGAAAACTTTGGTGTCTGTGCAGTAAAAGAAAATAAAACGGAGTCAAAGGAAGATCAATTAGCAGTATTCAAAGCAGAATCATCAATTAAACAAAGGGGTAACTTCTACGAAATAGGCTTACCATGGAAAACGGATGATGTTAAGCTTCCAGACAGAAAGGAATTGGCAATTCAACGGCTAATTACTAAGAGAAAAAGGTACAGCACAAGCGTATCAAAGTGAGATCAACAAAATAATTGTATGTGGTATAAGCGCAAAAAATCCAAGCCACAAATACCAAAAATGGGTCTTCTACCTGAAGAATGATTCCTTACCCATAAAAAACCATTAACAGCAACAGGCATAGATTATTTCGGGCCATTCTACACCAAGGAAGGAAAGGTACCCGAGCATCAAAGAATTTCCGTAAGCGACAAGGAGAAATCTTGACTTGCCTAACTATTCGCGCAATCAATGTGGAAATAGCTCACTCATTAGATATGGACTCTTCGATATTGGTCCTGTAAAAGTTATCTGGTTAGACAACGGCACTAATTTTCGTGGTGCAGCAAGAGAATTACAAAAAGCCCTGGAAGAGCTAAACGAGAGTAACATAAAGGAGTATATGGCAAGTATTAAAATTAATTGGAACTTTATTCCAGCTAATTCACCTAATTTTGGCGGATGTTGGGAGTGACTTGTTGGCTGTTTACACGAGCAATTGAGGCCGTTATGTCAGTAAATACAAACCCTAATGATGAAACGCTGCGAACTGTATTTATGGAAGCAGAATATCTGGTATACAGTCGACCATATACATATGTATAATAGAATCTGACGACGCTGATGGCGAAGTGGGTCTTTGCCCAAATGATATTTGCATACCACAAAGCTGTGTACTTCATAGTCCAGGCAAGTTTCTCAATATGGTGGAGGAAACACGCGCTTGGAGAGTTTTCCAATATTTGATCGATTTTTTTTGGAAACGGTTTATCAAGGAATATTTGGCAACACTTATACATCGATCAAAGTGGCAATAGGGATTTTGACAATTCGAAGGTGAGCGAAATAGTCGTCATGAAAGACAATACTCTGCGCGGCGAATGGCCTCTCGGCTGCGTTATGAAGGTGTTTCCAGGAAAGGACGAAATTGTACGTGTGGTCGAACTTAAGACGGCCAAGAACACTTATCGGCGCCAGGTTAACCGACTATGCAGAATAGGAGTCCAGCGCAATGACATTGATGATCGTGCTGAGAAATGGAGTCACCACTAGGGGCCGCTGTATGTCGCAGCTTATAAACTAAATACCGCCGATAGCGTGGAACGCCGATAAACGATTGTTGCATTTAGCCATAAGTATATATTTTGGTTGAAAAGAACACTTTGTGTAAATTAATTTAATATCTAATTTCATAATAAAGTTTAATAGGCGCCTAAGAAATAAACCAACAATTAATCTACGATTAGTAAGAGAAGGAAGGTCAGGTAAAAGCAGTCTACTAGAACATGATGGCAAATTAACACTACAATCCCATTTCAGACCATGAAGAGCGAAAAGAAGGAACTGTTTTTGAACGGATTCTATTCGTGCTTGATGTGATTCGTATTGGGGTGACCATATGCATGATGCATATTGTATCATGTTCAGTACTATTGAATGATCACTGTACTTTCACTAAATATATTAATAATATTACAAACATATTGCGACACTTTCTTATAATATTTATGTATTTAACATTCAAGTGCCATGCCTCCCAAGTAACATGACCACCCATGTGTGCATGGTACGGGACATTGCTGAGTCGGCATATCTTGCATGTGCGGCCATTCTGTCACTAGGCAACATGATACATCCTCACTCTTCCGCTGAGGCGGCATACATAAATATATTCTTATGTAAAAAAATATACATAATCAGACCGTTCCTCTGCCGGCGTCACTGGCAGCGCAGCTACGCAGTCTTACCTGTACACAACCATGGTTATAGAATTAAGAAGCATTCAATAAACTGATATCAAACTGAACACAAATATTTGTGATTACTAATATTAAAAATATAGTGAAGACAACATACAATAATAATACACATACAAAAAGCAACAAGGAGAATAATACATCTCTAACACAATATTCTAAAATTGGGCGGACCAATGAGGTGTAAAGAACCTTGGTTGTATATGGATCATAAAATTCCTTTGACTATCTTTTTACGAATCCAAGAACACCCATGGCTTTACCGACGCACAGTGGGGCCTCTGCCCGGATAGCTGAAATGAATAATATGTATAATCGACAGATAATACTTTATAAATTATGGATACAAAATATTATATTTTTGAAGTTCGATATGAATTGTGGGTGCTACATCATCTCAAAGTGGAGACATTTTTCATGTATGAAAAAAATGTACAATTTTTAAAAAAACTCGCAAATTTGAAACTGAATATTGGCCGAAATAAGCAGCTGATGATGAATATTTTTACTTTATTCGAAAAGTAGATAAATTTTTAGTTATTTTTTGTAAAAAATTTAATGAAATTTGAAATACTCAGTAAATTGGAGAAGTGGAGTAGAATCTATAGAGATACACCTAGATACACGAGTCAAACCACATACATGTGATAGAGGAAACATTCACCTATGAGACCTATATAGTGCAGTCTTGCGCTTTTTTGCGGAAAGTTGTCAAAAAACGCGTTCCCACCCTGGTTTTTGCAACAAGCGACAATAGACTCATCTCTAAGACACTCGTGTAAGGAAAACACAACATCTCAAATATACCGATCTCAGTTCGAAGAAAGAAGAAACAGATACAATTCCTACACCTTAATATTCACTGATGGATCACAATCAAACGGCATTACATCTCTCGCAGTCACGAATGAACAACAACCCTTAAAAACATGCCTCTTACCCCACTATTCCTCAGTCTTTACTTCCGAAATCATTGCAATCATAGAAGCACTACAATTATTTAAAAGCAAAAAGGGAAAATTCTGTATTTGCTCAGACTCACTTTCTGCTATAGACGCAATACACAACATAAACAACGCAGAACACTACACCTCACTCGCCCGTAACATACTCATAAAAGCATTCCCAAAATTTAAACTTCTCTGGGTACCTGGGCATGCAGGGATAACAGGTAACGAACTAGCAGACATAACAGCAAAAAACACAGCAAAACAACCTCTAACCACAAGGGAAAACATAAGCATAAAGGACATAAAGAAATACATAAAAAACACTCACCTAACCAAAATACAAACTAACCTCAACAAAACATCTAACTGGTATCAATCTATAAACACTAACAGACTCACTACTTACGACATATTTAAAAACAACCAAAAGTACCTCTCAAGAACGGATCAAATAAAAATAAATCGGCTTCGACTAGGACATACAAAAATCACACACATACACTACATAGAAAAAAGACCCAACGCCTGCACCTTCTGCAACGGCCAAATATCAATAGAGCACATTCTTAATGCATGCCCCTCTTTGCACACACACAGACTTCACTCTTTCGGCAACAGTAATCCAAAACAATGTCTTACTATTCCAATATTTGATAATATTTCCGCCATTTTAAAATACCTCAAAGATACACATTTATATCACGCCATATAAATACTGTTAACAAAAATGTAAATATAACATAGCACTAACTTACTAATGATAACTAAAATACATATATGTAGAAATACAGAGCTGAAGGCCTGTGTAGCCATTGCTCATAACTTTAAGCTAGCTTATAATTTACAATTATATTGATAGTAATATATAAATTAATAAAAAAAAAAAAAAACTTTATAAATTATGGATACAAAATATTATATTTTTGAAGTTCGATATGAATTGTGGGTGCTACATCATCTCAAAGTGGAGACATTTTTCATGTATGAAAAAAATGTACAATTTTTAAAAAAACTCGCAAATTTGAAACTGAATATTGGCCGAAATAAGCAGCTGATGATGAATATTTTTACTTTATTCGAAAAGTAGATAAATTTTTAGTTATTTTTTGTAAAAAATTTAATGAAATTTGAAATACTCAGTAAATTGGAGAAGTGGAGTAGAATCTATAGAGATACACCTAGATACACGAGTCAAACCACATACATGTGATAGAGGAAACATTCACCTATGAGACCTATATAGTGCAGTCTTGCGCTTTTTTGCGGAAAGTTGTCAAAAAACGCGTTCCCACCCTGGTTTTTGCAACAAGCGACAATAGACTCATCTCTAAGACACTCGTGTAAGGAAAACACAACATCTCAAATATACCGATCTCAGTTCGAAGAAAGAAGAAACAGATACAATTCCTACACCTTAATATTCACTGATGGATCACAATCAAACGGCATTACATCTCTCGCAGTCACGAATGAACAACAACCCTTAAAAACATGCCTCTTACCCCACTATTCCTCAGTCTTTACTTCCGAAATCATTGCAATCATAGAAGCACTACAATTATTTAAAAGCAAAAAGGGAAAATTCTGTATTTGCTCAGACTCACTTTCTGCTATAGACGCAATACACAACATAAACAACGCAGAACACTACACCTCACTCGCCCGTAACATACTCATAAAAGCATTCCCAAAATTTAAACTTCTCTGGGTACCTGGGCATGCAGGGATAACAGGTAACGAACTAGCAGACATAACAGCAAAAAACACAGCAAAACAACCTCTAACCACAAGGGAAAACATAAGCATAAAGGACATAAAGAAATACATAAAAAACACTCACCTAACCAAAATACAAACTAACCTCAACAAAACATCTAACTGGTATCAATCTATAAACACTAACAGACTCACTACTTACGACATATTTAAAAACAACCAAAAGTACCTCTCAAGAACGGATCAAATAAAAATAAATCGGCTTCGACTAGGACATACAAAAATCCCACACATACACTACATAGAAAAAAGACCCAACGCCTGCACCTTCTGCAACGGCCAAATATCAATAGAGCACATTCTTAATGCATGCCCCTCTTTGCACACACACAGACTTCACTCTTTCGGCAACAGTAATCCAAAACAATGTCTTACTATTCCAATATTTGATAATATTTCCGCCATTTTAAAATACCTCAAAGATACACATTTATATCACGCCATATAAATACTGTTAACAAAAATGTAAATATAACATAGCACTAACTTACTAATGATAACTAAAATACATATATGTAGAAATACAGAGCTGAAGGCCTGTGTAGCCATTGCTCATAACTTTAAGCTAGCTTATAATTTACAATTATATTGATAGTAATATATAAATTAATAAAAAAAAAAAAAAACTTTATAAATTATGGATACAAAATATTATATTTTTGAAGTTCGATATGAATTGTGGGTGCTACATCATCTCAAAGTGGAGACATTTTTCATGTATGAAAAAAATGTACAATTTTTAAAAAAACTCGCAAATTTGAAACTGAATATTGGCCGAAATAAGCAGCTGATGATGAATATTTTTACTTTATTCGAAAAGTAGATAAATTTTTAGTTATTTTTTGTAAAAAATTTAATGAAATTTGAAATACTCAGTAAATTGGAGAAGTGGAGTAGAATCTATAGAGATACACCTAGATACACGAGTCAAACCACATACATGTGATAGAGGAAACATTCACCTATGAGACCTATATAGTGCAGTCTTGCGCTTTTTTGCGGAAAGTTGTCAAAAAACGCGTTCCCGGCACAAAGAAGACGAAGAGCGCATGCAAATTCGGTAAGCTTTTATGTGATATTTACATATTTGTAATGAAACAAAATCATTAGAAAGCATATAAAACAAGTCAACCCTACATTAAATGTTAATGGCTTGTGAAAAAAATGTAATTCGACCAAAAAAAAATTGTTGATCCGATTGTTCCTATGGGAACAGATGTTTCTATATGTACTAAACTTTCAAATAGAAAATTTCGGGAGAATCGCTTTTTAAACACTCAAGCTATTGCTCTAAAACTATATTTCTGACCGATCGTTCCTATGGCAGCTATATGATATAGTCAACCGATTCTGATAAAACCTTGTGCATATGTTAAAAAGTATCTTAGACTAATATAATACAAATTTCGTAATATTCGATTCAAAAACAACAAACAACCTATCATTCCTATGGGAGCTATACGATATAGTCAATCGATTCTGATGATTCTTGGTAAATATGTTAGAAAATAAATTTAACTAATTGAATTAAAATTTCGTAATATTCGATGAAAAAACAACAAAGTTATGAAAGCTTAGTTATCCGATCAGGATGTTTTCGAGATATACAAAAGAAGCCTATGTGTAAAAATTCAGTTCAGTAGCATTAAGGGTTTGGAGGAGACCAACGTTAATATACCCTTCCAATGAGAATTCAATAAAAAAATTAAAACAAAACACTTAAAATTTAATTTAGTCATTAAAATAAAAATAAAATATTTGTGCTCAAAAAAACGTTTTTTAAGTGAATTTTATAGGTAAAATATTCCTAGAAATAATATTGAGCTTTGACCTTGAATATCAAAGCAATCCGCTTTTGTGGCACCTTCGGAAACTACTTAATTTGAAGCTTAAGGAATAAGCTATCAAATGCTTTTAAAATCGCTTCACTACTTGAGAAGATATGATTTTTGACAATCGAAATGAGCGATGGCCCCACTGTGCGACGGTAGTAGACATATGGGACTTTAAAGTCAATTTATGGTCCATAAGTACTCCCAAGTCGATCATCTCGTTAAGTATAGTTAATGGAATGTTATTAAGAAAATTGGTAATAAACTGAGGAGTGTTTCTGAAAAAGTTATGATTTTGCCCTTAGATGTGTTTAGGTTTAATAAGTTGTGTTGACACCAAGACTAAAAGTTTTGGACGTCAGACTGCGACCGTGAAGGAGATATAATGTCTCTGTAGCTGAGACAAAACTTTATGTCATCTGCATACATGAGGACACGTGAATGAATTATAAGGAATTGAAGATCGTTAATAAAAAAGGTAAAAAGCAATGGTCCCAGAAGGTTTTTTGGATGGTCCTAGAACTGGAAGACTTAAAGAGAACTTTCTGTGTTCTATTTGTCAGGTATTCACGAATCCAACTAATTAAAGGGCTTAGGAAGCCAATTTTATTTAACTTTAAAAGAAGAAGTGTATGATTAACAGAATCAAAAGCCTTGCTGAAGTCTGTGTAAATGACATCAGTTAGCCTTGCATTCCTGAATCCCTCTAGGAGGTTAGTAGTAGTAGATCTACGTTTCAACCACCCATGCTAAAATGGTGAAATAAAAGATCTACAAAAATGTTGCAGTTGAGAAGTGATAAACTTTTCAAATGCTTTAGGAATTTCGGACTTTTTGCCATTTTTATGAAGAGAAATTATATAAGATTCCTTTCAGATAGACGGGAAATGACAAGATTTAACGGACATCTAAGGTCGTTTGCCAGTCAGTGATGAACTCATGTACTTGGTTTATTACGGATCATCTGAAAGCTCTTCGAATAATTGGTAAAATTCGCGATTTTTTTTGTTTAGCTTTTTCACACTATTAACAAAATCAGGACCTTTGGGCTGTTCAGCCATAAACCAATTGCTAGAAATTTCTGCCAAATTAATACATTTCTCAGAAAATTTAAATAATCGGCTTATTGAAATAACCGAAGGAAAATATCTTGATAAAAAATCAACGTGAGCCATTTTTTTTTCTTCTCTAGATTCCTGTTCAAATGTAAAGGACTTTAAAAAAGTCAACCTTTGAACTCTTGGAGCCAGGTCACCTTTAACCCTTGACGCTTTTAGTGAATTGCAATCCGCCAAAACAACAAAGTTTCTACCTAACAACTAATGACGAAAATGTTTTATTCCCATAACAACTGCACGAGCTGTAACGGCTGCTCCGCTAATACGATGTCCGCAGCCATGCACCATTTCGAAGCGTCCACTCCGGCAGCTTCTGGATTGAATTTTGACAATGTAACGTTCGGGGTCTTCTGTTGCGAACTGGATGACGACCGGATATTTTGTAACAACTCACATAAGTCGCGGCTCTGCATCTCCATAACTAAACGCCACTGCTCTTCCGAAAATGTAGCAGGTGGTGTCGATCCCACTTCTGATGTCGAGTTTGGCTGCTCTAAATTATTATTTGCTATAGCGTTTGCTTTGTTTTATCACGAGTTCCGTAGTCTTTTACTTTTACTTTTCGAATGACCCCTTTCTCGAGTCGAGCTGCCCTTTAATACAAATTTAGGCCCGAAATGTCACAAAGGCAAAAAGACAAGACACACTAAGCAATACTATGGACCACGTTCAGCAACAGCTATCCGTCGCGCTCAATACGTAGGTTTGACTTGCACCTACAGCCATGCTGTTTTCTCAATCATTGTAACTGGATTCCACTGAACCAGTAAACTTAATATAATAATAACTCTTAACGCTATAGACGACCCGACACGGCCATCCTGACAATTACACGTCCTCATGTAGCAAAACACTTTCTTACTCATAGAATTGTCTTCATAACAGTTTTTTCTTATTGGATTTTACATATAGATTCTTTACAAAAACTCACTTTTAACGCTATTCTTATTAATCCGGCTCTTTCAAGCAACCGCTCATCGTCCCACCTGGACGCATAACACATCGTCAAATATGACGGATCACTCATCGCCCAACCTGGACGGATAACACATCGTCAAATATGACGGCTCATTCGTCGCCCCACCTAGACGGATAACACATCGTCAAATCTGACGGATAACTCATTGTCTCACCTAGACGGATACCTCATCGCCATTGTCAGACGGAAACTCAGCGTCCTATCTGGACTCATTGGCGGGCTACACTTGTCATCACTCACATCGAACTCATTGGGCTTGCTCCCATCGGGCATTTTACTAATATTTTCGTAGAGATTTAAACGTGTACCTGTCCCCATCTAGCACGTCTAATACCTTAAACGGCCCTCAAAATTTAGGATCTAGTTTAGTTTGTTGTCGCTCTTCGTCTCTTAGTATTACATGGTCACCAACTTTGTACCTTACAACTGCTGCCTTACTTTTATCAAACCTTCCTTTATCGTATAAGGCCAAAGCCTTTATACTCTCACTAGCACGTGATCTAACTCTCTTCAAGTCCACCTCAATTTCCGTTTCGCAAGATGGAACCAACCCTAACGATCTAGCCTCTTTTCCTATCATCATCTTCAGAGAACTTGCTTTTGTTATACCACTTACTGTACAATTTATAGCAAGTTGTAACTCTCCATGCAAAGGCGTTCTGGTTTTTGGAATTGAATGAAGCTCAGCTTGTACTTTCCCGAAAGGGGACTTGACTGTGTTGCAAGTTATGGAATTGTCAACGAACTTACGAATTTATTTGTTGATCTTATCAAACAAATAAAACTGATAAACTTTATCTAACGTCTTTTGCCAACCGAGGAGCATAATAGATTCATGAACTTGACCACTTAAAGGCTCGTGGCACAACAGGCAGACAACGTGTGCTTCCGTTTTTTTTAATTTCACGATATAAAACTCCCTTTCGCAAATCACATGTTGTACTGCAATCTTCAGGAAGTTCTTCAGATTTTAACTTAGCGACTATTTCCACTATCTCAGGGTCGCTGGAAATTTGTAAAACTTGGTTCCGAAGTCAGGGGATTTCTGGACAAAAAGTCTACATGGTCCATGTATTTTCCCGGTCTGTATTGAATATCAAAATTGAAAGATTGCAATTACGCCCACCAGCGGTGAACCCTAAGAGTTAAATCCATTTCTGTGCGTGACGCTTTTAATAAGTTGCGTCCAAGTAGATAATGGCAAAATGCTTTACGGATTTGACTACTACTGAAGTTTCTAGTTCATATGAATGATATCTAGACTCAGCATGAGAGGTTGTCTTACTAAAATACTACACTATGTGTGGTCTATTGTTGATCCGGTGCAAGAGCATAGCGCCATAGCCGTGTGCAGCTCTGTCGGGTATTTACTTCACCCTTTCCCGAAAACAGAAAATATAAGGGTTTCATGACCTGAGAGAAACCACTCACAAACTTGCGAAAATATGAAGCTAGATCTATAAATTGTCTTACACCCGTAACGCTTTGAGGTGGAGGTAAGGAGCTTAAGGCAATAATTTTGCGTGAGTTTGGTCGGACTCCACCCGCTCGTACTTCATATTCTAAATATTAAACAGTTGTCTTAAGAAAAGTACATTTGTCTATGTTAAAAGTAAATCCTGATTTCGTGAGGACGCCTGAAACTTTTCCTAGCCTTTCAAAGGCTCATTTCTTGAGGACGTCTTAAACTTTTCCTAGCCTTTCAAAGGTTAACTCATTAGTTGATACCACCACCATTATATCATTCATAAAGACAATTACATACGAATGTGCAAGTTTACCTAACGCTGTCATTACAGCACGCTGGAAAATTGACCATCCGGATTTACAAAAGCAGTGTATCCAACGGACTCGGGGTGTATCGGAATTTGGTGAAATCCGCTTGCCATGTCCAAACATGTAAAGTAATTTGCCCTTCTAAGTCTAGCAATTTGGTCGCGGATTGGCCCTGTAACACAGCGACGGTCGGACCCGTTTTTCTTTTTAACCAATAATATAGGCCTCGCAAAAGAAGAACAACTGGGCGGAAGGATATTACACCTAATTAATTTACTATCTTTTGCTTAAACTATTTCCCTTTCATCCGGGCTAAGCCTATATGGCCGCCGTTGCACTGTTTTGTTAGGGTCGACTAAATCTATATGGCCGCCGTTGCACTGTTTTGTTAGGGTCGACTAAACGAATTTTCATTTCCCCCGTGGTAACTCGTGCACTTCAAATCAAATCAAATCGTTCTTGCCTTTACAATTCAGTATCGATGTCGGTCAAATTGTCCGGCTTGTCAGTCGAAGTACAAATATTCACAGATTTAGATTTAACAATTTTAAACTTCGTTGCTGTGATAACAATGTTTAAACCCTGGATGAGAATTTCTCTTCCAATGACAATATTATTTTTTAGATATCGATCCTGGAGGAAATGAAACTGCAATGTACTATAGATACCGGCATCTCCGATAGTTTTGAGAACTACAAACTTGTATATACGTTAGCCGGATAACTTATTACTAATCTTATCTCTAACTAAAGAGCATTCTGCCACGGAGTATATACTACAGGCCTACTGTTTTCCCAATCATTGTAACTGAATACCACTGAACCAGTAAACTTATGACACTACGAAAAGGAACGATGATAATAGCTCTAAAGTAATAGACGAGCTGACACATATTTATGTATATATATGTATATAACATCATAATTCACAAGGTTTTATACCATATATATATATATATTTATATATATAAATATATAAGTTATTTAAAATCCATTAAGTTATGTTGGTTGACGGCTGCGCCCGATGCGGAGCCCCAAACTGCACGTCAATATGATGCGGTCTTCGATTTTATCCAACCGAGTCGGCTTCGAGGTTCCTTGCCGATGGACAGGAGAGAGAATGCCAAAATCCCAAATGAAAAGAGCGTGTGCAAAGTCTTCTGTGGTGTATATATATATTTAATGAAAATTCCAAGTCGAGAAACACAGAAGGTGCATCCGACTTATTTGGCTGACGCTCACAGACTTCAAATGTACTTAGCAACAGCGTTGTTACAAAGCTATAAATTTTCAACAAAGTTCAAAAATATTCCATGGAAAGACAAAGCATTTTAAAAGTAACGGGACTTAAAGCTACATTAAAGTTCTATCGTTCTGCTTATTTTCATGCTCTCTCTTTGCGCTTCTCTTCTTTGACTGCTACGTCTGCGCTCTTAGGCAGCTGCAATCCAAACATTCTCCCCCCTTTGATGACGGCCATGTCGTCATCAAACGCACATCCTTCGTCCTCCAGGGTCCCTGCTCAAAGAACTGAAACGAGAGAGTAACAATTTAAGACTGAGGTGCAAGGCTGGGGTCATTAGCAATCCAATTCTCTTGGATAGGTAATGGACAAAGCTTGGCTACTGGCCGTTTAACTAGCCCACTAGTTGTCTTCAGAGTAACTACTCTGACGAGGCCATCTGTTCCAGCATGTGTCTCTGTAATCCGACCAAGAGCCCATCGATGAGAAGGGAACCGTTCATCTTTTATAAGCACCACGCATCCAACGTCGAGGTTGCGCTTTGTCTGTAACCATTTTGGCCTTCTTTGCAATCGTGTTAGATATTCAGCAGTCCATCTCTTCCAAAACTGTTGAGCATAGTATTGACAATTTTTCCATCGATCAACCAAACTTAAGTTTGTTACATCTGGGGTTGGAGGTGCCAACAGAGCATCTCCCGTTAAAAAATGGCCTGGTGTTAATACCATCAGGTCCTCTGGATCGTTTGATATCGGACATAAAGGCCTTGAGTTTAAGCACGATTCAATTTGTGCTAACACCGTGGAAATTTCCTCAAATGTCAAAACTCGGTCTCCAATGGTCCGCTTAAGATGATATTTCATCGACTTCACGCCTGCTTCCCACAATCCTCCAAAGTGTGGAGCTGAGGGTGGATTGAAATGCCATGTGATTCCTTCCTTGGTCAACTTTGGGACGATTGACTTCGAGACATATGAATAATATGCTAACTTATCTGCTTGTAATTTTTTGTTGGCTCCCACAAAATTAGTGCCGCAATCGCTATAAACGTCTGTACATAAACCCCGGCGGCCAATAAAACGATAAAATGCTCCCAGAAATGCATCAGAGGTCAGGTCACCAACCGGTTCCAGGTGTATAGCCTTGGTGACGAGGCAGATAAAAACTGCGACATATCCCTTTTGGGCCACTCGTCCTCTTCCCTTGGATGGCGAAATACTTATTGGTCCAGCGTAATCCACTCCGACTGAAAGAAAGGCTCGCGATGGACGCACTCTAACTGCTGGTAAATTTCCCATTTGTTGACCTGAAACTTGAGGCTTCATTTTAAAACATGTGATACATTTATGTATGCCAAAACGAACTGCATTACGCCCATTGATAATCCAAAACCTTTTCCTTATGAAATTGAGAGTCAGTGAAGTTCCACCATGCATCGTACAAACATGACTGTGTTTAACAACAAGCTCTGTAAACGGATGTTTATAGGGTAAAATATAAGGATGCCTTTCATTGAATGGTAATAAGGAATCTCGTAGTCGGCCACCGAGACGTAGAAGACAATGTTTTGAGTCAAAATATGGATTAAGTGGCAATAGAATGCTATCCTTAGCAATTGCTACTCCTTCAGCTAATGACCTCCATTCCGATGGAAAACAGTCTCGTTGCACCATTCGAATAAGTTCTCTTAGACTTTCCTCTAGTTCAGCACTTGACATATCAGGTCGTCTATATTCCCACTCCAGTCGGCGGCAATTATTTATAAAACGTTTCACATACGCCATAACACGCAGCAGTCGTGTATATGATAAATATTGGTCGACAAAGGTTGCACTCTGCATCTCCTCCAGTCGTATTTTGTAACATCTTATCCCTTGCTGCTCCGTGTGCACATCCAAAAGTGCCTGCTGATTGATAACATTGCACGGCCATCCGTGCTCATCTTCTTGTAACCATTGTGGGCCATGCCACCAGAGATTACAGGACGCTAGCTTAGAAGCGGTGACTCCCCGGCTTAGATAATCGGCAGGATTATCCTTCGACGAAACATGTCTCCATTGCTCCGCATTTGAAATTTCCAAAATTTTATTTATCCGATTCGACACAAATACCTTCCAGTTAGCAGCTCCTCCGCGGATCCAGCTAATTGTTATCATAGAATCTGACCAAAAAATAGTATTAGAAAAATTTATATTTAACCGCAAATTCTGTTTCAAATACGTATAAACCTTTACTGCTTCAAGCGCTGCACATAGTTCAGCTCGTGGTATGGTCAGCTGTGGCTTCACCGGCACAACCTTTCCCTTGGACAAGAGCAACTCTGCATGAAAGCAATTTTTTCCTGTGGGCGCACGTATATATGCGACTGCGCCATAGGCTCGTGAGGAGGCATCGCAAAATATATGTAAGTCCGCTGGTCCATCTTGTGATCCCAAACTAAGGTATCGTGGTATACATATACTTGTAATATTGGGAAGCTCCATTAAATATTTCTTCCATTCCTTTTCAATGTTCACTGGCAGTGTTTCATCCCAGCCGATCTTTTCCTTCCATAACTGCTGCATCAGCATCTTTGCAGTTATGACAATCGGACTTAGCCATCCCATGGGATCAAATAATCGTGCAATTGTTGACAGAATTGTTCGCTTTGTGAATAAATCCATTGATACTGCAAAATTTAGTCTGAATCGAAATTCATCCTCCTTGGGGCTCCAGTACAATCCCAACGCACGAATGGTATCGTCACAATCGACATGAACCAAGCCCGTTGTTTCACGATGTTCCGCTGGTATGTCTTCTAATAACTCTGGGCAATTGCTAGCCCACTTTCTTAATTCAAATGTGCCACTTCGAAACATTGCAATGACTTGACTCTGTACTGCCTTCGCTTCGGCAATACTATTTCCTCCAGACAAAATATCATCGACGTACATTTGATGTTTAACCACATCTACGGCCAATGGAAAATTCTCTTCTTCATCTATGGCCAGTTGTTGCATCACACGCATTGCTAAGTAAGGTGCGCAGCTCGTTCCAAACATAACCGTCGTGCATGCATATTCCTCAATTTCCTCGCTTGTGTCTGATTTCCACAAAATGCGCTGATACTGTGCATCATCCTTTGTAATATTAATACATCTGTACATTTTTTCTACATCAGCCAAAAATACACATTGTAATCCACGCCAATTGAGAATAACTGCCGGCAGCTGCACATGTAGCTTGGGTCCAATCGCTAATATGTCATTTAATGATTTCCCATTACTCGTCTTGCTCGACCCGTCAAAGACAACTCGGACCTTTGTAGTTGATGAAGATTCCTTTATAACGGGATGATGCGGTAAATAACAATGGTGATCTCCCCCCAATGGCCCTTGGGGACTGCTCGAAGATGGCTGTGCGACGAATTCCATTTGACCTAGATCTAAATATTCATGAATGGTATTAAAATATGCTTCCTTTAAATAATTATCTGCGTCTAAGCGCCGAGTCAGAGAACATAACCTTTTCAAAGCATTCCTATAAGAATTTCCAATGACCATTGACTGGTCCAGGTGAGACAAGAAGGGAAGACGTACCACATACTTCCCCGAGGGCAAGCGCCTATGTGTACGAATAAAAAAATCTTCGCACCAACTATCCTGTGCCGAGAGTCCTCTCGATCCCTCGTCGAACTGCTCCAGCTCCCAGAATTTGCACAACATCTTATCGAGCTCCTCATTCGAATTGTTGTTCCATACCTTCACAGTGTGAGATGATAATCCAACCGTCCGTTCATTAGTTTTCCCTGAGACGATGTAGCCCAACTGAGTATTTTGCGCAAATGGTGTTCCAGCTTTTCCTTTACGTACATCTCCTAACATCAGATCGTCGTAAATATCACTGCCGAGCAAAATATCAATACCTTGAGGAATATAGAAATTAGGATCGGCCAGTCGCAAGTCCTTAAGATGACGCCACCGCTCGGCTGGAATACGCCTATCTGGCATATTTTGGCTTACCTTGGGCAACACGTATGCAAATACCTTGTGTTTTACCTGTGAGTCGTATACTGACCCAATGACCAATTCCACTCCTGTCGACGCTTCAGTTATTTTAGCGTCTGCTAATCCATGAATTTTGATGTAAGTCTTTCTTCGCCAAAGACGTAATTGTTGGGCTGCACTCTCTGAAATAAACGATGCTTGTGATCCTTGATCCAAAAAGGCTCGGAAACGTAGAGTCTGCCCTTCCTTCGACTTAACCAACACAATTGCTGTTGGTAACAAAACCTCCTGTCTTGTAAGAGGTACCGTTTCCCGATTTTTATTTATTAAATTTGATGATACTGCCGGAACACTGTCTCCAAATTTATTTGGGGCGCCTGTCATAGTCGCCTCCTGATTCCCCGATCTTAACATATGGAGTAGTGTATGATGCCTCGCAGGGCATTTAGCACAACCTACTTGGCTGCTACATGCAGCCGCGAGATGATTTGATTTAAGACATTTAAAACACAACCGATGTCTTAGTACAATTTCCTTTCTTTCCGATAGATTCATGGCTTGAAACATTCTACATGCTCCTATAAAATGTTCTTCATGACCGCACACTATACACGCCTCCGCCTGTCGTGCTACAAATGATGCCTTTGCGACGCTTTGGTTAGCACGTAAACCATATCCGCCTTGCTTTCCATTCCGTAGCCGATCCTTCGGCAGCGTTCCCTCGAAGCCTCCCGATGATGCCGTTATCATCGTCCTGTATTGTAATTCGAGGTATTTACAAAGTTCTTCAAACGATGGCAAATCCTGTGATGACGCCAAAGACCGCTCCCAGTCGACTCTCAATTGGGCCGGTAACTTCTTCATCATATAGTAGACCAAAACTTCTGACTGGTGTCGCATATCGATGCCAGTCTTCTCCAATGAATTTACACATGAGCGGCAGGTTTGCACAAATCGTCTCAGCGAAGCGGCATCCCCTAATTTCACTGGTAATTGCTGCTCAAATACATCCATGTAGTGTAAAAACAATACCCGTTTATTATCATACAAGTTCATGAGCATTCCCCATGCCACTTGGTAATTCGACGCAACTAACGTTAAATGTTCAATATCCTTAGCGGCTTCCTCTGATAATGAATCCTTTAAATAATGAAAGCGATGAAGATCCGTTATCTTCTCGCAGTGGTGGACGCGCGCCAAGAACACCTCCTTGAACGCCGGCCAATCCACAAACTTTCCGCTAAAAACTGGCAGTTTAATTGTTGGCAATTTCACTTCCTCAACTACCGGCATAAGCGGCTCATGGACAGTCTGATGCATGCAGGAATCATTAAATGCGGTGGATGCTGGTAATCTGCTTTCCTTCTGTCGATGCAATTCGTTGCGAATATCTGCCACACCCATGACGTAGATTTCCTCAAATAAATCCCATATTTCTGCATCGAAATATTTTGCCTTAAGCTGGTCATTTTCTCGTTCTCGCGACAGTTGCTGATGATTTCGTTTGAAGTCTGCATGAACTTCTTCCAACGAATCCAGTCTGGCCTCCAGATGAGATTCCGTATGTAACGATTCGTCAGCCCTAAATTTCTGCAGCGACTTTTCTAACGATGATAGCAGCGCGGTTTGCTCAGAAACCAAATGAATAAGCTCTGCCATTACGACCCTTGAACCCACACCTCAGAATTAAATTGCACTCACCCGATCAAAGAGTTCCAAAATTTCGCAGCAATCACAATCCAAAATCCACTCGCCAAGATCACTCCTCACAGGAGGCACCAAAAATATGTTGGTTGACGGCTGCGCCCGATGCGGAGCCCCAAACTGCACGTCAATATGATGCGGTCTTCGATTTTATCCAACCGAGTCGGCTTCGAGGTTCCTTGCCGATGGACAAGAGAGAGAATGCCAAAATCCCAAATGAAAAGAGCGTGTGCAAAGTCTTCTGTGGTGGTATATATTTAATGAAAATTGCAAGTCGAGAAATACAGAAGGTGCATCCGACTTATTTGGCTGACGCTCACAGACTTCAAATGTACTTAGCAACAGCGTTGTTACAAAGCTATAAATTTTCAACAAAGTTCAAAAATATTCCATGGAAAGACAAAGCATTTTAAAAGTAACGGGACTTAAAGCTACATTAAAGTTCTATCGTTCTGCTTATTTTCATGCTCTCTCTTTGCGCTTCTCTTCTTTGACTGCTACGTCTGCGCTCTTAGGCAGCTGCAATCCAAACATGTGCGATGTCACTAAGTGAGAGGTTTATTTACTTGATCGCCTGATTCAATTTTTTGTTCATCAAAGACTTAAATCTAAAAGTTCAAAATATTCTTCTGTTAAGCTGACCCTGACCTATAATCACTGTGTCAGCGGTTATGCTGCATGGATCAAGTTCGGACATCCCGATGTCGGTGGATGGAGCGTTGAAGAGTTTGCATGGTTAGCAGAAATATGGTTGCAGCTTTGCTGCCTATGCAGAATTTAGGCCGATGACTTATGTCAAGCCGGATGTGTCAACTACTCCCTTGTTACAATTTTCATATGACCAGTAATATTTAAAAGGTCGAGACTTATTTTTAATGTTTCTGTAAAGAGACCCATTTATTTGTATTTCCCCATCGAACTTCAACAAGTATGTTCCGTGGATTGTTGTTTTGGTGCCTCTCTCTATTTGGATTACGGCCATGTCCTCATTTATGATAATGATCCCGTCATCGATTATCTCCAGCGGTTGTAAGTTACTGGGACGGGTGTCGCAGTGTGCGATGCCTTTTGAGTGTAGTTGCTGGGCACAGGTTGTCGAATTTAGTTGCTTCCAGAATGTAGAGGTGAGCGTAGTGGTGCAATTTATGACTGGTATTATTTTCTGTTCAAGCCAGAAAGGGTGAACTTGTTCCCGGGGGAAAAAATCCAGTAATGTAGAACGGTCACACTCCGCCCATGACGGTCAAGTTCTATGAAAAACTCCATCTTGACCAGTTGGTTTTTTCATCCCCGGCAACTACATTCGTCACCCGAGATTATTCTCTTGGCCTCTATTTTCTACAAACACACTTATATTCGTTAACGCCAAAGACTTTGTGAATTGGGCTCTACCCTCTTAGAAGACTCCGCCCCTCTACAAACATTGGTCCTTCGAGGCGGATCTCCTTACTCTCGCTTCGGTGGAGAATTCTGATAAGTAGAAACGTTTTTATTACCATTATTTCCAATAGATATAAATATACATACATACACACATACCTGCAGTGAAAAGTTTCCCGCTTTTTCCATAGCGATTTTTCATTCGACATTGTATGGATATTCCATTATGCATGTGATCTCTTTTCATCTCTTCAGCTTATCCAATCATTTTATGTCCATTTTATCACCTTTTATTTTAATTACCTTCCATTCCAGATCCACATATCCATCTACATACACACATACATACATAAGTGCATAGAAGTGAGTGCAAGTGCAATCTAAGAAATTAAAATTAAAGTGCTTTAGCTTTCGTCCTCGTCCAAAAATCACTAACCAACTCACCGGTAAATAACTTGGCCATAATTCCGACAAGTGCTCCGACGCTCCAGATACAAAAAAAATAATCAATTCGCGAGTTTTATTTCAACAGATATAGGTACATATATGCACATACGCCTACACTAATATACATATATCCAAATACACATACATACACCTGTGTGACGGCATTTGCATACACCGGTGTAATTAAACCTTTTCGGCACTGATTTTCTTGATTATCCGTGCACTGATTTTCCGATTTCCGGCATTACACTTCAATTGCACTTTAATTGTTTGTTAAACGCGTAAAAAAAATTAGTAAGAGTGATAAAAATCAACAAAAAAAAATTTTCCGCGCCATATATTAATTTTGTCCCCAGTGCGTACAAGTGTGACAAATAATTTCCGTCAAAGAAAATTTAATTTATTTTTTTTTTTTTCGACAAAATTCCAAAATACATTGTTTTTCGTTTTTTCATAATTTGCGAAATTTTTCAAAATAACAAAATACCGCGTAATTCGAATCCGAGGGCGTTTCAGGCACTATAAAATTCCAAAATAAATTGTGCCCTTTTCCGCTGCGACTTGCAAAGCGAAATTTATTCACAAAACTCCGGTTTTTTATTTTTTCATAATTTTCGAATTTTTCCAAAACATAAAATACCGTGTAATTTTGATAACAGGGCATTCCAGCCACGACCAAATCTTAGCGCCATTTCGACTAGCGTGCAGCACAATCATCTAAATAAATTGATGCAAACAATCCAAAAAGGCTGCCGTCGAAATACCGTTTAATGTTTTTAAACCGTTTGCACTGGTCCACATAAATCACGCATAACACAAATCGCATTTTTTCGAAAATTATTTTTTTCAATTTTTGTTTATTTTGCTTCATATTTCATATTTTTTATTTATTTAAAAGAAAAAAATTTATATATACATATATATATTCCACCCTTCGCTTGCCGACACATCCGTTCGGTCCCCATACAGTCCACTGTTAAAAATTTGTTAATCAACACGATATTCTACGAGGCTCGTTTTTTAGTCGCATCCGACTATGCCCACCGATCCTGCTAAAAGCAGCAACAATTCCGATCGCCTAGCAGTGCCTCGTAGCTCCTCTAATCCAAAGGTACCTCGTACGTTCGACACCGTCAAACGGAGTTTTTCCAGTTCCTCAAACCTTGAGTCCGCGCCAAGCGTCTCCAGCGCTACACCTAAAAGGGCTTCCGCACTCCGCCGCAATCCTTCGCCCGCGCTTTTTGATTCCAGTGAACTTCCAATACAAGGTGTCGCGGTGTCCGCTCCCGCGACTAAAATAAGAACCCGATCTGAGTCTTAACGACTATTGGACGACTCCAAAATGTCCACGAGTCACTTCAACGCCGCTTGTGACCAATCGATGAGGAACTGCAAGTATATGCCATGAGAATGCACTTGGAGCAGACAAAAGTCCTGTGGAGCAGAGTCGAATCCGAGTACTTATCATGTACCAGAGCCCTCACGGCCGTACCAATTTGATGACCGTGAAATCGAAGTATGAATACGCGTACATGGTGTATGTACGATGCGGTTCTAAATTAGGAGAACGCATAGAGCGACTGCAGTCGTCCACTTTGGCTTCCGACATGCTGGCTATGGGCTACCTCCGTGTGAGGTTGACGTTTTCACGGGCGACTATAATCAGTGGCCCACTTTCCGCGATCTGTTCACTGCCATGAACTTGAACAATCCACGGTTGGCACCAGTTGAGAAGCTGTATCATCTGGTTGTCCATACGACTTTCGTGGCCCTGAAGGATCTCCAAACCACCAATCAGGGCTGTTTAACTTCACTGACGCGATCCGGTGTTAGCACGGAGAACTGGGACGTCTTGTTGGTGGCACTTTGCACCTCCAAACTGCCAAATGCCACCATCGCACTATGGGATCAATCCATCCCGAACAAGACAGACCTCTCATCCT
Organism: Drosophila austrosaltans; assembly: GCA_035045865.1. Lineage (NCBI taxonomy): Eukaryota > Metazoa > Arthropoda > Insecta > Diptera > Drosophilidae > Drosophila > Drosophila austrosaltans. The sequence goes on from JAWNOQ010000003.1 coordinate 10,481,170, forward strand.
AGTCCGACCTCAACAACTTCCTTGTGGAGAAACGTTGGAAAGTCGAAAGTCCACTCCTGCATTGCAAGTCATCCCTGAAGCCGTCCGCAAATTGGTGCCTCAAACCAAATTCCAGGGGTTGAACCCAGGTCACTCTCAACCAGGTCTCCTGTAAAGTGTGCGGCGGAGACAACCATCCCATCCGATTATGTCCGAAGTTCACAGATATGTCTGTCCAAAGCTGAGTGGCGTCAATCAAGCAGCAAAAGTATGCCTCAATTTTTTCGCACGGGGTAGTCAGATGCGAGAGTGTCCGAGTGCTCACAACTGCTATGTATGCAAGGAGCGGCACCACACTCTACTCCACCGCGTCAGCGCCCCTACAGTGGCCGCCCCCAGTGGGCAGCCACCAACTACTTCCCCCCCGATCGAATCCATTGAACGACCAACTTCAAGTCACAGTCTGCAAAATTTTTTGGTGTCCACATCCCGTAAGGGCTTGCTGGGGACTGCCATGGTGATGCTTCGTCATTTCGGCGCAGAATTCCACACCTTAATCGACACCGGATCCGAAGGGATGTTCAACTTGGTTAGACCCCCATACCGAGTCATTGATGCTCAAATCAGTGGCATTTCCAACTGTGTGGCCGCCAGCGCCCAAAAATTATGACAGCTAAAGATCGCTTCCCCTAGCGATCCCACTCGACAAGTTGAAACGTCCGCACATTCTGGGCGAGCGAATCCCTCGTCGGTCTTGAAACCATATTTGGCTGGGTTGTCTGCGGCCCCATGGAATCCGTCACTCCTGCGACAAAGGTCTTCGTTGCCCAGGTTTCCATCACACCCACCAACGCCAACTTGGATAAAATCCTCACCAAGTTTTGGGAGGTGGAAGATCTTCCAGCAAAACTGGAAAACGAAGCAGATAAAAAGTGTGTGATGAAATCTCTAAGAGAAGAGCAGATAGCAAATATGAGGTATCTCTACCTTTCAAGGATCCAGAGAACATCGACCTGTGGCATTCAAGATCGATCCCCATAGCTTAGTTCCTCAGGAATGAAGCGCAGTTGGGAAAGAATCCTAAACTGAAAGCCCAGTATGGAGAAGTTCTCCAGGAATATATAACACTGGGACATATGATCCGCGTGCCCCCTCCTACCGACTCCAAGAACATCTACCTGCCTCATCACGTGGTGTTCAAGCCCGACAGCACCACGACTACAATCCGCGTCGTCTTCAATGCGTCTAGTCCATCAACCAGAGGTGTCAGTTTGAACGACGTCCGATATCGAGACGACCAGCTCCAAGACTACGAAGTCCAAACCGTCACATTTGGAGCCAACTGTGCTTCGTTTTTGGCTATTCGAGTTCCACTCCAGTTTGCTCAGGATGTGGAATAAAGGTACCCCATAGCGAGCGAAATCCTGCGTGGCTTCATGTACGTGGATGACGTTCTTGCTGGGTACCACACTAAGAAGAAGTAGCGTGGGGCGATGTAAGAAGTACAAGGCGCCCTGATCTCCGCTGGTTTCCCTCTCCGGAAATGGACATCGAACGAGAAAGATGTGTTGTCAGCCATCCTACGAGAGCATTTACTTAATGCCGACTTCCTTAAGTTAAAGGATGTAAGCACCGCCAAGACGCCTTGAGTCCTGGTCATTTCTTGGTGGGTGGCCCCCTAGTATCCATCGCAGAACAAGCGATCACAGAGGAGCCCATATCGTTGATCAATCGCTGGTAGCGGCTGAAGGTCCTTCACCACCATTTCTGTCAGCGGTGGAAGGAAGAGTACCTGAGGGAGCTACTTAAGCGAAACAAATGAAAGCTCCCCAGCCGAAATCTCCAAGTTGGCGACCTCGTTATCATTTCTGAGGACAACTTACCGCCCACAAAGTGACGGTTGGGGCGAGTAGAACTCGTCCATCCTGGCGCTAACGGTTTAGCACGAGTCCTTGACGTTCACACTTCGCGCAGTTAAATCAAAATGCCGGTCGCAAAGCTTATCCTGCTTGTCAGCGACTCCGACCCCGCTTCCTTCCAGTAGTGAAGCGCTGGCGGCCTTTTCTTCTCACTGTCTTTTTTCTCCTAATATGATCGTCCGCTTCGTGTGCGATTTAAATTGTTTTCTGCCATGCTTAATCCTCGCTTTTTGTTCCTTTCTTCTCCTAGAATACAGTTTTTGTTAGCAAGTCATGGCTCCCAGAGGTCCTCGTTCCGACCGCTCCGAAGCCCGCCAAGGTCGCGGAACAAGTGCCTACCGGTGCCGAGACTGCCGCGGAGTCCACGCGCTCCGGGACGTGTTTGAGACGCGGGTCCTTTTTGACGCCGGCACACCGACACTATCCGATCCTGGACTGACTCGGAGTTCAAGAGGGAGGTGGAATCCGGCCATCGGGTAACTACTCCCATCCGGCAGGTCTCTGACGCCGTCCGCAAAACCTTTTCCACACAGGTGTTGGCAGACCCCAATTTTCATCGTCCAGCGTCCGTATTCGTCGTGCTTGGAGCTGACCTCTATCCTGAGGTCATTCAGCCCGGTTGCGTTCCGGGTCGTAGCGGCACTACCGCAGCTCAAAGTACCGTTTTCGGATGGATCCTGTCCGGCTCCTGTGGCATCTAGGCGCTTCAGAACGCAGCCGATTCCCATCCTTACCAGTTTACCCGGGCTATTGCAACTTGTTGCAAGGGGGGCGGTACGTTCACGCCAGAAAGGGTGAACTTGTTCCCGGGTGGAAACATCCACTAATGTAGAACGGTCACACTCCGCCCATGACAAAAACATGGTTTTTTTCATCCCCGGCAACTACATTCGTCACCCGAGATTATTTTCTTGGCCACTATTTTCTACAAACACACTTATATTCGTAAACGCCAAAGCCTTTGTGAAGCGGTCCGCGACTACTTTGATCAATAAATCTGGCCTGTCTTGCAAACGTCATTTCTTACCACACCTGGGTGATGAGAATTGGGCTCTACCCTCTTGGAAAACTCCGCCCCTCTACAAACACCTTCGAAGTGTAGTACCACTCCATTGTGCTGAACTGAAAACATTATTATTTTTTGACAAACTAAACAAGGATTTGGTATTAAATATTGAAATGTTAGAAATTATTATCTAATATAACGTTAACATAAGGTATTTCAATTAAATCAGTTATAGTTTTTAGAGTGATCATTTTTAATTTTTTTTAAGTCCTCTGAATCAAAAATATCCGGGTTGACTATTTGAATTTGGTTAGAGACTCAAATTCCGAAATCATAGTTCTATTTCTATTGAGCAAAGTTCGGTAAAGTTTACCTGTCTCAATCTGTTTCTCCTTTACAAATTTAATGATGCTATTTACTGACTCTGTTAATTTGTTTATCTTTTCTTGAACCTTTGTTTTTATTGATGCCTGTCTATTTATTGAATTATATAATTCTTTTTGCTGGAACTTTATTTCTTCGAAATCATTAAAGTCTGGCATTCTTGCTCTTATCTTTAGAGTTGTTCCTAGTATATTAATGCTCCTAGTAAGTCTATAATAAAACTGCTTCAAATAATGTTCTTATATCACGTACGTCGTACTTAAGTATTGATCTCATATGAGACAAAGGGAAATGAACCATTAATGATGTTGTCTCCTCTCTAGTAATAATAGCTTTTCCGTCCAGTATTGGGATGCAGTCTGAGTTCGAGTAGTTTGCTATCTTTCCGGTTATCATTGGTTCTAACAGAAGATGGCATAGTATCCAAACCCTATGAAAAACAAACAGAATGAGCACTAGAAGAATGATTTGTTTTTCTATTGTCATGATTATATAATTTCCTTCTCCCCAAGTCGGCTTCAACTGTGACCTCCTCAAACAAGAGTGTCATCTTCTTGCCAAGTGTCTTATTTAATTAATATTTCCTACTTGGAACAGGTTAGAAGGCAGTTCAAATGTGCAGGAATAAGTTATAATATTGCCCCGGGAAACTACAAATCCAAGATATTAAACCTTTTCTTAAAAAAAGTGAGACTTTTCTCGTGTTCTTCTCATTTTGGCATACAATTTGTCTAACACCCAAGCAATATGGTAGACATGATTCTGCATGATAGATTCGATGAAATCCTGACTTCAAATCAAGAGTTGAAAAGTAGTTGGCTCGTCCGAGATTTGAAAGAATTGCAGAAATATTGGGTATGGGGTATTCATCATTGAATGTTTTCGAAAACAGTTTTCTGAGGTTGATAGCAAGGCGTTTTTCCCCATTTCCTTGCTCGTCTTCAGTTCGGGTTGTAGCTATGTTATTCGTGTTGTAAGAAAGAGCTTCATTTGAGTCAGCAAAAACATTCTTTTCTCTAACATTTTTTAAATTGTACTTTGAATTCTGGGGGTAATTCTATATTGACATTGAGACACTTTTTAAATTGAAATATATTAATTTGTTTTTTTACGCGCGAATCCCAGCGGGTGCACTAAGTGATTACAACCTCGTGCCCAACCGAACAAGGGGCGTAAGCCGCATGACGTACGGCACGAGTCGCGGGGAACAGTTGACAATAAACAGACAAAAATCGAAAGCTACAGCTATTTACAAGCTAAATAGGAAATGATAGAAGTTTTTAGTACTAAGAAGGGGAGATCTGGGCTGATCACACAATAATGTCGATTATAATCAGCTGATAGGACTCGAAAGGGATTATGCAATGCATAGTTAGTAGAACAGTGTGCAAGGGAATATAGTATAGGGAATATAGTTTCTAGTAGGCCTAGATGGTTTAAAAAGAGCTACTTGGTGTAATAGCTCAGGCGAGTCAATATCACCAGTTAGGAGCTTGTACAAGTTATCATATAAAGCTTCAACTTCAACGGTTCTACTTAAGTGAGGCTTTAAAGTTATCACTGGAGGCTTTGGCCCTACAAAACTTTTCCCAGCTGATAACACAGAGCTTTAAACTCCACGTGGTTGCTGACGTGGAGTCTGCTGATTGGCTTAAATGCAAAAGCTTGACGAAGAGCAAGCTTTAGGTCTTGGAGTCGATCGTGATAACTTCAGTATTAATCAGAACTCACCCAAAACCAAAACGCCTAAGCGGTTGTTTATAAAATTGAATTATCTTAAAAAAATTTAATTGTGGACCAGCTCATAGGCATCCACATCATAAAAATAATAATTTGCATAAAGATTACACCAAGCATTATTCTACGGTTAGTAAGAGAAGGAAGAAGTCTACTAGAGTACGATGGCAGGTTGACATTACGATCCCAGTTTAGAACACGAAGAGCAAAAAGCAGAAATTGTTTCCAAACAGATTCAATTCTAATTTTTGTTGTGACTCATATTGAGGTGACCATATGCAAGATCCGTACTCCAAAATAGGATGGACCAGAGAAGTATAGAAAATTTTGGTTATGTATGGATCATCGAATTCCTTCGACCATCTGTTAACAAAACCAAGAATGCCTGTGGCTTTAGTGATTATCGTAGAGATATGGGAGTTGAAGGTTACGATCCATGAGTACACCTAAATCATTCATTTCATTAAGGCGTTCTAATGGAGTGTTGTTCAGGGAATACGTCGTCATCTGATGAGAGGTCCTAGGGAAAGACATAACCTTCCACTTAGTGATGTTTAAGTTTAATAGATTGCGCTGACAGCAACACTGAACCATACGAAACCATATTGCTATGACTAAGGCAAAGCTTAACATCGTCTGCATACATGAGGACATGGGAATGAAGCAGGACGGAAGGAAGATCTTATATGAAGAGGGTGAACAGCAACGGACCAAGATGACTACCTCGGGGCACCCCCGAAGTCACATTGATAATTCTAGAAAAGGAAGACTTAAATAAGACATTTTATGTTCTGCTTGTCAGATACTCACGAATCCAACAAAGTAGAATATTTGGAAAGCCAATTGCCTTTAACTTATGGTTAACAGAGTCAAAAGTCTTACTGAAACCAGTATATATGACATCAGTTTGCTTTGCATCTTCTAATCCTTTAATCGTCATAGATGTGAATTCTAAAAGGTTAGTGGTTGTAGATCTACGTTTCACGAATATATGTTGGACTGGTGAAAATATAGATCTACAAAAATGTTGCAATTGAGAAGTTACAATTTTCTCAAAAGCTTTTGGAATAGCAGACAACTTGGAAATACCCCTATAAAACCAGTGAGTACATAGGTTTGACTTGCTTAAGCACTCTGAGAAGCGAGGAGACTTTCGTCAATTAAAGGATTAAATATGCAATTTGGCTTTTTTAACTTGTAAGGATACGGAGAGTTTAAGTGGTATTCCGTTAACAAATAAGTTTTTTTTTAAAAATCAGCAAACATATCGGCAATGGCCTGATCACTGTCCGCAGTTTTGTTTTCAAAAGTTAAAAAGGATGGGCATAAGCCCATCGTCTTTCGTTTAGCGTTTACAAAGTTGTAAAACTGCTTAGGATCACTGTAGAACTGAAGTTTACATCGCCGAAGATAATCCTTATAGCATTTTGTATTAAGCTTCATGAAATTTGAACGAGCAATCGCATATTTAGAAAAATCTGATGGACGACCTGCCTTTTTATAACTCTTATAATATCTCGAGTGAACAAGGTCGCGGAACAAGTGCCTACCGGTGCCGAGACTGCCGCGGAGTCCACGCGCTCCGGGACGTGTTTGAGACGCGGGTCCTTTTTGACGCCGGCACACCGACACTATCCGATCCTGGACTGACTCGGAGTTCAAGAGGGAGGTGGAATCCGGCCATCGGGTAACTACTCCCATCCGGCAGGTCTCTGACGCCGTCCGCAAAACCTTTTCCACACAGGTGTTGGCAGACCCCAATTTTCATCGTCCAGCGTCCGTATTCGTCGTGCTTGGAGCTGACCTCTATCCTGAGGTCATTCAGCCCGGTTGCGTTCCGGGTCGTAGCGGCACTACCGCAGCTCAAAGTACCGTTTTCGGATGGATCCTGTCCGGCTCCTGTGGCATCTAGGCGCTTCAGAACGCAGCCGATTCCCATCCTTACCAGTTTACCCGGGCTATTGCAACTTGTTGCAAGGGGGGCGGTACGTTCACGCCAGAAAGGGTGAACTTGTTCCCGGGTGGAAACATCCACTAATGTAGAACGGTCACACTCCGCCCATGACAAAAACATGGTTTTTTTCATCCCCGGCAACTACATTCGTCACCCGAGATTATTTTCTTGGCCACTATTTTCTACAAACACACTTATATTCGTAAACGCCAAAGCCTTTGTGAAGCGGTCCGCGACTACTTTGATCAATAAATCTGGCCTGTCTTGCAAACGTCATTTCTTACCACACCTGGGTGATGAGAATTGGGCTCTACCCTCTTGGAAAACTCCGCCCCTCTACAAACACCTTCGAAGTGTAGTACCACTCCATTGTGCTGAACTGAAAACATTATTATTTTTTGACAAACTAAACAAGGATTTGGTATTAAATATTGAAATGTTAGAAATTATTATCTAATATAACGTTAACATAAGGTATTTCAATTAAATCAGTTATAGTTTTTAGAGTGATCATTTTTAATTTTTTTTAAGTCCTCTGAATCAAAAATATCCGGGTTGACTATTTGAATTTGGTTAGAGACTCAAATTCCGAAATCATAGTTCTATTTCTATTGAGCAAAGTTCGGTAAAGTTTACCTGTCTCAATCTGTTTCTCCTTTACAAATTTAATGATGCTATTTACTGACTCTGTTAATTTGTTTATCTTTTCTTGAACCTTTGTTTTTATTGATGCCTGTCTATTTATTGAATTATATAATTCTTTTTGCTGGAACTTTATTTCTTCGAAATCATTAAAGTCTGGCATTCTTGCTCTTATCTTTAGAGTTGTTCCTAGTATATTAATGCTCCTAGTAAGTCTATAATAAAACTGCTTCAAATAATGTTCTTATATCACGTACGTCGTACTTAAGTATTGATCTCATATGAGACAAAGGGAAATGAACCATTAATGATGTTGTCTCCTCTCTAGTAATAATAGCTTTTCCGTCCAGTATTGGGATGCAGTCTGAGTTCGAGTAGTTTGCTATCTTTCCGGTTATCATTGGTTCTAACAGAAGATGGCATAGTATCCAAACCCTATGAAAAACAAACAGAATGAGCACTAGAAGAATGATTTGTTTTTCTATTGTCATGATTATATAATTTCCTTCTCCCCAAGTCGGCTTCAACTGTGACCTCCTCAAACAAGAGTGTCATCTTCTTGCCAAGTGTCTTATTTAATTAATATTTCCTACTTGGAACAGGTTAGAAGGCAGTTCAAATGTGCAGGAATAAGTTATAATATTGCCCCGGGAAACTACAAATCCAAGATATTAAACCTTTTCTTAAAAAAAGTGAGACTTTTCTCGTGTTCTTCTCATTTTGGCATACAATTTGTCTAACACCCAAGCAATATGGTAGACATGATTCTGCATGATAGATTCGATGAAATCCTGACTTCAAATCAAGAGTTGAAAAGTAGTTGGCTCGTCCGAGATTTGAAAGAATTGCAGAAATATTGGGTATGGGGTATTCATCATTGAATGTTTTCGAAAACAGTTTTCTGAGGTTGATAGCAAGGCGTTTTTCCCCATTTCCTTGCTCGTCTTCAGTTCGGGTTGTAGCTATGTTATTCGTGTTGTAAGAAAGAGCTTCATTTGAGTCAGCAAAAACATTCTTTTCTCTAACATTTTTTAAATTGTACTTTGAATTCTGGGGGTAATTCTATATTGACATTGAGACACTTTTTAAATTGAAATATATTAATTTTTTTTTTTACGCGCGAATCCCAGCGGGTGCACTAAGTGATTACAACCTCGTGCCCAACCGAACAAGGGGCGTAAGCCGCATGACGTACGGCACGAGTGGCGGGGAACAGTTGACAATAAACAGACAAAAATCGAAAGCTACAGCTATTTACAAGCTAAATAGGAAATGATAGAAGTTTTTAGTACTAAGAAGGGGAGATCTGGGCTGATCACACAATAATGTCGATTATAATCAGCTGATAGGACTCGAAAGGGATTATGCAATGCATAGTTAGTAGAACAGTGTGCAAGGGAATATAGTATAGGGAATATAGTTTCTAGTAGGCCTAGATGGTTTAAAAAGAGCTACTTGGTGTAATAGCTCAGGCGAGTCAATATCACCAGTTAGGAGCTTGTACAAGTTATCATATAAAGCTTCAACTTCAACGGTTCTACTTAAGTGAGGCTTTAAAGTTATCACTGGAGGCTTTGGCCCTACAAAACTTTTCCCAGCTGATAACACAGAGCTTTAAACTCCACGTGGTTGCTGACGTGGAGTCTGCTGATTGGCTTAAATGCAAAAGCTTGACGAAGAGCAAGCTTTAGGTCTTGGAGTCGATCGTGATAACTTCAGTATTAATCAGAACTCACCCAAAACCAAAACGCCTAAGCGGTTGTTTATAAAATTGAATTATCTTAAAAAAATTTAATTGTGGACCAGCTCATAGGCATCCACATCATAAAAATAATAATTTGCATAAAGATTACACCAAGCATTATTCTACGGTTAGTAAGAGAAGGAAGAAGTCTACTAGAGTACGATGGCAGGTTGACATTACGATCCCAGTTTAGAACACGAAGAGCAAAAAGCAGAAATTGTTTCCAAACAGATTCAATTCTAATTTTTGTTGTGACTCATATTGAGGTGACCATATGCAAGATCCGTACTCCAAAATAGGATGGACCAGAGAAGTATAGAAAATTTTGGTTATGTATGGATCATCGAATTCCTTCGACCATCTGTTAACAAAACCAAGAATGCCTGTGGCTTTAGTGATTATCGTAGAGATATGGGAGTTGAAGGTTACGATCCATGAGTACACCTAAATCATTCATTTCATTAAGGCGTTCTAATGGAGTGTTGTTCAGGGAATACGTCGTCATCTGATGAGAGGTCCTAGGGAAAGACATAACCTTCCACTTAGTGATGTTTAAGTTTAATAGATTGCGCTGACAGCAACACTGAACCATACGAAACCATATTGCTATGACTAAGGCAAAGCTTAACATCGTCTGCATACATGAGGACATGGGAATGAAGCAGGACGGAAGGAAGATCTTATATGAAGAGGGTGAACAGCAACGGACCAAGATGACTACCTCGGGGCACCCCCGAAGTCACATTGATACTTCTAGAAAAGGAAGACTTAAATAAGACATTTTATGTTCTACTTGTCAGATACTCACGAATCCAACAAAGTAGAATATTTGGAAAGCCAATTGCCTTTAACTTATGGTTAACAGAGTCAAAAGTCTTACTGAAACCAGTATATATGACATCAGTTTGCTTTGCATCTTCTAATCCTTTAATCGTCATAGATGTGAATTCTAAAAGGTTAGTGGTTGTAGATCTACGTTTCACGAATATATGTTGGACTGGTGAAAATATAGATCTACAAAAATGTTGCAATTGAGAAGTTACAATTTTCTCAAAAGCTTTTGGAATAGCAGACAACTTGGAAATACCCCTATAAAACCAGTGAGTACATAGGTTTGACTTGCTTAAGCACTCTGAGAAGCGAGGAGACTTTCGTCAATTAAAGGATTAAATATGCAATTTGGCTTTTTTAACTTGTAAGGATACGGAGAGTTTAAGTGGTATTCCGTTAACAAATAAGTTTTTTTTTAAAAATCAGCAAACATATCGGCAATGGCCTGATCACTGTCCGCAGTTTTGTTTTCAAAAGTTAAAAAGGATGGGCATAAGCCCATCGTCTTTCGTTTAGCGTTTACAAAGTTGTAAAACTGCTTAGGATCACTGTAGAACTGAAGTTTACATCGCCGAAGATAATCCTTATAGCATTTTGTATTAAGCTTCATGAAATTTGAACGAGCAATCGCATATTTAGAAAAATCTGATGGACGACCTGCCTTTTTATAACTCTTATAATATCTCGAGTGAACCAGGGGGGTTTATTTGACCGAACTGATCTACCGAGAGGAACACAAACTTTAAAAACGATGAATAGCAGAGTCCTTGGTTGTACAATTCTACAGATATGACCAATCAATGTTCAAAATAATATTATTAAGTCTGACAAAGTCAGTCTTACGAAAGAAGCGGCTTCTTGTTACCGGATGGGTATTGTAAGTCGGCGCACAAAAAGAAAGGTCGATTGTTACATACAAGGTTGGATGAAATTTGTCTTCTGGTAAAACGAGAGGTTCAATTCTGGAAACGACGCAATTGGTTGAGTCCAACACAAATAAAAGATCAAGTGATCTACCAATTTAATTGCGTACAGGATTAATTTGAGTAAGGGATAAATTAAAGAGACCATCAATGAAGCAATGCGACGAGGAGGGCAACAACACTGAAAACTCATCAAAAAGGGACCAGGGAATATCTGGTAAATTAAAGTCACCAAGAACGATGAGGGTATCTGAAGAAACTGTTTGAATTGCTTCCAAGTGATTATTATATGTAATTAGGTCGGATAGAGGTGAAATGTAAAAGCAAGTAACATATGTGCAAAAAGATTTAAGGGAAATTTTGACACTAATAAACTCAATTTCATGAGTGAAAGAGGACTGAATAATTTCAGATTGAAAAGCTGAATTGACAAGCAATAAATACACCACCACCATTGCGGTTAATACGATCTTTTCTATAAATTGAAAATTTAGGGGATAAAACCGAAGCGTCAGCAATATTTGGTTTAAGCCACGTTTCTGTAACAGCAAGAGCATAAAAATCAATGGATATACTATGTACAAGAAGTCAGATGTAGTGTTGGGGTCAAGCCTCGACATAAATAACTGTTTTTTCGATGGTATACCGACAAGTGAACTCGACACACCAGGGCACTGGGCACTGAAGCTAGCTGCCAATGCTTTACGAGTCCCTCTTGTCAGTATCTGATTGGGAATATCCTTGGGACAGGATAGTCGCCCGGACAAATCAGAGACTTCACCTGATATCGCGGCGACACGTGTGGTTCCATTACCAGAAGAGATTCCAATGGAATCCACAGAATTGGCTGTTACCGGACTTTTAAACGATATCAGGTGCTGTGAATTCGGTGTGTCTGGGTCATTAAACGTGGTCGGAACAGCGAGAGTAAGAGATGCAGGCGGATCGGGGGATAAAATCCTGGGGATAGTCTTCTTTCTTTCGCTTCGGGGATTCATTCACTATTTTAAAACTATTAAACTGAGTTTCCAATGATGAAAACTCATCCCGAAGCCTCATAAGACCAGCCGACAGATTTTTAAGTCCCTCACGTGTGCGCCTCATAAATACACGCATCTCCATCTCGGCATCCCGACACGCTTCACAACTTCATTTCAGGCCCCAACCATTTCCAAGGCTGTCCTTTAATTTTACTGTGTAACCAGCACATTTAAAATGCATAACCTTATCACACAGCCAACAAAGCAAAAAAACTATCTGGGCTTTAACCTCATGGGGGCACTTTTTATTTGAGCAAACAGACATTGTTAAATTAATTTCAATTTTTATGAATCATAAATATTAATAACAGAAAAATAATCCAACAGAAATAAAAGAAATTATTAAAAAAATTGGGCGTGTGCGAACCAAAATTCCCACACAAGGGTAAAAGCTCTGCAATTGCTTTCTAGAAGAAAGAGAAAATATTTAAGAGTACCGTGAACGCAGAACATTAAAGAGATTACAAACGCAAGATTAACTATTGTGAGAATAACGGGCGCTAACACAAGCAAATATAGAAAAGAGCGCAAGAATACACAAACAACACTGTGTACCTGAGAGCGTGAGTGCATGCAAGTAAAGCATAAACGAAAACTCAAAGTCTATGAGACACAACAACAAAGCAAACAGTTTTGTTGTAGGTTTAAAATAAAAAGTAACAATAGCTTTGATTTAATGTTTAGCAGCAATTCAAAAAGAAAGAACAATTAATTGTGATTGAAATCTAATGAGTAAAGCTTTTAAGCAACTTTAATAAAATATTCGAGATAAAAGCAACAACACAAGGTACTTGAACTCTTGAACTAGATTGAAGCCATGAATGGACTTAACCAAAAATTTTTCTTCAACACTAATGATACCTTTTAATTCTTGCATCGGTTTTATGTTATTCGTTGATACGCCTGTGTCAATCAGTAATTTGTTTGTTTTTCCTGCTATCGATCGTTCTGCGACGCAGGGAGCTATGTCTAAAACATTTACTTCCTGAAATTGATCTTGGTTAGCAGAGTCTGATACTTCAGACTCTGCTAATGCGCGATATTCCTCCTCTGACTGAAACTTTTTGTACCGATACATGATTAATACTTTGCTATTCACGCCCGGTATATCTAACCGTTCCACTGTTTGGTCTATATGAAATCTGATATTGATACGAATTATTGCTTTGATTTGGGTATTGAGTCGGCTGTCTAAATCGTGAAGAGCTATCAATATCCATAGGCTGTGGAGGCTTTCGCTTTACATTTGGGCTACTACGAAATTGAGGTTTCAGTTTGAAAAAAGGAGAGTTTATGGGACTTAGAGAGTTGTTCTCCATAGTGTTTCTCTGCTCGTATCGTTGAGTTCTTCCTTCAGATGTTTTTTGCAAAGCTGTTTGCGAATTGGAAGCGTTCATGGTTCGACTAGACTTCCTGTGCCAAAGTATAATAAAAATAAAATATCATTAAAAGATTTTTTCGTGCCTGAAATAAATACCCTTAATGCGTCAGCACAATACCCGGGCTATTGCAACTTGTTGCAAGGGGGGCGGTACGTTCACGCCAGAAAGGGTGAACTTGTTCCCGGGTGGAAACATCCACTAATGTAGAACGGTCACACTCCGCCCATGACAAAAACATGTTTTTTTTCATCCCCGGCAACTACATTCGTCACCCGAGATTATTTTCTTGGCCACTATTTTCTACAAACACACTTATATTCGTAAACGCCAAAGCCTTTGTGAAGCGGTCCGCGACTACTTTGATCAATAAATCTGGCCTGTCTTGCAAACGTCATTTCTTACCACACCTGGGTGATGAGAATTGGGCTCTACCCTCTTGGAAAACTCCGCCCCTCTACAAACACCTTCGAAGTGTAGTACCACTCCATTGTGCTGAACTGAAAACATTATTATTTTTTGACAAACTAAACAAGGATTTGGTATTAAATAATGAAATGTTAGAAATTATTATCTAAAATAACGTTAACATAAGGTATTTCAATTAAATCAGTTATAGTTAACCCTGCAGAGTGATCATTTTCAATTTTTTTTAAGTCCTCTGAATCAAAAATATCCGGGTTGACTATTTGAATTTCGTAATTGACAACATTAGAGACTCAAATTCCGAAATCATAGTTCTATTTCTATTGAGCAAAGTTCGGCAAAGTTTACCTGTCTCAATCTGTTTCTCCTTTACAAATTTAATGATGCTATTTACTGACTCTGTTAATTTGTTTATCTTTTCTTGAACCTTTGTTTTTATTGATGCCTATCTATTTATTGAATTATCTAATTCTTTTTGCTGGAATTTTATTTCTTCGAAATCATTAAAGTCTGGCATTCTTGCTCTTATCTTTAGAGTTGTTCCTAGTATATTAATGCTCCTAGTAAGTCTAGGAAATGAACCATTAATGATGTTGTCTTCTCTCCAGTAATAATAGCTTTTCCGTCCAGTATTGGGATGCAGTCTGAGTTCGAGTAGTTTGCTATCTTTCCGGTTATCATTGGTTCTAACAGAAGATGGTATAGTATCAAAACCCTATGAAAAACAAACAGAATGAGCACTAGAAGAATGATTTGTTTTTCTATTGTCATGATTATATAATTTCCTTCTCCCCAAGTCGGCTTCAACTGTGACCTCCTCAAACAAGAGTGTCATCTTCTTGCCAAGTGTCTTATTTAATTAATATTTCCTACTTGGAACAGGTTAGAAGGCAGTTCAAATGTGCAGGAATAAGTTATAATATTGCCCCGGGAAACTACAAATCCAAGATATTAAACCTTTTCTTAAAAAAAGTGAGACTTTTCTCGTGTTCTTCTCATTTTGGCATACAATTTGTCTAACACCCAAGCAATATGGTAGACATGATTCTGCATGATAGATTCGATGAAATCCTGACTTCAAATCAAGAGTTGAAAAGTAGTTGGCTCGTCCGAGATTTGAAAGAATTGCAGTAATATTGGGTATGGGGTATTCATCATTGAATGTTTTCGAAAACAGTTTTCTAAGGTTGATAGCAAGGCGTTTTTCCCCATTTCCTTGCTCGTCTTCAGTTCGGGTTGTAGCTATGTTATTCGTGTTGTAAGAAAGAGCTTCATTTGAGTCAGCAAAAACATTCTTTTCTCTAACATTTTTTAAATTGTACTTTGAATTCTGGGGGTAATTCTATATTGACATTGAGACACTTTTTAAATTGAAATATATTTATTTTTTTTTTTACGCGCGAATCCCAGCGGGTGCACTAAGTGATTACAACCTCGTGCCCAACCGAACAAGGGGCGTAAGCCGCATGACGTACGGCACGAGTCGCGGGGAACAGTTGACAATAAACAGACAAAAATCGAAAGCTACAGCTATTTACAAGCTAAATAGGAAATGATAGAAGTTTTTAGTACTAAGAAGGGGAGATCTGGGCTGATCACACAATAATGTCGATTATAATCAGCTGATAGGACACGAAAGGGATTATGCAATGCATAGTTAGTAGAACAGTGTGCAAGGGAATATAGTATAGGGAATATAGTTTCTAGTAGGCCTAGATGGTTTAAAAAGAGCTACTTGGTGTAATAGCTCAGGCGAGTCAATATCATCAGTTAGGAGCTTGTACAAGTTATCATATAAAGCTTCAACTTCAACGGTTCTACTTAAGTGAGGCTTTAAAGTTATCACTGGAGGCTTTGGCCCTACAAAACTTTTCCCAGCTGATAACACAGAGCTTTAAACTCCACGTGGTTGCTGACGTGGAGTCTGCTGATTGGCTTAAATGCAAAAGCTTGACGAAGAGCAAGCTTTAGGTCTTGGAGTCGATCGTGATAACTTCAGTATTAATCAGAACTCACCCAAAACCAAAACGCCTAAGCGGTTGTTTATAAAATTGAATTATCTTAAAAAAATTTAATTGTGGACCAGCTCATAGGCATCCACATCATAAAAATAATAATTTGCATAAAGATTACACCAAGCATTATTCTACGGTTAGTAAGAGAAGGAAGAAGTCTACTAGAGTACGATGGCAGGTTGACATTACGATCCCAGTTTAGAACACGAAGAGCAAAAAGCAGAAATTGTTTCCAAACAGATTCAATTCTAATTTTTGTTGTGACTCATATTGAGGTGACCATATGCAAGATCCGTACTCCAAAATAGGATGGACCAGAGAAGTATAGAAAATTTTGGTTGTGTATGGATCATCGAATTCCTTCGACCATCTGTTAACAAAACCAAGAATGCCTGTGGCTTTAGTGATTATCGTAGAGATATGGGAGTTGAAGGTTACGATCCATGAGTACACCTAAATCATTCATTTCATTAAGGCGTTCTAATGGAGTGTTGTTCAGGGAATACGTCGTCATCTGATGAGAGGTCCTAGGGAAAGACATAACCTTCCACTTAGTGATGTTTAAGTTTAATAGATTGCGCTGACAGCAACACTGAACCATACGAAACCATATTGCTATGACTAAGGCAAAGCTTAACATCGTCTGCATACATGAGGACATGGGAATGAAGCAGGACGGAAGGAAGATCTTATATGAAGAGGGTGAACAGCAACGGACCAAGATGACTACCTCGGGGCACCCCCGAAGTCACATTGATACTTCTAGAAAAGGAAGACTTAAATAAGACATTTTATGTTCTACTTGTCAGATACTCACGAATCCAACAAAGTAGAATATTTGGAAAGCCAATTGCCTTTAACTTATGGTTAACAGAGTCAAAAGTCTTACTGAAACCAGTATATATGACATCAGTTTGCTTTGCATCTTCTAATCCTTTAATCGTCATAGATGTGAATTCTAAAAGGTTAGTGGTTGTAGATCTACGTTTCACGAATATATGTTGGACTGGTGAAAATATAGATCTACAAAAATGTTGCAATTGAGAAGTTACAATTTTCTCAAAAGCTTTTGGAATAGCAGACAACTTGGAAATACCCCTATAAAACCAGTGAGTACATAGGTTTGACTTGCTTAAGCACTCTGAGAAGCGAGGAGACTTTCGTCAATTAAAGGATTAAATATGCAATTTGGCTTTTTTAACTTGTAAGGATACGGAGAGTTTAAGTGGTATTCCGTTAACAAATAAGTTTTTTTTTAAAAATCAGCAAACATATCGGCAATGGCCTGATCACTGTCCGCAGTTTTGTTTTCAAAAGTTAAAAAGGATGGGCATAAGCCCATCGTCTTTCGTTTAGCGTTTACAAAGTTGTAAAACTGCTTAGGATCACTGTAGAACTGAAGTTTACATCGCCGAAGATAATCCTTATAGCATTTTGTATTAAGCTTCATGAAATTTGAACGAGCAATCGCATATTTAGAAAAATCTGATGGACGACCTGCCTTTTTATAACTCTTATAATATCTCGAGTGAACCAGGGGGGTTTATTTGACCGAACTGATCTACCGAGAGGAACACAAACTTTAAAAACGATGAATAGCAGAGTCCTTGGTTGTACAATTCTACAGATATGACCAATCAATGTTCAAAATAATATTATTAAGTCTGACAAAGTCAGTCTTACGAAAGAAGCGGCTTCTTGTTACCGGATGGGTATTGTAAGTCGGCGCACAAAAAGAAAGGTCGATTGTTACATACAAGGTTGGATGAAATTTGTCTTCTGGTAAAACGAGAGGTTCAATCCTGGAAACGACGCAATTGGTTGAGTCCAACACAAATAAAAGATCAAGTGATCTACCAATTTAATTGCGTACAGGATTAATTTGAGTAAGGGATAAATTAAAGAGACCATCAATGAAGCAATGCGACGAGGAGGGCAACAACACTGAAAACTCATCAAAAAGGGACCAGGGAATATCTGGTAAATTAAAGTCACCAAGAACGATGAGGGTATCTGAAGAAACTGTTTGAATTGCTTCCAAGTGATTATTATATGTAATTAGGTCGGATAGAGGTGAAATGTAAAAGCAAGTAACATATGTGCAAAAAGATTTAAGGGAAATTTTGACACTAATAAACTCAATTTCATGAGTGAAAGAGGACTGAATAATTTCAGATTGAAAAGCTGAATTGACAAGCAATAAATACACCACCACCATTGCGGTTAATACGATCTTTTCTATAAATTGAAAATTTAGGGGATAAAACCGAAGCGTCAGCAATATTTGGTTTAAGCCACGTTTCTGTAACAGCAAGAGCATAAAAATCAATGGATATACTATGTACAAGAAGTCAGATGTAGTGTTGGGGTCAAGCCTCGACATAAATAACTGTTTTTTCGATGGTATACCGACAAGTGAACTCGACACACCAGGGCACTGGGCACTGAAGCTAGCTGCCAATGCTTTACGAGTCCCTCTTGTCAGTATCTGATTGGGAATATCCTTGGGACAGGATAGTCGCCCGGACAAATCAGAGACTTCACCTGATATCGCGGCGACACGTGTGGTTCCATTACCAGAAGAGATTCCAATGGAATCCACAGAATTGGCTGTTACCGGACTTTTAAACGATATCAGGTGCTGTGAATTCGGTGTGTCTGGGTCATTAAACGTGGTCGGAACAGCGAGAGTAAGAGATGCAGGCGGATCGGGGGATAAAATCCTGGGGATAGTCTTCTTTCTTTCGCTTCGGGGATTCATTCACTATTTTAAAACTATTAAACTGAGTTTCCAATGATGAAAACTCATCCCGAAGCCTCATAAGACCAGCCGACAGATTTTTAAGTCCCTCACGTGTGCGCCTCATAAATACACGCATCTCCATCTCGGCATCCCGACACGCTTCACAACTTCATTTCAGGCCCCAACCATTTCCAAGGCTGTCCTTTAATTTTACTGTGTAACCAGCACATTTAAAATGCATAACCTTATCACACAGCCAACAAAGCAAAAAAACTATCTGGGCTTTAACCTCATGGGGGCACTTTTTATTTGAGCAAACAGACATTGTTAAATTAATTTCAATTTTTATGAATCATAAATATTAATAACAGAAAAATAATCCAACAGAAATAAAAGAAATTATTAAAAAAATTGGGCGTGTGCGAACCAAAATTCCCACACAAGGGTAAAAGCTCTGCAATTGCTTTCTAGAAGAAAGAGAAAATATTTAAGAGTACCGTGAACGCAGAACATTAAAGAGATTACACACGCAAGATTAACTATTGTGAGAATAACGGGCGCTAACACAAGCAAATATAGAAAAGAGCGCAAGAATACACAAACAACACTGTGTACCTGAGAGCGTGAGTGCATGCAAGTAAAGCATAAACGAAAACTCAAAGTCTATGAGACACAACAACAAAGCAAACAGTTTTGTTGTAGGTTTAAAATAAAAAGTAACAATAGCTTTGATTTAATGTTTAGCAGCAATTCAAAAAGAAAGAACAATTAATTGTGATTGAAATCTAATGAGTAAAGCTTTTAAGCAACTTTAATAAAATATTCGAGATAAAAGCAACAACACAAGGTACTTGAACTCTTGAACTAGATTGAAGCCATGAATGGACTTAACCAAAAATTTTTCTTCAACACTAATGATACCTTTTAATTCTTGCATCGGTTTTATGTTATTCGTTGATACGCCTGTGTCAATCAGTAATTTGTTTGTTTTTCCTGCTATCGACCGTTCTGCTAAGCAGGGTGCTATGTCTAAAACATTTACTTCCTGAAATTGATCTTGGTTAGCAGAGTCTGATACTTCAGACTCTGCTAATGCGCGATATTCCTCCTCTGACTGAAACTTTTTGTACCGATACATGATTAATACTTTGCTATTCACGCCCGGTATATCTAACCGTTCCACTGTTTGGTCTATATGGAATCTGATATTGATACGAATTATTGCTTTGATTTGGGTATTGAGTCGGCTGTCTAAATCGTGAAGAGCTATCAATATCCATAGGCTGTGGAGGCTTTCGCTTTACATTTGGGCTACTACGAAATTGAGGTTTCAGTTTGAAAAAAGGAGAGTTTATGGGACTTAGAGAGTTGTTCTCCATAGTGTTTCTCTGCTCGTATCGTTGAGTTCTTCCTTCAGATGTTTTTTGCAAAGCTGTTTGCGAATTGGAAGCGTTCATGGTTCGACTAGACTTCCTGTGCCAAAGTATAATAAAAATAAAATATCATTAAAAGATTTTTTCGTGCCTGAAATAAATACCCTTAATGCGTCAGCACAATACTTTTCATTAAAAGAAGCAGATATGGTAGAATCACATTTCATGATTGTTTGGTTTGTTAGAAGTGTCAATTTTTTCTCGATTTCGTCGTTGTAGTAAATGATTGTTAAGTTTCCCTGTCTTAATACGGACAACTCTTTTTTATACCCAGTACCCATAGGGTAAAAGGTTATATTAAAGACGCTAAAATGTATGTAACAGGCAGAATGAAGCGTTTCCGACCCCATAAAGTATATATGTTCTTGATCATCAACAGCCGATTCGATTGAGACATGTCCGTCTGTCCGTCTGTCCGTATGAACACCTAGCTCTCGGAGACTATAAGAGCTAGAGCTACCAAATTTGGTGTGAACATCCGTCTTATGCCTAAGCAGTTCAAGTTTGTTTCAAATTTTAGGCACGCCCATTTCCGCCCCCGCAAATCAAAAAAAAAAAATTTTAAAATGAATTTACCAAAGCTGTATTAAAGATATCGTATTCTTATTTGGTGGACATAATTATATAGTCAAACTGTTCTAACTGACCAAATTTCAAATCGGATAATAAACATCGGAGATATAGCCATTTGCATTTTGTACTGAATTGCCAAGGCGGCATTGGCAAATAAGAAAGAGCGAGATAGCATGCGTTAAAGGGAACTTCGATTTTAATTGATTGCGAGTTCAAGAGTATTTGAACTTTTGTTCAACGTACGCAAACTAAGATAGTTTAAAATTTTTGCCACGCCCACTTTCGCCCCCGCAATTTAGAAAAAACGAATTACTAGAGCAGTTTTGAAGGAATCACATTCTTATTTGGCACATCTAATAATGTGGCCAAAATGCAACATCTGACCAAATTTAGTCGAAATCGGACAATAAATGTAGGAGATATACGAATGTGCGTTTTGTACTAAACCAACAAGTGCGAGATTAGCTGTGCCAGGTGTGAGCGAGATAGCATGCATTCGATGAAAATTTTGAACTAAATCAAAGGAGATCTCGAGGGTGTACGATTTTATTTAATATAACTAGTTGGTACAGGGTATACTCAATGTCGGCTGGGACGACTTGCTTGCTTCATTTTTTTTAATGCTCATGCACACACATACATATGCAAAAATTCTTCACCACGCGGTGTGTGAGAGAGACACAAATATTTGAGTTGTGTTCTTGCACAGAACGAAATTGAAAGAGCGAGATGTCCTGTGTTTACCATATATGTCGAACTAGCTTAAGTAAGCCAAGTGAGGATGGTGGCGTAGTATGTACCGACTGATCTGGTCGCACGATTTCTCGATGGTTCGATTGTCGGTGAAGACGTAAAAATTTTTGGATGTGTTTTTTTTTTTTTTAACGTTTTATTTGTTTGTTGGATCTCTTATATAGGCTTATAAGACTAACAACAATTTTCTAGGTTTATCTTAATCTAACACATAACCTAACATCTGAAAGATGCTTCATTGATCTATGGCCCTGATTAATTACTAGAGGGTTGGGAGGTCGTTTCGTTGAAGACGAGTACTTTCACGTACTCGGGTTAATGATTTGACCAGGGTATTTGGGTGTGCCTGCAGTTTAGCGGTGTACTTAAGCTGTTGTACCTTTATTTCGGTTATTACGCTAGAAATGTGTAGGTCTTTCTGTACATTTTCATTTCGGATATACCAAGGTGCTCCCGTGATGGTTCTGAGAACCTTGGATTGAGCCCTTTGTATGGTTTCGATGTTGCTCTTGCTTGCGTTTCCCCATAGTGCAGAGCCATATGTCCAGATGGGTTTTAATACAGAGTTGTAGAGGAGAACTTTGAATTCCAGATATAGGGGAGATCGGGCGTTGATAAGCCAATGTAGACCGATTGCTTTGAGCTTTAGTTGCTTTTTCTTGGCTTCGATATGCTTACGCCAAGTTAATCTTCTGTCGAGGTGAACTCCAAGATATACAACATCGTCGGATTGAGGCACTGGCACATTGTTAAGCGTCAATGATGGGCAGTTTTTTCTATTGAGGGTAAACGTAACGTGTTTGCATTTCTGTTCATTTACACGGATGCGCCAATCTGCTAGCCACTTTTCTACCTCCTTTAGGTGGGTTGCCAGTTGCTCAGCAGCTTTGATCGGACATTTGGAGCGGCTGAGGATAGCCGTGTCATCGGCGAAAGTAGATGGGATGAGTGTAGGGCCCAGCACGCTGCCTTGAGGTACACCTGCTTTTGATTCGAAGCCATCAGAGGTGAAGCTATTACATCGTACAGCGAATTTTCTGTTGGACAGATAAGATTCCATTAGCCTGTGTGTATATTGTGGGAGCGTCGCTTTTATTTTATATATTAGGCCGTCAATCTAGACTCGGTCAAAGGCTTGGGCGACATCGAGAAAAATTGCTGTGCAATATTCTTTTTGCTCGAATGCTGTACGGATCTCTGAGGTGATACGGTTGACTTGTTCAATTGTGCCATGCTTTTCACGGAAGCCAAACTGATGATGAGGGATTATATTTTGGTTAACCAAGATTGTATTTATACGGAGTTGTAGGACTTTTTCAAATAGTTTTGAAAGACTTGGCAATAAACTGATGGGTCTGTACGATGATGGCTGTGTTTTGTCTTTTCCGGGTTTTGGGATCATTATGATTACTGATTTTTTCCAACTTATGGGAAAATGACCACTTTTTACTATCGCGTTGAAAAGTTTGCAGATGTAACGCACGGCACAGATCGGGAGTTCTCGGATCATTTTCGGGGTTATTTTGTCATGGCCGGGCGACTTTCTTGGGTTTAGATAGTTTTTAATAATTGCAGAAATTTCCTCCGCTTGGAATTTCGGTTGCTCACTTTCCATTGGGGTGCGCAAGGTGGGGAGCTGAAATGAGTTTGTTGACGGATTTGGCAGAAAGACCGTTTTTAGATGAGCTGCAAAGATGAGTGCTCTTTCTTCGTCTGAACGGGCTCATTTGCCAGTTGGGCATCGTATAGGTGAAATTATCTCGGCTGGAGCAGTTATGGTTGGATGTGCTTTCCACAGCGGATGTTTGGTGCTGGTAGGGGTGAGCTTCTCGATGTACAGCCGCTGTGTCCTTGCTTCTTCCTGCCTAAGCGCCTTTGCTAGAGTTCGTGAAGCTGCCTTTAGGCGTTGTTTTGCTGCCGGAGATCGAGACATTTGCCAGCCGTCTTTTGTCTGCTAGAAGTAGTTCAATTAGTCGGTTGTTGGACTTGTGTTTTTCCTGCGTGTGGCTGATAATCGGGGTAGAGATATCTGCTGCTTCAATAAGCGTCAACTCTAGTGCAGAGGTGCAAAGCTCGATGTCTTCTTCGTCGTCCAGTTTGGGATTCAGCTCGATATGGGTGCTTATGTATTTTTTAAATCTGAGCCAGTTTGTTTTCCAATTTGTTAGCCCGAGTGGGTGCTTTATTATTTGTGGTTGTGTTAATATAGTGAAAACTACTGGCGAGTGGTCCGATGACAATTCTGCTAGTGACTCTGCCGTTATCAAATTGTGCGCAATTCCCCTGGTGATTGCAAAGTCTTTTAGATCTGGGAGCTTGCGTGGATCTGCTGGCCAGTACGTGGGCTTATTCGGTGAGGCATAACCCATTTTGTTTGCTGGGTTGATGATTGTGTTATACAGCTGTTTGCCTTTTGGATTTACCAGGCGGGATCCCCAATGAGGGTGCTTGGCGTTGTTGTCTCCCGTAGCAATAAATCGTACTCCGAGTGTATTGAAGAAATCAGTAAACTCTATTTCAGGGATTGAGAATCGTGGTGGACAGTAAAGTGCAGCCACGGTTGTACTGCCGAAAGTGGTTTGGACACTTATTGAAGTTGCTTGTAGGTGTTGTTTGGCAAATCCATTGTGCAGACAGTGTTTAATCCGGTTTTTGATTAGGATACCAGTTCCTCCGTGAGCCTTGCTGTCTGGGTGATTTGTTGCGTAGAATACATATTTGGGTATTTGAAAGTTATTTTTGTTTGTGAGGTGTGTTTCTGATAGCAGCATAATATCAATATCATTTGAGTCCAGAAACAGTGACAATTCTTGTTTGTGCTTGGAAATGCCGTTTGCATTCCAGAGGCCTATATGTAGTGCTGACATTATTTGTTATTGTCCATAAGCTGTTGAATAAGCAAGTTCTGATTCCGCGTCAGTTCCTGCATGCAATTTTGCATGAACGTCATGAAATTTGTCATGTTTTGGTTGAGCGAGATTAACAATGTTTTGATCCCGTTCGGGTTCTGGCCAAGTACGGATGGACTTGGGGCCGCGTTAGATTGAATGGTAGCGGAATCTATTATTTGAGTGGGCTGTGCATTTCCGTTGCGTAGCACGCTTGCAAAAGTTACTCCAGGAGTAGTTGATATTGGGGTCGCTGATGACCTTACAGCTCTTGAGAAGAATATTCCCGGTGTTGTTTGAGAGGGAATTAGTGTCGAGCCCTGGATACGAGCCGTTGATTTCTTCGCGTTGAGGCGGGCCTTGAGTTCCTTATAAACGGGGCATCCTCTGTAGTTCACTGTGTGATTACCACCACAATTGCCGCACTTCCTTGTATTTGTATTTGATTTGTCATCGGTGCAGACACAATCTTTTTGAGTTTGTCCACAGCCAACGCAAACTGGGCGAAGGCTGCAGAAGGACTTTGTGTGCCCAAACTCCTGGCAATTAGTGCATTGTACCGGGTGTGTCCTCTTATGCGGCTCTTCGACAGTAATTCTGCGATGTAGCAGAAGTTCAAGATTGTAAATAGGGTGCACTGTGTTGGGTTTAAGTTTTTTATCACATGTGGGCTGTAACTCCACTTTGAATAGAGGTTGCGGCACTTTATTTCTGTTCAGTATGTTTGAGACGGACTTTACCTCAAAGCCCTTCTCTTCCAATGCTTCAACTATTTCCTGAGTCGAAACCGTTGGTTCAATGCCTTTGATCACCGCTTGAAGGCCTTTGGCACTCTTTAGTTGGAATGTGTAGAAATTCACACTTTCCTTTCTAAAGTACTTTTCAATAGTACGATAGAATTCTTCACTTTTGGCTTGAACTTTGGTCTTTTTTATGTTACCCCTATTGAGTGGTGTCACATAAAAGTTGTTTTGACCAACTAGCGCTACCAATTTCGGCACCAAAGAAGTGCAGTTGGCACCACGGATATAGAATGGTGGTGGCTTGGCTACAGAGGGTTTAATTTGGGAATCTCCTTCTTGAGATTCTGGCTGATTTGCCAATATTTGAGGGCTAAGCTTTCGCTTGTTTATATTAATGTATCTGTCCATACCAGTCTGAACAGGTGACTTTGGATTCATCGTCACTGGATGGGCAGATTTTGTTGAGGTAGTCTGCTGGACGGCGATCGAAGGTATTGCAGACGTTGCTGCTGTTAGAGTTGTTGTTGGAGCAGTAGCTGCAATTGTTGTAGTTGTGAGCGCGCTAACGGCGGTCGGCGAACCCGATGACCCAATTAACACTTCAGGTGTCAGCGAATTTGACGGTGAAGCGCATTGGGCGCTCCAAGACAAATTGTTGTTGCTGGTTGGTGTAAGCAATTTGCTCCTACTTGCACTTTTGGATTCAGCGCTCGTTGTAGTTGTGGTAGTTGGAGATACTACTGAGAAATACGCATTGTTGCGTTGCACAGAGAGCCGACGCTCGTTTTGTTGGTGAAGAATTTGTTCTTGTAGTTTCTGCTGGCGAGAGTCTAGTGAAGAAGGGCCCGAGTTAATCTCTTGACGCGTTGGCATTACTAGTAAATTTAGTTATTTACTAAGTATTGCTATTTGTAGATACAAATAACAATATAATTATAGTTGGGCGTCTCTGTGGCGACTGAAAGCCCTTATCTCTTTGTTGTTTTAGCGTTGTTTTATTGCGCTGACACCGAAG
Source organism: Drosophila austrosaltans (assembly GCA_035045865.1). Taxonomy (NCBI): domain Eukaryota; kingdom Metazoa; phylum Arthropoda; class Insecta; order Diptera; family Drosophilidae; genus Drosophila; species Drosophila austrosaltans. The sequence goes on from JAWNOQ010000003.1 coordinate 10,507,297, forward strand.
AACTCGCGGAGTGCAATAAGAAGTACGTCCGATCGCGGTGACAGTCAATTGTCAATTGATGTGTTTTTTCGTATTTTTTGTGTTTTTTGGATTTGTTAAACATTTATACCAATAATTTTTAAAAATTTTGTTTTTAAATTAAATAATAAAACCGTGAAGCTGCAAGGGTATACAAACTTCGGCAAAGCCGAAGTTAGCTTCTTTGATATTTTGTAATTTAAGAACACGTTTACGCTTTCAAGGAACATCAAAATTATCCTTTTCTTATGTATATTTTTTTTATTAAAAACACATTTATATTTTTAACGAACTTTTATGTGTGTCACAAATTATCCTTTTCTTATCTCCCTTTTTTTATTTATCGTTATAAGGACCTTCCGCAATTTACTTTATGATGTCACTGTACCGAATGTTGAAAACCAACTGATACTATTATCTAGTCTCGGTATTCTTATATCTGCACCAGTTGTTCTTAGTTCTTAAACATGTTCCTTGTCAACAAGTACATACATACATATATTTCGTAATAGTTTTTAAATGTTGCGCCGCTGATTCCTAAAAGAAAAAGTCCTTCACCTCCGACTTTAACACGACAGAGGATGGCTGATGAACACCAATTCTGATGAACACCAATACTAACGCCAACCAAGTGATCGTCAAAGTTTTCTGGTGAACACGAATACTATCAAAGCGTAAAAGTAACAGTGGATGATTTTACTGGTAAACACCAATACTATCACCCAAGCGATGGTGGTACTTGGTATTATGACAATTAATTTGCGTGTGAGCTGCCTGATGCCATATCCTCTTATACTGGTTGTGGGAGATTCCCATTTTCCTTTTTGTTCCACAAAATACCACTAAGGCCAACCAGAGAAAACCTTCGACAGAAGGCTGGCGGCCAATTTTACCGCGTCTTTCGTTTGTTTTTGTTTTTTTTTTTTTAATTTTTTGTTTGATTGTTTGTTGTTTTATTTCGTTTCGTTTCGTTTGCCGCTCATGTTTGTTTAAAATTATGCAGTGGTTTCAAATTATGAATTTTCTCCGCCTCCGGTCGCGAGGATGTCACAAAAAAAATATTCCTGAACGCCAATCAGAGAGGTCTTGGCCAAAACTTCCACACACTTATACAGTATTGCTTTATCATTTAAAATAGCTTTAGGCTACACTGTGAGCATTTGTTTTTTTGCACATTTTTTTTAAATTGTTTATAATTTTTCTTAAAATTTTTTCCTCACTCTTATTGGCGTTCACTTTTCATATTTCTTCGGACAACGCTCACGACAGGAAACGGTTCCTGTTCGGGCGCCTGTCCATCACCACGGCCACGATACAGAGGTTTTACCCTTTTTGTCCCCCACGCAAACCTTCATGCTCCAGAGCTAAACCCCTCACCAATGATTAGATGGTTTGACTCCATGGCATGAGCAGTCACAATACTTATATTGCTTTTGTTGTTGCCGCTCTTCAATACTTTCGCCACTAAGCATAGTTGAGGGGCATGTTGAGTAGTGTTAACTTGTATGTCGGCTAAGCAAAGTTTTTTATGTAACGTTTTTAAATAACACAAGTTTGTTTTTCAATTAAGCAAATTAAAAACTGGAAGGATGGGCTAACTTCGGTCGTGCTCTTCCAAACTGTTAATTAACAATTACATATTTTCAATGTGACAAAAACATTAGAAAACGTTTAAAACAAGTCAAACCCATAACAAATGTTCGTGGCTGGAGAAAAAAAGTAATTCGACAAAAAAATTTTTGGGTCCGATTGTTCCTATGGGAGCTATGGCATAAAGATGACTGATTTGGCTGAAACACAGACTTTTTTATATATGGGCATTTCCTAAAAAAGGTCAACCTCAACCCAAAAAATTAAAATTTCACTTACGTTATTTTTTTAGTTTATTATGAAAGAAGAAAGATCAAATTTTAATAAATCGAAAGGTTTAAAGCTTTTCGAAGTTCCAATGGCAAGATATCGAGCTTTGAAGTTCAAGTTCAAGTATATTGCCTATTTTGATTATTTTTAAGAGCATCGTATAAATAATTTTTTTCAGCATTAAGAGTAATTATTACTCTTATTGCAAAACTTTCTTTACCATTGCAATTTGTTGAAAAGAAATCCAGAAGAGCAAAAATGCAACAACTTACGGTAAAATTTCAATTTGCTTTTGGCAATGTTCTAATGTAACGTCACGCCAAAAAAAAACACACTTTTGTTTGTTACTTCGAAGCTGACGGCAGAAATTAAGTGAAACTTTAACTTAAAAGCAAGTTTCAGTTAATTTGTTAAGTAAAAAAAAAAATCCGAGATCGAACAAACCGTTCGTTTTTTTTTCATTCCAAACATCCGTAACGTCACGCCAGATTGTGAGTACTTTTTTTTTTTATATACAAAAGTATTAACCATTGGGTACCATGTATACAGATGAATTCTTCAATTGAAACCAAAAATTTTTCAAAGCGGTACAGAGAAAGAATAAAACTGGACTCAGATAGGCTGGAGAGAAACCGGGAAAAGGCAAAAGAAAGGGCGTCTCGGTATAGAAAAAGGTTGCCGGCTCTATCCAATGACCCAAGGAGAGAAATTGCAAAAACAAAAAACTACAAAAGGCAGCAACAATATCACGTCAAAAAAAAAAAAGCGAAAGTGATCAAAATGATTGTTTCACTGATAATCGTGCATATAAAAGCAAACAATCTTTTGGGAAAACTTTAAAGAAGATAGAAAATGCTTTACTGGTTGACTTGCAAAGAAAATCTCAAATAATTGAAACACTTTACAAAAAATATTGCACAAGTGGCCAAGTTACGCAGAAAGGGTCTAATTTAAAGATTCAAGAAAAACAAATGTGCGTATCAGAATTCTATTCGCGAGATTATATTAGTATTAAAGCTGCAGGGCGGAAAGATATCCTAATAGTTGATGGTAACGTAATAGCCAAGCGCTTCATGTTGTTAACCGTTTCGGAGTCCTATGCAATCTACAAAAAGGAAAACCCTAATGACTATGTTAGTATGTCTATTTTTTATAGTTTGAGACCGAAGAATGTGCAGCTATCGACTAAACTACCACATAACATTTGTGTGTGTAAGTACCATGCTAATTTTGCATTTATTTTGGAAAGCACTGCAGAGATTATAAAATCATTTTCCTCCGACATTGAGTCTTTTCTGAAAACTGTGTGCTGCAATATTGAAAATGAAAAGTGTATGATTGGAGTTTGCCTTAATTGTGTTCACGATGTCAAAAATGATATCGTGCCATTATATTACTTTTCATTAATGGATACAAATATAAAATGGCGCAAAGTGGAAGACCGGATAATCTTAACCCTTACCGAAGGTTCTTTATCAGACGGTTTGTATGAACTAAATGGCCAATTGCTGTCTTTCAAACGCCACTTTTTTATTAAACGTTGTCAGCAAAAGTATTTTGATTTAAAAAAGAAAAATATTGGGGCGAATGACTTAATCCTGCAAATTGATTTTGCAGAGAACTATAGATTACTTTGTCAAAATGAGATACAGAGCGCCCATTTCAATTATCGACAAGCAACAATTTTCACTGCCGTTGCTTGGCTTGCTACAGGAGTAAAGTCTTTTGCTATTATTAGTGACAAACTCACTCATAATAAGTTTGATGTTTATTTTTTTTTGACAACACTTATTGAGAGAATTAAAACAGATCACGGACAATTTAGCAACATTTATATTTTTTCGGATGGATGCACCTCTCAATTTAAAAACAAATTTATAGCTCGAAGCTTACCCGACTTGGTTTCTGCATTTACTTGCAGTGTATTAGAATGGAATTATTTTGCCACATCTCATGGCAAAGGTGCAGTCGATGGGGTTGGAGCAACCATAAACCGAAAAGTATGGCAACTGGTAAAAGCAAGAAACATTATATTAGACAATGCTTTTTCGTTTTACGAATGTGCTGTGAACAACGTGTTTAAAATCAAACTTTTATACGTTTCTACCGAACAAGAAAATGAAATTTATCCATTTCTGCAGGAAAAATGGAAGAATTTGCGAAAAATACCCGATATGCATCGGATGCATTTTCTCTTATGTGGAGAAGATAAACAGCTAAGAGCAGCTGAAACTGCTTTTTCTAGAAAAATTAATAATATAGAATGTTTTTATATATAGTATGGCATTGCCAATATTCTCATTCTAATTAACCAGGTTTCAATAAAATTATTGAAAAAAATATATATTCAATTTGTTTTTTGTTTTTCGTTTGTTTTCAGATCAAATGAAAAAAAATTCTCCTTGGAAATTTTCGTAACGTCACGCCAGTAACGTCACGCCAGATTTAGAATTTGAATAAAAAAAAAACTATGAACTTGCTTTTGATTTGCTAAATTGAAAAATAAACTTGTGTTATTTAAAAAAAACTTAACAAAAAAACATTTACTCAAAAAATCTTAGCCAATTCGCAGAGTTTTGCAATTTTGTTAGTGAAAGTCAGAAACACCATTTCGTGCGCGTAACGTCACGCCAGGTCTTATTTTGGCTATTAAATCAAACCCTTACACCCGATTGTTATAAAATTTTTTGTGAATACAGTGCTACATAAGTACTATCAAAATTTTTTTTTCAAATCCGTCTTTTTCATATATTTTTTTAAGTTTAATCGTGCGAACGTAACGTCACGCCAGTTTAGGAAATGCCCATATACTAAACTTTGAAATACCAAATTTCGTGACAATCCCTTCAAGTTATTTCTATTTATATATATAAATAAAGTTAATATATAAGTTATTTCCTTAAAACTATATTCTTGACCGATTGTTCCTATGGAGCTATATGATATAGTCAACCAATTCTAATAAAACTTGGTGGATATGTTAGAAAGTGTACTAAATTCATAAACAATATATCGGAATGATTACGAGATATACAATGCCTGCAGCAAAAGAAGCCTATGAGCAAAATTTCAGCTCTGTAGCTTTAAAGGTCTCGGAGAAGAACCTGTAGATCCAGACAGGTGGACAGAGGGACATACGGACAGGCGCACAAAGCTTAATCAACTCAGCTCATCGTGCTAATCAAAAATATATATACTTCATATAGTCGGAAATTCCCTCTGTGCGTTGCAAACTTCTGACCAAAATGATATATCCTTGCAAGAGTATAACAAATATATAAATTTTTGTTGAATTGAAATCGTGAAGTTTCGAAAACGTTTTTGACACTTTTGGTTTTTGATGTGAATAATTATTTAAGGGAGGTTCCTGCTTCGTTGGATCCAAAAAATCAAAAAAATTTTTTTGCATTTTCTTGAAGTATGATACTTGAAAAATTTTGTCTAAAAATTTGAATTCGACCCCACAACTCTTTTGCGAGATACACCTGCTTTTGTAAGCACCATGTCCTCTATGCGCAAGGTACTTCTGGAACTTTAAACGCGTTTTTCTCGAAACAGTGTTTCTCGACCTGATGGAAGTGATAACTGGCGCAAAAAACGAGCAATCGCCATGAAATTTTTACACATGTTAACAGATAATGTCCGTGTGGGATAGACCTTGATCATAAAAAAATATTAAAAATTGTGGCCAATAAAAAATGTTTGGAGAGGGGCGGAGTCTTCTAAGAGGGTAGAGCCCAATTCTTATCACCTAGGTGTGGAGTGAAATAATGGAAATAAATTAAACGCGCGTTAACACGTTTGCAATACAGACCAGGTTTATTGATCAAAGTAGTCGCGGACCGGTTCACAAAGGTTTTGGCGTTAACGAATATAAGTGTGTTTTTAGAAAATAATCTCGGGTGACGAATGTAGTTGCCGGGGATGAAAAAAAAACCAACTGGTCAAGATGGAGTTTTCCATAGAACTTGCTTAATAATGATATCAGTGTACCCGTTCAGGGATGGTAGCAAACACCCCCTTATTCCCCTGCTGGTCACCCTTTCTGGCGTGAACATAGCGCCCCCCTTACAACAAGTTGCAATAGCCCGGGTGGACTGGTATTTGATGACCTCAGGATAGAGGTATGCTTCATGGGCGCTCGGGGTAAGCATTTGGAGACGAGCCTCGTTGCGGTAGATTCCTCTGTGAAAGCGAGGGAGCACATCGTCGTGCTACGAAAATCGTTGGATGGAGGAGGGTATGGTGTTTCTCAACACACCGCCGACAGCCCGATTTACTTCGACACAATCCTGTGGAGTGCTCGTCGGCGAGGCAGTTAGGACAGTATTTGTGCTCTAATACTGCCTGTAGTCTCCTTGTCGCGCAGAGATTGAGGAACTGCCGATATTTACGGAGCGCATGAACTCCTCCGCAGACCTTGCACAGGTAGGAGTTTTCTCGATGAAGTCCATCGCTTCCTTTGATGCTGGGACGAGCAATTTTTGGAGACGGGGAAATTTGAGTTGCAGACGTGGACCCAGTGGTCGGCTCAACTTTGGGACCGCACAGAATCCACCCGAATATCGTCTCCAGAGCAAGGAGGGACCCGCAAATGCCCTTTTCGATGCGCTTTCCTAAGATGCGGGTGAGAAGATACACACCGATTATTAAGTCAACTGGAGAACTTTCGTGGAAATGTGGATCTGCCAAAGGAAGACGCGGAATGCTCTCCTTTATCTTTTTGGAAACCGGGCAGGACGCGCTAGGAAGATTGGGCAAGACGAAAGAGTGCGCTTCCACGTGCTTGCAAGGATCTCTAGGAGAAGAGAGTTTTAGTTCGCATAATTTGTGAGAGTTGGTGGCAACACAATTGGAGATGCCACTGATTTCAGCGTCAGTGACACGGAACCGGGGTCTCACCAGATCGAACATCCTCTTGGATAGGAATGTTCCTTCAGATCCGGTGTCTATCAAGGCGCGTGCATGGAATTCAGCACCTTGATGTCGTATAATTACCATGGCCGTACCCAGCAAACCTTTACGATGCGTGGATATTCGGAACTTCTGGAGGCCATGGATTGGATTTGAGCGCTCAACTGACTCTGCAGGGAGAGAATTTGTTTGTTGTCGCCGAGGATTTGTTTTTGGTGGCTGCACAATAGAAGCCGTGACTGTGGAAATGTTGATGCGTTGCCAGAGTGTATGATGCCGCTCCTGGCATATGCAGGTAGAATGAAGACTGGGACACTCTCGCAATTGATGGCCACGTGCAAAGCAATTGAGACATAACTTTAAATGTTAAATTGCCGCCACTCGTTCTTGCACGGGCATATCTGCGAATTTTGGACAGACGCGGATCGGATGTTTCTCTCTGCCACACAATTGGCAGGAGACCTTATTGACTGTGACGGTAGTGGTCAAAGACTGGAATCCAGTCGGAGGCCCAGATTTGCGGACGGCTGCTGGGATTACTTGTAGCTTAGGAGAAGGCTTTCGACCTTCCAACATTTCTAGAACGCGATACCGATCTATTAGAAAGTTGCTCAGGTCGGACCAAGATGAGAGGTCAGTCTTGTTTGGGATGGATTGTTCCCATAATGCGATGGTGGCGTAGGGCAGTTTGGATGTACAAAGCGCCACCAATGATTGATGATATATTATTTATATATATTTTTTCACTTTTGCTGTTCTCATGAATATATATATATACTAGCTAACCCGGCGAACTTCGTACCGCCTAACAGTCAAAGAATGTCGTGTTAACTTTTAGCTGAACTAATTAAGGCTTTGATGAACGTAATACAATAACCCAAAACGATATTAATATGATGAATGAGAAATCATCAGCAGATAGATCGTTCAACAACGCAACTCTCATATTTACAGACAGTTGAAGTTTGTTAACATATCGCCACAGATTTGATGCTTTGAGGCAAGCGTTTATTTCGTCGGCAGCAGTAGATCTTGGAATTACTGGTAGTGTTTGTCAGAAATCGCCAGATAATAAAATCATTGAACCACCAAAACATCTCGAGTCATTGCGCAGATCTTCTATTGTTCGGTCTAGTGCTTCCAATGCGCGATTGTGCGCCATTTTGCGTTTGTCCCATATGATAATTTTTGATGCTACTTAAACTTTTGCCATTGCAAAGTGTTTCGAAATGTTACATGTCGGTTGTTCAGTAGTTTAAATCAGTGTATCATAGACTTCCCCCTGCTTAGGATTCAACAGTGGTACATTCGTTTAAACTGATTGGATTAGTTCATGTGGATCACATTCACGTTAACGTTCCAATTCTCTATTAAATGCGTCATTCATTCCGCGATCTGGCGCTGGCATTCCTAACCTAACTTACAAACTGCCGCATATGAGGTAACACATATCTTCGATCAAGAGCAAGGCCTGGTTATGCATCACCTGATTCACCTCAAGATCGAGATTTCTTGAGCTGACACGAATTCGATGTAAAATGTCTTCTGACATGTTATCTTTGTATTTGAGTATCGTTTTCAAGCAAATTCAGCTCTTGACATGCTGCACGAAATGTGAGATACACGATACCATTAACAGTTCGTAGTGATTCAAATGATGTTGGCCCTCGAACATGTACCAGCAACAACCGAAAATAGAAACATTCATCATTCTTCGGATGAACTGTGTAAATACGACCAAAAGCATCAGCAGAACGCATATCTGGATGACCAGGAACTGCATCGACTTGCTTCCGACGTTGACATTTCTTCGATGAAGCGTTCCAAGTGTAATATCGTGGCATTTCCGAGTAAAGCAACGTTCGTGCGAACGGATCGTTTTGACAAATCGCAAAGAAACTGGTCAGTGTTGTCGCTGAAGGTGTTTGGGCACGTTGAGCAGCATTCGACGCTGTGAAATATACTCTCTGATCGTTCTCTAGATGCACCCCCAAATGTACGACAGTGGGATAACGTTCGTGAATATGGAATGAGAATATACGCCAAATTGCTTCATTGCAGTTCACATATCTACCAACTTGATAGCGCGACTTTATAGTCATCACTTGGCATGCGCTCTAAAGCAGTCTTGAACAGCCTGATCAATGCATGATGTTCATGTGACATTTGCTGCAAATCTTGGAGAATTGCTCTTTTTGAAGCTGTGTTGATCCCTTGAGGCAGGTCAAGTTGTTCTTTCGTATTGTCCATGAAGTATATTTGCAAGAATTTGTGCTGTGCATCTTCAGTAGATTGCAATAATCCGATGCGCTGGCAAATCTGGCCATGAATCTGTAAACAAACTCTTTTTACAGAAATCTAACAAACTACGTTACAAATTTTTTTTACCTTAAATGTCGGATTATATCCATGTTCTTCAATAATTTCCGCCCCAAATGAAGTCATTTGGAAAAAGGCATTGTATTTTTGAGTGTTCGCTAGAAAATGTCGTGATTCAAGTGTTTCGCCATAAAGCAGGGAACGCAATGGCTCTGTTGGCGGGACCACGATGGCAATGTCACTTTACCACTAAGGCAGCACAAGCCGGGCATCTTACCAGCAAACATCAATGCTCCACAATGCTGGCAAACAACGTCCATTGGACCAATGCAAACTAAACGATGCAAAGCGTAGTCGATGGTGCAATCATATCGAAACGCTGCTCAATTCAAATTAATACTTGAACCATTTCTTCTTGTACTTCGAAGATTTTTCCTCTGTTCATCAGTACGATAAGCTCGATGATTTCTCGTTTCACGGGCTTCATCTCTTTGAGAAGCACGAATTAAGGCTTCTTCTTTTTTCCATACTAACTTACGGGTCCGCTGGGAAAGATTAGTTCTTCTAGGACGCGCCATTTTTATTAATAGTGATACTGAATATACAAACGCTTATAATTTACACAAATTAATGTCTAACACAATTTTCAATTTTGACATATATATCAACGGTAATCTGATGAAACAATCTGTTGAACTTTAAAATCTGCATTTACCATCATTTAGACAATTTTTCAGTGTTTTTAAGATATATTCTGCTAATCGGGGCGGAGACAAATCCAACAAATCAAAAACCATGAAAATTGGTCCAGCAGATCTCGAGCTATAAGTGTTGTAACAAAACCGACTTTCATTTATATATTGCCACTTTTGCTGTTCTCATAAATATATATATATATGTCGGAGATAGAATAGGGTATGTGTCTTATAGATCCATTGATACCCTATGTTCTTGTGTCTCTGTCTAGTTGAGGGCTCTGGTGTCCCTTTCTATTTTGTAATCATACGCCACAATTGTTAATGACGGATGCCATGTAATGTTTGTCATTTAGTAATGTAATGTTAGTTTGACTAGTGAGTCATGCAAGTTTGGCACTGGATGCTTAGTCATTCAGGTGACAATTAGAGATGAGCGACATCTCTGTAATGTCGCTGTAACTAAGAGCGATAACAGCAGAGGCTGTTATCGAGTGTGGTCCAGTGGTTGGCTGATTAAGGTACGACTGCGTGGCAGTCAAAGACTAAGAATCAAGCGAAACAGGCTGGAACTCGCTGCTCTTTCAAAGTTACTAGGGCGGACGAATAATTCAACGAGCTTGAGGGCTCTTCGACATCAGAAGTGGCAGGCAGATGCCTTGCCTACAAGAAAAGAGACTGACTTTTATTTCTCAGCTTTAGAAGTGCAAAACCAAAAACTTTTGGAAATTACCAATGGAAATGCAGCGCAAGTAAGCTTGTCAAAATTTAATCCGGATGGTGATGGTGCGGACGCTTCAGCATGGTGTGCAACCGTAGAGCTAATTTTTGCGGAGAACGTGCTCGAAGGTAGCAGCTTGATGATAGCCCTAAGCAAGGCGCTAGAAGGAAGCTCATCTCAGTGGCTGTCCCAAATATGCTTTGCAGGCATCACATGGGCGCAGCTTAAGCAGCTGTTCATGCAACGATTTATTGGAGTTGAGAAGTCTGCTGCCACTATATTAAATGTTTTAAACGGTCACCCGGAAAACGGAGAAGGCTTTGCGGAAATTGGCAGCCGCATCGTCACGCTGCTATTGGCAAAATGGAAAGCCAAAGGATTGGAGGAAATTGCCGTATCGGTGACGTTGGCTTATATGTCGCAGATGAAAAAAAAAAAAAAATGGTCGCAAAAGGTTTTTAGGAACAATGTAAAAACTCGTAATGAGTTGCAACAACAATTGCAAATTGTCTTTCAACAAGCGCAATTTCTTGGACGACGCGAGTACCACTGGATCCGAACGAAAAAAAAAATTCAAGTTTTCACCATCGATGGAATTTAATTATTGTGGAAGAGCTGGTCACAAATATGGTGAATGCCGGGATCGACTGGAGAGAGAACAAAACAGGAAAAAAAAATCACAGTGGTCTGACTGTATTGAAGGAGCGGTCAAGCGTCAGATGCTTTAAGTGCGGAGAAGTTGGACACATTGCATCCACTTGTACCAAAGGTCGATCATCTGGGAATGGCCGTGAAGCGTGTAGACATTTGCACGGTTGCTTCACCATCTGAAAAATAAATCTATCCGGTGAGTTCATTTCATTTTACTTTGACTCTGGTGATAAATGTTCTCTGATCAAAGAGAGTGCTGCTGCTAAATTAAAGGGGAAAAGAATCCCAAATATTGTTAAATGATAAATGTTCTCTGGTCAAAGGTGCTGCTGCTAAATTAAAGGGAAAAAGAATCCAAAATATTGTTAAGCCGAAGGGCAAAAGTGACGATTTTATAGTTAGCACACAGCAAATTTTATGTAATATAAACGTCAAACAGTATTGCTTCGAGATTTTGTTGCTGTAGTTATGGATAAGTTTCTAAAGTATGATGTGCTGACTGGCTGTGAAATTCTTAGCCAGGTTTTCGGCGTAGCAATGGTCGCTGATAAATTCCAAATTTGTAAAACAAAAAGGGTGAATCTTTTAAGATTAATGAATTCTAAAGATATCCTAGAATCTGAAAATAATTTAAATGAACCCGATAAAACGGCCTGGACATATATTCTAATATTCAAATTTGCTTGGACTCGAAAGTTGTATGTCAGGTGATAAATTAAAGAAAAAAAATATTAATCGGCTAATGTAGCGATTTTACTTGTAACATAAAACGAATTTTGTGTAATTTAAATATTGAACAGCATTTCTTGGAGTTTATGCGGCATGTATCTTTGGAAAAGTTCCTAAGGTACGAACCGTGAAGATGACATAGAAACTATTACCAATCTCAATGAATTTGATTAGTCGGCATTGCAACTATTCATTATATTATTTGTATTAGCCTTATTTGTATTAGCCGGATTAACATGACACCGGTGTTGATTATATTGTTTTACACGCCGGTGCATGTTCAACTGGCTATGGAGCATTATCTTCTGCCGAGATACCATTTATTGGTAGTTGTTTCGCGGATGTTTTTGTCCCGAATCCGTGTCATGGTCTTGCAAATGCAAGTCAATTTTCAAAATTCTGTTCTTTCCAAAGAACAAAATAAGAACACTCGAAAAATTGGTAATTGCTGTTGAAACCAATCGTGGCAAGTTTTATTTCTTTAGAACTAGACCTTTTGGCTTATTGCCGATAAATGAAGAAGGTGAAGACGTGGTAAAAACCGCGTCTGATGCTCAAGTTGGGTTATAAGAGAATTTTATGGCGGGGGTCAAGAAGACCGCACCATAAGGATGTACTGACGGGGGTCATGAGGACCGCACCATTATGAAAGAGATATGTTATGGCGGGGGTCGAGAAGACCGCACCATAAGGATGTTATGGCGGAGGTCATGAGGACCGCACCACTATGAAAGAGATATGTTATGGCAGGGGTCAAGAAGACCGCACCATAATGGAACAGACAGGTTATGGCGGGGGTCAGAGGACTGCACCATAAGGATGTTATGGCGGGGGTCATGAGGACCGCACCATTATGACAGTACAGATAAGACTTGCTATGGCGGGGGTCAAGGTGACCGCACCATAAGAAAAAAAAAGAGAGACAAGAAGACCGCACCATAACAAAAGAGATGTATTATGGCGGGGGTCGAGATGATTTGTGTTAGAGAGTTGCACCAATGAGATGTTAAATGAAATGCAAAAATGTAAAGTTAATATTGATTTAACACAAAGAAAAATGTAAATGATAATATTGAGATAGATGTATAACAGAGAGAAATGTGAAAGATACTAATCAGAGAAATGTAGTAAACTAAGAAATGTTAAAGGAATGTGAAAAAATTGGAAATTGGTAAATGAAGCTTTAAGTTGAACAATAGCAATTATTAAATATTGACAGAAATTTGAATTAAAAGGAGAAAACCAACAAGATCGTGAAGATTTGCTTTCTGTCCTTACACGAGAACGTGTAATGGTCAGGATGGCCGTGTCGGAGATAGAATGGGGTATTGCGTGTCTTATAGACCCATTGATACCCTATGTTCTTGTGTCTCTGTCTAGTTGAGGGCTCTGGTGTCCCTTTCTATTTTGTAATCATACGCCACAATTGTGAATGACGGATGCCATGTAATGTTTGGCATTTAGTAATGTAATGTTAGTTTGACTAGTGAGTCATGCAAGTTTGGCACTGGATGCTTAGTCATTCAGGTGACAATTAGAGATGAGCGACATCTCTGTAATGTCGCTGTAATTAAGAGCGATAACAGCAGAGGCTGTTATCGAGTGTGGTCCAGTGGTTGGCTGATTAAGGTACGACTGCGTGGCAGTCAAAGACTAAGAATCAAGCGGAACAGGCTGGAACTCGCTGCTCTTTCAAAGTTACTAGGGCGGACGAATAATTCAACGAGGTTGAGCGGTCTTCGACATATATATATATATAATATATAATATATGTGATATATATAATATATATATATATATTTATATATATATATATATATATTATATATAATATATATGATATATATAATATATATAATCTATATATATAAAATTCTCGTGTCACAGTTTTCGAAGTCATACTCCTCCGAAACGGCTTGACCGATTTTGATGAAATTTTTCGTGCTTATCCGGTATCTATGAGAATCGGCCAACATCTATTTTTCATCCCCTTTCTTTCTCACTCCCTACCACATTCTTACATACATACAAAATATACACATTCTAACATACATACATACATACTTACACTTAGTAAGCTAGGAAATTATTTATATGGCAAAACAACGTTTGCCGGGTCAAATAGGTTATTATTTATGTATGTTTTGTACAATAAGCAATGCCAAGAAAACGCAAAGGGGCTGATTTGAGCCGCAGTACAAGTAACGCTCGGTAAATAGCAGATCCGAAAGAGCAGAAGAACAAATCCAGCAACAAAATAGTGATGCTCGTGTTAGAATGGCGCAATTGTCACAAAAAGTCAGATGATTAGAACAACGACAATCACGCCGTTTCACAGCCAATAGACGAAGAACAAATTACCAACAACAACAACAGGTACATCGAGCATTTATATCTGATTCATTCCTGCGTCTAGCATTCCAGTACGAGCCCGATATTGAATATTATGGTCATTCAATAGTGGTAATTGGTGCTATGGACAAGGAATGTCGGCATTGTCATGCTCTGAAATTCAAAAATGAGCCAGCGGGGATGTGTTGCGCGTCAGGAAAAGTGCAACTACCTGAAATTGAAACACCACCTGAACCATGAACGGCTTACTTATCGTCACGGATCCAGATTCTGACGTGTTCCTGAAGTCAATTCGAAGATTTAATTCATGCTTTCAAATGACATCGTTCGGAGCAACAGAAATGGTTCGAAATACTAATACAAATGGTCAACAATTCAATTCTACATTCAAAATCAGAGGCCAAGTTTATCATAAAATGGGCTCACTGCTGCCAATACCAAACGAACCACATAAATTCTTACAAATTTACTTTATGGGCGGCGAGGATTCTGGAAGTGCACTTGCCAATCGCGCGAATGCACGTTGTGATTATAATAACCTTGATTCACTTTATGCCAGGCGCATCGTCAGCGAGCTAGCTGCTCTTTTGAATGAGCACAACGAGTTGTTGAAAATATTCAAATCACATATGCACCAATTACAAAACGATAATTACGCTATCGTCATTAATCCTGATGAAACACCAGCTGGAGAGCATATTCGTAGATTCAATGCACCCGTTGTTGATGATGTTGCTGGAATCATGGTTGGCGATTTTACCGCTGCACGAGAAATTGTGATTTGTAGAAGAAATTGTAATCTTCAGTTCATTTCTGACACACATCGTTCATATGACGCTCTCCAATATCCGCTAATATTCTGGAAGGGACAAGACGGATATTGCATAAACATGAAACAACGAGACACCGTATATCATTTAATAAAGCAATTAAATTATTAAAGGAGCTGAAACAAACAAGAACGTTAGCTCAAAGGATTATTATGCGTACCGATTAATGATTAGACGTGGTCTGGACAACGTCATTTTACGATGTCGTGAGCTTTGCAACAATTCATGGTCGACATGTACGCGAAGATTAAAAATTCATTCATTTGCGAGACGCTATCAACAACAACGCCGACGTCGCCGAAATTGGTAACCATGTCATTTTACCATCATCGTTCGTGCGCGAGTATGGACGACCATGTTTATTTATCACGTTCACATGTAATCCAAAATGGCAAGAGATTACATCTTTGCTACTGCCTGGCCAAAATGCAATACCTCGCCATGATATTACAGCACGTGTGTTCAGACAAAAGTTGAAGTCTTTAATAAGTTTCATTACTAAATAACATGTATTCGGTCCCACAAAAGCGAAAGCGAGGATTACCTCATGCACACATTTTGGTTTGGTTCATCGACAAAATCCGTCCTGAAGAAATCGATAGTATCATTTCTGCGGAAATTCTAGATCCATCCACTGACCAACTGCTGTTTGATATTGTTACAACAAACATGATTCATGGTGGGTAAACCGTCCAGTTTGTTTGTGTTAGCTGAAGATGGACTAACAAAAAATATTGTTCACGCTATAGCATTAAGAGATTAATATTGTTTAATAGTGTTACTGTCGTAATTGTTTAATAATGATACATAACTAGAAATTACTAGAAAATTATTTATATGGTAAAACAACGTTTGCCGGGTCAACTAGGTCATTAAATAACTAGAAAATTATTTATATGGCAAAACAACGTTTGCCGGGTTTTCTAGTATATATATATATATAAATATATATATATATATATTTTTCTTTTTATTAAAATTGGCCTTGAAGAATTATATTTCTGGGCATTGTTGATTGCAATCCTTTTACTTTGTATGCCCTCCATATCGCGGCGCCAACTTTGCAGCAAATCCTTTCGCTGCATTTGACAGGTAGTGTTCCTTCGTCCATACAATATCTCCATATATCTGTGGCCTCCACTCTCGTCTCCTCAAATTGTAGTGCCTTGCCTGATTTTGTGCCACCTTTTCCAAGTTTCTTCGCACTAGCGTACCTACTTCTTCCATGCGCATTCCCGTATCTTGGAGTCGGTGGCAAGGCTTGCCTGTCCCTGTCGTCAACGTATCATATACAGCTTCGGGCAATCTCGGCTCTCTTCCCTATGTTATGATCATTGCCGTATGTCCTGTTGCGTCTGATACGCTGGAGTTCACGGCCAACATTAGTTCAGGCCACAATTCGTCCCACCTTCGTTGATTTCCTTCTACTAATTGTGCCAATATCGTTTTGACCGTTCGGTTGGCCCTTTCGGTCGGATTTTCCTGTGGTGTATAGGGTGCTGCTAGTTGACGATTGCTTTCCCGTTCTTGTAGCATTTTCTTGAAGATTTTGCTCACAAATTGTACGCCGTTACTCGTTATTACTACTTTTGGGACACCGAATAGGACTCGTTCGCTAAATGCTTTGACCAAATTTTCTGCTGCTGCCTTTCTTGTTGGTATTAATTCTGTCCATTTCGAGAATCTGTCTATGATCACTAGTAGAACGGAATTTCCGTGTTTCGATCTTGATTACGGGACGACAAAATCTGCACAAACGGTTGCCCACGATTCTTCGGGTATCTGGATTAGCATACGTCCAGCTGCTGCCTTAAAGTTTTTGGCACGTTGCCGTTCTTCGTTGCCCGCTCTATGACGTATGTTTCTATACAATTGCCCATTTTCGGATATATAGTCTGTAAATTTTTGCGTATTGCTTTTGATTTTTTATACATTTCACTTATCCATTCACATCCATTGTTCGCTTGCCTGACGCGTCAGCACGTCTCAGTTCCAATGCCCATCTTGCGATCCGCCCTGTAGGACTTCCGATGCTGTTCAGCCATTTTAATGCCATGTGATCCGTTTGACCACTTTGAAATGGTAGCCCTCCAAGTAAGGTTTAAGTTTTCTGACTGCCATACTATTGCCAAACATTCTTTTTCTGTAGCTGAATAGTTCTGCTCTGCCTGATTTAGCGTCCTACTGGCATACGATATGACTCTTTTTTTCTCCTTCGTCAGTATTTTGAGTCAGAATTGCCCCTACCCCTAATTGTTTGCATCAGTTTGGAGTAAGAACATTTTCGTGAAATCTGGGCAAGTCAATACTGGGTCGGCGACTTGTTTGTCTTTCACCATGTCGAATGCCTCCTGGTGTTTCTCCTCCCATACCCATTTGGTTTTCTTCTTTAATAATGAGTTTAATGGTTACACCAGTGTTGTGAATCCTGGAACGAATCTTCTGTACCATGACGCTACGCCTAGGTATTGTCGTAGCTCTTTCGTGTTCTGCGGAGGCTTTAATTCGGTTATAGCAGCTGCCTTTTCCGGATCTGTACCGATTTCCAGCTCTGTTACTCGATGTCCTAGGAATCGTAGCTCCTTTCGAAAGAACTGACATTTTTCGGGATTTATCCGTAGGTTTGCTTCTTTTAGTCTGCTGAACACTTCTCGCAGGTGTGCTTTATGTTCCTGTACAGTTCGACTTACGACTATTATGTCATCTTGATAAGGGAATGCATGTGGCATCATTTTGGGCCCTATCACCAAACCGAACGGCATTAGCCTTCATTGGTACAGCCCTTTGCCAGGTACCGTAAACGCCGTCATTTTCCTGCTGTTTGTTTCTAATGGAATTTGCCAGTACCCATCCTTCAGATCTAGGCTGCTGATGTACTTCGCCTCACGCAACTGATCCAATATGTAATCCATTCTTGGCATCGGGTATGCATCCTTGATAGACTTCGCATTTATTTGTCTGAAGTCAACGCACAGCCTCCACTTCCCTGTTTGTTTCTTCTTCACCATTACTATTGGTGAGCTGTATGGACTGTTTGACCGCTCGATGTATCCCATTGCCATCAACTCATCGACTTTCTCATTAATAATTCCTTGCATTTTTTGGGTTCTTTGGGTAGTATCGCTGTATTATCGGTCTTTCATCGCACATGGTGATCGTGTGCATGCCTACGTTTGACGTTCCTGATATTTTTGCCAAATTCCGCCAATTCTTGTTTCATAAAATCCCCAATTTCCATTTTTGGTGCGTCTGTTACTATTGCTGTTGATATTCGTTCGGTCAGCTTACCGTTTAATCTGCACCTTAGAGGGATTTTTATTGCGTGGCCTGCACACTTGATTGTGGCTCCCATCTCTTTTATAAAATTCCAGCCCAACAATATAGCATCGATTCCACCTGGGAGAACTAGGAATGACATTTTAATTCTCTCGTTTTCAAACTGCACTATATTGTGGGGAAAGCAATACCATGTAGTTATATATAAATGTGAGGAAATAAATATCATGTATATGTATATATTTGTGTGGTAAGATATATTCCGTATATCTTCCTTTACAATCTATTTTTGAGAGGCAAATGCTTTTGACTATATGTAAAAGACAATACGTGTGACAGTTAAATTTTTGCCTAGCAAGGCATTTTAAGATGTTTAACGATGAATTCAATGAGTTTTTTAGGTTTTTGATGAGTGGATGTCATCTGTATTTGTCACTAAAAGTGAGACCTAAGATGCTCAATTTCTTCACTGTTTCAATTGTTGCCGTTTGCGTAGCCCCTTGGCAATAAAATTTTCTGCAAATATGCAGATGTTTGCATTTGTTAATGATAGTGCTGCTGCCGAGGACTCTCACCAAGGCGCGATGTCTTCGAAGAAACCGTCTAAAATTATGTGTGGGTTTTTTTGTTTTTTTAAGTCGACAATTATGTTGTAGTCATCTGCATAAGCTGAGAAAGTTACATTTTTTTTTCTTCACTGAGTTTGGACATGCTTTTGTATACTATGCGAAATAATATGAAAGAAAGGAGTGAGTATCCGGTTGCTCATGAAGTTTTTTGTGAAGTTTAAGAATTTAAAGCCGCAACCCCACTTCTCTAACTGATCGACGATTATATGGAACTCAAATTTTCAAAGGCTTTAGCAAAATCTAGGAATATTATTGATAGTTGTCTTCTAGCTGAGAGAGACCTGCTGATTAGAGCGTCTACAAATAGTAGACAATTCATAGTTGATCTACCCTTCTGAAAACCAAGTTGGTGGCTATTAACTAGTTAGTTTGTTTCAACAAACCACCATATCCTTTTGGATATTATTTTTTCGAGAACTTTGCCCATGCATGGATTCAGAGATATTGGTTTGTATAATGTTTTAGGTGTTTTGTCATGCCCTGGTTTAAGGATAGGAATGTAAAAAGCTTCAAATTCTCAGTTTTACTGGTTTTGGAGTTTGCCCTTTAAGGCTGTTTAAAGCCGAAGCGAGCTCTATGAATGATATAACGTTCTCCATAAATAAAGCGGAGCTGTGTGGTAGATTGTAAATTTGTTTCCCGATTGTTGTATGTTTTGCTTGCTTTGAAAGTTAGTGGAATGTAAAAAGCTTAAAATTCTCAGTTTTACTGGTTTTGGAGTTCGCCCTTTAAGGCTGTTTAAAGCCGAAGCGAGCTCTATGAATGATATATCGTTCTCCATAAATAAAGCGGAGCTGTGTGGTAGATTGTACATTTGTTTCCTGATTGTTGTATGTTTGGCATTTATAAATGCAGGAGGAAAGTGCTTGACAACCAGCTTTACAAACAGCTTGTGCTACTTCTTCTGAGTCAACGACAGTTTGCATTGTACTTATATTTTAAACAGAATGTATCAGTGTTGATTTGCGGATTTCGCAAAGTCGCAAATTGGTCCAAATTTCATCTATTTTTAAGTCCGGCGAAATGCTAAAAGTAAAATTTTGTGAGCTTTTTGATTGCTTTCTCTAATTACCTTGCGTAACTGAGCATTAAGTTTTCTCTATGTAATAATATTTTCTGTGTATATGTCGAGGGTCAGTGTGGAGCTGGAAAAACCATCGATGGAAACATCGATACTATCGATGGAACCGATGGAGTGCGATATATCGATGGAAATTTTCCGATGTCGATATATCAAATTTCTTTTTGGTTCGAACCCGTAAACGGGCCCACCCTCTTGCCCAGCAAGTGAATATCGAAAATAAGTATTCTCAGTTAGAGCGATATTTAACACTGCTATCTATAAAGCCCCTTATCGATGAGACAAACCATTCAAGTGTAAATATTGCAAACACATTGCGTGAAATATGCGAAGAATGGAAAGTGTTCGACAAACTGCACACTATTATGACAGAAAACGCAGCATCTATGATTAAAGCGTCCGAATTATTGAAAAAGAAATACTTGCCCTGTTTCGAGCACACTCTTAATTTTGTTGTGCAAGATGCATTAAATCTTAAAAATGTGCAAAACATTTTAAAAAGCACAAAAAGAATAGTGTCCAATTTTAAAAGTATCGCTATTGCTTATGCAAAGTTCAAAGATGCCCAAGGCACCGAAAATCCTTGCTCTTTATTGCAAGAGGTCCCTACTCGCTGGAACTGCGCATATCAAATTATTCAAAGGGTGTTGCATACAAGAGAGCCCTTCATTGGCATCCTTTTAAAATGCCATAACGCTCCGCTTCCACTGTCAGAGGATGAACTTCGGATATTGAAGGACTTGTGCTCGCTTTTGGAACGTTTCGAAAAAGCAACAAAACATGCGTCTGGTGCAAAGGGCGTTACAATTTCTTTAATTGTTCCTGAAACTTTCGCCTTATAGCAAAATTGGGAACATTTGGATGACCAAATATTAACACCTGTAGGGAGGCAAACTTCAGAGTTTTTACTGAGCAATGTGAAAAAAGACTATTCTCGTATGAGAATAGATCGGCACCACGCCTTGGAACGCTTCTTGACCCACGCTTCAAAAAGAAGGGTTTTCAATACCCATCAAATGCCCAGCAGGCCATGTTGGTGTTGGAGGGAGAGGTTAATAATATATTACAGGATGTGAGATCAAAAGATTCAGCAGAGGAACTGCCAAGGATTGAGGAAACTCCATTTCTATTTAAATGCATGGCAGGAAAAATGAAGGAAAAAAACAATTATTACAATTCGGCAATATTTGGAGCAGCGCTCCTCATGACAGCGATCCGCTCCAATACTGGCAGGTAAGTCAATATTTTCATAATTTTACTTTCTACAATACAGATTAACAAGGAACGTTTACTTGCACTTGGACAATGCGCAATAAAATTCTTGTGTATACCAGCAAGCTCAGCTAAATCAGAGTGCACATTTAGTAAGGCAGGAGCTATTGTGACGGAACGGAGAGCGTGTTTAAAACCTAAACAAGTGAACACCTTGGTTTTTATTAAAATAACTGTGATTTTGGAACGAATAGACTTTTTTTTTAAATAAGAACCTCCCATTAGCAGTAAGTTTGGAAGTCACCTTTTGTTTTGTAGCATTTTAAGAGTATCAGCTATCCGCAGCATAGTACAATAGGAACCTCTCATTAGCAGTAAGTTTGGAAATCGCCTTTTCTTTTGTAGTATTTAAAGAGTTTTTTTGTCGTTTTTTTTCGACTTAGGTCTAGAAGTCACCCTTTTTTATCTTGAAGATTAACTTGAAAATAAAAAATTTGTTTTTATATTTAAGAACGTTTCAGAAATTACAAGCTTAAACCATTCAAATATACTTTCGGCTTAATTAATTTATAAAGGGCTAACTTGTAGTAGTAAAATTATACGTGACATTATTCGTATCGATGAATAAAGACAACGTCATGAGCTCTGACATTTTTGAATATTTAAAACTTTCTAATATTGAAAAACGAAACCAAAATAAGCATTTTAAATAACTCGCTTAAATTTTCGATGGAACCATCGGTAGTATCGATGGTTTATTCCATCGATGGAAAAAATATCGAGTGGAGCAACCATCGATGGATTCCCAGCTCTAGGTCAGTGCTCTTTAAGTAGTTAATTTTGGGTTTCTAGCATTTTCTATTTCCTTATTCCATCACGGTACGTTGTGGTGTTTCCTAGGACGTTAAGAGAGGGACATGTTTCTGTACACGCTTCTTAGAATAATTTTATTTATGTTACCGGCTTCTTAATTAATTTTTTTTATATCGGTATTGCGTTGTTTAGTTTGTCCAAAAGTTGTTCAAATTAGCCCCAGTCTGCTTGTTTTATTTGGAATTTTTGTATGCATTGAGAGCTTAATTTGTTCACCTTTTTCGAAAACTTATTGATTTTAATAGGAATGTGATCGCTTCCATGAAGTGTGTCGCTGATGCTGAAGTCATAGTCGATTTTTATCTCTGCTGAGTAGAAGGCAACGTCAATGTGCGTAAACGTATTGTGTGTGGAGAAGTGTGTAGGCTTCCCATTATTAAGAATGATGAACTATGGTCATGGATGAATTTGACTAAGATTTTATATCTACGATTTTAGGAGGGTGAACCCCAGGAGGCTTTCCGTGCGTTAAAGTCGCCAGTGTACAGAGTAGGAGTGATTTATTTTGAAGTGTTGTTTCATGGTCCGCTCGAGAGAATTTTTAATTGCGCGGAATATAAGCCGCTATTACAGTAAATTTTTTATGGAAATGTACTTCCAGGCCTATAGCTTTGAAGGCTTCCCCAAATGGGGGTTGTTTTGTATTGAATGGAGCTATGGATTAATATTGCTACTCCATCCTTTGCCGAAGGTGAGGTTGTGCAGTGCATGGAAAAGTTGATGGCAATGGAAAATTGGAAATTATTTTAGGATTGTAAGATTTAATTAATATTTGAAGCTCGTTGAATTTGTTAGTACATATATCCATTAATATTCCATTGCAAATTGGTAAGAGCCATTATGCAGAGATAAAAACTATACTATGTATGGGTCTTTTTGTTTACTTTAAGCTGACTGTTTGATCCAAATATTAATGGATGTCAAGTTTAGTTTTTGAGATAGCTTTGATTATTGTAGGTGAGATGTTAGAATTTGTGGTTTTGGCTTTGGCAATACTTCTTTTGATGCTGCGTTCAGCTCTGGCTGACATTACTTTTTTGATTGCTTTGTCTAGACTCTAGAGTGTCCGTTGACATGCCTTCAGGTTCTGACTCATATTGTAATGCTTTTTCTATGTGTTCGCTTGGTGTAGTTGAGGTTGCTGTGTTTGGTTGATTTGTGTTGTTTACCGATTTTTGAGTATTGTTTGGTTGTTGTGTTGGTTAGTGTTTGGTTGGTTAGTTTTCCTCAGGGTGTTCGTTACCGATGCATAAAGGGATCTGGGGTGTCTGCTATTTTACATTTATAGATTGACCATGCTTGTCTGTTGTGTTTCTTTTGAATTTTTATGGCCCGTACTTCGTAATGTGTACGGAGGACTAGGCATTTTTTGTCCCTGTTGTGTTTGTGATTAGCGAGGTTCTTGTCGCGGCAATTTACACAGCTGGCCACTTTTTCGCAGGGTTCTTCTGTCTCTATATCTGTATGTACGTCTTGACTGCAATTGTTGCAAGCCGTGACCTTTTTGCATTTAATTGCGATATGGCCCAAGCGTAGACATTTGTTGCATCTCATTGATAGTGGGATATAGTTTCATCCTTTTACTTTTTATAAGCAATATAGGGGTATTAGGGGATGTTGTGCAAAGGAAAAGCTGCTATAATCATACCCGTTTCCGACAGTGGTCCGTGTTTCTGGGTCATTATTTTCTTGACTTCTTGTAGTTTTTGGTATTTTAGGTTTTCCAGAATATTGTCTTCTTCTATTCCCCTTAACTCATTGGAGTGAATGATCCCTTTGGCGACGTTAAGGCGCTTGTGTTCGACGACTTTGACTGGTATGTTGTTTGGTATCAGGCTAAGTTTCAACAGTTTGTTTGTTTATGCTGTGATCTTTGTCTTTACAAAAAGATTGCCTTCCCGCGTTATTTGCAGAGTGCTACTTCGCCTTCCCAGGTGTAATCAATGGTTTTTTTGATTATAAACGGTGGATTTTTGCCATAGAAAGGTTCTTGATATTCCATCCTTCTGGTGGTTTTACTGTAGTTCTCTGCGATAGCTTAACTAAGTGCGTTGGTTTAACACAAAAGTTGCGCTAGGAAAGAAAGTGCGTGGGATGCATATGCTCGCAGCTAACTGTAATGCGGGAGCATTGTACTTTCACTTGTGCACTTGCCAGTTGCCGGCTTGTCTTTGATGTTTTCGTTTATGTTTTTTTTTTGCGCTGTTTTGTTATTTGCACTGATGATGCACTAATGCGTAGACACGTCTTGACTGTTTGATAGTTAGATTGCGACTGTATTGATAGATATATTTAGGGTTAAGTTTTCAGAATTAATCGGCGACAACTTTTTCGACTTAGTTCAACTTTAGCTTTACGACTTTTTCAACGTATACCACTGTCTGCCACTCGATAATACTTCTTCCTCTTCCCTTCCATCGTTGCCACTAGGTTGCCACACCAATCATATATTGAATTGCCACCTTACATATATAATCACAGTAATTTGTATTCTTTATCAATGCTGCGACCAAGACCATCGAATCCGAAAGCCGTAAAGCAAGAAGGATACGAAACATTGCAAACAAAACGACTGAACAAGCTCAAGGGATTGCCCGTAAAGAGCGCCGCGTTAGTATGGCTCGACTTCGTGCTTCTCAATCACAAGAGTAAAGCGGGGCAATAGTGGACAAATGGATATATACTAATTCAAAACATCTTCTAAAAGAGAAAATAATAAAGAACATGTTTTTTGAATTCTAATTTTAACCATTTTATGAATTTTATGAATAAATAACTTCGCATACGAATACATTTGTAGCAAATGTTTAACCACAAGAAGCTCCAACTTCCATTAGCATATGCAACCCTATCATATACTCAAGGTGAAACGAATACACAACATCTGCATACGGATACGCAAAACGTTAAAACATTTGCGTTCATTTGCGACTACCAATCAAACAGTTTGGAACAGTAGAAATTCAAAGAACTTTTAAAGAAAATTTCCGATCATATATAGCAATTGTCTATACAACTTGGTTTTCGGCAAGGTAAGCAATTTGACACATTATTTTAATAAATAAATAAAAATGGATTAATGGCTTACACTTCGAGATCTTATAAACTGAAAATTGAGTAAGTAAAGCTTTGATGAAAAACACTTTTCATTGTATACAAGTAAACAGAGTCTTTTGTATCTAAACATTTACTTTTCTTTTCAAAATTCTATAACTTTTTTTCTGCAGAACCCAGATAAAATTCGACTCACACAAATAACATTTTTAAATTTTTTGGGCAGATTGTATTGAAGAGAAAATTTTTTAACCAGCATGGGGTTAAAGTATTTGGTGCATACCACGAACTTCGTTTGAGCCCCATTCTCAGATAATTTTCGGACTGTTTACCGATCATCATAGCAAGTACACAACGACTTGTGTGTCGATCAACCTGCCGTCAGTATATTCTAATGCTGAGTGTATGTTTTGAACGCTATTGTTGAAATCTTCGAATTCGATTAGTTGTCTAACTGTCTGGACATAGCATGCTTTTGACATCAACTCTGGGGCAATTTCATCCGGACCACAGTAAGACTTACTTAAAGTCGATATAATTTTTTCCGGCTTTTTTGCTGAGATGAGTAACAAAGTAATTTTTTCTTTAGCCTATCATTTTGCCAGCCGTTGAGCGTCCTCTTCCTGTAAAAATCCACATTGCTTTCTTGTAATATTGAAGTCATTTAAAAAATGTCTCCAGTTCAAAGCAGAGGTACCATCGAACTCCAGCTGTTTTCCGCTTTGACGAGCTGGCATTTTGTTTATGGTCATTGTTGGATCGTCTTGATTGTGAAGATGATTTGTGTGATCTTTGTGTTGCGAATGTACCCGTCAGCCGGCCACTTTATCGGAATTTCTTGACGCACGAAAATTTTGGATCGTAATTGCAACAAGAAGAATCGGTTAGCCCGACTTTGGTGTTCATAACATTTTTCTTACTTACCAAAGCTTTTTTTTCCGTTTAAAAAAGATCTGTTTCCTTTTGAAGCATAATTATACCGTCGGGTGTTTTTATGTTTATAAGCATCGCCTCTTTTTCACAAACTTTTCGCTTGATGTTTCAGTATCACCAACTGCTATTCCAAACTGACGAATTTGACATATCTAAGCTTTCTAAAAACACGAAATAGCGTCTACAATATTGTTGGTGTAAATGCATGTTTAAAACACAAACTATGAATTTCTCACAGTAAAGACCAATGCAGCCTTTGCTTAGAATACAATTAACCCTTACATATTTTCATATGCACTGTACTCAAAAAAAATTGTCTCCCACATTATGTTCACACACACAATCACATTTACACTTTGAATAAGACCCCCAAATGTACATCAATGTGACACCCTAGATCCTAGAATCGTGTATATAAACTCGACCTTTTTATACCCTTGCAGAGGGTATTATAAAATTGGTCAGATGTTTGTAACGCATAGAAATATACGTTTCCGACCCCATAAAGTATATATATTCTTGATCAGCATCAACAGCCGAGTCGATTGAGACATGTCCGTCTGTCCGTCCGTCCGTCCGTCCGTCTGTCCGTCTGTCTGTTTAGCCATGCGTTTTCGAGCTTAAATTTTAAGCTACATGGTTGAAACATGAAAAGTTAAGTTCCTTAATCGATCATCCAGATCAAGTTTAAAAATTAGTCGGATCGGATAATTATCACCGGAGTTATTAACTAAAACGTGGAGGTACCTCGAGTAAAATAAGCAATTCTCTTTGGCAGCAAAGAAACAAAAACAAATTCCAAGTAATCACGCACACACACACATATGCAAAAATTCGTCACCACGCGGTGTGTGAGAGAGACAGAAACATTTGCGTTGTGTTGTTGCAAAGAACAAAATTGACAGAGCGAGATGAAATGGGTTTGCATATATATCGAATTAGGACGGTGGCGTAGTATGTGGAGATCGTTGGCACGATGGGCTTCGGTGTTTGATGGTTCAATGCTCGGTGAAGAAGTGAAAATTTTTATGTGTTTTTTTCTTTTTTGTTTTTTTTTTTGATTTTGTTAAATATTTATACCAATTATTTTGCTGCAAGGGTATACAAACTTCGGCAGAGCCGAAGTTAGCTTCTTTGATATTTCTTAATAAAATCTGTATTCAAGCAACTCTTGTCTATTCACTACTCTGCAATCAACGGGTGAGCATCGCTGTGTCTTTGGCCCCCATTTGCATGATCTCTCCGAAGTCCACCCAATTTCAAGTGTTGGTTGCGACAGCCCTATGTCACTAGTTTATGTTCTAAAGGCAAACATTTTTATAAATAATAAAATTATAAAATTCAATAACATTTTGGTGACCCTCGACTTTGGCGTTCCCAATTCAAACAAATAAAACGTTTTGGTGTAACAGTCAAAGTGTGAAAATTTTGGTCAACTCAGACTTGTTTTTTCAATAACTTTCACATAAGGAATTTTGGGCAACTTGTCCATCAATTCCTTTTTTAATACAACGCTTTGGAAAATATTGATATTCCTAAGCGAGGTCACGGTTTTGCAGGCTAGCAACAATCCGGGGTCCCGACATCTACGAAGCAATTGATTAACTTGGATATCATTGCATTTGTGCATATCATTTGTGTCAACTTGGCGACGGTATTGCACACCATAACCAACAACTACATCTGCTTGTGAGACAACTGACTGTGTCGGCACTGTGTCACCTAGTCAACTTGGCGACTAGAATCATAGCGGAAAAAAGTACATTCGAGTCAACTTGGCGACTATTAGTGTACAATAGGCCAACTTGACGATCATAAAACCTTCTGTTTGTCGGACAACTGAAATTATCAACACTTTGTCACCTAGTCAAATTGACGATTAGAACGACAGCAGAGTAAAAACGAAGAACTCCAAAATTGGTTTTTCTGCAATATGGGACAAGGCGTACCCAATCAATTGAATCATATGGTAAACACGGAGACCAAGCTGTCGAAGGATTTCTACGATTCATTATAGATAAACATTAAAATTAAATAAAAATAAAAAATTAAAAACTTCATACTTGTTGTTCAATTAAACGTTATTTACCAGTACTTTGATCACTAATCAGGAGCGAGTCGGAGCGGAGTGGAGAAAAGATACGAACAAACAGTTTGAGCGAGGTGAAGAAATTCAAAATGCCATCAGGAATTCCAGAAAGGACTCTGCCTTAAGGAAGTCAAAAGTCTCTATTATGATAATAAAATTGAGACGATTGAGGATCTTTGGGATGAATTTGACAAAACCCACACTAATTTAATGGAATCGTTGGGATACGAGCCATCTGATCACGATTACTTCAAAAAAGAATACTACTTCAAATTAAAAGTATTAACAGAAGAAGTAATAAAGGATTGAAAACTACAAGGGAAAAGAATCGAAGAAAGCAAATTGGAACATCAAATCAAATGCTAACAAGACTTTCCAGGACATTAAAACAAATAATTCCTGAAGAAAAAATGAACTACAAAACAGTTGTAGAAAACTTATGGCAGCATATAGAACAACTGCACTATGAGATTTTTAAACTTGTAGTAGATCCAGTTGAAGGTGGATACAATTTGGATACATTTATAATGGCAGAAAAGGCGATACTGAAATTTTGTGTCCCACCTGCACATGATGTGACACAGTCATCATTAAAATTCCCAAAAATTTCAATTCCAAAATTTGATGGAAATTATTTGAAATGACAACAATTTCATGACATTTTTAAGAAAATTGTTCATGAATCAAACATACCCGCTGTACAACAGATGTGGTATTTAAATGCAATTCTATCAAGAGATGCCGAAAGATTAATTAGGCACCTTGAATTAACAGAAGTCAATTATGACACTGCATGGAAAATATTGCAAGAACAATTTAAAATTAAACGGGTCTTGGTTACAAAAATAAAATAAAAAATCTTCATGATAATATTCATGAATCATTGCAAGCCTTAAAGAATATAGGCATTGACACAGAAACTTGCGATTCCATTATAATTTTCCAAATGACGAGAAAATTGGATAGACTTACCCACACTTTGTATGAACAATCCTTTTCCGATACAAGGAAATTGCAGAAGACCAAAGAATTCCTTGCATTTTTGGAACAACGTTTCCTTGCCCTAGAGGCGATTGTACCAAGCACACCAGAGAAAGGCAAAAAAAATATGTGCATCAGTGTCTGGCACAAACTCATCTTCAAGTTTGTTCTGCAGTAAGTTAAATCACAAACTGTTTCAGTGTGATAAATTCAAAACTAAATCTGCAGCAGAACGGTTAAACTGGGTACAACGACAGAGAATGTGTGTGAATTGTTTTAAAACCGACCACATGTCAAAGGCTTGTAAAAAACACAATACATTTGGGAAACAACGATTTGAAACCAAATGTAATAGCTACGGCCTCAGCTACGTCCACATATGGAAGTAATAAAAATAATACCCTACTAGCGACGGCTAGGGTAATTGTTAAAGGAACCAATGAGCGAGAAGGAGAATTTCGTGCGCTCTTAGACAGTGGCTCCCAAGTCAACCTAATCTCAGAGAGACTAGTAAAGCAATTATCTTTAAAAATAAAAAAAAGGCGTCGCACAGTGGGGCCTCTGCCCGGATAGCTGACCGAAAATCATTTTTTTCACCATCGCGTTGGGCAAAAATGAAAAATGAAATCGACAGATAATACTTCAGAAGTTATGGATCCAAAATATTATTGAAATCGGATAAGAATTGTGGGTGCTACGTCATCTCAAAGTGGAGACATTTTTCATGTATGAAAAAAATGTAGAATTTTAAAAAAAACTTGCAACTTTGAAACTGAATATTGGCCGAATTAAACAACCGATCTTAAGTATTTTTACTTTATTCAAAAAATAGATCAATTTTGAGTTATTTGTTGTAAAAAATTTAATGTAATTTGAAATACTCAGTGAATTGGAGACGTTTCAAAAATACACTAAATTTTCGCATTTTTTAAACTTTGGTGGAGTAAAATCAACAGAGATTCACGGAGATTCACGATATAATCATATACACGTGATAAAGGAAACATTCACCTATCAGATATATATAGAGTAGTCTTGCGCTTTTTTGCGCAAATTCGTCAAAAATTCAAAAAACTAATGCAACCTCGGGTTAAAAACGCGTTCCAGGTACCAAGAAGAAGAAGAAGAAGAGCGCATGCAAATTTGGCAAAGTATTATTTGATATTTATATATTTATAATGTATCAAAATCATTGGAGAGCATATAAAATAAGTCAAACCTACATTAGATATTAATGGCTTAAGAAAAAAATGTAATTTGACAAAAAAAAAAATGTTTGGTCTGATTGTTCCTATGGGAGCTGTAGCATATAGTCAACCGATTTGGCTGAAACTTAGCACAGACATTTCCATATGTACTTAACTTTTAAATAAAAAATTTCAGACAATCGCTTTATAAACACTCAAGTTGTTGCTTTAAAACTTATTTCTGACCGATCGTTCCTATGAGAACAATATGATATAGTCAACCGATTCTGATAAGACTTAGTAAATATATTAAAAAGTATCTTAGACTAATATTATACAAATTTCGTAACATTCGATTGAAAAACAACAAAGTTATGAAAGCTTAATTTTATTCTCGACCTATCGTTCCTATGGGAGCTATGTAATATAGTCAACCGATTCTAATAAAACTTGGTGAATATGCTAAAAAGTATCTAAGAAAAATATAATACAAATTTCGTAATATTCGATTGAAAAACAACAAAGTTATGAAAGCATAATTTTATTCTCGACCTATCGTTCCTATGGGAGCTATATGATATAGGCAACCGATTCTGATAAAACTTAGTAAATATGTTAAAAAGTAGTCAAAAGTATCTTAGACTAATATTATACAAATTTCGTAATATTCGATTGAAAAATAACAAAGTTATGAAAGCTTAATTTTATTCTCGACCTATCGTTCCTATGGGAGCTATATGATATAGTTATCCGATTAGAATGATTTCGAGATGGACAATGCCTGCAGCAAAAAGAAGTCTATGTGTAAAATTTCAGCTCTGTAGCATTTAGGGTTTTGGAGAAGACCAAAATTAATGTACCCTTGCAACGGTATATTTTTTTGCAATTTAAATGATAAATTAAAACAAAACATTAAAAAATCTTATTTATCTTATCAAATTCGAATAATAAAGTTCGTTTGTCATCAAAAAGGCGTTTTTTAAGTGAATTTTATGGGTCAAATATGCATTGGAATATTTTTCAACTTTGACCTTGAATATCTAAGCAACCCGAGGAATTTTAATTCTAATTGCGGTTATGAGTTCCAGGAAACCCGGATGTGCAGGTGTTAGATCTATTTATATTCCAAGCCTGCGTTGATCGTTAAATGCCTAGCTGAATGCATCGGCTAAAACATAACTATATTCACGTCACGTACGCTAGGCAGGATTCGAATTATACTTTAATTTATTTATTCTTTAAACAGCCAACTACTTCTACTTTCTAAATTGATCATATACGATTTTAAGTCACCAATCGTTTTGTAGACATAATTAGACCGACTATTAGATTGCCACGTCTGACATTTGTTTAAGGTGGATAATAATAGATAATAGCAGTCTATCTCATAATCAAATAATAAATTCTCGCTGCCTATATGTACGTACCCTACTTGTACCGCGATAACTCGATAAAGAAGGAATTTTATAATTAGCTATCTATCAACTAAGAACCCTGTGGCTCTAAACAAAGTTTATATACTTTTTAAACTCATTTCTTTTTCTTTTGCCTTTTGGAATCTTTTTATTTCTTCCTCCTTCATTCTCCTTAACTTCATCGGACAACTCTTACTTACTGGTCTTGTAATCGACCCTTTTTGTAGTTTTATTTTATTTGTATTGTCCCCACCTTTTAGAGTACTTTTAATTTTCTTCAAAGGCCATATAGAAAAATGGTGATATTTATTTTTCCAATTTTTTACCAAATTCTCCACTCCTACTCTGTTTTCTCGACCTTTGTGAGCACTGATACTTTTCTCCAACGGCCATCTAACGGGATGGTTACTTTGATCTATTTTATTTTTCTCCACTCTAATTCTTTTTTGTTCGTATTTCACAGATTTGACCGCGGCGTCAGAAACACCTCCGAAGCGAGGTCCTGCCGGGGGCCGAGATTTAACCGTATTTTCGGTTGCTTTTCTACTTTTGTTTGAAAAGCGGATAATAAGCCTGGTCGGTTTGACGTGATATTGGGAGTTGATGTCTACACCCATATTGTAAAAAGTGGTGTTACGAAAACTGGTGGGTTGTTGGGACAGAATATGCAGTTTGGATATTCTAAGACGTCAGATAACTGCTGTATCTGCTTCGTCTTCTTAACTTGGCTCTCATACAGTTGAATAGCCTCTTTATCCAACTTCCTAAATATGAGTTGAGCGAATATCATGTCAACCTCATCGGACAGATTGGCTTTTATTTTAATAAGGTGTGTTGACTCATTAATTAAGTCAATCACCCCTTTTATATTCTTAGCGGACTCATTGTTAACAACCGGTAAGTCAACTATCCGGTTTAACTGTTCGGAAAATATCCTTCGATGATTCTCATACCGATTAGTTAGTAAATCCCAAGCGGTATTATAATTATCGGCCGAACCCGACAATAAATGAGCTACCATGCTCCTCGCTTCTCCCCGTAGTGCGGATTTTAAATAATTAAATTTAAGAGCAGGACTAAGATCCTCTCTTTTATCTATTAGTTCTACAAATAATTGCGCAAACAGGTCCCACTCTTTCGGTTCTCCGAAAAACTTGGGTACCTGAATTTTCGGTAACACCGGCAGTTCCTCTCTCATACAAACATTTTCAACTTTGATTCCTACCGGTTTATTTATAATTTCTTCTAATGCTCCTAGAGTATTTTGCACATCAAACTCTAGCTCCTCTGTTGCATCTTGGAACTCACTGTTCGCTTCAAATTTTTCATACAGATCTTCTACCTTTTTCTGTAACTTCTGCCACATAAAATTAATTTTATTTCTGTGGATTTTAAATAATTCCACCTTCTTGTCAATATTCCCAACGTCAATGTTCACCCTCTCCAGGTATTCCCGAAGTTGGCGAACTCTCTCTTCAAACTCATTTTCTTCACCTACACTATCCTTATCTCTGACCGTATCCACCCTACCAGCGGCTTCTTTACTAGTACTAGGTCTAACGTCTTCTTCAACGACAGTTGACTTAATAGCACCTACCTTGCTTGGTTCTATGGATTTATTTTTTATCCGTTTTATTAACACATGACCATCATCAACTCTCTTATTATTGAAATAATCGTGATCGACCAGTCCAATCTTTAATAGCATACTATGATTACCTACCCACTTTGTTTGGATTTCATCTTTTGGTCTTTTTCCTTATTAATTTTACTAGCATCTAACCCTTCTAAAAACTTCAAACTTTCCATCAACTTGGACTGCATCTGTAGCAAGTCAATTGTTTTGTCTGACAACATTTTCATAAATTTAAATCTTATTGTATATATGTATAAATATATATAAACAAATATAATTCTTATTGTATCTTATCTATTGCTGCTGCTGCTGTTGATGTCGTCCTTCCTTCTTGATGGGTGATGATGAGCGATGTCATGTGCTTCGTTTTTGCGCCCACGTCTTTGGGAATTCTCGGGATTCTCACTTCCACTGTATACTGCCACCGCTTATACTCTGGTCACTGGGCACTTCCACTGGCTCTTTGACACTATTCCTGCCACTGGCAATCTTGACTGGAACTGTCTATTAGTCTGTCTTTTTTTCTTTTGCTCACGAGTTGAGATTTTCTTTTGCCGAACTTTCTTTTTTTTACGCGAGTTCGATATACTGTCTTCGAACACGCCACACCAAATTTTTGGCGACACGAATTTCTGCAATTGCTCCACAGCAAACTGCCTCTTAAATACGGACGCACTTCTTTTTTTTTGAATTAAATATTTTAAAATATTTTCAATTATACTCCGTTTCTTACCACTGGTGGGGGAAAACAGGAGTTTATTATTTTGCTACCTTTAGCTGATCTTAGCATATAACGTAGCTAGATCGCAGACTTTAAGGAGCTGGTCAACCTCTTTGCCTCTTACCACTGATGGGGGAAAACAACAGAGTCTTTACTCGAAGGACCAAAATGAATTGGATCTTCGAGGAGCTCGAAGGACCAAAATGAATAGGGCTTCCGAGGAGAAGAAATTATTAACCCGATCTTCATTTGTTGAATTCACAATCTGAACTGACTTTTATTTTCTAAAATATTTGTTAAGAAAGGTCTAGTCTTAGATTCTAAGGGTCACATATTTGGTGGTAGAATTTTAATTCTAATTGCAGTTATGAGTTCCAGGAAACCCGGATGTGCAGGTGTTAGATCTATTTATATTCCAAGCCTGCGTTGATCGTTAAATGCCTAGCTGAATGCATCGGCTAAAACATAACTATATTCAAATCACGTACGCTAGGCAGGATTCGAATTCTACTTTAATTTATTTATTCTTTTAATTGTGTATATTTTATGTCGTTTTTACGATTACCGTGTTTAATCTTAAACAGAAGCAATAACGCAGAAGTTTGACCTGCCAAAAACCATACATCTAGCGGATACCAACTTTCTTCTTTAATCTTATAAACCTTTAACTGGAGTTCCACCTAAGAAACATATATTTGTTTCAAGGCTGGATCCCGAACATTCGTCGGATGATGTTTTAGCTGTTATTTAGACCAAAAATTCAAGCCCATCCCTATAATGCTAAATTAGCGGTGGAAAAATTTTAGTTTAAATAATCGAGGGAAATATCTTCCTTTCAAATAAGTGTCCCGGTTGCACTGTTTGACTGTATATATCATAACAGCTTTTGGCCGGATCACATTTTAGGAAAAGAATACTCGAGGTCCGGTTAGGCTTTCTATCCCATCTAATTCCTCATCCTCTGGAATATCAGCATCGGATGGTGTTCCAAAAACTAATCTCGTCCCTTCAGCTGGCCTATCAGAATGTGAGAGGGCTACGTTCTACCTAGATAGTCTAGCATTTAAATTTAAAATTTTAGTGTTTAATGAGGCATGGTTAAAACCTGATATTAACGATGCATCTGTTCTTTCCGCAAAATTTTCAATTTTTAGATGTGATCGGACTTTTCGTGTAGGCGAAGGAGTTCTGATTGCTGTTGACTCGGCCTTAACTTCTGACCATATCCATTCACCGAACACTTTGGAGTTTGAGTTTGTTAGTGTTAAGGCCAGATTCAAGTCTTTCTCTATCTGCATTACTTGTTCTTACATCCCGCCACAATCCTAAATGGCAGTGTATGCAACACACAATCGTCTTTGTTGACTTTAATTTACCAGAAATAGTATGGTCTCAAGATGGTTGTCCACCCATCAATGTTATCGTTTGAAAATAATATGGCGGACTCTGATCGAGCGATTGCTGATTTCTTCGCTGATTTCTTCACAACAACATGTTCCTCAACGTAATACCGAGCGAATCATCCGTATCCTTATCAGTTAAAAAGGTCTAATTGTATTTTTAGTCCTTCGATCGATGAAAGTTCGCTTCTTAGCGTGCTTAATTTAGTAAAACCTGTGTACACACCTGGTCCTGATGGAATACCTGGTTGTGAACTCAGATCTTGTTCTGAGACTCTATGTAACCCACTTCAAAAACCTTTTTTGTTGTCCGTTAAATCTTGTCATTTCCCGTCTATATGGAAGGAATCTTATATAATTCCTCTTCATAAAAATGGTAAAAAGTCCGACGCGTCTAATTATAGGGGTATTTCTAAATTGTCCGCTATTCCTAAAGCATTCGAAAAGTTAATCACTTCTCAATTGCAACATTTTTGTAGATCTATTATTTCACTATCTCAACATGGGTTTGCGAAACGTAGATCTACTACCACTAACCTATTAGAATTTATATCTTTAACGATCGAAGGATTTAGGAATGCAAGACAAACTGATGTCATTTATACTGATTTCAGCAAGGCTTTTGATTCTGTTAATCATACACTTCTTCTTTTAAAATTAAACAAAATTGGTTTTCCGTGCAGTTTAATTAGCTGGATTCGTGAATACCTGAAAGACAGAACACAGAAAGTTCTTTTTAAGTCTTCAAGTTCTTGGTCTATCCAAGACACCTCGGTGGTGCCTCAGGGTAGTCATCTGGGACCTTTGCTATTTACCCTTTATATTAAAGATCTTCAATCCGTTATAATTCATTCTTGTATCCCCATGTACGCAGATGATGTTAAGCTTTGTCTCATCTACATAGACATTATATTTCCCTCACAGTCTGACCTCCAAAACTTTCAATCTTGGTGTGAACACAACCGAAAACATATTTAAATGCAAGACATGACTTTTTTCAGAGATAATGCTTAGTTGATTACCTACTTTCTTAATAACGTTCCATTAACTCGATTTAATGAGATGATTGACTTGGGAGTACTTATGGACCATAAATTGACTTTTAAGTCCCATATATGCACTACTGTCGGTAAAGCCACGGGTGTTCTTGGGTTTGTTAAAAGATGGTCAAAGGATTTTGACGATCCGTATACAACCAAGGTTCTTTACATCTCATTGGTTCGTCCAATTTTAGAATATGCATCCTGCATATGGTCACCCCAATACGAGTCACATAAAGCAAGAATAGAATCTGTTCAAAAACAGTTCCTTCTTTTTGCTCTTCGTGGTCTGAACTGGGATCGTAATATCAAATTGCCGTCGTACTCTAGTAGACTTCTCTGACTTCACCTTCCTTCCCTTACTAATCGTAGATTAATGTTTGGCGTCATATTTATGCACAAGCTCCTTAATGGGGATACAGACTCTCACGAGCTATTGAACCAAGTAAATCTAACAGTTCCTTGTAGACCTACTAGAAATTGCATCCCTCTTTCACTTTCACGATGTACCACTAACTACTCACTGCATTAAACTTTCCGAGTACTTTTTTCTGATTCTAATCGTCTTTATCATGTAATCACTTCAGAGATCTCTATTCCTTTATTAAAAACTTCTATCATTTCTCATTTAGCACGTAACTTGCTACAGTTTCGCTTTTTGTCTGTATTTTGTGAATTGTCCCCGCGACTCGAGCCGTGAGTTATGCGGGTCGCGCCCCTTGGTCGGTTGGGCGGGAGGTGTGGGCAATTAGTGCTTCCGTTGGGATTCGCGTGTAAAAAAAAAACTTTAACTAAAGTAGTTAAATCGATTTATTACTACGATCTGATCACCATTTCTCAATATTTCTACCTGGGCAAGGAAAACAATATTAGTGTCCAACTTTTGAAAATTCAGAATTTGGTTGGATCATAGCTGGGGAAAAAAATATGGTTAGAGCTGCACCTGCTACTTGTATTGTGCCTTTCAAGTCTGATGAACTGTTGAAGAGGTTCTGGAAATTGGATACCCTGAAACCATCAAGAACATACAAAAGTCCAGACGAAGAATATTGCAAAAGGCACTTCTTGGACAATTTACATAAAGCCGCAGATGGAAGATTGGTTGTAAAACTGGCCTTTGCTGAAGACTCTTCATCCCTGGGGGAGTCTCGTGATGTGGCTGTTAGGATAACAAAACTTCAATAACAAAACTTCAAACATGTGCCAATTTAAATACACAAACATGATGTTCGCATGGTTCAATATGTACTATAAGAACCGCTGGGTATTTGGCTCAATTTCACCATTGGAATTATCAGCAGTTTGCGATTACAGTAGTTCAAGCATCACAAAAACTAAAAGAGGATTATTAACACTTGATCCAATTTTTACTTTGCGGAATCCATCAATACGTGTAACTGGACATCGTATTGCAACTACCGGAACAAGGAATATGTCATACGCCCGGTTTGGGAATTTCGAACTCAACCAATGAAACCGCGGCTTCAATCAATGTTCAGCTAAGCTACCATGAGCTTGATAGCCTCAGTAGTCAATTATGGACCACATTAGAAATAAAATTACCACATGACCTTAAGTCTAATCAGGCGCCTTTTCAACATTACAACATTGCGTCATACATAGCGCTAATGATATTCATAACATTAGTGATGCTGTATGTTATAGGAATCGGTGTACCCACGGAACACAAGAAGCCAGGATTGCTATTGGCCTTCGACAGATGACCCCTCCCACAACTGGTATTCAAATGCAAACTGGCAGTCAACCAACTCAATCTACACATCGACCTGCTGGAAACTACGAAATCAACATTTAAGTAATGTTGAACAGTCGTTCAACGGCTGGGAGTATGTTGGTGTAAATGAATGCTTAAAATACAAACTATGAATTTCTCACAGTAAAGACCAATGCAGCCTTTGCTTAGAATAGAATTAACCCCTACATATTTTCATATACACTGTAATCACACTATATTTTCATACAACACAAAATTGTCCCCCACATTATGTTCACACACACAATCACATTTACACTTTGAATAAGACCCCCAAATGTAAATCAATGTGACACCCTAGATCCTAGAATCCTGTATATAAACTCGACCTTTTTCTTAATAAAATCTACTCTGCAATCAACGGGTGAGCATCGCTGTGTCTTTGGCCCCCATTTGCATGATCTCTCCGAAGTCCAC
This sequence comes from Drosophila austrosaltans, assembly GCA_035045865.1. Taxonomy (NCBI): domain Eukaryota; kingdom Metazoa; phylum Arthropoda; class Insecta; order Diptera; family Drosophilidae; genus Drosophila; species Drosophila austrosaltans. The sequence continues at coordinate 10,546,104 of JAWNOQ010000003.1, forward strand.
GCAATTTCAAGTGTTGGTTGCGACAGCCCTATGTCACTAGTTTATGTTCTAGAGGCAAACATTTTTATAAATAATAAAATTATAAAATTCAATAACAAATATTTTCCGCTATTTTTTTTTTTGTAAAAAAAAACTCATGAACGCGCTGCAATGCGTTATCGTTGAGTTCCTTTAAAATGGTCTCCTCATGCTCTGATCTTTCAGCATTAATATATTTTATGCCTTTGAAAGCTCGAAGCTGCCGTTTAATTAATGTTTTTTTTTACAAATTCTCTCAGTTGCTGCGATTTTTCTTCCACTCCCACATTTTTGATCAAAAATTTATTAAAAAATGGACTGTATTTCACTTTCTGATGGCTTAATTAGCTTAATTATTAGATTCTTTACACAATGTTATTCTTTTTAAGCTTCAAATTCCAGAGACCATTTCTTCATTTCAACCAAAATATGTACACGCCAAAGCTAAGAACAAATATCGTTTGGGGTATTCCACACTATCGGGGGTATATATTTTATGAGCTACGACAGATCCGTTAGCACAGCTACGATAGGCAGCCGACACATCAAAATCTAGCAGAGTTACGATAGGCAGATGTCGCACCAAATTCTGCAAAATCTAGCGAAACTCATCTTGCCTAAATATAAATTCAGACAATCAAAATCGAATGTCCATAAACACGTTACCAAATTAAAAACCGATCACCTCAATTCCAAAGAAAAAATTGTATTATTGCAACTCTGTAGCAAGAATAAAGACCTTTTCTGTGACGATAATCAAAAAGTAACATTCACCAGCGATATTAAGAATTATATGTATATGCGCACAACTGACGACACGCCAATCTTCCTTAAAGGAAGAAGTAAGAGACGCCTTGAAGCGCCCCAGTTTGGGTAGTTCCAAAAAAATCAAACTCCTCTGAAACACCCAAAAATTATAATTTTTCACCATTTCTGCAAAAGCACCTGATTAATATAAGACAAGTATTTGATTGGCTCAGATCCGCTAACCTTAAGCTCCGAATTGCAAAATCTGACTTCTTTCGGAGAGAGGTTGATTTTCTGGGTCATATTGTGACTCGTGATCGGGTCAACCCTTACCCAAACAAGATAAAATCCATTCTGGAGTTCCCTATTTAAAAAAACAGGAAACAAATTAAATAATTTCTCGGTCGCCTTGGTTATTATCGAAAATTTATTGAAGACTGTAACGAACACGCGTGTGTCGGAGGGCACTCTCTGTCTTACTAACAAGTGGCTCGGCTGAGCTCAGGGAAAATGGGGGTGGTCTTTGTGCTCTCCTAACGAGCGGTACATAAATAAAATGAAGACAGAGATCGGGATATAGGATGAACCCAAGTTAATTAGAATAGCTGCGGAGAAGTACTGCATTAAACGAAGACCTAGATGTTATGGCTTCCTCTATACCCGCCCTCCTATGTAAAACTTTTGACAACTTAGCAGTTTTACCCATTCAACGGCTGTATTACCTTTGCTTCAGGTGCACCAAATAAGTACGATTAACAAGTCATTTTTCAATACATAAGTCTATTCCATTCACATTCCAAAATGATCTTCATAACAAAGTTTATTTTTTTAATTTTAGCCTATATTCAATCAATAGTTAACTCCAATCAATCGAACTAATATGCACAGTGCTAGGCCATTTAAGTTTAATTTTTCTTACAACGTTAATAAAATTTAGTTTCATTATAATTAATTTTTTATTATGTCATCTTTTCACAGTTAATTCATTGTATTTTTTTTTTTTTTTGTTTCATTATGTTCATCAAATGTCTAACTAAAGTTTTACTAACCGAACTAGGTTGGTCACGGCAAGGGGTTATACTTAAATGGTCACAAGTTTGACTTACAATTTTGGTATCGGCTATGCCGTACTTACGATTTCATAGTGTCCAATCCGGTCAGCAGGCCTGATGACGTGTGGAGCGCTATATGCTATTAGCTTACGTTTAAAAAATGGGGTTAAATATAACCTGCTTCTCTTAACCAACACTTTTAAAATCCTACATTAACCAAAAAAGAATATTATTATGGGACGAATTTTGGCATAGGAATGTGCGATACTTAGAATGAATGAGTCCTAATTGGCATCGGTAAAATCCTCAACCGATGGTTCTTAGGCACGGTATCTAAGGTCTGGAAGTCTTCCTATTACTCGCTTGCTAGCAGGTGCTCCACCAGAATCTTCAGATAAACGGTAGAAGCCGTAATGGCTGTCACTGGTCGTAGTAGATCAATATCTTGGACTCTGGGTTGCTGGTAAATTCAATTAGCACCATCCAGACAGCTGGTAAGTTATAACCCTCGGGTGCTCTCCGGCCTTTAGGCACTATTGGTGTTCATAGGTTATGCCAGGACAAGACTTTGCCCGCATACAATAGCAGTAACGATTGATGATGAATACTGTAAAGCTTTTAAATTCTGTAAGACTTTACTTTGTAATAATCCAACATTAACCTACGAAACCTTTCCTTTCCTGCTTCTTACCAGGTGTTTACTCCCTTTAAAAACAAATAAAGGCTTTAACTCAGACATTGTGCTAGACATTCTTAAAAACACTAAAGCCTTACAGGACATCTGCAGCTTACACATCAGACTATATTTTTCAAATAGTACTAGATGTATTTTCTTAACATTTTTCTCACCATAGACTATTTAAATAGCTTAGGTGTACAAATCTCTTAAAGGATATCACTAATACAACCGATCAAGAATCCAGATGATGTAAAGCTTGATGTCAGCTACACAGACATTTTATCTCTTTTCCGATTGCAGTCTGACCTCCAAAACTTTCAGTCTTGCTGTCAACACAACCGAAAACACATCTAAATGCAAGATCACGACTTTTTACAGAGATACTCATCAGTTGATTACCTACTTTGTTAATAACGTTCCATTAACTCGACTTAATGGGATGATTGACTTGGGAGTACTTATGGACCATAAATTGACTTTTAAGTCCCATATATGCACTACTGTCGGTAAAGCCATGGGTGTTCTTGGGTTTGTTAAAAGATGGTCAAAGGAATTTGACGATCCGTATATAATCAAGGTTCTTTACATCTCATTGGTTCGTCCAATTTTAGAATATGCAACCTGCATATGGTCACCTCAATACGAGTCACATAAAGCAAGAATAGAATCTGTTCAAAAACAGTTGCTTCTCTTCGCTCTTCGTGGTCTGAACTGGGATCGTAATATCAAATTGCCGTCGTACTCTAGTAGACTTCACCTTCCTTCCCTTACTAATCGTAGATTAATGCTTGGCGTCATATTTATGCACAAGCTCCTTAATGGGGATATAGACTCTCCCGAACTATTGAACCAAGTAGAACTAACAGTTCCTTGAAGACCTACTAGAAATTGCATCCCTCTTTCACTTTCACGATGTACCACTAACTACTCACTGCATTAAACTTTCCGAGTACTTTTTTCTGATTCTAATCGTCTTTATCATGTAATCACTTCAGAGATCTCTATTCCTTTACTAAAAACTTCTATCATTTCCCATTTAGCACGTAACTAGCTACAGTTTCGCTTTTTGTCTGTATTTTGTGGATTGTCCCCGCGACTCGAGCCGTTAGTTATGCGGGTTGCGCCCCTCGGTCAGTTGGGCGGGAGGTGTGGGCAATTAGTGCTCCCGTTGGGATGCGCGTGTAAAAAAAAAAATTGTCAATGATTATCACAATCATAACAATAACCGGGGTATTGGCGAAACATTAATGCACCTTAAAAGAAACGTCTATTTCCCACATATGAAAAGCAAAATAGCGCAAATAATGAAGGATTGTGAAATTTTACTTGCACTCAAATATGACAGACAGACACAAACTTCTTGCACAGCAATGGACATAAGCCGTATTGATATATAGACGACAATTAAAAACTTTAACCGCACACTAATAGATAAGTTTTCAAAATTCGCGTGTTCATTAACGTCGTTACCGCCATAAAATATTTTTTCAGTCTTTTTGGTATACCTATACAAATGATTTATGACCAAGGTGCGGCATTTTCTGGCAGTATATTTAAAGATTTGTCCTAAAACAGATCAGGAAAAAAATCTTTAATATCTTGACATGTCATGTCCCATGGACCTCCCCATCTCCGAATTTACTGTTCAGGAACTTATAGATGAGGTTGTAATATTGAAAATAACTAAATCCTCAGTTTACGACGGTATTGACGCCAAATCAATTAAAGCTCTGCTTACTATTTGTATAGAACTACTCGCAAACATATTTAACCAGTCTCTGCAACTCCGGCATTGTCGCTTTTTAATGGAAATGGGTGCATTTGAACGGCACCCGAAGAGAAGCGTTACTGCACAGCAACGTTTTAAGCATTATGGAGTGCGTAAAGAGTCAAAGACCAATCCATTACGGTAGCCACATATCCTGATGATACTGCCTTTTTTTTTAAGTCCAGCTGCCCTAGAAAGGCCTTTTCAAAGTTGCAATCTGAACTTGATACATTTATTAATTGGCTAATAACATGGAACATAGCGGTTAACCCAGAAAAATTGGTCCACATAACCTTTAAGGAGAAAAGCTGTCCTTCTGTCAGTATTCAAAATACCAAAATACCAACTGGCGAAAAAGTAAAATACCTTGGCATAACATTTGATAGACGCTTAACCTAGAAATTTCACATCCAAACAAAAAGAACCAGTTAAATGCGATGTATGGAAAAATACAATGGCTCATTGGCAACAAGTCCCACCTTAAACTGGGATACACGTAGTTTTAGTATAAAACCATTATAGATGGTTATATTATTATAAAACCATCTAGATGGGATCTAGACATATGGCTTACAAATATCGGATACAGCTAGCAAAGCAAACATTGAAACTATTCAAAAGTTCCAAAGCAAAACGCTACGCAAGATCTCAAATGCCCATTACCTGATAACAAATAAGGTGATTCACGAAGAACTTAAGGTCAAATATGTCGCCAAAGAAATAAATTCCACTAGCGCCAAATATATAAGTAGTTTATCGGACCACACAAATAACTTTGCCATCAATCTACTAGACAATAGCACTGCCACGAGTAGACTGAACACTGATACACCTTGGATTTACCCTTTCGTAAACTAGTTTAAATCTATTAGTTCCTTTTGCTAAGCCTTACATAATTATTCGCTAAGGCATAGACATAACATTTAATGATTGTGACTCTGACAGATTTTAAATGAAGAAATATTAAAAAAAAAGAAAGTATTCACAGATTTCTGTGTTCAATATGGCATCCAATGTCATAACTTCCTTCCAGCAGTCATCCTGCAACTCTCCAATAGAACGATTACATTCGACACTTACTGAAACCCAAAGAATAATCATTGAATTAAAAAATAAAAACAATCAGACAAACAAACACGCAGAAACACTTCTCACATACAATAACGCTATACATTCGTCTACCAAATACACACCTTTTCAACTTTTCACTGGACGCACACATATATTTGAACAAACAATTAAATATTAGTCATGAATATTTACAAAATTAATTTTTTTTCAATCAAAATTATAGCAAGAGGTATAAGAGATTTTACATAAAACTACTAAAAGCAGACCTGATAAACTAATGAAGCTCGGAAATAATCAAACCCCTTACCCACTAATGATAGCATATTTAGAAAAAAACCGTAAAAATAAGTTAACACCAAGATTCTCTAAACATAAAGTTTTACAAAAAATGGTAACACACTTATAACCAGACGCTAATAAAAAATCCATAAATCTAAAATAAGGCGAACAACAAAATAATAATTATTATAATCTTTGCAATTAACATATGCTGTATATTGTACTCAAACCTATTGTAAACAAAAATATAGCATATACTCTCACCATGAAGTTAAAAAATTGCAACAGAAAATGCTACAAAAACAACTCCAAAAAGTAACTTTTCAGCGTACCATTATATCCTTTTGTGTTGCGTTGGAATCGCAAAGAAACAACTACGGGCAGATAAATAAGCCAACTTCACACAAGGAAAATCAGCGGTATCCATCTTGACACCCCTTTCTTAACGCATTCGCTTCATTCTAAGGAGGGAGGATTTACCAACCGAATAAACTTGTCACTGAAATTTGGGAACGAGACTCAGGAAAGAAGACGTGTCAGCCAGTCGTTCTTGTTCCCAGAGATCGTACATTGTACAAAACACACATATGCATTAATTTGATTATAACAGACACACAAAGACATACAAAATGTAAAGACTCAAAACATTCTCAATAAACGACACTTCTGCTTTAACATTTGATCAATAGATGTCTTGAGAGTACTTATGGACCAAAAAGCTCCTTATTGGGGATATAGACTCAACCAAGTAAATTTAACAGTTCCTTGTAGACCTACTAGAAACTATATAACTCTATCACTTTTGCGATGTACGACTAACTACTTATTATATTAACCTTTTCGAGTTCTTTGTTCTGATTATAATCGTCTGTATCATGTAATCAGTTCAGAGATCTCTATTCCTGTACTAAAAAATTGTATCCTTGCACAAGTAGCTTGTAACTACCGTTCCGCTTTTGTCTGTGTTTTGTGGATTGACTTGAGCGACTTGAGCCGTGCGTATTGCGACTTGCGCCCCTCGGTCGGTTGGGCGGGAGGTGTGGCCTATTAATGCTACCATTGGGATTCGTGCATAAAAAAAAACATTCGAATCAAGCAGATGTTTGATGTACACTAGCAAAACTTAGTATATACAAACACCTCCATAAAACCCAACCAGCTATAGATAGGAATTTACTGTCTCATTTGTCTCTAATAAACTTCTCAGTTGAACGCAGGTCGACTTTATATACAATTATTATGATATGTTTGTCGATGACACCTTAATGCTTCCGTTTTCTTGTCTGTTGACTGTCTGGTTATAACTTTTTATATATGTATATGCATATCCGTCTATTTATTTTGTTGGGAACTGCTAGAAAGTATCGCTGTGGCAACCCTGACAGGGGACAGGAGACGTTCTTAACAGTTGTTATAATCGAAGCGAGCGTGTGAGAGATTGATATTATTTTAAACAAACTACAAGCGAACCTAAAATACGAGTTGTTACAATCGCCAAGAATTATCTTTTGTTGATTTGTGATCATAATCTTAATGAATTGTTAATAAATAGTTATAGCCAACACTAGTGCATCATGTTGTGGAATCAATCAATGAAATATTAATTTAAGTTTGTTGATTTAGGGATAATTGAAAAATAATTTTCTCCATTAATTGCTACAGTCGGGAAAGTGGTAAAACCACCTGTTCCCATAATTAAATAACGATTATACTCTCCACCTTTAAAAGCACACATATACCTAGTTTAGTTAGTTGTATAATAAAATTCATCAGTCAGATCTAAAAATGATGTTGATTTATTGGTTGTTTGCTTTGATTGATACGTCTTGCATGTCATTTTTAGTCGGTAGTTTCTGTTTAAGTGCACTTTAATTTTTTTTATCAATAGTATCAGCAATTAGTATACTTGATGTAAGTATTTTAATATATAATGGTATTTTGATCTTAATTTATGATATATTCTCGGTCACACTACTATATAGAAATTTAATTGGCGATCGTGTAAAAATTTGTGAAGTTGTTGAAGATGCCAAAAGTAGTGTACAAGGAAAGTTTTAAAGAGTCATGGACCAATGGGCGCGAATTTAAGAAATGGCTGCGCAAGGTACCTGCAGACCAGTCAAAAGCTTACTGTTGCTTTTGCAAATGCATATTCAACGGCAAACTTTTCGACATACGTCAACATTGCCAATCACCGGAGAAATATTTAAATTTAATTCGTTCCAGTGATAAATTTGAATAATGGCGAAGTGGATGAAATAATAACACAATTATAAATGTATATATTTATGCGTTGTTTTATTTTTAGACTACTTTTTAGCTTTCCCATTCTGTGAACCCCGTGGTCGAAGATACCAATAACATCAATAGTATATTACAATCTATTTGATGGTACTCTTTTAGTCTAGTCCACTCTAAAATTGACTTAGCAATTAAAAACGTTACATAATAAGAATGGCGCCTATCGGGGTGGTAGAAAAGTAACATACTATTTATTACATTATAAAATTTACAATCTCATTATGCACAATGTAATTATTCTCTAATTGGGCTGAACTTCTTCGAACCCAATCCAAATTTTTACTTAAATTTTACTATTACAATCAAAAAATATTTTTCAAAGTGATGTTACAGTTTTCTAAGTCCTAATAAGTAAAAGCTGTTAAATGGTTTATGTTACTTTCTATTTTACAGAGAGTTTATATTACTGTTAAGAACTTACATTAACTTTATGGTTTATGTTACTTTCTATTTTACAGAGAGTTTATATTACTGTTAAGAACTTACTTTAACTTGGTGAATTCGTTAGGGAGTATATGATATAGTCATTCAATCGGGATGTTTCCGAGATATACAATGCCCACAGTGGTCCAAGGGTTTTGGAAAAGATTGTGTTAATGCCGCCAGAGAGACAAAAATATATACTTTAGGTAGTTTCGTTCTTTGTATATTTGTGCAGCAAACTCCCGCCCAAAATTATTGTACCATTTTTGCCAGGGTATAAAAGTTCAACAGCTAAAATGGCCAATACATACATGTTTGTATTTCCTTTTGCAATTTGTCAAGTAAACTGCTTCATCGTTAAGTTGTAAGTTTATGTTCTAAAGTCTAACCCAAAGTTTATTAAACTAGTTTCTTATCATGCTTCACAAGTGGAGCAAAACTGGTAAGCAATGCACGCAATGCACTAAATTCATAAACAGACAGATTGACTGGTCTATATCGACAATAATAAAAACTTATGTAACTTATTAAATGGGAAACTCTTTGTTCTCTACACTCTAATTTCTTTCTTTTTACTCAGTGCAATGGCAAAAAATCAATGTCAAAACACATTAACTGAAGAGTAAGCGTTCAATACATTTACAGCCTTTGGTACTTTTTTTTTCTATTTTCTATTTAATACAATGATTTAACAAGCGTACATATCGGATTTTTTAATTAATATCTGCTGCAAAACACAAATTGTTCAAAATTTAAAAGCCAAAAAAAAAAAAATTAATTTTACCCTGTATTAATGAAATCTGGGCTCAGATGGTATCCAACCTATTCAAAGAACCATAAAAAATAATTTTTATTATATCTTTTCTTCTAAGTAAGAAGTGGAAAAATTGTGCTCAGGGCGAGCCACCCCGGCAATAAAAATTTACTTTGAGTTTTTGAATGTTGTGTTCACAAAAAAGACTTAAGGGCTGCGCACCCCAAGTATATTGCAATATAACGAATATTGTACTAAGTGTTAATTTATTATTCCTCATTTAATAAAGTTGCTAAAAAATTAAAAAAAAAAAGTATCGCAACTATTTATGTACTTGGTTAACGTTTGAATCAAATTTAAAGGCATAATTATGGCCCTTGGGGCTTGTTTAATTTTAGAAGAGATTAAATCGAAGAAAAAGTATTTTTTGGTTACAGAAAACAGGTATTTTTACGCTTTGTAATCTACAGAGACATTTATTTATCGGAGGGAGGTACATGGGCAAACTTTTTATGTCTTAATAAAGAAAGTTAGCTTCAGGGATTACAAAGAATAAAATTTGCATCTTAAGTAAACAATAAAGCATTCAAAAAATGAGAAGGGGCACTTAAATTGTAAAAACTTAAACTTTTCCCAAATAATTCCAATTATATTTCAAATCCTAAGTGCATTTAACGCTGAAAATACCCTCTATCTTCCTTTTGAAAATTATAACAAAATTTTTCGAATATGCCTCAACAAAATCTCCATAATGTATTGCTAGATTTCAGCAAAATGGAATAAAAGAAACCCATAAAATTTTGTAGTTTTTGCAACCAAATATTATTTAAAGTATCACGCCAAATCATAGGAGCTTAAGACGGAAATAACGAGTCCTTATTTAAAAAGAGTCCCTTGCAAAAAAAACTCAGTGTAGTAATAGTAATAAAATATAAATAGCAGACCTCGTACAAATACGAATAAAATGCCAATAGCAACAAAAAGCTTCGACGCATAAACAAGACAAAGGATATAAGTTTCTGAATAATGTAATAAGTTTCTCTGAAGAGACTGACTTTTTTTTTGTCGCGCGAAACCTCGGCTCGAGAACAATTTATAAAACACAGACAAAAGAGAAGTTTCGCTTAGTTAATACCTAGTTGTTACTAGCTAAAAATGCAAGGATAGAAGTTCTTAGAAGGAGCATAGAGAGATTATTAGGTCTACAAGGAACTGATAGATTTCCCTGGCTCATTAACTCGGGTTAGTATATATCCCGATTAAAGATCTTGTACATAAATAAGACGCCAAGAACTAACCTACAATGAGAAAGAGTAGGAAAGCCAAGTAATAGAAACGTTAATTTACGGTCCAAAGGGACACCCAAATTTAAGTGGGCAATCATTGAGAAAATCTATAACTGATTATGGAGTATTGTGGCGAAAATTAAGATCATTATCTTTCAATTAGCTGTGTTTAGTTTCACTAAGTTATTATGCCAACAAAATTGAAGATTATGATCGGATTGCAGCCAATACGATACAAGAAGAACTTATAACAGAGAGTAGTTCACTAATAAAAAGGGTTTACAGCGGTGGATCTGGTATATAAAGAGTTGAAGAGTATCTGGTATATAAAGACTATAGAGACTTCTGAAGCCGTTTGTCAGATATTCAAGGGCTTGGAAAGCTTATATTATTTAACTAACAATGCAGGAGCAGATGATTAATGAGTCAAAAGCTTTACTGAAATCAGTACATTTTGTAGTGATCATACAGTGTATACAAAGCCGCTACTTCTTCATACCACTTAAGATATAAGATATATAAGATATCATATTACAATACTACAAGGCAAGCATTCTTGCCTTACACATATACCCATTTCGTAGCATAAGCACTCTATGTATCTAGACCATATACATGGAGTGCTTATGCTAGTACTACTAGCAGTAGTAGTGCTGGGAAAAGATCGATGTTTACCTACATCAAAGTATCGATTTGTATATCAAAATATTTTAACTCCCAAAAATTTAAAAAACAAAGTTCGTATCAAAAACAAAATATTATTTTCTCATTTAAATCATAGTTTTTTTTTTTTTATACGTTTGATTTATTTTGTGGGATCTCTTATTTAACTTTATAAGACTAACAACAATTTTCCAGTTTTATCTTAATCTAATACGTAATCTAGCATTTGAAAAATGCTACATTGATCTATGACCCTGATTATTAGTTAGAGGGTTGGAAGGCTTTTTCTTTGGAGACGAGTTATATCACATACTCGGGTTAATGATTGGGCGAGGGTATTCGGATGTGCCTGCAGTTTAGCCGTGTACTTTAGCTTTATTTCGGTTGTTACAATGTTAATATGTAGATCTTTCTGTACGTTTTCATTTCGGATATACCAAGGTGCTCTCGTGATAGTTCTGAGAACCTTAGATTGCGCCCTTTGTACATATGTTTTCGATATTGCTCTTGCTTGCCACTGTGCAGGGCCGTTGTAGAGAAGAACTTTGAACTCCAAACATAGGGGAGATCGTGCATTGATAAACCAATGTAGTCCGGTTGCTTTAGGCTTTAGCTGCTTTTTCTTGGCTTCGATGTGCCTCCGCCAAGTTAATCTTCTGGTAAAGGGAGCTGAAATGAGTTTGATGACGGGTTTGACAGAAATACCGTTTTTAGGTGAGCTGCAAAGGTGAGTGCTCTTTCTTCGTCTGATCGGGTCCATTTACCAGTTGAACATCTTACAGGAGAAATAATCTCGGTTGGAGCAGTCATAGTTGCGAGGGCTTTCCACAGCGGATATTTGGTGCTGATAGGCCTAAGCTTCTCGATATATTGCCGCTGTGCCCTTGCTTCTTCTTGCCAAAGCGCTTTTGCTAGAATTCGAGAAGCTCTTCTTAGGCGAATTTTTGCTGCCGGGGAAGTAGTTCAATTAGCCGGTTGTATGAACTGTGTTTTTCCCGGGTGTATCCGATACATGGGGTGGAAATTTCTGCTGCTTCGATAAGCATCGACTCTAGAGTCGAGGTGCAAAACTCGATGTCATCTTCATCGTCCAGTTTGGGATTCAAATCAACATGGGTACTTATATATTTCTTAAATCTGAGCCAGTTTGTTTTATAATTTGTTAGGCCGGATGGGTGCTCTATGACTTGCGCATATGTTAATACAGTGAAAATTACTGGCGAGTGGTCTGATGACAATTCTGCTAGTGACTCTGCCCTTATTAAATTGTGCGCAAATCCCCTGGTGATTGCAAAGTTTATTTGATCTGGGAGCTTGCGTGGATCTGATGGCCAGTATGTGGGTTTATCCGGTGACGCGTAGCCCATTTTGTTAGCTGGATTGAGGATTGTAATATACAGCTGTTTGCCTTTTGGATTTACCAGGCGGGATCCCCAATTAGGGTGCTTGGCGTTGTAGTCTCCTGCAGCAATAAATCGTACTCCGAGTGTATTGAAGAAATCAGTAAACTGTTTTTCAGAGATTGAGATCCGTGGTGGACAGTAGAGTGCAGCCACGGTTGTACTGCCAAAAGTGGTTTGGACACTTATTGAAGTTGCTTGTAGGTATTGTTTGGCAAATCCATTTTGGAGTGAGTGTTTGATCCGGTTATTGATTGGGATACCAGTACCTCCGTGAGCTTTGCCGTCAGGGTGATTTGTTGCGTAGAATGCATATTTAGGTATTTGAAAGTTGTTGTTGTTGGTAAGGTGAGTTTCCGATAACAGCATGATATCAATATCATTTGAGTCCAGAAACAGTGACAATTCTTGTTTGTGCTTGGAAATGCCGTTTGCATTCCAAAGTCCTATATGTAGTGCTGACATTACTTATTGTTGTCCAAAAGATTTTGAATGAGCAGGTTTTGGTTCCGTATAAGTACCTGCATGCAATTTTGCATGAACGTCATAAAATTTGTCACGTTTTGATTAAGCGAGGTCAACAACGTTTCGATCCCGTTGGGTTGCTGGCCGAGTACGGGTGGGCTTGGGGACGCAATGGTTGAGATTGCAGCAGAATTTACAGTTGTAGAGGGCTGTGAACTTCCGTTGCGCAGCACGCCTGCGAATGTTACTCCAGGAGTAGTTGTTGTTGGAGCTGCTGATGACCTTACAGCTCTTGAGAAGAATATTCGCGGTGTGGTTTACGAGGGAATAAATGTCGAGCCCTGGATACGAGCCGTAGATTTCTTTGCGTTAAGACGGGCCTTCAGTTCCTTATAGACAGGACATCCTCTGTAATTTGCAGTGTGATTTCCGCCGCAGTTGCTGCACTTCCTAGTATTGTGTTTGATTTGTAGTTGGAGCAGACACAGTGTTGTTGAATTTGTCCGCAGCCAACGGAAACTGGGCGAAGGCTACAGAATGATTTTGTATGCCCAAACTCCTGGCAATTGGTGCATTGTAGAGGGTGATTCCTCTTGTGTGGCTCTTCGACAGTGATTCTGCGGTGTAGCAAGAGTTGTAGATTATGTATCGGGTGTACTGCGTTGGTTTTTAATGTTTTATCACACGTGGGCTGTAACTCCACTTTGAACAGGGGTTGTGGTACTTTACTTCTGTTCAATATGTTTGTGACGGACTTTAATACCTTTGATCACGGCTTGAAGTCCTTTCGCGCTTTTAAGTTGGAATGTGTAATAGTTCACATTTTCGGACCGGAAGTACTTCTCGATAGCACGATAGAAATGTTCGTTTTTAGTTTGCACTTTGGTCTCTCTTATGTTCCCCCTGTTAAGTGGAGTCACATAAAAGTTATTCTGACAAACTAGAGCTACCAACTTTGGCACTAGTGAAGTGCAGTTTGCACCACGCATGTAGAATGATGGCGGTTTGACTTCAGTGGGTTTCTTTTGGGGTACTGCTTCTTGGGATTCTGGCTGATTTGCCAGTATTTGGAATCTATTGCTTTCCAATGCTTTTCGTTGAACAATATTAGTTTTGTTCATTTTCAGTGTGTTACCGCCTTTTTTGGCTTCAACGTTACTGGTTGAGCAAATTTTGTTGAGGTAGTCTGCTGGGCAGTGATCGAAGCTTTTGCAGACGTTGCGGCTGTTACAGTTGTTATTGGATCAGTAGTAGTAGAAGTAGATTGTTGCTGTTGTGAGCGCGCTGACGGCGGTCGGCGAACCCAATGACCCAATTAACACTTCAGGTGTCAGCGAATTAGAGGGTGAAGCGCATTGGGCGCTCCAAGATAAATTGTTGTTGCTGGTTTCCGTGAGCATTTTGCTCGTACTTGCACTTTTGGATTCAGCGCTCGTTGTTATTGTGGTAGTTGGAGATACTACTGTTCTTGTAGCTTCTGCTGGCGAGAGTCTAGTGAAGAAGGGCCTGAGTTAATCTCTTTACACGTTGGCATTACTAGTTAATTTAGTTATTTACTAAGCATTGCTATTTGTAGATACAAATAACAATATAATTGTGGTTGGGCGTCTTTGTGGCGACTGAGAGTCCTGACACTTTATTGTTTTAACGTTGTTTTATTGCTGATAAAAAGTACGTCCGATCGCGGTGACAGTCAATTGTCAATTCGATCATAGTTAACACAAGTTTCATATCCTTAAACTGCTTAAGAACGATGTCTTTATTTCATTAGATCACATTCCTTTTGGAAAGAATTTCGCAAGCGATTATTATATTCGATGCGTTATCAGTAACAATTGCAGTAATTTTTTGTGAATGGGGGATCATTAAATATATCGCGTAAAGAATTATCCATGGTTTGTTCGGAATGATTGGTTTCATCCTTAAGTTTTATAGTTCTCAAAACTGCTGTCAGCATCTCAAAATCCGCAATTATGAAATGACAAGTGATTGTCAAATAACTTTCATTCGCTCTTGAGGTCCAGCCATCAGTTGTAATAGTGCAGAACGCAATCCGATCAAGGATCTCGCGTAACTTTTGCTTCATTTCCATAAACAGCTTTGGGATGTAGATATCGCGCAATGTTTTTCGTGATGGCAGCTGGTAGCGTGGATCAAGAGTTTCAACGAAATGGCGAAACCTCTTGCTCTCAACCACACAATATGGGCGAAGATCTTATGTTATATAGAATATTAGCGCACTATCCAGTAATTTTTTTTCTGGCTGATGAGACATCATATTTTTTTTGGAAAAGCGTTAAGATAGAGCCTGCAGCCTTCGGCTCCTCAGTTTGGCTTTCGTTTCAAAGGAGCAGACAAATTCGTGGTATTTCCACTTCGTTGGTATATTTGGCCACATTTTAAATATTTGGCTGACTTGCCATCCGTAGACTTCTTAAAATAATCCGACACCCCAGTCATTCCATAGTTTGTCCACTTGCGTGTTATCTCATACTCTCCATTATTATTATTCACGATATCGTAATCTACAGACAAAAACGTGTTTGTTACATTAGATTTAAACTCAAAAGCTACAGTCTACTTATGCGTTATACTCCAACATTACGATATGACATCAATTTGCCATGATAATAAACTTGAGTTTTTAATGCAGAAGGTAATTCTTATAGCACTAAGACTTCGCCGTAGTTGTATCTCCATCCAACACGATCTTCAACTTCAAACAGAGCCACCAACCTACTAATTACGCATAAACAAAAAAAAAAAATCGACGACATTCATTCTCCTACTTTATCCAGGCTCTGGGTGCTCGTTTTTATTTTAGGTGGCACCCGGCACACCCTTCCTACCAGGCAACATCGGTTTCGTCGTTGCTCTCCTACTATTCTGGTAGCTCAAGATGGAGTCTACGTACATCTCATCCATTTATTTAATTCGATCTCACTTATCCTATCAACAATTTTCTTATTCAGTATTATTACCGAAGCATCACTTCTTCAGCCGGGGTTCGACAACATTCACCGGTGAGTATTAATTTTAGAATTAATCAAAATAAAAAAAATCACTTCGAGATCCCGTTTGTTTATTACCAAAAAAAAATTTTAACAACTCCCTTGACCTTCCTTTGCAGAATCTGATTTGTAACGCCTGACTAATAGAGCTCTGTTTATTGGGTCTACAGAACATACAGCGATACTCAAAAAATTACCTGTAGGGATGTCGATGTGTTTCCTCTATGTGCGAGATATAGGAATTAAATATATATGTATATGTGTAGATTAAGAGATAATGCTGGGCAAAGAAAAATTTGTTGAACGTAAATATAACTGTGGAGTTTAATAAATTGCTTAATAAATTAATAAATTTGTTCACGCCAGAAAGGGTGACCAGGAGGAGTTATCCGGGGGGGAAAAATCCAGTAAGCGAGAACGGTCACACTCCGATGACCAGCAAGTTCCAAGAAAAACTCCATCTTGAGTTAGTTGGTTTTTTCATCCCGGCAACTACCAACGCATCCGAGATTTCTCTTGGCCTCATAACTCTCAATAAGTTTTTCTTTACTCGTAACGCCTTATCTTAATATTGTGACCCGGTCCGGTACTTATTGTAAATAAATCTGGCCTGTGCTTTGCAAACGAGTTAACGCGCGTTTAATTCATCCCCCACACAAATACTGGCAATAGAATTGGGCTCTACCTATTGGAACTCTTCGCCCCACCACAATCACAATCTATTAACTCCCCAAAGAAATTTTACCAAATTATTTATACATATGTAGAATAGAAATAAATAAATAGTTAATCAAAAAAAATATATATAAGTAATTAATTAATTAAATAAATAAATGAGTATATAAGCTAAATAACATGAACCATTAAAAATTTTGGACAAAAAGCACGGGACTACACTTATAAAATCCTCAGCAATTTAATTCTTTTTATCAATTTGTGTCTTTGCAGGTATCGACTTCCAAAACTCTTGGAATACTTTTTGTGCAGGTAGCCCATGGGCCTCTACTGGGTAAGTAAGTTGGAAATATTTTTTTGAGCAATCATCCAATAAATTTTTTTCTTGATTTCCAGGATAGTTTTCTGGCGCTCACGTGGATGGACTCGGCTCAACCATAAATATTTCGGCCCTCCAAGAAACTGGTTTCCAAAATTTTCTTTTTGGTTGTTATTTAATGTAGTCGAGCTGACTGGCGGACGGCAGGCTCGGGTGCACGTGGTCCCTCAAGGTGGCTTGGAGAGAGACTGGAGAATGCCAAAAAAAAATACTGTAAAAAAGTCGGCCAGGCCTGTCTCCCGGAGAAGACCTGGCCGTCAGGGAATCTCCTGGTTGGCCTACAATAAATGAGACAGGGATGAAGACGATCCTTTAACCGGATCTTACAGGGCGGTCCCTAGTCAGATGACTTACCATACGATATCACCAGTCCGGCTTCACTCCCTGGAGTTTTATTTATATTTTATTTTCACACACTTTTTGTTTTAAAATTTTACTTCTTTTATATTTTCGTTTTCCTATATCCTTTTCCTTTTTTTTTTTACTTTAGCCACTCTTGCCCATCTGTATCAGGCGATCAATCTGACCCAATTAACTGTCCCTCGTTCAGCTAGATCCCGGTTTGCCTATTTCTCCATTTCTTGAATCCTCTCTGAGAGCATTTTGAACAGCCCGCGTCACTGGCCTTTTGACCGCTAAAATATTGGCCAACTCTTATATAGGGAGATAAATTCCCCATACAGAAAAAGACGTTTCCCAACACCAGACAAACCCAACACCAGACAAATCTTGCGGCTTTATCGATAGTTCACTGAAAATCTGGCCATAACAATAGTTTACAAGAATCCCAGGGAGGCCAGTAAAAAAAATACTGGAGTCCTCAGTTGTGAGAATAAGATCATAAAGTTTTATTGAGTTACCAAAACGATTTTTATAATGACAGTAATTCTCTGAACAATTAAAGATGATATAGAAGGGAGCAACAGAGCGTATTCTTCAGTAGGGGAACATCCTGTTTCGGGTAAGTAAAAGTCACCGTAAACAACCAACATTTTACTATCAAACAGCAAAGACGTTGGTGGATAAAATCCAAATGCTTTATGTACACTACCATGTAAGATTGTAGACAGAGAATGACCTGACTTTAAAACTCAATATCCCGATTATCAAGAGAAAGAATTTGTAAATCGAAGAGAAACTGTAAATCGCATACTTGCTTAAAATAACGATTAAGATAGTGTAAAATCTTTGAAAAAGATTAGCATCTAAGTTTAATATAGAAGTCTATCAGTGTCTGCAAAGGCTCTTCTCGCCGTTATTTCATAGTATTTACATTTCCAATCTGCAGTCCCAGTTTCTACCAAAATCTATTTTGTATTTCTCGATTACAAATCAGCATTAAATCTGCGTCATGGGACCCTCGAAAATGTAATTTTTTCAGTACCAGTCTATACAACAAATTCAGCACAAACTCGAAGAAACGAATACATGCATGCACGGCTTTGGGTTGAGTGTGAGTCCGGATCTGCCTTAATATAAGTGGTCTATACACAAAGTTGAGTCTAGAGAGGCACCTACACCGAGGGGGGTGTGGCTCCCTTTCTTCTTTCGCACATCTCACCAATTTATGGCTGTGTGGGTGCGGACTTTTTTCACTAAAAATTCTCTAACGCGCTCGTCAAATTTTGTTGCAGAAAGAGAATAATTTTCTTCTTCTTTTCACGGCTTCCGATCAGCTGATCCGAACAAATGTTGTTCAGCGAGATCACAAGGGTGTCTCTGGCTATAGCCGGCAGGTGGCGCCTCCGGATAAAAAAGGAACGCATCTAGTGGCGGTTGCGTACTAGTTCTTCAAATTTTCCTGTGGGCGAATTTGAAAAATTCTCGGCATCCTTGGACCACATATCACGCCCTGAAGGCATGGTTGCTGATGCAACTAGCGAAGAGGCTATATTAGATACGCGCTCCAGGCTAAGAGAGTGGTGACTCTCTCCTCCTTCCGTCGAGAGTTATTTTTTAGCCCTGAATTGCCAGGGAAAAGGCGCCCATTAAATACAAAAATTGCTGAGCTAGATGAATTGAGTAAACTTCTAGAAGAGATGGTCGCCACTTTTATTAAAAAGAAGGAAGGCAAACCGCCAGTGAGACATATTAACGTGAACATGAAACTTCATAAAAAGCTTTCTCTGGAACTCCAATCGGGTGAGATCCCGAAAATAAATGGACCTCGGAGTGAAAGAGCCACTCAGACTTGTCCAATTATACCTAGTAAGGGTAAAAATGCGGTCATACTCTCGCGCAGCGATACACCCAAACGCTCGAGAGAAGAGCCGGTGGAGCGGCAGTGAAATACATCATCCAAACGGCTGCGAGGTGTCAGATTGCACACTAAAACCTCATATGCAGCGCAGGTAAGCGTTGAGCAAACCACATACTAACAAAGAGCTGATGAAAACACAAGAAGTAGCACCCTCCGAGTGGCAAAAAGTTACTCGAAGCCGCGTTACCAAGCACCAAAGTCGCAAATGCAGACCAGAAGCGATACTAATAAAGCCCAATGAAGGCTGTTACTTGGAAATAGAATGGTAAACGGAGCTGGTAAGGTAGGGAAAATGGCCAGGAGAGAGCTGTTGCTTGAACTAAATAAGCCAGCCGGTGTCAAAAACAGCAACAGGTTAAAGGAGAAGATCAGTCAAGTCTTGGGGTCACAAGCGTCAGTACGCGCAGTTGTTGACGAGGTATGGGTGGAGATGAGAGACATTGTTTGTCTGACCACCGAGGACGATATCCTTGAGGTAGGAAAATGGAAATTGGGAGTGAAATAAACCAAGTGACGGTTAAAAATTTTTCTCCAACTTTTGGTGATCAGATGGCCATACTATGTATGGCAGTCTCTGAGAAGCTGCTACAAATGACTCAATTTTAGGCACATTGCAGCCAAATGCAACAGCACTGCTGATCGCACCAATTGTTGGCTGAGATGTGGGAACACTGACTACAAGGCAGGTCCAATTTCACGGCGCAAGATCTGCTGGGACAGAAAATAAGAGAGCTGGACATAAATATTGGGATCCTCAGCGAACCATACAAGACCCATAGCGTCTTCTCTTTGGCTACAGACTCAACCAAGGTCCGGGGGAGTCATAGCCGACACCATGCTCCAGTATACTGGTAAAATGGAGACTTTGCTGAGGCCAGGAGAAAATGCCAATGAGCCAGGCGTAACTACCAGAGAGCGCGGGGCACGGAAAACATCGGCTACAGGCTACAGTTGGAGTATACCACTAGGCGTAGGAAACTCAAAAATATGATCAAAGGAATTTAAAAAAAATTTTTTCTGGCTCTTTGCGACGAATCAGAAAACTACATTTGGGGTCTTGCATACAAAGTTGCTATGAAAATATTAAAAGCAACAAAACCAGCAGATCCCTTTAAGGACCGCATGCGCCACAATGTGGAGACGTGTTTTCCGAATACATTCAGTATGAAGCCCAATATATATAAATAGCCTGATGCTTGCATTATTAACCCGCCAGAGATTTCCTCTATTGCTGCACAATTGCAAGACAACAAGGCACTGGGCCCGGAGGAAATCCCAAACATAGCGCTAAAGTTGTAGAAGTATTCAGCAAGTGCATTGCAGAGTACACGCTTCAAATATTTGGAAAAAACATCATCTAGTGCTAATCCCAAAGCCTAAAACACCGTTAGACGACTCATCGGCGTGTAGGCCAATATGCCTATTGGACTTAGTTGCCAAAGTATTCGAGGGACTGCTGACCACAAGATTAGAAGCTGCTATTAAACGATTTGGCTTCCGGAAAGCTAAGTCTACAATCCACGCCCTTGCAATCTCGCTCACACCTGGTACAGCTAATCTCGCACTTGTTGGTTCAGTACAAAACGCACATTCGTATATCTCCTATATTTATTGTCCGATTTCGATTAAATAAATAGATGTTGCATTTTGGCCACATTATTAGATGTGCCAAATAAGAATGTGATTCCTTCAAAACTGCTCTAGTAATTCGTTTTTTCTAAATTGCGGGGGCGGAAGTGGAAGTGGCAAAAATTTTAAACTATCTTAGTTTGCGTAGGCACTAAACAAAAGTTCAAATACTCTCGAAATCGCAATCAATTAAAAACGAAGTTCCCTTTAACATGCAGCAGCAGCAAACGCATGCTATCTCGCTCTTTCTTATTTGCCAATGCCGCCTTGGCAATTCAGTACAAAATGCAAATGGCTATATCGCCGATGTTTATTATCCGATTTGAACGAAATTTGGTCAGTTAGTACAGTTTGACTATATAATTATGTCCATTAAATAAGAATACGATATCTTTAATACAGCTTTGGTAACTTCATTTTAAATTTTTTTTTTTTTTATTTGCGAGGGCGGAAGTGGGCGTGGCTAAAATTTGAAACAATCTTGAACTGTCTAGGCATAACACGGATGTTCACACCAAATTTGGTAGCTCTAGCTCTTATAGTCTCCGAGATCTAGGTGTTCTAACGGACAGACGGACAGACGGACATGTCTCAATCGACTTGGCTGTTGATGCTGATCAAGAATATATATGCCTGTTACATACATTTTAACGACTTTAATATACCCTTTTACCCTATGGGTACAGGGTATAAAAATGCGAAAATTAGAGGAAAATTTTCAAAATATTCAAAAAAATGTTTAAGTCAAAGTCAAAACATGGAATTATCTACCATATGTTAAAAAGTCAACCCAAAAACCATATAAAATTAACTTATCAGAAGGTTTTGTTCATTTTGATACTTTTTTCTTCACTTGAGTTGAAAAAAGTGAAAATTTTGCGAGTGCGGCTTTTTTTGTTTCGTCGAGTGTATATAAAAATGAATGTATGTCTGTGTGTACTCGATGAACTCAAAAACTACTGGACCGATTATTATGAAAATTGGTATGTATATGTATTTTTCATTGGGAAGGTTTATATAATATGCTCATTGACACCACTCGCCACCAGGTGTCGCTGCAGAGTAGCAACTTCTGCCCCGTTTAACTGATTGTCATGAAAATCAGTATGACCATGTATTTTCACAATTGAAACAAAAGAAGCTTCATATCTTTGTCATGAAAATCAGTTGACCATGTATTTTTACAACTGAAACAAGAGAAGTTTATTTTTCCGTAAGCTGAATTAACTTAGATAAATACTTCAATCGGATTTTTTTCGAAATTAACAAAATCAATTAAATGATTTAGAATGAATTGCATAATTGTGTTCTGATTTCTTTTAAGTTATTTTTTTTAAATTTATTTTAGTTGTTGGCGTAGCAACGCGCGCCGGGTACAGCTAATATTTTATATATATGTATTGTTAAGTTTTTCTAGTATTTAACTCCAAATATATGAATTAAAAAAAAAATAAATTGTTTTTTTATCATCAACTACAATTGCTTAGATTTGAATGTTGGACAAGTTTGTGTCGATTTCTTGCCTGTTGGTGCACCTTTCCATCAATTAAGGTCTTATGAAACTGGTATATGATAGTAAAATTTCGATAGGATAGTATTACCAGTAACATAGTATTGATTTACCATAGTATTTGATTCTGTAATCCATAGAATTTGATTTGAATTCTTAACCAGCTATAATGGAATAGTTTTTGTGATAACTAGCCTCTGGTCTATGGTATCTGATTCTGTGGTTTGAAAATTTTGTTTGTAGCTTCATTGTCCTGTTGAGCCGTCCAAACCATATGTAGCTGTCAACTTTAAGTCTGCTTTTATATTTATCGTATCCAAGTCTTTATATTGCAGAGTGTTTCTGGTCAATGCATATCGAGCTTCATCAGTGGTATTCGGAATTGAACCTTCGGCCAAATACTTTTCTTTATTTCACTTGATATTGCAACAGCAATGGACAACCAAGGATATGTTGTAGTTTTCTTTCTCTGAAAGCTAAGATGCACATTTTCTTTTCAAGCGATCATTTCCATTAGTATAGGATATGCGTAGACGTCCTACTTTTTTGGGTGATGTTATCAGTTCACGATTGTAAACTTCGATTGCCATCATTGAAAACATACAATTTTCCAACGTAGGCTACAAAGTTCTTAGTTTATTTTTTGATTTCTTTCTGCTTTTTTTTTTTTTTTATAAAATGAAGTCCCAAATTGAAAAGGCTTTGCACATCAAGCAATTCTGCATGTGAGAACTCAAAGTTGACTTGAAAAATGTGTGATTCTGGGGAATCGTGTAATATCGGGGCAAAGGCTTTTAGTTTTTAAAAAAGAACAAAAAAAAACGGCCTTGGGACCACAGTTATATAGGTTATTGGTGAAAAATACTTATATAAATATGTTACGGACTTTTGCAACTTGGTCATGGTTTAGATTCTATCTATCTACGGGATAACCATTACAGTTCAATTCCTTTCGGGGGTAAATCCAACAATGTTAATTAGATTAAACAATTGCCATTAAATTTGTACATTGAATAGTCATTTAAATAATAAATATTTTATTGCAGCTAAAACTATCTTAAGTTAGCTGGTGTATGAATTAATAAGAACTTATCAAATGTTTTATTCTCAAACAGCTACAACAAGGCGAAAAAGTGTGGTTCTCAGTCGAAAGCAAGGAACAGAATGTTAGTACGGTTGCACAACAAGACAGGACTATAATTTATTTTGTTAAAAAAGGGTATGCTTTAAAAGTAACAAAAGAAGAAGCAGTTGACTCAATTGGTATTTTTGTAATATACAATATATAAATAAAAAAAAAAATGAGACTGCTGAGCGATGCAGCTGCAACCTATACGGTTTCATTGAATCCCAAGATTGTAAAAGGACTAGACGAAACCCCAGGAGCACAAAAAATTTATCAGAAAGTTGCTGAGATTTTTGTAGAGATGTGGTGATAAATTGTTGGACATCTAATCGTACACGACGATAGTAATGCCAAATCAGAATAATATGTATATGACTACATATATGGCAAGCTATGCATTATAACAACATGTGTTTATTATTTTAACACTTTTTTAACTACCTACGATTTATGTTTACAATGGGATGTATATAACAATTTACCAAAAGGTTGCTTAAACAGAATTTTCGAATGAGCATTGTCTGCTTTAGAGT
This sequence comes from Drosophila austrosaltans, assembly GCA_035045865.1. Classification (NCBI taxonomy): domain Eukaryota; kingdom Metazoa; phylum Arthropoda; class Insecta; order Diptera; family Drosophilidae; genus Drosophila; species Drosophila austrosaltans. Next base: position 10,570,133 of record JAWNOQ010000003.1, read on the forward strand.
TAAACGAGGCTAAATTAACTTTATGTAGGGTAGTTTGAAAGTTATAATGAAGAAATATCTGATTTGCAGAATCAAAATCGTAATAAAACTGGGTAAATATCCTTTTTCGTCATGTTTTCGGCAATGCTGGATTTCAGGTGTCGAGGTTCGGCACAACAAATTTATTTCGATACTATGAAAATATACTTCTTGGTTTATTGGAATGCTTTTATGGTATTTTAAACCGTTGTCTAAATTATCCTTGGACTGATGTGTGGTAATGTTGAACAGTTTCTTGTGATGCGAGGATTACTACTGGACTTACCTCTCTAACCAAAAAACTCCTATATAGCCTCCTACAGGCTTCCCCACTATTCCAGTTAAGCTCCTGGGCGTCTCTCCTTGTCTTTTAATATTGCTAGAAATAACTCCTAGTCTTTTATTATGTGCTAAGATTGATTTCTAGTCTTTTATCATGCGCTAGAAATAACTCCTAGTTTTTCACTAGGAATAACTCCTAGTCTTTTCCTCGTTGCTCGGAATAACACCTAGTCTCTTCTTCGTTGCTCGGAATAACTCCTAGTCTTTTATTATGCGCTAGGAATGACTCCTAGCGTTTCGCTGGTTGCTAGGAATAACTTCTAGTCTTATTTCTTGATGGTAGAAATAATTCCTAGTCTTATTTCTTGATGCTAGGGATAACTCCTAGTCTTCTTTTACTGGATTTGATTACCCCCATGTCAGCACAAGAAATCAGCCGGGACTCGGATCTGGTTGTTTCACCTAGTATGGTTTCACTTATTGACTTTGCTTGTTGAAAAAAAAAAAAAAACAAATCAGACAACATTGCGTCCGGAAGTATTTTTGTCGCGCTTCGTCTTTGCTTTATCGTCGTCAGCATTTATTTAGGGTTAAACTAGTAAGTAGCAGGACTCTCGGTCGTCACAGAGACGCTCAATCACAATTATATTGTTATTTGTAACTACAAATAGCAACGCTTAGTAAACAACTTAATTTACTAATAATGCCGAGAAAAAATTAGATCATCTGGGGCCCTTCTTCTTTGGCAACAAAACGAACATCGGCTCTCTATTCAACGCAACAAGGCAATCAACAATCTATTCAACGCAACATTTCTCAGTAGTGTCTCCGACCACCATAACAGCAACAAGCGCTGAATCCAAAAGTGCAAGTAAGAGCAAATTGCTTACAGCAACCCGCAAAGGCTGTAATAGATTCGATTGCCGGCCAATCGACTTCCTCAACAAAATTTGACCAGCCGGTAGATAGATTCCAATAACTGGCAAATCAGCCCAAATCTCAAGAAAAAGAATCCCAAAAGAAATCCCCGCAAGCCAAGCCGCCACCATTTTACATCCGTGGTGCAAACTGCACTTCATTTGTGCCAAAGTTGGTAGCCCTAGTTGGTCAGTACAACTTTTATATGACTTCACTCATAAGGTGGTAGATAAGAGAGACCAAAGTTCAAGCAAAAGACGAACTGTTCTAAGGTACTATTGAAAAGTACTTTAGAACGGGAAGTGTGTGTGTAGAAAAACATTCCAACTGAAGGGCGTCAAAGGTCTTCAAGCCCTGATTAAAGCATTGAACCAACTCCCTAGTCAGGAAATGGTTGATGCTTTGAATGAGAAGATCTTAAAGTTCAAATATTCTGAACAGAAACAAAGAGCCACAATGTCTGTTTAAGGTAGAGCTACAGCCCGATGCGCGAACATTAAAAACCAACGCAGTGCATTCTATCCACAACCTGCAAGGAGAACACCTCAGAAGGACACACCCTCTACAATGCACCAAGTGCCAGGAGTTTGACCACATAAGGTCATTCTGCAGTCTTCGCCCAGTTTACGTTGGCTGTGGACAAATTCAACAACACTGTGTCTGTTCCGACAATAAAACAAATGCCAATTAAAGGAAGTGCAGAAACTGTGGTGGAAATCACATCGCGAACTACAGAGGATGTCCTGTCTATGAGGAACTGAAGGCTCGCGTCAATGCGAAGAAATCGCCCGACATTTATTCTCAGCTCTTTTCAAGAGCAATAAAGTCATCAGCGACTCCAATAATAACTTCCCCTGGAGAAACATTTGCAAGAGTGCTGCGCAACGGAAAATCACATATCTCTCCAACGGTAGATCCCGCTACTATATAATCTAACGCGGCTCCTATTCTATCAGTACTCGAACAGCAACCAAACGGAATCGAAACGTTGTTAATCTAGATCAACCAAAATATGGCAAACATCATGACGTTCATGCAAAATTGCATCCAGGAACTGATGCGGAACCAAAACCCACTCTTTTAAAAACTTATAATAAACAATGTCAGCACTTCATAAAGACCTCTAGATGCAAACGGCATTTTCAAGCGCAAACAAGCACACCTTAGAAATAAAAACAACTTTCAAATATCTTAATATGCATTAAACGCAACGAATCACCAAAAACCGGATCAAACATTTTTTCGACAATGGACTAAAATGAAAAGACGACCCAGGCGAGAATGGCAAATGTCTCGATTACCGGCAACAAGATATCGTCTAAGGACAGCTTCACGAATTCTAGCAAAAGCGCTTACACAAAAAAGAGCAATAGTACAGCGGCTATACATCGAAAAGCTCACCCCTACAAGCACCAAATATCCGCTGTGAAAAGGTCATTCTATCATAACTGCTCCAACCGAAATAACTTCACCTATACGATGTCCATCTGGCAAATGGGACCGTACAGACGAAGAAAATGCGCTCACCTTTGGAGCTCATATAAAAACGGTCTTTCTACCAAATCCGTCATCACTCATTTCTGCTTCCCTCTCTAAGTACCCCAGTGGAATGTCAGTGGAGGAATTTTCTGAAATTATTAAAAACTACCTTAACCCAAGAAAGTCGCCTGGTCATGACAAAATAACTCCAGAAATGTGCAAATAACTCCCGATATGTGCCGTGCAACATATCTGCGAATTCCTCAACACGATAGTAAAAGCTGGTCATTTTCCCACAAGCTGGAAAAAACAATAATCATAATGATCCCGAAACCCGGAAAGGAGAAAACATAGTCATCATCGTAAAGACCCATCAGATTATTGTCAAGTCATTCAAAACTATTTGAAAAGGATCTACAACTCCGTATAAACATAATCCTGGCACACCAAAGCATGATCCCATATCCCACAGCAATTATTCTCGACGTCGCACAGTGGGGCCTCTGCCCGAATAGCTGACCGAAAATCATTTTTTTCACCATCGCGTTTGGCAAAAATGAAAAGTGGAATCGACAGATAATACTTCAGATTTTATGGATCCAAAATATTATTGAAATCCGATAAGAGTTGTGGGTGCTACATCGTCTCAAAGTGGAGACATTTTTCATGAAAAAAAAAAATTTTGAATTTTAAAAAAAACTTGCAACTTTGAAACTGTATATTGGCCGAATTAAACAACTGATCTCGAAAATTTTTACTTTATTCGAAAAGTAGATCATTTTTTAGTTATTTGTTGTAACAAATTTAATGTAATTTGAAATACTCAGTAAATTGGAGACGTTTCAAAAATACACTAAATTTTCGCATTTTTTAAACTTTAGCGAAGGAAAAACAACAGAGATTCACGGAGATTCACGATATAATTATATACACGTGATAGAGGGAATATTCACCTATCAGGCCTATATAGTGTAGTCTTGCGCTTTTTTGCGCAAATTTGTCAAAAATTCAAAAAACTAATGCAACCTCGCGTTAAAAACGCGTTCCAGGTGCAGGGAAGACGAAGAGCGCATGCAAAATTGGCAAACTGTTATTTGATATTTACATATTTATAATGTAACAAAATCATTGGAGAGCACATAAAATAAGTCAAACCTACATTAAATGTTAATGGCTTAAGAAAAAAAATGTAATTTGAGAAAAAAAAAATTTTGGATCCGATTGTTCCTATGGGAGCTATAGCGTATAGTTGACCGATTTGGCTGAAACTTAGCACAGACATTTTGATATGTACTAAACTTCCAAATAGAAAATTTCGTGACAATCGCTCAATAAACACTCAAGTTATTGCTCTAAAACTATATTCTTGACCGATCGTTCCTATGGGAGCTATATGATATAGTCAACCGATTCTGATGAAATTTAGTAGATATGTTAGAAAGTATATTAAACTAATAGGGTACAAATTTCGTAGTATTCGATTGAAAAACAACAAAGTTTTGGAGGCTTCACTTTATTCTCGACCTATCATTCCTATGGGAGCTATAAGATATAGTCAACCGATTCTGATAAAACTTGGTGAATATGTTAGAAAGTATATTACACTAACAGAATCCAAATTTCTTATAAATTGATTAAAAAACAACAAAGTTGTGGAAGCTTATTTTTATTCTCGACCTATCGTTCCTATGGGAGCTATAGGATATAGTTATCCGATCAGGATGATTTCTAGATATATAATGCCTACAGCTAACAGAAGCCTATGTGTAAAATTTTAGCTCTGTAGCATTAAGGGTTTTGGGGGAGACCAAAATGAATATTCCCTTTTAATGGTATATTTTTTTTTGCAATTACAATAAAAAATTAAAACAAAACATTAAAAAATCTGACTTAGTCATCAAATCTAATATAATAAGGTTCATTTGTGATCAAAAAAGCGTTTTTAAAGTGAATTTTATGGGTAAAATATGCTTAGAAATATTTTTCAACTTTGACCTTGAATATCTAAGCAACCCGAGCACGTGGCACCTCGGTAATAACTCCATTTGAAGCTTGAACAATTAGCTATCAAATGCTTTTTAAATTTTGAAAATCGCTTCACTACTTTAGAAGATATGATTTTTGATAAGCGAAATGAGAAAAGGCCCCACTGTGCGTCGGCCAAGCCTGGCTTGACGGCCTAATATATAAAATAAAAGCGACGCTTCCACAATATACACACAGGCTAATGCAATCATATTTATCCAACAGAAAAATCGCCGTACCATGTAATAAATACACCTCTGATAACTTCGAATGAAAGCAGGTGTACATCAAGGTAGCGTGGTGTTTCCAACACTTTATATTTTGTACACAGCGGTCATGCCAACAAGCCCTACACTTACTACATCTACTTTCGCCGATGACACGGCTATCCTCAGCCGCTCCAAATGTCGGATCAAAGCTGCTGAGCAACTGGCAACCCGTGTATACGATCAAAAATGCAAGCACGTTAAGTTTACCCCCAATAGACGAAATTGCCCATCACTGACACCTAAGAACATTTCAGTGACTTAATCTGACGATGTTGTATATCTTGGAGTTCACCTCGATAGTAGATTAATTTAGCGTTAGCACATCGAAGCCCAGAAAAAACAGCTCAAGATTGAAGCAACCGGACTACATTGGCTTATCAACGCACGATCTCCCCTATGTGGAATTCAAAGTTTTACTCTACAGCTCGGTGTTAAAACTCATTTGTACGTATATCTGCTGTTGGGATCGCCAGAGCAATTAAATATCTTGGCGTTTTACAAGTTAAATTCAAGGGGTCCAAAATAAGGTCGTTAAATCGTTTATGCTATATGGAGCTCCATTCTGGGCTGAGGCAATGAAACAAAAATCATATAGAAGAGGACTCAAGTCTTCTTTTCGAATTAGTGCATTGCGAGTGTGCATCCATATCGGATGATGCAGCTCTTTTTATGGGTATGCTGCCACTAGAACACCTAGGAACTGAAGGTTGAGTCACTTTTGAGAACACTCAGACCACCGAGTGTACTCCGCTTACTAGATGGAAAATAGCGGCCCGACGTGCAAGCCTAAATGTTTGGCAAAGAAAATGAGAAACGTCACTAAATGGTAGATAGACCAGAATAGATAGATAGACAGACCTTAAAATTTGGGACAACATTACTTTCTTCACTTCAACGAAGTCGGTCGTGTTTTTTTTGCGCTCTCGCTTTTATCTAATTTTTTATTTAATCCCGCATATAATAAATTCTATTTCGTGGAATCTAGTGCCGAATTAATAAATTATGCGATTTAAAAATTGTAACTTGTTCTTAAACACTCACTCAAAGCTATTATTACTTATTGCTTTATTTAATAACAAAACTCTAAGTTTTGTTGTATTGTCTAAATAGCCTTTGATTTTGTGTTTTCGATCCCTTTTAATTGCATTCGCGCTCTCGCTTCACATTAGTGTTGTTGTTTGTGCTTGCTCTCGCGTTTTTACGTTGCCCGCGATCGCGACCGTTACTCTCGCGATTGTACCCGTCTTTGTTGTTGTGTGTTTTTTAACTCTCTTAACTTCTGTCTCTTCAGTTTTTTCTTCTTGTGCATAATAAACTTTAACACTTGTGTTATTTCTTGGTGCGTATAGCCCTTATATTTTATATTACTCATTTTAAATTGCCTCTCTTTATAAACTTTTTGATTTATTTATTTATTTGTTGTTATTTTAATTTTTTTTGATTAATTTAACTTACAATGGTTGTCTGCTCTTCAAAAAAGTGCCCCCATCCCCAAAAAATCCAAGATGATTATCTTTTGTGCTGGCTGTGCGATAACATTATGCATGTTAAATGCGCTGGTTACACAGCCAGAATAAGGGATAGTATTGGAAACGGTGGGGGCCTAAAATGGAGTTGTGAAGCGTGCCGGGACGTAGAAATGGATATGCGTCTATTTATGCGGCGGACGAGAGAGGGATTTAAATCCCTGTCGGCTGGTTTTCTGAAACTTTGCGATGTGAATTGTGTGTGATTGTTCACACAATTTTCTCACACAATTCCCAACTGGTTTTAGCTAAACATTGCTGACATTCCCCATGGGGGAAGCTAGAATCAATTCATTCGAATACCAAACCAAAACAAAGTATAACCGAATAAAGAACAATGGTCAACTATCTGAAATCATAGTGCCAAATTATATAAAACTGTTGTAAAACTCTCAACACCCGAACCCGACGTTAACTGGCGCCCGAGCAGGGAACCTCACCATACACCGTGAGGGATTTCCACAAGTGTGAAGAAAACAAAATAAAAAAAAAATTTAAAAAAAGAAAAAAATAAAAGAAAAATTTGGAAAAACAACAACGCAAATGCTGAAAAATTGTGTTGCAGGTAGGAAAAAAAAGGTTATGTTTAGACAAAGAGTGGAGACATGAAATAATAAATGAAACCAATATAATACTTATTATTTTTAATTACATAACGAGGACAAACCATCGAGCGTGTTTGTTGGAATGAAGTCGAGATAAAACATAAAACATAAAAAATTTACAGTGGGGATAGCATTGCGTCTTCGCGCGGCATTAAACACATTCAATAAAACAATATATCGTAGAAAAAATGGGCTCAGATTTATAGAATACATTTTTTTACATTTTATACTCATCAGGAGGAAACATCGCACCTTGAAGGATAATCGCACCAACAATAACGGAAATAAAGGGATAAAGATAAAATAAAAGAATACTAAGGAAACTGTGGTGAGTGAAGCGTAAGAACGGTGGTAATCACAAATTTATTGACTGATTTAAAAAGTAATAATATTCAATAACAAGAATTTCCAATTTTTCTCAAAAGAAAAAAAGAGAGATAGGAAAATGGAAGAAATAATGACAACTTTGGCTGCAATAAGGGATGCCTTAAAGAAACAAAACAAAAGAATCACTAAACTAGAAAATGACCACGACAGACCGAATCTAGCTCTAGAGCAACAACGACCACTTGTACGACCTAGGACTGAGCATGATTTAAAAGAGTTTACAATTTCCCCCGATTGCGTAAAGGTATTACAAATTTCTGATGGAAATTCAGAAAAATATGTTTCTTGTTTGGATAGAGTTGAATCTGTTTTAAGGGAATACGACATAGTTTAGGAAAAACCTCTAATCCGATCTATTATTTTATATATTAGGCAGAAAATAAGGGGCAGTGCTGATACAGCACTGTGTTCTTATAATGTTGCGGACGATGATTTGTCGGACACTAAAAGAATACTTGCCCCCCATTATGCTGATAAGAGAGATATACTCACGCTAGAATATCAACTAAGTAGAATGACTCAGGGAATTAACTCTGTGGGTGTTTTTTATAGTCAGGTTAACCAACATTTTTTCTTCATAATCGGTTGCTTAAAAAATTGAAAATTCTCTGTAGAGGTAACCAACGCACTGATTGAACACCACCGAGACATGGGATTAAACGTCTTTATAAGGGTGCTAAATGGAGAAATGTCTCAATTTCTGGCAAATAGAAAGCCTCGTAACTTGCCTGAGGCTTATGCTATGTGTCTTGATTTAGAAAATGTGTCAACCAGAAACCATCAGTTGCAGTGTGGCTATCCAGGTGGTTATGTTCCAATGAGTGGCTCACGGGGAAATTTTGTTAATGCGTATTCTTCCGCGAAACTTTTTCTAAATAGACAATTCTTTTTCTCTGGACAAATCGCCACCTGTTCTTATCAGAATGCAATAAGATATTAAGCAAACAGATCTGGTCAATTACGTCAAAATAACTCCAGTAAGCATAATATTGGTTCTTCATATTGGTATTGGCCTTCCTAATTTCAAAAGTCAAACAGAAAATGATATAAGGGAATTGATCGAACGTCGCCAAGAGGTAGTTATTAACAGAAGACAAAGAGGTTTCTCAACCTGTAAGGTATGCAAAGAGAGAACTTGAGTGCATTTAGCCAATAAACAAATAAATACTAAGGGAAAATAGATGTTTATTCTAGGACAAGTAAAAAAGATAGAACTTTTATACTACAGACAAGAAAAATATTTTCACATATCTCACTTGAGAAGTTAATAAGAGGATGGGTGTCAGAATAAAACTAACAAAAAAAGGTCTCTTCCGAAGATAGTTTTCCGTATTGTCGGGACTTGTAACACTCAATGAAGAAAGTTCTAGGGTTTTCCTATAAACATGCAGAAGTATGGCGATCCTCAACTGCTGAAGGGGGATGCTTGCATGCCAGGCCTTTTGAAGGAAGAAAGTGCACAATACAGTTTCTTATCGGACGCCAGGAAGATCACAAGCAATTGGATGATGGAATGGTCTTCGTAAGTAGTTTCAATGGAGGGACCACATTCTCAATGAGAACTGCAATTGAGAGGAGTAGAGCGCCAAGTCTGTGCTCTTTAAGTTGTCTTAATGAAGGTGACAGCTTTTTTTCAATTAACTGGTTGTCGGTGGGACGATTACAACATCCGGTGTTAATAATCTGGTGGACCGTCTGAAAAATGGTTCACACAATGTTCTCATACAGTTCCCAACTGGTTATAGAATATTGATGATATTTCCTAAGGGGGGAAGCCAGAATCATTCAATCGAATACCAAAACGAAGTCCAACCGAATAAAGAACAATTGTTGCAGAACTTTCAACACCCAAACCCTACTTTAACTTATATATATGTCGGAGATAAATTAGGGTATTGCCCTGTCTGGCAATATAATATAATATAAGGCTGGTATCATTAGATACAGTTACAGTGATTTCGGTCATGTAAGTGTTGTAGTCAGTATTGTGATGTTAATTTGACATATTGAGTCATGGAAGTTTGCATAGTCATGCAGGTGTTGTAGTATTAGTGAATATCTGACTGTGTATTTCAGCGGAATGACAGCCCGACTGTCATCGAGTTTGGTCCGGTGTAATGCTAAGGCAGTTGAGACTGCGTAATCAGTCTGCAACAGAAAGTCAAGGTGTCCGGAACTCGCAGCGCTAAAAATGAACAATACTAAATCAACATCAACCGGAGTAATTGAGATTGCTCCGACATCAGAAGTAGGATCTAACTCCAGGCCAACAACTATGGAGGAACAATTTTGTTTTTTACTGGAACAACAAAATCGAAACTTTTTGGAGTTGGCAGAGACCTTGCAAGCGTCGGCTAGTGAGCCTCGAAAAAATGGCGGCAAGGCTCTGCCGAAATTTAGTTCTGAAGCGGCGGGCGCTGATGCTATGCCGGGGTGTGCTACGGTGGACATCATTTTAAACGAAACACCGCTACAAGGCAGCGCGTTAATCTTGGCGTTGTCAAAATCCTTAGAAGGAAACGCGTCGCAGTGGTTATCCCAGATCTGTTACCCAGGCATTACGCGGCAACAATTCAAACAGCTTATCAAGCAGAGGTATGAATCTACTGAGAAACCGGCGGCAACAATTTAAACTTTCAGAACGGACGCCCAAGTAGGGATGAGTGTCTTGCTGTGTATGCGAGTCGGCAAATGACGTCACTGATGACAAAATGGCGTAACATGAGCAACAAAGAAATCGCTGCGTCGGTAGTGCTTGGTCATTTAGCAAAGTATGATGGCAGACTGCAACGACTAGCTTACACTGGCAACATTACCGGCAGACGAAATTTGCAGCCCGAGTAACAAGTCTTCTCATTCGAGAAAAAGCGATCCAATTTATCAGACGAAAATTCGAATGAAAAGCGTGCTAAGATGGAGTCTATTAAATGTTACTCTTGTGGAAAGCTTGGACACAGGAAGGCGGAATGCAGAGTGAAGAATTCATCGACATCTGAAAAAGATTACCGAGCGTTGTCTCTGCGTACGAAAATTGTAACATGCTATCGATGCCATGAGCAGGGCCACATCTCTACCCGATGCCCTAACAGTTCAACCGGTGATGATGCAGAATTCAAGATACGCAAGAGAGTGGAGCTATGAGTAATCAATGAACCCAAAGCAATCATGCTGCAACGAGGTGAGAAATTTCCGATTAAGGGGCCGAATGCTGAAAGAGAATTAATAATGTTGTATCGCTATTTAGGATTGGTATTGTTTGCTCTATTCAAATTATAACTAATGTCATAATTAATGAAAATTGTCTCGAAATATTTTTACATGTGGTACAAGACGACAATATTAAGATTAGCATTGTAATTGGACGTAAGATTTAGCACAAGAATGTTCGGCTATTGCATCAATTGACGGTTTTTAATTATTTTAAAACAAAACTTTTAACGTTTGCTGTTTTTAATAATTTAACAACAGAATTACAAAGGCAAGTCCCTTCGAACTTTTAATAGGGAACGATAATGAAACAGAAGTAAACCTAGATGAAGAAAAAATCTCAGTCTAGATTTGAGAAAAACAAAGAAAAGGTAGTCAAGTTCAGTGAGGGAGACTATGCTTTAATTAAGGATAGTGAAAGATTACAGATTAAGCTTGTAACGTTTAAGAAGGCAATTTCTACATTGTTAATATTCACATGATATTTTACGAAGAATGCCAGATGGGCAGGTACCAAGCGAGCTGGATATCGACGGAATTGAGTGTGATTCATCTGATGATACAGTTGAAAGGGACTTTGAAAAAACGGGTGAAACAGTATGTCTTAGTGCATAAGATATTAGAAAGATGATGAGTTGAGAAAGTTTGTTGCTACGTGGTGGTGCCTTGCCTAGGATTCTTTAACGAAATGCGGAAGTGTGTATTAACAATAATGTAGAGCAAATGTGAAGTTGAACAACTGAAATCCGCTTAGAAAGGTAACAAAATTTAAGAATGTGAATTAAGAATGTTAAATGGCGACCTAAGTTATGGTTAAGAAAGTTGAGCTGTTGAAAGAGACAGTAAAGAGAACACCAGTGGATGTGAAACTATTGAAAGTGGCTGTGAACTTGTTGAAACACCAGTGGGTGTGAAACTGTTGAAAGAGATAGTAAAGAGAGAACACCAGTGGGTGTAAAACTGTTGAAAGAGACGGTAAAGAGAGAACACCAGTGGGTGTGAAACTGTTGAAAGAGACAGTAAAGAGAAAACCAATGAAGGGTAAACTGTTGAAAGAGACAGTGTTACATGAAGAATTGATCACTTTACATACTGGTCATTTGATGTTGTAAAGAATTCTTGGGTAATGATAATGTTTATAATCGGATATATTACATTATATATTCGAGGTAAAAGGCTATTATTAGTACAATTAATACAAAAAAAAAAAAAAAAAAAAAAGTTGGAATATTAAATTAAGTTTCATGTCAATTGAAAATTTGTAAGTCAGGGTGCCTAATTAATATGACACGAGGACGTGTAGTAGTCAGGATGGCCGTGTCGGAAATAAATTAGGGTATTGCACTGTCTGGCATACTTTTTGGTACCGTATGTGGTCTTATGTCTCTGTCTACTTGATGACTCGGTTGTCTCTTTCTACTTCAGTCTCATACGTCATTCTTGTAATATTAGTCTGGTAACATTAAGTACAGATACAGTGACTTCGGTCATGTAAGTCTTGTTTTGAAAATTGTCATGTTAATTTGACATTGACTATTGAGTCCTAGAAGTTTGCTTATTCATGCAGGTGTTGCAGTATTAGTGAATATCTGACTGTGTATTTCAGCGGAATGACAGCCCGACTGTCATCGAGTGTAGTCCGGTATAATGCTAAGGCACTTGAGTCTGCGTAATCGGTCTGCACCAGAAAGCCAAGGTGTCCGGAACTCGCTGCGCTAGAAATGAATAATAATAATTCAACATCAACCGGAGCAATTGATTTAAAAACTAAGTGTTAAATTAAATAAAACTGTTGTAAAACTTTCAACACCCGAACCCGACGTTTACTGTCGCCCGAGCAGGGACCCTCACCATACACCGTGAGGGATTTCCACAAGTGTTAAGGAAACAAAAAGCTAAGTAAAAAAAAAGTGTAGAAAAAAAAATTTAAATAAAAAAAAATAAAATCAAAATGAAAAATTAAAGTCAAAATAGGAAAGAAAAATAAAACCCAAATCTTGAATAATTCTGTTGCCAATTGAGTGCATTTTGTGAACTATGTTGGAGACATAATATAATTAATAAAATCAATATAATATTTATTAAAAGAAATTTATAAAAAATATGAATTTTTTAAATTATATAACGAGGACAAACCATCGAGCCTACGTGACCGGTGGAATGAAGTCAAGATAAAATATTGGAAGAACATTACTGTGGCGATAGCAATGCGTCTTCGTGTGGCATCAAACACAATAAATAAAACAATATAACGTAGTGATTGGGTTAATAAAGTCCCATATGGTCCCTTGGTAAGGATATCAGGCTCTCACCCGGAAGGCTCGGGTTCAATTCCCGATATGGAAAAATGAAATGTACACGGCAGCGTCTCTCTAAGAAGACGAAAACTAAACAACAAATATGGGTGAAGAATTTCGTACCTTGGTAGGCAATGCCAAAAAGGAATCATACGAAAATTAGTTTTTAAGATAACATAGTTTTAAGAAATAAGGAAAAAAATTCAATTCAAAACAATATTGAAAAAACAAACTATCCAATTTTTCGCAATACCGTCGAATAAGTTTACACATTTTAAAGTAAAGTTCAAATGAAAAAGCTTTAAAAGAGCTGCTGCCTATACATTAAAAATAAAGAAAATGAAAACAGATTAAAATTGGAAGAACAAAATAAATTTTTAACATTATATATTTAACAGGATGATCATCTTATACTAGAGTTTGATCGCATCGACGTCCTCGGAAATAAAATAATAAAAGATAATAAAAATGGAAAAGAATACTAAGGAAACTGTGGTGAGTGAAGCGTAAGAACGGTTGTATTAACAAATTTATTTTTAAAAATAACACTCAAAAACAAGCCAACTACCTTCCAAAGGAAAAAAGAGAGAGAGGAAAATGGAAGAAATAATGACAACTTTGGCTGCTTTAAAAGAAATCATGGTGGAGGTACAAACGCAATTAAGAGAAATAAGGGATGACTTAAAGAAACAAAACAAAAGAATCACTAATCTAGCTCTAGAGCAGCAACGACCACTTGCACGACCTAGCACAGAGCATTATTTAAAACAGATTTCCATTTTACCCGATCGCGTGAAAGAATTACAAGTTTTTGATGGAGATTCAGAAAAAAATGTTTCTTGGTTGAGTAAAGTTGAATCTGTTTTAAAGGAGTAGTACGTCATAGTTAGGAAAATACCTCTTTACCGCTCAATTATTTTACATATTAGGCAGAAAGTAAGGGACAGCACTGTGTTCACATAATGTTGCGGACGATGATTTGTCGGAGACTAATAGAATACTTGCCCTTCATTATGCTGATAAGAGAGATATACTCACGCTAAAATATCAACTAAGTAGAATGACTCAGGGAATTAACTCTATGGGTGTTTTTTATAGTCAGGTTAACCAACATTTTTTCTTCATAATCGGTTGCTTAAAAAATTGAAAATTCTCTGTAGAGGTAACCAACGCACTGATTGAACACCACCGAGACATGGGATTAAACGTCTTTATAAGGGTGCTAAATGGAGAAATGTCTCAATTTCTGGCAAATAGAAAGCCTCGTAACTTGCCTGAGGCTTATGCTATGTGTCTTGATTTAGAAAATATGTCAACCAGAAACCATCAGTTGCAGTGTGGCTATCCAGGTGGTTATGTTCCAGAGAGTGGCTCACGGGGAAATTTTGTTAATGCGTATTCTTCCGTGAGACTTTTTCCAAATGGCTAATCCTCTATCGCTAGACAAAACGCTCCTAGTTCCTATCAGATCACCATAAGATACACAGCTCCAAGGCCGGCCATCAAATGGAAAATATATCTGGTCAATTACGTAGTAGCTCAAACAATCCGTTAAGTAAAATTTAACGCTTACCCCATTTACAAGTCGAGAGGGGATGCCTCAGAAGTTGACTTTCATGATAACACAAATGACATGTTTTTCGAAGACATTTACTTTGTTGAGGGCCAGGATGTTCCTAAAAAAAACGATTTTACGTTTACATTTACATTTTTTGTTCTCCCTGACACGAAACTTTTGATGGCAACATAGAGGATGATATATTGAAAAACAATAAAAGTAGGGAGAAGAATTTTTTAAAGATAACACCAGGAATACAGATACATTTACTTGCAAAACCATCACGTTGCATTAACCCACTTTTTGTTGGTGCTCACCCGTCACCTACTAAACAGGTCCTCGATTCTTTGATTAAAAAGAATTCAGATTTTTTCAAACCACTTTCCCCTAGTGAATAAATAAAAACACAGATCCAAACTGAAGTAAGATCTAGCATACAGGAGCCAATTTATACTTAATAATACTCATATCCTTTTTACATGCGTGAAGAAATAGAGAAACAAGTTAAAGAACTCTTACAAAATGGTATCATTCAACCGTCTAATAGCCCATACAATTCAACAGTTCGGATAGTACCAAAATATCAAAACCAAATGGTGGAAAACAAAATCGCATGGTGATTGATTTTAAGCGACTTAACGCTGTTACAATTTCAGATACTTATCCTATACCCGACATTACGTTTACATTAGCAAGTTTAAGGAACGCGAAATTGTTTACGACTTTAGATTTGATTTGGATTTTATCAAATACGAATGAAAAAAGAAGCTAGGAAGAAAACTGCATTTTCTGTATTAGATGGAAAATATGAGTTTCTTAGACTTAAGTTTGGGCTGAAAAATGCCCCTCCAATCTTCCAAAGAATGATCGACGATGTGCTTAGGGATCATATAGGTAAGATTTGTTATGTCTATATCGATGACATAATAGTCTTTAGCCAGGATTATGATTCTCACTGGATCAATCTTGGAGCCGTCTTAAAACTTAAAAAACCTAACTTGTTGGTAAATTTAGAAAAAACCCAGAAACCCAAAAAAGTTCAGGCGATAAGACATATGGCTCCACCCACAAATGTCTAAGAGTTAAAAAGTTTCTTAGGTATGACCTCATATTATAGGAAATTCATTCATGATTACGCAAAAATAGCTAAGCCTTTGACAAATCTGACTCGAAGGTGAGGCTGCCCAAGTAAAGTCCGGGCAATCTAGGCAAATTGCTGTTAAAATTGATAGAGACGCATTAAAAGCTTTTAAGGAGTTAGAAAATATTGCTGTCATCATCGGAAGTGTTAGCGTTTCCTGACTTTGGAAAACCTTTTCAATGACGCCTTAAATTACGCTAGTGGAGCCGTCTTATCCCAAGACGATGATGGGATCGATCGTTCAATAGCATACATTTCGAGAAGTTTGACTAAAACTGAGGAAAGTTATGGGCCGAATGAGAAGGAAATGCTAGCAATAATATGGTCCCTGGAAAATCTTCGTTCTTATCTTTATGTGGCTGGTTTAATTAGGGTTTTTACTGATCACCAGCCCCTCACCTTTGCTCCAGGCAATAGAAATTTTCACGCAAAACTCAAACGTTGGAAAGCTCGAATTAAAGATTTTAATATATAAACCAGGAAAATCGAATGCCGTAGCAGATGATCTTCCGCGGATACCCACGCAAGCAAATCAATTGACTTCGGCATCATCAGTAGATGAAAACGGCGACAATGAGTCAATAAGGACAATTCATAGTGCCTTGGAGGATGCTTCACAACTTATTCCTCATGTTGAAACTCCTATCAACCTTTTTAAGAACCAATTAATTGGTTACAATTAGTGGATAAATTTTATTTTCCCAAATGTCAAAACTGACCAAGGAACAAATTCACATATGCCAAATTTGCAAGCTTCACAAATATGATAGGCATAATAAACCACATTTACAACCCACTCCTATACCCACCTACCCGTACGATATTCTTCACATTGATTTATTCATGCTAAAAAAACAAATATTTCTAAGCTGTTTCGACGAATTTTCGAAATTCGCTAAATTATTTCCTATTGATTCTAAGTCAGCAATCAGTTTGCGGGAAAAATTGGCAGAAATCCTACATTATTTCGGTGCACCTAAACTTATAGTCTCCGATAACGAAAGGGGTTTCTTGTGTCAGACCATACTTGATTTTCTTAAATCGCTTGAGATAAATCTTTACCACACGCCTCCACAGAAGAGCGAGGTTAATGGGTAGGTAGAAAGATTCCACTCTACATTCCTGGAAATCTATAGCTGTTTAAAAACACAACACCCAGACTTTGAAATGTTCGAGTTAGTTTTTATAGCGGTCGATAGATATAATAACTCTATTCATTCGGTAACAAAACAGAAACCGGTAGATATTTTTTAAAACTTCGAGGATAAATTATCAAGACCTTACTGATTTTAAAAGGCAAACAGAAGAGGACATTAGGGGACTGATCGAACATCGCCAGAAAGTGGTTCTTAACAGAGAAAATAAAAAGCGTTCAGGACCTGAAAAGTATGTAGAGGGAAACTCAGTGTATGTAGCCAATAAACAGATTAACACTAAGGAGAAAAAGTTGTTTAACCTAGTACAAACGAGATCTTGGAAAATGTTTCACAAATTTCATATGAGAAGTTGAAAAGATGGAAATCTAAGTATGTAGTCTGTTTGGTATAGTTGGTTAAAAACTAAGTTTCATTGAAAACGAATTCGATTAATTAACGCTTCACAATCTTCAATTTCTATTATTAAGTTATAAGAATTCAAGTAACATAAAAAAAAAGATCTCTTCCGAAGATAGTTTTTCGTATTGTCTGAACTTGCAACACTTCAATGAAGTGAGTACTAAGATTTTCCTACATACATGGAAAAGTATGGCGATCTACAACTGCTGAAGGAGGATGCTTGCATGTTAGGCCTTTTGAAGAAAGCAAGTGCACAATACAGTTTCTTATCGGACGCCAGGAAGATCAACAAGCAAATGGATGAAGGGATGGTCTTTGTTCTCAGCTTCAAGGCCAGGAAGATCAACAAGCAAATGGATGAGGGAATGGTCTTTGTTCTCAGCTTTAACGGGTCCCTCCATTCTCACTGAGGAATGGAATTGCGAGGAGTACAGCGGCAAGTCTGTGCTCTTTAAGATGTCTTGATTCATCAATTAGCTGGTTGTCGGTGGGACATTTACAACAGACGGTGTTACCGTCTGAAAAATTCTACTAATGGGCTTTCACAACTTCAAGATATTTGACCTTTGCAAGCTGCAACAATTCAATAATTTGCGATACGCAGGAAGTAGGGAGGAGTTAACGCCCCTTAGTAGGCTACTGGGAAATATTGGCCCAGAAAGCACACTACAGAATTGTGTGTGACTGCTCAACTTATTCCCAACTGGTTTTAGCTAAACATTGCTGACATTCCCTATCGGGGAAGCTAGAACCAATTTATTCGAATACCAAACCAAAGCAAAGTCTAGCCGAATAAAGCACAGTTGTCAACTATGAAAAACATAGTGCTAAATTAAATAATACTGTTGTAAAACTCTCAACACCCGAACCTGACGTTAACTTATATATACGATCACAAAGTTGTACCAAATCTGGTGTACTACTTTGCCTGTAAAAATTGTCAGCGCAGTAGTCTTTGAGTCTTGATGTGGGTGGGAACTCTCTAATTTTGTCTTGGGATTTCTTGAAATTTCTCCAACCACAGTTTGTTGATGCAAATATTTATTTTTCTTTACAACCCAGCTGAGGAAAATCTAAAGGGAAGACGGATTATAAGAGCCGATGATTTTAAACGCTTTGGGCTTAAAAAATGACTTACGCTGCTCATTAAGTTTTTCAATTTAAACACCCATGATAAAGTGACAATAATAAAGTGACAGGGCACTCAGTCGCCACTGACACGCCCAATCACAATTTAATATTTATAAGTAATAACAAATAGCAATATTTATTAAATAACTAAGTTTCCTAGTAATGCTAACGTGGGCCCTTTTTCAGTAGACTCTCGCCAGCACCAGCTACAAGAACAAATTCTTCAGCTACAAAACAAGCGTCGGCCATCAATTCAACGGAACAATGCATACTTCTAAATATTGTCTCCGACGACCACCACAACAATAAGCGCTGAATCCAAAAGTGCAAGTACGAGGCAATTACTTACACCAGCCAGCAACAGCAGCGCCCAATGCGCTTCACCCTCAAATTCGCTTCCACCGCAAGTGTGGTTCACCGCTGTCAGCCCTCACAACAACAATAATTCCATCCACTGCTCCAACAGCAACTCTAACAGCAGCAACGTCTGCGACAGCTTCGATCACCGGCCGACAGACTACCTCAACAAACTCTGTCCAACCAGTGACGTTGAATACGAATTCATCTGTTTAGACTAGTATGGACAGATATATTAACATAAACAAGCGAAAGCTTAGCCCTCAGACAAAAAAATATAATACACCCACTAACTCACCGAAAACGAACAAAAATCATTTTGTTCAACGCAAAGCTTTGGAAGGCAATAGATTCCAATAACTGGCAAATCAGCCCGAACCTCAAGAAAAAGAATCCCAAAAGAAATCCCCGCAAGCCAAGCCGCCACCATTTTACATCCGTAGTGCAAACTGCACTACAAATGTGCCAAAGTTGGTAGCCCTAGTTGGTCAGTACAACTTTTATGTGACTTCACTCATAAGGGGGTAGATAAGAGAGACCAAAGTGCAAACAAAAAACGAACTGTTCTATGGTACTATTGAAAAGTACTTTAGAACGGGAAGTGTGAGTGTAGAAACACATTCCAACAGGGCGGCAAAGGTCGTTAAGCCCTGATTAAAGCATTGAACTCCCTACTCAGGAAATTGTAGATGCATTGAATGAGAAGATCTTAAAGTTCAAATATTCTGAACAGAAACAAAGAGCCACAACGTCTGTTTAAGGTAGAGCTACAGCCCGATGCGCGAACATTAAAAACCAACGCAGTGCATTCTATCCACAACCTGCAAGGAGAACACCTCAGAAGGACACACCCTCCACAATGCACCAAGTGCCAGGAGTTTGACCTCACAAGGTCGTTCTGCAGTCTTCGCCCGGATCGCTTTGTCTGTGGACAAATGTGACAAAAAATGCCAATTAAAGGAAGTGCAGCAACTGTGGTGGAAATCACACCGCGAATTACAGAGGTGCAAAGAAATCAAAGGCTCGTATCTAGGGAAGGACATTTATTTACAGATCTTTTCAAGAGCAATAAAGTCATCAGCGACTCCAATAATAACTTCCCCTGGAGAAACATTTGCAAGAGTGCTGCGCAACGGAAATTCACATATCTCTCCAACGGTGAATACCGCTACTATTCAATCTAACGCGGCCAAAAGTTTATAATTCCCCCCTTCATAGTTCCCTCTCTGAGCACCCTAGTGTAAAGTGAGTCACCACAAATTCCAAGCGGACAAAGTTTCTGCAATTATTAAAAACTATCTGAACCCAATAAAGTCGCCTGGTCATGACAAAATATGATCCAATAACTCCCCGATCTGTGCCGTGCAACGTATCTGCGAACTCGTCAACGTAGTAGTAAAAACTGGTCACTTTCCCATAAGTTGGAAAATATCAATAATCATAATGATCCCAAAACCCGGAAAGGAGAAAACATAGCCATTATCGTAAAGACTTACCAGTTTATTGCTAAGTTTCGCAAAACTATTTGAAAAGGTTCTACAACTCCGTGCAAACACAATCCTGGTTAACCAAAATATAATACCACATCAACAGTCAACCGTGGCAACCCACTTAAAGGAAGTTAAAAAGTGGCTAGCAAATTGGCGCATCCGTGTAAATGAATATGTAACCAAGTTACGTTTACCCTCAACAGACAAACCTGCCCATCATTGACATTGAACAACGTTTCAGTGCCCCAATTCGAAGATATTGTATATCTTGGAGTCCACCTCGACAGAAGACTAACTTGGCGTGAGCATATCGACACCAAGAAAAAGCATCTACAGCTTAAAACAACCGGATGACATTGGCTCATCAACCCAAATCTCTGCACCTGTTCATTCGAAGTGCTATGCAATGGAGGTGCATTTGCAATATGAATATTAAAATTATTTGACAGCAATAATTTTATTGCCTCAGCATTAAGTGAACGTTCGTTGTCACAATAAATAGTTTTAATTTTTTTAACAGTTGGAGCAATGGACTTTTTATGTCAACATTTGCTCGGGAAGCAATGGGCTGCACCACGGCAAACTTGGAAAATTTGACAAGACATGTAAATAAAAGTTTCTTATCTGTTGAAAAAACGTCGACATGTAGAATTTCTCCTGCTAAAGATAGAATGGGTGTGACATCTAATAAGTGCATTATAGCGTGTCTATCATACTTTGCCACTGAACAAATTTCGCAATTTGCAGCAATCTCTGTTGCTAGTTTGTTCAACTGGGCTGGGCTGCTCGATGAGCTCTGTTATGCTCAGTCGTTAATACACTCTTCAAAAGAATTAAGGAAACAAGAAAAAATTCACAGATTTTCAGACTATTTGACGGACCGCACCTATGTGAAAAATGCTCGTACCGATATTTAAAATTTTTAAATTTCTTTTATTTTTGAACTTATGCAGTAACTGATGCAGATCGGGACGGATTAACGGTTCAGTGGATCAATCTGAAAAATTTTCAGGGTTATTAAGGGTACATTAAGGTAAAAAAAAGTTGAAACCCGTTGCTCCCTGCTCAATATTTGCAGTCATACAGCCGATTTTCAACATCAAGTGAAAAATGCGTTTTTATTACTAGGGGGATACTGGGGGAAATAAAGGACCTCGTTCTGGAAGGTCTACGCGGACTTTAAAGAAAATTCATTGCAGATTCTAAAACCGTCTTCCGATTTTCAATACGACCAATTATTGTCGATATATACTTGCTTAAAGATAAAAAGGACCTTTTATGTTCAATTCAGAATATCTCCATGACACATGGACGTAGTAAGAATTTTGAGAAACAAAAATTAATCCGGCTTTTTGGTCCTTCTGATCAATTCCAAGCCCGTGGAGCCCAAGAAAGAAGGAAAAAAATCTGAAAATTTGTTTTCCGTCATAGTTTTCAGGATGCGTGGAAACCTTGTCCTGGAAAATTTTCTGCTCCACGAATTCGGAAAGTAGAATCTTAAAGATTCGAAAGCTTTTTTTTAATTTTCTGTACGATAATTTTCACATAGATACGGTCCGTCAAAAAACCTGAAAATATTTGGATTTTTTCCTTGCTTCCTTAATTCTTTTGAGGAGTGTATTTGCATTTATTCTGTTCGGTCAGGAAAATTGCTTACTAGGAACTTCGAGTACCTTAAAGCTGTGGTTAGGAACATTTCGACAAGTCAATGCTGAACGAAGGCAAGCACTGGAAGTTCGCGGAGTATTGCATTGACTGCGGCCGCATTTACCACATCTTGCAAAGTTTGCATTAATGTGCTTCCATCAGACATTTTAATAATATGTCTTGTTTTTGTCTGGAAAAGTAAGAATGTTCTTACTGAAGAGAAATCTGCTTCTTCGATGAAAATTTGATTCCTAAAACAATTGACCAGCTTGTCTGTTGATTCAATAGTGTAGGTCATTTGTAGGTTTGATTTCGGCCTTGAAATTTCGATTTTGATCTGTTGAACTGTCTGAAACTTTGGATTCCATTGTCGGCATAGTTCTTTTTTTTGTTAAAATGTGGGTTTTTATTTTGACGAATTTGCTTGACCATCGTGATTTTTTTGAATGCTTTGGGAATTATATATTATTATATTTTTTTTTTTTTCTATTTTTCCACAAATTTTTTTGTCATTATAAATGTTCACACGTGCTTGGTTTTTAAGGATTCGCGATTAGTTTTCGAAGACTTTCGCCTACGGAGTTTCGATTTCTTGTTTTATTATTATTTTTTTTTTTTCATGCCGTTAAGTGCCAGTTATTCAAATGGTTTAGATGATTATTGTCATTTTTATTTGCGACCGACTGGCCGACTTCAAATATTACTAGAAACTAAACTTATAATATTTTATAATGACCCAAGAACCCCACAGCCAAACAATAATGGCTGAATCAGCGCCTCGTGTCATCCAGTTGGTAGCCGCGGTCAATGGGCCTCAGTTGGAGGATCATATTTCGGGCAACCGTGTGACCGACTAAATTGCTGACGCTGCTCCTGTAACTCTGTTGCAATCGCTTACTTTCTCTTATTTGCTTAGCTGGTCATAACTTACATATAAATTAGTAAATGACTTTTCAGCATATATAATGCTGCCATTACTAATAAATACGAATCAGCAGCATAAATTATTATCAATTATATAATGTAAACTTATTCATATGTGCAAATACGTATATTCATATATTATATACTAGAAAACCCGGCAAACGTTGTTATGCCATATATGTAAATAATTTTCTAGTAATAATAATTCTAGCTGACCCGGCGAACTTTGTTCCGCCTTAATAATGACGATAAATAAGCAGATTGTGTTTTTTTTTTGGAAAAAATACAAAAAAAAATTAAATAACTACATTAATCATTCATTATTATTTCTGTATTTAGTACATAGGTTGCTCTTCACTTAAGTACCTTGTGATACACGACATTTTTTGTTTTTTTATCAGGCGCAAAAACAAACAACCCAGATGGTCTTCCGACCCGTGAACATGCCACGTATAATTGACCATGGGAAAAACATGAATGTTCTAGATTTAAACCACAAACTTTTAAGAATTGGCCTTGTGATTTGTTGATGGTCATGGCAAATGCAAGACGTATCGGAAATTGAAGTCTTTTAAATTCAAACGGCATATCGGTTGGGATCATCGGGATCCTCAGAATGAGAACTTTCTCACCTTTGAATTTTCCTATCATTATCGTATCGCAAATTACATTGTTCATCAATTTATTAATCACCAAACGCGTACCGTTGCACAGTTTTGGTTGGTTTATGTTTCGAAGCATGATAACTACGGAGCCAACCTTTAGGCGCAAATTGTGCGGTGGTAAGCCAGGCACGTCCAAAGAGTTTAAAAATTCAATTGGATAGTTGGTGGCTTCATCTTCATTTGTGACGCAGTCAATAGATTTGTATGAATGCATTGTTCCAATGATCTTATTTTGAATTATGTAGTTCAGGTCATCTACATCTTTATTCTTAGCCGCTAAAATTGCTCGCTCACTCAACCATTCATTATTTTTGTAGTTAGAAATAATATTTGGAAATACATTGTTGATAAGTTCGTCTTTTGATGAGACAAAATTACAGAAATTATTTGGAAATGATATTAATCCGCTCGATTC
The DNA here is from genome assembly GCA_035045865.1 of Drosophila austrosaltans. Classification (NCBI taxonomy): domain Eukaryota; kingdom Metazoa; phylum Arthropoda; class Insecta; order Diptera; family Drosophilidae; genus Drosophila; species Drosophila austrosaltans. The sequence continues at coordinate 10,594,030 of JAWNOQ010000003.1, forward strand.
ATCGACAGGTACTTGACCATTACCGATAGTCAGCAATTGCTCCGAGAAATCTTCAGCAGTCATTGCGTAAATCTTTTAATGTTCGGTTAAGTGCTTCTAATGCACGTTTATGCGCCATTGTGCATTCGTCCCAGATGTATCTTGTTCTGCGTCGCAAATTATCTATTTGTTGCCTTCTGTTGTTCGCTCGGCGATTCTGCATTGCAAACCGAGCTGTTTCACGGGCTGCTTCACTTTGCTCTCGTGATTGAGAAGCACGAAGTCGAGCCATACTATCGCGGCGCTGTTCACGTGCAATTTCTTCTTCAGTCCTTTCATTTGCAGTATTTTGTATTCTTCTTGCATTACGGCTTTGTCGGGAAAGATTCGATCGTCTTGGTCGCGGCATTATTAATTAAACTTCACTTCACTTCAATCCACTTGATAGAAAGAGTTTTTTTAGTTTGAGTTCATCGATGACATATGTATATATGACATATGACATATGTAATCCGGCAAACTTTGTTCCAAAATATTTCACTTATTTCTTAATGTCAAGATACACGGGAACGCTGTCGAACGGGATAAAAAGTATCCTATGTCCTTTTCCTGGCTCTAAGCTACCTCCCTACCAATTTTCAGCCAAATCTGTTCTGCCGTTCTTGAGTTATAAGTGGTGTAACTAACACGACTTTCTTTTATATATATAGATTATAGATTATTATTATATACATATATTGTATATTATTATGTACATATGTATATATATGTATATATGTACCACCAATAAATAATACTTAAGCATATATATTGAATTATTGCTCTCTCCCAAACCTTCTTTTTGATATATTTGCTGAAGCCATTATCCAGTGGGTGTCAAACTTGCTTCTGACTCACCGTCGCACAGTGGGGCCTCCGCCCGAATAGCTGACCACAAATCATTTTTTTCACCATCGCGTTGGACAAAAGCCAAAAGTGAAATCGACAGATAATACTTCAGAAGCCATGGATCCGAAATGTTTTTGAAATCCGATAAGAATTATAGGTGCCACATCATCTCAATATGGAGATATTTTTCATGTATGAAAAAAATTTAAAATTTTTACAAAAACTCGCAAATTTGAAACTGAATATTGTCTGAATCAAACAACTGATCTTGAATATTTTTACTTTATTCGAAAAGTAAATCAATTTAGTTATTTGTTGTAAAAAGTAAAATGAAGTTAATCCAGTGCTTAACAAAAATTAGAGATCACTAGATCTTATATTTATGTTAGATTCATCTAACTGTACTGTTTCGAGGATTGATCCCTTAGTCGTCCCCGAAGACAGTTTGCATCCAACTTTGGACTTAACTATTGATCTACCTTTTTATTATCAAATGCTGGTTCGACGTCTCGTACCCGTTGCTCAATGAGCTAATTCTTGCCACAGACTGGTCTTATCTGTACTCCTGTATTGATATGAATGCTGCATTTGTTTTTTCTATGATACTATGTTTTCACTTTTTAATGCTTGTGTTCCACGTGTGACCCATGTATTGTCTGACAAGTCGCCATGGTTTACACTTGAGTTAACTAATTTGAAAAATGTGAAGTCTAAATATTATAGAAAGTTAAAAAAATCGGGTCGACCGTCTGATTTCTCTCTTTATGCTGTTGCTCGATCGAATTTTTTAGTGCTTAATACACTATGCTATAAGGATTACATTAGGCGTTGTAAGCTTCAGTTTTCCCGTGATCCTAAGCAATTTTATAACTTCGTTAACGCCAAACGTAAGGTAGCAGTGCACCCGTCCCATTTATGTTTTGAAAATAATAAAGCTAACGATGATCAGGCATCGTAACATATCATTGCCGATATGTTTGTTGATTTTTTCAAAACAACCTATTCCTCCAAAGAGCATCGAGCTAACATTTCATATCCCTATCAGATGAAAAGGTCTAATTGCGTCCTTAATCCTGTGGTCGATGAAAGTTCGCTTCTCAGTGTGCTTACTTAGGTGAAGCCCGTTTACTCACCAGGACCTGATGGGATACCTGGTTGTACTCAGGTTGTGCGCTAAGACTTTGATTTCCCCAATTCTTAAGTTATTTACTTTTTCCGTTGAAACTTATTTTTCCAACCATTTGGTAGGAATCTTTTATTATTCCTTTGCATAAAAGGGTAATAAATCCGTAGCTTCAAACTATAGGGGTGTTTCCAAATTATCTGCTATTCCGAAAGCATTTGAGAAAATTATAACTTCTCAACTGCAACATTTCTGTAGTTCTATTCTTTCATCCTCTCAACATGGGTTCATGAAACGTAGATCTACTACCACTAACTTTTTAGAGTTTACTTCTTTAGCGATAGAAGGGTTCAGGAATGCATTGCAAACTGATGTCATTTATACTGACTTCAGTAAGGCTTTTGATACTGTCAATCATACACTGCTTTATTCAAGCTGAACGAACTTGGGATTCCAAGCCTTTTGCTTAATTGGATTTCTCAATATCTTAATAACCGTACACAAAAAGTTTTATTGAAAACTTATCTTTCGAAGACCATCAATGTGACCTTGGGGGTGCCACAAGGTAGCCATCTAGGACCATTGCTTTTTACACTTTTCATTAATGACCTTCCGTCAGTTGTAACTCACTCTCATGTGCTTATGTACGCTGACGATGGTAAACTTTGTACTAGTTTTAAAGACTCAAGTACCCCACGTCTGCTTCAAGTCGATCTTAATAACTTTCAAACTTGGTGTGAAATTAACTTATTAAACCTTAATGTTTCAAAATCTAATATCATGTCATATCATAGATCCTCTTTTCAATTAGTGGTGCATTATCTCAATAATACCCTACTTGAACGTTTGAACGAGATTAATGATTTGGGTGTACTCATGGACCACAAATTTAATTTTACTCGTAATATTAATATCACTGTCAGTAAAGACATGACTGCTCTTGGTTAAGCGTTGGTCGAAAGAATTAAATGGTGATCTTTACACAACCGCAACTCCTTTTATTTCACTGGTCCGCCCCATTTTGGAGTATGGATCATAGGTTTGGTCTCCACAATATGGATCCCACCATGTTAAAATTGAAACTGTTCAAAAACAGTTTCTAATTTTTGCTCTTCGTGGCTTAAACTTGAATCTGGAAAATGTTAACTTGCCCTCTAAAAACTTCTTCTAATTAACCTTCCCTCCTTACTTAATTGTAGAGTATTGCTTGGTACTTTGTTTATGCACAAGCTTCTAAATCGACAAATAGATTGTCCTAATTTACTTAATCTATCTATACCTTGTAGGCTAACCCGAAATTATGTCCCTTTAACTTTAACACGCTGTACTTCTAACTATTCTTTTGCGGAAATTTGAGCAAAAGCCAAAAAACTAATGCAACCTCGCGTTAAAAACGAGTTTCATGTATAAGGAAGAAGAAGAGCGCATGCAAGTTTGGCAAACCGTTGTTTGATATTTACATATTTATAAATATATAAATCAAGTCAAACCTACATTAAGTATTAATGGCTTGAGAATAAAATGTAATTAGAAAAAAAAAAAATGTTTGATCCGATTTTTCCTATGAAAACTATAGCATATAGTCAACCGATATGATTGAAACTAAGCACAGACATTTCTATATGTATTAAACTTCCAAATAGAACATTTCGGGACAATCGCTTTATAAACACTCATGCTATTGCTCTAAGACTATATTTGTTACCGATCGTTCCTAAGGGAGCTATATGATATAGTCAACCGATTCTGATGAAACTTGGTGGATATTATAGAAAGTATATTAAACTAATTAAAATAATTCGATTGAAAAACAACAAAGTTATGGAAGCTTAACTTTGTCCTCGATCTATCGTTTTTATGGGAGCTATAGGATATAGTCCAACGATTCTGATGAAACTTGGTGAGTATGTTAGAAAGTATACTAGACTAATATAATACAAATTTCGTAATATTTGATTGAAAAACAACAAAGTTACGGAAGTTAAGCTCTATTCTATCGTTCCTATGGGAGATTTCGAGATATACAATGCCTGCAGCAAAAAGAAGCCTATGTGCCAAATATCAGCTCTGTAGCATTAATGCTCTCGAAGGAGACCAAAATTAACATCCCCTGCGAATTTTATGAGTGAAATATACCTTAAAATATTTTTCAACTTTGAAAATGAATGACAAAGCAACCCAAACGTGTGGCACCTACGTAACACTCAATTTAAAGCTCAGTGAAATAGCTATCGTTTTCCTTTTTACATTTTGAAAATAGCTTCAGTACTTTAGAAAATATGATTTATGACTAGCGAAATAAGCGATGGCCCACTGTGCGTCGTTGCACGCATACATATACAGCGTCCACTCTCGACTTCTTACTCTCTTGTTAAAGACCGATCTTGCCTTCGTATCACTTCCCTTCGCGACGCGAGCCGATTCTCTGTTCTCTGAGCGTAGCTTTAAATTACATATGGACATGCGCGTATTCGCTGTACATTTTCCATTCGCGACTACGCATATGTATGCATATTGCTTCGGCTATGCATATGCACTGCCAAACTCCGACGACTTCTTATTATGATCGTTTGATTTTACCTTTGTTCTTTTTTGTTCTTGTGACGTTTTTTATTTTTTCCTTATTCACGATTTGCATGCTTTTAATTAATCTCGAACCAGAAGTGTTTTATCGGGTTGAGGTAAGGTAATTGCAGTGGCCAATCGGAAATCTTAATTTGGTTCTTGTTTAACCACTCAGCAGTTTTTTCTCGGCATGAGCTAAGGGTCATTGTCATGTTGGAAAGTGACCTCCGAAAGGGATTTCACCCAATCAGTCGCACTTCTTTTGAGTCCATGACCCAAAATTGAAACATATCATCCAAAATGGCCTTTCCTACTTTATCAGTGGTCATACAGCCCCACAAACCACCAGATTCCCACGGCCAAACTTCACAGTAGTTTGAATATGGCGACGTTTCAACTTTCCTTTGGCTTTTTCCAGATCCACAGTTTGCCATCCGAATGATATTTGTTCATATTGGTTTTATCTGACCCTACTACTGTTTTCCAATCTTCAGGAGTGAAATGCTTGCATTTATTGGTAAAGTTCAGCCGCAAATTTCGATGCTTTTGTGTCAGTAGACGCTTTTTTATTTTGCCCCGTACATGGTAGCCCTTTTTGCGCAAAACTTTTTACCCTGCTTCGTTGGATATATGGATCCCAAGATTCTCTCAAAGATCAGCATTGATTTCTGATGCAATTTAGATGTCTAACACGATCAATCTGACGTTGAAGCCTCCTCTACACAGTTTTATTCAATATTGGCTTCCTTCCAGGAGTGCTTCATTCAGGCTTCTCAGGCATATTTTTACAAATTTTTCAGACAGGACTTACTGAAATGGGTAGTTTTCTGGATAATTCACGGTGTAAAATCAATTACTCTTAAAATGGACAGTTTCTTTCAAAAAAATTTTTTGAACCTAGAGCCATGTGCCCATATGGCATAAGAATGCGATATTTACTAAAAAAAGGAAGCTTTCGTTTATAACAAACAGCCTAATTTACCTTGTTAATAATCAAATGTTAAAATTTTATAAAGTTAACTGCTTTCCGATCGCACACTTTCGTAAAATTACACAGCAAAGTTCCATTTTAGCTTCCCTCAACTAATTGATCACGTGGCTTTTTTTCGATTTTGCTTTGTGTTATCGGAACATAACGGTACATTTCAAAATTACGCATTTGTACAACATCTGAAATATCAATGCTTACTAGCAGATGCAAAAAGAATATGAAAGTAGCTTTAAATTAGAAGTTTCAGCTTGTAAAAGCACTTTGGTAAAAAAGCGTGATCAAAAAGTTGAGTCACTGTATGTCGAAGAGTAAATATTCTCTTCGGATAATGCTTCTTGCTCATGCGACGTGGTGTATTCAGAGTAACGAGTTCCAGTCTGTCTTCTACGATTGTTAGTCTTTGACTGCCACGCAGTCGCAAAATCCACCACCTCTGGGCAACACTTGATAACAGCCTCTGATGTTATCTCTCTTAATTACAGCGCCCTGTTTCGATCATGCCTTATTGTCACCTGAATGACTTAGCATCCAGTGCCAAATTTGCATGACTCACCAGTCAATTCCAAAGTAAAATTACATTACTAAATGCCAAACATTACATGACATTCGTCACTTACAATTGTGACGTATGATTGCAAAATATAATGGGACACCAGAGCCCTCAACTAGACAGAGAAACAAGAACATTTTGTATCAATGGGTCTGTAAAACACGCAATAACCTGTTCCATCTCCGACATATATTTGTAAAAGAAAATATCAAAGAAGCTAACTTCGGCTTTGCCGAAGTTTGTATACCCTTGCAGCTTCATTGTTTTATTATTTAATTTAAAAACAAAAATTTTTAAGTAATTGGTATTAATGTTTAATAAAAAAACAAAAAAGAAGAAAAAGTCAACTAAAAATTTACCCACCAAGCACCGAACCATCGTGCGGACGATCTTTACGTACTACGCCACCATCCTCACTTAACTCACTTAAGCTAGTTCGACATATATAGCAAACGCATGGCATCTCATTGCCAAAGAAAATTGCCTTTTTTACTCGAGGTACCTCCACATTTTAGTTAATAACTCCGGTGATAATTATCCGATTCGACTAATTTTTAAACTTTACCTACACAATCGATTGAGGAACTTAGCTTTTCATGTTTCAACCATATAGCTTAAAATTCAAGCTCGAACACGTCTGGCTAAATAGACAGACGGACAGATGGATGGACGGACAGACGGACATGTCTCAATCGACTCCGCTGTTGATGCTGATCAAGAATATATATACTTTATGGGGTCGGAAATGTATATTTTTATGCGTAACAAACATCTGACCAATTTTATAATACCCTCTGCAAGAGTATAAAAATATTTGATGAATATTCTTAATTCCTTACAAGTGAAAAAAAAATGTGAACTACTTTGATTTTTGCCATATATGCGAAAAATCATACATCGCCACCATGTTGGACTCGACCATTTCGGTTAAAAGAAATGGGTGGCACTAAACACTTCTTTGGCAATTAGAGCTGTTCATTTTGAGCTAGTCGCGGAACTGGCAACAGATAGGTACATACTTTGCATCTGGAATTGCACCACTAGAATTACATGATCTATAAAAGGAAGACATGTCAATTTATTTGTCCTGTCCATTCAACCATTCTGGTAGGAACAAATAGTATGAAGCATAATTTAAGTATTGGCAGCAACATTACATTACAACTTTAATCAGATTGCTCATCGAAACGGAAAATAACATCAAGAGCAGGCCGCTAACACAGTGTCCAGTGAATTTCAATGTTTCAGAGCCTTTGACTTCAAACTATATTATACAAGAATCATCAAACTCAAAGCAAACATCAGAAAAGAAAAGTAATTGTGATAGTGCAAACAATATAGGACAGCTCAGAAGTTACCAGAATAAGTTGGAGAACATTTGCCCCATTGACGAGATAAGATGTTGGTTAGTAAAGCAGAGTTAAAAATAAATGAATGAGTTGTGGGTTGTACTAAATATTTTAAATTTTTTTCTAGCTAACTTTCCCTGTAAGGAATATCTAATTACAATTACGTTAAAACCAAAAAACGGTGGACAAGAAAAATCTTTTTACATTATCAGATCAGAGTTCTTTATACCATCCTAAAAGCTTGTATTTTGGGTTATCTATCTTGCAGTTAGTTTAATTATTATTTTAGTTGTCGTCCGTTGTCCACACGACTTTGTTTTTGTATGCTGTCTGCTAGGCCTCGCGCTCAAAGCCCACAGATCTTTCTAAAAGCAACCATTAATAATACCGTCTATCAGTGGCTCGTTGCTCTACATCGCCATCTAATCCGTCACCCAATCCCAAGGTCTCTATCAAGGGGAATATACCGACTTCTTTCTTGAAAATGCATTTGGAGTAGACGATGGTCCTTTGGATCAGACCAAGATCCTTTGGAGCAGAGTGAAATCCTCACTAATAATAGCTATCACGCGGCTTAATAGAGAAAAAAAGACAGCAAAACGACAAGCTGCCAAGCGCAAGCATCGCATTGTAGAACAATCCATTCAATCCACAAACGAGGCAGCACTCTCCACGTGGTCCGAACTGAACCACTTCCTAGTTGATAGGTTGTGCGATCCTGAAACTCTTGAAGCTCAAAAGCCAAGTCTTGCATCACAGTTCATCCCAACAGACGCCAGCCGATCTGTGCCTTCTTCTAGGATTCAGGCGTTAAACACAAAGGTTTCCGTCAATAATGTCTCCTGCAAAATGTGCGGTGGGGATAACTATTCAATCCGCAACTGTTTGGACACTTCTCGGACATTGCCGTTCACGAGTAACGGCAATCAAACAAAATGAGTTGTAACTTAAATATTTCGCATGTGGCCATCACTTTTAAGAGTGTTCAAGTTAGCATAATTGCCACTTATCCAAATAACGGCACAACATTCTCTTGCACCACGTCAAAGATTTCCCTCCCAACGTACTACCACCAACAAAATCGTCAATTCGAGTCCTAGTTGGCTCAAGATATACAACAAAAACGTCCAAATGCAATCGCAATTTTGCGGCACTACATGTTCATTTATGACGTTTTAGCTCTTTCCCACACCAAAAAAGAAGACAATAATGCGATTGAGGAACTCCAAGAGGCTCTTCTTATGCTTCTTAATAGATGCCGAAGAAGTACGTGTTGCAAGCCATCACACGAGAGCATTACACACCCTTAACACAGATTTCTTCGCATCCACTGGAATGCTACCAAGCATTAGTTCTTCTTCATGACCGCTAACCCGCCATTGCAAGCGTCTGTCTCCATTCGGAGTAGCTCCGATTAGCTCAAGGTGATTGGCCTGCTTCTGCTTGTATGTTACCCGAAACGCAACGAACGAACTGTCACATTACCACTAGGTCGCACACAGACGATGGCATTTTGGTCGAGCATTCAGAGTGATCGCCTATATTTGGAAGTTTTTCTATATCAGAAATTTTCTTCCACCAACACTCACTCTAACCCAGCAGGAGGTATCTAAATTTGGAAAAGCTCTTGTCAACTTTATACAATAAAAAAAACATCCGCCAGAAATCCGATGTCAAGAGGCTAACTAACTCAAACATGCTCTCTCGTAAGGTGTTGTTTGTGCTTACGGTAGGCCACGAGTATTCGAACCTCTAAACTATGATGAACGTCATTCATTTATACCATCCCATACGGTTAACAGATACAAAGCTTGAGTTTTTTGTAAGCGCTGTTACTAAATACAGCTGATAGTTACCTCCCCCGAGAATGCGTAACCTTCTCATGGCCTTTTACTTAAACGAACCTTTTTTTTACGTTTTATTTGTTTGTTGGATCCCTTTGATAGGCTAATAAGACTAACAACAATTATGTAGTTTTATCGTAACCTAACATCTGAGGGGTGCTTCATTGATCTATGGCCCTGATTGATTGCTAGAGGGTTGAAAGGTCATTTCGTTGAAGACGAGTTCTTTCACTTAATCGGGTTAATGATTTGGCCAGGGTATTCGGGTGTGCCTGCAGTTTAGCGGTGTACTTTAGCTGTTATACCTTTATTCCGGTACACTAGGAATATGTAGATCTTTCTGTACGTTTTCGTTTCGGATATACCAAGGTTCTTCCGTGATAGTTCTGAGAACCTTAGATTGAGCCCTTTGTATGGTTTCCATATTGCTCTTGCTTGCGTTTCTCCACAGAGCAGAGCCGTACGTCCAGATGGGTTTTAACACCGAGTTGTAGAGAATGTATGCTTCCGCCAAGTTAATCTTCCGTCGAGGTGAACTCCAAGATATACGACATTGTCGGATTGAGGCACTGGCACATTGTTCAGTGTCAATGATGGGCAGAATTGTCTGTTGAGGGTAAACGTAATGCGCTTGCATATCTCTTCATTTACACGGATGCGCCAATCTGCCACTTTTCTACCTTCTTTGGATGGGTTGCCAGTTGCTCAGCAGCTTTGATCGGACATTTGGAGCGGCTGAGGATAGCCGTGTCATCGGCGAAGGTAGATGTGGTGAGTGTAGGGCTTGTTGGTATATCCGCTGTGTACAAAATATAAAGTGTTGGAAACAGCACGCTACCTTGATGTACACCTGCTTTTGATTCGAAGTCAACAGAGGTAAAGTTATTACAATTGCCCAATTGTGCCATGCTTTTCACGGAAGCCAAACTGATGATGTGGGATTATATTTTTCAAATAGTTTCGAAAGACTTGGCAATAAACTGACGATGATGGCTATGGTTTATTCTTTCCGGGCTTATAGATCATCATGATTAATGATTTTTTCCAACTTATGGGAAAGTGACCAGCTTTTACTATCGCGTTGAGGAGTTCGCAGGTATGTTGCACTGCAAAGATTGGGAGTAATTGGATAATTTTCGGGGTTATTTCGGTTTATTTCGTCATGATCGGGCGACTTTCTTGGTTTAAGATAGTTTTTAACCCCTTCTCATTTCATTCTACCCGTATAAAGTTTTAAGGCCCTGTTTTAAAAGTCCACAACATCGAGGATACCTCTACACTGCTGCGCTGGTTGAAAGTGTGTCCAAAACCTGCCGGATGTTTTAGCCTTGAGTCCTGGGCATTTCCTTGTGAGGGACCCCTAGTGTTCATTAGAGAGCCATAGATTAGATGGAAGCTCATGTCCTTGATCAATCGCTGTCAACGGTTTTTCCACCGCTTTTTCTGCCTACGTTGGAAGGACGAAAATCTCAATTAGTTGCACAAACAAGAGGAAGATGCCAAACGGCTATCTCTAGATCGGCAACTGGCGGTTGGGACAAGTAAAACTCGTCCTTCCCAACACCACCGGCTTATGTCGAGTTGCCGACATCACCCCGGTATTAGCGAGTTCGCCGTTCCATCGACCAGCCTCTTCTTTTCGCTACTGTAACCCGATATTGTGCTTTGTAATAAATAGGGCTTGTTTAAACGAAGATTTTGCGAGTCTATATTTTACCCAAGGTCAATATTGGAATTTCAAATCAATATTTGCGAGATTATCAGAGGACGTGACATTTTAAATCGCATTCGTATGTTCTTGCTCTCTTTTCTACATTTATTGCTTGTGTTAGCGCCCGTTATTCTTGCGTTAGTTAACCCGCGTGTGTGATCTGTTTTGTGTTGTGCGTTCACGGTACTCTTAAATATTTTCTCTTACTCTAGAAAGCAATGGCAGAACTTTAACTCCTGTGTGGGAATTTTGGTTCGTATACGCCCAATTTTTTTAATAATTCCTTTTATTTCTGTTGGATTATTTTTTTGTTATTACTATTTATTATTAATATAAATTGAAATTAATTCAACAATGTCTGTCTGCTTAAATAAAAAGTGCCCCCATCCTCTTAAAGCCCAGGAACATTTTTTGCTTTGTTGGCTTTGTGAAAATGTCATGCATTATAAATGTGCTGGTTACACAGTAAAAGTAAAGGACAGCCTCGGAAATGGTGGGGGCCTAAAATGAAGTTGTGAAGCGTGTCGGGATACCGAGATGGAGATGCGTGTATTTATGAGGTGCACTCGTGAGGGATTTAAAAATCTGTCGGCTGGTCTAATGAGGCTTCGGGATGAGTTTTCATCATTGGAAACTCAGTTTATTAGTTTTAAACTAGTGAACAAATCCCCGAAGCGAAAGAAAGAAGACTATCCCTAGGAATTTATTCCCCGATCCGCCTGCATCTATTAATCTCGCTGTTCCGACCACGTTAAATAACCCAAACACACCGAATTCGCAGCAACTGATATCGTTTAAAAGTCCGGTAACAGCCAATTGTACGGATTTCATTGGAATCTCTCCTGGTAATGGAACCACATGTGTCGCCGCGATATCAGGTGTAGTCTCTGATTTGTCCCGGCGAATATCCTGTCCCAAGGATATTCCCAATCAGATACTGACAAGAGGAGCTCGTAAAGCATTGGCAGCCACGGTAGCTTCAGTTTCCAGCGCTATGGCTGCTGTGCCGGCTGGTGTGTCTACTTCACTTGTCGGTATACCACCGAAAAAACAGATATTTGTTTCGAGGCTTGACCCTAATACTACTGGTATTGTACAACCAAGGACTCTGCCATTAATTATTTCTACAATATGCTCGATACCATTTTTAAAGTTTGTATTCCTCGCGGTAGATCAGTTCGGTCTAATAAACCCCCCTGGTTCACTCGAGAGCTGTCCAATTTAAGAAATGTTAGGTCGAGATATTATAAGAGTTATAAAAAGGCAGGTCGTCCATCAGATTTTTCTAAATATGCTATTGCTCGTTCAAATTTCATGAAGCTAAATACAAAATGCTACAAGGATTATCTTCGGCGATGTTAACTTCAGCTCTACAGAGATCCTAAGCAGTTTTACAACTTTGTGAACGCTAAACGAAAGACGAGCATGAGCCCATCCTTTTTAACTTTTGAAAACAAAACTGAATTTAAAAAAAAAAACAACCTATTCCTTAACGGAATACCACTGAAACTCTTCGTATCCTTATAAGTCAAAAAACTCAAATTGCATATTCAATCCTTTAATTTACGAAAGTTCGCTTCTCATCGTGCTTAAGCAAGTCAAACCTATGTTTTCACTGGTTCTGGTGGAATTCCTGATGTACTCAGATTTTGCGCTGAATTGTTATCCATAAAAAGTGTAGTAAGTCTGATGCTTCAATCTATAGGGGTATTTCCAAGTTGTCTGCTATTCCAAAAGCTTTTGAGAAAATTGTAACTTCTCAATTGCAACATTTTTGTAGATCAATAATTTCACCAGCCCAACATGGATTCGTAAAAAGTAAATCTACAACCACTAACCTTTTAGAATTCACGTCTATGACGATTAAAGGATTGGAAGATGCGAAGCAAGCTGATGTCATATATACTGATTTCATTAAAGCTTTTGACTCTGTTAACCACAAGTTATTGCTCATAAAGTAAAACGCAATTGGCTTCGCAAATATTCTACTTTGTTGGATTCGTGAGTATCTGACAAGCAGAACACAAATGGTCTTATTTAAGTCTTCCTTTTCTAATAGTATCAATGTGACTTCGGGGGTGCCCCGAGGTAGTCATCTTGGTCCGTTGCTGTTCACCCACTTCATAAATTATCTTTATTCCCATGTCCCCATGTCATAGCAATATGGTTTCGTCCAGTAGATTGCAAGCTGATCTTACTAATTTTCAGTGTTGGTGTCAGCACAATCTATTAAACTTAAACATCACTAATTGCAAAAAAAAATAATTTTTTAAAGCTCAACTTGACCGGGCTATTTCGATAAACATCTATAGCAAGCACAGGAAATTACGCTCATTAAATTTCGATTTTTGGATTCCTTTTTATTAATTTGCACCTTTATTGTTAAATGATCTAGTTTAAACTTGGTGTATGAGTACAAATTAAATTTCAATGCAACAACAACAAAAAATTTGTTGTACATAATTTATATTTAGTCCCGCGGGGATAGTGATAGAGTTTTGGTACAATTTGGAACTATGGGGCAAAAGAAAAAAAAAGAAAAAAATTTTAATTTTGACTCTATTATTCCGATATTGCATATAGCAGATTGTCGAATCCGCCGCAAACTTGATAATCATGCACCTTTAAGCCTTGCTACCAATTTTCAACCATATAGTTCAAAATACATGGTCCAATAGAATTAATAAACAGACGGACACATATACGGGCATGGCTAAATCGATTCGACTGTTGATGCTGATCCAAAATATATGTACTTTATGGGGTAAAAAACGTATATTCGTATGAAAACATCTGACCAACTTTATTATACTCTCGGACACTGATCACAGCCAATTTCAATTATAAATATCAAAGAAGCTAACTTCGGCTCTGCCGAAGTTTGTATACCCTTGCAGCAAAAAAATTGGTATTAATGTTTAACAAAATCAATTAAAACAAAAAAGAAGAAAAAACACACCTAAAAATTTTCACTTCTTCACCGAGCATTAAACCATCAAACACCGAGCCCATCGTGCCACCGATCTCTACATACCATGCCACCGTCATTTCTTTGCTAACGTAAGCTAATTCGACATATATAGCAAACCCTTTGTATCTCGCTCTTTCAATATCGTTCTGTGTAAGAACACAACTAAAATATTTCTGTCTCTCTCACATACCGCGTGGAGACGAATTTTTGCATATGTATGTGTGTGCGTGAGCATTAAAATACATTTAATTTCCATCAAATATGATTATTGATTTGTAACCTTAATAATTATCCGATTTAGTTCAAACTTGGTGTATAGTGTATGGATAAAAATTAAATTTAAATCCAACAACCGAAAAACAATATTTTTATATATTTCTTGTTTGGTGCCGCGCGGATTCGATCCCAGGTCTCTTGTGTTGGTACGGCAGATTTCTTTGAAATTTTTTGTTGCTGGAGTAAATTGCTTATATTGATGATTTGTTTTATTGATTTTAAGCCGTAATAATTATCCGTTTTGAGTCAAACTTGGTGGGTAGTGTTTTGGTATAAATTAGATTTATATTCCAAAAGAAAAATAAAAAATTTTTAATTGGAACCCTATTATTCCGATATTGGATATATCTTATAGTAATCCGATCCAACCGATTTTCATACTTTGTCTACCGACACCTTTAAGAAAGCTAACTACCAAGTTTCAACTACGTAGCTTAAAATTTAAGTTCGAAAAGCTGCGAACAAACAGACAGACAGCTTCCTTCTGCCTGTTACATACTTTTAAGCGACTTTAGAATACCCTTTTACCCTTTGGGTACAGGGTATAAAAATATATATATATATAAATACAAAAAAAAAAGAAAAAATCCAATCACATCAGAAAACTAAATAAACTAAAGGTTTCTTGCTGTCACCAAATCATCGTTGGAAGGCCTTCCATCTTTGGAGCAACAATTCAAGTAAAACATATTTTATAAATATGCGAATAAGTTTACCTGTCTAAAAATTTTCTTTTTGACATAAAAAAAAATTTTATATGTATATATGTAAATATATACATGTTAATGTGTATCTGCATAAATAGATATCTTATGTATATATATGTACATACATATTTAGATAAAATTATATATTCTCTCCATACTTTACTACCTGTCCTCGTCAATTGGTAAGAATCATATGGATGGTATGATACCGTATTTGGTGTATAATTTACACCCATATTCTAGTTGTTTTTATGGTCATCCAAATGATTCCCCTCGCGTTTGTTTTTTGCGTAAGCAGTTGTGGTTCTCGCTTTTCCTCATTAATGCATGTTCTTTAAATAAATTTTTAACACCTACTTAGGCTGTTCCTGTAGTCAACACCTGATCTTAACCACAGGTCAATGCCCTTAGCTATATTCGCGATATAACTTACGGCCCACGGGTTTTGTTCTGGTACACTGCAATTTGATTTCAATATACAAAAAAGTAAATAATATAAGAAAAAAAGAATTAAACCACACCGAATGCAACCGAACTAAATTTTTTTAAACATCTAAATTAAATTCCAAAA
The DNA here is from genome assembly GCA_035045865.1 of Drosophila austrosaltans. Lineage (NCBI taxonomy): Eukaryota > Metazoa > Arthropoda > Insecta > Diptera > Drosophilidae > Drosophila > Drosophila austrosaltans. The sequence continues at coordinate 10,609,555 of JAWNOQ010000003.1, forward strand.
ACCAACACCTGAAGATAACAGTTTAAAATGAAAGAAAATTGTTGCGCTTCTTAGGCCCATTGAAGGGTGTCCATTAGTCAATATTAAACATATTTTTTTTTCCCCTTTTTTACTAATTAATCATTAATCATAATGAATTTTTAACTCTTATTATTTAGAATAGAACTTAATAACAACAATTATGAATATTTTAAAAACAATATATTTTCTGAAGCTTGTGAGGACGCGAAATGGATCGCATCCACACAATTATCCTGGATTCCGGACATGCACGTCTGAGTTTATTGTTTTATTTTTGCATCTATTGTTATGACCTCTTATTATGATCTCGATTATTCTTTATTACAAGCCACTGAAGGCAACCCTTTATTCTAAGAAATCCAGTGTTATTTTTATTATCAAGGTTAATTTGAAATTGGCGGGCAATCCCGGTAGAGAGATTATCACCGGTAGGTTAATTCAAAATTGGCGGGCGATATCCACAGAGTCAGGGATGTATCGTCTTTCAGTGATCGAGTCAAGATGGGGTCCTGAGTTAATGAGGTCACACTAAGCCGATTAACCGGTATGTGTCGATAACGAGTCGATAAGGATGTCGATATAAAAGCTCAAATACGGGGAAAGAATGTGACCACTTGATGTTGAACTCTCGAAGCGGATAGACGTGCATACGGAAAGTATATGAAGTGTGAGGAAGACAGTTTTGATAGAAAAGAAAAATAGAAACAAAAGGAAAAACAAGAAAGGATAAGATCGGTGATAGAGACACGTATTAACAGTGGCAAGAGTGAGCGAGGATCAGTGTGTAAACAAAAAAAAGTGGTGTGGAGACTAATTATTTTCTGCCAAAAAAAAGGGCCACGCGGTCGGCTGCAACAAAAGATGGCTCGCGCCGATTCAGAGTAAGCATTGGGGTTAGAATGATAGTGGGATAGACCTGGTGCAGTCCGGTCGTCATTTTGTTTTCTTTAAAAGAAATTGTGCGCTTGATAAAAGGATTTTTAAAAAAAAAGAAATAGGTAAAACATATAAAACGAAATAAAGAATAAGACAAAAAAAAAGAAGAAGAAGATAAGACAAATAATAAGAAGTGAATAAAATTAAAAGGCATTAAGTGTTCATTTCATTTGCATGTGGTAGTATTGGTTTACTAGTTTTCCTTCCCCTTCCCACTAACCCCGCACTAGTAGAGGACAATCTCCCTACTAGTTCTTAATACCATCTATTAACCTCCGAGGTAGCAGAGGATTACTCCTTGCTGATCTCCCTTTTTCTAACTCGTAGTTTGAATCTCAGGTGATCTAACCCGTGCGAGGACCACCCTCCCGCCGAGGCTCGGTATACCTGAGATTTCTTACTCCTCCCCCCTCTGTAGTCAACCCGTAGGTTTAAATCTCAAAGGAATCTGATCCGTGCGAGGACCACCCTCCCGCCGAGGTTTGAAATATATCTGAGATTTCCTACCTAGATTTCCACTAACCCCCGGTACCAGGTGTGGAGTTGCCCACCAGTTACCCAGTCTCAGCTGTACGCCCGGGACGCGTAGGCGTGAACCTGGGGTACCCGTGACCTAAAAGGGGCAAGGTCCCATTAGGGATTAGCCAAAATTAACCCAACTGACCACGCCTCGTCACTCGAAGGTCTCGGCAGATACAAATTTCTTGTATTGTGGACCCAATAAGACTGAGAGTTGTACCCCGGCCTTAGAAGGTTCCTTACATGTGAAATGATTTGTAAGTCATAGCGCAACAACACAAGCAGTTTCATCTGCACACTTTTGCCGTGTATGTTCGCAGTTGATGACAAATATTCAGCCATGTTGTATGACCTCATTGGTTATGAGTTATAATGATGTCCAACTTGTGCTCACTCCTTTGCGGAACAAGACAACAGCTTAGTAATTGTAAATGGTCCTGCGTCGCCTCCATCAACTTAGGAGCAAAGCCAAATGCCAGCCGTATTGTCAATAGACCAGTTACTAGAGGCTTGTCAAAACATCTTCAGTCAGCAGCTGTTCCCGGTGAAGAGCCAACAACCGTATTATACAGTAGCCTCCAACAGATACCTTTACTTGATCATAGTAACAGTACTAATGAATATGCTGCTCCCACTAGAATAATTAAAAGACGAAAGAAAGGTCGCCCGGCTCGTGCGACTAATGTCAATACAGCCATTATTGATTACGCAGCTATAAAAAACATGATAGAACAAACCATCACTCGCCTCATACCCTTAAGCATTAATGCTCCAGCACCTTTAAATGATTGTCCATCACAATTAACATCAGCGAACAGGTCACATAGTGCTTCTTTCATTCCGCCTAATCAAGTCGCAGATATTATGTTAAAGTGGAATTTACAATTTGATGGTTCAGTTGAAGGTCTTGGGGTAGAAGAATTTTTATATCGTGTTAAATCATTAACCGATGAAACATCAGATAGCGACTTTTCAGCATTATGTAGACACTTGCATGTTCTATTTGTAGGCAAAGCCCGCGATTGGTACTGGCGGTACCACAAGCAGGTAAAGCAAGCTACTAACAATAATATTCTCTGGTCGGAAATGTGCGTCTTTCTTAGACAACATTATAAAAATTACAAATCTGATTTTATGAGTAAAGGAACAAATACGTTTTTTATATATGTATCATTGCTATATTGATTTACTTGCACTTCCACTCACTTAACTTGCAGCCGTTCACTTTAATGAATTATTTCCTCTTTCACTTGCTGCCGTTCACTTCAGGAATTCTTTTTCGACTGCTTGCTTGTCTTTTTTCTTTGCGCAGTCACCGTCCAGTCGTTTCGAGAGTTTTCGATGATCGTTGCCCAGGCTCTGCATTTTGGCAGATGCGGCCTGCGATCGACCAATTAAAAATTGCCACTACGACATATTCTGACGCGGCAAGCGTCAAGCGTCGGAGCCAGAATATGTCACGTACGTACTTTTTTGGCACCGTTGTCTGCGCAAAAGCAACTTCGACAATTTTCAGACCGAAGCTTCGCCACAACTGAAAAAATAAAATTAAAGAGACGACACAATTACCCATCAATTCAGAAGATACCAAAGAAATATCAACACTGAAGAGGTTCCGAAAACATTGCTAGTTGACAACTTACCACAACGGAGCAATGACAAAGGCATAGATGACCCACCCACCAACCAAATTAGCAGAAACATTAACCCACAACAAAGGAACGTTCCGTAAGCTAAAGTCTGTTCTAATTTTCGAGAAGAAAAAACCCATATTAAAGCCAGGCGCTCAATTAATCTACTTCTTTACATAAGATCTATATTTTGCTTAACTTAACTAAACAAAAGAAAAAAAAAGGTATATAAAAAATATACTAAAATAAATCAAGCTGACAAAATGAGTGAAGAAGATGATTTGGCAAAGTCTTTTCCGAAATTAAATTTTCCACCACCATCAGATTCGCATGCAGGAAACTCCACTAATTTTTCCTTTGCTCCTAATCAAAAATATGAAAATTCCATGTCAAGTTCTAATATATCTTTCTTCACAACTAACCAAAAAAAAGGCACTCTCAGAAATAATTAAAACAACCGTCCAAAATCTGTCCAAGTCCGAAGAGGATGAAGATATTCAAGTAGATAAAGTCTAAATGGCTAAAGCCATAGATCCGACGAGTCCGAAAAAATTCCAGATGTCATCAAATACCTCAGGAAGTTTTCTGGAAAAGCTGGTGAATTCAGTTCCTAGAGGAAAACAGTTGATAGGGTACTTCTAATGACAAAATAAAAAGATACCGAAATATTATGCTATATTCCACAGAATTCGACATAAAATTATTGGAGAGGCCGATGCAGCATTAGAAGCTTATCGGACTCCTTTAGATTGGGTTAAAATAAAAGGATGCCTCATGTTACATTATTCGGATAAAAGAGATATTAGCACACTTGAATATGAGATGTCAGTACTCGTTCAAAGAATCACAAAGTTATCACAAAGAACACAATTACCTTTCTTTGATATTAGATAAAATCGATTGCCTTGAACTAGGGCAAGATGCACTGATTGCTATGACAAATACCTACCGAGACAAAGTTCTAGATACTTTCATAAGAGGACTTAATGGTGATTTGCATATGCTTTTGACGGTGAAAGAACCGACAAGTTTGCCTTAGGCAAACCATATAAAATTTTTATTTAACCTTCAAATCATCAAATGGCAAGTTTTAATAATCATGTTTCATATCCCCAGGCGTATAATTTTCCACTATCCAGGGCGCTAGGCCAAGCAATAATCAAAAACAGAGACAACCTTTTATGCCACAACAACACGTAGAAAAACCCGCATTTACACTAAAGCCACTACGGGGGATAACGGTCAATTAATTTAAATGAGACAGTATGAAAATCCACCGCAAGGGAATTCAGCGAATAATTATTAGGATAGGAGACAACAGACTCAATCCTCTTATATGCACCAAGGAATTCATATAACAGAAACGTTTAATAGTTCGATGCCAAACATTGAAGAATATCAGTATGCGACGATAAAAAAGAACCATCGCTTGACTTAGAGAATTGTACTGATGATATTAATTATTTAGAATAAAGTCTTCCTCTTCGTTATAAGACCATCAAAATCTCCATACAGTTCTCCGATAAGGGTGATACAAAAAAAAGAAGACCCTTCTGGAATAAAAAAGTTTCGTATAGTTATTGATTTTAGGAAATCAAATGTTGAAACTATGCCTGACAAATATCCTGTCCCAGACATAAACGCCATTCTGAAAAGCGGTCTTGAAAAGCGGTTTCCATCAGATAGCACTCAATGAAGCAGACACTGAAAAGACAGCTTTCTCCGTAAACAACGGGAAGTGGTTGCGTTCGGCCTCAGAAATGATCCTGCATGTTTCCTACGAACATTGGATGATATTTTGCTTCAACATATCGGCATCAGGTGCTTCGTCTACGTTGGCGATATTATTATCTTCGCAAAAATCCAAAGAGAACCATTTTCAAAATCTAGAAATTATATTTAACACCCTCGAGAGAGCTAATATTAAGGTTCAATTAGAAAAATGTGATTTTGTCAAACAAGAAATTAATTTCTTAGGGTTCGTAATAAATAAAAATGCGATCCAAACGAATCCTCAAAAAATGGAGGCGATTGCTAGGTTCCCTAGGCCCAAAACTTTTTACGATTTGCGCTCATTCCTAGGAGCGACTGTGCATTACCGAAAATTTATTCGGGGCTATGCTGATATGGCAAAACCTTTGACAGAAATTTTACGAGGAGATCTAGGTCGAGCTACAAAAAATGTTTAAAAAAAAACTGTTATATCCTTCAACAATCTGCAAATACAAGCATTTTAACAGCTTAAAAAAACGTAAATATCAGATGTCGGGATGCTTCATTACCCAGTCAAACTACGCCCTTGGTGCGATTCTATCTCAAGATAATCGACCAATATCCTTCTTTCGAAGAACTTTAAGTAGGGCAGAAGAGCGCTTCGCAACAAACGAGTAAGGAATGTTGGCAATAATTTGGGCTTTACAGTCTCTTCGCCGTTTCCTTTACGGGTTGAAAAAGGTCAAGATCTTTACAGATCACCAACCATTAACGTTTGAACTCAGCAACAAGAGCACAAATGCTAAGATGAAGCGATGGAAGGTACAGTTGTAAGAATATACCCATGAGCTTATTTACAAAACAGGAAATACAAATAACGTAGCTGATTACCTATCAAGACCACCCGCTGTTAATATTAATACGCTTACGACAACTATTCTCAGAAATGATAGCCCTTTAAGGAACTCAAAACCGAATTACCAATAAATGTGTTTAAGAATCAAGTTATTTTACAAATTAACCATACTTTCCATTACGAATACAAAACGGTTTGTGCCACACATACCTGGCACATTATAACCAAACCAAAATTTACGGAGGAAATGCTCATAGAGTTACTTAAACAATTTCTAGATCCTAAAATGGTTAACTGCACAAATACTAATGCTTCCGAAACTTTATTTATCATTTATCAAACATTTATCAAACTTTTAAATTAGATTCAGCGCGGTTAGGGTTACTGATATAGTGAATGAGAAAGACCAGAAAAATATAATAATTAAAACTCACAAGCAAAACTCACAACAAGGAAAATTAAAGAAATCGTAAAAAACTGCAAGATATGTAAGGAAAATAAATACGAGAGGCATCCGAAGTTAGGACATACACCAATTCCAACTCACCCTGGTCAAATAGTTCACATTGATATCTTTACGACTAAATGCTATAAAATTTTTAACATCAATAGATAAGTTTACTAAATTTGCAGTAGCCAAAATTTTAGCTGGCAACGATATCGAATCAATAAGAAGACCACTAAGAGAAATTTTATTTTTTTATGGGATACCTAAAATAATAACAAAAAGAGTTTTTGCTCGGAGTTGATTCGTTTCATGCCGCAAAATGAGCTTAATATCGAAACATATATTGTAAAGTGGTACTCTACCTTACAAAAGTTAAGTAAACGGCCAAGTCGAAAGATTTCAGATTGAGAGAAACGTACAAAATTTTGAAGAATTATTAGAGTATGCTGTCAACGAGTATATCCACTCTACCATAGGAAAGAAACCTGTAGATTTGTTTTTGCAAGAACAGTGACATTTGGCCCACATAATTACGAAAGATCTTGGAGGACTAATCTTATCGAAAAAAAAGAGAAAAACGCCTGTTCCTTCAATCAATTTTTTGTCAACTTACTAGAGCTGGGCGGAACATCGATGATATATCGATGTATCGATGTTTCAATTTAAAAATGAAACATCGATGTTCGTAAGCCGATGTTCGATGTTTTCGCAAATTTTGTACCATCACTTAGTAATTGCACGTGAATGGATCTCAAACAACTGATAAGTTGAGTCATTATAATATTTTCATAATTTAATTTGTTTGAAAAACTCACAAAACTGGTGTGTTAAGTTATCATTATATTTTCGTTATTTCATTTGTTTTTAAAAGCTTTAAATACTGCTAAGTTAAGTAATAATATTTTCTTAATATAATTTGTTTTGAAAAAATCAAAATACTGTTAATTTAAGCTATAATATGTTCATTTGTTTGGAAAACATTATTTTGTTATTTTTTTATATATATTGAATAATGAAGTCAATACTAAATAGATGAAAAAATAAAAAATTCTTTTACAAACTGCGATGTTTAATCGATACATCGATGTTTTCAAATAAGAAACATCGAAACATCAATGTGGACAAACATCGATGTTTTGCCAGCTCTACAACTTACACTAATGAAGAAAATCTTGAAATACACTTCCATTGTAATTATTAATAATTAAGATAAATTAAACAAATAAAGATATTCGGGACAATTGAACTTAGGTAGGGAGGAGTTAATACCTAATGTTATGCTGTAAATTAAGAAGTCCCCAAAATAATGCTAAACTTCTATTACAATATATTATCTATTCTATTTTGTCTGGTTGTCCGCTCTTGGTCACGTAGTCCAATAAATGTTAAATTTCTTGTAAGCGTAGCAAGATGTAATTGGTGGAATTACATCGTATGATTTTTGGGTCTTCGTATTTTAAATAAGCGTGGGTTAAGCAGAGACTTAGAAAAAGTAGTACAGGCAGTTATATCCAGCAGCTCAATAGAGAAGGTCATCCTACTGTAATTTTGAAAAGCACATAGTTTTGTTAACCAATAACTAAACAAAAATTGTATTAAAATATCGAACATAAAAATTGTGTAACTTATATATACGTTGGAAATAGGCAAAACTAATTTCAATACGTAAAATCTGACAACGCCATAAAGAATTAACTTTTCTAGTTGTCTGCTGTGTAGACGCTCCAATTGGTAGGTCTCCTTTTTTAAACCGTGAAAATAGTAATTTAACTTTTGAATGCAGAGTATATTAGAGACTAAAATTGAGTGCATAGAAAATATGCTGCAGCGCAGGCAACTTCTTAACGCAAATAAGAACGAAAGATTGTCCGTTACATTTCATGGATCGGAAACTCATACAAAGCAGTTAGAAATACATATAAACATACATCGGTGTACTTTCATACATTTTCAACATATACAGTCTGTCAAGAAACACTTTACACAATAGAAAAAAGTTCAATTTTTTGACTTTATATACAAAAATAAAGGGTTTTTATTTCATTTCGCCAAAACTTTTCAATGCTCAACGGTTAAATAGGTAATATTAAGTCAAATTATAAAAAACAGAAACAAAAACAACGAGTGTCAAACTAAAAAAACAACAAAAACTTAGATTACTCATGTTTGACACTGTCAAGAAACTCTTTACACATTTCGTATATATTATTCTAAAATTAAAGTTTAAAACTAATTATAGCTAATTTTTAAAAACTTAGTATTTAGTATGGCCACCTTTGGCATTATGCACATGTTGGAGTCTTCTTTTCATAGAATTGACCAAGTTTTGAATGTAGTCTAAGGGTATCTTCTGCCACTCTTCCATTACGAAAGCTTTTAGCTGTCCGCGGTTCGTTGGACTCCTTTTTCCGACCTTTTTTTTTAAATAGGACCACGCATGTTCGATTGGGTTAAGATCTGGACTCTGGGGTGGTGTATCTAACACCTTTCCACAATTGTAAAGGAGCCAATTGCGTACATTGAACTCCTTATGTTTCGGATCATTGTCCTGATAAAATTTAAACGTTGGCCTATTCTCGGTAATAAAGCCAAATTTGGCCGCACTCGGGTGTAAATTCGACTTCAAAATTTGAAGGTATTGCTCCGCATTCATGGTGTCTTCGATGAATACCAGTTCACCAACTCCTTGGCTGGATATGCACCCCCAAACCATAACCGACAATTTTCCAAATTTGACTGTTGGAATGATGTTCGCTTTTTCGTAAGCTTTAGAGACTTTACGCCATACTTTGGGTGGACCTTCGTTGTAATACAACATTATTTTTGTCTCGTCGCAAAATATGACGTCTTTCCAATACTCCTCTGGTTGCCTGACCATGGTTAGAGCAAACGCGAAGCGCTTTTCCACATTGATCAACGACAGTAAGGGTTTCTTACGTGCCACCCTCGAAGAATACCCATGCCGTAGAATGGCCTGGCGCACAGTTTCGTGGGACACATCCACATCACACTCTTCTTTGAGCTCCTTGGCAAGAGTTCTGACCGAGATTTGCGGATTTGATTTGATCTTTCGCATAATAATGCGGTTTGCCCGATCGGATATCTTTTTTTTCCGGCCACCTCCACTCTTTGCCTCAAGTCTTCCTTCATTTTCCGCTCGACTGAGAACGTTATATATCGTTTTTCTTGAAACGGAAAACATTTCCACCAATTCAGGAACGGATTTCCCCAGCTGTCGATTGTACCAAATCAATTGGACAACATCGAAGCTTAATCTTTTTCCGGGCATTTTCGAAAAGAATTTTAATCGCTTTATTGATGTGTACTCAGCCAAATTTCGCAAAAAGTGAAAGAAACACAAAAATAGAGATGCATAAAGAGATTCTAAAAGCATAGTTAACGGTAAAGCCCCGTTATTTCTTAGAATAAGAGCCAAACAGATGAACGGAACGAAATGTGTAAAGAGTTTCTTGACAGTGTCAAACATGAGTAATCTAAGTTTTTGTTATTTTTTTAGTTTGACACTCGTTGTTTTTGTTTCTGTTTTTTATAATTTGACTTAATATTACCTATTTAACCGTTGAGCATTGAAAAGTTTTGGCGAAATGAAATAAAAACCCTTTATTTTTGTATATAAAGTCAAAAAATTGAACTTTTTTCTATTGTGTAAAGTGTTTCTTGACAGACTGTACTTATTTGTGCCTTCGTAATTAAAATTCTTCTCGTCAGAAAATTCAACGGGCTGCCATTCCCTCTTCCACGACATATTGTTCCTAGGTGGATGCTTCAGATGTTTAACTTTCAAAATCACTCGCCACACAGTAGTTTTACTTGCATTTACTACAGACTTAACTCTTCTCCTATCAATGGAGTCATGCGAAGTAAAAGCTTTGCGCAGTACAGATAGTTTGGAAAGTACAATTTCCACACACCCATATTTTCCATAATTTAAAATTATATAGGACTTTTCAGCTTCTTCCTATATTTTCGGCTATTTCAGAGATGAAAAGGTCATATTCTCAAAAAGTTTTTATTTTAATTTGTTTTTCGCTTTCGGTTCTGTCATAACCCATTACTAAGAAATACTACTGAAATATATTTTAAACATTCAAAATAATGTATTTTTTAACTTCACAGTAGAGTCAATGATTCATGGTCAATCACCAAGTAGAAACCTAAAAGTGGTATGGACTATTCAAGTGAAACGCAGTGTATTTTTGTATGTACAACGTTTTTAAATACAATTACAAAAAGTACAAAAAACAACAAATCAACGTTTAAAAAGAGATTTACTAGATACGTTATGAAGACTCAAGCTCATGATGCCGTGTTAGGCCATGGGCACATTGTTTGTGCGACGGGTATGGTTTAAGTAACTTCTACAACAAAGCTATGAAAAAAGTCATTGATATCCTTCAAAAGTCTTAAAAAAGGCCGATGAGTAAATATCTCGTCTAGGTCAATTAATGAAAGACAAGGTAATATGCAATCGTTTGTGAGGTAAAATAGGCACGGCTGATGGAAACTCACAACATGTTATAGGGACAATTCGGTTGACCTACAACTCAGTGCAAGCGGACCTCGAACTCCTAGTTGAACCTGCTAACACAAGGAGTCTTCTGTGGTATAGACTTTTGGCACGGGTGTGAATTGTTAATAACGCATAGACCTTTGGTCCTACTTGTCAAGTTCAAAAAGGTCATATTACTCTAAATTACACATATTCAATCCCGAATTCAGAAGCAGAATTGAGTGGGCTTTATCTCTAAGGTAGATCCTAAAGACGTCTATTAGCAAATAGAGTTTAACCGAACTCGAGGGCGAAGACCACTTTTACCCTCCCCAATCGACCGTTGCACCAATTTAGAAGAATGTTTTTTGGATTATACAACATATCTTAAGACTCACAAGCTGCGTTCGAAATCCTAGGTTAAGAGTAGTTAGAATTTTGATTTGCATTTGCTTTTTTTTTACGCGAGAATCCTAACGGATTCCCAAGGTGTGGGCAATTAGCACTAATCAACACTAATTGCCCACACCTCCCGACCAGACGATCGAGGGGAACAAGCCGTATAACGTATGTACGTTTTGAACTGGTGACCGTTCTAGCTTAAAAACCGATTGGTGGATTTCGATCATATTTTTACACCTTTTGAAGAACATTAAAAAACACGTGCTTTATCGGAAGATTTTAGTTATTAAGTATTTATTTTATTTTATAATTTTATGCTGTTTTTTGAGAAAATCAAAAAAATTTTAAAACGCCACCATTTTGTTATTTTTGAAAAAAAAAAAATATAAACAAACAGCTTCAATTAAGCACGAGAATATCCAATTATAAAACTAATTCTATGTGTCTGATTGAGTTTGAATAAATCTCCAAGTAGCTATGGCTGTCTCCGCAAAGTCCTTTGTTACAAAAAGAGTCAAGACAAACTGCAATAAATTTCTAATTAATAATTTTTTTTTTCATTTTTCTGAAGTCAAGCATTAAGATGTATTGTTGTTTTTTTGAAAATAAAATGTTCAATACAAAAAAAAATTCTGGAATATTTTTAATTTTTACCGCCTCTGACTACCCAAACTATAAGAATTGTTCGTGGTGGGGTGTGATGCATGCATTGGGAAGACTCGGTATTAGCACAATGTGAGAGTCAATTATTGCCCGTGTAGATTTTTTAATTCACATCACTGTAATTAAGCTCAACAATGAAAACTCAAAAATGAGTAGAACCTAAAAAACCAAGCTCCAAGCTAAGCTCACTCCCACGCAACTGGGTGCTTCGATTTTGAGTGACTTTTTAATGCATTAAAGACAAAGAACCTGAACAGTAGTGCATATAACTTCCAAAGGCCACTGGGTCTTAAATTTTTAATCTAAGTTTTATAAAGTTTAAATAAAGCCATCCTAAAGCCCATCCAGCCCATCCTAAAAAGTGAATCTTTTGTTTGAATGCACCAGACTTTTGTTGGCCAAATTATTTTTCTAAAATTGTGCCATTTCGAGGAAAATTGCCCATTGAGGTTATGCAATTATCTTAGCGAAAACCAGTGCGCTTAATCTAGGAAACTAGCAGCGAAAATGAGGATCAGCTATAATCATTTTAATCTGGTTTTACCAAATTTTCTCTTTCTAATTAATTAAATTTAGTTTGTATTAATTTTCTATTACTTTTCCATATTTTTTTCTTTAAACTATTCGTGGAATAATTATACTCATTAATAGGTATTTATGAGTATTATATAAATAGGTATTTATTAGTATTAATCATTCCCATACTTATAGTTATGCGTGCAGTTTATCACCTATAAATAAATTATTTGAAAATCCTTTAAACAGCTAATTCTAAAGCTCCTCAATAGTCATCAGGCCTCCTGGCATCGTTAGACTTTGATCCTAACTACGTCATAGCCGCAACTTTCATTAATTAAAATGCAACCAAGGTAATATTGTACCCTTAACTTGGTGATAATTGTCCATTTACAAATTCAAACTTAATCATTTTGAGAACCTAAAATATAAATAAATCATACCATTAATTATTGCATTTGAAAGTTTTTATAAGTAATATACAAAACTAAAATTCCACCTTCATATAATAATCAATTATTATTATTTCCATCATTTCCAGCATTCTTAAATTTAAATCTTCTTAAATTGCTAGCCGTTCTCGAATATTTCTATTATTCGGATTTAATAATGAATTTAATGATTTTCGGTTAACTATAATATTAACTATTAATACTAACTAATGTATTCGAGAAAAATTGTATTTTTTGTAATGGAGTAATATGATTCGTGATTCCTTAGGGTTGATGCAGGTGTAATAACAATCAGGTGTAATAACAGAAAGGAAAATCATGGTAGGGCGGGTAGAAAGCGCGACTACGCAAACATCTTCGTAGTAAAACTATTCACTACGACTGTTCTTTTTATTCTTTTAATTCTATTCTGTCTTTGTATTTCATTTTAGGGACTTTCTTTTTTAAGAATAAATTGTGAAAGTAGGTTGGGCATAACTGATCAAAGAACCCAGCCGATTGTTTTGCTAGCCGCACTAAGAGTCCCGCAGATCGGTTATGCCATCGCCGAGATCTTACAAAAGTGACGTATCATCCCAGGTGATTTCGCTTTTATTTTCCTTGAGTATTTGGGGTTTGAATCAGAGCTGTGTGTCGTTTCAACAACGCTATAAGTTTGGTTATTTTCGTTTTCTTTCTTTTTTTTTACTCGCGAGTCCCAGCGGGTGCGGGTGCACCTCCCGCCCAACCGACCGAGGGGCGCAAACCGCTTGACGTACGGCACGAGTCGCATGGAACAGTTGACAAAAAACAGACAAATAACGAAAACTATAGCTATTTGCGAGCTAAGTAGGAAATTGTACAAGATTTTAGTACTGACAAAGAGAGCTCAGGGCTGATCACACGAAAGGGATTGCATAGGTAGTAGTACAGTGTGCAAGGGATAAGGGAATATAGTTTCTAGTAGGCCTAGATGGTACAAAAAGAGCTACTTGGAGTAACAACTCAGGCGAGTCAATATCACCAGTTAGGAGCTTGTACAAGTTATCATATAAAGCTTCAACTTCAACGGTTCTACTTAAGTGAGGCTTTAAAGTTATCACTGGAGGCTTTGGCCCTACAAAACTTTTCCCAGCTGATAACACAGAGCTTTAAACTTCACGTGGTTGCTGACGTGGAGTCTGCTGATTGGCTTAAATGCAAAAGCTTGACGAAGAGCAAGCTTTAGGTCTTGGAGTCGATCGTGATAACTTCAGTATTAATTAGAACTCACCCAAAACCAAAACGCCTAAGCGGTTGTTTGTAAAATTGAATTATCTTAAAAAATTTTAATTGTGGACCAGCTCATAGGCATCCACATCATAAAAATAATAATTTGCATAAATATTACACTAAGCATTATTCTATGGTTAGTAACAGAAGGAAGATTAATAAAAAGAAGTCTACTAGAGTACAATGGCAGGTTACGATCCCAGTTTAGACCACGAAGAGCAAAAAGCAGAAATTGTTTACGAACAGATTCAACCAATGTTTGTGGTGGGGCGAAGACTTCTAATGGGTAGAGCCCAATTAATTATGCCAATGAAGGTGAGGATGATAATGTGAATTAAAAATGCGCTTTAACTCGTTTTATTAACACAGGCCAGTTTTATTCATATAAAGTACCGGACCGGTGCACAATTTATTTGGTGATAAGGCGTTAACGATTATAGAAAACTATGAGGCCAAGAAAATCCCGGATGCGATGATAGTTGCCGGGATGAAAAAACCAACTTAGCAAGATGGAGTGTTCCTTCGAACTTAGCTTAGTAATTAATTCAGTGTGCCCGTTCGGGCACACAGTGGGATAGTGGTAAGAGCCTTTTTCTTTCCCCTGCAGGTCACCCTTTCTGGCGTGAACATACCGCCCCCCTTGCAAAAAGTTGCAATAGCCCGGGTGGACTGGTGAGGATGAGGAGCAGCAACGTTCTGGAGCGCCGCGCTAAAGGAGTTCCGAACTGGACTTGATGACCTCAGGATAGAGGTTTGCTTCGTGGACAGGAGTGACGTCTGCGTGGGCGCTGGGGGTAAGAACTTGGAGTTGGACGTAGCGGATGCCGTGGGATGAAGGAGGCTATGGTGTTTCTCACCACACCGGCGACAGCCCGATTTGCTTCGACACAATCCTGTGGAATGCTCGTGGGCGAAGCAGTTAGGACAGTCTTTGAGCGCTAATACTGCCTGGAGTCGCCTTGTCGCGCAGGGATTGAGGAACTGCCGACATTTGCGGAGCGCATGAACTCCTCCGCAGACCTTGCAGTGGTAGGAGTTCTCTCGATGAAGTCCATCGCTTCCTTCGAGGCTGGGACGAGAGGTTCTTGGAGACGCGTAAATTTGAGCTGCCAATTCAGACGTGGACCCAGTGGTAGGCTCAACTGTGGGACCACACAGAATCCACGAATTTTGGGCAGACGCGGATCGGATGGTTCTTATTGCCACACAATTGGCAGGAGACATTGCTGACAGTGACGGTAGTGGTCAAAGACTGGAATCTAGTCGGAGGCCCAGATTTGCGGACGGCTGCTGGGATTACTTGTAGCGCAGGAGTGGGCTTTCGATCTTCCAACATTTCTAGAACGTGATACCGATCTATTAGAAAGTTGTTCAGGTCGGACCAGGATGAAAGGTCAGTCTTGTTTGGGATGGATTGTTCCCATAATGCGATGGTGGCGTTGGGCAGTTTGGATGTACAAAGCGCCACCAACAAGACGTCCCAGTTCTCTGTGCTAACACCGGATCGCGTGAGCGTGGTTAAGCACCCTTGGATGGTGGTCTGGATATCTTTCATGGCGGCGCAAGTCTCGTGAACGACTGCTGGAAGGTTAAAGAGAATCTTCATCTGGCTGGCAACAAGCTGTCTCTTGTTTTCAAACCGAGCTTGAAGATTCTCCCAAGCCGCATGGAAACCATCATTATTGAGTGGGTTTTGAACACCAGATGATACAGCTTTTCAACTGGTGCCAAGATCGGATTGTTCACATACAAGGCTGTGAAGAGGTCGCGGAACGTGGGCCACTGATTATAGTCGCCCGTGAACACGTCCACCTCACACGGAGATAGCAAATAGCCAGCATGGACGTGCTGTTCTCGGATTTCGGGGGCGTTCTGGGACGCAGGAGTTGTAGTGGACGACTGGAGTCGTTCTATGCGTTCTCCTAAGGTGAAACCGCACCGTACGTACACCATATATACGTATGCATATTTGGATTGCACCGTCACCAAATTGGACTTGCTTATATGATACATGATAAGTACTCGGATTCGACTCTGCTCCACAGGACCTTTGTCTGCTTCAAGTGCATTTTCATCGAAAACAGTGGCACGTCACCCTCGAGGGAGCCCATTGTGTTGACCTCGAAATCGGTCAGATCGTCACAAGCGGCGATAAAGTGGTTGACGGACATGTCAGCTGCTTCGGACAGTCGCTGGGACTCGGATCGGGTTATTGTTTTTGAGGTGGGAGCGGAAACCGTGACGCGTGAAATTGATTGGGAGCTAGAGTCAGAGTGCGCTGGCGAGGGAATGCGACTGCAGACGAATGCTCTTTTGGGCGTAGTGCCGGAAAGGCCTGGTGCTGATTGAGCGTTGGAAGAACGCTTGACGGTGTCGGTATTGCGGGATACCTTGGAATTAAATAGCGGCGTGGATGGCGACGTGGATCGACGAGGCACTGCTAGAATAAATAATGCTGGGAATAAATAATTTTAAAATGTGGTTTGTGTGGCGACTGTAGTTTATGTGGTCCAGTGGAAACGGACCAAAACCATTAAGCGCTATTTCGATTGCAGCCTTTCGGATTTATTTGTTCAGATGATTTTATTTGCTGCAAGCGGGTCAAAAAGCCGCTAAGATTTGTCCGTGGCTGGAATGCCCTGTGCTTTATATTGCACGGTATTTTATTAGATTTAACATTTTGGAAAAATTAATTATAAAAATAAAAAACCGGAATATTTTGAATCGATTTCGCTGGAAATACGAAACGGGAAAGGGCGCAAACTTTTTGTGGAAATTTGTCAACAAAATTAAATTTTGTTGACGGAAATTATTAGTCACGCACACACGAAATTGTCGAAATTATTAATTCGGAAGTGGAAAATTTTTTTTTTTGAATATTTATTCTGGAATTTATTTATTTATACTTGAGAAATTTAATTTTTATTTTATTTATTGCTGGAGAAGCAACTATCGTGACGGTGATCGAAGTCGTGATTTGTGATCGTCACGGGCCACCACTAATGGACATCAGCTGTGCTGCCAATTGGTGGTTTGTTTACTTTTGGAAATTTACAATTTTGTATTTAAAGAATTGATGTGAAAGTGATGGGCAAATGCCGAAAAATTTATAAAGTTGGTGCGGGAAACCAATGAAAACAAATGCCACGGCAGTAGTGTCTTATATACACAAAGTATGTAAATGCCGGTGCACCTGTGTATGTGTTCATATATGGATATACATACATATGTACATATGCAAGTGTGGGCGCATATGCATTTACCAATGTGTGTTTTAAATAAGAACTTTCGGTTGGATTTCCTTTTTTTTGAGTTTTTGGAACGAAGGGGTACTGGTCGAAATTATGGCCAAGTCAATTACAGGTGTGTTTGTTGGTGATCTTGGGCCAAACACGAAAACTAAAGCACTTTTTAATTTCAGCTTGCACTTGCACTCACGTATGCATATGGATATGTATATGTGTAGATAATTTTGTCGGTATTGGCAACAATAAAAAATCAGAAGAAATGGATTGGAATTGCTAGGATAAGCTACTAAATCAGGATAGATGAATTAAAGACAATGGAATGTCCACACAAATTAGAGTGAAAAGTCGCTATGGAAAAGAGCGGGAACTTTTCACTACAGGTATGTATGTATGTATGTGTATGTATTGTTAAATAAATGGAATGGCAATAAGAATGTTTATACTTATCAGATTCTTCACCGATGCGAAGCTGGGGCGTGTGGATGGATATCCGGCTCGAAGGACCAATGTTTAGCGTTCACAAAGTAGTAAAACTGCTTAGGATCACTGTAGAACTGAAGTTTACATCGCCGAAGATAATCCTTATAGCATTTTGTATTAAGCTTCATGAACCTGCCTTTTTATAACTCTTATAATATCTCGAGTGAACCAGGGGGGTTTATTTGACCGAACTGATCTACCGAGAGGAACACAAACTTTAAAAACGATGAATAGCAGAGTCCTTGGTTGTACAATTGTACAGATATGACCAATCAAGGTTCCAAATAATATTATTAAGTTTGACAAAGTCAGTCTTACGAAAGCAGCGGCTTCTTGTTACCGGATAAGTATACAATACAGTTGGCGTACAAATAGAAAGGTCAATAGTTACATCCAAAGTTGGATGAAATTTGTCTTCTGGTAAAACGAGAGGATCAATCCTGAAAACGACGCAGTTGGAGGAGTCCAACACAAATACAAGATGAAGTGATCTATCAATTGAATTGCGTACAGGATTAATTTGACTAAGGAATAAATCAATGAAGCAATGCGACGAGGAGGGCAACAACACGGAGGACTTATCAGAAAGGGACCAGAAAATATCTAGTAAATTAAAGTCACCAAGAACGATGAGGGTATCTCTATCAGAATGAAGTGAAGAAACCGCTAGAATTGCTTACAAGTGATAATTATATGTGATTAAGTTGGAAAGAGGTGGAATGTAAGAGCAAGTAACATAAGTGCAAAAAGTTTTAGGTGAAATTTTGACACTAATTGTAATGAACCTTCTAAGGCCGGGGTACAACTCTCAGTCTATTAGGTCCACATTATAGGAAATTTGTATCTGCCGAGACCTTCAAGTGACGGGGCGTGGTCGGTCGAGTTAATTTGGGCCAATCCCTAACAAAACCTTGACCCTTCTAGGTCACGGTTACCCCGGGTTCACGCCTACGCGTCCCGGGCGTACAGCTGAGACTGGGTAACTGGTAGGCAACTCCACACCTAGCACCGGGGGTTAGTGGGACACTACTAGGCCCGTGGAGACTATACTTCACTGCAGGCACCTACTAAGGTAAGAAATCTCAGATGTTTCGAACCTCGGCGGGAGGATGGTCCTCGCAAGGGTTAGATTTATCCGAGATTTAACCCACGGGTTAACGACAAAGTGTGGAGGAGTAAGAAATCTCAGGTATTCCGAGCCTCGGCGGGAGGGTGGTCCTCGCACGGGTTAGATTACCTGGGATTCAAACTACGAGTTAGAAGAGGGGAGTGGAGATCAGCAGGGAGAGTAGTCCTCTGCTACCCGGAGATAAATAGATTGGGTTAAGAACTAGTAGGGAAGATCGTCCTCTACTAGTGCGGGGTTAATGGGAAGGCAGAAGGGAAAGGAGTAAACCAACACTACCACATGCAAATGAAATGAACATTTAATGCTTTTTAATTTTTTTCCACTTCTTATTATTTTCCTTTTTTTTTCTCCTTATTCTTTTGAACAAATCTTTTTATCAAAACTACAATTTCCAAAAACCAAATGATGACCGGACTAACCCCGATGCTTACTCAGAATCGGCGCGAACCATTGCTTTGTTGCAGCCGAGCACGTGGTTTTGCACAGAAAAATAATTGTTCTTTTCACCACTTTTCTTTCGTTTATTCACTGATCTTTGTTCACTTTTGTTACTTTTAATACGTGTCTCTATCACCGATCCTATCCTCTCTTGTCGTTTTTCTTTTGTTTTTCCTTTTCTTTTCTATTAAAACTGTCTTTCTAACACTTCACTTTTTTTAAACTTTCACTCGTTGCCCTTTTGTTTACTTTCCCTACGCACGTCCATCCACTTCGAAAGTTCATCAAAAAGTGACGCCACGCCGCCCAGCTTGCGCCCTGGTCACATTCCTTACTCCTATTTGAGCTTTTCTATCGACTCATTATCGGCACATTACTTGTTGGCTCGCCGGCGGACGATGAGCTCCTCCAAAAATAAAACAGTTATTTTTAGCCTTTACTTGTACGCAATAAGTTTATTTCCTTATATGTATGTTATGTACTGGTATGTACTGGTATGGATTCGGTTATGTACCAGTATAGATTCGTTATGCGTATGCTATGCTGAAATTTTTTATAAACCATTATTAGTTAACAATTCATTTGTTTTACAATTCATTTTTCTTCAAAGTTTTTTCTTACATTTGTGTTTCTTTCACGTCTGCCTTTTCTGCTTGCTAAATTAACTCTCAACTTGGGCCGTCACAGCGGCTGCAGTTGAGCCGAAAGAGCAGACGCAAGGAGAGCAATTTCATAAAACGGGACTTTCGGTTAAAGGTTCAGGGGCGTACTTATAATTAACTATTTTGGCGCGGGGCCTACTTAATTCGCGCCGCAACATTCCCCACCCCGTAACTCACTAACATCCTTATTTTGTGGGTTACCCTTTTAAGTCCAATTTGGCCAGCTTTACTGCTGGTCTTGTGGCAAGTCCGCCAACTGTGCGCACAACAGCGCTTCGCACCTGACTGTCACTTCCATGATGAACTTCGACCACTCTTCCCCTTGGCCATGAACTGCGCTTGGCTGCGTCATCCACGATTATCACCACGTCGTCTATTTCAATTGGCTTCAGCGGCGGCTGAAACCATTTTGTACGCCTCGTTATCGTAGGTACCATCTCTTCCAGAATCTCGCAACCATCTTTTCCAGAAACGATCTGCCAGCTGGCTTGCAATCCGATATGATTTCGCCAGTTGAGGTCCAGTTTGCTCTATGGAGCCATCCTCATGCAAGCCACTGGAGTTTCCCAGCAGGAAATGGTTCGCAGTCAGCGCCTCTGACTCAGCGCTGTCTAAGGGCACATACGTCAGCGGGCGTGAGTTGAGAATCTGCTCCACATCCGCGAACGCAGCTCGTAACGCTTCCTCTCGTACACCAGTCACAGATAAAATTTCTGAAAGTATAGATTTAGTTGAACGTACCAATCGTTCCCATATGCCTCCCATATGTAGTGCACTGCGTGGATGAAATTTGAATTCCAACGTTGGGAATTGTTTTTCCCCGGCTGATGTCGATATTCGCTCAATATGCTCTTTTAAAACTCGGTTAGCTCCTCGAAAATTGGTACCATTGTCCGACAGCATACTGCGCGGTACCCCTCTTCTGGCCACAAATGCTTTCATCACACATAGAAAGGAGTCCGTTGATAGAGGCGAAGCAATTTCCAGGTGTACAGCTAGTGTTGTGGGGCAGGTGAATAACACGCCCCACCTCTTCTCATGCCTGCGACCCACTACAATGTCGATTGGACCAAAGCAATCCACTCCAGTCTATGTAAAAGGTGATGTATAAGGCGACAGTCTCTCTCTAGGTAAGTCACCCATAATAGGTGGATCCGGTCGAGCCACTCGTATGCGGCACGCTGGGCAAGCTTTTGCGACTTTTCTCACTAAAGCATGCATGCCGTCGATACAATATCGATGCCGTACTTCGTTAACGACAATCTCGTTGTGTAAATGATGACATCTCCTATGGTAGAACTCCACTATTAAAGAGGTCATCCGATGAGATTTGGGTAGGATTATGGGTCTCTTTATTCCTACATCTACATATTCCATTTGGTCAATTAGCCCTTTAGCTCGTAACACTCCAAATGCATCTACATACGGGGAGCATTTGAACAGTCTACTTTTGCGGTTAGTCAGAGCACGTCCTTGGCTTAGGCATCGGATTTCTTCATGAAACTCCTCCTCCTGGCAGCGCATAGAAATAGGGTATCCATTTCCACGTCGCGTGTCAGGCTCAAAATACTACTGAGCTGTACTCCGTATGATTTCTTACATATGATGCGTAAGAAATCCAAGACTCGCCTCTATACAGCCCGGAGCTTCTCCAGAGTGCTTACTCGTTCAGGATTGGGAGTTATGCATGCAAGACAGGAAATCCAGATCTGTTTCTCTTCATGATTACAGGATTACGATTCTTTCGTCTTTTGGCCAATCCATCTCGTCTTTGTATAAAAATACTGGACCAACAAACCACCGTATTTCGTTGGTCATTTCTGGCGTTTTCGACCATTTTGTGCCGTCGTCTGCCACATTTTGAGCAGTTGGCACCCATCGCCAACTTCCAACTTTTGAGTCTTCTAAAATTTCGCCGACTCGAAGAGCCACGAATTGGTGATATTTGCGTACATCTGATTGAATCCAGTACAAAACATCCCTCGAGTCTGTCCAGAAAATTCTCCGCTCAATAGGTATCCATAGCTCCGATTCGATAAACCTAGCCAGTCGAAGGCCTAGTACAGCAGCCATTAACTCCATTCTGGGTATTGAAACGGGCTTTAGAGGCGCCACACGCGTCTTTGAGCACACCAGCGAATAGCACACTTCACCGTCTAGTTCTGCTCGAAGAAATACAAGCGCTGCATACGCGCTTGTGCTGGCGTCTACAAATGTATGGAGTTGCACCCTGCTGGTACAACTTACCAATCGCATACATCTGGGAATTCTTATTTCGTTTATTTGAGGCAGCAAGCGTAACCAAAGCCTCCAGTCTGCTTCATCCTCCTTCAAGAGCGTCTCGTCCCACTTGGTTCCAGATCGCCAAATGTTCTGCAAAATAATTTTAGCACGGACGGTGAAAGACCAAAGTGGGTCAAAAATTGACATAACCGCACTTAACACTCTTCTCTTCGTGGGCTCGCCCTCGCAAGCCCTTCCGAGTAGTTCCGGCTTGGCCACGTATGCGATCAAGTCTGAGACAGGCAACCGCCACATGCCTAGAACCTTTTCTAGCACCTCTTCGGGAACCGCAATTTGTCTGAGTAAAGCATCGTCATCTTTGTTTTCAAGTGCTCTCACAACGCTCTCAACATTTGACCAACCATCGTCTCATGTTGAATCCTCCATCTGGATGAATCTTTTGTACTGTCTTTGCCAATTTCCGATTGCCGATTTCTCTTTTCCGTCGTATACTCCTTTATAATAAGATGTTCCGGTCAAAAATCTTTTCTACAAATTTGGTCAAAAAGATTAAGCGAAACACTTATTTTAAATGACAAGATTTCACGGGTATATGAAAACCTAAATTTTTTTTTTTTTTTTTTGCTTGAGATTTTGCCCGGGTTTGGGCTAAGACATAGTCAGATGTAGTGTTAAGGTCAAGCCTCGAACCAAATATCTGTTTTTTCGGTGGTATACCGACAAGTGAACTCGACACACCAGCAGGCACAGCAGCCACAACACTGGGTGCCAAAGCTACCGCTGCTGACAATGCTTTACGATCCCCTCTTGTCAGTATCTGATTGGAAATATCCTTGGGGCAGTATATTCACCCGGACAAACCATAGACTACACCTGATATCGCGGTAACTTGTGTGATTCCACTACCGGGGGAAATTCCAATGGAATCAACACAACTGGATGCAATCCAAATGCCAAAGGATGGTCTTCGTTTGCTTCGGGGAGTTTTCCAGTGATGAAAACTCACCCCAAAGCTTCATAAGACCAGCCGACAGGTTTTTAAGTCCCTCACAAGTGCGCCTCATGAATACACGTATCTCTCTCTCGGCATCCCGACACGCTTCACAACTCCATTTCAGGTCCCCACCATTACCGAAGCTGTCCTTTACTTTGACTATGTAAACAGCACATTTAAAATGCATAACGTTGTCACACAGCCAACAAAGCAAAAAATCGTCCTGGGCTTTAAGATGGTGAGGGCACTTCTTACTTGAGCAGACCGACATTGTTAAAGAATTTTCAATTTTATTAATAGTTAATATTAATAACAGAAAAATAAGCTAACAGAAGTAAAAAAGATTTATGTAAAAAAAATAGGGCGAATACGAACCAAAAGTACCACACAAGGGTTAAGGTGCTGCAGCTGCTTTCAAGACGAAAGAGAAAAAAGTTAAGAGCACAGTGAACGCACAACACAAAACAGATCACAAACGCGAGATTAACTATCGCGAGAATAACGGGCGCTAACACAAGCAAATATAGAAAAGAGAGCAAGAACACGCAAACAACACTGTGTACAGAAGAGATCGCGAGTGCATGCAGGTAAAGCTCAAACGAAAAAATCAAAGTTTATGAGACACAACAACAAAGCATAGAGTTTTGTTGTTGGTTTGAAACAAAAAGTAACAATAGCTTTGATTTAATGTTTAGCAACAAATCGAAAAGCAAGAACAATTAATTGTGATAGATATTTAATTAGAAAAGCTTTTAAGCAATTTTGACAAAATAAAAATTCGCGATATAAGCATAAAAGATTGAATAGTAAGAGCGCCCAGAAAAACACGACCGGCAAGGTTGAGAGTTCAATGTCTATCGACTTAAGCCGGGTAACTCAGGTGTTCGAAGGAGATGATGGCCTATTACGAAAAGTACAACTTCAAAAAACCACACGCGAGCTCACTCGTTCGATCACGAAGATTGAACCGCTACAATTTTCAGAAACAGTGTTTCAGGGGATGAGGGATTGAGGAACCAAATGATTCTTTTTCTAGAATAATCTAAGATGTACTCTATTTCTCTATAAGCATGTTTGGCATGGCTAAATTTAGTCAGATGATGCATGTTAGCCACATTATTAGGTGTGCCAAATAAGAATGTGATTTCCTACAAACTGCTCTAGTAATTAGTTTTTTCTAAATTGCGGGGGTGGAAGTGGGCGTGGAAAAAATTTTTAGCCTGTCTTGATATGCGTAGTCACTAGACAAATGTTTGAACACCCTCAAAATCGCACTCAATTCAAAACATAATTCCCTTTTACATGCAGCAGCAGCGCACTCATGCTATCTCGCTCTTTCTATTCTGTCAATGCCGCTCTTGGCATTTCAGTACAAAACGGATATAGGTATATCTCCGATGTTTATTGTCCGATTTCGACTCATTAGGCGTGCCAAGTAAGAATACGATATCTTTAATACAGCTTTAGTCATTTTTTTTTCCAAATTGCGGAGGCATAAGTGGGCGTGGCAAAAAAATTGGAACAAACTTGATCTGTCTGGACATTAGACGGACGCTCACACCAAATTTGGTAGCTCTAGCTTTCATAGTCTCCTGGATCGAGATGTTCATTCGAAGAAAGCTTTTATAGATCTAGATGTTCATTTGTACAAATGGACGGACAGACGGGCGGACCTACATATCGCAGTCGACTCTTATAGTGATGCTGATCAAGAATATATATACTTTATGGGGTCGGAAATACTTTCTTCTGCCTGTTACATACATTTTAGCGACTTTAATATATCCTTTTACCCTATGGGTACAGGGTATAATAACATTATGTAGGCTACCACAGTTTGAAAGTTTTAACATTGAAATATCTGATTTACAGAAAAATGGAGTAGTTCGTAAAGACAGTAAAATTTATACGTTATCCCCAGAATGGAGTGACAAGAATATTATGGAAGTGGGTGAAAGACTGGAATGCTGAGCACTGATATGCGATAGAACACGTTGACCAATAATATTACCTAATCGACATGTCTTGACCAAATGGTCAAATGGTATTACGAGATTTATCATCATCAAAACCAGGAGCTAATAATAAATGAACTTAGGCGCAAATTCTGGATTATCAGTAAAAATTCGGTCAGATATGGGAACTAATTTTGTTGGAGCAGATAAGGAGATAAGAAATACAGCAAACTTGTTTGATTGGAATAGTATAAATGAGGAACTATCGAAAAAAGACATTCCATGGCAATTCAATTGTCCAGCGAATCCCAGTTCAGGTGGATCGTGGGATCGAATGTGTAAAACGAGTATTGGCAGCAACATTACATCAGCAAACTTTAATCAGTTTGCTTATCGAAGCAGAAAATATCATCAACAGCAGGCCACTAACACATATTCCAGTGAATTTCGACGATTCTGAGCCTCTGACACCAAACCATTTTATACTGGGATCAATAAATTCAATGCAAACACCAGGAGACGAAAGTAATTGCAATTTTCACAAACAATACAAAATAGCCCAACAGTTAAAAGACAAATTTTGGAAGCGCTGGGTTAGAGAATATTTGCCTGCATTGGCGAGACGAACCAAATGGTTTGTTCCAGCAAAACCGGTGGCTGAGAAGGAAGAAGGGAATAGTTTCGAGAGCCATAACAGCAAAAAATGGTCAAGTTAGAATTGCTGAGGTTAAAACTACGACTGGAGTTTTAAAGCGACCAGTGTCGAAGCTGGCTGTATTAGATGTTTTAGGTAAAACCACTGGGTAGATTTACGGGTGGAGGAATGTTACGGAGCAAATTTTATTAGTTATGATGAGGCCCTAAAAAAAAGCTAGAGTAGTTGCAGCCCTAAATCTATCGATAACAATAATCAAATTTACGCTGGCACTTGGACTTTGGCTGGCTTGGCGATAACACGTATGTAACATTTTCTCGACTTTAATATGCCCTTTTACCCTATGGGTATAAAGTATACAAAATAAAAGAAGGCCCTGCCGAAGTGCCAGCTTCAGACTGATTAATTATTTTATTTTACACTGTTGGACTACCCGGGAAAAACGAATTTAAAAATTTTTTTTCCTCTGGTGTTTTATTTTGTAATACATTAATACATTTTCAACCACTGCTTCGATTTTTGTCATATTTTTCAGGGCTTTTTTTTTTTAAATTTACAATTACGGTGCGTTTGCGGCTAATTTCTCTGGATATTTTAGCCACAGGCTAACCAGACTTTGGAAAAGCAAGTATGCTCCCTTTTTCATGCTCCAAAAGCAATGATGAGCGCCCCATTTTATTTATTTTCGACTTAAATAATTTTTGTAAAGCTAATCTCTGAAAAAAATTTTAGTCCGAATCCTTTAACTTCACTTTTGCTTATGTGTCTTATAATTATGATACACCTGCAAACAGACAAAATTCTTCAACTTCCACGAAAAATTAACGGTACTTTTCCACAAAATGCTAAAAATAGCAGCCAACGGTAACATTTTGCAGCTTATTCTTTGTTCTTTCGATCTCAATATTTATTTTTGTAAAATTCTAAGGAACATCTATTTGGCGAGGAAATGAATTCTAATTTTTTTAGTGTCTTATCATTTTGATACGCACCTTAAAATATTAGTTCACGGAGCAGATATTATAGATTTATGTATAGTTCCTGTTGGATGTTTAGGTGAGAATGCTTCAGAAGCTCAAAACAAACATTATAAAATGGACCGAAGTTCTCATGCCAGCAAAAATTGTTGATTAAATAATATGGCTGACGTTTTTAATAAAGCTATGGAATCATGTGATTCATTAATATCAAGCTTTTATATAAACAAGAGGCTAAAATATTGGCAAAAAAGCTTCCAATAGAAGTTATAAACCTTTTAGAGAATCCAACATCAGAGCTGGGTCCATATAATTTATGTAATAATAATGATGAAGAAATAGAATTGGATAACGAAACCGATGACCAACATAAGAATTCTTTTGTTTTGGATGAAGAAGATTTATAACTTTTAGATTTTTAAGTTTGGAATCTTGTTTAAACATATTTCATAAATATGGTAAAGTGCTATTTTTCCTTTTGTTTTTGCTTTCATTTGTATTAATTTAAATCTTTTTCAATAATAATTATAATAAAAACTGAAATTTCTGTATCAGTTCTGAACTTTAAAAGGGGCGGAAAATAAAGGCGTGGCCCAATTGACAAAAAAAAAATAAGATATCAAAGTAAAATACTAATAATATTTAAAAATAAAATTTAGCTTCTAGGTCTAAAATTTAAAAATTGATAAATCGCCTATAGTGCAATGGAAGTATACATTTTTTTTTTTGTTCCATTTAATTACGCTTCATATATTTAGATTGAAATATAATATTCAACTAACTTTTATTGAAATGGTTGTATTTAAATATATAAATATATATATACATATAATGATCGTCGTTGCTTTCGCTGACTGTTTTCAATAATTTTAGGCCATTTTTTTCTTCTTCTGCTGCTTTTTGTCACTGCGTGTTACCTTTTTGCCTATTTAAATTCTACTCTTCTCTCTGCTTTTAAACTGCTGTTATTTCTATTACATAGTGCTCAGCTGCTTAAACTTCTCCCATATACACATACATAAAAATAATGATAGAAATATTAGAAAATTGGAAAAGAAAGTTGTGATGAAAATAATGTATGACAACTCTTTAGGTACCATTCCTGCAATTGCAAAAGCAGCATCATCTGGGATTGTTCTTAACGCACAGGATACTTTTCCTGCGCTGGGGCGCATCCTCTGACTAAATCTGCGCCGCATACAGGCTAATGGAAGTTCTTTCCCTGCCTAACATCATTCACAGCTCTGAATTAGGCCCGTAAATATTTAGCATAATTCTGAGCAGACTGAATTCAGTACTTTGCACAGGTGATTGCAGAAGCAGTTAAAAATGATGACGTTCTTGCCCACTATAATTATGGCCGTCTCGATCCTTTTTCATCTGCTAACAACAGCCAGCTTTTGGTCCGCCAGTTAATGACCATTTAAACAAAGGCACCGTGCAATGATTGTCGTTACCTCATTCGCTTTATCTTCCACAGTGCCACAGCGACTAAGCAATGTCATACGCATACGCCACTAAATCGCAGCCTGTTGACAACGTTTGCTGTATGCTGCCGAGGCATTTTTATTGTCAAGTCTAACAATCATTTGTCATTTTTGGGAATGGATTTGTTTAGATGGCGTAGCCACTACACTGGCTGTTGCACACAAGAATTTCTGCCTCAACTTGGTAGGGTTATCAATACTTTATTATATTTTAATTAACTAGATAAACTAAACTAGTAAACTAGAAGAACTAAAAGAACTTAATTTATCGTGTTATCGCCAAGCCAGCCAAAGTCCAAGTGCCAGCGTAAATTTGATTATTGTTATCGATAGATTTAGGGCTGCAACTACTCTAGCTTTTTTTTAGGGCCTCATCATAACTAATAAAATTTGCTCCGTAACATTCCTCCACCCGTAAATCTACCCAGTGGTTTTACCTAAAACATCTAATACAGCCAGCTTCGACACTGGTCGCTTTAAAACGCCAGTCGTAGTTTTAACCTCAGCAATTCTAACTTGACCATTTTTTGCTGTTATGGCTCTCGAAACTATTCCCTTCTTCCAATTGGATCTCGGCAAATTTTCGTCCCATATAATGACAACGTCACCCTCAGCCACCGGTTTTGCTGGAACAAACCATTTGGTTCGTCTCGCCAATGCAGGTAAATATTCTCTAACCCAGCGCTTCCAAAATTTGTCTTTTAACTGTTGGGCTATTTTGTATTGTTTGTGAAAATTGCAATTACTTTCGTCTCCTGGTGTTTGCATTGAATTTATTGATCCCAGTATAAAATGGTTTGGTGTCAGAGGCTCAGAATCGTCGAAATTCACTGGAATATGTGTTAGTGGCCTGCTGTTGATGATATTTTCTGCTTCGATAAGCAAACTGATTAAAGTTTCTACACGGGGCGTTTGCTGATGTAATGTTGCTGCCAATACTCGTTTTACACATTCGATCCCACGTTCCACCTGAACTGGGATTCGCTGGACAATTGAATTGCCATGGAATGTCTTTTTTCGATAGTTCATCATTTATACTATTCCAATCAAACAAGTTTTTGCTGTATTTCTTATCTCCTTATCTGCTCCAACAAAATTAGTTCCCATATCTGACCGAATTTTTACTGATAATCCAGAATTTGCGCCTAAGTTCATTTATTATTAGCTCCTGGTTTTGATGATGATAAATCTCGTGATACCATTTGACCATTTGGTCAAGACATGTCGATTAGGTAATATTATTGGTCAACGTGTTCTATCGCATATCAGTGTTCAGCATTCCAGTCTTTCACCAACTTCCATAATATTCTTGTCACTCCATTCTGGGGATAACGTATAAATTTTACTGTCTTTACGAACTACTCCATTTTTCTGTAAATCAGATATTTCAATGTTAAAACTTTCAAACTGTGGTAGCCTACATAATGTTATTATACCCTGTACCCATAGGGTAAAAGGATATATTAAAGTCGCTAAAATGTATGTAACAGGCTGAAGGAAGCATTTCCGACCCCATAAAGTATATATATTCTTGATCAGCATCACTAGCCGAGTCGATTGAAATATGTCCGTCTGTCCGTATGAACACCTAGATCTCAGAGACTATAAGAGCAAGAGCAACCAAATTTGGTGTGAGCGTCCGTCTTATGCCCAGGTAGATCAAGTTTGTTTCAAATTTTAGCCACGCCCACTTCCGCCCCCGCAATTTGATATCGTTATCGTTTTCCTAAATATACACCCGAACTAACCCAGCTGATCAAATTTTGTTGAAATCGGACAATAAACATCGGAGATACACCTATATTCGTTTTATACTGAAACACCAGGGGCGGCATTAGCAGATAAGAAAGAGAGAGATGGCATGCGTTCGCTGCTGCTGCATGTAAAAGGGAATTTTGTTTTGAATTGATTGCGACCTTGACGGTGTTCAAACATTTATCTAGTGACTACGTAGATCAAGAGAGTTTAAAATTTCTGCCACGCCCACTTCCTCCCCCGTAATTTAGAAAAAACGAATTACTAGAGCAGTTTTTAGCGAATTATTATTTGGCACATCTAATAATGTGGCCAAAATGCATCATCTGAACAAATTAAGTCGAAATCGGACAATAAATATTGGAGATGAACGTAACTGCGTTTTTTACTGAAGCGCTGAGGGCGACATTGGCTGGCAAGAGTTAGCGAGATAGCATGCGTTCGTTGTTGCGGCATGTTGAAGAAAATTTTTTATGAAATTGATCGCTATTTCGAGGGTGTTCGACTTTATTTAATATAATAACTAGTTGGTACAGGGTATACTCAATGTCGGCAGGGACGACTTGCTAGCTTCATTAAATATGCTATGGAAGTTTTCTGGTACTAGGTCGTTCCAACCTATACCAGTCCGCCAAACAAGTTGCATTAAAACCTTACCATGAATCATGAGATCTGCAAGCATTACAAATGGGTCTTACACTGACATAACAAGACTCAAAAGTTTTCTTTTAGTAGGACATTTAATTCCGCTTAGAATGTCTTGATCAACCTGAACATTTTTTGAATTTGACACAAATCCTCTTAGAACAAAGTTTGCCAGTTTATGTACCTTGACGACTTCGCTGCTTATTTGAAATACATCCTTTTTTGTTGCATAGCTTGTCACAAAGTCATCAACATAATGTTTGGATTTTATTGCTTCAATCACGGTTTTTTTTTATAATTTGAAGCGTTCTGTGCATTAATATTTTTTACATATTGCGCACAACAAGGTGAGCATGTTGCTCCAAACGGCACTACTGTCATCTTGTACGTTTCGATATCCAACGATGGATCACCATGTCTCCATAAAAATCGCAAAGAATCTTGATCTTTTACTCGTACCCGTACCTGCAGAAACATTTCCTTTATATCAGCACAAATTGCAAATCTTCCTTGTCTAAATTTGAACAAAATTTCAAATAGTGACTGATTTTCATCCGGTCCTTTTAAAAGCTTCGAATTCAATGAAATGTTATCTACAATGGCAGCAGCATCAAATACTAATCTCATCTTATTTGGTTTGTTTATATTATACACCACAAAATGTGGTAGATACCAGGTACATGGGCTTATGACATCCGCTTCGTCTTTTGTAATTTTTACAACATATCCTTTGTTAACGAAATCCATTATTGCCCTGTCGTATTCTGCAGCTGTTCCAGATTTCTGCACCTTACTTTCAACTGAATGCAGCCTTTTTTGCCGTGTTATAGCTGTTTGGGAATCGAACATCATCATCTGACCACAACAGACCAGTCTCGTATTGAAGGCGCCTCAAGCTATTTTGTTGTTTCGTTTTTTTTTTTTTGACTCCATAGGTTGGTTACATAGTTTGACTCCAAAGTTTTCAATTGTGAAATATTCAGATATTAAATTATTCATTTTTTCTTCCTGAAGTTGCTTAGAAACATGTGTATGAAATACCACTGATAACAAACGAGGTGAAAAGTCTTGACTATTTCTTGTTGATGCATACACAAGCGAACCTAAGGGAGTTTTAGCTGCAACTAAACCTTCATCAATTAAATTACTTTTTAAAGTTAAAATTAAGTGACAATTGTTCAATCCAATTAACAACCTTGGATTGTTGCTCGCATACCCCCTGAGAGGAATAGATTTTAGTTGCTTATATTTATAAACTTTTTGATTTATTTATTTATTTGTTGCTACTTTTATTTTTTTTATTAATTTAACTTACAATGGTTGTCTGCTCTTCAAAAAAGTGCCACCATCCCCAAAAAATCCAAGATGATTATCTTTTGTGCTGGCTGTGCGATAACATTATGCATGTTAAATGCGCTGGTTACACAGCCAGAATAGGGGATAGTATTGGAAACGGTGGGGGCCTAAAATGGAGTTGTGAAGCGTGCCGGGACGTAGAAATGGATATGCGTCTATTTATGCGGCGGACGAGAGAGGGATTAAAATCCCTGTCGGCTTTTTTTTCCTGCTTCCTCCGGCTCTGGCATCCTCGAACGACCTCATAACTCCAAATGGTCAGCAACTGATATCGTTTAGGAGTCCTACGGTGGCTGCAGTTGCGGGGCAATTGATATTTCCCCTGGTAGCAGTGCCCCGCAGGCTGACTCGATATCGGTTGTAGTTTCTGAGGTGTCCGGGCGAATATCCTCTCCCAGGGATATTTCCAATAAAATTTTAACCAGAAGAGCTCTCAAAGCGTCATCTGCCTCAGCAGTTCCAGTGCAAATTGCTGTTGCTGCGGTTGCGACTGGCGCATTGAGATCTCTTGTAGCCATTCCACCAAAAAAGCAAATCTTTGTTTCGCGGCTCGACCCCAATACTACATCAGATGATGTCATAGCCCATATCCGGGCATAAGTCGTGGCGCCAAACATTGTGGTGGAAAAGTTTAGGTTTTCATACACCCGTGACATTTCGTCATTTAAAATCAGTGTCCCACCAAATGTCTTTGACCAAATTTGTCACAAAGATTTTTGGCCGGAACATTTAGTTATAAAGGAGTATACGGCTAAGAAAAAGAAAAATCGGCCACCGATTCGTCTGCCTAACACAACTAATCCTTCCATACCCTCTGGCTCGTCAGTAGCTGGCGGGTCGAAAAACTAATTTCGTCCCATATTCTGGCCTATCAGAATGTTAGAGGACTAAAATCTAAACTTTCTAAGCTTTTGGTGAATAGTCAATCTTTTGACTTTCATATTTTAGTCTTTACAGAAACGTGGTTAAAGCCAGACATTTCTGATGCCTCTGTTTTTCCCACAATTTTTTCAACCTATAGATGCGATCGAATCTCCAAAAATGGTGGTGGAGTTTTGATTGCCGTAAATTCATCTCTTCCTTCAGAAATAGTTCTGCCACCTGCCGTTCTTGACATTGAATTTGTTAGTGTCAAAATTTGTTTGAAATCATATTCTGTTTTTCTAACTTGCTCGTATATTCCACCGAGTTCTGACATGACGGTATATGCTAGCCATTTAGAAGCTATTCGCTTTGTCTCTTCACTTCTTTCGGATGCAGACATATTTATCGTTCTGGGAGATTTTAATCTACCTGACGTTTCGTGGCTTCCATCAGGTGAGTCTTCCTTGTTGATGCCCTCCTCCTCACATTGCTTTGTTGACGGTCTCCTTGAGTTATCCCTAACCCAAGTTAATCCTGTTCGTAACAAAAATGAGAGATCACTAGATCTTATATTTATGTTAGATTTTTCTAACTGTTCTGTTTCGAGGATTGATCCCTTAGTCGTCCCCGAAGACAGTTTCCATCCAACTTTGGACTTGACTATTGATCTACCTTTTCGGTTATCAAATGCTGGTACCAGTTCGACGTCTCGTACCCGTTGCTTTCGTAAAACTAACTTTTTCAAGCTCAATGAGCTAATTCTTGCCACAGACTGGTCTTATCTGTACTCCTGTAATGATATGAATGCTGCCATTTTTACATTTATTTTGTCCGTTGAAACTTCCTCTTTTCCAACCATTTGGAAAGAATCTTTTATTATTCCTTTGCATAAAAAGGGTAATAAATCCGTAGCTTCCAATTATAGGGGTATTTCCAAATTGTCTGCTATTCCTAAGGCATTTGAGAAAATTATAACTTCTCAACTGCAACATTTCTGTAGTTCTATTC
Organism: Drosophila austrosaltans; assembly: GCA_035045865.1. Classification (NCBI taxonomy): domain Eukaryota; kingdom Metazoa; phylum Arthropoda; class Insecta; order Diptera; family Drosophilidae; genus Drosophila; species Drosophila austrosaltans. The sequence continues at coordinate 10,643,370 of JAWNOQ010000003.1, forward strand.
TTTCATCTTCTCAACATGAGTTTATGAAATGTAGATCTACAACCACTAATCTTTTAGAGTTTTCTTCTTTAGCGATCGAGGGATTCAGGAATGCATTGCAAACTGATGTCATTTATACTGACTTCAGTAAGGCTTTTGATTCTGTCAATCATACACTGCTTTTGTTCAAGCTGAACGAACTTGGGATTCCAAGCCTTTTGCTTAATTGGATTTCTCAATATCTTAATAACCGTACACAAAAAGTTTTATTTAAAACTTATCTTTCGAAGACCATCAATGTGACCTCGGGGGTGCCACAAGGTAGCCATCTAGGACCATTGCTTTTTACACTTTTCATTAATGACCTTCCGTCAGTTGTAACTCACTCTCATGTGCTTATGTACGCTGATGATGTTAAACTTTCTATTAGTTTTAAAGACTTAAGTTCTCCACGTCTGCTTCAAGTCGATCTTAATAACTTTCAAACTTGGTGTGAAATTAACTTATTAAACCTTAATGTTTCAAAATGTAATGTCATGTCATTTCATAGATCCTCTATTCAATTAGTGGTGTATTATCTCAATAATATCCCACTTGAACGTTTGAACGAGATTAATGATTTGGGTGTACTCATGGACCACAAATTAAATTTTACTCGTCATATTAATATCACTGTCAATAAAGCCATGAGTTGTCTTGGTTTCGTTAAGCGATGGTCGAAAGAATTTGACGATCCTTACACAACCAAAACTCTTTTTATTTCACTGGTCCGCCCCATTTTGGAGTATGGATCATGTGTTTGGTCTCCACAATATGGATCACACCAAGTTAAAATTGAATCTGTTCACAAACAGTTTCTAATTTTAGCTCTTCGTGGTTTAAACTGGGATCGAAATGTTAACTTGCCCTCTTATTCTAAAAGACTTCTTCTAATTAACCTTCCCTCCTTACTTAATCGTAGAGTAATGCTTGGTACTTTGTTTATTCATAAGCTTCTAAATGGACAAATAGATTGTCCTAATTAACTTAATCAGGTCAATCTATCTGTTCCTTGTAAACTAACCCGAAATTATGTCCCTTTATATTTAGCACGCTGTAGATCTCTGTTCCGACTACAACCGCTTTATTCTGTAATCGGATCAGAGTTCTCTATATCTATTTTAAAAACTACTATTTTAAGTTATCTATCTAGTAGTAAGTCTTAATTATTATTTTAGTTGTCGTCCGTTGTCCACGCGACTTCGTTTTTGCATGCTGTCTGATAGGGTTCGCGCGTAACAGGCATTGTCCTGGTGTCGCTTGGACCACTTGAACGTACTGCGCATTGTACGCGTCAACGTCCAGAAGATCCCTTAGACACTCAAGATTCACCGTCTGAAGCGGTAACTGCAAATTCGGAACAGAATTACCGTTTAAATATAACCATTTTCTATTGTAACCAATTGCTAATCGCATTTTTGTATGACATTCTGTTGATGCGACCTGTGTTGCGTGTTCTCCTATCCAGTTTTAGGTTAATTCTTATTGATTTTCCCTAATTCCCATTTCTTCAGATAACTGCTCTTCTATCAATGTAGCCGATGATCCTTCATCCAAAAATGTTAGCGTTTCTATGACTGCGTTGTTTGGTCCACTGACTTCCACTGGTATGACTTTAAACAATATTTGCGAAGTGGTATTTTGAATTGTATGCGTTGCAATATCGCCTGGCTTTGTTTTATCCTTTTCTTTTTCCCGATTTGCTTAGGCCTTTGATAATGCAACGTGCGATGATGAAAACGTTTACAATTATCAATCTTGCATTCTCGTTTTTTAGCACAGGAATCCAATCTGTGTCCATTTTTACCATTAACCATCTCTCATTAGTACGAGCTTTTATATATTTGTGACACTGATCTAAATAATGATTTCCCTGGCAATTAAGGCATGTGCTGTGTCCTTGTTTCTGATCATAAGTTTTGTTGGTAACTTGCATAATTTTTTTTCATCCCTTAATACCTTGCTTAAATGTTGTTACCATAGCTGCTTGAGCGATACTTCTTACAATTCCATCCAGCCAATCGCTAAGATGTCTTAAATCGGGGTATGGTCGTATTAGAGATGCGTATTCCATCCAATGTATACGCTTCGACATGGGCATTTTTGATATTATCTGTTCCATCATAGTAGGATTCTGAAAATGATCTGAATTCTGAAGTGTACTGCGTTGGAGGACTTTAAGAATATAAGCAAGTTTTTAAACTTTGTGGACAAAGTGACTAATTTCTCCAAGCAGTTTTCTGAAACGATTGTGATTTCGTTAACTACATCCAATTGGCTTCTTATAAGTAACTCTGGCTTTCCAAACATAAACTCAAACTCATTATGTGTCCGATGTTCATTGGGTTTATTAAAAAAGACATTACTTCTTCTCTGGCAGCTCCTTTTAAGCATTTTTGTAGTCTCATTAGATTATCCAAATTGCTGTATCCGTAAGCTATCAAAGACTCTTTGAACATAGTGTCAAATACTGGCCAATCCTTCGGTTTTTCATTGAATTCCGGTAAATTAACTACTCTAAATACTGATGGTCTATTTGAATGTAAGTAACCCATATCATTGCAGCCCCGAATCGATCGATTCGTAATTATTGTGCGAAGCTTCGCCTCTAGTTGCAGTGCTTCTCTCAGCGCCGGTTGTGCGTAGACCATGCATATCGCCCTGTGCGACATTATATTCCTGAGTGCATCTATTTCCGCTGAATCCAGCATCAGCGTCTTTCGAAGCACAGATTGTGCCTCTTCCATCGGCAGAAATTACTTCCTCGGTTTAATTTATCATCCATTGACGATGTTCCTTCTGAGTTTTGTGTTTTTCATCAACTTGTGTCGCCAGTTTTGCTATTTTTTCCTCTTTATTCTGCAGCATAGCTTCATTTGTATTTGGTATAGCTAATACTATGGTTTCTTCATTTCCATCTGAATCCTCCTCTTCGTCTGCACTTCCCATTGTTGTTTCTTGGCTTGGAGTTGATGTGACTGCTTTATTAAATATTAACCTTTTTTTTTGCACCGCGTGTCTGCATGGCGCCATCAACAAACTATTTCATCATAATTTGCAACATTTTGCGTCTGTGTGATGAACGCCGCCAAAATTTCTTACTTGTATGTGTGACTGACGCGATCGTTCATTCTAACTCTACCGACAGAATTGATTTTACTTAGCGAGATAAATTAAACAAATTGTTGCACATAAGAATTTCTGTCTCAACTTGGTAGAGTTATCAATACTTTATTAAATTTTAATTAACTAGATTAACTAAACTAGTAAACTAGAAGAACTAGAAGAACTTAATTTATCGTGTTGTCGCCAAGTCAGCCAAAGTCCAATTGCCAACGTGCATTTAGTTATTGTTATAAATAGATTTAGGGCTGCAACTACTCTAGCTACTAATAAATTCTGCGCCGTAACACTTGCGATAGCGTTGACAGTTGATCTGGCCTTGGTAAAGTCAAAAAGGTAGTTTGTGAAATCGCCTCCCGCATAACTTTCAAAAGGATATGGTATCAAAAATGGGTCTCTAGGTTAGAGATGACAGCTGGTTTTCATAACTTCCATCGCTTAGTTGCGTAGCTTCTATGTGAGCTTACTATTGGCTCACAAACAAGTTTCCATACCTCAAGCCAAAGGGGGAAAAAGTTAATAGCTCCCTTTAGTAGCTATTATGGTATGCATTAGATGTTTCCTTGCATTGGAAGTGCGATATGTCAAGCTGTCAATGCTGTTTTTAACAAGAAGACCGGCTGGCGTTTGCAAATCCAAATTTATCATTTAAGCTGGTAGTCAGATAACAACTAAAGGGGCAAAAGTATCGCAGGTGGGTGGCATCGGTTGTGGACGATAGTAATTTCCAAACCATCGATAATGGTCGATAGTAATTTTCATACGATCGATGGTGGTTGATGCAATAAAAAATTGTATTTGTTATCATTGAGAATTAATAAGTATTCTTTTTTATGTATTTAACTTAGCCAAAGATTTTTACCCAAAAACTGCAAAACGTTCGAACATGTGAACATGTGATTCTTCAAGCATTGTTGTTGCCTTAATTTATCCCGCCTTGCTGAAAACTCTCTCTCTTTCCGATTCCACAGAAGTTGCTGGGATGTACAAATATTTAAACATCAGTATTTAAAAAAGGAAAATCTATCTGATTGACCTGCAATAAAACTTAGTTTTACGTATCGAAGATTGATTTATTATTTTTACCTGTATCCCTAATAAATGGTCGAATGTCTCTCCAGATACTGCCTTTTAATAAAAAATGCATCAGATCGGACATAAAGGCAATTGGCCGTCACCGCGTTCGGACGTATTTTTTTAGCGCGCTCAGTGTTAAACCAAAGTGACAGGTCTCTCAGTCGCCACAGAGACGCCCAATCACAATTTATGTTGTTACTTGTAACTACAAATAACAATACTTAGTAAGTAACTAAATTTACTAGCAATGCCAACATGGGCCCTTCTTCATTGAAATCACACCAGAAGCAGCTAAAAGAACAACTTCTTCAGCAACAAAACGAGCGTCGGCTATCTATTCAACGCAACAATGCATAATTCTCAGTAGTGCCTTCAACTATTACAACCACAACAAGCGGTGAATCAAAGAGTGCAAATACGGGCAAATTACTTACACCAACCAGCAAAATATTTTCTCGGATCGCCCAATGCGTTTCACCCTCAAATTCAATTACACCTCAAGTATTAATTGGGTCAATGGGTTCGCCGACCGCCGTCAGCGTGTTCACAACAACAATCGCATCTACTGCTCCAACAACAACAGTAACAGAAGCAAACGTCTGCAATAGCTTCCATCACAGCCCGACAGACAACCTCAAGAAACTGTGTTTAACCAGTGACGTTAAATCCGAACTCATCTGGTCAGACTGATGTGGATAGATATATTAACATAAACAAGCGAAAGCTTAGCCCACAGACAAAAAAGGCAATACTACCAATATGAACGAAAATAACATTATTCACCACAAAGATTTGGAAGGCAATAGATTCCAATTACTGGCAATTCAGCTGGAATCTCAAGAAAGATATTCTCAAATAAAACCACCTCTAGCCAAGCGACCAGCATTTTACATCCGTGGTGCAAACTGCACTTCATTGGTGTGACTGCACTTCAACTATGTGACCCCACTTAACAGGGGAAATATAAAGGAAGACGAAAGTCCAAACGAAAAATGTACTGTTCTATCGTACTTTTGAAAAGAACGGAGAATGCAAAACTTATTCAAGATCTTCAAGCCGTGATTAAAGGCATTGAACCTTCGGTTCCGCATCAGGAAATTGTATAAGCATTGGAAGAGAACGGCTTTGAGGTGAAGTCCGCCTCAAATTTATTAAACAGAAAAAGGTGCCACAACCCCTCTTTCAAGTAGAGCTACAGCCCGATGTGTGAATATCAAAATCCAATGCAGTGCAATACATAGCAGAATCACTATCGAGGAGCCTCACAAGAAGACACACCCTCTACATCGCTTAAGTGCCAGGAGTTTGACCAGACAAAGTTGTTCTGCAGTCTTAGCCCAGTTTGCGTTGGCTGTGGACAAATTCAACACGACTGTGTCTGTTCCGACGATAAAAGAAACGCCAATACAAGGAAGTGCAGCAACCGTGGTGGAAATCACACAGCGAATTACAGAGGATGCAAAGAAATCTTCGGCTCGTATCCAGGGACCGACACTTATTCCCACGCAAACCACACCAGGTATATTCTTCTCAAGAGCTGTAAGGTCATCAGCAACTCCAACAACAACTACCCCTGGAGTAACATTTGCAAGTGTGCTGCGCAATGGAAATTCGCATCCCATTTCAACAGTTGATCCCGTTATTATTCCATCTAAGGCAGCTCCAAGAAATGTTGTTAATCTCGCTCAACCAAAACTTGACAAATTTCATGACGTTCATGCGAAATTGCATGCAGGAACTGATGCGGAACCAGAACTTTCTTATTCAAAAGCTTATGCACAGTAACAAATAATGTCAGCACTACATATAGGCCTCTGGCATGCAAACGTCATTTCCAAGCACAAACAAGAATTGTCACTGTTTCTAGACCCAAATATACTGATATCATGCTGCTATCAGAAACACACCTTACAAACAGAAACAACTTTCATATACCTAAATAGGCATTCTATGCAACAAATCACCCAGGCAGCAAGGCTCACGGTGGAACTGGTATCCTAATAAAAAACCGGATTAAACACTGTCACTACAAGCAACTTCAATAAGTGTCCAAACCAGTTTCGGCACTACAATCGTGGCTGCACTCTACTGTCCACCACGGTTCTCAATCCCTGAAAAAGAGTTTACTGATTTCTTCAAGACACTCGGAGTACGATTTATTGCTTGCAGGAGACTACAACGCTAAGCACCCTCATTGAGGATCCCGCCTGGTTAATCCCAAAGGTAAACAGCTGTACAGCACAATCATCAGCCCTTCAAATAAAATGGGTTGTGCCCACGTACTGGCCAACAGATGCACGCAAGCTCCCAGATCTAATAGACTTCGCAGCCACAACGGAAATTACGCACAACTTGATAACGGCAGAGTCACTAGCAGAGTTGTCATCTGACCACTGGCCAGTAATTTCCACTGTATTAACACATCTACAAGTAATAGAGCAACAAAGTGGCTGAGATTGAAAAAATATATAAGCACCCATATCGAGTTGAATACCAAACTGTACGAAGAAGACATCGAGTTTTGCACCTCTGTATTAGAGTCTATGCTTATTGAAGCAGCAGACATTTAAAAAATGGCTACGCCCAGGAAAAACACATGTGAAACAACCGACGAATCGAACTACTTGTAACAGATAAAAGAAGTCTCAGGTGAGAATGGCAAATGTCTTGGTCACCGGCAACAAAATATCGCCTTAGGACAGCTTCACGAACTCTAGCAAAAGCGCTTAGACAAAAAAGAACAATAGCACAACGGCTATACATCGAGAAGCTCACCCCTACAAGCATCAAATATCCGCTGTAAAAAGCTCATTTAACCATAACTGCTCCAACCGAAATAACTTCACCTATTCGATGTCCATCTGGCAAATGGGACCGTACAGACGAAGAAAGTGCGCTCACTTTTGGAGCTCATATAAAAACGGTCTTTCTGCCAAATCCGTCATTAAACTCATTTCTGCTTCCCCCTCTAAGTACCCCAGTGAAATGTGAGCCACCGGAATTCCAAGTGGAGGAAATTTCTGCAATTATTAAAAACTATCTTAACCCAAGAAAGTTGCCTGGTCATAACAAAACAACTCCAAAAATGATCACATAACTCATGATATGTGCCGTGCAACATATCTGCGAACTCTTCAACGCGATAGTAAAAGCTGGTGATTTTCCCATAAGTTGAAAAAATCAATAATCATAATGGTCCCAAAACCCGGAAAGGAGAAAACATAGGCATAATTGAGCAAGTCAACCGTATCACCTCAGAGATCCGCACAGCATTCGAGGAAAAAGAATATTGCACAGCAATTTTTTTCGACGTCGCACAGTGGGGCCATCGCTCATTTCGCTTATCAAAAATCATATCTTCTAAAGTAGTGAAGCGATTTTCAAAATTTAAAAAGCATTTGATATGTTATTGTTTAAGCTTCAAATGGTGAATTACCGAGGTGCCACGTGCTCGGGTTGCTTAGATATTCAAGGTCAAAGTTAAAAAAATATTTCTAGGCATATTTTACCCATAGAATTCACTTAAAAAACGATTTTTTGGTGACAAATGAACTTTATTATTCGAATTTGATAAGATAAATAAGATTTTTTAATGTTTTGTTTTAATTTTTCATTTAAATTGCAAAAAAAAATATACCATTGCAGGAGAACATTAATTTTGCTCTTCTCCAAAACCATTAATGCTATAGAGCTGAAATTTTACACATAGACTTTTTTTGCTGCAGGCATTGTACATCTCGAAATCATCTTTATCGGAAAACTATATCATATAGCTCTCATAGGAACGATAGGTCGAGAATAAAATTAAGCTTTCATAACTTTGTTGTTTTTCAATCGAATATTACGTAATGTAATCCATTAGTTTAATTTACTTTCTAAAATATTTACCAAGTTTCATCAGAATCGGTTAACTATATCATATTGCTCTTATAGGAACGATCGGTCAGAAATATAGTTTTAGAGCAATAACTTAAGTGTTTTTAAAGCGATTGTCTGAAATTTTATATTTGAAAGTTAAGTACATATGGAAATGTCTGTGCAAATCGGTTGACATATAGTCAATAGCTCCCAAAGGAACAATCGGATCAAACATTTTTTTTTGGTAAAATTACATTTTTTTTCTTAAGCTATTAACATCTAATGTAGGTTTGACTTATTTTATATGCTCTCCAATGATTTTGGTTCATTATTAATATGTAAATATCAAATAATACTTTGCCAAATTTGCATGCGCTCTTCTTCTTCCTTGTACCTGGAACGCGTTTTTACCGCGAGGTTGCATTAGTTTTTTTAATTTTTGACAAATTTGCGCAAAAAAGCGCAAGACTGCACTATACAGGTCTGATAGGTGAATGTTCCCTCTATCACGTGTATATGATTATATTGTGAATCTCCGTGAATCTCTGTTGATTCTACTCCACCAAAGTTTAAAAAATGCAAAAAATTTGGTGTGTTTTTGAAACGTCTCCAATTTAATAAGTATTCCAAATTTTATTGTTTTTTTTACAACAAATAACTAAAAATTGATCTGCTTTTCGAATAAAGTAAAAATATTTAAGATCAATTGTTTAATTCGGCCAATATTCAGTTTCAAAGTTGCAAGTTTTTGTAAAAATTGTTCATTTTTTTCATACATGAAAAATGTCTCCACTTTGAGATGATGTAGCACTTACAATTCTTATCGGATTTCAAAAACATTTTGTATCCATAAGTTCTGAAGTATTATCTGTCGATTTCACTTTTGACTTTTGCCCAACGCGATGGTGAAAAAAATGAATTTTGGTCAGTTATCCGGGCAGAGGCCCCACTGTGCGTCGCCTGGCTTGACGGCCTAATATATAAAAACAAAGCGACGCTCCACAATACACAAACAGGCTAATGGAATCATCAATCAAGGTAGCGTGCTGTTTCCAACACTTTATATTTTGTACACAGCGGACATGCCAACAAGCCCTACACTTACTACATCTACTTTCGCCGATGACACGGCTATCCTCAGCCGCTCCAAATATCCGATCAAAGCTGCTGAGCAACTGGCAACGCATTTAAAGGAAGTTGAAAAGATAGTATAAGACTGCTACATCCGTGTATACGACCAAAAATGCAAGCACGTTAAGTTTACCCTCAATAGCTGAAACTGCCCATCACTGACACTTAAGAACGTTTCAGTGCCTTAATCTGACGATGTTGTATATCTTGGAGTTCACCTCGATAATAGATTAATTTGGCGTTAGCACATCAAAGCTCAGAAAAAACAGCTCAAGCTTGAAGCAACCGGACTACATTGGCTTATCAACGCACAATGTCCCCTATGTTTGGAATTCAAAGTTCTCCTCTACAACTCGGTGTTAAAATCCATCTGGACGTTTGGCTCTGCTCTGAAACCATACAAAGTGCGCAATCTAAGGTTCTCAAAACTCTTTCGGGAGCTCCTTGGAATATCCGGAACGAAAACGTACTGAAGACCTACATATGCCTAGTGCAATAAAGTAATAAGGTACACCGCTAACCCGATGACGTGAAAGAATCCGTCCTCAACGAAACGGCCTTCCAACCTTCAGATGTTAGGTTACGTGTTAGATTAAGATGAAACTAGGATATTGTTGTTAGTCTTATACATTATATAAGGGATCCAACAAATAAATAAACAGGGGGAAAAAAAATATCGAACATTCCTCTTTTTGGTTGCAAATCGTTTGTCCAAAAAATCAAAGAGTGGGTCCTTAACTCGAGTTAACAGGGTCTTCAATATGAGTCAATTTGCCCAAATTGACCAAAACTTTTTCTATGGAAATTGTTGCTTGTCTTTTTTGAAGCGCGGATTCAAAATGGTAGCAATCCTCGTTACCGTGCGTAGCTCATATAGAGATAGTCGTGTTTTTATCAACTGCAACACTCGACTCGCCTACCGCAGTTGCGAACTGAGTTGAAAGATTTTGAATTTAGAGTAGAGTTGACAGAGTCCATTGCCAATTTGTCACCAGAAACATTTTTTTGACACCTTCTTAACTAATGCTTATATTTTCTCAATATCTGCAGGGAATTGCTGTGCTGTGCATATGTTGTCGAAATACCACATTCTTTCGACATACATGTTCGCCATAGAACTTTTCTTGAAATATTTGACAATACTTTTACATTTTGCAAACATTTTGTGACATACTAGTGATCGAGATTTAAGCCGTCTTGGATTATGGGCAAAGCATGACAGATTTTGGATTTTTAAAATTTCACATGCGTTCAGCATTTAGCTGGCATTGCCGGTCACAATGTAGTCATTTTTTTCAAAAGATATGCCAAAATGTTAATAAATATTTTAAAATACATATCTGCAATATTTCGCGCCGAGTGATTTGTAATATCTATCAGTTTTTTTTGTTGCCGTGTTCATGCAACAAATGGCCCGTTACCGTAAAAAAGCTCACATTAGCACTAGATGTTGTAGTAAACATAATAGAAATCGCTACTTTTCTAGCAACCCAGATAGGCGCCATTGTATTTGAAGTGTACCTCCTTGCTAAATCTATTCTTACAGTTGTTTACACCGCTGTAATAGACTAGACTGTCTGTGTGCCATCATATACTGCTGAGGCTGGTGGTATCTTCGACCACAAGTTCACAGACTGGGAAAAGAGATTCGAGGGTCAGTGCACCATGCATCGCTCTGTGGCAGCTCGTCTGCGGACCAGGATTCTTTCTCCTCCCTTTATAAGCTTCGGAAATTTGCTTAATAAAAATTAAAGTGCAATTAAACAGAAACTAACATCTAAACATGATACGCATAACGTATCAATCAAAGCAGTGTTTGTAGAGGGGCGGATTCTTCTAAGAAAGTAGAGCCCAATTCTTATTACCCAGGTGTGGAGTGAATTAAAACGCGCGTTAACTCGATTTAACACAGGCCAAGTTTATTGTAAAGCAATACACGGACCGAGTCACAACCAACATAAGGCGTTATCGGATAGAAAAATCTTGTTGAAAATTACGAGGCCAAAAAAATCTCGGATGCGATGGTAGTTGCCGGGATGAAAAACCATCTTAGCAAGATGGAGTTTTCCATAGAACTTGCTGGTCATCGGAGTGAGACCGTTCTCTCTTTCTGAATTTTTCCCCCCCGGATAACTCCTGCTGGTCACCCTTTCAGGCGTGAACATACCGCCCCCCTTGCAACAAGTTGCAATAGCCCGGGTGGACTGGTAACGATGGGGAGCGGCTGCGTTCTGGAGCGCCTAGATGCCACAGGAGCCGGACAGGATCCATCCGAATACGGTGTTTTGAGCTGCGGGAGTGCCGCTATGACCCGGAACACAACCGGGCTGGATGACCTCAGGATAGAAGTCAGCTCCAAGCACGACGAATATGGACGCTGGACGATGAAAATTGGGGTCCGCCAACACCAGTGTGGAAAAATTTTTCCGGACGGCGTCAGAGACCTGCCGGATGGGAGTAGTTGACCGAAGGCCGGGCTCGACCTGGAGGACCACCTCACTCTTGAATTCCGGGTCGGTCCGGGATCGGATAGTGGCCTAACAGGCCTTGTCTCTGCCCACATGCGTGACCGCCAACCCAAGGGCTGCCGCGCAAGATGCGCTGATGCGGCTTGTCGGTGTACAGGCGTCCAAAAGGACCCGCGCCTCAAACTCCCTCCGGCCGTTGCCGATTTTGACTACAGCGGTCGGTATCACCGTCGTCACTTTTAGCTGGAGCAGCGAGGACAGCGTGAGAGCTCGAGATGGGTCGCCGGCTGACCGGGATCGCCTAGGGTTGGATGCGCTGCCGTTTGAGTCGGCCATAATAGGTTTGGACACGCTCCGTGCTCGCGTGGGTGAGAACGACGCCCTCCGAGCGTTATCTGGTTGTGCCTGTTGAAGTGCCCGTTTCCGTTTTGAGTACTCCGTGGAGTGCAGCAAGGTGTGATGCGTCTCTCCATGGCGCCGTCATCCGCCAATCATTGGACACGACCCGGAAGAGTGCTCGTGCGCTAGACAGTTGGGGCAGTATTTATTGATGAGAACTGCCCTGAGCCGCTTCTCTCCGCGCAGGTTTAAAAACCGCTTGCACTGCCGGAGCGCGTGGACTCCGCGGCAGACTCGGCAACGGTAGGCACTTGTCCCGCGACCTTGGCGGGCCTCGGAGCGGTCAGAACGAGGACCTCTGGGAGCCATGACTTGCTATGACAAAAACAAACTGGATTCTAGGGGAAGAAAAAACATAAAACGAGGATTAAGCATGGCAGAAAACAATTAAAGTGCACACGAAGCGAACGCTCATATTAGGAGGAGAAAAAGGACAGTAAGACGAAAAAAAAGGCGCCACCGCTTCGCTACTGACATGCAGGATGAGCTTTGCGACTGGCCTTTTGATGGAACCGCGTGAAGTGCGAACATCGACGACTCGTACTAAGCCGTCAGCGCCAGGATGGACGAGTTCTACTCGCCCCAACCGCCACTCTGTGGGCGGTAAGTTGTCCTCATAAATGATTACGAGGTCGCCAACTTGGAGATTTCGGCTGGGGAGCTTCCATTTGTTTCGCTTATGTAGCTCCTTGAGGTACTCGTCCTTCCACCGCTGACAGAAATGGCGGTGAAGAGCCTTCAGCCGCTGCCAGCGATTAATCATTAATCATGGGCTCCTCCGTGATCGCTGGCTCTGCGATGGATACTGGTGGGCCCCCCACCCACCAAGAAATGACCAGGACTCAAGGCCAAAAGATCCTCCGGATCTTCGCTCATGGGCGAAATGGGACGCGAGTTCAGGCACGCCTCTATCCGACACTGCAGGGTAGAGAGCTTCTCGAAGGTGTAGCGCACAGTTGCTATGGATTTGTAAAACAGAGTCTTAAAACTCTTCCAGGACACGATCTGCTGATCATGGGAGTTTAGGATGCGGCGTTTGGTTGCTTCCAGAAAATCCTTCTCCAAGGCCTTTGACGCGGCAACGAATGTTTTGCAATTGTCGGAATATATACGCTGCGGGCATCGTCTTCGCGAGACGAAGCGGGAAAAGGCCGCCAGAAATTTTTCTGTCGTCACATCGGACGTAGCTTCAAGGTGGATGGCCTTGGTACTGAAGCACACGAAGACGCACACGTATCCTTTTGTAATTAGGCATGCCCTTCCTGTATAATTTTTTATCTCAAAGGGACCGGCGAAATCAAGACCAGTATACGTGAAGGGTCTGGAGAAAGTTATCCGCCCTCGGGGCAGATCACCCATCAGTTGCATTTGCTGACGGCGCTTGTGCAGGACGCAGGCCTTACATCCACGGATGAGGGCCTTGACAGCATTTTTAACCTTTGGAATCCAGAACTTAGCCCGAAGGAATCGGATCATCAATTGGTTGCCTCCATGCAACGTAATACGGTGCGTGAATCGGATGATGAGCTGGGTTAGATGAGCGCCGTACGGGAGTAGAATTGGGTGACGTTCATCGTAACTTCGAGATTCGGATGCTCGCAATCGACCGCTGGCACGCAGGACACCGTTCTGGTCGAGAAACGGATGCAAGCTTGCAAGCGAGCTCGATGAGGAGATTGGTTGAACCTTTGACAGACATCGGATTTCTGTCGGATGCTCGCGTTGTTGAGTAGCTAGAACTAAGGCCTTTTCGGCCTCGAATAACTCCTGTTGGGTGAGAGTTAGTGTGGGGGGGAGAGACTTCCTCCTGCTGAGGAACCTCCGGACATAGGCGATCAACCTTAGAGCTCGACCGAAATCGGAAAAACGTTCTATGATCTCGGTCGTATTGGACGTGGTGACGATGTGGCCGTGGGTTCGTTGCTCCACTTCTGTTTTGGGGACCGTGCAAGGAGATGCAGGCCAGTACTCACGGGGTAGTCGGAGCCACTCCGGACCGTGCCACCACAATTGGCTTACCGACAAGTCTGCTGCTGTCACACCTCGGCTGGTTAGATCAGCTGGATTGTCCTCGGACCGCACATGAGCCCAGTCACCCACCATAGTGTTGCTGGAAGTGGATGACGCTCGATTCGCAACAAAGGTCGACCAATTGCACGGTGGATTGTTGAGCCAGGTCAGAACGATGATGGAATCAGTCCAGAAAAAGGATTGGGCGTTACGAATCGGCGGTCCTCACTGGAGCTACCCGAGTCTTCGCAGTAAGGAGGTGGACGCTCACGTGGTCATGATGCGTCACGCGGACGTAGAGCGCGGCACCGTAGGCTCGCTGAGACGCGTCAGTTTTTTTTTTTTTTTTTTTTTTTTGCGTTTATTCATTTGTTGGATCTCTTATATAGTGTATAAGACTAACAACAATTTCCTAGTTTTATCTTAATCTAATACGTAACCCAGCATCAGAAGGATGCTTCTTTAATCTATGGCCCTGATTATTTGCTAGAGGGTTGGAAGGTCGTTTCGTTGGAGACGAGTTCTATCGCATGCTCGGGTTAATGATTTGGCGAGGGTATTCGGGTGGGCCTGCAGCTTAGCGGTGTACTTTAGCTGTTGTACCTTTATTTCGGTTAGTACACTAGGAATATGTAGGTCTTTCTGTAAGTTTTCGTTTCTGATATACCAAGGTGCTCCCGTGATAGTTCTGAGAACCTTGGATTGAGCCCTTTGTATGGTTTCGATGTTGCTCTTGCTTGCGTTTCCCCACAGTGCAGAGCCGTACGTCCAGATGGGTTTTAACACAGAGTTGTAGAGGAGAACTTTGAATTCCAAGCATAGGGGAGATCGAGCGTTGATAAGCCAATGTAGTCCGATTGCTTTAAGCTTTAGTTGCTTTTTCTTGGCTTCGATATGCTTACGCCAAGTTAATCTTCTGTCGAGGTGAACTCCAAGATATACAACATCGTCGGATTGAGGCACTGGCACGTTGTTGAGAGTCAATGATGGGCAGTTTCTTCTATTGAGGGTAAACGTAACGTGCTTACATTTCTGTTCATTTACACGGATGCGCCAATCTGCTAGCCAATTTTCAATTTCCTTTAAGTGGGTTGCCAGTTGCTCTGCAGCTTTGATCGGACATTTGGAGCGGCTAAGGATAGCCGTGTCATCGGCGAAAGTAGATGTGGTGAGTGTAGGGCTTGTTGGTATATCCGCTGTGTATAAAATATATAGTGTTGGACCCAACACGCTGCCTTGAGGTACACCTGCTTTTGATTCAAAGTCATCAGAGGTGAAGCTACTACAACGTACAGCGAATTTTCTGTTGAATAGATAAGATTCCATTAGCCTGTGTGTATATTTTGGAAGCGACGCTTTTATTTTGTATATTAGGCCGTCAAGCCAAACTCGGTCAAAGGCTTGGGCGACGTCGAGAAAAATTGCTGTACAATATTCTTTTTGCTCGAATGCTGTACGGATCTCTGAGGTGATACGGTTGACTTGCTCAATTGTGCCATGCTTTTCACGAAAGCCAAACTGATGATGTGAGATTATATTTTGGTTTACCAGGATTGTATTTATACGGAGTTGTAGGACCTTTTCAAATAGTTTTGAAAGACTTGGCAATAAACTGATGGGTCTGTACGATGATGGCTGTGTTTTGTCTTTTCCGGGTTTTGGGATCATTATGATTAATGATTTTTTCCAACTTATTGGAAAGTGACCAGTTTTTACTATCGCGTTGAAAAGTTTGCAGATGTATCGCACGGCACAGATCGGGAGTTCTCGGATCATTTTCGGGGTTATATTGTCATGGCCGGGCGACTTTCTTGGGTTAAGATAGTTTTTAATAATTGCAGAAATTTCCTCCGCTTGGAATTTCGGTGGCTCGGTTTCCACTGGGGTGCTTAGAGGGGGAAGCTGGAATGAGTTTGTTGACGGGTTTGGCAGAAAAACCGTTTTTAGATGAGCTGCAAAGGTGAGTGCTCTTTCTTCGTCTGAACGGGCCCACTTGCCAGTTGGGCATCGTATAGGTGAAATTATCTCGGTTGGGGCAGTTATGGTTGGGTGAGCTTTCCACAGCGGATATTTGGTGCTGGTGGGGGAAAGCTTCTCGATGTATTGCCGCTGTGCTATTGCTTCTTCTTGTCTAAGCGCTTTTGCTAAGGTTCGGGAAGCTGCCTTTAGGCGATATTTTGCTGCCGGTGATCGGGACATTTGCCATTCTCGCCTGAGTCGTCTTTTCTCTGTTACAAGAAGTTCAATTAGTCGGTTGTTAGACTTGTGTTTTTCCTGGGTGTGGCCAATGTTTGGGGTGGAGATATCAGCTGCTTCAATGAGCATCGACTCTAATGCAGAGGTGCAAAACTCGATGTCTTCTTCGTCGTCCAGTTTGGGATTTAGTTCGATATGGGTGCTTATATATTTCTTAAATCTGAGCCAGTTTGTTTTATAATTTGTTAGTCCGAGTGGGTGCTCTGTTACTTGAGGATATGTTAATACAGTGAAAATTACTGGCGAGTGGTCTGATGACAATTCTGCTAGTGACTCTGCCCTTATTAAGTTATGCGTAATTCCCCTGGTGACTGCGAAGTCTATTAGATCTGGGAGCTTGCGTGGATCTGTTGGCCAGTACGTGGGCTTTTTCGGTGAGGCGTAGCCCAATTTGTTTGCTGGGTTGATGATTGTGTTATATAGCTGTTTGCCTTTTGGATTTACCAGGCGGGATCCCCAATGAGGGTGCTTGGCGTTGTAGTCTCCTGCAGCAATAAATCGTACTCCGAGTGTGTTGAAGAAGTCAGTAAACTCTTTTTCAGAGATTGAGAATCGTGGTGGACAGTACAGTGCAGCCACGGTTGTACTGCCGAAAGTGGTTTGGACACTTATCGAAGTTGCTTGTAGGTATTGTTTGGCAAATCCATTGTGGAGACAGTGTTTAATTCGGTTTTTGATTAGGATGCCAGTTCCTCCGTGAGCCTTGCCATCTGGGTGATTTGTTGCGTAGAATGCATATTTAGGTATTTGGAAGTTGTTTTTGTTGGTAAGGTGTGTTTCCGATAACAGCATGATATCAATATCATTTGAGTCCAGAAACAGTGACAGTTCTTGTTTGTGCTTGGAAATGCCGTTTGCATTCCATGGTCCTATATGTAGTGCTGACATTATTTATTGTTGTCCAAAAGCTTTTGAATGAGCAAGTTTTGGTTCCGCATAAGTTCCTGCATGCAATTTTGCATGAACGTCATGAAGTTTGTCATGTTTTGATTTAGCGAGATCAACAACGTTTCGATCCCGTTGGGTTGCTGGCCGAGTACGGGTGGACTTGGGGCCGCATTGTTTGAGATTGTAGCGGGATTTACAGATGTAGAGGGCTGTGAACTTCCGTTGCGCAGCACGCTTGCAAAAGTTACTCCAGGAGTAGTTGTCGTTGGAGCAGCTGATGACCTTACAGCTCTTGAGAAGAATATTCCCGGTGTGGTTTGCGAGGGAATAAGTGTGGAGCCCTGGATACGAGCCGAAGATTTCTTTGCATTAAGACGGGCCTTCAGTTCCTTATAGACAGGACATCCTCTGTAATTTGCGGTGTGATTTCCACCGCAGTTGCTGCACTTCCTTGTATTGTCGTTTGTTTTATTGTCGGAACAGACACACTCTTGTTGAATTTGTCCACAGCCAACGCAAACTGGGCGAAGACTGCAGAACGACTTTGTATGGCCAAACTCCTGGCACTTAGTACATTGTAGAGGATGATTCCTCTTGTGAGGCTCCTCGACAGTGATTCTGCGATGTAGCAGTAGTTGCAGGTTGTAGATAGGATGTACTGCATTGGATTTTAATGCTCGTGCATCAGGCTGTAGCTCCACTTTAAACAGAGGTTGTGGGATTTTGTTTCTGTTTAATATATTTGAGACGGACTTCACCTCAAAGCCCTTCTCTTCCAATGCCTCTGCAATTTCCTGAGGCGGAACCGAGGGTTCAATGCCTTTAATCACGGCTTGAAGACCTTTGGCGCTCTTTAATTGGAATGTGTAGAAGTTTACATTCTCCGTTCTAAAGTACTTTTCTATAGTACGATAGAACTGTTCGTTGTTTGTTTGGACTTTAGTTTCTCTAATGTTCCCCCTGTTAAGTGGGGTCACATAAAAGTTATCCTTACCTACTAGGGCCACCAACTTAGGCACCAATGAAGTGCAGTTTGCACCACGGATGTAAAATGGTGGTGGCTTGGCTACTGAGGGTTTTGTTTGGGAAACTCCTTCTTGAGATTCCGGCTGATTTGCCAGAATTTGGAATCTGTTGCCCTCCAGAGCTTTACGTTCAGCAATGTTGCTTTTGGACATTTTAGGAGTGTTGCCTCTTTTAGAATGAGGGCTAAGCTTTCGCTTGTTTATATTAATATATCTGTCCATGCCAGTCTGAACAGGTGACTTTGGATTCACCGTCACTGGATGGGTAGACTTTGTTGAGGTAGTCTGCTGGACGGTGATCGAAGGTATTGCAGACGTTGCTGCTGTTACAGTTGTTGTTGGAGCAGTAGCTGCAATTGTTGTTGTTGTGAGCGCGCTGACGGCGGTCGGCGAACCCAATGACCCAATTAACACTTGAGGTGTAAGGGAATTTGAGGGTGAAGCGCATTGGGCGCTCCAAGACAAATTGTTGCTGGTTGGTGTAAGCAATTTGCTCGTACTTGCACTTTTGGATTCAGCGCTTATTGTTGTTGTGGTTGTTGGAGACACTACTGAGAAGTATGCATTGTTGCGTTGAATAGATAGGCGACGCTCGTTTTGTTGCTGGAGAAGTTGTTCTTGTAGCTGTTGCTGGCGAGATTCTAGTGAAGATGGGCCCAAGTTGGTCTCTTTACACGTTGGCATTGCTAGTAAATTTAGATATTTACTAAGTATTATTATTTGTAGTTACAAATAACAATATAAAATTGTGATTGGGCGTCTCTGTGGCGACTGAGAGCCCTGTCACTTTAGTTTAACACTGATTTAAATGCTGACACCGATGAACTTGCGGAGCGCGATAAAAAATACGTCCGAACGCGGTGACGGCCAATTGCGTCAGTTGATAGTCGAAGTCAGGTCTGGTTTCCACCCACCTCGGAATGCGAATATGACCGAGGCCAGGGTAATCCTGCAGAAAATCGTGCCATTCTTGTAAGAGGGATGGCGGTAGAGCGACATCCCAGCCAAGCTCGGTCAGCGAAAGCTGCTGCTTGAATATTTTTGCCCGGACTACGAAGGGGGCCAACCATCCTGCTGGATCGAACAACTTGGCGATGTGGGATAGGACCTCTGTTATTGAATTTTATAATTTTATTATTTATAAAAATGTTTGCCTCTAGAACATAAATTAGTGACATAGGGCTGTCGCAACCAACACTTGAAATTGGGTGGACTTCGGAGAGATCATGCAAATGGGGGCCAAAGACACAGCGATGCTCACCCGTTGATTGCAGAGTAGTGAATAGACAAGAGTTGCTTGAATACTGATTTTATTAAGAAAAAGGTCGAGTTTATATACACGATTCTAGGATCTAGGGGGTCACATGTATATACATTTGGAGGTCTTATTCATAGTGTAAATGTGATTGTGTGTGTGAACATAATGTGGGGGACAATTTTGTGTTGTATAAAAATATAGTGTGAGTACAGTGTATATGAAAATATGTAGGGGTTAATTCTATTCTAAGCAAAGCCTGCATTGGTCTTTACTGTGAGAAATTCATAGTTTGTATTTTAAGCATGCATTTACACCAACATACTCCCGGCCGTTGAACGACTGTTCAACATTACTTAAATGTTGATTTCGTAGTTTCCAGCAGGTCGATGTGTAGATTGAGTCGATTGACTACCAGTTGGCATCTGGGTACCAGTTGTGGGAGGGGTCATCTGTTGAAGGCCAATAGCAATCCTGGCTTCTTGTCTTCCGTTGGTACACCGATTTTTGATAACATATAGCAGCACTAATGTTATGAATATTATTAGCGCTGTGTATGACGCAATGTTGTAATGTTCAATAGGCCGTTGATTAGACTTAAGGTCATATGGTAACTTTATTTTAAATCTGGGCCATAATTGACTACTGAGGTTGTCAAGTTCATTGTTGCTTAACTGAACATTGGTTGAAGCCGTTTCATTAGTTGAATTCATCATCATGGTGGAGAAATTCCCAAACCGGGCGTATGACATATTTATTGTGCCGGTGGTTGTAATACGATGTCCAGTTACACGTATTGATGGATTCCGCAAAGTGCAACTTGGATCAAGTGTTAATAATCCACCTTGACTTATGGTGATGCTTGAACTGTTGTCATCGCAGACTGCAGATAACTCCTTTGGCGACTTTGTAGCAAAAATCCAATGGTTCTTGTAGTACATATTGAACCAGACGAACGTCATGCTTGTGTATTTAATTTGACACATATTTGAAGTTTTGTTGTTGAACAACTGAAATTCACAATTACTGTTGATTGAGAACACAGATTGTTTATTTTGACATATGAAATCTTCATTTGTGACTTGATGGCATTGTTTTAATTCAGTTGCTGTTAATCCAAGAAACTGATCTCTATGCTTATTGACCGCTATCATGGGAATTTGAATATCCATCATCATAATTCCTTTATTGCTGATTGCTGGTATGGGAACTAGATTGTATAATTCAAATACTTGTGCTGAGAGCAATGGTAGCGTTACTTTGAATATTACGCGCTTCTTTACAATGCTCCCTTCTGCCTTCATCATTTTATATAATTGTAGAACATCATCGTCTGTGGCAGGAAGTATGTGTCCTGGTGGAAGATGATTTTTTAACTCTTTTAAGTTTTGTTCAATTTGTTTAGGCGAGAGTAACAACGGGCTAATTTGGTCATGATGAACGTCAGTGAGTACAATCTGAGAGCAATCTCTGATTGTACTCGTTGCTTATTTGAAGCAATCACCGAAAGTTGTGTTGTTATCGTGAGATACCATTGAAAGTCTTGACAGAATCAGAATGTGCTTGAGACATATCGAGTAGTTGCTGCTCCATCAAATTGAATCGCTTCTCAATAATCGCCTCATCACGCTTGAAGATGTTGATTGTTGAATCAATCCTCATTTGTTTTCACCTTTTCAATAGTATTGTACATTTCTTTTGCATATTCCGAGTCCAGTACTCCATATAGACTCCTGGCGATGTTGCCAATAAAATCAAATGGTGCTCTACGATTTCGTCCTATGTGCAAGAGATCGTTTTCCATTCTCAGTTCCTCTTCCACATGTTGGAAGTGTTTGTACATTGCAGAACAGGCTTGACTTGGTTTTAGTCGGGAACACATTTCCCCAATCTTTTTTATTCCGAAAGAAAATGTGTTCACATCGTCCCAATATGGATCCAAATTATAATTTGCAATGATTGTCCAGTCAGCTACAGCAAATCTAGACATTCCAATTTTCTCATAGTAAATGCCAAGTTTGGCACCAAATTGGGTCATATTCACTGATTGGGCCAATGCCAATGGTAACAATAGCAACATCATTAATAACGTTAGGGGTAACGATGCTAAGATTCGTCTTTTTGGGCTTTGCCTTGTTGTGGCATCCTTAAGCCCGTCTTCTTGGGAATCATCGGCGTCGTCGTCGTCATCAAGTTGATCATCAAGTTTTTCACCTGGTTCTGGATACAAGATATTCACAGATTTTCCTGACGAGGCATCCAATACCACTCTTAATTTGGTTGTGGTAATGTCAGGTTTGAGTACACAATGATGGCGCCTTGTTAATTTTTTGGGCAACACTTCCTTCATGTGTCTAAGCTGTTCTTCTAATCTTCTAACAGCCACATCACAAGACTCCCCCAGGGATGAAGAGTCTTCAGTAAATGGCAGTCCATCTGCGGTTTTTTGTAACTTGTCCAAGAAGTGCTTTTCGCAATACTCTTCCTCTGGACCTTTGTATGTTCTTGCTGGTTTTAGGGTATCCAATTTCCAGAACCGCTCCAACAGTTCATCAGACTTGGAAGGCACCATACAAGTGGCAGGTGCAGATGTAACCATGTTTATTTTCCCAGCTATGATGCAACCAAATTCTGAATTTTGAAGAACTGGACAACTATTTTGTTTTATTTGTCCCGGTAATAATATTGAGAAATGGTGATCTGCACCTAGTAATAAATCGATTTTACTTGTTTTGTAGAAGTTGGGATCCGCTAGAGGTAGGTTTTTCGGCAGGTCAAACATTTGCGTAATTGCTTCTGTGGGTTGATCTGCAACAATGTGCGGTAAAACAAAGGTCTCGATTCTTGTACTGAAATCGGTGTATTTTGATTTCACAAGTACATTTACTCTTGATCTGCTGAGTTGTAGTTGTCCTCCTACTCCTTCAATTCTTAGCGATGCCTTTTCTATTTTTAAAGATAATTGTTTTACTAGTCTCTCTGAGATTAGATTGACTTGGGAGCCACTGTCTTAGAGCGCACGAAATTCTCCTTCTCGTTCATTGGTCTCTTTAACAATTACCCTAGCCGTCGCTAGTAGAGTATAATTTTTATTGCTTCCATATGTGGACGTAGCTTTTAAAACAATTGACACACATTCTCTGTCTCTGTACCCAGTTTAACCGTTCTGCTGCAGATTTAGTTTTAAATTTATCACACTGAAACAGTTTGTGATTTAACTTACTGCAGAACGGACATGAAGATGAGTTTGTGCCAGACGCTGTTGCACATATTTTGTGCCTTTCCCTGGACTGCTTGGTACCAATCGCCTCTAGGGCAAGGAAACGTTGTTCCAAAAATGCAAGGAATTCTTTGGTCTTCTGCAATTCCCTTGTATCGGAAAGGGATTGTTCATATAGAGTGTGGGTAAGTCTATCCAATTTTCTCGTCATATGGAAAATAATAATAGAATCCCTAGTTTCTGTGTCAACGCCTATATTTTTTAAAGCTTGCAATGATTCATGAATATTATCATGAAGATTCTTTATTGACAGGGCGTCGTTTCCAATGTTTGGATGATCAAATAATTTTTCGAAAAATGCTGTAACCAAGACCCGTTTATTGTTAAATCGTTCTTGCAACATTTTCCATGCAGTGTCATAATTGACTTCTGTTAATTCAAGGTGCCTAATTAATTTTTCGGCATCCCCTGTATGTTTGATTCATGAACCATTTTCTTAAAAATGTCATGAAATTGTTGCCATTTCAAATAATTTCCATCAAATTTTGGAATTGAAATTTTTGGCAATTGTAGTGACGACATTGTCACATCATGTGCAGGTGGGACACAAAATTTCAGTATCGCCTTTTCTGCCATTATGAATGTTTCCAAATTGTATCCAGCTTCGACTGCATCTACTGCAAGTTTATACATCTCATAGTGCAGTTGTTCTATCTGCTGCCATAAGTTTTCTATAACTGTTTTGTAGTTCATTTTTTCTTCAGGAATTATTTGCTTTAATGTCCTGGAAAGTGTGCGCCTTGCTTTCTGATCAATGGTTGAATGTTAATGCGATCTTCATCTTTTTGATGGGCCAATTTGCTTTATTCAATTTTTGCCCTTTGTAGTTTCCAGTCCTTTATTACTTCTTCTGTTAATTCTTTTAATTTTGAATAATATTCTTTTTTGAAGTAATCGTGACCGGATGGCTCGTATACCAACGATTCCAATAAATCAGTGTGGGCTTTGTCAAATTCATCCCAAAGATCCTCAATCGTCTCAATTTTATTATCATAATAGAGAACTTTTGACTTTCTTGAGGCAGAGTCCTTTTTGACATTTCTGATGACATTTTGAATCTCTTCACCTCGCTCAAACTGTTGCTCGTATATTTTATCCATTTTACTTTATGTACTTTGATCCGTTGGAAGTATATTTTTTAGTCAATTGACAAGGTTCGCTCCGACTCGTACCGATTAGTAATCAAAGTACTAGTAAATAAAGTTAAATTGAACAACAAGTATAAAGTTTTTAAAACTTTTTTTTTTTTATTTTATTTAATGTAAATGTATATATGTAAATATTGGATCGTAGAAATCCTTCGCCTGCTTGGTAGCCGTGTTGACCAGATGGTTCAATTGATTGGGTACGCCTTGTCCCACGTTGCAGAAATCCAAATTTGGAGTTTTCCGATTATATTCTGCTGTCGTTCTAATTCACAAATTGACTAGTCGACAAAGTGCTGATAATTTCAGTTGTCCGACAAACAGAAGATTTTATGGTCGCCAAGTTGACCTGTTGTACACTAAAAGTCGCCAAGTGTAACGTACAGCCACAAGTTGGGCGCCATTAAAATATGAAACGAAACCCAGCTCTGAATCAAACCCCAAATACTCGAAGAAAAGCAAAGGGAAATCACCTGAAATTGTACGTCACTTGTGCAAGATATCGGCGATGGCATAACCGATCCGCGGGACTCTTAGTGCGGCTAGCAAACAATCGGCTGGGGGGGTTCTTTGATCAATTATGCCCAACCCACTTACACAATTTATTCTTAAAAAAGAAAGTCCCTAAAATGAAATGCAAAGACAGAATAGAATTAAAAGAACAAGCAGAACAGTCGCTGTGAATAGTTTGACTACGAAGATGTTCGCGTAGTCGCGCTCTCTACCCGCCCTACCATGATTTTCCTTTCAGCGCCTAATAAATCTGGAAAATCCCAAACACGATTCACGTCATTGTTATTACACCTGCATCACCCCTAAGAAATCACGAGTCGTATTACTCCATTACAAAAAATACAATTTATTCAAGAAAGATCTAGATAGTTTATCTTCATGATAGAATAACTCATTGTCGCGAATATTAGAGTTAATATAAAGCAAAATTGAGATTAGAGTATATCAAAAAAAATTTAGAGAATACACGAAAATAATTGAATTCATTATTAATTTCGAATTATAAAAATATTCGAGAATTGGCGCGAAATATTTAAGAAGTTTAAAGAAATTAAAAAAATTAAATTTAATAATGCTTAGATGGACCTAATATTATTTGATGGTTAATTAAATGTAGAATTTTAATTATGCATGTTACTTATAAAAACTTTCAAATACCATAATCCATGGTATTATTCATTAATACTTCAGGTTCGCAAAATAATTAAGTTTGAATTTGTAAATTGTCAAATTTGAGTTTTTTTTTGAACTAATAATAGTTTGAATTTTTAAATATTATAATTTGGAATTTTTAAACTTATTTAAGTATGAGGACAGTTATCACCATATTGAGGGTGCAATATTACCCTGGTTGCATTTTAATTAATAAAGTTTGCGGCTATGCCGTACTTACGACCAAAGTCCAACGATGTCAGCAGGCCTGATGACGGTTGATGAGCTTTAGAATTAGCTGTTTAAAGTATTTTCAAATAGAATTTATGTAAAGGTGATAAACTGCACGCATAACTATAAGTATGGGAAGGTATTTGTAAGTATAATTGTTCCACGAAAAATTAAAAAAAAATATATAGAATAGAAATAGCAAATTTATACAAACTAAATTTAAATATTTAGGAAGAGAAAATCTGGCAAGACCAGACTAAAATGGTTACAGCCGATCTTTATGTTCGCTGATAGTTTCCTCCATTAAGCGCACGGGTTGTCGCTTATGTAATCGTTGGTTGGAATTATCCAACAGAACTCCTCCAAGTTGTATGAACTGAATTAGCCAATACCAGGCTAAAATTAATTAAGACTCCCAGGTGAATCGACTGGGGATTATTCCAATTCGAACCGAGATAAGTGATAGTGATGTACGTTTTTTTTTACAGATGATACTTTTCGCCGATGTCGTTTTATTTTAATAAATAAACCTCATTGTTGTAGTGCAGATATTTAAGCAATCCAGACGGCTTTTTAAAAGATAGGGACTTCGAATGAATCCTGGTTTATGGCGGAAAAATTTTACGGAGAAAATTTTCTAAGTGACTGGCCGTCACACGTGGTGGATGACGTCATCAACGTCAATGAAAAAACCTCATTGGGAGGAAAAACTTATTTTTTTTCGCCCATCCTTTGGCCTGATTTTTTTTTTTTATAAAAACTGGACCAAAGAGAATTAAATATTATGACTATAATAAGTCAGAAAAAAAAATGTTATATAAGTCAAATACCTTGGCGGGTGCTTAACCTCAATGGTTAATTTTTTGGAAATAGCACAATTTTTAGAAAATAATCCGGCCAACAAAAGTCTGGTGCATGCAGACAAAATATTCACTTTTTAGGATGGGCCGATGGGTTTATTAAAACTTTATAAAACTTGGATTAAAAACTTAAGACCTCGTGGTCTTTGGAAATTTTCCACCGTGGTCACTTAATAAATTTTTACTTGGCCGTATTATACCCACTACTGCTCAGTTTCTTAGTCTTGAATGCACTGAAAAGTCACTCAGAACCCAAAGCACTCATTTGCGTGGGAGTGAGCTTAGCTTAGAGCTTGGCTTCCAGGTTCCACTCATTTTTGAGCTTTCACTCAAGCTGAGTCTAAGTTGAGCTTAATTACAGTGGTGCGAAAGAAAAAATGTACACGGGCAATAATTGACTCTCACAACCACAGTCAAATTTCAAAAATATTTTTATTTTTACAGGGGATTTGACTGAAAAAAAATAAAAAGATCAATTATTGCCGAATGTCTTTTGCATGATAAGTCCCTTGCACTCGACCCTGTAGGTCTTCTAAAACATAGTAACAATTACCTAGCCTTTCTTTTATTCTAGATTTAAGCCATTGTAGATTAAACTTGGCATTTATATTTTTTCCAAAATTGCTCTGGCTAAAGTTTCTACGATAAACTTCTTGGCCTACTTTATACATAATATTTCGAGTACGTAAGTTATATTGTTTAGCATTTTGTTCCGACGCTTGAGCTACATTTTTCCGCAACTCTTTTCGCAATAATTGAAGTTGATCATCCCGCTGAAGAACATTGGGGGCCTCGTCTAATAAATTAATTGTATTTAGCAATTTATAGTGGGCTCCATGAGTGGCCATATCGAACCCAAATAATGCATGATAAGGGGAGCAATGTAAGCTTTGGTGCAATCCATTTCGAAGGGCGCAACTTATTGCGGGAATATGAGCATCCCATTCTCTATGGTCATTTTTTAAGAACGCCCTGATAGAAGCTATTATAGACCGATTAACACGCTCAGATGCATTTGATTGAGGAGAATATAAGGCGGTAAAAATATGTTTAATACCTAAGGATGTAAGCCAAGCGTTGAAATCAGTGGCTTTGAACTGTGAGCCATTATCACTCACTATACATTCAGGCACGCCAAACATAAAGAAAATATGGTTTTGCAGAAACATTTTAATCGCTAAAGAGGTGAATTTTCTAAGAGGACACAACCAATGAAATTTTGAAAAATGGTCTAACACAATAAGTAACCCAATATTGCCATTTTTACTGCGAGGATACGGTCCCAGAATGTCGATGTATAATCGTTGAAATGGCCGAATTGTGACTGTGGCTTTTCCCATAGGTGGTTTCAGGCTATAATTTGGAGCCTTGGTACTTTTACAAACCTCACAATCTCGGACATAGTTGCGCACTTGGGCCACCATGCCTGGCCAAAAGAAATTTCTTCGTATTAGATCTATAGTTTTCGCCATTCCACCATGAGCAGCAATTACACTGTCATGAGCTCTTTTTATGATGTCATTTGTCAATCCTGAGGGAATCCATAATTTCCAGCAAGATTGTCCACCAATCTGCGTACCATAGTCATGCTCGGTGCGCATGTATATGAACTGATCTTGAATTTTGATGTCTGGATAATCGTCTTTATTAGCGAGTACTTTCTCTTTTAAATTGACGTATTCAGTTTCAAAAAAATCAGTCGAGTTTAAGTCAATTTCCGGAGTAATTTGTTCTAAAGTAGCAACCTCTTCAGAAAACATACGCGACAGCGCATCTGGTACAATATTGTCTTGACCTCGTCTATGACTTATCGAAAAATTGTAACCCTGTAATTTCATCGCCCATCGAGCTAATCTACCTTTAAGATTAGGTTGCTTCATTAGCCAGACCAAACTCGAATGATCAGTGATTACTTCGAATTCTTGCATTTCTATATAACATCGGAACTTTTCAATAGCTTCTAAAGCTGCTAAACATTCTCGCTCCGTAACGCTATAATTGCGTTGAGCCGTATTAAGCTTTTTCGACATAAATGCTATAGGTTTTTCGACGCCTTCGTCAGACATTTGCACTAGTACGGCGCCAATACCAAAGTCACTGGCGTCGCAATGTAAATAAAACTTTTTAGAAAAATCAGGATTTTGAAGTACAGGTGCAGATGTAAGTAATAATTTTAGCTTGACAAATGCTTCCTGAGCTTTGTCGTTCCAAACAAATTTTTTCTTCGCAGAAAGCAATTCTGTAATAGGAAAGGTTATATCCGAAAAATTATTTATGAATCTCCTATACCACCCTACTATGCCCATAAAACCTCTTGCTTGTTTTAGAGTCTTGGGCACAGGCCATGATTGAATTGATTCTACTTTCAAAGGATCAGTCGAGATGCCACCATTACCTATGACATATCCTAGATATGCGACCTCGGTAACACAGAACTTGCTTTTAGTAATATTCAGTGTAAGATTAGCTTTGCGAAATTGTTGGGACAACCTAACTAATACCGACAAATGCTCATCAAAATTATCAGAAACCACGCACAAATCATCCAAATAACCAAAGGTACAATACTTAAGCTCTGGGGGAATTAATTCATCCATCAGACGACACATTGTCTGAGGAGCATTACATAATCCGAAAGGCATAACTACGAATTGATATAAAGGTCGTCCCGGGATGGTGAACGCCGTAATTGCCTTAGACTCTTCGGTCAGCGCAATTTGCCAAAACGCATCCTTAAGATCGATTTTTGTTATTATATTGGCCTTAGGGAGTCTAGCAAAGATGCCATCGATATTTGGAAGAGGATAAGCATCTTTTTTCGTAGCCTCATTAATTTTGCGTGCATCTAGACATAGACGTACTTTACCTGGTTTTACCACAAGACGCATGGGTGAACTCCACGGGCTATTAGATTTTTCAATCACGCCTTGCTCTATCATCCTATCAACTTCTTGAAACAAGAGTTTCTCCACCGCTGGAGACACAGGATAAAACCTTTGCTTGATAGGCGGTGAATCACCTACATCGATATGGTGTTGTAACACCGAAGTTCTGCCTAGTCCTTGTTCATCAAAATTTGGGAACAATTTAATAACTGCCTCCAATTGCTGTTGCTGTGAGATACTTAATGGAAATCTTTTTTCTGAATGGTGTGGTTCTGATTTCATAGAATCTGAAGATTCTAATGATGATATTAACCCTGGTGCTAATCGAAAAACTTTCCAAAAATCGATTCCGAGAATTACTCGTTTTTCGATAGAAGGGATAATATAGAAGGTTATTTGTTCTATTTGGTCACGATAAGTAACATCAAGCTTGACGGATCCAATTACAGAGTGATTTTTTCCATCCGCTGTTTTGACTTGTGAAGTTACTTTTGAAAATTTAATGTTGTTAACCCAGTCGTATTTTGCTAAGTCTGCTCCAATGCAACTAATATTTGCACCTGTATCTAGCAGTCCGACTTCTGAGAAGGTTAGAAAATTGATTGACGCGTAAAGACGTCCATCAGCTGCCTCGTTAATTACGGAATTTACGAGTAATTTCCGAGTGTTTTTAATTTTTCTCCAAAAGGATCGCATACGAGCTGTTGATCTTTTGGATTTTTTCTGAATGACAGAAATAGTCGCGCCGAAAATTCTTTCACGCACTTTGACGTAATTATCTAAGCGTTCAGGATACGTTAAATCTCGAAGTTTAGTTTTAAATGTTGTGTTGGGAAAATCTGGTTGGTTAGAACAATTTGTATTCATTGACTCGGTAGTGTTTTCTAGCGTACATTTTTCTTGCGAAGTGGCCGAGGTAATAATCGGAGATTGGGTATTCTTTAATTGCGGACCCCCCTGTTGTTCCTTACAGATGGGCCCTGTCGATCGTTTTCCGCCCCCTTACAACATGAAGGACATTGCGGTTTGTAGATCCCTTTGGCTCCGCATCCGTAACAGAAAATGTTCCTTATTTCGCCACACATGTCCCAGAAGTGACCCTCCCTGTCACAGTTCCAACATATAATAGTTTTCCTTATCCCATTAGAAACCCTGACTGCATTAACCTCCGAGTCTATTTTATCCAAGTCCTGAGGCTCATCATCAATCAACTCCGACACGGATCGCACAAAATTTTTTTGCGGATCGCTTTACCACATTCTCTCCCAAAAGGTTCTCGCGTTGCTGCACTAACCGTCGAAGTTCAGTAACAGAACGTGCCGTAACATAAAGTAACGCCTCGCGAAATTCTGGAGTAAGATTCCTTTTTTAGAAGTTGCACGATTCTAGGCTCTTCTAAAGGAATAGTCAGTCTACCTAATAGTATGGCAATATCGTCGTAAAACACATCGAAAGGTTCACCAACTTGTTGTTTACGGGAACGTATTTCTTCTAAAATAAGGTCATCGTCCTTGTTGTCGTCATATTGGCTTTTGAAACTGTCACAAAATTCTTCCCACTCCACAATGGGTGTCATCTTTCTGTACCTCCAGTACCATTCTTTGGCTTTGCCTGACAATAAAATATGCAAATTTTTGCAAACCACGGAAAAGTCGCCATTTAGACTATCTAAAGTTAAAGCATGTACCCGATACAAAAATTCTTGTACGGTGGGACCTTTCT
This sequence comes from Drosophila austrosaltans, assembly GCA_035045865.1. Taxonomy (NCBI): domain Eukaryota; kingdom Metazoa; phylum Arthropoda; class Insecta; order Diptera; family Drosophilidae; genus Drosophila; species Drosophila austrosaltans. The sequence continues at coordinate 10,674,165 of JAWNOQ010000003.1, forward strand.
GCGCTCCGTCAAATTTAATACCCCAACTTTGAATGATTTGTGTGGCTTTTTCGCCACTATTGCTGGAATAGGAGAAAGCAGAAGATCTCTGAGAACTATTAACTTGTCCAGGTGATATAAAAGGCCTAGCCTGAGTGTTCGGAATACGCCTTCCTGACACTGCGCCACTTAAGTTCATATTACTTAAGCGCCTGTCCATTATTTCTTCCATACGTTGGAAAATGGTTTCATAATCTATTTCTGGTCTAGCTGGTGGTGCAGCATGTGATCTAGCAAGTCCTCTGTGAGTTCGTCCGCGCCAATTAGAAGTTTCGGACTGAGCTGCCTGAAAATGTTGTTTTAACGGCCGTCCTGGTCGTTTTGGTTTTGGAAAATTACCCTGTTCAGGTTCTCTAATCGCGTTTACATTGCCAAGTGAAATTGGTGATACATTTGGTGACTGAGCAGCTGGCTCAATATTAACTTCTGGTTGTCTAACAGACTTACTTCGAGTATTATGTATCTTTGGAATAGTTCCTGTAGTACCCTCTGCCTGAGCGGTTATTTGAGGTTGCAAATCCCTCTCATGACACAAAGTTTTACATAAGGGACATTCATGTGTTTTTTCTAAATAAGTTGAAATGCACTTTCTATGAAAGAAGTGTCCGCATTTCGTCGATGCCATATCCTGATTTTCAAGAAGTAGTTGCGCACAGATACTACATCTCGATTCGGATGGAAAAGCATTGTGTGAAGGATCCTGAGATTCTTCGAAACTATGCTCCACAGGCATTTTGATTGTTTAAGTTTTTGTTCAAAATATTTAAAGAAATAATTTTATACCATAAGGTTAGATATAAGTAATACCCAGAAGAGATGTTTATTAAATATAGTAAATAAGTTTCAAAAATATTCATACATTCCTTCTTTGGGATCAGCAAGGTGAATAAAATAAAATGACGTGTTTTCGACTGTTCTAAAAGGGAGTACCATGGTCCAAAAGTCTAACTGCTTCGCAGCGTTGACTTGGCTGGTCTCAGGAAAAATAGAGGCTATTACACCCTAAACTATAAGAATCCAACAAGTCATAAAGCAAAACACAAGTAGAAGGTCGAGTTGCTGGTTGCAGACCTGCATAGATCGAAATTCCTTTACTATCGTTATGCTATGAAATTCTCAATTGGCATACAATTTAATGTGTATTACCGATAAAGGGATTTGTAAGTTATTTGAAGCACAATTCTAAGAATCATATACAATATGACATCTGGGGTAACCGTGTAATATAATTATCACATGGCAAAATCCGTCTCAGACGATCACAATTGTAATGCAAAGATAAAGCTTCATAAGTTAACAAAACAGAAAAAGTTATATGTGAGTTAAATGAATCAAGTCAGCTACTACTAAATGCCTTCCAAGTGGATGATATTTCGAACTAGAGTGAAAAGTCATAATTCCTAACTGGGGTATCCGATAGCTATTTACTGACTTACCAAAATTCAAATTTTGAATGAGAATTTACGAAAAAAAATAAAATAAATAAAGTTTTCAATTTGTCAATACTTGCACCACGGACCAATATATCGAAAATGTCAACATATGGTAGTTCCGAGTGGTCACAGCATTGCACTTAATATGAAAATTTTTTTAAAGTAGAGGAAAAAATTTAAAGAATTAAACGAAAGATGAAAAGAAAAGGACTTCTAAAGAGAGAAGGAGCTCAACCAAAAAAGAAAAACCAAAGTTGCATAATCTGATTCAGGTCATATAAAGATATGTAACTTCCTAAACTGATATTGCCCTAAAATTTTCTAATTCAGTATTGCCCCACGTTGGGCGCCATTAAAAATATGTAACGTACAGCCACAAGTTGGGCGCCATTAAAATATGAAACGAAACCCAGCTCTGAATCAAACCCCAAATACTCGAAGAAAAGCAAAGGGAAATCACCTGAAATTGTACGTCACTTGTGCAAGATATCGGCGATGGCATAACCGATCCGCGGGACTCTTAGTGCGGCTAGCAAACAATCGGCTGGGGGGGTTCTTTGATCAATTATGCCCAACCCACTTACACAATTTATTCTTAAAAAAGAAAGTCCCTAAAATGAAATGCAAAGACAGAATAGAATTAAAAGAACAAGCAGAACAGTCGCTGTGAATAGTTTGACTACGAAGATGTTCGCGTAGTCGCGCTCTCTACCCGCCCTACCATGATTTTCCTTTCAGCGCCTAATAAATCTGGAAAATCCCAAACACGATTCACGTCATTGTTATTACACCTGCATCACCCCTAAGAAATCACGAGTCGTATTACTCCATTACAAAAAATACAATTTATTCAAGAAAGATCTAGATAGTTTATCTTCATGATAGAATAACTCATTGTCGCGAATATTAGAGTTAATATAAAGCAAAATTGAGATTAGAGTATATCAAAAAAAATTTAGAGAATACACGAAAATAATTGAATTCATTATTAATTTCGAATTATAAAAATATTCGAGAATTGGCGCGAAATATTTAAGAAGTTTAAAGAAATTAAAAAAATTAAATTTAATAATGCTTAGATGGACCTAATATTATTTGATGGTTAATTAAATGTAGAATTTTAATTATGCATGTTACTTATAAAAACTTTCAAATACCATAATCCATGGTATTATTCATTAATACTTCAGGTTCGCAAAATAATTAAGTTTGAATTTGTAAATTGTCAAATTTGAGTTTTTTTTTGAACTAATAATAGTTTGAATTTTTAAATATTATAATTTGGAATTTTTAAACTTATTTAAGTATGAGGACAGTTATCACCATATTGAGGGTGCAATATTACCCTGGTTGCATTTTAATTAATAAAGTTTGCGGCTATGCCGTACTTACGACCAAAGTCCAACGATGTCAGCAGGCCTGATGACGGTTGATGAGCTTTAGAATTAGCTGTTTAAAGTATTTTCAAATAGAATTTATGTAAAGGTGATAAACTGCACGCATAACTATAAGTATGGGAAGGTATTTGTAAGTATAATTGTTCCACGAAAAATTAAAAAAAAATATATAGAATAGAAATAGCAAATTTATACAAACTAAATTTAAATATTTAGGAAGAGAAAATCTGGCAAGACCAGACTAAAATGGTTACAGCCGATCTTTATGTTCGCTGATAGTTTCCTCCATTAAGCGCACGGGTTGTCGCTTATGTAATCGTTGGTTGGAATTATCCAACAGAACTCCTCCAAGTTGTATGAACTGAATTAGCCAATACCAGGCTAAAATTAATTAAGACTCCCAGGTGAATCGACTGGGGATTATTCCAATTCGAACCGAGATAAGTGATAGTGATGTACGTTTTTTTTTACAGATGATACTTTTCGCCGATGTCGTTTTATTTTAATAAATAAACCTCATTGTTGTAGTGCAGATATTTAAGCAATCCAGACGGCTTTTTAAAAGATAGGGACTTCGAATGAATCCTGGTTTATGCCGGAAAAATTTTACGGAGAAAATTTTCTAAGTGACTGGCCGTCACACGTGGTGGATGACGTCATCAACGTCAATGAAAAAACCTCATTGGGAGGAAAAACTTATTTTTTTTCGCCCATCCTTTGGCGTGATTTTTTTTTTTTATAAAAACTGGACCAAAGAGAATTAAATATTATGACTATAATAAGTCAGAAAAAAAAATGTTATATAAGTCAAATACCTTGGCGGGTGCTTAACCTCAATGGTTAATTTTTTGGAAATAGCACAATTTTTAGAAAATAATCCGGCCAACAAAAGTCTGGCGCATGCAGACAAAATATTCACTTTTTAGGATGGGCCGATGGGTTTATTAAAACTTTATAAAACTTGGATTAAAAACTTAAGACCTCGTGGTCTTTGGAAATTTTCCACCGTGGTCACTTAATAAATTTTTACTTGGCCGTATTATACCCACTACTGCTCAGTTTCTTAGTCTTGAATGCACTGAAAAGTCACTCAGAACCCAAAGCACTCATTTGCGTGGGAGTGAGCTTAGCTTAGAGCTTGGCTTCCAGGTTCCACTCATTTTTGAGCTTTCACTCAAGCTGAGTCTAAGTTGAGCTTAATTACAGTGGTGCGAAAGAAAAAATGTACACGGGCAATAATTGACTCTCACACATGTTGACTCAAATGTACTTTTTTCCGCTGTGATTCTAGTCGCCAAATTGACTAGGTGACAAAGTGCTGACACAGTCAGTTGTCTCACAAGCAGATGTAGTTTTTAGTTATGGTGTGCAATACTGTCGACAAGTTGACATAAATGATATGCACAAATGCAATGATATCCAAGTTAATCAATTGCTTCGTAAATGTCGGGACCCCGGATTGTTCCTAGCCTGCAAAACCGTGCCCTCGCTAAGGAATATCATTATTTTCCAAAGCGTTGTATTAAAAAAGGAAATGATCGACAAGTTGACCAAAATTCCTTATATGCGTGTTATTGAGAAAATTAGTCTGAGTTGACAAAAATTCTCACACTTTGACTGTTACACCAAAATGTTTTATTTTTTTAAATTGGGAACGCCAAAGTCGGGGTCACCAAAATGTTATTGAATTTTATAATTTTATTATTTATAAAAATGTTTGCCTCTAGAACATAAACTAGTGACATAGGGCTGTCGCAACCAAGACTTGAAATTGGGTGGACTTCGGAGAGATCATGCAAATGGGGGCCAAAGACACAGCGATGCTCACCCGTTGATTGCAGAGTAGTGAATAGACAAGAGTTGATTGAATACTGATTTTATTAAGAAAAAGGTCGAGTTTATATACACGATTCTAGGATTTAGGGGGTCACATGTATATACATTTGGGGGTCTTATTCATAGTGTAAATGTGATTGTGTGTGTAAACATAATGTGGGGGACAATTTTGTGTTGTATAAAAATATAGTGTGAGTACAGTGTATATGAAAATATGTTGGGGTTAATTCTATTCTAAGCAAAGCCTGCATTGGTCTTTACTGTGAGAAATTAATAGTTTGTATTTTAAGCATGCATTTACACCAACAACCTCCGTCTTGGTAACGGACGCTTGCAACGGTGGGTCAGCAGTCACGAAGAAGAAATGATCCTGCGTCTTGGCGGTACTTGCATCCTCTAGCTCAAGGAAGTCGGCATTAAGTAAATGCTCTCGTGGGATGGCTGCCAACACATCTTTTTCATTCGATGTCCATTTCCGGAGAGGGAGACCAGCTGAGTTCAGGGCGCCTCGGAGTTCTTGAATCGCCTCACGCGACTCCTTCTTAGTATGGGACCCAGCAAGAACATCATCCACGTACATGTAGCTACGAAGAATTTCGCTCGTTCTGGGGAACCTTTGTTCCACATCCTGAGCTAACTGAAGTAGGACTCGAATGGCCAAAAACGGAGCACAGTTGACTCCAAATGTGACGGTTTGGAGTTCGTAATCTTGGAGCTGGCCGTCTTGATCTCGATAGAGGATGCGCTGGAAAGGAGTGTGTTCTGCGGAAACAAAGATTTGCCAAAACATTTGGGTGATCTCGGCATTAAAGACGTAACGGAAAAAACGCCATTTAAGGATCTGTACGGTAAGGTCTGCTTGCAGAGTGGGACCGGTATGCAGGACGTCGTTCAATCGGACACCTCTGGTGGATGGACTAGAAGCATTGAAGACGACGCGGATTTTGGTCGTGGTGCTATCGGGCTTGAACACCGCGTGATGAGGCAAGTAGAAATTCTTGGAGTCGGAAGGAGGGTGCACGCGGATCATATGCCCCAATGTTACATATTCCTGAAGAACTTCTCCATATCGGGCTTTCAGCTCAGGATTCTTTCCCATCCGCGGTTCATTCCCGAGGAACTCAGCCATGGCGATCGATCTTGAATGCCCCAAGTCGATGTTGTCAGGATCCTTGAACGGTAGAGATACCTCATATTTGCCATCTGCTCTTCTCTTCGTGGTTTCCCGAAAATGCAGCTCGCAGTTTTTATCAGCTTCCTTTTCCAGTTTTGTTGGAAGATCTTCCAGCTCCCAAAACTTGGTGAGGAGTTTATCCAAGTTGGCGTTGGTGGGTGTGATGGAAACCTGGGCAGCGAAGACATTTGTCGCAGGAGTGACGGAATCCATGGGGCCGCAGACAACCCAGCCAAATATGGTTTCAATACCGACGAGGGAACCGCAAATATCCTTTTTGATTCGCTCGCCCAGAATGTGCGGGAAGACTCTGATGGAACTGCGGGTCTGCCAACGGCAGGTCAGGAAGATTTCCATCCACCCTCTGTGGAAAAGGACAGGAGGGTAGGGCTCCAGCTAAATTTGGGAGGACGAATGCGGACGTTTCCACTTGTTTAGAGGGATCGCTACGAAAAGCGATTTTTAGCTGGCATAATTTCTGGGCCCTGGCGGCCACACAGTTGGACTCGGTATGGTGGTCGAACCAAATTGAATATCCTCTTGGATAGGAATGTCCCTTCGGATCCGGTGTCTATCAGGGCTCGAGCGTGGAATTCAGCGCCTGAATGACGTAGCACCACCATGGCAGTCCCCAGCAAGCCCTTACGGGGTGAGGATACCAGAAAATTTTGCAGACTGTGTCTTGAAGTTGGCAGTTCAATGGATTCGACCGGTGGGGAAATGGTTGCTGGCTGCCCACTGGGGGGCGCCACTGTTGAGGTGCTGACGCGATGGAGTAGAGTGTGGTGCCGCTCCTTGCATATATGGCAGTTGTGAGCACTCGGACACTCTGTCACACCCCGTGCAAAACAATTGAGGCATAACTTTTGCTGCTTGATTGCCGCCATTCGGATTGGGACAGACATATCTGTGAACTTCGGACATAATCGGATTGGATGGTTCTCTCTGCCGCACACTTTACAGGAGACCTGGTTGACAGTGACCTGGGTGTTCAACGCCTGGAATTTGGTTGGAGGCATCGATTTGCGGACGGCTGCAGGGATGACTTGCAATGCAGGAGTGGACTTTCGACCTTCCAACGTTTCTAGGACGCGATAGCGATCCACAAGGAAGTTGTTGAGGTCGGACCAGGATGAGAGGTCTGTCTTGTTTGGGATGAATTGTTCCCATAGTGCGATGGTGGCATTTGGCAGTTTGGAGGTGCAAAGTGCCACCAACAAGACGTCCCAATTATCCGTGCTAACACCGGAACGCGTCAGTGTTGGTAAACAGCCCTGAATGGTGGTTTGGAGATCCTTCAGGGCCTTCGCAAGTCTCGTGGATAACGGATGGGAGGTTGAAGAGTATCTTCGTTTGGCTCGCAACGAGCTGCCTCTTATTCTCGAAGCGAGCCTGCAGGTTCTCCCAAGCTGCGTGAAAACTGTCGTTGGTCAATGGGGAGCTGGAAACGATCGCCTTTGCCTCGCCGCGCGTTTTGGACACCAGATGATACAGCTTCTCAACTGGCGCCAATCGTGGGTTATTCACGTACATGGCCGTGAACACTTCGCGGAATGTGGGCCACTGGTTGTAGTCGCCCGTGAAAACGTCCACCTCACATGGAGGTAGCCGATAGCCAGCATGGACGTGCTGCTCGCGAGTTTCGTGGGCGTTTTGTGACGCGGGAGCCAAAGGGGGCGACTTCAGTCGCTTTCTGCGTTCTCCTAATTTAGAACCGCATCGTACGTACACCATGTACGCGTATTTGTACTTTGATTTCACGGTCACCACATTGGTGGGGCTCTCCTCACCCGCGTCGGCCGTGAGGGCTCTCGTACTTGATAAGTACTCGGATTCGACTCTGCTCCACAGGACTTTTGTCTGCTCCAAATGCATTCTCATGGCATATACTTGCAGTTCCTCATCGATTGGCCTCGAATTCGATCAGGCCGTCACAAGCGTCGATGAAGTGACTCAAGGACATTTCGGCAGAGTCGGATAGTCGTTGAGACTCGGAACGGGTTCTTATTTTGGACGCTGGAGCGGACACCGTGACACCTTGAATTGGAAGTCCACTGGAGTCATCGGGCGAGGAAGTGCGGCTGATTACGGAAGCTGCTTTAGGTGTAGCGCCGGAGACGCTTGGCGCGGACTCAAGGTTTGAGAAACCGGAAGAACTCCGTTTGACGGTGTCGAACGTACGAGGTACCTTTGGATTAGGTGGCGGCGTGGATGGCGAAGGGGCCACTGCGAGGCGATCGGAATTGTTGCTGCTTTTGGCAGGATCGATGGGCATAGTCGGATGGGGCTAAAAAACGGGCCACGAAGAATATCGTGTTGATCAACGAATCTTTGATAGTGGACTGTATGGGGACCGAACGGATATGTCGGCAATCGAAGGGTGGAATATGTATATATATATTTTTTTTTTAATAAATAAAAAATATGAAATATGAGACAAAAACAAAAAATTGAAAATTAATAATTTGTGGACCAGTGGAAACGGTTTAAAAAACATTAAACGTTATTTTGACGGCAGCCTTTTTAGATTGCTTTCTTTAATTTATTTAGATGATTTGCTGCACGCTAGACGAAATGGCGCTAAGATTTGGTCGTGGCTGGAATGCCCTGTTATTAAAATTTATTTTTTTTTTTTTTAACGTTTTATTTGTTTGTTGGATCTCTTATATAGGCTTATAAGACTAACAACAATTTTCTAGGTTTATCTTAATCTAACACATAACCAAACATCTGAAAGATACTACATTGATCTATGGCCCTGATTGATTACTAGAGGGTTGGGAGATCGTTTCGTTGAAGACGAGTACTTTCACGTACTCGGGTTAATGATTTGGCCAGGGTATTTGGGTGTGCCTGCAGTTTAGCGGTGTAATTAAGCTGTTGTACCTTTATTTCGGTTATTACGCTAGGAATGTGTAGGTCTTTCTGTACATTTTCATTTCGGATATACCAAGGTGCTCCCGTGATGGTTCTGAGAACCTTGGATTGAGCCCTTTGTATGGTTTCGATGTTGCTCTTGCTTGCGTTTCCCCATAGTGCAGAGCCATATGTCCAGATGGGTTTTAATACAGAGTTGTAGAGGAGAACTTTGAATTCCAGACAAAGGGGAGATCGGGCGTTGATAAGCCAATGTAGACCGATTGCTTTGAGCTTTAATTGCTTTTTCTTGGCTTCGATATGCTTACGCCAAGTTAATCTTCTGTCGAGGTGAACTCCAAGATATACAACATCGTCGGATTGAGGCACTGGCACATTGTTAAGCGTCAATCCAGACTCGGTCAAAGGCTTGGGCGACATCGAGAAAAATTGCTGTGCAATATTCTTTTTGCTCGAATGCTGTGCGGATCTCTGAGGTGATACGGTTGACTTGTTCAATTGTGCCATGCTTTTCACGGAAGCCAAACTGCTGATGAGGGATTATATTTTGGTTAACCAAGATTGTATTTATACGGAGTTGTAGGACTTTTTCAAATAGTTTTGAAAGACTTGGCAATAAACTAATGGGTCTGTATGATGATGGCTGTGTTTTGTCCTTTCCGGGTTTTGGGATCATTATGATTACTGATTTTTTCCAACTTATGGGAAAATGACCACTTTTTACTATCGCGTTGAAAAGTTTGCAGATGTAACGCACGGCACAGATCGGGAGTTCTCGGATCATTTTCGGGGTTATTTTGTCATGGCCGGGCGACTTTCTTGGGTTTAGATAGTTTTTAATAATTGCAGAAATTTCCTCCGCTTGGAATTTCGGTTGCTCACTTTCCATTGGGGTGCGCAAGGTGGGGAGCTGAAAAGAGTTTGTTGACGGATTTGGCAGAAAGACCGTTTTTAGATGAGCTGCAAAGATGAGTGCTCTTTCTTCGTCTGAACGGGCCCATTTGCCAGTTGGGCATCGTATAGGTGAAATTATCTCGGTTGGAGCAGCTATGGTTGGATGTGCTTTCCACAGCGGATATTTGGTGCTGGTAGGGGTGAGCTTCACGATGTACAGCCGCTGTGTCCTTGCTTCTTCCTGCCTAAGCGCCTTTGCTATAGTTCGTGAAGCTGCCTTTAGGCGTTGTTTTGCTGCCGGAGATCGAGACATTTGCCATTCTCGCCTGAGCCGTCTTTTGTCTGCTAGAAGTAGTTCAATTAGTCGGTTGTTGGACTTGTGTTTTTAGAGATAGGTAGGTAGGTAGAGATATCTGCTGCTTCAATAAGCGTCGACTCTAGTGCAGAGGTGCAAAGCTCGATGTCGTCTTCGTCGTCCAGTTTGGGATTTAGCTCGATATGGGTGCTTATGTATTTTTTAAATCTGAGCCAGTTTGTTTTGCAATTTGTTAGGGTGCTTTATTATTTGTGGTTGTGTTAATATAGTGAAAACTACTGGCGAGTGGTCCGATGACAATTCTGCTAGTGACTCTGCCGTTATCAAATTGTGCGCAATTCCCCTGGTGATTGCAAAGTCTATTAGATCTGGGAGCTTGCGTGGATCTGCTGGCCAGTACGTGGGCTTATTCGGTGAGGCATAGCCCATTTTGTTTGCTGGGTTGATGGTTGTGTTATACAGCTGTTTGCCTTTTGGATTTACCAGGCGGGAACCCCAATGAGGGTGCTTGGCGTTGTAGTCTCCTGCAGCAATAAATCGTACTCCGAGTGTATTGAAGAAATCAGTAAACTCTATTTCAGAGATTGAGAATCGTGGTGGGCAGTAAAGTGCAGCCACGGTTGTACTGCCGAAAGTGGTTTGGACACTTATTGAAGTTGCTTGTAGGTGTTGTTTGGCAAATCCATTGTGCAGACAGTGTTTAATCCGGTTTTTGATTAGGATACCAGTTCCTCCGTGAGCCTTGCCGTCTGGGTGATTTGTTGCGTAGAACACATATTTGGGTATTTGAAAGTTATTTTTGTTTGTGAGGTGTGTTTCTGATAGCAGCATAATATCAATATCATTTGAGTCCAGAAACAGTGACAATTCTTGTTTGTGCTTGGAAATGCCGTTTACATTCCAGAGGCCTATATGTAGTGCTGACATTATTTGTTATTGTCCATAAGCTTTGAATAGGCAAGTTCTGATTCCGCATCAGTTCCTGCATGCAATTTTTCATGAACGTCATGAAATTTGTCATGTTTTGGTTGAGCGAGATTAACAATGTTTCGATCCCGTTGGGGTTCTGGCCAAGTACGGATGGACTTGGGGCCGCGTTAGATTGAATGGTAGCGGGATCTATTGTTTGAGTGGGCTGTGCATTTCCGTTGCGTAGCACGCTTCCACTTTGAATAGAGGTTGCGGCACTTTATTTCTGTTCAGTATGTTTGAGACGGACTTTACCTCAAAGCCCTTCTCTTCCAATGCTTCAACTATTTCCTGAGTCGGAACCGTTGGTTCAATGCCTTTGATCACCGCTTGAAGACCTTTGGCACTCTTTAGTTGGAATGTGTAGAAATTCACACTTTCCTTTCTAAAGTACTTTTCAATAGTACGATAGAATTCTTCACTTTTGGCTTGAACTTTGGTCTCTTTTATGTTACCTCTATTGAGTGGTGTCACATAAAAGTTGTTTTGACCAACTAGCGCTACCAATTTCGGCACCAAAGAAGTGGAGTTGGCACCACGGATATAGAATGGTGGTGGCTTGGCTACAGAGGGTTTAATTTGGGAATCTCCTTCTTGAGATTCCGGCTGATTTGCCAATATTTGGAATCTATTGCTTTCCAATGCTTTTTGTTCAACAATGTTGTTTTTCGACATCTTGGGAGTGTTGCCCCTTTTTGTCTGAGGGCTAAGCTTTCGCTTGTTTATATTAATGTATCTGTCCATACCAGTCTGAACAGGTGACTTTGGATTCATCGTCACTGGATGGGCAGATTTTGTTGAGGTAGTCTGCTGGACGGCGATCGAAGGTATTGCAGACGTTGCTGCTGTTAGAGTTGTTGTTGGAGCAGTAGCTGCAATTGTTGTTGTTGTGAGCGCGCTAACGGCGGTCGGCGAACCCGATGACCCAATTAACACTTCAGGTGTCAGCGAATTTGAGGGTGAAGCGCATTGGGCGCTCCAAGATAAATTGTTGTTGCTGGTTGGTGTAAGCAATTTGCTCGTACTTGCACTTTTGGATTCAGCGCTCGTTGTTGTTGTGGTAGTTTGAGATACTACTGAGAAATACGCATTGTTGCGTTGCACAGAAAGCCGACGCTCGTTTTGTTGGTGAAGAATTTGTTCTTGTAGTTTCTGCTGGCGAGAGTCTAGTGAAGAAGGGCCCGAGTTAATCTCTTGACGCGTTGGCATTACTAGTAAATTTAGTTATTTACTAAGTATTGCTATTTGTAGATACAAATAACAATATAATTATAGTTGGGCGTCTCTGTGGCGACTGAGAGCCCTGTCACTTTGTTGTTTTAGCGTTGTTTTATTCCGCTGACACCGAAGAACTCGCGGAGTGCAATAAAAAGTAGGTCCGATCGCGGTGACAGTCAATTGTCATGTGGTGTGTGTTATTAAGATTACACGGTATTTTATATTTTGAAAAATTTCGAAAATTAGGAAAAATAATAAAAAAACCGGAATTTTGGAATAGATTTCGCTTGCGACTCAAGGCAGGAGAAGGCACAACTTATTTCGAAATTTTGTCGTGTCTGAAACGCCCTTGGATTCGAATTACACTGTATTCTGTTATTTAAAATTTCGCTTTGCAAGTCGCAGCGGGACAGGGCACAATTTATTTTGGAATTTTTGTCGAAAGAAAAAAATAATAAATTAAAGTTTCTTTGACGGAGATTATTTGTCGCACTTGAACACACTGGAGCCAAAATTAATATTTGGCGCGGAAAAATTTTCGTGGATTTTTTTTTTTTCAATTTTGTGGACTCTTTTCACCTTAAAAATTTCATATATTTTTTATTTATCGTGTGAGGAACAGCTATCGTGACGGCGATCGAAGTCGTGATCGTGCTCGTCACGGGCCAGCACTAAAAGAAACAATCAGCTGGGCCGGCAATAAGACAATAGTTGTAGTGCGAAGTTTTATCACTTTTATTAATTTTTTTTACGCGTTTAACAAACAACTAAAAGTGCAAGTGAAGCGCAATGTGGAAATCGGAAAATCAGTGCGCGGAAAATCATGAATATCAGTGCCGAAAAGTTTTAATTACACCGGTGTATGCAAATGCCGCCACACAGGTGTATGTATGTGTATTTGGATATATGTATGTTAGTGTGGGCGCATATGCATATATGTGTATGTGTCGAATTAAAACTCGCGAGTTAATTAATTTTTTTTTCTCGTTTCTGAAGCGATGGAGCACTGGTCGGAATTATGGCTATGTTATTTACCGGTGAGTAGGTTAGTGATCTTGAGCCGAGTACGAAAAACCAAAGAACTTTAATTTTAATTTCTTAGATTGCACTTGCACCCACTTCAATGCACTTATGTATGTGTGTGTGTATGCAGAGGAAAGGAAAGGAGATCACATGCACAATGGAATATCCATACAATGTCGAATGTAATGTCGCTATGGGAAGAGCGGGAAACTTTTCACTGCAGGTATGTATGTATATGTATATGTATATGTATATGTATATGTATATGTATATGTATATGTATATGTATATGTATATGTATATGTATATGTATATGTATATGTATATGTATATGTATATGTATATGTATATGTATATGTATATGTATATGTATATGTATATGTATATGTATATGTATATGTATATGTATATGTATATGTATATGTATATGTATATGTATATGTATATGTATATGTATATGTATATGTATATGTATATGTATATGTATATGTATATGTATATGTATATGTATATGTATATGTATATGTATATGTATATGTATATGTATATGTATATGTATATGTATATGTATATGTATATGTATATGTATATGTATATGTATATGTATATGTATATGTATATGTATATGTATATGTATATGTATATGTATATGTATATGTATATGTATATGTATATGTATATGTATATGTATATGTATATGTATATGTATATGTATATGTATATGTATATGTATATGTATATGTATATGTATATGTATATGTATATGTATATGTATATGTATATGTATATGTATATGTATATGTATATGTATATGTATATGTATATGTATATGTATATGTATATGTATATGTATATGTATATGTATATGTATATGTATATGTATATGTATATGTATATGTATATGTATATGTATATGTATATGTATATGTATATGTATATGTATATGTATATGTATATGTATATGTATATGTATATGTATATGTATATGTATATGTATATGTATATGTATATGTATATGTATATGTATATGTATATGTATATGTATATGTATATGTATATGTATATGTATATGTATATGAATATGTATATGTATATGTATATGTATATGTATATGTATATGTATATGTATATGTATATGTATATGTATATGTATATGTATATGTATATGTATATGTATATGTATATGTATATGTATATGTATATGTATATGTATATGTATATGTATATGTATATGTATATGTATATGTATATGTATATGTATATGTATATGTATATGTATATGTATATGTATATGTATATGTATATGTATATGTATATGTATATGTATATGTATATGTATATGTATATGTATATGTATATGTATATGTATATGTATATGTATATGTATATGTATATGTATATGTATATGTATATGTATATGTATATGTATATGTATATGTATATGTATATGTATATGTATATGTATATGTATATGTATATGTATATGTATATGTATATGTATATGTATATGTATATGTATATGTATATGTATATGTATATGTATATGTATATGTATATGTATATGTATATGTATATGTATATGTATATGTATATGTATATGTATATGTATATGTATATGTATATGTATATGTATATGTATATGTATATGTATATGTATATGTATATGTATATGTATATGTATATGTATATGTATATGTATATGTATATGTATATGTATATGTATATGTATATGTATATGTATATGTATATGTATATGTATATGTATATGTATATGTATATGTATATGTATATGTATATGTATATGTATATGTATATGTATATGTATATGTATATGTATATGTATATGTATATGTATATGTATATGTATATGTATATGTATATGTATATGTATATGTATATGTATATGTATATGTATATGTATATGTATATGTATATGTATATGTATATGTATATGTATATGTATATGTATATGTATACATATACTTGCAACTCATTTTATTTATTTATTTATTTATTTAACGTCAACTAAACAAAGTGCAATTGACTTAAACTAATTAAACTAATATAATTAAAAAGAAAGGAATAAACTAAAACATAAAGAAGCAGAAGGCGAAAAAAAAAGGTTGAAATAAGGAAAGTTAGGAGACAGGAACAGTTCGAAGGAAGGCAAGGATTAATAAACGTAAAGAAGAAGGAGATATGTGAGGAGAAATAAAAAGGGAAAACTCATTGTAGTCACTACACACCACTCGAAGAGGGTCATGCTATAATTAGAGACGCATGTTCTTAAATTTAAAGGAACAAAATTGCGTGTTGGACGACACGGAACGGCAAAATCTAATTTCCCTATATATATATGTATATGTATATGTATATGTATATGTATATGTATATGTATATGTATATGTATATGTATATGTATATGTATATGTATATGTATATGTATATGTATATGTATATGTATATGTATATGTATATGTATATGTATATGTATATGTATATGTATATGTATATGTATATGTATATGTATATGTATATGTATATGTATATGTATATGTATATGTATATGTATATGTATATGTATATGTATATGTATATGTATATGTATATGTATATGTATATGTATATGTATATGTATATGTATATGTATATGAATATGTATATGTATATGTATATGTATATGTATATGTATATGTATATGTATATGTATATGTATATGTATATGTATATGTATATGTATATGTATATGTATATGTATATGTATATGTATATGTATATGTATATGTATATGTATATGTATATGTATATGTATATGTATATGTATATGTATATGTATATGTATATGTATATGTATATGTATATGTATATGTATATGTATATGTATATGTATATGTATATGTATATGTATATGTATATGTATATGTATATGTATATGTATATGTATATGTATATGTATATGTATATGTATATGTATATGTATATGTATATGTATATGTATATGTATATGTATATGTATATGTATATGTATATGTATATGTATATGTATATGTATATGTATATGTATATGTATATGTATATGTATATGTATATGTATATGTATATGTATATGTATATGTATATGTATATGTATATGTATATGTATATGTATATGTATATGTATATGTATATGTATATGTATATGTATATGTATATGTATATGTATATGTATATGTATATGTATATGTATATGTATATGTATATGTATATGTATATGTATATGTATATGTATATGTATATGTATATGTATATGTATATGTATATGTATATGTATATGTATATGTATATGTATATGTATATGTATATGTATATGTATATGTATATGTATATGTATATGTATATGTATATGTATATGTATATGTATATGTATATGTATATGTATACGTATATGTATATGTATATGTATATGTATATGTATATGTATATGTATATGTATATGTATATGTATATGTATATGTATATGTATATGTATATGTATATGTATATGTATATGTATATGTATATGTATATGTATATGTATATGTATATGTATATGTATATGTATATGTATATGTATATGTATTGGAAAGAATGGTAATAAAAACGTTTTTACTTATCAGAATTCTCCACCGATGCGATGCTGGGGCGAGCGGAAGGATATCCGGCTCGAAGGACCAATGTTTGTAGAGGGGCGGAGTCTTCTAAGAGGGTAGAACCCAATTCTTATTACCCAGGTGTGGAGTGAATTAAAACGCGCGTTAACTCGATTTAACACAAGTTTATTGTAAAGCAATACACGGACCGGGTCACAACCAACATAAGGCGTTATCGGATAGAAAAATCTTGTTGAAAATTACGAGGCCAAGATGCGATGGTAGTTGCCGGGGATGAAAAACCAACTTAGCAAGATGGAGTTTTCCATAGAACTTGCTGGTCGTCGGAGTGTGACCGTTCTCTCTTACTGGATTTTTCCCCCCCGGATAACTCCTGCTGGTCACCCTTTCTGGCGTGAACACAACTAATAAAACAAAATAATATCGTGATCTGACTGATCACTGCTATTCCATAACAGACTTAAACGTGGTATGTTCGCGTTTTGAAAGATAGAGAGTAAAAGAAATTTAATAATGGGAACAGGTGTTATTTCCCATAATGTCCTTCTGTACCCTCCAGACTGTAGCTATTAATGGAGAACATTTATATTAAATTGACCCTAAATCAACGAATTCACATTAATATATCCTTGAGAGATTCCACAACACGAAGTACTAGTGTTGGTTATACCTATTTATTAACAATTCATTAAGATCAAATTTATCTTCATTTCAAACAATATCCATAATCATACATAATTTCATTTCATTATTACTAAACGATAAAATTAAATTCTTGGCGATACTAACTCGCAATTTCCCACAAAATATGTAAAGATAGATAAGCATATACATATGTATAGATAAATTCATGCGATAAGAAATGTTTGAGGGCCCATGATACCGCTGCTGAAGTCACCAAAAATTCAAAATGCTAGCCTACATTATACATAAATATATAAGTTAACATCACCCGCTTCTCAAATGGCTTCAAGTGACTCCCAGCATTGGGCCACATGACCCCCCTTACCCCCGTGACCGCTTGGCCACTGTCTTGTGCTGCGCCCCAAGTGTAACCTAACACCAGCAACAATTGTTGCTAAACAAACAAACAGCGGTATTGCCGCTTAAGCATTCCAACGGCAGCAGCGACAGCGTCCAAACTGCAAGCGTTAGCAATTCCACCGCTTGCGCTTGCGCTTGCGCAATACCCAAACTTGCAGATTCAGCAGAATGGGTCAAACAGCGGCGGCTTGAACACTACCAGGCGAACCTGGGTTCAGCAGTCTAGTTTGAGGTGACCACGACGACGGAACTGATAGCGATCCAACCCAAATCTTTGAATACTAACTTACAACCTTGATTATTGAATAAAGCCAATTATAAAGTTGAAATGCAATTAATCCTATTATCATTTTTGAGGTACGTGCATTGAGGTACTTGCAACTCATTTTATTTATTTATTTATTTATTTAACGTCAACTAAACAAAGTGCAATTGACTTAAACTAATTAAACTAATATAATTAAAAAGAAAGGAATAAACTAAAACATAAAGAAGCAGAAGGCGAAAAAAAAAGGTTGAAATAAGGAAAGTTAGGAGACAGGAACAGTTCGAAGGAAGGCAAGGATTAATAAACGTAAAGAAGAAGGAGATATGTGAGGAGAAATAAAAAGGGAAAACTCATTGTAGTCACTACACACCACTCGAAGAGGGTCATGCTATAATTAGAGACGCATGTTCTTAAATTTAAAGGAACAAAATTGCGTGTTGGACGACACGGAACGGCAAAATCTAATTTCCCTAATAAAAAGGGAGAGTCTATTTCCACAGTTAGCAATTTATGAAGAAATACAATTCCGCTGACGAGTCTTCGATTTGATAAAGAGGGCAGATTCAGGAGAAGAAGCCTACTCTGGTAACGAGGGAGGGGCCTAGTTGGCTCCCAGTTTAGACCCCGTAGGGCGAACAATAAAAATTGTTTTTGGACTGATTCAATTCGTTGTTGGTGAATAGAATATTGAGGACTCCAAACTGGTGAGCAATATTCAAGCACTGGACGTACCAGGGATGTATATAAGATCTTAGTAATATAAGGATCACTGAACTCCTTGGACCAACGCTTTATAAAGCCTAGCAAAGATGTTGCTTTGTTAGCCACAGATGAAATGTGAAGCAGGAAGTTTAGTTTGGGATCAAAAATAATACCCAAATCTTCAACAGAAAAAACTCTATTTAGGATAGCGCCATTCATTGAGTAATTGGCAAGAAACGGCGAACGACGACAAAATGTCATAGATGAGCATTTCAGTGTGTTGAGATGGAGGTGATTAATCATGCACCATTCACTAAGCTTATTAATATCAGCTTGTAAAATGGAATGAAGAGCTGGATTATTAAATGATACGCAAAGCTTAACATCATCTGCAAACATAAATACATGGGAGTTATTTAAAACGTTAGGTAAATCATTAATAAACAGAGTAAAGAGTAGTGGGCCCAGATGACTTCCTTGGGGAACACCAGATATGACATTAGAAAGAAGTCAAGTTTCTTTAACAGAAGTTTGTGATCGACACTATCAAAGGCTTTGCTAAAATCAGTATAGATGACATCCGTTTGTGATTTATTACGAAAGCCATCACGAACCAATGTACTGAATTCGAGAAGATTTGTAAGTGATGAACGTCCCTTCATAAATCCATGCTGATGGGGAGAAATTATAGATTTGCATTGGTGTTTAAGATTAATCGAAATCAACTCTTCAAAAAGTTTAGGAATAACCGAGAGTTTGGCTATACCTCTATAGTTTGTTATGTCAGATTTGTTTCCCTTTTTAAATAGGGGGATTATAAATGAATTACTTTAAAAAAGAGGGAAAGTGTCCAGTTTCTATGGAGAGGGTAAAAAGCCTTAACAGAGGTTCACTTAACGAAAGGGAGCATGTCTTTAGAATACAACTGGGGACGTTGTCTGGACCAGGCAAAAATGACGACTTCAAAGAGGCTAAACAAATTACGAGAGATTCTTCAGAAATATTAGGTTGGGTTGGTGCATATAGTACGGGTAAGATCCGGTGGAAGGTAGCGAATTAGAGTAAGTCGTTTGAAAGAAGTTGGCAAAAAGATCGGCTATACTAGAGTCAATATCAGCTGTTTCTGCATTGAAAAAGTATGACGAAGTAGTTGCATTTGAACGCCGTTTAGAATTTACAAATTTATAAAATTGCTTCGGATTATGGAAAAAATCGGCTTTACAACGCGATAAGTAAACATTGTAACATTGTTTGTTCAATAAAAGAAACTTAGATTTTGCTGAGTTGTATCTAATATAATCGATATGTGATTGGGTTTTTTTGAAGCGCTTAAGGTACCTTGATTTAACATTTTTATACCCTGTACCCATAGGGTAAAAGGGTATATTAAAGTCGCAAAATGTATGTAACAGGCAGAAGGAAGCGTTTCCGACCCCATAAAGTATATATATTCTTGATCAGCATCAACAGCCGAGTCGATTGAGACATGTCCGTCTGTCCGTCTGTCCGTATGAGCCACGCGATCTCAGAGACTATAAGAGCTAGAGCTACCAAATTTGGTGTGAGCATCCGTCTAATGTCAAAGCAGATCAAGTTTGTTTCAAATTTTAGACACGCCCACTTCCGCCCCCGCAAATGAAAAAAGAAAATTTTAAAATCAATTTACAAGAGCTGTATTAAAGATATCCAATTCATATTTGGTAGACATAATTTTATAGTTAATCTGCACTAACTGACCGAATTTCGTTCAAATCGAACAATAAACATCGGAGATATAGCCATTTGCATTTTGTACTAAATTGCCAAAGCGACATTGGCAGATAAGAAAGAGCGAGATAGCATGCGTTCACTGCTGCTGCACGTTAAAGGGAATTTTGTTTTGAATGGATTGCGATTTCAAGGGTGTTCGAACTTTTGTTTAGTGCCTACGCAAATTAAGATAGATTAAAATTTTTGCCACGCCCTCTTCCGCCCCCTCATTTAAAAAAAAAAACTATTTACTAAAGCACTTTTGAAGGAATCACAACCATATTTGGCACACCTGATAATGTGGCCAAAATGCATTATCTGACCCAATTTAAGCGAAATCGGAGAATAAATATCGGAGATATATGTTTGAATAATCGTTTTGTTCTAGTGTGTGTACTGTGTGTCAAGCATCAAGCATTTGTTTTTGAGACATGTGCGTATGTGTATGCATGTATGTATGTAAGTATGTATGTATGTACGTATTTGACCCAGGTTCAAATCCCCGCGGGAGCGAATGAAAAATATATATGTATGTATAAATATGGTTTTTTCCCTGCTTTTAAATTTAATTTGTACCTGTACACCAAGTTTAAACTAAAACAGCTAATTATTAAAATTCAAATCAATTAAATGAAATCGCAAATAAAATCAATTTCTATTAATGATCTCATGTGTGAGACAGACGTATTTGCATTGAATGGATTTAAACAATACACTGCGCTTGCGATATACATATGCCAAAATAGCTAAAAACAACTTCAATGCTTTGGTGGTGGATTGGGTAGAGATCAGATCCGGAACTGTAGAACGAACTATGTATGTGGGTTCAAATCTCCAGCCTGGTGGAATATGCAAAAAAGTTTATTTTGCTGATCCTTTTACTTTTTTTGCTTTTATTAAATTTTTATTATTTCTGAATTAAATTGATTGGGATTTTGTAACGCATTGAAATCACTCAATAAAGTTTACATATAATGTACTAAGCCGAGTCGATATATTCATGTCTTCATTCTTCAATTTAATTTTACCTATTTATACATATACATACTAAATATATATGTATATGTATATATATATATATAACATATGTATGTATGTATAAATTAGAGAAAGACTAAAATTTAAGAGGAAGTGTGCTGAACATAGCCTTTGTTGTTTTTGTGCAGAAAACGAAACTTGTGGGAGTGAATAGGGCTTGCGCTTGCGTTGTGTATACGGTCGTGTTCATGCATGTTCGTTAGCTGGTCAAGTGAAACTTTTTAGTTCTGGCAAAAAATAAAGAAGCAAGTGCATTTCTGCAAATGGATTAGTTCTTCTGATTATATTGACATATATAAATGCATGTACATATGTAGATATGAACCTTGATACATACATAGATGCATATATATGTGTGTATGTATGTATGTATGTAGTAAAGAGTAAAATTGAGAGAAGCTCTCTCAGCACTACCAGAGAGCGGGACAAGATTTCGCAACGAAACAAAAATATGTTTATGAAACTTAGGATTCCGCCTAAATTTTCTGTTCTCCTGATACAGAATCACTTGTGGCAACTGATTTTAAAGTACATGTATGCATGTGGAACTTGCAAAATCACGTGTGGAAGGTCGCAAATCAATATTTCGGGAAAAAAAACTTATTAAAAAGCCCGGGAATTTTTTTGGTTGGAGCGTGAGAGAAAAAATCCTTTAGTCGAAGGGACGTAAGAGAGGGGGGACCGTGAGAACCAATGGAATACATATGTATGTGTGTACATATATGTCGCAGGTTTTTTAGGCGATCATCTTAAGCCTTAAGAGTAAAAGAGATGCCATCATAGTTTTTTGCTAGAAATCTAGGCAAGAGTTGGGCCATGAGGAATGAAACGAAGACAAAAGAGAATATGAATGGTACTTGAAACCCGTTGCTAAATTTTCTGTTTGCCTAATACTAAAACTTTTTCCAGGCGACTTTTGATTGACTTTATGGAATTACACTTACACATTACCACGTCTTGACATTCAAACGAATGTGTAGGTGTGTGTATAGAGATTATGTATTGGTTTTTTCTTAAAACCGCGTCAAAATTTTTTTCAAGGTTAGAGCGTGAGAAAAATTGTTCAGGGGGCGTCGTGGGAACTTACGCAATAGTTCGTGGAATTGCACTTGTTCTGCATATTCCCAAGTATAAATAGAGCAAAGTTTAGACAAAAGGCTTTCCCTTTGTCAGCGCTTTATAGAAATAAAATGAAACCAGTTGCATTGCTTATGTTATTATTGTATTAATTTGTATTAAAAGCGCGACAAAATTTTTTCAAGGTTAGAGCGTGAGAAAAAATTTTGATGCGGGAGTCGTGAGAACTTACGCAATAGTTCGTGGAATTGCACTTTTCTGCATATTTTCACGTCGAAAAAACTTAAACTAACTAACTAAGAACGCTGTAAATAGAGCATAATTTTTATATACACTCCTCAAAAGAATTAAGGGAGCAAGATAAAAATCTAAAAATTTTCAGTTTTTTTGACAGACTGTATCTTTGTGAAAAATCATCGTAGCGAAGATTTAAAAAAAGCATTTTGAAGGTCTAGGACTCCACTTTCCGAATCCGGGGAGCAAAAAAATTTCCAGGATACGGTTTCGACGCATCCTGGAAAAATATGACGGAAAAAAAATTTCCCGTTTTTTTTTTTCTTCTTTCTTATGCTCCACGGGCTTGGAAAAAAATTTTTTTTGAATCGATCACATGGACGAAAAAGCCTGATTAATTGCCGACACTTTTGGCTCTTTAAATTTTTTCTTCGTGCATGTGTCATGGAGATATCCTGAATTGAACACAAAAGGTCCTTTTTATCTTTAATCAAGGATATCTCGACAACGAATGGTCGTATTGGAAATCGGAAGACAGTTTTGGAATTTGCAGTGAATTTCGTAATTTTTTGGCGTATTGTTCATAAGCAATAACTTAATAAAAAAAAAATTTTTTTTCTTAATTTAAAAAAAAATTTAAAAAAAAAATAATTTTTTTTAAAAAAATTTTTCAAAAATCTTCAAAATTTTTTAAAAAATTTTCTTTTTGAACTTATGCAATAACTGATGCAGAATTTAGAAAAAAAGTGAGAGAAAAAGTGTTTTTTTCATATCAAGAAAATTACACAATTTGTATGTGTAAATACTGCTCCTTTAATTCTTTTTAAACTTTGATTGATCGGGACGGAATAACGGTTTGGTGGATCAATCTGAAAATTTGCATGGTTATTAAGGGTACAATAAGGTCAAAAAAAAGCTGATGACCGTTGCTCCCTGCCCAATATTTTCAGAGATATAGCCGATTTACCAAATCAAGTGAAAAATGCGATTTTTTTTTAACTTTTTTCAGGGGGGTACTGGAGGGGAAAAAAGGACTTCGTCCTAAAATATCAATACATGATTTTAAAGCAAATTCACTGCAAATTCCAAAACTGTCTTCCGATTTCCAATACGACCATTCGTTGTCGAGATATCCTTGATTAAAGATAAAAAGGACCTTTTGTGTTCAATTCAGGATATCTCCATGACACATGCACGAAGAAAAAATTTAAAGAGCCAAAAGTGTCGGCAATTAATCAGGCTTTTTCGTCCATGTGATCGATTCAAAAAAAAAATTTTTTCCAAGCCCGTGGAGCATAAGAAAGAAGAAAAAAAAAACGGGAAATTTTTTTTCCGTCATACTTTTCCAGGATGCGTCGAAACCGTATCCTGGAAATTTTTTTGCTCCCCGGATTCGGAAAGTGGAGTCCTAGACCTTCAAAATGCTTTTTTTAAATCTTCGCTACGATGATTTTTCACAAAGATACAGTCTGTCAAAAAAACTGAAAATTTTTGGATTTTTATCTTGCTCCCTTAATTCTTTTGAGGAGTGTATATTAAAAATTCTCTCAAAACCCACACATTATTAACTTATGTATGTATGTATGTCGTTAGTAAGGTTTTAGATGAAAAGCCCGCCCGCCAAAGAGTGAGAGAAATATTTTACTTATGGATAAGAGGGGGAAAAGGGGTAAAGTTTCGTGGGAAAAAAACCAAATTGGTATTGAATTTGCAGAGAGAGAGATGTTTTCATTAAGGTGTAATTTATACACCAAATGCATGAACAAATATACAGATAAGTATGTCTATATATATTATTCTATGCCAGCTTTTAGAATGCAGTTAGTAAGTCATTTAAGTAAGATATTAACTATCACAAGTTTCTCTTATTAAAACAATGTAGGAGAGACAGAGATAGAGATAGTTTCATGATTGGAATATTGACAATCGGAACGTCAAACTCGATAGCTTTCGGGGTTTTGCTATCTAAAATTCGGTTTAGTCTTAATCGATTTGCTGACCGATGAAGGCTGTCCGACTGCTGCTCTCAAAATTAAATTTTTGCCTCCCGATTTTTGGCGCCATTTCCTTAAGTTTAAAATTTGCGAATTTGAAAGTGTTGTGAAACGTGTGTGTGTTTAAATAGTGAGCGCGCTTCCAGATAACCGCGAACGCGAGTAAAGTTGCTGTTGCCCTTTTTGACGCTGCCAACACTGGAAAAATTTGTAAGTTTTTTTCTTCAAATTATTTAAATTGTTGAATAAATACAAGTCTTTTTCAAGACTAGTTTTTAATATCACCAATATGCCCCGTTTCAGTAGACTTTCAGCTTCTCAGCGGTCTCAAAGAAAAAGATTGAGAAATAGGAGTAATAGGAATAATGATTTGCACGCGGAAATAGAAAGGCAAAGAAATGTAGAATACCAGCAGGCGCGTAGGGCCAACTCCAGCATAGAAATTAGACAAGAGGAACAGTCTTTAAATACGTTACGTCGGTCAACCCGTAGGGTAAGCATTAACGTTAGAATCGAGGAGCAGTCATCCGATACTCGACGCCGGTCGATCCGTAGGGGAAACTCCGTATATAGGGCCAATGAACAAGCGCAAAACACAGAGGAGCATAGGGAACGTCGCACAGAACCATTGATAAGGCAGGCAGAACAGGTGTCCGATACTCGACGCAGGTCGACCCGTAGGAGAAACTCCGTATATAGGGCCAATGAACAAGCGCAAAACACAGAGGAGCATAGGGAACGTCGCACAGATCCATTGATAAGGCAGGCAGAACAGGTGTCCGATACTCGACGAAGGTCGACCCGTAGGAGAAACTCCGTATATAGGGCCAATGAACAAGCGCAAAACACAGAGGAACATAGGGAACGTCGAACAGATCCATTTATAAGGCAGGAGAAACTCCGTATATAGGGCCAATGAACAAGCGCAAAACACAGAGGAACATAGGGAACGTCGAACAGATCCACTTATAAGGCAGGCAGAACAAGTGTCCGATACTCGACGTCGGTCGACCCGAAGGAGAAACTTGCACTATAGGGAAACAGAACAGGCAGCAAATTCTTCACGTAGATCGCTAAATCGGCGTATAAATATTAGCCAACGTATTCAAGAAAGGGAACAAGATAGGATTCGTAGATCCCAGGATAGAAGAAACTTAGAACGTAGGGTTATTGAACGCGCGCGCAACACATTGGCACGTCGAAGTGCTCGAATTGCAATTCAACTAGCAAACCGTAACGCTGTTAGAAATATTAGCCAGCGAGTTAGTCAGTTTAGAAGCATTAATGAAAATAGAGTAGCAGAAAATAGAAGAAATGCAATCCGTAATAGGCAGGACCGTGCAAACACCCTTCAGGATGTTAGAAACTCAAATCGTCAGCCCATTTTAGTAACTCAATTGGAAAAATTTAATAGAATTGTAAAGCTAGGGCCTAGTCATATTTGTTATTCGTGCAAAGGGTTATGGTTTCCTCATAAGCTTAAATCAAAGTCTCGAAGCCTTATAGAAAATAGTTATCAGTTTAGTCGTCCGATCTTAGATATTGCTACTCAGTTCCCTCCCACTGATGACAATCTCACTTTTTGCTCAACGTGTTTTTCACACATTTCAAGGGATACAAAACCAAAATTTGCCATTTCAAATGGTCTAGATTTCCCAGTTTTGCCAGAGTGTCTTAAGGGTCTTAGCCCATTAGAGGAACGCCTCATTTCTCCTCGTCTTCCTTTTATGATTATTAAGGCAACAGGCCATGAGCGTCAAAGCGCAATTAAAGGAGCTGTAGTTAATGTTCCGATTCCAGTTGGCAGTATTGTCACGTCACTCCCTAGAGCATTTAATGAAACTGAGGTTATTGAGCTCCACCTCAAACGTAGAATGGAATATGGTCATGATTTCATGGCTGAATCCATTAGGCCCGCTAGGGTCCAAAGTGCACTTAGATTTTTAGTCAATAGCGAGTTATATAGGAAGCACAATATTACAATTAATGAGCAGAGACTTGATTCTTTTGAATCCGAAAATATTCCTTTGTATGCTAGTGAGGAAGATAGGGAATTCGTAGAAGAAATTCTGCACAGAAATGAGGAAACTACTCATTCTGAAGATCTTGCCCATCCTGACGAGGAAGCCGAGGAACTCAATCCCGGTGGGCAAGAAACAATGCTTGAAAATATTCAGGTAGATGATGTCGGCATACAGAGAATAACAATAGCACCTGGCGAGGGGCAAAGGCCGTTAGATATGGTCTTAGATTCAGATTGTGAAGAGCTAGCATTTCCCACTATATATGCCGGCACTAAAAGAAACACGTCCGCTAGTTTTGCAACCATAGTTAGGTCTGAGCTTAGAAATGTAGATAGAAGAGGTTGCAGAACAGATAAATTATTTTTCAACTATAAAAAGTTAGAGCTGATAACGATACGCAATAATACTTCTATATGTTTGCGTAAGCATAGCGCTCCACGCGCAACAACAGCTTCTAATGTACTTTGTGACGATTTTGTCAATAATTTAATTCGACACGATGAGGGTTATAGGGTCCTGAAGGGTATTCGCACGTCTCCAGCTCATTGGGAGGACGAAAAGAAAAAGGTTATGGCTATGATTAGGCAATTCGGGCTCCCAACTTTCTTTATAACTTTGTCGGCTGCCGAGACAAAGTGGTCAGAGCTCTTAGTTATTCTTAAAAAAACAGTTGATAGGGTAGATATTACAGAAGAAGAAGCATCAAATCTACAGTTTAGTGAAAAGGCTCGTCTCATTAGATCTGATCCAGTTACTTGTGCAAGGTATTTTGAACATAGATATAGGGAGTTGTTAAAGATAATGAAAAGCCAGGAAGGGATTTTTGGTGAGAATTTTGTAATTAGGTATTATTGGCGGGTTGAGTTTCAGCAGAGAGGCTCTCCTCATATTCACGGGATGTTTTGGCTGAAAGATGCCCCCCAAGTAGACCTTAATAATGAAGATTCCTTTTTACCCGTAATAAGTTTTATTGACCAGTTCGTTACCACAGATGTAACAAATTCTGACTTAGCTCCCTTTTTAGTGTACCAAACGCACACACATAGCTTTACTTGCCTTCGAAAAGTTCGGGGGCAAGAAATTTGTAGATTCGGCATACCTAATCCTCCTATGCCCCAAACAGTTATTTTGAAGCCTCTTTCTGAAGAACTTCAAAATATATCTCGCCATTGGCAAAACTTTCAGCTGATTCAAAATTTTCTTAATAATTGTTTTCCTTCTGACATTGTTTCTTTCTTAAGCAATTTCGACAATTTTCTTTCACATGAAAATGTTAACCTGACTTGCAGTCAGGTCTAGCTTGAAAAAGCCCCAGATTTTCTTCAAAAGAAGTTTTGCTGAAATTAAGGTAAATGCTTATAATAAACATATACTTTCTATGCAACGGGCGAATATGGACATTCAGTTCATATTGGATCCGTATGCTTGTTGCAGCTATATAATTAATTATATAAATAAATCCCAAAGAGGCATTTCAAAGCTGATGCGGGAAGCCGTTGCTAGTGTTGAGAGGGGCAATCTAAGCATCAGGCAAAAGCTGCAATATATTGGTCACAAATTCATTTGCGGCACTGAAATATCTGCTCAGGAAGCCGCCTATTGCTGTCTAGGGATGTCTATGTCCAATATTAGCCACAAAGATAGGTTTATTAATACCAATTTGCCAGAATTTCGAGTTAAAATGCTCAAGTCTAGACAGCAATTACAAAGTTTGCCTCAGGATTCAACTGACATCTTTGTAAAAGGGCTACTTGACCATTATATAGAAAGACCAAATAATCTAGAAAATCTTTGCTTAGCTGATTTCGCTGCTAATTACGAGTTTAGTATTAGGTCTCGCCGAAATAATAGAAATGAAGAAGAGAATGAACTTTTAGGAGGCAGTCTTCCTTTGCGTGATGGAAGTGGCTACATTACGCATAGGAGGTGGCCTTGCACAATTAGGTTTAGGAAATTTAATATTAACACGGATAGGCAGAACTATTTTAGGGAATTAGTTATGTTGTATTTTGCTTGGAGAGACGAACAGGTAGAGTTAGTTCAGAGAAATTGTGAGGAGTTTTACAGTCAGCATGAGGAAATTATTAGGGCTGGTTTTAATAGGTACAATGTTTTAGATGATTTAGAAGACGCGCTTAGGAGGGCTATGGAATTTGAAAACAGGGAGACTGAAAACGAACTGGAAGGTCAGGTTGTATTAGATGAGGAGTTTAGGGTTCTAGCCTTTCCCGAAATTAGTTCTCAACTTAATTTATTAAATTTAAATGCCAATGACCAACCTGCAGATTCGGAAAATGATATCCGCGTTATTAAACTCCCCCCAATTATTTCGCCAGAAAATTTGGCAAGTATTGTAAGATCTCTAAATGTAAAGCAAAAAACTTTTCTTACTCATGTTCTTCACAATGTGAAGAATAATGAAATTTTTCATGAGTTCGTAGGTGGCGGAGCAGGTGTCGGCAAGAGTAGGCTTATTTCTGCAATTTTTCAGTCCCTTTCTATGGAGTATAGTCGCAGGATAGGAAACGACCCAACGACTGTTAAGATCCTCTTGTGCGCTCCCACAGGAAAAGCAGCTTTCGGAATTGGAGGTTCCACCCTCCATTCCATGTTCTCCCTACCCATTAATCAGTCTGGGTCTTCTTTTAGAGATTTGAGTTCTGACTTGGTAAACACTCTTCGAACAAGGTTTATAGATCTCAAACTTTTAATAATAGATGAAATTTCTATGGTCGGTGCAAAAATGTTTTCCTATTTGGACTCTCGCCTTAAACAAATTTTCCGTAATCGGGATATTCCCTTTGGGGGCATTTCTGTTATCGTGTTCGGCGATCTCAGACAACTACGCCCTGTAGGTGATCGTTGGATATTCCAATCCACATCATCCTCGCATGACCCTTACAGCGTTCTTGTTGGACCTTCTCTGTGGGAACGTTTTAAGTTTTTTGAGCTCACAGAGATCATGCGACAGCGAGACGACCAACCTTTTGCAATCGCACTAAATAACATGGCATCCGGCCAAATGTCATCGGAAGATGTAGAATTATTTAGAAGCAGAATTTTCGACGCAAGTCAAGTGCCAGATGAAGCAATTCATCTGTTTCTTAGTAATAGGGATACCGATTTTTACAACAGGGCAAAATTGTCCTCCATTCCCACCGAGGAACATGTTTCGGTTGCAGTAGATTTGATTAAAGCTGCTCATCTAAGTGATGCAGCCAAAATAAGATATTTAGAAGATGTCAAAGGTTTCAAAACTTCTGATACACAAGGTTTGTGTAGTCGTCTCATTTTAAAAACCACTGCCAAGTATATGATGACGGTTAACGTAGATACGGCAGATGGTCTCGTGAATGGAGCCACGGGTACTTTAATGGACATCGAATTAGATTCATCCAATATCCCCTCAGTTCTTTGGATAAAGTTCCTAGATGATAGTGTAGGAGTGAATGCTCGATCAAAATTTCGCCGCAGTGCACAAAATTCCTGGACCCCAATTCAGAAAACGGTAAAAAGTTTTCAATTCAGATCGAATGAGCAAGTCACAATTGATAGGAAACAGTTTCCGGTTATAGCTGCAGAAGCTATAACTATCCATAAGAGTCAGGGTGCTACGTACGAAAGAGTGGTGGTCCACACAAGTTCTGGAATGCAACGTGAAGCATTATATGTAGCATGTAGTAGGGCAACTAGTGCCGCAGGACTTTTTATTGTCGGACAATTTGTCCCCCCCAGATCTGGCCAAGATTCTGCAGCTGAACAAGAGTTGCAAAAATTACGCACCGAAAAAGCTCTTCAAACACATTTAGATCCACTATTTGACAGCTCCAATTTTAATATTTTCTTCCACAAGACGGAAAGTCTCCACTGTCATATTAGTGATGTTTGCTCTAATCAGCTTATGCTTTAGTCCCCGATATTGTGTTTTGTAGAGGCTTCTACATATGCTAATGAAGCATATGAAATTCCTGGTTACACTATTGCTGTGCGACTAGATTGCCCTTCGCTGGCAAGCGGTGCTCGACCCAAAAGAGGTATTCTTATATTCATAAGAAATGAAATTGTGGAGCATACTAGAAATTTTTCAAGTGGTCGATATTATGCCAGATCAACTACCCTAACTTCCCCTGTTTTCGAATTTGCCCTTTTGAAATATAGGTCCCTAGGAGTTTTAATAATTTATCGTAGTCCGACATATCCATTGACGAAGTTTAGGGATGAGTTGGAGAGGCTAGTTCAGGAGTCTCAAAATGATTTAGGTAGTAGTTTCATAATTTTAGGAGATTTTAATATAAACCTTCAGTCCCTTTCAGGATGTGGTAGGGATATTTATGAGTTTTTGAGTAGCCTTAACTTTAGTTCTCTCTTAGATTTGAATGCGTCCACCACTATTGGTAATACCAATATTGATTGGGCGTTTTCAAATATTTCTAGTAGTAGGGCCAGTGCGCGCACATTTGAAACTGTATATAGCTATCATAGAGGAATTTCCGTTAGTATTAAGGATTTTGAATAGCGAATTAGGTAGGGTTGTGTATATAATATTCAGTAGGGTTTTGCGCTTAAAAAAAAAAAGAAGGGGAACAAGGAATTGGCTATATTAAATATGGTGATTCAAGTCGACTCGAAGGTTTCCAATATTTTGTTATATTGGTAACTCATTTGGTTTATTCAAATGCCTCCACGTGGTGTTCCCTGGGTACCGACTTATTTATTCAGTCGGTAGCAAATTCGAGCGGCGTTTTATTATTAAATAAATTGTTTAAAATTTTCAAAATCAATTATTATTTTTTCGGAATTGTTTTTGTAACTAAATATCGTTATAACTTTCTATAACATAATTTAATCTAGGTACAGGGTATATTCAAGTCGGCGCTCCGACTTGCTTACTTCATTTAAATTTGAGAGGGTACGTGTGAACCAAGGAGGCTTTGTTGAATTGTATTCACATACAGTGTTTGGCACACAAACATCAAAAGCAGCATAAAAAGTTGAATAAAAACGTTCAACAGCAGTATCTAAATCGACACCATTAAATATATTATACCAGTCTGTCCTACTCAGAATAGAGTCAAGGCGGGCAAAGTCAGTTTTGCGAAAACATTTCCGCCAACGAGGTTGAGAAGAGGGGATAATATTAGATGAAGAATTAAGAGCAAGATTAATTTCCAGTGTAGGGTGATATGCATCTTCGGGAAGCGATAAAGGAGGACATCGTTCAATATTAATTGATGAAGAGTCACTGACGAATACCAAGTCAAGAAGTCTGCTAGATGAGTTGGTTATCGAGTTCATTTGAAACAAGTGAAGATCAAACAGCTCACCTAAAAAATCGTTATGTGCTGAAGGGATAAGATATGGAACCTCCAATTGGTTTTGCCACATCACATGAGGTAAATTAAAGTCACCTAAGATGATTAAATGATCACGATCACGGAGAGAAGAGAAAATATTTTTGAAGATAACTGCATGGTGATTGTAAATAGAAATGTCAGACGTTGGAGGAATATAGCAGCAAATAATAAAGATATTAGTGTTTGGGCAAGTAATTTTAATACAAATTGTTTCGATATTGTATGGGACGTCAATGCTCACCATCTCACTGGAAAGGTTAGATTTGATGGCAACCATTACGCCTCCACCTCGACGCGCAGGTCTATCATTTATATAAACCACAAGACTTATTTATATAAACCAAGACTCAGAGCTTAAGACATTTGGTTTGAGCCAAGTCTCAGAAAACGCAATGACATGGGAGGTAAAAGAGATACTGTTTAGATAAAGAGATGTTAATTTGCTAAGCAGTCCTCTCACATTTTGATAAGATATATTGATTTCAGGAGTTAGGAAATTTAGTTTTTTGATGGTTTTGAAGTAGGTAGAGAGGCAACAGATCTAGTAGGCCGATTGTTAGATACTGTGAACTTATGAACAACAGTATGCTCAGGCCAAAACGATGAGGCTACAATAGAATTGAATAGAGAGTTAGTTACGGAAATCTTAAAAGAAGAAATATCTCTAGCTTTACTAAACTTAAATTTTCTAACTAAAATATCCGAGGCAGGAAAAGCTTTATGGATGAAAGCAAAAAGATCATCTTCAGCAGTGTTGGCATGCAGGCGGGACACAAAAATATGCTTCTTCGGCGCAATTGCTGTAATAGAGCAAGTAGAAGCAGCGACGGTAGTTGAATAAGTAACAACAGAAGCCGTAGACGTTGCCGCAGTGCTAGTGCCCAAGGTTTTGATTGGGGTAACGGCTGGAACTATAGAATTAGAAGGAGCAGATGTGCTAGCAATTTCGATGGCCTCAGCGGCACCATTTGGAGCAGTTACAACAATGATATTATCAGCTGATGCCACAGAAGTTAGAGCATCATTCCCGTCAGCAATTATTTCGGCAGCATCGCTCTCCGTAAAGTTGGTGTGACGATTTACATCCGAAGGCATATCGACAATAAGAGGCGTCGCAAAAATTGGAGTAGTGGTTTCCATATTAGGAGTAAGAGGCATTGCAGAAATATCCACAGAGAGGTTGTTTGATTTTTTCTCTTAGGGGACTCGCTCAAGACTTTCAATGAGATGAAATTTGACTCAGGATCATTGAACTTCTTCACGAAAGAGCTTAAGTCAGCATGAAGACTCTTAAAACCATCACGCGTTTGTCGCATAAATGTTCTCATCTCAAGCTCCACAGTGCGACAACTGTCACATGTCCAGTTAAGTCCGATCCTTTTTCTAATTGTATCTCGGACACGCCCAGTGAGACCGGCACATTTAATATGTGCATAGTTATCACAGAGCCAGCATGAGACATAGAGATCGTCGGCTATGAGTTTTCTCCTGTCACACGTTGAGATGCAGCAAGCCAGCATAGTTACAGGCAATCTCACTTAGGTAGTATGCACTGTAGCCGAATAGAAGGGCAAAGCAGATGATAGAAATGTTTTAGCTTCAGCAGTAATCAAGCGGGAGAGCCACCGTATATAACTGCACTTGTTAATTTGGGTAGTGAGATGCTCAACTTGTTACAGGGCGAAGAGTGCGACAATTAACACTCTTACTTAAGAGAGAAGCACAAAAAGCGAGCAGCTGTAGACACACAGGAAAAGTCCAAAAAAAATAATTGAACAATTTAAACTTTATGATGGCAAGTTTATATTATAACTTCACTAAAAAAAAACAATATTATTATTGTTTGAACTCCGAAATATTTTGTGTATAATTAGGCTCAAAACTTAAATTCTAAGCGGTCTTAGAGCACAATAATTATCGAATTTAAGCGGAGCGGCAAAAAACACGTCTTGCTTCAGTGAAGTGAAGTTTGTGAAGTTTGCCACAAGCAAAAGGTCTAAGTATGAATAGTAATTAAAACTTAACTGGCGCCCGAGCAGGCACCGGCTCCTGCCGCGACTTGCACCCTTTAAGTGCATCCGGGGACGGAGGCGGTAGGAAATAGTGTAAAAATAATAAAATCAGTTCCTAGTAAAAAAGTGTAAAAGGTAAAATTAACAGGAACATTAGAGTGCGGAAAAAACCTAAGTGTAAGCAATTGTGGAAAACGACACTGTGTAAATAATAAGAAAAAGAATTTAGTGAAAACAACCAAGTTAAAATTTTTTTCTTTTGATAATGAAAAATGAAAAAGTGGTAATTGTGGAAAAAAGAGGAACATTACAATGTGTAGAAAATGAAGTGTACAAAATTTTTTTTTGAGAAATAATACTGGGTAAATAATGAGCAAAAGAATAAAAATGGGAAACCAGCAAGAACGATACAACGTAAATGAGTGAGGAAAATAATAATAGTGGGAACAAAAAATTTAATAAAAACAATAAAGTATAAATTTTTCTTTTGACAATGAAAAATAAAAAAGTGATAATTGTGGAAAAAAGTTTACAGGAACAATGATGTGTGCAAATATAAACATGGGAAAGGGAGAAATTAGGAACAATAAGTACAAAAATAAGTATAGATATTTGTGAAAAATAATATAGTAGGAAAAAATGAACAAAACAATAAACGTAAAAATAATAGAAACATAAACGGGAAATTGCGAAAAATAATATAATAGGAAAAATGAAAAAAATGATAAATGAAAAAATAAAAGAAAAAAAGTGAAAAAAAAACCAAGTGTAACAACTCGTATTTTGGGTTCGCTTGTAGTTTATTATCTCTCGCTCGCTCGCCTCGATTCTAACAACTGACATAAGACGCATGTGTTATTCATTCCCCTGACAGGGTTTCCACATCTCTCCTCTTCTTTTAAGCTTCAGCTTCAACCCGGTCTTTGGGTTTCCCAACGCTGAACGTTCCTCCACATAATGCATGGACTGCGAAGACGGGTCGGCACCCATCTTAGGTTAGTCCGGAATCACTGCCGATGGTGCTGGAGATGCTGATCGCTGCGAGTCCACTTGAACTGGGGTGTCCTCCTCATTCGAGTTGCCATTTTTAAGCGGCCCCTTATCGAACGGTATCTTCTTGCAATGGCTCACGTTCCGTCTGATTCTTTCCTTTCCCAAAAAGCTCTACTTCACTTCCATTTCTTTCAACGACTTTGTACTCAGTTGTATCAAAGTTAGGTGTTAACTTGGAGGGAAATATCACATTTTTCAGCAACACCTTGTCTCCCACCTTTACATCGTGCTCCTTGGCACCTCTTGCCTTGTCACCTATAACCTTTCCTTTTTGCTTATTGACCAAATCATTGTCTCTGGCTGAGGTATCTCCTACTTCTTCTAAGCTGTCAGGCAGCTTATCTCTTATGGTGCGATTGAACATAAGTTCCGAAGGTGTAGAACCAGTAGTTCCATGAGGTGTCGTGTTGTAAGTCAATATAAATTTTTGTAACTCCTCTTTAAAATTGCCTTTATTCACCGCAGCAATCTTCAGTCGTTTGCCCAACGACCGATTCATATTTTCCACTTCCCCATTGGCTTGGGGCCAATACGGAGGTATCGTATTCAATGTAATGCCATAAGCTTCATTGAAATCTTTGAATTGAGCACTAATGAACTGCCGTCCGCCCAATTCTAAAACCCGCTGAAGTAGGAATTTTTGGTATCACTATGCGGGTACCACGCAACAAAATGCTGCCCACTGTTGATAGCTCAGATCGAAATGGGTAATAACAGTTTGTTATATCCTCTGTCCAGTTATCGTCTTTAAGATGTGTCACAGCGGCCGATATTTCTCGGTCACTTACGCTTGTTTTTGATATTTCTGGTATCGGTATGGCCTTCGGTGTAGCACAAACGACTATCTGGCAGATGTTATAGTCACCCCCTTTCATCGAAAGAATCACATGACTGAATTTTACAAAGTCTTGATATCGAATTTGCAATATTTTCCTTCCCAGATCGATACACAACCTTAAATTTAAACGCCTGCAGTCTCAAAAGCCAACGTTCAATTCAGGCTGTTGGTTAGAAAAACTTCTCTACAGCCCAAACTAATGCCAGACTTTCTTTTTCGGTTTGCGATAAGCTCTTGCTTGCGAAACTAATGATAGCCGATTCGTTGCTGTCATCAAATTGTAGCAAGACACTGCCAAGTGCCACTGGACTTGCGTCTACGATTATTTGAGTACGTCGTCTTGGATCAAAATATGACAGATACAGAATACGAGCCAGCCGATTCTTCAGGTCTACAAACGGTTTTTCTTGTTCACTCGACCACACGAATTTGTTATCGGTTTTGAGTAGCGCTCTCAACGGCTCTGTAATGTGTGACAGATCGGCAATGAATTTCCCCACGTATGTGACCAGTCCCAGGAAGCTTCTCAACTCCTCTTTTGTCCGAGGTGATCGAAAATCCACAATCAATTTTAATTTCTCTGGGTCCGCTGCAATGCCGTCACTCGATAAGATGAGTCCCAGAAATTTAAGCTGTTTCGCCTTATACACGCACTTTTTTTTGTTCAATAGCACGTTGCTGTCTTTAAACAGTTCCAGTACTTCTTGCACCGCTTTATCGTGCTCGGCTTCGATCGTTCCGAAAATTATTACATCGTCCAAACAGTTATGTGCATTTGAGCATGGTGCCAAGATCTCTGCCATCACACGTTGAAAAATTTCTGGAGCAGAGTTTACGCCAAACGGAAGCCGCTTATATCGGAACAGCCCTTGCTGTGTTACGAAGGTTGTTATTTCGCGGCTAGACTCATCAAGTTCTAGCTGATGATCGGCATCCTTGAGGTCTAACTTTGAAAACCATTTCGCACCCCTGGCTTTCGTCATAAAAGCTTCGAAGGTTGGTAGCGGATAATGTTCTCGTTTTATAGCTCTATTTGCCATCCTCATATCGACGCATACCCTTATTTCCCCATTTTCTTTAAATCGATTACAACCGGAGAAATCCATGCACTCGGACCCCTTACCAGTTCTATTATGTCACGATCACAGGCCTCCTTTATTTTATCTGCCACTTTTCCTTCCAGTGCCACTGGCACACGTCTCATTGGTTGGTGTACTGGCTTCACGCTAGAATCGACAGTCAGTGTTATAAGCCTGCCATTTATTTTTGAAAACGGTACCAAAGTCTCGACCCGACAAGTTTCCAAACCTATCTTTAGAACCTTGAGCTGAACGGCCGTTTTTTTCCCCAGAAGCGATTGACTACCTTTCTCTATTACGTAAAACATAGCAATTAATTCTTGGTTCATCTTCACACTTATCGGGGCTTCAAAAACTTTAAGGACCTTGAGGGGATCATCAGTCGCGTACGCTTTAAATCTATCCGCCGCTTGGGATCTCACATTCCAAATCACTGAGTTGTTGCTACACAACACTTCCCAATGCTTCTCACATAGCAAATTTGCTGGCGTTCCTGAGTCGATTATCATTTCAATTGGTTGTCCTCCAACATTGCATATAATATTGTCATCGCTTCCTGACGAACCATCAATCCTAAAACACTCCAAATCCTTGACCTCCTCATCGCTTCCCCACTGGTCTTCGATGCTTCGAACATTTGAAAATATCTTGCGCCGCTTTGGGTTGAAGTGTCCACCCGCGCCCGATGACCTCTTCGAGTTCCGAGTTCAACACTGCTTAGCAAAATGACCAACCAGATTGCAGCGTGCACAAACTTTATCCCGTGCTGGACATTTCCCGTCATCAGCACCATGGTCCTCACGCCCACATCTTGTGCAAACCTTTCGTGGCTCTCGTCCGAACCGTTTCCTTACGGAAATTTTGTTGACGGTGTCGGCTACATCGTCTCCCAGCATAGTTTCTGAGTGCTTGTTCACTTGTTCATAGACCTGGCACGCATGTATTATCTAACTCAGCGTCTGCCCTCGTTCCAAAAATCTCTTCTTCAAGTCGTTCGACACCCAGGAATCAATTATTTTGTCGGCCAGACATATCTCTTCAATTTCAGCTTTTGTTGTGCCATATGAACACTTCGCAAGCTGTTGTCTCAAACGAATCAAATATCTGTTAAATGATTCGCCTTCACCCGGGGACAGATTCCGCAAAAGATGTCTCTCGAACGCTGAATTTCTCTCCGGCGCAAAATATTTGTCCAGTTCGCCAACTAGCACCTTGTAGAATCATTATTTTTTTGTGCATCATATTCAATTAACGCTCCCGGGATGTTGAAAATTATCTCCTGGAGTTGTGGACCTCCCAAATGCAAAAGCTTGCTCTTTTTCTTGGGTATCGACGTAATATCTTCCGCGTCAAGGTATGATGTGAAAGACCTTAACCACTTTTTCCACTCATGCCGGAGTAGCGATTTGTCAATCGTTTCGCATAGAAATGGTTTTACTTCCGCCATGATCGTTGCAGAGTGCAATTACCTAAAATATAAAATACAATTAATCGTTTGTCCGTTCATCTGTATACCACATTCAATTGCCCCTTTTTGGTACATTTGTACCCCTCGCGCCTTTCGGTACATTTGTCCCCCCTTGCGACTTACTGGTACATTTGTAACCCTTGCGCTCTTCGGTACATTTGTACCCTTCGCGACTTTCGGTACATTGGACCCCTTTGCGACTTACCGGTACCTTTGTACCCCTCGCGCCTTTCGGTTCATTTGAACCCCTTTTGCGACTTACTGGTACATTTGTACCCCTCGCGCCTTTCGGTACATTTGTACCCCTTTTGCGACTTACTGGTACATTTGTACCCCTCGCGCCTTTGTGTTTCGCTAAAAAAATATATATATATATATTTTTTTTTATTTATATTTACCGCAGCCGCTATCAACACTTGCAAACTTCTAATTCCCTTCCAGATTTCTAAATTTCGAGTCTTCCTTCTTCCTCACGTTGTCCCACTCGTCGCCAATGTAACAACTCGTATTTTGGGTTCGCTTGTAGTTTATTTTATTAATATATAAGTCTCTCGCTCGCTCGCCTCGATTCTAACAACTGACATAACACGCATGTGTTATTCATTCCCCTGACAGGGTTCCCACACCAAGTATTGAAATTGAAGTTATGAAATTCTTATGGTGAAATACAGGAATAATAAAGTGTTCAAAATAAAGCAAGGAACATTGCGAAAAATAATATAGTTCTAAAGTAACTAAAACTAATTTGTGAAAAATAATGTAGTAGAGAAAATCGAACAAAACAATAAATGTAAAAATAATAGAAAAACAAACGGGAAAATGGCGAAAAATAATATAGTAGGAAAAATGAACAAAATAATGAATGAAAAAATAAAAGAAAAAAAGTGAAAAAAACCAAGTATAGAAAGTTATGAAAATCTTATGGTGAAATACAGGAACAATAAAGTGTTCAAAACGAAGCAAGGAACATTGCGAAAAATAATATAGTGGTAAAGTGACTAAAACCAATAGGAAATAAAATTATTTAGAATAATGAAAACAAAAAAGAAATTCGGGGGGTGCAATAAAGGGTAAAGCTGTAAGAGAACGGTAATAGTGTAAACAAATAATAATAAAAAGTTAAACAGTAGGTAAAAGCCAAGATTCGACGAGTGTGTGTTGATAAAATAAAATCTGAAATAATAATAATATGAAAAAATTAAAAGCGAATGAAAAAATAAGACAAAAAAGAAAAAATGCAAATAATAAGTAAAATGTAAAGAATTAAAGGGCGTCTGAGTATTGGCCGTCCGCCGTGTCTTCCGCCGACGGTACCCTCCTGGTGAGGGTGTGGAGTTACTCTCAACTTAGTAAGCCCTTGGCGGGCCAAAAAGGAATAATGGAAGCTTCCCTTAACCAGCAAAGGAGGGCATAGTGAGAGGCTACTCAGGCGCGAAAAACAAAAAAGAAGAGAAATAAAAATACAAAAAAGAATTGAAAAACAAAAAAGAAGAAAAAATTGAAAATAAAAATCACGAAAAAATAAAAAAAAAGAATTTTACACAACAAAGAAAACAAGAAATTTTCAAGAAATATAATCACGGGTGTCTAGGCCACCGACCATGTCTTCCGCCGACGGTACCCTCCTGGCGGGGGTGTGAAGCCATTCCCACCTTAGTAAGCCCTTGGCGGGCCAAAAAGGAATAATGGGAATCTCCCTGAACCAGCATTAGGAGGACATGGCAAAAGGCGGCCCCGTGTGTAAAATGAATAAATGAGAGAAATTATGAAAAGATTAAACGAGAAAAGATATAGAAATTGAAATGTGAAAAAATATAAAAAACTACATGAGAAAAACCACTCAAGTCGAAAACCTGAAAAACAATAAGCCTTAAGAATTCCATAAAAATAAGAATTAGAAAACTAATCCGTTTTTATTTTTATCTACAGTCCATTTTCGAAGTACTTAACCGGAGACACTCCAGAACATTACCAATCCTAACTACACATCAAGAAATTTAAGCACGGGTGAGTGGAGAGTGCCTAGCTAAAGGTTACTAAACAAATTTTCTTTTTTTAATTCTGTTATCGATTAAAAAAAAAAAAAACAACAAAAACAAAAAATACCTTTATTATATTGCTGAAATTTTTTCCCTTTATTTGTGTAAAAAATCTTGCTTATCAAATTAGAAAAAAGATCAAACCTACAATAGTCTTTATCAAAGGAAAAACAATTATTTGTACTTCAAATAAGAAAAGTAAATAATTTGCTCTAGAATAAGAAAAAAAATCAATAAAAATTTTCTTTTTTATGATACGAAAGGTGGAATGAGAAAAAATCTTGTGTCAGAAAGTTATTTGCATTTTTTTTTTTTAAAAGTGTAAAATCCTGTTATTGAATTTTATAATTTTATTATTTATAAAAATGTTTGCCTCTAGAACATAAACTAGTGACATAGGGCTGTCGCAACCAACACTTGAAATTGGGTGGACTTCGGAGAGATCATGCAAATGGGGGCCAAAGACACAGCGATTGCAGAGTAGTGAATAGACAAGAGTTGCTTGAATACTGATTTTATTAAGAAAAAGGTCGAGTTTATATACACGATTCTAGGATCTAGGGGGTCACATGTATATACATTTGGGGGTCTTATTCATAGTGTAAATGTGATTGTGTGTGTGAACATAATGTGGGGGACAATTTTGTGTTGTATAAAAATATAGTGTGAGTACAGTGTATATGAAAATATGTAGGGGTTAATTCTATTCTAAGCAAGGCCTTCATTGGTCTTTACTGTGAGAAATTCATAGTTTGTATTTTAAGCATGCATTTACACCAACATACTCCCGGCCGTTGA
This sequence comes from Drosophila austrosaltans, assembly GCA_035045865.1. Classification (NCBI taxonomy): domain Eukaryota; kingdom Metazoa; phylum Arthropoda; class Insecta; order Diptera; family Drosophilidae; genus Drosophila; species Drosophila austrosaltans. The sequence continues at coordinate 10,715,741 of JAWNOQ010000003.1, forward strand.
ACGACTGTTCAACATTATTTAAATGTTGATTTCGTAGTTTCCAGCAGGTCGATGTGTAGATTGAGTTGGTTGACTACCAGTTGGCATCTGGGTACCAGTTGTGGGTGGGGTCATCTGTTGAAAGCCAATAGCAATCCTGGCTTCTTGTCTTCCGTTGGTACACCGATTTTTGATAACATATAGCAGCACTAATGTTATGAATATTATAAGCGCTGTGTATGACGCAATGTTGTAATGTTCAATAGGCCGTTGATTAGACTTAAGGTCATATGGTAACTTTATTTTAAATCTGGGCCATAATTGACTACTGAGGTTGTCAAGTTCATTGTTGCTTAACTGAACATTGGTTGAAGCCGTTTCATTAGTTGAATTGTGGTGGTTGTAATACGATGTCCAGTTACACGTATTGATGGATTCCGCAAAGTGCAACTTGGATCAAGTGTTAATAATCCACCTTGACTTATGGTGATGCTTGAACTGTTGTCATCGCAGACTGCAGATAACTCCTTTGGCGACATTGTAGCAAAAATCCAATGGTTCTTGTAGTACATATCAGACGAACTTCAAATTTGTGTATTTAATTTGACACATATTTGAAGTTTTGTTGTTAAACAACTGAAATTCACAATTACTGTTGATTGAGAACACAGATTGTTTATTTTGACATATGAAATCTTCATTTGTGACTTGATGGCATTGTTTTAATTCAGTTGCTGTTAATCCAAGAAACTGATCTCTATGCTTATTGACCGCTATCATGGGAATTTGAATATCCATCATCATAATTCCTTTATTGCTGATTGCTGGTATAGGAACTAGATTGTATACTTCAAATACTTGTGCTGAGAGCAATGGTAGCGTTACTTTGAATATTACGCGATTCTTTACAATGCTCCCTTCTGCCTTTATCATTTTATACAGTTGTAGAACATCATCGTCTGTGGCAGGAAGTATGTGTCCTGGTGGAAGATGATTTTGAACTCTTTTAAGTGTTGTTCAAGTTGCTTAGGCGAAAGTAACAACGGGCTAATTTGGTCATGATGAACGTCAGTGAGTACATGGGCAATCTCTGATTGTACTCGTTGCAAATTTGAAGCAATCACCGAAAGTTGTGTTGTTATCGAGAAATACCATTGAAAAGTCTTGACTGAATTAGAATGTGCTTGAGACATATGAGGTAGTTGCTGCTCCATCAAATTCAATCGCTTCTCAATAATCGCCTAATCACTCTTGAAGATGTTGATTGTTGAATCAAGTATAGATGTTTGATTCTTTAAAAGTGTTATCAAGTATTCCTCATTTGTTTTCACCTTTTCAATAGTATTGGACATTTCTTTTGCATATTCCGAGTACAGTACTCCATATAGACTCCTGGCGATGTTGCCAATAAAATCAAATGCAAGAGATCGTTTTCCATTCTCAGTTCCTCTTCCACATGTTGGAAATGTTTGTACATTGCACATTTACACATTTCCCCAATCTTTTTTACTCCGAAAGAAAATGTGTTCATATCGTCCCAATATGGATCCAATTCATAATGTGCAATGATTGTCCAGTCAGCTACAACAAATCTAGACATTCCAATTTTCTCATAGTAAATGCCAGGTTTGGCATTTACCATGGGCCAATGCCCATGGTAACAATAGCAACATCATTAATAACGTTAGAGGTAATGATGCTAAGATTCGTCTTTTTGGGCTTTGCCTTGTTGTAGCATCCTTAAACCCGTCTTCTTGGGAATCATCGGCGTCGTTGACATTCAGGTGATGCTTTTCTCCTGGTTCTGGATACAAGATATTCACAGATTTTCCTGATGAGGCATCAAATACCACTCTTAGTTTGTTTGTGGTACTATCAGGTTTGAGTAGTCAATGATGCCGGCTTGGTAATTTTTTTTGGCAACATTTCCTTTATGTGTCCAAGCTGTTCTTCTAATCTTCTGACAGCCACATCACGAGACTCCCCCAGGGATGAAGAGTCTTCAGCAAATGGCAGACCATCTGCGCTTTTTTGTAAATTATCCAAGAAGTGCCTTTTGCAATATTCTTCCTCTTTACTTTTGTATGTTATTGCTGGTTTCAGGGCATCCAATTTCCAGAACCGTATGTTCTTGCTGGTTTCAGAATATCCAATTTCCAGAACTTGTCCCGGTAGTAATACTGAGAGCACATATTTTTTGCCTTTTCCTGGACTGCTTGGTACCAACCGCCTCTAGGGCAGGGAAACGTTGTTCCAAAAATGCAAGGAATTCTTTGGTCTTCTGCAATTCTCTTGTATCGGAAAGGGATTGTTCATATAGAGTGTGGGTAAGTCTATCCAATTTTCTCGTCATTTGGAAAATTATAATGGAATCGCAAGTTTCTGTGTCAATGCCTATATTCTTTAAGGCTTGCAATGATTCATGAATATTATCATGAAGATTCTTTATTGACAGGGCGTCGTTTCCAATGTTTGGATGATCAAATAATTTTTCGAAAAATGCTGTAACCAAGACCCGTTTATTGTTAAATCGTTCTTGCAACATTTTCCATGCAGTGTCATAATTGACTTCTGTTAATTCAAGGTGCCTAATTAATCTTTCGGCATCCCTTGATAGATTTGCTTTTAAATACCACATCTTTTGTGCAGCGGGAAAGTTTGATTCATGAACCATTTTCTTAAAAATGTCATGAAATTGTTGCCATTTCAAATAATTTCCATCAAATTTTGGAATTGAAATTTTTGGCAATTGTAGTGACGACGTTGTCACATCATGTGCAGGTGGGACACAAAATTTCAGTATCGCCTTTTCTGCCATTATGAATGTTTCCAAATTGTATCCAGCTTCGACTGGATCTACTGCAAGTTTATACATCTCGTAGTGCAGTTGTTCTATCTGCTGCCATAAATTTTCTACAACTGTTTTGTAGTTCATTTTTTCTTCAGGAATTATTTGCTTTAATGTCCAAAGCGCCTTGCTTTAGTATCAATGGTTGAATGTTAATGCGATCTTCATCTTTTTGTTGGGCCTATTTCTTTTCTTCAATTTTTGCCCTTTGCAGTTTTCAATCCTTTATTGCTTCTTCTGTTAGTTCTTTTAATTTTGAATAATATTCTTTTTTGAAGTAATCGTGACCGGATGGCTCGTATCCCAACGATTCCATTAAATCAGTGTGGGCTTTTTCAAATTCATCCCAAAGATCTTCAATCATCTCAATTATATTATCATAATAGAAAATTTTTGACTTCCTTGCAGGCAGAGTTTTTTTTGGCATTTCTGACATTTTTGAATCTCTTTACCTCGCTCAAACTGTTTGCTCGCATATTTTCTCCATTTTACTTTATGTACTTTGATCCGTTGGAAGTATATTTTTTTAGTCAATTGACGCTCCGACTCGCACCTGATTAGTGATCAAACTACTAGTAAATAACGTCAAATTGAACAACAAGTATAAAGTTTTTAATTTTTTATTTTATTTAATATAAATATATATAATGAATCGTAGAATCCTTCGACTGCTTGGTCTCCGTGTTTACCAGATGATTCAATTGATTGGGTACGCCTTGTCCCACGTTGCAGAAATCCAATATTAAAATTTTCCGTTTTTACTCCGCTGTCGTTCTAAACGTCAATTTGACTAGGTGACAAAGTGCTGATAATTTCAGTTGTCCGACAAACTTTTTTCCGCTGTGATTCTAGTCGCCAAGTTGACTAGGTGACACTGTGCTGACACAGTCAGATGTCTCACAAGCAGATGTAGTTTTTGGTTATGGTGTGCACAGGCCCGGATTTAGAAATTTGCCGCCCCTAGGCAGTTGCCACAATTGCCCCCCCCCCCCCTCAAAATTTTTTTAACGGTGAAATCAGTTTGGTACAAATAATTTTTAATCAACAGAATGCATTTTTTGAAGAGCAAATATTTATTTTATTATAATGAGTAGCCTTACATAATGAGGTATATGACTCAATATCATTCAACAATACTTTTATTTATACTATTATCTTTCGTACTAAAATTCTTGCTTATTGGCTAAAATTTTTGCGTCTTGTTTTAAGGATGGCAAAGTCATCGATAATATCATCACAATCTAGAGACATAAGCAAATCTGATTCTATAGTTAACAAAGCAAGTGCGTTCAATCGTTCCGCAACCAGTTTTGATCTTAAATAGTTTTTTACTCGCCGCAGCACGGAGAATGATCGTTCAGCGCTACAATTCGATACGGGTGTGCAAACAAGCATTCGGTACGCTATATCATCATTTGGAAAAACTGTGTAGAGCTCATTGCTTCTTAGTAATTTAAGCAAATTCATAGGAGAATTTTTTTCCATGTTATTTTTGGCGCAGTAACTTGTCGCACCACACGTATTGTTAACAATGAATTAACAATTAATTCTCGACCACCAATTTTCATTAATAATCACGGATGACGTTGTTTTTTTTCACAACACACTGCCTGTCATAAAAATTGATAAAAATAAACAAAAATAAACATGGTTTTCTGTGATTTTCGATATAGAAACTTATCGATAATTTCATAAAGTGAGTGTCGAGACTTGTATAAATCGATTTTTTACTCGATTCAGGCACTTTCTACTTATAACGTTGGTACGCGTGCCAACAAACCAGGCGGGAAATTCAATTCCCACGAATTGAACAAGTTTTTAAAGTGTCTGCTAACATTTGCCGCCCCCCAATTTTTGCCGCCCTAGGCGACTGCCTACAATGCCTGCATGGTAAATCCGGGCCTGGGTGTGCAATACCGTCGCCAGGTTGACACAAATGCAATGATATCCAAGTTAATCAATTGCTTCTTTGATGTCGGGACCCCGGATTGTTGCTAGCCTGCAAAACCGTGATCTCGCTAAGGAAAATCAATATTTTCCAAAGCGTTGTATTAAAAAAGGAAATGATCGACAAGTTGACCAAAATTTCTTATGTGCGTGTAATTTAGAAAATTAGTCTGAGTTGACAAAAATTCTCACACTGTGACTGTTACACCAAAATGTTTTATTTTTTTAAATTGGGAACGCCAAAGTCGGGGTCACCAAAATGTTATTGAATTTTATAATTTTATTATTTATAAAAATGTTTGCCTCTAGAACATAAACTAGTGACATAGGGCTGTCGCAACCAACACTTGAAATTGGGTGGACTTCGGAGAGATCATGCAAATGGGGGCCAAAGACACAGCGATGCTCACCCGTTGATTGCAGAGTAGTGAATAGACAAGAGTTGCTTGAATACTGATTTTATTAAGAAAAAGGTAGAGTTTATATACACGATTCTAGGATCTAGGGGGTCACATGGATGTACATTTGGGGGTCTTTTTCATAGTGTAAATGTGATTGTGTGTGTGATATGTTCATATGTGGGGGACAATTTTGTGTTGTATAAAAATATAGTGTGAATACAGTGTATATGAAAATATGTAGGGGTTAATTCTATTCTAAGCAAAGCCTGCATTGGTCTTTACTGTGAGAAATACATAATTTGTATTTTAAGCATGCATTTTCACCAACAAATCCTATTTTATATTAAAAAATTTTTATTCTATTTGTTTGACGAGGTTTAAACCGTTTTACTGCGAATTGTAAAATGGATGCAATGAAACATCAACCAAAGTAGTTAGGTGGCCCAGGTGGCAACACTATCAGAGGAGTGGAGGAGTTATAAGGAAAGGATCGGGATACTAGAAACTAGGGACAGCGAACGCCTGATTTAGGTTGTGAGGCCCCTAAAACGGCCAGCGACGGAGTTTGACCTTAAGCAGGTCGCGACTCTATCTGACTGTGTAAGGGACATCAATTCTTTTACTGGCGAGGTCGATCTCTACCAATCCTTGCTGCGTAAAGCCGAATAGGTAGTGTCCGACTATGAGATCGTAAAAGATAAACCGATGTACAGGGCAGTTATTCTGCATAGTAGATGCAAAATAGAGGGGGAAGTTGATGAATTGCTGGTGTCCAGTGGAACGTCTGATGACGACTGGACTGCTTTTAAGAGGGAACTCGCATGTCACTATGAGGACAAAAAGCTCGTAGGTACCCTAGAGGTGGAATTGAGCGCATTAGTGCAAGGACACCAGAGCCTAGAAGCCTACAAGGCCAACATAACCAAACTACTTTCTCAAATCGTCGGGAAAATCAGAAATGAGCAAGTAGTCTTCTTCATCATGCATTCTAGAATTAATTCCGCCAGAGAAACGGCGCAACGCGCCATCATCAGGGGTGTATCTCCTGAGATGACAAGATTCGTCACTGTTAACCACCCGAAAACCATAGCCGAGAAAACCATGCCTTTGCGGTTGAATTTGACAGCCTCAGCCCGGCGAGGCAGCCAATACCCCCGAATCCTAATTTCAGACCCCACTACTCTTATCCCCAATCGCGCCCGGCCTTCCGCCCCTCATTTAATCGGCAATTCGCGAATAATTCTTACTCGAGACCAAATGCCCCTACTGGGTATTATAGCCAAAGAAGCAACAATTCGCAGAGCGCCAGGCCAGCGATAAAAATGGAACCAGATGCTGGAAGCAACTGAAGCATCATAAGAACTCTGACTGACACCGTGAATCCTTTCCGCAAATCCCAGAGAGTATTTCATGTGGATTCCTCAAAATGCGGCCGAAACTTTTTCGGCATCTCTTGATGAAAAGAATAAATAAAGAAACTATTCTAGGATCTTATACCACCATTAGTTCATCAAGCGAACCCACAGGGGAGGCTACGCCTCTCATATGTGATCAAGTGAATTTTATGACAAGGGCCTCTCAAGTGTACCATACATATGGTACCTTGGGAAAGATGGGGCGTCGCTACAATTTTCAATAGATACTGGAGCGAACAAAAACTTTGTCGGTCCGAAGGAGGAAGGAGCCATTCCATTAACAAATCCTTTTTTTGTACAGTCCGCAGGCGGCTCAATCTCTATAACCCATTCTCTTGAGAGTGCCTTCTTCGCCCCATTAGGTAATAATACAAATTTGATCTCTTATGTACTCCCCACTTTACTAACCTTTGACGGGATCATTGGATATGACACTTTGAGGCGTCTCCGGGCGAAAATTGATAAGGAAAACGATATCCTTACCATTGAACCAGGCGTGGTTATACCGTTACAAAATCGCCCCTCCCATCAGGCTAACATTCTGCTGAAGAGAAAACACGCTGTCGCAGTTAGAGCTGCTTTGGAGGTGCTTATTGAGGAATTTGCCTCGATATTTGAGCTTGTTCCGAATAAGGCCGTTGATACCCAAATCAAGGCCACAATTCGTACTCAAACTGATGTACCGGTTTTCGCTAGACATTACCCCTATCCATTCCATATGAGGGATGAAATAGATCGCCAAGTAAATGACCTCCTTCGAGACGGAATTATCCGCCCCTCAGAAAGTCCCTATAACTCCCCGGTTTGGGTGGTACCAAAAAGCCAAAAGAAAATGGAGAAAAACAGTTTAGGATGGTAATCAACTACAAAAGATTAACTGCAGTTACCATCCCGGATAGATACCCAATACCCGACATTACAGCTACACTAGCTAGTCTAGGTCAGGCTAAATTTTTCACCACAATAGATCTAACTTCGGGGTTCCATCAGATCCATATGGATCCGATGGACATTCTCAAAACTGCCTTCTCTACTTCTTATAGCAAATATGAATTTCTTAGGTTACCTTTTCGGCTGAAAAATGCCCCCGCCATCTTCCAGAGAATGATCGATGACGTCTTAAATGGCTTCATCAGAAAAATTTGCTATGTATACATCGACGATATAATTGTCTTTAGCTCGACTTATGCCGAGCATTGGAACAATTTGAGATTGATATTAAACAGGCTTCGTAAGGCTTCACTGCAAGTGAACCTCGAAAAAACCCAATTCCTGCAAACTAGTGTCCAGTTCTTGGGGTACGTACTAACCCCCTAAAGCATTAAGGCTGATCAAGCTAAAGTTAAGGCGATGCTGAAAATACTGCCCCTACTACCCTGAAGCAATTAAAAGCTTTTCTGGGTATGACTTCCTATTACAGAAAGTTGATCAAAGATTATGCGAAAATTGCAAAGCCACTAACGAACCTCACGAGAGGGGACAATGCTCGAATCAAAGCGTCCCAGTCCAAGAAAATTCCGGTCGAACTCGACCAACCAGCCCTCCAGGCATTTCCAGATCTTAAGACCCTCCTATCCTCTTCTGAAGTATTGGCTTTCCCCAGACTTCTCAAAGCCCTTACATCTCACCACTGACGCATCTAACGTCGCAATTGGAGCGGTCTTATCTCAGGTTAGTTCGGGTAGTGAACGCCCAATTCCTTACATTTCAAGATCTTTTAATAAAACCGAAGAAAACTATGCCAGTATTGAGAAGGAAATGCTGGCTGTAGTGTGGGCTCTCGACAACTTGAGGGCCTATTTGTATGGGGCTGCCTCTGTTAAAATTTATACCGTTAAAGATTTATCGGATGACGAAGAAATTTGTGGTGCTATACGCGACGCTCATTGTAGAGCCCATCGTAATCCTAGAGAAGTCAGGCTTCAGTTGTTGGAAAGATTCTACTTCCCGAAAATGTCCCATAGGATTAAAACCCTAGTTCACTCCTGCCAGACGTGCAAATTACAAAAATATGACAGACACCCCAACAAGCCTCCAATGCAACCTAACCCTTTGCCGACTTATCCGTGCGAAATCTTGCACATAGACATTTTCTCATTAGAAAAGCAACAGTTCGTAAGCTGTATTGATAAGTTTACCAAGTTTGCAAAGTTATTCCCGTTGGAATCTAGGTCTGCAGCTGCGTGAAAGATTAGTGGATGTACTCCATTATTTCATGGTTCTGGTAATGGACAATGAGCGAGGGTTATTATGCTCACTGTCCTTAATTACCTGGAATCGTTGAATATAGAGTTGTATCATACACCAACACAAAGAAGTGAGGCGAATGGGCAGGTGGAAAGATTCCACTAAACATTCATTAAAATTTATAGGTGCCTCAAAAGTAAGTTCGCGACTTTGAAAGTTATCGAACTCGTGTATATGGCGGTAGATAGATACAACAACTCTTATCATTCAGTCACTAAGCGGAAGCCCGTGGATATTTTTCTCGATAGGACTTCTAGAATTAATTGTCAGGGTCTGACTGAGTTCAAACGGGATACTATTGAGGATGTTAGGGGCTTGCTAAAATAAAATCAGGATTGTACTCTTCGTAGGCAGAATAAAAACAGAAAGAATAAGCACTATGAGGATGGGGAAGTAGTATTTATCAGGGACAAGGAAATCAAAGGAAAAGATAAAAAATTATTTAATAAAAAAGAAATCTCACAAAATAATAGAGTTACAATTCGCACTAAAACTGGGAAATTATTTCATAAAACCCACGTCAAGTCAAAGCTGGAGGCAACTTAAGAGATCAAATAGATAGAACTAAAAACATAACGTAACTTTGAAAAAAAAAAAAGAAAAAAGAATTCACCCAATTTTTGCTCCCTCCCCTTTTCTTACATGGTAACACAAAAATACTTTTAGTTACAATGGCACTCTCCATAAACCCCTAGCTTTACTTCTTTATATCTTAAGGAAATTTTTCTTTTTATAAACCTTTATACTTTTCATAAACCTTTCTATTTTATATTTAATATACTAACCCTATGCTTACTGAATTAATATAAAGGTTTTCTGCTATACAGTGGGCGGAGGCTGCTCATTTTTATGAGTACAAGTCTCTGATTGTTCCCTTACAAACGGGACTAGTTTGGAGAGTCAACGGTGTGTTCAAGTTGGCTCATGTTATTAACATGCAATCTATTCAGCTCTTTATTGACGATATAAGAGAGGACGCTGCCCTGCTGGCCGATCAAAGGACTTCACTGATTACTCAACATTACCTGAATGCGGTGAGTGAGGGAATTAATAGACTGACTGTCACGCCTATTCGCCGACCCAGATCCATAGATTGGCTGACGTCCCCAGACGTCCAATAACTCCTTGGTCGGAAAGATTAATGCTATTGATGGCAACGTCCATGCCGCTACTTCGACTCTACACAGGGCAATGTTAATTGCGCAACAAGTTCATGAGACTACAAGGGCCTGCCACCTGGCAAAGAAGGGTGTTGTGAACACCAACTTTTTGGACCACCAACAGGTGGACAATATTTTAATTGAAGTCAGCGGGCTACCATACCAGAACGCAGTAGAAGCCATTGAATTCTCCCGTCCAACGATTTTAACCAATGGGACTACACGTCTTGATGATCCCAAAAATGTTGGACAAAAGTAACAACCTGCTGCACTTATACCCGACTGTACTTATGGGGAAGCAGGTCATTCTCGATCAGCACTTGGTGGCCACTTTAAAGGACGAAACGTATGCTGTCGTTGGAAACTGCTTATCGATTGGTAACACAACGGTTTGTCAAGAGACCGATTTGCGCAAGATGGAGGAAGCTGATTGTATTCCACGCCTATTGAAAGGAGGCAGCGCGCAATGCGATTATTTAAGAAATAACCAGGAGGTCATCACACTGGCGGATGAGGGTACGGTACGGTCTACGCTGGCACTGAGGAACGTCGGCTGGAAGGTACTTTTATCGTACAATTTGAAAATGAGACGGTGACCATCAAGGGGCGGACTTATACGAGTCGATCGATGTCACACCTTATGGTGTTGCCAGCAGCCCTTACCAACATCACGGCCATGAGCTACTCATCTTCACTAGAGTACGTTCACAACTACTCGCTTCAGAATATAAGGCATCTTTACAGACTGTCCAAGGGATTGCAAATCACCGCGGTCGGTGAAGCCATCTTCGGACTGGGCACCCTTCTGCTACTCTACGTAGGATGGAAGAAATTAACTTCGCCCAAGGGTATACCACCGACGATACCCCGCGGCTAGCCAGACCCCGTGGCAACTCCCTGATCTGCGGGACGCAGATATTGGGGAAGGGGAGAAGTTAACATCACCCGCTTCTCAAATGGCTTCAAGTGGCTCCCAGCATTGGGCCACATGACCCCCCTTACCCCCGTGACCGCTTGGCCACTGTCTTGTGCTGCGCCCCAAGTGTAACCTAACACCAGCAACAATTATTGCTAAACAAACAAACAGCGGTATTGCCGCTTAAGCATTCCAACGGCAGCAGCGACAGCGTCCAAACTGCAAGCGTTAGCAGTTTCACCGGATGCGCGTGGGAATGCCAAGCCAGCGCGTCGCGATTGCGCAATACCCATACTTGCAGATTCAGCAGGATGGGTCAAGCAGCGGCGGCTTGAACACTACCAAGCGAACCTGGGTTCAGCAGTCTAGTTTGAGGAGACCACGGCGACGGAACTGATAGCGATCCAACTAAAATCCTTTGAATACTAACTTACAACCTTGATTATTGAATAAAGCCAATTATAAAGTTAAAATGCAATTAATCCTATTATTATTTTTGACAAGGTACGTGCAACTCAGTTGCCACAAGGTCTAAGTATGATTAGTAATTAAAACTTAACTTATATATATGCAATTAAATCTTGCTTAGCATTCGCGTTATTTTTGAAGGAGCCTGCGTATTTAGTGTGCTCCTCAAATATTTTTTCTACAATTATCTTTCAAAACTCAACTCCACATTAACGTTAAATTTATGAAAATTAACTAAATATTTATGTTGCGACACTCCATTGTGTCAGATACTATATTTACTTTTTTTTTTTTTTTTTTTTTTTAACGTTTTATTTGTTTGTTGGATCTCTTATATAGGCTTATAAGACTAACAACAATTTTCTAGGTTTATCTTAATCTAACACATAACCTAACATCTGAAAGATGCTACATTAATCTATGGCCCTGATTAATTACTAGAGGGTTGGGAGGTCGTTTCGTTGAAGACGAGTACTTTCACGTACTCGGGTTAATGATTCGGCCAGGGTATTCGGGTGTGCCTGCAGTTTAGCGGTGTACTTAAGCTGTTGTACCTTTATTTCGGTTATTACGCTAGGAATGTGTAGGTCTTTCTGTACATTTTCATTTCGGATATACCAAGGTGCTCCCGTGATGGTTCTGAGAACCTTGGATTGAGCCCTTTGTATGGTTTCGATGTTGCTCTTGCTTGCGTTTCCCCATAGTGCAGAGCCATATGTCCAGATGGGTTTTAATACAGAGTTGTAGAGGAGAACTTTGAATTCCAGACAAAGGGGAGATCGGGCGTTGATAAGCCAATGTAGTCCGATTGCTTTGAGCTTTAGTTGCTTTTTCTTGGCTTCGATATGCTTACGCCAAGTTAATCTTCTGTCGAGGTGAACTCCAAGATATACAACATCGTCGGATTGAGGCACTGGCACATTGTTAAGCGTCAATGATGGGCAGTTTCTCCTATTGAGGGTAAACGTCACGTGTTTGCATTTCTGTTCATTTATACGGATGCGCCAATCTGCTAGCCACTTTTCTACCTCCTTAAGGTGGGTTGCCAGTTGCTCAGCAGCTTTGATCGGACATTTGGAGCGGCTGAGGATAGCCGTGTCATCGGCGAAAGTAGATGTGATGTGTGTAGGGCTTTTTGGTATGTCCGCTGTGTACAAAAGATACAGAGTTGGGCCCAGCACGCTGCCTTGAGGTACACCTGCTTTTGATTCGAAGTCATCAGAGGTGAAGCTATTACATCGTACAGCGAATTTTCTGTTGGACAGATGAGATTCCATTAGCCTGTGTGTATATTGTGGAAGCGACGCTTTTATTTTTTATATTAGGCCGTCAAGCCAAACTCGGTCAAAGGCTCGGGTTACGTCGAGAAAAATTGCTGTACAATATTCTTTTTGCTCGAATGCTGTACGGATCTCTGAGGTGATACGGTTGACTTGTTCAATTGTGCCATGCTTTTCACGAAAGCCAAACTGATGATGTGGGATTATATTTTATTTTACCAGGATTGTATTTATACGGAGTTGTAGGGCCTTTTCAAATAGTTTTGAAAGACTTGGCAATAAACTGATGGGTCTATACGATGATAGCTGTGTTTTGTCCTTTCCGGGTTTTGGGATCATTATGATTACTGATTTTTTCCAACTTATGGGAAAATGACCACTTTTTACTATCGCGTTGAAAAGTTTGCAGATGTAACGCACGGCACAGATCGGGAGTTCTCGGATCATTTTCGGGGTTATTTTGTCATGGCCGGGCGACTTTCTTGGGTTTAGATAGTTTTTAATAATTGCAGAAATTTCCTCCGCTTGGAATTTCGGTTGCTCACTTTCCATTGGGGTGCGCAAGGTGGGGAGCTGAAAAGAGTTTGTTGACGGATTTGGCAGAAAGACCGTTTTTAGATGAGCTGCAAAGATGAGTGCTCTTTCTTCGTCTGAACGGGCCCATTTGCCAGTTGGGCATCGTATAGGTGAAATTATCTCGGTTGGAGCAGCTATGGTTGGATGTGCTTTCCACAGCGGATATTTGGTGCTGGTAGGGGTGAGCTTCTCGATGTACAGCCGCTGTGTCCTTGCTTCTTCCTGCCTAAGCGCCTTTGCTATAGTTCGTGAAGCTGCCTTTAGGCGTTGTTTTGCTGCCGGAGATCGAGACATTTGCCATTCTCGCCTGAGCCGTCTTTTGTCTGCTAGAAGTAGTTCAATTAGTCGGTTGTTGGACTTGTGTTTTTAGAGATAGGTAGGTAGGTAGAGATATCTGCTGCTTCAATAAGCGTCGACTCTAGTGCAGAGGTGCAAAGCTCGATGTCGTCTTCGTCGTCCAGTTTGGGATTTAGCTCGATATGGGTGCTTATGTATTTTTTAAATCTGAGCCAGTTTGTTTTGCAATTTGTTAGCCCGAGTGGGTGCTTTATTATTTGTGGTTGTGTTAATATAGTGAAAACTACTGGCGAGTGGTCCGATGACAATTCTGCTAGTGACTCTGCCGTTATCAAATTGTGCGCAATTCCCCTGGTGATTGCAAAGTCTATTAGATCTGGGAGCTTGCGTGGATCTACTGGCCAGTACGTGGGCTTATTCGGTGAGGCATAGCCCATTTTGTTTGCTGGGTTGATGGTTGTGTTATACAGCTGTTTGCCTTTTGGATTTACCAGGCGGGAACCCCAATGAGGGTGCTTGGCGTTGTAGTCTCCTGCAGCAATAAATCGTACTCCGAGTGTAATGAAGAAATCAGTAAACTCTATTTCAGAGATTGAGAATCGTGGTGGGCAGTAAAGTGCAGCCACGGTTGTACTGCCGAAAGTGGTTTGGACACTTATTGAAGTTGCTTGTAGGTATTGTTTGGCAAATCCATTGTGCAGACAGTGTTTAATCCGGTTTTTGATTAGGATACCAGTTCCTCCGTGAGCCTTGCCGTTTGTTGCGTAGAATACATATTTGGGTATTTGAAAGTTATTTTTGTTTGTGAGGTGTGTTTCTGATAGCAGCATAATATCAATATCATTTGAGTCCAGAAACAGTGACAATTCTTGTTTGTGCTTGGAAATGCCGTTTACATTCCAGAGGCCTATATGTAGTGCTGACATTATTTGTTATTGTCCATAAGCTTTGAATAGGCAAGTTCTGATTCCGCATCAGTTCCTGCATGCAATTTTTCATGAACGTCATGAAATTTGTCATGTTTTGGTTAGCGAGATTAACAATGTTTCTATTGGGATCTATTGTTTGAGTGGGCTGTGCATTTCCGTTGCGTAGCACGCTTCCACTTTGAATAGAGGTTGCGGCACTTTATTTCTGTTCAGTATGTTTGAGACGGACTTTACCTCAAAGCCCTTCTCTTCCAATGCTTCAACTATTTCCTGAGTCGGAACCGTTGGTTCAATGCCTTTGATCACCGCTTGAAGACCTTTGGCACTCTTTAGTTGGAATGTGTAGAAATTCACACTTTCCTTTCTAAAGTACTTTTCAATAGTACGATAGAATTCTTCACTTTTGGCTTGAACTTTGGTCTCTTTTATGTTACCTCTATTGAGTGGTGTCACATAAAAGTTGTTTTGACCAACTAGCGCTACCAATTTCGGCACCAAAGAAGTGGAGTTGGCACCACGGATATAGAATGGTGGTGGCTTGGCTACAGAGGGTTTAATTTGGGAATCTCCTTCTTGAGATTCCGGCTGATTTGCCAATATTTGGAATCTATTGCTTTCCAATGCTTTTTGTTCAACAATGTTGTTTTTCGACATCTTGGGAGTGTTGCCCCTTTTTGTCTGAGGGCTAAGCTTTCGCTTGTTTATATTAATGTATCTGTCCATACCAGTCTGAACAGGTGACTTTGGATTCATCGTCACTGGATGGGCAGATTTTGTTGAGGTAGTCTGCTGGGCGGCGATCGAAGGTATTGCAGACGTTGCTGCTGTTAGAGTTGTTGTTGGAGCAGTAGCTGCAATTGTTGTTGTTGTGAGCGCGCTAACGGCGGTCGGCGAACCCGATGACTCAATTAACACTTCAGGTGTCAGCGAATTTGACGGTGAAGCGCATTGGGCGCTCCAAGATAAATTGTTGTTGCTGGTTGGTGTAAGCAATTTGCTCGTACTTGCACTTTTGGATTCAGCGCTCGTTGTAGTTGTGGTAGTTGGAGATACTACTGAGAAATACGCATTGTTGCGTTGCACAGAGAGCCGACGCTCGTTTTGTTGGTGAAGAATTTGTTCTTGTAGTTTCTGCTGGCGAGAGTCTAGTGAAGAAGGGCCCGAGTTAATCTCTTGACGCGTTGGCATTACTAGTAAATTTAGTTATTTACTAAGTATTGCTATTTGTAGATACAAATAACAATATAATTATAGTTGGGCGTCTCTGTGGCGACTGAGAGCCCTGTCACTTTGTTGTTTTAGCGTTGTTTTATTCCGCTGACACCGAAGAACTCGCGGAGTGCAATAAAAAGTAGGTCCGATCGCGGTGACAGTCAATTTGTCACTATTTATATCTTCTAAATATTTTACTACCTATTTATTTAAATTCTTTATATTAAGGTTGTGCTGAAAGACAATTCACCACTGCATTTCATTACAATAATTAATTAGTTATTTATGTTGGGACACTTTATCGTGCCAGCTTTTAATTATAGTTGTTTTTAATTCGAACAAAACGAATAGGCATTGGACCACTTTACGCGATGTCCAAATCTAGTTCGATAATTAATTATCTTCACTTTAACGAAGTCGGTCGTATTTTTTTTTTGCCCTCTCGCTTTTATCTAATTTTTTATTTGATCCCGCATAAAATAAATTCTATTTCGTGGAATCTAGTGCCGAATTAATAAATTACACGATTTAAAAATTGTAACTTGTTCTTAAACACTCACTCAAAGCTATTATTACTTATTGCTTTTTTTAATAACAAAACTTAAAGTTTTGTTGTTTTGTCTACATAGACTTTGATGTTGTGTTTTTGATCCCTTTTAATTGAATTCGCGCTCTCGCGACACATTAATGGTGTTGTTTGTGTGGTGCTTGCTCTCGCGTTCCATCCCCAAAAAATCCAAGATGATTATCTTTTGTGCTGGCTGTGCGATAACATTATGCATGTTAAATGCGCTGGTTACACAGCCAGAATAAGGGATAGTATTGGAAACGGTGGGGGCCTAAAATGGAGTTGTGAAGCGTGCCGGGACGTAGAAATGGATATGCGTCTATTTATGCGGCGGACGAGAGAGGGATTTAAATCCCTGTCGGCTGGTTTTCTGAAACTTCGCGATGAGTTTTCGTCTCTGGAAACTCAGTTTAATAGTTATAAACTATTAAACGAGTCACCGAAGCGGAAGAAGACTATCCCTCGGAATTCCTCTCCCGATCCGCCGGCATCTCTGCTTTCTCCGGCTCCGGCATCGTTGATTGACCCATTAACTCCAAATGCTCAGCAACTGATATCATTTAGGAGTCCAGCAGTGACTGCAGTTGCGGGGACGATTGACATTTCCCCTGGTAATAGTGCCCCGCAAGCTGACTCGATATCGGTTGTAGTTTCCGATGTGTCCGGACGAATATCCTCTCCCAGGGATATTCCAAATAAAATTTTAACAAGAAGAGCTCTCAAAGCGTCATCCGCCTCAGCAGTTCCAGCGCAAAATGTTGTTGCTGCGGTTGCGACTGGCGCATTGAGATCTCTTGTAGCCATTCCACCAAAAAAGCAAATCTTTGTTTCGCGGCTCGACCCCAATACTACATCAGATGATGTCATAGCCCATATCCGGGCAAAAGTCGTGGCGCCAAACATTGTGGTGGAAAAGTTTAGGTTTTCATACACCCGTGACATTTCGTCATTTAAAATCAGTGTCCCACCAAATGTCTTTGACCAAATTTGTCACAAAGATTTTTGGCCGGAACATTTAGTTATAAAGGAGTATACAACTAAGAAAAAGAAAAATCGGCTTTCGATTCGTCTGCCTAACACAATTAATCCTTCCCTACCCTCTGGCTCGTCAGTATCTGGCGGGTCAAAAAACTAATTTCGTCCCTTATTCTGGCCTATCAGAATGTTAGAGGACTAAAATCTAAACTTTCTAAGCTTTTTGTAGATAGTCAATCTTTTGACTTTCATATCTTGGTCTTTACAGAAACGTGGTTAAAGCCAGACATTTCTGATGCCTCTGTTTTTCCCACAATATTTTCAACCTATAGATGCGATCGAATCTCCAAAAATGGTGGTGGAGTTTTGATTGCCGTAAATTCATCTCTTCCTTCAGAAATAGTTCTGCCACCTGCCGTTCTTGACATTGAATTTGTTAGTGTCAAAATTTGTTTGAAATCATATTCTGTATTTCTAACTTGCTCGTATATTCCACCGAATTCTGACATGACGGTATATGCTAGCCATTTAGAAGCTATTCGCTTTGTCTCTTCACTTCTTTCGGATGCAGACATATTTATCGTTCTGGGAGATTTTAATCTAGCTGACGTTTCATGGCTTCCATCAGGTGAGTCTTCCTTGTTGATGCCCTCCTCCTCACATTGCTTTGTTGACGGTCTCCTTGAGTTATCCCTAACCCAAGTTAATCCTGTTCGTAACAAAAATGAGAGAATACTAGATCTTATATTTATGTTAGATTCATCTAACTGTACTGTTTCGAGGATTGATCCTTTAGTCGTCCGTGAAGACAGTTTCCATCCAACTTTAGACTTACCGATTGATCTACCTTTTCGGTTACCAACTGCTGGTACCAGTTCGCCGTCTCGTACCCGTTGCTTTCGTAAAACTAACTTTTTCAAGCTTAATGAGCTAATTCTTGCCACAGACTGGTCTTATCTGTACTCCTGTAATGATATGAATGCTGCCATTTGTTTTTTCTATAATACTATGTTTCACTTTTTGATGCTTGTGTTTGGGGCTTACACGTGAGTTAACTAATTTGAAAAATGTGAAGTCTAGATATTATAGAAAGTTCAAAAAATCGGGTCGATTGTCTGATTTCTCTCTTTATGCAGTTGCTCGATCAAATTTTTTTGTTTTTAATACATTATGCTATAAGGATTACATTAGGCGTTGTAAATTTCAGTTCTCCCGTGATTCTAAGCAATTTTATAACTTCGTTAACGCCAAACGAAAGGTGGAAGTGCACCCGTCCTATTTATGTTTTGAAAATAATAAAGCAGACGATGATCAGGCCATTGCCGATATGTTTGCTGATTTTTTCAAAACGACCTATTCCTCCAAAGATCATCGAGCTAACTTTTCATATCCCTATCAGTTGAAAAGGTCTAATTGCGTCTTTAATCCTGTGATCGATGAAGATTCGCTTCTCAGCGTGCTTACTTTAGTGAAACCCGTGTACTCACCAGGACCTGATGGGATACCTGGTTGTGTACTCAGGTTTTGCGCTGAGACTTTGATTTCCCCGATTCTTAAGTTATTTACTTTGTCCGTTGAAACTTCCTCTTTTCCAACCATTTGAAAAGAATCTTTTATTATTCCTTTGCATAAAAAGGGTAATAAATCCGTAGCTTCTAATTACAGGGGTATTTCCAAATTGTCCGCTATTCCTAAGGCATTTGAGAAAATTATAACTTCTCAACTGCAACATTTCTGTAGTTCTATTCTTTCATCTTCTCAACATGGGTTTATGAAACGTAGATCTACTACCACTAATCTTTTAGAGTTTACTTCCTTAGCGATCGAAGGATTCAGGAATGCATTGCAAACTGATGTCATTTATACTGACTTCAGTAAGGCTTTTGATTCTGTCAATCATACACTGCTTTTGTTCAAGCTGAACGAACTTGGGATTCCAAGCCTTCTGCTTAATTGGATTTCTCAATATCTTAATAACCGTACACAGAAAGTTTTATTTAAAACTTATCTTTCGAAGACCATCAATGTGACCTCGGGGGTGCCACAAGGTAGCCATCTAGGACCACTGCTTTTTATGCTTTTCATTAATGACCTTCCGTCAGTTGTAACTCACTCTCGCGTGCTTATGTACGCTGATGATGTTAAACTTTGTATTAGTTTTAAAGACTCAAGTACCCCACGTCTGCTTCAAGTTGATCTTAACAAATTTCAAACTTGGTGTGAAATTAACTTATTAAACCTTAATGTTTCAAAATGTAATGTCATGTCATTTCATAGATCCTCTTTTCAATTAGTGGTGTATTATCTCAATAATACCCCACTTGAACGTTTGAACGAGATTAATGATTTGGGTGTACTCATGGACCACAAATTAAATTTTACTCGTCATATTAATATCACTGTCAATAAAGCCATGAGTTGTCTTGGTTTCGTTAAGCGATGGTCGAAAGAATTTGACGATCCTTACACAACCAAAACTCTTTTTATTTCACTGGTCCGCCCCATTTTGGAGTATGGATCATGTGTTTGGTCTCCACAATATGGATCACACCAAGTTAAAATTGAATCTGTTCAAAAACAGTTTCTAATTTTAGCTCTTCGTGGTTTAAACTGGGATCGAAATGTTAACTTGCCCTCTTATTCTAAAAGACTTCTTCTAATTAACCTTCCCTCCTTACTTAATCGTAGAGTAATGCTTGGTACTTTGTTTATTCATAAGCTTCTAAATGGACAAATAGATTATCCTAATTTACTTAATCAGGTCAATCTATCTGTACCTTGTAGACTAACCCGAAATTATGTCCCTTTAACTTTAACACGCTGTACTTCTAACTATTCTTTGCATGAACCTTTTCGAGTTCTCTGTTCCGACTACAACCGCCTTTATTCTGTAATCGGATCAGAGTTCTCTATATCTATTCTAAAAACTACAATTTTAAATTATCTATCTAGTAGTTAGTCTTAATTATTATTTTAGTTGTCGTCCGTTGTCCACGCGACTTCGTTTTTGCATGCTGTCTGATAGGGTTCGCGCGTAACAGGCTTTGTCCTGGTGTCGCTTGGACCACTTGAACGTACTGCGCATTGTACGCGTCAATGTTCAGAAAAGGTCTAAGTATGAATAGTAATTAAAACTTAACTTATATATATGCAATTAAATCTTGCTTAGCATTGTACGCGTCAACGTCCAGAAAAGGTCTAAGTATGAATAGTAATTAAAACTTTACTTATATATATGCAATTAAATCTTGCTTAGCATTCGCGTTATTTTGGGAGGGGCCTGCGTATTTAGTGTGCTCCTCAAATATTTTTTCTACAATTATCTTTCAAAACTCAACTCCACATTAACGTCAAATTTATGAAAATTAACTAAATATTTATGTTGCGACACTTCATTGTGTCAGATACTATATTTACTTATATCTTCTAAATATTTTACTACCTATTTATTTAAATTCTTTATATTAAGGTTGTGCTGAAAGACATTTCACGACTGCATTTGATTACAATAATTATTTAGTTATTTATGTTGGGACACTTTATCGAGCCACTGTACGCGATGTCCAAATCTAGTTCGATTCTTTGTTTATTTATATTGGTTTCATGAAAATGAACATTGTACGACGCTACTTCATTTACAAGTGACGCTCGTTGCTTTTAGCATGTGAGTGAACTGTACATTAGCTATCGCGCTCTTTGTCTTTCACTTACTTCTTTGCACAAAAATTCGTAGGGGCTACCCTACACTATGTAAGTATGGGCATATATATTTGTCGTTGTACTTATCCGAAATCACTTGTGCTGACTGATGATTATTTTTTCCTTACAATTTCCTCATGACAAATTATACCTGCTAGTTTTGGCTAAGTCTCTCATATAGCTGTAGCACAGACCGAGTGAGCACGCTCAACTGTACAAAAAAAAAATAGATACATGTATTTGCTTAAAAACATTTTTATATAATTTTTATTTTTATCACCTTTTCTCTCCCTTATATAGTGCAACTCACTACATTTTTATTAAACTTCTTCACAAATAGTTATTGTTTTTATTCCAACACGTGTATTACTTCTGGGTGGAGGTTAGGTTGTGCAGAAACCATGCTGTTTTAGAAGTGCTTTTTTTTTAAATCTAATTTTGCCACTATATGTTAATACGTCTGTTCGCTCTCAAGAATTTAATAAAAGTAACTAGAGCAAAATTTTCGCACTGGCATTGAACCGACATTTAGCTAGCGCTGAATGGAAGTAATCGGGACTTTTCCCATATTTATTTCTTCACTTTGTCTCGCTGTTCTTTTGGGAGAGAGAGATCGCCTTCACTAAAGAAATTAAATGCGCAGCATGCACCGGAAAATTTAACCCGATGCTGGTAATAAAGTTTTCTCTAACAAAAAAAATAAATGAAATTTTTTTTTTTTTTGCACAGTCCAACACTACAGTGTCCACAAATTGCATGCGTATTTGACCTGCAACTGCTGTTGTCAGACGCAATGTTCTCATCTTGTTCAGCATTTTCAGCACCTTGTATATGAAATCAGGAACTCTTCTGTCGAAATTTAAATCATCTACTTCTTATCGCAATTAAGGCCAATCTCTTGTCAGACCTTATAAAACACTTTCACACATCAGTAATTTTCTTTTTTTGTTTGGTGCAGCCTATTACGAGATAACATTTTTTTCGCTGTCGATGCTGTTACAATCGCAACTTGCTGCAGAACTGAGACGTTTATCTTAAATTAGTCAAAATTGTTGTAAACATTCTTACTAGTCATTTGAAAAATGTATTACCTCTTTTAAAGAAGCGATCCATTTATATGTTTTTTTTTTAATATTTTAAAGAAACTCTTTACAACTTAATCACTTTTAAATATATGTTGACAAGCGCCGCCACAAATTAATAAAGTAGCTCGATAGTGCCCTACCATCGATGATTTAAACAACATCATTTTGAGCACTCTCTGCGTGTGTAGGTCATGCCTCCACATTTAAAGTACTCGCTGCTTCTGTTAGCTTTATCTTTGCTCTTGCCTGCCACGTGACCACTAAACAGACATTAATAACACCTGACTAGTTTGTAGTACCTTTATTTCTTGCTTACTATTTTGATTCACCCAGCCTTAAAGATGTTAGCTGCTACATCGGTTCGAATGCTTAATACTGCGTTCAGGACACCAGCATACGAAGGCCGTTGGTTCTGTACTGCACCAATTGCAATATTTATACTCAAATAGAAAAATAGTGCATTAATAATATCATCCAATGTAGACAAATCGTTTTATGTATCAGCTCTTTGTTTATTGGCGGAGTCATCTCTGAGCAAAGATGGCGTCTCTGGAGCTTTGGGCGAATTTCTTTGCGACTTGTCACGAACACAACAAAGTTGCGTTTGACAAAGTTTTATTGTGTGAAAGTTAGAAAATCGGGCCTTCAAATATTTGGGAGCTTGGAAGGAGACATCTTAGACTAAAAAAAGAATAAATATCCTTGATCAGGACGACG
This sequence comes from Drosophila austrosaltans, assembly GCA_035045865.1. Classification (NCBI taxonomy): domain Eukaryota; kingdom Metazoa; phylum Arthropoda; class Insecta; order Diptera; family Drosophilidae; genus Drosophila; species Drosophila austrosaltans. Next base: position 10,738,460 of record JAWNOQ010000003.1, read on the forward strand.
AGCTGAGTTGGCCGTCTGTCTGTCTGGATTAACACGATCTCCTCTGAGACTCTTAAGGCAACAGAGCTGAAAAAGGCTTGTTTTTGCTGCAGGCATTGTATATCTCGGATTCATCCCAATCGGATGACTATATCTTATAGCTCCCATAGGAACGAGCGGTCGAGAATAAAGATCTTGATCGACAACTGTTGTTCAATTACTTTCTTTTCTCAAGCCACGAATATTTTATAAGGTTTGACTTTTTTTAGACGAATTTTTATGATTTTGAGGAACTATAAATATGTTATTGTTAAATAATAGATTGAAAGGGTATATGAACTTCTGCACGATCGAAGTTTATTTATTTGTTGGATCTCTTATATAGGTGTAAAAGACTAACCTCAATTTCCCAGTTCTATTTAAGTCTAACACGAAAACAAATTTTTGGAGGATGCTACATTATTTTTTGCCCTGATTATTTGGTAGAGTGTTGAAATTTCGTTTTGTTGGAGACCAGCTCTATCACATACTCGGGTTAATAATTCGACGAGGGTATTCGGTGTACTTTAGCTGTTGTTATTACACTAGGAATACGTAGGTCTTTCGGTACGTTTTCGTTTCGGATATACCAAGGTGCTTCCGTGATGGTTTCGATATTGCTCTTGCTTGCGTTTCCCCTCAGAGCAGAGCCGTACGTCCAGATGGATTTTAACACCGAGTTGTAGAGGAGAACTTTGAATTCCAAACATAGGGGAGATTGTGCGTTGATAAGCCAATGTAGTCCGGTTGCTTCAAGCTTGAGCTGTTTTTTCCGGGCTTCGATGTGCTAACGCAAAATTAATCTATTATCGAGGAGAACTCCAAGATATACAACATCGTCAGATCAAGGCACTGAGACGTTCTTAAGTTATTGCTATTGAGTTACAGCTATTGAGGGTAAACTTAACATGCTTGCATTTTTGGTCGTATACACGGATGTAGCAGTCTTAAACTATCTTTTCAACTTCCTTTAAGTGGGTTGCCAGTTGCTCAGCAGCTTTGATCAGATATTTGGAGCGGCTGAGGATAGTCGTGTCATCGGCGAAAGTAGATGTAGTAAGTGTAGGGCATGTCCGCTGTCTACAAAATATAAAGTGTTGGAAACAGCACGCTACCTTGAGGTACACCTGCTTTTATTCGAAGTCATCAGAGGTGTATTTATTACATGGTACGGCGAATTTTCTGTTTGAGAGATATGATTCCATTAGCCTGTGTGTGTATTGTGGAGCGTCGCTTTGATTTTATATATTAGGCCGTCAAGCCAGGCGACGTCGAACAAAATTGCTGTGCAATATTCTTTTTCCTCGAATGCTGTGCGGATCTTTGAGGTGATACGCTTGACTTGCTCAATTATGCCTATGTTTTCTCCTTTCCAAGTTTTGGGACCATTATGATTATTGATTTTTTCAACTTATGGGAAAATAACCAGCTTTTACTATCGCGTTGAAGAGTTCGCAGATATGTTGCACGGCACATATCATGAGTTATGTGATCATTTTTGGAGTTGTTTTGTCAACACCAGGCAACTTTCTTGGGTTAAGATAGTTTTTAATAATTGCAGAAATTTCCTCCACTTGGAATTTCGGTGGCTCACATTTCACTGGGGTACTTAGAGGGGGAAGCAGAAATGAGTTTAATGACGGATTTGGCAGAAAGACCGTTTTTATATGAGCTCCAAAAGTGAGCGCACTTTCTTCGTCTGTACGGTCCCATTTTCCAGATGGACATCGAATAGGTGAAGTTATTTCGGTTGGAGCAGTTATGGTTAAATGAGCTTTTTACAGCGGATATTTAATGCTTGTAGGGGTGAGCTTCTCGATGTATAGCCGTTGTGCTATTGTTCTTTTTTGTCTAAGCGCTTTTGCTAGAGTTCGTGAAGCTGTCCTAAGGCGATATTTTGTTGCCGGTGACCAAGACATTTGCCATTCTCATCTGAGACTTCTTTTATCTGTTACAAGTAGTTCGATTCGCCGGTTGTTTCACATGTGTTTTTCCTGGGCGTAGCCATTTTTTAAATGTCTGCTGCTTCAATAAGCATAGACTCTAATACGGAGGTGCAAAACTCGATGTCTTCTTCGTACAGTTTGGTATTCAACTCGATATGGGTGCTTATATATTTTTTCAATCTCAGCCACTTTGTTGCTCTATTACTTGTAGATGTGTTAATACAGTTTAAATTACTGGCCAGTGGTCAGATGACAACTCTGCTAGTGACTCTGCCGTTATCAAGTTGTGCGTAATTTCCGTTGTGGCTGCGAAGTCTATTAGATCTGGGAGCTTGCGTGCATCTGTTGGCCAGTACGTGGGCACAACCCATTTTATTTGAAGGGCTGATGAGTGTGCTGTACAGCTGTTTACCTTTGGGATTAACCAGGCGGGATCCTCAATGAGGGTGCTTAGCGTTGTAGTCTCCTGCAAGCAATAAATCGTACTCCGAGTGTCTTGAAGAAATCAGTAAACTCTTTTTCAGAGATTGAGAACCGTGGTGGACAGTAGAGTGCAGCCACGATTGTAGTGCCGAAACTGGTTTGGACACTTATTGAAGTTGCTTGTAGGTATTGTTTGGCAAATCCATTCTGTAGACAGTGTTTAATCCGGTTTTTTATTAGGATACCAGTTCCACCGTGAGCCTTGCTGCCTGGGTGATTTGTTGCATAGAATGCCTATTTAGGTATATGAAAGTTGTTTCTGTTTGTAAGGTGTGTTTCAGTATTATTTGGGTCTAGAAACAGTGACAATTCTTGTTTGTGCTTGGAAATGACGTTTGCATGCCAGAGGCCTTTATGTAGTGCTGACATTATTTGTTACTGTCCATAAGCTTTTGAGTAAGAAAGTTCTGGTTCCGCATCAGTTCCTGCATGCAATTTTGCATGAACGTCATGAAATTTGTCATGTTTTGGTTGAGCGAGATTAACAACATTTCTTGGAGCTGCCTTAGATGGAATAATAACGGGATCAACTGTTGAAATGGGATGCGAATTTCCATTGCGCAGCACACTTGCAAATGTTACTCCAGGGGTAGTTGTTGTTGGAGTTGCTGATGACCTTACAGCTCTTGAGAAGAATATACCTGGTGTGGTTTGCGAGGGAATAAGTGTCGGTCCCTGGATACGAGCCGAAGATTTCTTTGCATCCTCTGTAATTCGCTGTGTGATTTCCACCACGGTTGCTGCACTTCCTTGTATTGGCGTTTCTTTTATCGTCGGAACAGACACAGTCGTGTTGAATTTGTCCACAGCCAACGCAAACTGGGCTAAGACTGCAGAACAACTTTGTCTGGTCAAACTCCTGGCACTTAAGCGATGTAGAGGGTGTGTCTTCTTGTGAGGCTCCTCGATAGTGATTCTGCTATGTATTGCACTGCATTGGATTTTGATATTCGTACATCGGGCTGTAGCTCTACTTGAAAGAGGGGTTGTGGCACTTTTTTCTGTTTAATAAATTTGAGGCGGACTTCACCTCAAAGCCGTTCTCTTCCAATGCTTATACAATTTCCTGATGCGGAACCGAAGGTTCAATGCCTTTAATCACGTCTTGAAGATCTTGAATAAGTTTTGCATTCTCCGTTCTTTTCAAAAGTACGATAGAACAGTACATTTTTCGTTTGGACTTTCGTCTTCCTTTATATTTCCCCTGTTAAGTGGGGTCACATAGTTGAAGTGCAGTCACACCAATGAAGTGCAGTTTGCACCACGGATGTAAAATGCTGGTCGCTTGGCTAGAGGTGGTTTTATTTGAGAATATCTTTCTTGAGATTCCAGCTGAATTGCCAGTAATTGGAATCTATTGCCTTCCAAATCTTTGTGGTGAATAATGTTATTTTTGTTCATATTGGTAGTATTGCCTTTTTTGTCTGTGGGCTAAGCTTTTGCTTGTTTATGTTAATATATCTGTCCACATCAGTCTGACCAGATGAGTTCGGATTTAACGTCACTGGTTAAGCAGAGTTTGTTGAGGTTGTCTGTCGGGCTGTGATGGAAGCTATTGCAGACGTTTGCTTCTGTTACTGTTGTTGTTGGAGCAGTAGATGCGATTGTTGTTGTGAACACGCTGACGGCGGTCGGCGAACCCATTGACCCAATTAATACTTGAGGTGTAATTGAATTTGAGGGTGAAACGCATTGGGCGATCCGAGAAAAAATTTTTCTGGCTGGTGTAAGTAATTTGCCCGTATTCGCACTCTTTGATTCACCGCTTGTTGTGGTTGTAATAGTTGAAGGCACTACTGAGAAGTATTCAATGTTGCGTTGAATTGATGGCCGACGATAGTTTTGTTGCTAAAAAATATGTTCTTGTAGCTGCTGCCGACGAGAGTCTACTGAAAAAGGGCCCATGTTGGCATTACAAGTAAACTTAGTTATTTAATAAATATTGCTTTTTGTTGTTGCAAATAACAACATTAATTGTGATTGGGCGTGTCTCCGGTGACGGTTGACTGTATCATGGGCATTGTAAATTGAAAAAATTAATGAGCAGCGTAAGTTATATTTTTTAATCCCAAGGCGTTAAATATCTTCGGCTCTTTTAATACGTCTTCCCTTAAGATGCTTCTCAGCTGAATTGTAAAGAAAAATAAATATTTGGATCAACAAAATGTGGTTGGAGAAATTTCGAGAAATCCCACGATGAATGTAGTTTCCACCCACATCAAGACTCAAAGACCACTGCGCTGACAATTATGACAGGCAATGTAGTACACCAGATTTGGTACAACTCTATCATCGTATATATATGTCGGAGTAGGAGGCCTTTCCAATGTTTCCGGGTAATTCACTCTGGTTTTTAGACATTTTTATAACAATTGATGAGCGCAGCGAGTAGCGTGTTCTTCTCGTGGCGTTTAGTCCCAGACTGACTAACTAGTCTTGACTGCCATGGCATTAACCCGGACCACACTCGATGACAGTGTTAGTGTAAATGCATGCTTAAAACACAAACTATGAATTTCTCAGAGTAAAGACCAATGCAGGCTTTGCTTAGAATAAAATAAACTCCTACATATTTTCATATACACTGTATTCACACTATATTTTCATACAACACAAAATTGTCTCCCATATTATGTTCACACACAATCACATTTACACTATGAATAAGACCCCCATATGTACATCCATGTGTATATAAACTCGACCTTTTTCTTAATAAAATCAGTATTCAAGCAACTCTTGTCTATTCACTACTCTGCAATCAACGGGTGATCATCGCTGTGTCTTTGGCCCCCATTTGCATGATCTCTCCGAAGTCCACCCAATTTCAAGTGTTGGTTGCGACAGCCCTATGTCACTAGTTTATGTTCTAGAGGCAAACATTTTTATAAATAATAAAATTATAAAATTCAATAACATTTTGGTGACCCCGACTTTGGCGTTCCCAATTTAAAAAAATAAAACATTTTGGTGTAACAGTCACAGTGTGAGAATTTTTGTCAACTCAGACTAATTCTCTAAATTACACGCACATAAGAAATTTTGGTCAACTTGTCGATCATTTCCTTTTTTAATACAACGCTTTGGAAATTATTGATTTTCCTTAGCGAGATCACAGTTTTGCAGGCTAGCAGCAATCCGGGGTCCCGACATCAAAGAAGCAATTGATTAACTTGGATATCATTGCATTTGTGTCAACCTGGCGACGGTATTGCACACCATAACCAAAAACTACATCTGCTTGTGAGACAACTGACTGTGTCAGCACAGTGTCACCTAGTCAACTTGGCGACTAGAATCACAGCGGAAAAAAGTACATTCGAATCAACTTGGCGACTATTAGTGTACAATAGGCCCAACTTGGCGACCATTTGTCGGGCAACTGAAATTATCAGCACTTTGTCACCTAGTCAAGTTGACGTTTAGAATGACAGCGGAGTAAAAAAGGAAAATTTTAATATTGGATTTCTGCAACGTGGGACAAGGCGTACCCAATCAATTGAATCATCTGGTAAACACGGAGACCAAGCAGTCGAAGGATTCTACGATTCATTATATATATTTATATTAAATAAAATAAAAAACTAAAAACTTTATACTTGTTGTTCAATTTGACGTTATTTACTAGTAGTTTGATCACTAATCAGGTGCGAGTCGGAGCGTCAATTGACTAAAAAAATATACTTCCAACGGATCAAAGTACATAAAGAAAAATGGAGAAAATATGCGAACAAACAGTTTGAGCGAGGTGAAGAGATTCAAAAATGTCATCAGAAATGCCAAAAAAAAACTCTGCCTGCAAGGAAGTCAAAAATTTTCTATTATGATAATATAATTGAGATGATTGAAGATCTTTGGGATGAATTTGACAAAGTCCACACTGATTTAATGAAATCGTTGGGATACGAGCCATCCGGTCACGATTACTTCAAAAAAGAATATTATTCAAAATTAAAAGAACTAACAGAAGAAGCAATAAAGGATTGAAAACTGCAAAGGGCAAAAATTGAAGAAAAGAAATTGGCCCAACAAAAAGATGAAGATCGCATTAACATTCAACCATTGATCAGAAAGCAAGGCGCTATGCTAGCAACACTTTCCAGGACATTAAAACAAATAATTCCTGAAGAAAAAATGAACTACAAAACAGTTATTGAAAACTTATGGCAGCAGATAGAACAACTGCACAATGAGATTTATAAACTTGTAGTAGATCCAGTCGAATCTGGATACAATTTGGATACATTTATAATAGCAGAAAAGGCGATACTGAAATTTTGCATTCCACCTGCACATGATGTGACAAAGTCGTGATTACAATTGCCAAAACTGGATACCTTGGAACCATCAAAACTATACAAAAGTCCAGAGGAATAGCATTGGGAAAAGCACTTCTTCGAGAATTTACATAAAGCCGCAAATGGAAGATTGGTTGTAAAACTCCCATTTGCTGAAGGCTCTTCATCCGTGGGGGAGTCTCGTGATGTGGCTGTTAGGAGACTCCTATCTCTGATAAATAGGATGACCCCAGAAATAAAGGCAGAATATGTGAAATTCATGAAAGAATATGAACAGCTTGGACACATGAAGGAAGTGTTGCCAAAATTCTTTCTGGCAAGTCAGCATTACTTTACACCTTATCATTGTGTACTTAAACCTTATAGTACCGCAACTAAATTAAGAGTGGTATTTGATGCTTCATGTAAGACATCATTAGGAAAATCTTTAAATGATATCTTGACCAGTGGACCAGTGGTACAAAGTCAACAATTTTCAATCCTACTGAGGTTTAGGACACATAAATATGTTTTCACTGTGGACATAGAGAAAATATACCGGCAGGTATGGGTTAATCCAGATGATCAATTCAACCAAATGATTGTCTGGAGAAACAGTCCAAATGAGAAACTGAAATATTATCGTTTGAAGACAGTAACCTATGGAATAACGTTGGCACCATATCTCGCAACGAAAAGTTTGGAGTATTTGGCAACGAAAAACAAGGAAAAGCGGGCCTCAGGAACAACTACACTGAAAAATGATTTCTATTTGGATGAATGCCTTTCAGGAGCAGACAACTTGGCAGAAGCACTGCAAATCAGGCAAGAGCTAGTTAAAATCCTTAAACCAGCAGGATTCAATTTGAGGAAGTGGTGCTCAAACAATGCACAGGTATTGGAGAACATCCCAAAGGACGATATATGCAGCAGCATTAATTTAGGTGATGCACTGGAAGAGTTACGTATGAAAACTGCAGGCATAATTTAATTATATATAATAATACATACTCGAGAATTTACAAGACGCGTTCTATCATCTGAAACAGGCCAAATATGTGACCCTTTGGGATTGTTTGCACCTGTGGTAGTACGTGCTTTTATTATCTACTACAACATATTGCGTCCGAAAAATTTGAGATGGAAGCCAATCTACCTGCTAACTTGGAAAAACAGTGGGAATTGTATCGTGCGGATCTGCAAGAACTGAATAAAATGCAAATGCCCAGGCACATACATATATGATGAAAAGGTGCCATCTACACGTCATATTCATACCTTTGTAGATGCATCAGAAAAGGCGTATGGATCTGCTATATACATACATTCGGGCCGCATACAAAAATGGTCAGATTTCCGTGCGGTTACTATGTGCAAAGTCACGAGTAGCTCCACTAGAGAAGCAGTCATTGCCCCGTCAGTGCTGACGGACAGAGCTCGACACGATCTCCGGATGGAAGCGGAAAATGTTGAAGCCTTCTTGTGGTCAGATTCAACAATTGCACTGTTATGGATTAATTCTCGGGCATCTCAATTCCATACATTTGTGGCCAACAGGCTTACAATAGTACATGCTGTTTCCAAACCGACACAATGGCGGCATGTTTCATCAGCTCTAAATGCTGCACATGTCCTATCAAGAGGAATATCGGCATCTCAGCTAACACCGAAAAATTTATGGTTATATGGACCATTATACCTACATGGGCCACAATCTCGCTGGCCAGCACCATTCAAGGCATCAGAACATGTGACTGATACTTCAGAACGGAAAACCAAAGTATTCAGTATGCCAATGACGAGTAGCATTCCTGCTTCTGGAAGGGATGATGGGTGGATTTATAACATAAACCACAAAAACTCGGTATATCGTATGCAAAGAATTATTGCATACGTATTACGGTTCTGCAAAGCACAAAACAGAAGGAAGACTGTTCAACTGGAATTGGATGAGTTGGAACAAGCTCGAATAATTATAATCAAACAAATTCAGGAAGGTGAATTTGAGTATGAGCTTCTTCATCTCAGAAATCGTCCATAGCAACCTATGGGCAAGAAAAGTAATTTATCATCATTACCTTTGGTGCTTGATGAAAATTCGGTTAATCGAGTGACGACCAGATTACAACAAGCTCCAGTGTCAAGGGACACATGGAACCCTTATCTTCTTCCTTATAATAACATCTTTGTCAAAATGATTCTGCGCAAATTACATGAAGACAACATGCATTGTGGGCAAGATGCATTACGATGTATTGCCAGACAACAATATCACATTGTGAAAGTAAAACTGATGATACGGAATGTGATACAAAATTGTGTATCCTGCACAATATTCAGGCCGAAACTAATGGGAGAGTTACCTGAACAACGCGTATCGGACGCGGACGAAAACGTCCACATACATTGCTGTGTTTGTATGTTTTGCTACAAAAGCAGTACACCTGATATTGGTTGGAGACTTATCAACATCCTCATTTATTGGAACATTGCAACGCTTCGTTGGACGAAGATGAAGTTGCCAAACGTTGTACTGTGACAACGCGACAAACTTCGTTGGAGCTAACAACCAATTGAAAGAATTAAGTGAAACGATATACTCTGAAATGGCAACTGGTGCAATTATGGAATTTTGTAACCAGAAAGGACTTCAATTCAAATTTATTCCCCGAGGTCACCTCATTTTGTAGGTTTATGGGAGGCAGCTGTAAAATCAGCAAAACATTTATTGCTGAAAAATGTGTCCACAGCCAATTTGACGTTTGAGCAGCTGTCAACAATTATTGTGAACATCGAAGCAATATTATATGATGGTTATATTCGTGTGGTTGACGTAAAAACGGCTTCTGTAACTTACAAACAAGCTATTCATAAATTAGCTCCCCTACTAAAAACACCAGAACAAGGAGAAAAGCAACAACTGGATGATGACGACGCCGATGATTCCCAAGAAGACGGGTTTAAGAATGCTACAACAAGGCAAAGCCCAAAAAGACGAATCTTAGCCTCGTTACCTCTAACATTGCTAATGATGTTGCTATTATTGCCATTGACATTGGCACAATCAGTGAATATGACCCAATTTGATGCCAAACCAGGCATTTACTATGAGAAAATTGGAACGTCTAGATTTACTGTAGCTGACTGGACAATCATTGCACATTATGATTTGGAACTTTATTGGGACGATATGAACACACTTTCTTTCGGAATAAAAAAGATTGGAGAAATGTGCTCCCGTTTAAAACCAAGTCAAGCTTGTTCTGCAATGTACAAACATTTCCAACATGTGGAAGAGGAACTGAGAATGGAAAACGATCTCTTGCCCATAGGACGAAATCGTAGAGCACCATTTGATTTTATTGGCAACATCGCCAGGAGTCTATATGGAGTACTGGACTCGGAATATGCAAAAGAAATGTCCAATATTATTGAAAAGGTGAAAACAAATGAGGAATACTTGATAACACTTTTAAAGAATCAAACATCTATACTTGATTCAACAATCAACATCTTCAAGAGTGATTAGGCGATTATTGAGAAGCGATTGAATTTGATGGAGCAGCAATTACTCGATATGTTCAAGCACACTCTGATTCTGTTAAGACATTTCAATGATATCTCATGATAACAACACAACTTTCGGTGATTGCTTCAAATTTGCAACGAGTACAATCAGAGATCGCCCATTTTCTCATTAACATTCATCATGACAAAATTAGCCCATTGTTACTTTCGCCTAAACAACTTGAACAACACTTAAAGCAGTTAAAAATCATCTTCCACAAGGACACATACTTCCTGCCACAGATGATGATGTTCTACAACTATATAAAATGATGAAGGCAGAAGGGAGTATTGTAAAGACCTATCTTTGCTTTCAGCACAAGTATTTGAATTATATAATCTAATTCCCATACCAGCAATCAGCAATGAAGGAATTAGGACGATGGATATTCAAATTCCCATGATAGCGGTCAATAAGCACAGAGATCAGTTTCTTGGATTAACAGCAACTGAATTAAAACAATGCCATCAAGTCACAAATGAAGATTTCATATGTCAAAATAAACAATCTGTTTTCTCAATCAACAGTAATTGTGAATTTCAGTTGTTTAACAACAAAACTTCAAATATGTGTCAAATTAAATACACAAATTTGAAGTTCGTCTGATATGTACTACAAGAACCATTGGATATTTGCTACAATGTCACCAATGGAGTTATCTACAATCTGCGATAACAACAGTTCAAGCATCACCATAAGTCAAGGTGGATTATTAACACTTGATCCAAGTTGCACTTTGCGGAATCCATCGTATTACAACCACCGGCACAATAAATATGTCATACGCCCGGTTTGGGAATTTCTCCACCATGATGATGAATTCAACTAATGAAACGGCTTCAACCAATGTTCAGTTAAGCAACAATGAACTTGACAACATCAGTAGTCAATTATGGCCCAGATTAAAAATAAAGTTACCATATGACCTTAAGTCTAATCAACGGCCTATTGAACATCACAACATTGCGTCATACACAGCGCTAATAATATTTATAACAGTAGTACTGCCATATGCTATTAAAAATCGATTGCTATTGGCCTTCAACAGATGACCCCTCCCACAACTGGTACCCAGATGCCAACTGGTAGTCAACCAACTCAGTCTACACATCGACCTGCTGGAAACTACGAAATCAACATTTAAGTAATGTTGAACAGTCGTTCAACGGCCGGGAGTATGTTGGTGTAAGTGAATGCTTAAAACACAAACTATGAATTTCTCACAGTAAAGACCAATGCAGGCTTTGCTTAGAATAGAATTAACCCCTACATATTTTCATATTCATACAACACAAAATTGTACCCCACATTATGTTCACACACACAATCACATTTACATTATGAAAAAGACCCCGAAATGTACATCCATGTGACCCCCTAGATCCTAGAATCGTGTATATAAACTTGACCTTTTTCTTAATAACATCAGTATTCAAGCAACTCTTGTCTATTCACTACTCTGTAATCAACGGGTGATCATAGCTGTGTCATTGGCCCCCATTTGCATGATCTCTCCGAAGTCCACCCAATTTCAAGTGTTGGTTGCGACAGCCCTATGTCACTAGTTTATGTTCTAGAGGCAAACATTTTATCTATAATTTTGACAATTTTTTTTTGTAAATGTTCGTTGTGGCCCAAAGAAGGGTTTTTTTCCAAAAGAAAGCTAATTTTTGTCTCAATGACGGTAAATGCAGACTTTAAAGTTCAACAGATTTTTTCATCAGATTACCGTTGATATATATGTATGTCAAAATCGAAAATTATTTTAGATATTAATTTATGTAAATCTATATATTTAAAAATCTATTGCTGTTTGTTTGTCTCGCTAAAACTCGAGAACAATTTTGGTTTTGAATTTAATTAAAAGTGACTATGAATAAGTAAATTGTTTAACTTAAGGCGTTTTAAAACGAATGAATAAAAAGAATTCAATTCAATACAATGTAAACCTCTAACGTATAGTGGCTATCATCTCGCTTTGACATAGTTCACTGTAACTGTACCTAATGTTACCAGACCAATATTATTAGAATACAATAGAGATGGACATTAAAGCACTCAAATGGAAAAATATATAAGATACGGTACCAAAGGGTATTCACAGCCGTGCATTACCCTACAAGTAAACTAACTTCCATATCTCTACGATAAGAGATATGATGTTAAGAGATGGTCGAAGGAATTCGATTATCCATACACAACCAAAGTTTTCTATACTTCTCTGGTCCATCCTATTTTGGAGTACGGATCTTGCATATTGTCACCTCAATATGAGTTAGACCAAATAAGAATTGAATCTGTTTAGAAACAATTTCTGCTTTTTGCTCTTCGTGGTCTTAACTGGAATCAATGTCTTAATGTCAACCCGCCATCGTACTCTAGTAGACTTCTTCCTTCTCTTACTAACCGTAGAATAATGCTTGGTGTAATCTTTATGCAAATTATTATTTTTATGATGTGGATGCCTATGAGCTGGTCCACAATTAAATCAATCGTTTCTTTCTTCATCGTGGATAGACGTGTTTTTCTGTGCTCCTGCATAATTTCTTTTATTTCGGTTTTAAACTCACCGCGCCTGCCTAAAAATTCAGCTAATTATTTAGCAATAACTATTGACATTATTCTGTCATTTAAATTTTTGTCATTGCGCTTTTTGTTTAATTAACTTTACAAAAGCAAAATCAAAGCATTGAACTTAATATTTGAAAAAAACAACAAAACTTTTTACAGCAGTGTTGTTGTTTTTGTTATTCTTTGCTCTTGCGTTTGTACTTTTTACCGCTTTAAAACCGCTCTCGCCAACGCATTGTTGTTGCATGTGCAGTGCTGTTGGTTCTCCCGCTCTCTTTTTTTTCTAATTTCTTTTATTCGCGCTCGCATCTATCTCTGTCTCGCGTACAAGTGATACGTGTATTTGTGTAGTGCTTAGTTTCTCTTAGTTCTTGCACTAATTTTCTCTGTGAGTTTGACCCCAGTGTCGAATTTGCTTAACAAATCTGAGTGAGTTTTTTCTTTGGCCTTTTTGATATTTAATTTTTTTTATAAATTTTTGAGTATTAATTGAATTAAAAAATGTCTGTCTGCTCAAGCAAAAAGTGTTTGAACCCCCCTTCACCCCATAACGTATTTCTTTCCTGTTGGCTGTGTGACAACGTCATGCACGTTAAATGTGCTGGCTACACAGCCAGGGTAAAGGATTGTTTGGAGCAAAAAGGGGGGCTCAAATGGGGTTGTGACTCATGCCGTGAGGTTGAGATTGAAATGAGGGTGTTTATGAGGCAAACCAGGGATAGATTGAAGAAATTGTCATCTGGTTTTCGTAAACTCTACGATGAGTTCAATGCTGTGGAGAGCGAATTTAGCAGCTATAAGCTGTTAAATGAGTCTCCAAAGCGCAAGAAAACCAGTATGCGCAATCTGTCCTTGCATTTGCCTGTGCCCAATCCCGTCTCGGCCGTAGCTCCACAAACTCCTTCACTGCTCACTGTGACAAATCCTCCGCAGCTTATTTCGTTTACCACCCCCATTTCTCAAGGTGGTCGCAAGGAAGAGGCTATCTCCGTTTCTCCAGGAAATGGTCTCTCTTTGCAGACGAACAAAGCTGTAGTATCCGAAAAGTCCGGGCAATTATCAATAACTGTTGATATTGCCGATAGTAGTCCAGTTGCAGGTGCAATACCGGACACGCAGGCGGGCTCAAACGTGGTCGCTGACGCTGCGGTTGATTTGCGGCCTGGTTCCTATAAACCTTTAACTGGAGTTCCACCTAAGAAACATATATTTGTTTCAAGGCTTGATCCCGAACATTCGTCGGATGATGTCTTAGCTTTTATTAAGACAAAAATTCAAGCTCATCACTATAATGCTAAAATAGCGGTGGAAAAATTTAAATTTAAATATTCGAGGGAGATATCCTCTTTTAAAATAAGTGTTCCAGTTGAACTGTTCGACTGTATATGTCATAGCAGTTTTTGGCCGGATCACATTTTAGTAAAAGAATACACGGCCAAAAAGAAAACTCGAGATCCGGTTAGGCTTTCTATCCCATCTAATTCTTCATCTTCCGGAATATCAGCATCGGCTGGTGTTCCAAAAAACTAATCTCGTCCCTTCATCTGGCCTATCAGAACGTGAGAGGACTTAAATCTAAGCTTCCTAGACTCTATCTAGATAGTCTAGCATTTGAATTTAAAATTTTAGTGTTTACTGAGACATGGTTAAAACCCGATATTAACGATGCATCTGTTCTTTCCGCAAAATTTTCAATTTTTAGATGTGATCGGACTTCTCGTGTAGGCGGAGGAGTTCTGATTGCTGTTGACTCGGCCTTAACTTCTGACCAAATTCATTCACCGGACATTCTGGAGATTGAGTTTGTTAGCGTTAAGGTCAGATTCAAGTCTTTCTCTGTCTACATTACTTGTTCTTACATTCCGCCACAATCCGACATGGCGGTGTACGCAAAACATTTAGATTCTATTCGATATATTTCTTCATTGCTTTCTGATAGAGATATCTTAATCGTCTTTGGTGACTTTAATTTACCAGAAATAGCATGGTCTCAATCTGATGAATCTGCTTTGTTGCTTCCTTCTAAATCTCACTGCTTCGTTGATGGCCTTTTTGAGTTATCATTAGCTCAAATAAACCCTGTGCGAAATAACATGGGCAGATCCTTAGATCTGATATTTGTGTTGGATTCCACCAACTGTGCAGTAACTAGAACCGACCCTCTAGTCTTGCCCGAAGACAATTTTCATCCTACTCTGGATTTATCTGTAGATCTGTCGTTTCGTGCACCGATTGCTGGTGTCAGTCCTGTGATTAAATCTCGTAATTTTCGCAAGACTAACTTTGTTAAACTGAATGAGCTCATTCTGAGAACTGACTGGTCATCCTTATACAGTTGCTCAGACATGGATCTTGCTATCTCGTTGTTTTATGATACTCTCGGTTCGCTTTTTAAGGTTTGTGTCCCACTGAGGGCTCCAGTGTCGTCTCACCGACCTCCCTGGTTTTCTCGTGAGCTATCCAACTTGAAAAATGTCAAATCCAGATATTATAAAAAATACAAGAAATCGGGACGTTCTTCAGACTTTGCTCTTTACGCAGTTGCTCGCTCCAATTTTATGTTGCTTAACAAGCACTGCTATAATAATTACCTCAAGCGTTGTAAGCTTGAGTTTTCCCGTGATCCTAAACAGTTTTATAGTTTTGTGAATTCTAAACGTAAGATGGATGTTCACCCATCAATATTATCGTTTGGAAATAATATAGCGGACTCTGATCAAGCGATTGCTGATTTGTTCGCTGATTTCTTCACAACAACATATTCCTCAACGGAATACCGAGCGAATATTTTGTATCCTTATCAGATAAAAAGGTCTAATTGTATTTGTAGTCCTTCGATCGATGAAAGTTCGCTTATTAGCGTGCTTAATTTAGTAAAACCTGTGTACACACCTGGTCCTGATGGAATACCTGGTTGTGTACTCAGATTTTGTGCTGAGGCTCTAAGTAAGCCACTTCAAAAACTTTTTTCGTTGTCCGTTAAATCTTGTCATTTTCCGTCTATATGGAAGGAATCTTATATAATTCCTCTTCATAAAAATGGTAAAAAGTCCGAAGCATCCAATTATAGGGGTATTTCTAAATTGTCCGCTATTCCTAAAGCATTTGAAAAGTTAATCACTTCTCAATTGCAACATTTTTGTAGATCTATTATTTCACCATCTCAACATGGGTTTGTGAAACGTAGATCTACTACCACTAACCTATTAGAATTTACATCTTTAACGATCGAAGGATTTAGGAATGCAAGACAGACTGATGTCATTTATACTGATTTCAGCAAGGCTTTTGATTCTGTTAATCATACACTTCTTCTTTTAAAATTAAACGAAATTGGCTTCCCAAGCCCTTTAATTTGTTGGATTCGTGAATACCTGACAGACAGAACACAGAAAGTTCTCTTCAAGTCTTCAAGTTCAAGGACCATCCAAGTAACTTCGGGGGTGCCTCAGGGTAGTCATCTGGGACCACTGCTATTCACCCTTTTTATTAACGATCTTCCATCCGTTATAATACATTCTCGTGTCCTCATGTATGCAGATGATGTAAAGCTTTGTCTCAGCTACAGAGATATTATATCACCTTCACGGTTGCAGTCTGACCTCCAAAACTTTCAATCTTGGTGTCGACACAATTTTTTAAACCTAAACACATCTAAATGCAAGGTCATGACTTTTTTCAGAAACACTCCTCAGTTAATTACCTACTTTCTTAATAACGTTCCATTAACCAGACTTAATGAGATGATTGACTTGGGAGTTCTTATGGACCATAAATTGACTTTTAAGTCCCATATAAGCACTACTGTCGGAAAAGCCATGGGTGTTCTTGGGTTTGTTAAAAGATGGTCAAAGGAATTTGACGATCCATATACTACCAAAGTTCTTTACACCTCATTGGTTCGTCCAATTTGGGAATATGCATCCTGCATATGGTCACCCCAATACGATTCACATAAAGCAAGAATAGAATCAGTTCAAAAACAGTTCCTTCTCTTTGCTCTTCGTGGTCTGAACTGGGATCGTAATATCAACTTGCCTTCGTACTCTAGTAGACTTCTTTTACTTGACCTTCCTTCCCTTTCTAATCGTAGATTAATGCTTGGCGTCATATTTATGCACAAGCTCCTTAACGGGGATATAGACTCTCCCGAGCTATTGAACCGAGTAAAACTAACCGTTCCTTGTAGACCTACTAGAAACTATATTCCTCTAACACTTCCACGATGTACTACTAACTACCTTATGTATGAACCTTTTCGAGTACTTTGTTCTGATTATAATCGTCTTTATCATGTAATCAGTTCAGAGCTCTCGATTCCTTTACTAAAAACTTCTATCCTTTCCTATCTAGTACGTAACTAGCTTTAGTGTCGTTTTTTGTCTGTGTTTTGTGAATTGTCCCCGCGACTCGAGCCGTGCGTTATGCGGCTTGCGCCCCTCGGTCGGTTGGGCGGGAGGTGTGGGCAATTAGTGCTCCCGTTGGGATTCGCGCGTAAAAAAAAAAAAAAAAAAAAAAAATATTTTAAGATAATTCAATTTTACAAACAACCGCTTTGGCGCGCTTTTCCTTTTGGGTGAGTTCTAATTAATACTGAAGTTGGCACGATCGAATCCAAGACCTAAAGCTTGCCCTTCGTCAAGCTTTTGCGTTTACGCCAATCAGCAGACTCCACGTCAGCAACCACGTGGAGTTTGAAGCTCTGTGTTATCAGCTGGGAAAAGTTTTGTAGGGCCAAAGCCTCCAGTGATAACTTTTAAGCCTCACTTAAGTAGAACCGTTGAAGTTGAAGCTTTATATGATAACTTGCACAAGCTCCTAACAGGTGATATTGACTCGCCTGAGTTGTTACACCAAGTAGCTCTTTTTGTACCATCTAGGCCTACTAGAAACTATATTCCCTTATCCCTTGCACACTTTACTAATAACTATGCATTGCATAGTTCCTTTCGAGTCCAGTCGGTTGATTATAATCGACTTTATTATGTGATCAGCCCAGAGCTCTCCTTATCAGTACTGAAACTTCTATCATTTTCTATTAAGCTAAATAGCTCTAGCTTTTGTTTTTTGTCTGTTTATTGTCAACTGTTCCCCGCGACTAGTGCCGTACGTCACGCGGTTTGCGCCCCTCGGTCGGTTGGGCGGGAGATTGTGGGCACTTAACGCACCTGCTGGGATTCGCGCGAATAACTGAAGAAGGCATAAAAAACTTAACAATAAACATAATTCATAGAGCAATAAATAATTGTGGTGATTTAATTATTAACAAAAAAGGAAGACAGAAGAAAGGCAAATAGGGACTATGTTTGCTGCTTTAGGTGCTGTACCCGTTGTCAACTCAAGGTTGTGCCTCTCCACTTGGAACCTTGTTCTATTCCCTCTCCGCACCAAAGGCTATCCGGACTTGTCTCATTGCCAAACCAGTGCAGTTAAGACCTCAAAACAGCCGTGGCCACTTAGCAACTGTTTAAGTTGGAATTTGACTTCTCCGTGATTCCTGCTGTCCCAAGCTTTAAGGTCTGAGATGAGCTTAAAGATCTACCATTTAGTGACGCTTCCCATTTTGTTTGACAAGCTAGTCAGCGGAGTCCACTTGATGGTCTGAGTGTTACGGATGCACACTCGCAATGCACCAATTCGATAAGAAGACTTGAGTCTTCTTCTATATGATTTTTGTTTCATTGGTTCTGCCCAAACTGGAACTCCATATAGCATATTCGATTTGAAGACATTCATCAAGGATATACGGCAACCTTATTTTGGACCCCTTGAGTTAAGCAAAATTGTACTGAGGTATCGGGCTATTTACGAAGCCCTGTTGCTAGCTGCTCCCCGAAGTATAGTCGTTTATCCAGTAAAACGCCAAGATATTTAATTGATCTGGCTGATTGGATCGTGCACGTATTCAGGGTTATTTTGGCAACTTCCAATTTTTTGAGACTACTGATGTCTACCGGCTCCGTTTTTTCTGCAACGCCTGGGGAAGCCAACAGCAGATACAGTCTTTTCCAGCGCCACATCATCAGCAAAGCCAACTATATTGCACTCCGTTGGGAGTTGGATGCACAGGATGGTACATAATGTTCCACAGTACAGGACCAAGCACTGAGCTCTGTGGAACTACTCCCCAAACCTTTTGTAGTTGTGAACCGCTTTATGCATTGTACTGTAAAATCCCGTCTTTAATGATGCTAGAAAGGTGATCTAGCACATGGAACATGAGTAGTGCATCTATGATGCGAAAAGTGGTTATCTACAAAAATTTGTACAGCCATCTTTCCAGCGTTGCTGTTGAAAATGTATGAGAGAACACCGCTGTATGTTTATGTATGTATATGTATTTCTAATTGCTTTGTATTGGTGTCCGCTCCACGAATTATAACGGACAATCTTTGGTTCCTCTTTATGTTAAGTTGCTGCTTATGCTTGCAGCATATATTTTCTATGTACTCAATTTTAGTCTCTAATAAACTCTGCATTCAATAGGTTATGGGCCCAGGCAGCAGCAGAAAAAAGCTGTGCGTAAATAAAAAGTTGAAAAGACTTCTGGGAATCTTGTGTTGTGAAATTACTGACTTTAGAGACTCGGGCGAAAATGAGTTAGCAATTCGCAATTGAAAAACTTGATAGTGAAAACTATAGTGTTTGGTCAGTGCAGATGAAAAGTCTGCTAATACATTCTGATCTGTGGTCAGTGACATGTGGTCGTTTGACAAAAAGTGAAAGTGACTCGCAAGAGCAAAAGGCTATATATGATAGCAAAGATAAGAAGGCATTAGCAAGTATTTTGTTGAGTGTAAAGCCATTTCAAATAAACCATGTAAAGCATTGTAAAAGTTCAGGTGAAGCCTGGCATAAGTTAGCTGAAATTCACATGCCATCGGGGCCTGCGCGGAAAATACATTTGTTTAAACAATTGTTATATCTCAAAATGTCGGTGCCAAAGGCAACTGAAAATGGTTTCAGTGTAAGTTTCGAGAAAAACAAAGCCTATGTAAAAGACAGAGAAGGCATGTTAATGATTGCAAGAAAGAAAAACGAATTGTTTGTGTTTGAAAATAACTTTAAAAAGTGTTATGCGGTTAACAGAAATATAGATCAGCTGATAAAATGGCATAATCGGTTTGGACATTTAAACTTTAACAGTTTAAATAAAATGATCAACCATGAAATGGTGTATGGCTTGAAAGCGGACGCGTGTAATTTAAATGATTTCGTGTGTGAAACTTGCGTCAAAAAAAAAAATTTGCGTTAAAACATTTCCAAAAGCATCGGAAAATCGATCGAACAAGGTATTGGATTTGATCCATACTGCCATTTGTGGACCTATGCCTACGGTGTCACACGGTGACATGAACGCTGGTTGAAATGGCCCATAGCATGATGATTCATGCAGGTGTAAGCGAATCCTTTTGGGGTGAGGCAATAGCAACTGCAGCGTACTTACGCAATAGATCTGAAACTTCCACGTTATGTAACAAAACTCCATATCTCCATATCCGTATCTCATCTAAAGGTATTTGGCATCAAGGCATTTGTATTGGACAAAGCCCATAAAAAGAAGTTTTTGCCAAAGGGCGTGGAGTACGTTATGGTAGGGTACTCCGAGACAACCAAAGCATATAAGCTGTATAACCCTGTTAAAAGAAACGTCACAGTAGCTCGAGACGTTATATTCATAGAGCAACAGGCTTCAAAGGTAAGCGAACAATCGACAGACATATTGATTTCTGAGCCCACAGTGCAGTGGGAAAGCAACTGCGTAGATGAAGAACAGCAAGAGGATGAGCAACCAGATCCAGAGGAGCATGAGCAGCATCAAACTGATGACGAAGATTTTGAAAACGTGCAAGCAAGTTCCAAAAGGGGTCCAGGGAGACCAAAAATACTACGCACAGGGCAACCAGGCCGTCCAAGAAAAGAAAATAATGTATTACATGTCCTTTCTCCAACCAACGTAAAAGACGCATTGAATTCGAAGTATGCATAAGACTGGAAAGCTGCGATGCAGAAGGAGTATAACCATTTGCGGGATATAAAAACATGGGATCTGGCCGATCTACCTGCTGATGAGCGGGCAATCGGATGTAAGTGGGTCTACAACACCAAAAGTGACCAGTATGGCAACGTTGAGCGATTCAAGGCACGATTAGTCGCAAAGGGGTGCGCTCAACAAAATGGCATTAACTATTGAGAAACCTTTTCTCCTGTAGCGCGTTACTCATCTATCAGGATGGTGATTGCGCTAGCCGTCGAGAAAGGGATGTATTTACACCGGATGGATGTCTCAGCTGCGTATCTCAATAGTGAGCTACACGACATCATAAATATGCGGCAACCCGAAGCGTTTGTTGATCTGGAACATCCAAAGCGAGTACTTAAACTGCAAAGATCTTTGTATGGCCTAAAACAAAGTGGGCGTGAGTGGAACCACAAACTTGATAGCGTTTTGTTAGAAATTGGCTTCGCACCTTGTCCAAGCGAACCTTGTATTTACACTAACAAAACTGATGGGTATGTTAATATTATTGTTGTTTATGTTGACGATTTTATACTTGCATGTACCCGAGAAAAAGACATCACTCGTATTAAGCAGCTAATAAGAGAAAAGTTTGATGTCGTTGATGGTGGCGAATTGCAGCATTTCCTTGGTATGGAAATCGAGAGGACTGGGAAGACCGGTAGCGTTGCAATTGGGCACAAATAGTATATTGAAGGACTGTTAGACGAATTCGGTATGCAAGACTGCAAACCAAATGCTACTCCACCAGAAGTTGGTTTTCCGACCAAATGCGATGACACTAGCTGCACATCGGTGGACAAGACACGATACCAATCGCTGATTGGGTCGCTTTTATATTTGGGGTTGACAACACGGCCAGGTATAATACATTCGGTAGCGAAACTGGCGCAGAGAAACTCCGACCCTCACACGGAGCACATGGTGGCTGCAAAGCGCGTATTGAGATATCTGAAGGGCACAGCAGATATGCGCTTACATTATGCCAAAACTGGCATACCTGCCCACTGTTATGTTGATGCAGATTGGGCTGGCGATAGCAATGATCGCAAATCCTTTATTGGCTGGGAAATCTTCATGGCTGGAGCAGCAGTTTCTTGGGAGTCAAAGAAACAGAACATGGTGGCTCTCAGTAGTACGGAAGCGGAGTACGTAGCTTTTTCAAAGAGGCAGTGTATGTGCGCAAACTGGTCGAAGAGATGGGCTTCGGGACAGCACCAACGATGATGATGTATAGCGAGATCAAATAGAATTTTGTGAGAGAATTGTATAAGAATAATATAATTGATATTAAGTATGTCCCAACAAATGATATGATATCCGATGTATTAACTAAAAACCTTTGTAATATCAAGCATGTAAAATGTGCTAAACTATTGGGATTAAAATGAAGTTTTTAAATTTGATGTATTTGAATAAGATCCTTGAAGTGTATAGATAAACATCGCATTGAGAAGGAGTGTTGAAAATGTATGAGAGAACACCGCTGTATGTTTATGTATGTATATGTATTTCTAATTGCTTTGTATTGGTGTCCGTTCCACGAATTATAACGGACAATCTTTGGTTCCTCTTTATGTTAAGTTGCTGCTTATGCTTGCAGCATATATTTTCTATGTACTCAATTTTAGTCTCTAATAAACTCTGCATTCAATAGTTGCCCCTCAATTGCTTTTTTTACAATGACCACCACTGCACTATGGGGTGAATTCCAAATTATCGGGTATAAATTAATAACTTGAAAACTAAGCCAGATGTTTTGATGCGGTTTTTTTATTATTGGTTTGAACTCCCCCAAAAATATTTTTGGAAAAGAAGGCGTGTCGCCGCCCAAAAAAAATTAAAAAGAAATTTTTAAAAGAAATTTTTTTTGGGCGGCGACACGCCAGCCAGATGTTTTGATGCGGTTTTTTTATTATTGTTATGAACTCCCCCAAAAATATTTTTGGAAAAGAAGGCGTGTCGCCGCCCAAAAAAAATTTCAATTTAATTTTTATTAATTTTATTAATAAATTAATTTTAATTTTTATTAATAATTTTATTAATTGTTATTTTAAAATAATATTTTAGATCGAAATTAAGAGCATAAACATAATTTAAGTTAATATTTTTAATTTTCAAGCAAAAATCTTCTTCGAGTTGTACAACGGTTTCAACTGAGGCTTTTATTTCACACAATAGAAGGTTTACTACTTTTTTCGGAATGGAAAGATGAAGTTAGTCTTGCGAAAATTACAAGATTTAACCACAGGACTGACACCAACAATCGGTGTACGAAACGACAGATCAACAGATAAATCCAAAGTAGGATGAAAATTATCTTCAGGCAAGACTAGAGGGTTGGTTCTAGTAACTGCACAGTTGGTGGAATCCAACACAAATATCAGATCTAAGGATCTGCCTATGTTATTTCGCACAGGGTTTATTTGAGCTAATGATAACTCAGAAAGGCCATCAACGAAGCAGTGGGTATAGAAGGAAGCAACAAAGCAGATTCATCAGATTGAGACCATACTATTTCTGGCAAATTAAAGTCACCAAAGACGATTAAGATATCACTATCAGATAGCAATGAAGAAATATGTCGAATAGAATCTAAATGTTTTGCATACACCGCCATGTCGGATTGTGGCGGAATGTAAGAACAAGTAATGTAGACAGAAAAAGTCTTGAATCTGACCTTAACACTAACAAACTCAATCTCCAGAATGTTCGGTGAATGGATTTGGTCAGAAGTTAAGGCCGAGTCAACAGCAATCAGAACTCCTCCGCCTACACGAGAAGTCCGATTACATCTAAAAATTGAAAATTTTGCGGAAAGAACAGATGCATCGTTAATATCAGGTTTTAACCATGTCTCCGTAAATACTAAAATTTTAGATTCAAATTCTAGACTATCTAGATAGAGTCTAGGAAGCTTAGGTTTAAGTCCTCTCACATTCTGATAGGTCAGATGAAGGGACGAGATTAGTTTTTTGAAACACCAGCAGATGCTGACGTTCCGGAGGAGGAAATATTAGGGGGACCTCGAGATTTCTTTTTGGCCGTATATTCTTTTACTAAAATGTGATCCGGCCAAAAACTGTTACTACAAATGTAGTTAAACAGTTCAGCGGGAACACTGATTTTAAAGGAAGATATTTCCCTTCAATAATTAAATTTGAATTTCTCCACCGCTATTTTGGAGACTTAAACTTTTGTCTTAATGTAACTTAAGACGTCATCCGAAGAATGTTCGGGATCAAGCCTTGAAACAAATATGTGTTTCTTTGGTGGTACGCCAGTTAGAGGGCTAAGTACTTGTGTATCTCTAACGGGACAACTATTGGCAATATCAATATTATTTGGTATTTGCCCGGACTGATCCGAAACTACGGCTCGATTCGTCTGCAAAGAGACACAATTTCCTGGAGAAACGGAAATAGCCTCACCTTTACGCCCACCCTCGGGAACGGGGGTATTGAACGAAATGAGCTGCGGCGGATTGGTTGTGGGCAGCGACGGGGATTGTGGTATCGCGGCCGAGACAGGATTAGGCACCGGCAGAAGCAAGGAAAGATTCCGCATACTGGTTTTCTTACGCTTAATGGACTCATTCAACAGTTTGTAGCTGTTGAATTCCATCTCCAAAGCGTTAAACTCATCATAAAGTTTACGAAAACCAGATGACAGTTTCTTAAACTTGTCCCTGGTCTGCCTCATAAATACACTCATTTCAATTTCCACTTCTCGGCATGCGTCACATCCCCATTTGAGGCCACCTCTTTGCTCTAAACTATCCCTCACTTTGGCCGTGGAGCCAGCACATTCATCTATCATAAATCTTCAAAGAACAAATGGCAACGAAAAAACTCACTCAGTTTTATTAAGCAAATTCGACACTGGCGTCAAACTTGCAGAGAAAATTAGTGCAGAATCTAAGAGAATTAAGCACTACACAAATACACGAATCACACTTGGTCCTGATGGAATACCTGGTTGTGTACTCAGATTTTGTGCAGAGGCTCTATGTAAGCCACTTCAAAAACTTTTTTTGTTGTCTGTTAAGTCATGTAATTTCCCATCTATATGGAAGGAATCTTATTTAATTCCTCTAATTATAGGGGTATTTCTAAATTGTCCGCCATCCCTAAAGCTTTTGAAAAGTTAATTACTATCTCTCAGCAAGGGTTTGTGAAACGTAGATCTACAACCACTAACCTATTAGAATTTACATCTTTAACGATCGAAGGATTTAGGAATGCAAGACAAACTGATGTCATTTATACTGATTTCAGCAAGGCTTTTGATTCTGTTAATCATACACTTCTTCTTTTAAAATTAAACAAAATTGGCTTCCCAAGCCCTTTAATTTGTTGGATTCGTGAATACCTGACAGACAGAACGCACAAAGTTCTATTCAAGTCTTCTAGTTCAAGGACCATCCAAGTCACTTCGGGGGTGCCTCAGGGTAGTCATCTGGGACCTTTTCTATTCACCCTTTTTATTAACGATCTTCCATCCGTTATAATACATTCTCGTGTCCTCATGTATGCAGATGATGTAAAGCTTTGTCTTAGCTACAGAGACATTATATCACCTTCACGGTTACAGTCTGACCTCCAAAAATTTGAATCTTGGTGTCGACACAATTTTTTAAACCTAAACACATCTAAATGCAAGGTCATGACTTTTTTCAGAAACACTCCTCAGTTAATTACCTACTTTCTTAATAACGTTCCATTAACCAGACTTAATGAGATGATTGACTTGGGAGTTCTTATGGACCATAAATTGACTTTTAAGTCCCATATAAGCACTACTGTCGGAAAAGCCATGGGTGTTCTTGGGTTTGTTAAAAGATGGTCAAAGGAATTTGACGATCCATATACTACCAAAGTTCTTTACACCTCATTGGTTCGTCCAATTTTAGAATATGCAACCTGCATATGGTCACCCCAATACGATTCACATAAAGCAAGAATAGAATCAGTTCAAAAACAGTTCCTTCTCTTTGCTCTTCGTGGTCTGAACTGGGATCGTAATATCAAATTGCCGTCGTACTCTAGTAGACTCCTTTTACTTGACCTTCCTTCTCTTACTAGTCGTAGATTAATGCTTGGCGTCATATTCATGCACAAGCATCTTAATAGGGATATAGACTCACCTGAGCTATTGAACCGAGTAAATTTAACAGTTCCTTGTACGATGTATTACTATCTACCTAATGCATGCACCTTTTCGAGTTCTTTGTTCTGATTATAATCGTCTTTATCATGTAATCAGTTCAGAGCTCTCTATTCCTTTACTAAAAACTTCTATCCTTTCCCATTTAGCACGTAACTAGCTATAGTTTTGCTTTTTGTCTGTATTTTGTGGATTGTCCCCGCGACTCGAGCCGTGCGTTATGCGGCTTGCGCCCATCGGGAGTTGTGGGCAATTAGTGCTCCCGTTGGGATTCGCGCGTAAAAAAAAAAAAAAAAAAGATGATTATACTCTCAATTTTGCTTGTCAATAAAAGTTTTATCTAGTTTCCCTTAAAACATCAAGAAATTTCTTTTCTTGGTTACATTTGCCTTTCTCCTTGAGCCAAACATCATGCAGCTCAGCACTCGCAGGCACCTACAGTTGGACGTACACTTATGTGCCCTTATGGCTGTTTTATATGCCTACGCAAAGTCGGCATTTCCTCCCAAGATTTAAGTTTTGAGAGCGCTTGCTACAATAAACTCAAAGTACAAATCCTTATATTTCATATCCTTTTTAAATTTCTCAAAAACTATGTTTGAGCTTTAAATACTGACATTTTGAAAAATGGCTATCGAAAATTGCAATCTGAAGGCACGTAATTTTTGAGAACATCAGCTAACTTTAACAGCTGTTATGCTTAACGGTGGTCTGTTATTAAACATTCTTGGTATAGAAAGTTATATTTTGAAGTTTTATTAAGATGTTAACACAAAAAAACACAAATTTTAATACTTTGAAAAAAAGACTAAGGTTGTGTATTGTCGACTTAGTTTTTCGAAAGCCTCGACAAAAGATTTTTTTTTTTTTGCGTTTATTTATTTGTTGGATCTCTTATATAGTGTATTAGACTAACAACAATTTCCTAGTTTTATCCTAATCTAATACGAAACCTAGCATCAGAAGGATGCTTCATTAATGGCCCTGATTGTTTGCTAGAGGGTTGGAAGGTCGTTTCATTGGAGACGAGTTCTATCGCATACTCGGGTTAATGATTTGGCGAGGGTATTCGGATGGGCCTGCAGCTTAGCGGTGTACTTTAGATGTTGTACCTTTATTATGGTTATTACGCTAGGAATGTGTAGGTCTTTCTGTACATTTTCATTACGGATATACCAAGGTGCTCCCGTGATAGTTCTGAGAACCTTGGATTGAGCCCTTTGTATGGTTTCAATATTGCTCTTGCTTGCGTTTCCCCACAGAGCAGAGCTGAGAACTTTGAATTCCAAGCATAGGGGAGATCGAGCGTTGATAAGCCAATGTAGTCCGATTGCTTTAAGCTTTAGTTGCTTTTTCTTGGCTTCGATATGCTTACGCCAAGTTAATCTTCTGTCGAGGTGAACTCCAAGATATACAACATCGTCGGATTGAGGCACTGGCACGTTGTTGAGAGTCAATGATGGGCAGTTTCTTCTATTGAGGGTAAACGTAACGTGCTTACATTTCTGTTCATTTACACGGATGCGCCAATCGGCTAGCCACTTTTCAATTTCCTTTAAGTGGGTTGCCAGTTGCTCAGCAGCTTTGATCGGACATTTGGAGCGGGTAAGGATAGCCGTGTCATCGGCGAAAGTAGATGTGATGAGTTTACGATTTGTTGGTATATCCGCTGTGTACAAAAGATACAGAGTTGGGCCCAACACGCTGCCTTGAGGTACGCCTGCTTTTGATTCGAAGTCATCAGAGGTGAAGCTATTACATCGTACAGCGAATTTTCGGTTGGATAGATAAGATTCCATTAGCCTGTGTGTATATTGTGGAAGCGACGCTTTTATTTTGTATATTAGGCCGTCAAGCCAAACTCGGTCAAAGGCTTGGGCGACGTCGAGAAAAATTGCTGTACAATATTCTTTTTGCTCGAATGCTGTACGGATCTCTGAGGTGATACGGTTGACTTGCTCAATTGTGCCATGCTTTTCACGAAAGCCAAACTGATGATGTGAGATTATATTTTGGTTAACCAGGATTGTATTTATACGGAGTTGTAGGACCTTTTCAAATAGTTTTGAAAGACTTGGCAATAAACTGATGGATCTGTACGATGATGACTGTGTTTTGTCTTTTCCGGGTTTTGGGATCATTATGATTACTGATTTTTCCAACTTATTGGAAAGTGACCAGTTTTTACTATCGCGTTGAAAAGTTTGCAGATGTATTGCACGGCACAGATCGGGAGTTCTCGGATCATTTTCGGGGTTATTTTGTCATGGCCGGGCGACTTTCTTGGGTTAAGATAGTTTTTAATAATTGCAGAAATTTCCTCCACTTGGAATTTCGGTGGCTCACTTTCCATTGGGGTGCGCAAGCTGGTCAACTGAAAAGAGTTTGTTGACTGGTTTTGCAGAAAAACCGGTTTTAGATGAGCTGCAAAGGTGAGTGCTTTTTCTTCGTCTGAACAGGCCCATTTGCCAGTTGGGCATCGTATAGGTGAAATTATCTCGGTTGGGGCAGTTATGGTTGGGTGAGCTTTCCACAGCGGATATTTGGTGCTGGTGGGGGAAAGCTTCTCGATGTATTGCCGCTGTGCTATTGCTTCTTCTTGTCTAAGCGCTTTTGCTAAAGTTCGGGAAGCTGCCTTTAGGCGATATTTTGTTGCCGGTGACCGAGACATTTGCCATTCTCACCTGAGTCGTCTTTTCTCTGTTACAAGAAGTTCAGTTAATCGGTTGTTAGACTTGTGTTTTTCCTGGGTGTGGCCAATGGTTGGGGTGGAGATATCAGCTGCTTCAATGAGCATCGACTCTAATGCAGAGGTGCAAAACCCGATATCTTATTCGTCGTCCAGTTTGGGATTCAGCTCGATATGGGTGCTTATATATTTCTTAAATCTGAGCCAGTTTGTTTTATAATTTGTTAGTCCGAGTGGGTGCTCTGTTACTTGAGGATATGTTAATACAGTGAAAATTACTGGCGAGTGGTCTGATGACAATTCTGCTAGTGACTCTGCCCTTATTAAGTTGTGCGTAATTTCCGTTGTGGCTGCGAAGTCTATTAGATCTGGGAGCTTGCGTGGATCTGTTGGCCAGTACGTGGGCACAACCCATTTTATTTGAAGGGCTGATGATTGTGCTGTACAGCTGTTTACCTTTGGGATTAACCAGGCGGGATCCTCAATGAGGGTGCTTAGCGCTGTAGTCTCTTGCAAGCAATAAATCGTACTCCGAGTGTCTTGAAGAAATCAGTAAACTCTTTTTCAGAGATTGAAAATCGTGGTGGACAGTACAGTGCAGCCACGGTTGTACTGCCGAAAGTGGTTTGGACACTTATTGAAGTTGCTTTTAGGTATTGTTCGGCAAATCCATTGTGGAGACAGTGTTTAATCCGGTTTTTGATTAGGATGCCAGTTCCTCCGTAAGCCTTGCCATCTGGGTTATTTGTTGCGTAGAATTCATATTTAGGTATTTGAAAGTTGTTTTTGTTGGTAAGGTGAGTTTCCGATAACAGCATGACATCAATATCATTTGAGTCCAGAAACAGTGACAATTCTTGTTTGTGCTTGGAAATGCCGTTTGCATTCCATAGTCCTATATGTAATGCTGACATTATTTATTGTTGCAAGTTTTGGTTCCACATAAG
This sequence comes from Drosophila austrosaltans, assembly GCA_035045865.1. NCBI lineage: Eukaryota > Metazoa > Arthropoda > Insecta > Diptera > Drosophilidae > Drosophila > Drosophila austrosaltans. The sequence goes on from JAWNOQ010000003.1 coordinate 10,768,145, forward strand.
TTCCTGCATGCAATTTTGCTTGAACGTCATGAAGTTTGTCATGTTTTGATTTAGCGAGATCAACAACGTTTCGATCCCGTTGGGTTGCTGGCCGAGTACGGGTGGACTTGGGGTCGCATTGTTTTAGATTGTAGCGGGATTTACAGATGTAGAGGGCTGTGAACTTCCGTTGTGCAGCACGCTTGCAAATGTTACTCCAGGAGTAGTTGTCGTTGGAGCAGCTGATGACCTTACAGCATTTGATAAGAATATTCGCGGAGTGGTTTGCGAGGGAATAAGTGTCGAGCCCTGTATACGAGCCGTAGATTTCTTTGAGTTAAGACGGGCCTTCAGTTCCTTATAGACAGGACATCCTCTGTAATTTGCGGTGTGATTTCCCCCGCAGTTGCTGCACTTTCTTGTATTGTCGTTTGTTTTATTGTCGGAACAGACACACTCTTGTTGAATTTGTCCACAGCCAACACAAACTGGGCGTAGACTGCAGAACGACTTTGTGTGGCCAAACTCCTGGCACTTAGTACATTGTAGAGGATGATTCCTCTTGTAAGGCTCCTCGACAGTGATTCTGCGATGTAGCAGTAGTTGCAGGTTGTAGATAGGATGCACTGCATTGGATTTTAATGCTCGTGCATCAGGCTGTAGCTCCACTTTAAACAGAGGTTGTGGGATTTTGTTTCTGTTTAATATGTTTGAGACGGACTTCACCTCAAAGGCCTTCTCTTCCAATGCCTCTACAATTTCCTGAGGCGGAACCGAAGATTCAATGCCTTTAATCACGGCTTGAAGACCTTTGGCGCTCTTTAATTGGAATGTGTAGAAGTTTACATTCTCCGTTCTAAAGTACTTTTCTATAGTACGATATAACTGTTCGTTGTTTGTTTGGACTTTAGTTTCTCTTATGTTCCCCCTGTTAAGTGGGGTCACATAAAAATTGTCCTTTCCTACTAGGGCCACCAACTTAGGCACCAATGAAGTGCGCTTTACACCACGGATGTAAAATGGTGGTGGCTTGGCTACTGAGGGGAAACTCATTCTTGAGATTCCGGCTGATTTGTCAGAATTTGGAATCTGTTGCCCTCCAGAGCTTTACGTTCAGCAATGTTGCTTTTGGACATTTTAGGAGTGTTGCCTCTTTTAGTATGAGGGCTAAGCTTTCGCTTGTTTATATTAATATATCTGTCCATACCAGTCTGAACAGGTGACTTTGGATTCACCGTCACTGGATGGGCAGATTTTGTTGAGTTAGTCTGCTGGACGGTGATCGAAGGTATTGCAGACTTTGCTGCTGTTACAGTTGTTGTTGGAGCAGTAGCTGGAATTGTTGTTGTTGTGAGCGCGCTGACGACGGTCGGCGAACCCAATGACCCAATTAACAGTTGAGGTGTAAGAGAATTTGAGGGTGAAGCGCATTGGGCGCTCCAAGACAAATTGTTGCTGGTTGGTGTAAGCAATTTGCTCGTACTTGCACTTTTGGATTCAGCGCTTGCTGTTGTTGTGGTTGTTGGAGCCACTACAAAGAAGTATGCATTGTTGCGTTGTATAGATAGACGACGCTCGTTTTGTTGCTGGAGAAGTTGTTCTTGTAGCTGTTGCTGGCGAGATTCTAGTGAAGATGGGCCCAAGTTGGTCTCTTTACACGTTGACATTGCTAGTAAATTTAGATATTTACGAAGTATTATTATTTGTAGTTACAAATAACAATATAAATTGTGATTGGGCGTCTCTGTGGCGACTGAGAGCCCTGTCACTTTAGTTTAACACTGATTTAAATGCTCACACCGATGAACTTGCGGAGCGGGATAAAAAAAAATACGTCCGAACGCGGTGACGGCCAATTGCAATTGGCAAAAGATCAATCCAATATAAGAAGATGGGTTGTCTAGCGGTTTCATTGGCTTTGCAATTAGTGCCAGATCCTTTTTTTCCAAATATTTGAAAATCTACACAATCTGCAAATTTTATCAGGTTGCAGACGACCCGCTAACTTCAGTGCCTTGTTTGGAATTCCATTTGGGCCCAGTACCTTGTTGTCCTGCAACAACAACAATTGAGGTAATGTCCTCCGTATTAACAATGCACGAGTCAGGTGGGGAGATGTGCATACTGTTTTTGCGCACAATATTGGATGTGTTCGGAGTCAATGTTTCCACAATATGGCGCATGCGGTCCTTAGCTAGTACTGCTGATATTTTCGCTCTTAGTTTCTTCATTGCAGCTTAGATTGCAAGACCCCAAATGTCATTGTTTACTTCAGCAATGTCTCCATTCTACCAGTATACTGGAGCATGGTGCTATGACTCCTCCGAGTTACCATGCTGGCATCAGAGGCTACTATCACTCCTCGCATAAAAGCTTCTGTGCATGTATTTCAGAATATTCGAGAATACTCTCAAATTCTCTGAGGACTGAGAGGCTGGGTGATAAGTAGCAACTCTATATAGCAGTTTGAGACTTGTACATGCTAAAACATTTGTGCTTCCTTCCCGCATAACGACATTGCAGCCTATCAAGTTGAGTCTGTAGGCTAAGGATCGCAATATCTATATTCAACTCTCTTATTGTCTGTCCCAGGAGATCCTGCTCCGCCGCACAATGGTTAAAGTAAAGCTGCTATAACTTCATTTTAGTGTGGATTTTGTCTCTTCAGAATTAGCCAGTGGACATTTTCTGCTGCTAGTCTAATAGCTTACGACCTCACATTTTTTGGCCATATAGTTAAAACAAACCGGCAGGCTTACGCATGTAGCTGCTTTGTAGTCAGTTTTCCGACATCTGAGGCACCAATTGGTGCAGTCAACAGTGATATTGCCTAAAGTTTATACAACTTATATAGGTAGCGTGTTGGGTCCAACACTTTATATTTTGTACACAGCGGACATACCAACAAGCCCTGCACTCATCACATCTACTTTCGCCGATGACACGGCTATCCTTACCCGCTCCAAATGTCCGATCAAAGCTGCTGAGCAACTGGCAACCCATTTAAAGGAAATTGAAAAGTGGCTAGCAGATTGGCGCATCCGTGTAAATGAAGAGAAATGCAAGCACGTTACGTTTACCCTCAATAGAAGAAACTGCCCATCATTGACGCTCAACAACGTGCCAGTGCCTCAATCCGACGATGTTGTGTATCTTGGAGTTCACCTGGATAGAAGTTTAACTTGACGTAGGCACATCGAAGCCAAGAAAAAGCAGCTGAAGCTTAAAGCAACCGGACTACATTGGCTTATCAACGCTCGATCTCCCCTATGTCTGGAATTCAAAGTTCTTCTCTACAACTCGGTATTAAAACCCATCTGGACATATGGCTCTGCGCTATGGGGAAACGCAAGCAAGAGCAACATTGAAACCATACAAAGGGCTCAATCCAAGGTTCTCAGAACCATCACGGGAGCACCTCGGTATATCCGAAATGAAAATGTACAGAAAGACCTACACATTCCTAGCGTAATAACCGAAATAAAGGTACAACAGCTTAAGTACACCGCTAAACTGCAGGCACACCCGAATACCCTGGCCAAATCAATAACCCGAGTACGTGAAAGTACTCGTCTTCAACGAAACGACCTCCCAACCCTCTAGTAATTAATCAGGGCCATAGATCAATGTAGCATCTTTCAGATGTTTGGTTATGTGTTAGATTAAGATAAACCTAGAAAATTGTTGTTAGTTTTATAAGCCTATATAATAGATCCAACAAACAAATAAAACGTAAAAAAAAAAAAAAATTTGTAGCAGCGTCACTGTGACTGCTTCTTGGCCAATCTACTTTTATAGTTTCTTTGGCTAGAAGCACAATAGCTTTTTCCCGTGGTATAAATAAAAATTTTTAACTACAACTCATGTGTGATTACTGATCTTGCTTTTTGCCACTCGGAGAGTGATCACCGTTTTCTCTTTTTGTAGCTGCCACAATACAATACATCCAGCACCAAAGTCCTTCGGCAGATAAAAATATCGACAATAACAAATCATGTTTAGAAATTTATAAAGAAAATGTAATTTTCTATTTAAATATTATAAATTTAAATTCTGCTTATTGAAATTAAATTTATAGTTCTAAAAGACAATAAAATAGAAAAGGTTACTAACGAACAAAGATCCCTTTGTTCGATCTGGACAATATCCTAACACTCATCCCTAAGCTCTCCTCTTTTAAACTATGTATATATCATATAATAACACATATACTCATAATCCAATTAAAAAAAATAAATCGTAAGTCTCGAAAACTTCAGCAAGTCGCTATATAAATAAGCTAGATGCTAGGTCTCATAGTCAAATTTTATTGGAGGAGACTTGGGTTTGTATAGGCTCGACCATTGGCCAAACTTTCGTCACTATCAGCTTCTTTGAATCGTCCACCCTTTGAGTTTCTTTCACGGAAAGCCAATTTCCGCCTATAAACTCCTGTCAAACATATAAGGTAAATACTGTAAATAATCAAACCTGCAGCATCAATAAGCAATCGCGTTGTCTGGTTTGACGAAAAGAATGGTAAGCCAATTGTCTCAAACAAACTGTCCACCTTATATGAGATCCCCGCAGCAGCCAAAAATCTAGTCGTAATCACTCATCTTCACACGATAAAACGAACCCTTTTTTGAAGACAGACAGCTGATGTACAACACGTCATCATGTGACCGCAAGATTGCCCTTAGGCTCTGCAGATGGGTCAATACACACATTGGCTTAGCTTAGTTGGTCTTGAAGTTGAAATAGAAATTGAAATAAAAATCCTTGTTAGCAGTCGAAAAAGGATCGAAACGGCCAAAATTTCGGTAAATATTAATGTCATCGAGCCAAAAAGAGCCACTAGATATTCGGGACTATGGGTCGACACTCATTTGTAATTCCGAGAACACTTTGCGCAGAGAAAAGCCTTGACAAAGGCAAAGTCCTAAAGTCATGATCCTTAGCAATTGCGGAGGTTATTGCTGGATAGTGTTACAACTTCGAAGATTCAGATTTGGTAAGAAAAGAAAAGCTTCACCTTATTAATTCGAATTAAAATGAAGTAAGCAAGTCGTCCCTGCCGACATTGAGTATACCCTGTACCAATTAGTTATATTAAATAAAGTCGAACACCATCGAAACCGCCATCAATTTAATACAAAATTCAGTTTAAAATGCTGCAACACCGACCGCATGCTATCGCCCACTCTTGCCAGCCAATGTCGCTCATAGCGTTTCAGTACAAAACTTATATGCGAATATTTCCGACATTTATTGTCCGATTTCAACTAAATTTGGTCAGCTGGTGGCTAATTAATTAGCCAAACAAGAACACGATCCTTTATATAGCTCAAGTAATTTATATTTTTAAATTCCGGGGGCAAAAGTGGGCGTGGCTAAAGACGGATGTTCACAACTAAGTTGATAAGGGTACCTCTTATAGTCTACGAGATCTAGGTGTACATACGGACGGATAGACGGACACACAGACATGTCTCAATCGACTCGGCTGTTGATGCTGATCAAGAATATATATACTTTATGGGGTCAGAAACGAGAATTCATTGTTTAGATCAGCTTAAAGCAGACGTGGGCAACTTGAGTCTTTAAAACTAAGACAACTCATAAGCACTTGAAAAGAACTGGCAGTAGCACTGGCTACCTGTGGCACCCCCGAGGGCACTTTGATGGTCTTCAAAAAAGAAGTTTTAAATAGGACTCTGCTTGAACAAAAGCAGTGTATGATTAACAGAATCAAAGGTATTACTGTAGTCGGTATAGATAACATCAGGTTGTAAAGCATTCCTGAATCCATCAATCACTAAAGAAGTGAATTTTAAAAGGTTAGTGGATCTGCGTTTCATAACCCAAGTTGAGAAGATCAAAAAATGGAACTACAAAAATGTTGCAATTGAGAAGTTATAACTTTCACAAAAACCTTCGGAATAGCAGCTAATTTGGAAATACCAATATATTTTTTGAGACTTCGTATTTAATTCCCTTTTTTGGGGGGGAAATCTATATATATAAAAGAAAGTCGGTTTTCTTACAACACTTATAACTCGAGATCTGCTGGACCAATTTTTATGGTTTTTGATTTGTTGGATTTGTCTCCGCCCCGATTAGCAGAATATATCCTAAAAATACTGAAAAATTGTCTAAATGAAGGAAATGCAGATTTTAAAGTTCAACAGATTGTTTCATCAGATTACCGTTGATATATATGTCAAAATTGAAAATTGTTTTATACATTAATTTGTGTAAATTAATTATAAAATTAAAGATTTATTAGCGATTGTATATTCATATTGTATATAAATGCCGCGTCCTAGAAGATCTAATCTTTCCTAGCGGACCCGTAATGCAATTAGGCAACGGAATATCGCGAGTCAATTATCTGAAGAAGAACGAGAAATCGCCCGAGAAAAGCGCCGCGTTAGTATGGAGCAAAGAAGGGCTGAGGAAAGAGATGAAGCCCGTGAAACGACAAATCATCGAGCTTACCGAACTGATGAACAGAGCAATAATCTTCGAAATACAAGAAGAAATGGTTCAAGTATTGATTTGAATCGAGCAGCGTTTCGATATGATTGCACCATCGACTACGCCTTGCATCGTTTAGTTTGCATTGGTCCAATGGACGCTGTTTGCCAGCATTGTGGAGCATTGAAGTTTGCTGGTGAAACGCCCGGTTTGTGATGCCTTAGTGGTAAAGTGACATTACCATTAGTGGTCCCGCCACCAGAGCCATTGCCTTCTCTGCTTAATGGCGAAACACTAGAATCACGACATTATCTAGCGAACACTCAAAAATACAATGCCTTTTTCCAAATGACTTCATTTAGGGTGGAAATTATTGAAGAACACGGATATAATCCGACATTTAAGGTAAAAAAAAATTGGAATGTAGTTTGTTAGATTTCTGTAAAAAGAGTTTGTTTACAGATTCAAGGCCAGATTTGCCATCGCATTGGATCATTGCAACCTATTGAAGATGCACAGCACAAATTCTTGCAAATATACTTCATGGACAATATGGAAGAACAACTTGACCGGCTTAAGGGATCAACACAGCTACAAAAAGAGCAATTCTCCAAGATTTGTCAGCGATAAAACTGACCAGTTTCTTTGCGATTTGTCAAAACGATCCGTTCGCACGAACGTTGCTTTACTCGGAAATGCCACGTTATTACACTTGGAATGCTACATCGAAGAAATTTCAACGTCGGAAGCAAGGCGATGCAGTTCCTGGTCATACAGATATTTACACAGTTCATTCGAAGAATGATGAATGTTTCTATTTGCGGTTGTTGCTGGTACATGTTCGAGGGCCAACATCATTTGAATCACTACGAACTGTTAATGGTATAGTGTGTCCCACATTTCGTGCAGCATGTCAAGAGCTGAATTTGCTTGAAAACGATACTCATTGGGACACGGCAATCGCTGAAGCAATTATTTCTGCATCTCCAAGTCAGATACGCACATTATTTGCAATCACCATTTCGACATGCTTCCCATCGAATCCACGTGACCTGTGGAACAAATACAAGGATAACATGTCAGAAAACATTTTAAATCGAATTCGTGTAAGCTCAAGAAATCCCGATCTTGAGGCGAATCAGGAGATGCATAACCAGGTCTTGCTCTTGATCGAAGATATGTGTTACCTCATATGCGGCAGTTTGTTAGTTAGGTTAGGAATGCCAGCGCCAGATCGAGGAGTGAATGACGCATTTAATAGAGAATTAGAACGTTAACGTGAATATGATCCACATGAACTAATCCAATCAGTTCAAACGAATGTACCACTGTTGAATCCTAAGCAGAGGGAAGTCTACGATACACTGATTAATGCAATTGATGATGGAAATGGTGGCTTATTTTTTTTTGGATGCCCCAAGTGGAACTGGGAAGACATTCCTCATGTCATTGATTTTGGCCACTGTACGTGCGAGATCCGAAATTGCGGAAGCAATCGCTTCTTCTGGAATAGTGGCTACATTGTTAGACGGATGCCGTACGGCTCACTCAGCGTTAAAATTGCCATTAAATCTTCAAACTACTGAACAACCGACATGTAACATTTCGAAACACTTTGCGATGACAAAAGTTTAAGTAGCATCAAAAATTATCATATGGGACGACCGCAAAATGGCGCACAATCGCGCACTGGAAGCACTAGACCGAACATTAAAAGATCTGCGCAATGACTCGAGATGTTTTGGTGGTTCAATGATTTTATTATCTGGCAATTTTCGACAAACACTACCAGTAACTCCAAGATATACTCCTGCCAACGAAATAAACGCTTGCCTCAAAGCATCAAATCTGTGGCGATATGTAAACAAACTTCAACTGTCTGTAAATATTAGAGTTGCATTGTTGAACGATCTATCTGCTGATGATTTCTCGAAGCAATTACGGTAATGGCCGTGTTCCTGTTGACGAATCGAGCAGTTTGATTTCAATTCCTCCAAATTTTTGCAATTTCGTCTCATCAAAAGATGAGCTTATCAACAAAGTATTTCCGGATATCAATGCTAACCACAAAAATACTAAAAATAAAGATGTAGATGAACTCAATTTTATAATTCAAAATTAAATCGTAGGTACTTTGCATTCATTCAAATCTATCCAATGTGTAACAAACAAAGAAGAAGCCACTAATTATCCAACTGAATTTTTGAACTCCTTGAATGCGCCTGGTTTACCACCGCGCAATTTACAACTGAAGGTTGGCTCGGTAGTTTTCGTGCTTAGAAAATTAAACCAACCAAAACTGTGCAATGGAACGTGTTTGGTAATAAGAAAGCTGATGAGCAATGTGATTCACGCATCGATACTCAAAGGAAAATTTAAAGATGAGGAAGTTCTTATTCCAAGGATTCCATTGATCCCAACAGATATGCCCTTTGAGTTTAAACGAATTCAATTCCCGACTCGTCTTGCCTTCGCCATGACGATCAACAAGTCACAGGGCCAATCCTTGATTATTTGTGGCCTCAATCTAGAAAATTCATGTTTTTTTCATGGTCAATAGTACGTAGCATGCTCACGTGTCGGCAAACCATCAGTATTATTTGTTTTTGCACCTGCCCAAAAACAAAGAATGTCGTTTACCACAAGGTGCTTGATTGAAAATCCGATTAATAAATTAATGAGAGTGTATCCTAACCTGAACAACATAGTTTTCTATGATTTTTTTCTGACATGTGTTTGAAAAACTTAATTATTTAATTATAAAAATTAGCCACTGCAACAAGTGGCCGGGACTGCTAGTATACATATATATATATATAAATATATATATATATTTAGACATTTTTTTTAATCAACGTTAAACAAAAATATAAAATTATATTATATATATATATATATTTATATATATATATATAATTTTATATTTTTGTTTAACGTTGATTAAAAAAAAATGTCTTTATTTAATTTCAACGGAGTTGTTCTTTTACAAAGGATACTTATATTAACGTGCACTTAATGCTGAACTAACTGCTTGTGTGTTAAATATAAAAAGGAATCGCGAATCAAAAATGTAAAGGAGAACTAAACTCTAACAGAACTGAACTGTTCGCGTTAGGAAGAACTGAACTGTTCGCGTATCGAGTGTAAAGAAGAACTAAACTGATGTCTTAAAGTTCTAAGATTATTTATAGGAGATTTTTCGGGGGTGGCGTGATTTTTGGGAGTTGGCTAAAGTGGCCTGATCGATTCTGATTGGTCACTTCGAAGATTTGTTTTGGATAATGATTTCCCACGAAAAGGGTGTAAAGTGATCTTCTTGTTTTGGACGCTGCAGCTGCGCGTATGAGTTAGATGGGGTCATTTGTTTATAATATAAAGAGGGGTCAAGATTTGCTTAGCTTGCATTTTTACGTGTGGGAATTGGATGGGGTGAATTGTTTATAACAAAATAAAAGAGGGTCAAGATTTGCTGAATTAGCAATTTAAAGATGGGGTGAATTGTTTATAATAAAGTAATAAGAGTGGTATTATATGGGGAGGCGGATATAGTACTCCCCCAACCTTTAAAAAGTAGCCTGTCCTCAGGCGGGAAATGGAGGGTATAATGAAGGAGGTGTTTGCATATTTTCAATAGGGATTTCTTGCGAGATTATTTCTTCTTGTGGAACGGGATTATCTAGTGCTGATTCAACTGATTTAATTTGTCTTATAATTATTTTTTTAGTCATTGATTTAAACTTATAGATAAGATATATAATATGACTTATTAAAGTCACAATAAATGTAGTTGTTGTTATTATATTAAATATTTTGTTATACTTAGTTTTTTCGTAAATGATTTGTTTCGTTTGTAAGTAAGAAATAGGTTCCAATTTTGTTACATTATTTGGTACATAGATATTTTGTGTGTAATCTGAAAATGAGTTTACTATTGATATTTCGTTTAACTTAATGCTACAATCGTATATCTTAATTATATTATTTCCTTCTATAAATATTTTATTTTGATTACAGTTTTGTTTTAAATTTGTTTTCGGTAGATTCCAGGTAACAACAATGTTGGGCTCTACATAACTAATTTGATTTGTTTTAAAAGTTTTACTATATTTGCATTCTGCTGGTATTTGTGTTATAATTCCATTTATACATTCATTTATTTCTTGTTTTCTAGTAGATTTTATGTATGTTTTATTGTTTTGTATATAATAAGTTTCTTGAACATTTTCTGTTAAAGTATTATTGTTATCGTCTGGGTAGGGGATAATTTTGAAAAGTGGGGTTTTAGATATTAGTCTGGGTATGTGCGAGATTATTAACCAAGTAGATGTTTTTATGTTTAGAATTTGTTCAGTATTTATATCGACTATGTATTGATGATTCAAAAGTTTTGGGTTAAATATTCCGAGTCTTGTCAACTGCATGCATAATTCTATATCTTCTATGTATTCTGTGAAATGCTCTAAGTTAAATACAAGGATATTAAGTTTTTTGTCTGCATCTTGACTAATGGTGAGGTTGTTTAATATTTCAATGTTTTTGTTGACTGCGTCTAACAGTGGTTAAGTTCGTCGTTTTGGGCATTATTTGCTGTTAAACTGTTAATTTTGTCTTCTAGTTCTTCTTTGTCGTTCTGGTCTAAAGTACCAAATAGATATTTATTTACTGTACCTACAAAGTTAATAAGTCCTCTTTTGTTTCTCTTTATTATTCTGATGCCATTCATTTCACGGTTTAATTTCTCAGTTAGGTATTGGATGTGCATTAAATTTTTATATGGTTCTGTTTGCTCTAACAAGTTGTTGTAGGTGATTTGTACTTTGGTTAAATTTACGGTTAGATTATGAAATTCGTAATCTGAAGGTAGGTCCATAATTCCTGTTTTAAATATAAGATAGCCGTTTGGTGCTTTGATGGGATTAATTTCTATACTTTGTGTATGTGTTAGGGATGCCATTGATAGGAGCAGAAGCAGTAATATTGGAATGTCTGAAATTAGTCAGTATATTTGCTTTGGTGAATTTTCTTTTTTTTCTTGAATTTTGATTTGTAGTGTGTAGTTTGTCTTCCTCTGTTTGTTTCAATGAAATGTTTGTCGTGAACTTGGGTAATTTCTCCTGTTTTCTTAAATGGTGTAGTAGTTTTACTTCTAACTAACGGGGCTTGCTTGTATTTTGTATTTATATCAAAGTCATTTCTATTTTTATTTAATTTGTCAATTTGATTTATCTTATTAGCTTGAGTGTTGTAAAGGGGCGTGCCTGCATAAATGAATATATCTGCGGGTGTTCTATTTGTTGTCAAATGTTTAGTCTTGTGGTTATAAGTATAAAGGATGATTTCGAACTTAGTTTGTTTATCTTCTATGCTTGATTCTGTATTAATAACTCTTAGTTTCTCATTCACGGTTCTATGAAATCTTTCTATATCAGAAATGCCATTTTTGCTTGTTGTTATACTTATTTTAACGTTTTCGGAGTTAAGCCAATTTTGGAGTGCTACGCATATAAATGCTGAATCTTTGTCTGCTTTGATTTCTAAGGGTTTTCCCATGTCATTAAAGATTTTAGTGATTGCTCTTTTTGCTTCTAGCCAATCACGACTTTGAACTTCAACTAGAGAGGCAAATTTAGAATATACGTCAATACATGATAAAAATTGTTGATTGTCAACTAAATAAAAATCCATTACATATTTTTTTCTGGTATTAAATATTTCTGGGGTGGTTTCAAAAGTTAGTTTAGTATTTCTATTTTCTGATTTGGACAAATTGCAAATGTCGCATTCATTAATAAAATTCTGAATTAGTTTTTGGTAATCTGGGTAATAGTATTTTTCTTTGAACCAATTTATAGTTTTAGTGATACCTGGGTGAAGTAGTGTTTTATGGTTTTTCAAAATAATTTCTTTGAATTCTGCATAAGTGGGTATGTCTTTTAGTTCGGAAGTTGTTCTTAAAGTTTTGGTTCGACTATTGGAACTTATAATTTCAACATAAGCTTGTTGGAATATTAAAAAGTCTGCATCGTCATGGAAATAGATCGCGTTATTTTTTGAGCATAAATATTCTTTGATTAGTTCTTTCGCGGAATGATTAGTCATTTCTTTATAAGATATTTTAATTTTTGTTTTATGAAAGAAGCGAATAGTTTCGACTTTGTCTTCGTTGCTTTTAAGAAATTCGATTTGATGGTTGTAGAAATTCAGAGGTTTTTCAGAAATAGTTATTAAGTTGTGATTATCTTCCTGAGCACTGTGTATTCTTGCCAGGGAACTACTTGTTTCGTCTCCTAAAAAGTTTTCGTCTATTTTAACTCTAGAGAGGGCATCGGCCACATAATTTTCTTTTCCGGGTAAAAATTTTATTTTGTAATCGTATTCATTTAATCTGATTTTCCAACGCTGTAATTTCATATTGGGTTCTTTAATGTTTGTCTTCCAAAGAGATAGGGTCTGAAATATTTAGTTGCCCATACAATTGCTAATAGCTCTTTTTCTATTATTTTATCTTTGTTAATTTTGGATCCTTTCTTTAATCCAAGAGTTAAAGGTTTTGGAATCTTTGCGAAATTAGGAATAAACTTGCGGTAAAATCCGCATAAGCCCAAAAATGATTTGATTTCTTTCGGTGTTTTAGGAACCGGGAATTTCAAAATTGCTGTGATTTTGTCTGGATTTGGTTTAATGCCGTCTGTGGTTATAATGTGACCTAAGAATTCTGTTTCCCTTTTCAAGAATTCGCACTTATCTAATTGTAATTTTAAATTTGCATTGCGTAATTTAGTAAAGACTTTTTGGATTGATGCTAAATGTTCCTCCAATGAAGTGGAGTAAATGATAATATCATCCAAATTAACCAAACAATCTTTGTAGATAAGATCTTCTAGCAAATTATTCATGCATCTTTGGAATGTGGCTGGTGCATTTTTCAAGCCGAATGGCATTCGTGTGAATTCGAAATGCCCATGTTTTGTTGAGAAAGCGGTTTTTTCAATAGATTTAGGGTCCATTTGAATTTGATGGAATCCCTTGGCAAGGTCAATGGTTGTAAAATACTGGCATTTTCCTAATTTGTCAAGAATTTCATCCATTATGGGTATTGGGTATTTATCATCAACGGTAATGTCATTTAAACTGCGATAGTCTATGACTAACCGGCACTTTTTTTCTTTGGATGCGTCCTCTTTCTTGGGTACGATCCATATTTGTGAACGATAGGGCGATTCCGATTTTCGGATTATTCCCTGTTGTATCATTTCTTTTATTTGCTTATTAATTTCTTCATCAAAAATTTGGGGATGTTTATAGGGGTGCCTATATATAGGGTCTTCGTGTTTAGTACGAATGGTATGCTTAATAGTACTAGTAAAAGTCAAATTTTCACCTTTCCTGTACTGAATATCGCTAAAGTCGTATAATATTTTTTTTTAACTTTTCTCTTTCTTCTGAATTTAAATGATCTAGTCGGAATTCATTATTTTCTTCAATGTTGTTATTTATTTCGTATGCAAATGCATCGTAGTCAAAATCTACAGGGGGATAAGGAATTGATTCTGATGTCTCTTCTTCATTGTTGGTGAACTTAAAATAGAATTTATGATTTGATAATGTTACACTGTTATCATTATAATCAATAAGAGCTTGACTTGCTTTGAGGTAATTTCTACCTAAGAGTATATCATACGTAGTTGAAAAATTATGACAATAAAATTTTTGGGTTGTTTGACATAGTTTGCTGGGTGCAAAGGAAATACTTTTATTAAGCTCAATTACGCCTTTTATCGTCTGAACATTCAATTTTTCTGCGGTTTCGGGGAAATTAAAGAAGTTTTCGTTGATAAGGTTTATTGAAGAACCTGTATCAATGATACATTTAAGAGGTGTGTTGTTTATAGTTAATAAGATATAGGGGTTTCTTCCGTTTGATCTATCTGATGAATTGGTTCCGAGGCTGTCTGATGAAAATTTTCGGACCAGTCCATTCTACTCTGTCCGCTACCTGATGGCCTAATTCGTTTTGTAGGTGCGTTCAATATGCCCGAGTTTGTTTGTTGTGCATGGTTAGTAGTCATGTTTTGGTTAGGTCGGAATCTGTTAGCGTTAAAAATGTTATGCCGTTGGTAATTTGGTCGTTGGTAGTATGGTCGTTGGTAGTTTGGTCATTGGTAGTTTGGTCTAAATTGATTGTTAGGGGGTGTTATATTGGATCTTGGGTTGTGATTAACTGGTTGATAGGGTATTGGGTTATAATTGGGTTGAGGTACGAACTGATCATAACGTGGTTGAAAAGGTGTAGGGAATCTTTGAGTGTTGTTAGTAGTGTGATAGGGGGTTTTAAATGATTTCTCAAATGTGGGTTGTTTGTGGGTTGACTTATGCATATCAATAATATCTTCAACTAAGCCCTTTTCTTGTAAGAAACTTTTCAACGACAGTAAATCTGGGACATTAGTGTTTACGATTCTTAAATATATTTGCATTGGTAATTTTTGTATTAATTTCTCAGTGCTTGACTTTATGAGTCTGTGAAAATATGTTTTTTCGTATGTATCGTTTTCTAATTCTAGCTTACTCGTTAACTTTTGTTTTCTGCGTTCTGCTTCGTCCAGGAATTCTCGGATGTTGCCTTTGTAGGGGGTGTTACGGAAATTCTCCAACAGCGTCTCATTGGGTGTCCGCGGTTTAAAATTCAATATCAGCTGGTTTCGTAGATCGGTCCAGGTAGTTAAGGTTGTTGTTCCCAGGGTACGCATAACTTCGCCGCTGATACTGCGATCAATGTACCCAAGCATCACATGTTGTTGACGGGTATCATCAGTAAAATACATGGAGAGTATGTAGTCAATACGATGAATACAGGTGAATAGTGCATCGGGATTGCCGTTGAATTTTTCAACACTTCCAAGTTGGTAGACAGCTTCCGCCATACTAGATTCGGTGAGTGGTGGATGAACCATTTTATTTATTTTGAAGATTTGTTTTATTATTTGATCGTTGATATAATATTTTTTTTTTATATAGAATTTTTTGTTTTGTATTTGTTTCTTATAATTTTTTTTCTTGTGAATTTCTTATTTTTAGATTTGTTGTTTTTTTTTTATTTTTGTTTTATTGAATTTTTAGTTTTAACTTATGTATATCTCGTGTCTTCTGGCACGAAGATTCTTTTGCGGATAAAACAGGTTGTTTAGTGTCTTCTGGTATATTTCCAGTTTTTATCGGTACAAAGGTCCTGGTATTTAACTCAGGTTTGAAACCTTAGCACAAAAAGTCTTGGTTGGAAACACAAGTTTTGCACTGCACTTTAACTTTTTGTTTTATCCAACCGACTGCGCCAATTTTATTTTTTTGTTTAACGTTGATTAAAAAAAAGTCTTTATTTAATTTCAACGGAGTTGTTCTTTTACAAAGGATACTTATATTAACGTGCACTTAATGCTGAACTAACTGCTTGTGTGTTAAATATAAAAAGGAATCGCGAATTAAAAATGTAAAGGAGAACTAAACTCTAACAGAAGTGTTCGCGTATCAAGAACTGAACTGTTCGCGTAAGGAAGAACTGAACTGTTCGCGTATCGAGTGTAAAGAAGAACTAAACTGATGTCTTAAAGTTCTAAGATTATTTATAGGAGATTTTTCGGGGGTGGCGTGATTTTTGGGAGTTGGCTAAAGTGGCCTGATCGATTCTGATTGGTCACTTCGAAGATTTGTTTTGGATAATGATTTCCCACGAAAAGGGTGTAAAGTGATCTTCTTGTTTTGGACGCTGCAGCTGCGCGTATGAGTTAGATGGGGTCATTTGTTTATAATATAAAGAGGGGTCAAGATTTGCTTAGCTTGCATTTTTACGTGTGGGAATTGGATGGGGTGAATTGTTTATAACAAAATTAAAGAGGGTCAAGATTTGCTGAATTAGCAATTTAAAGATGGGGTGAATTGTTTATAATAAAGTAATAAGAGTGGTATTATATGGGGAGGCGGATATATTACTATATATATATATATATATATACTAGCTGTCCCGGCCACGCGTTGCAGTGGATAATTTTTATAGTTTTTTTGTCAACTGGATCACCAACCATAATAACAGCAACCTTATTAACAGTTGGAGTATTGATTCTGCTGGCATGTACACCTAGTGGTACTTTGTCAGCTTTTATGAGGATTTGATAGTTGTCATTTTGCACTCTCTCTCTCTTAATCAATCGAATTAGTTGATTCTTGTCTTCTTAAAAAATTTCCAGCGAAAGTACAATTGTTTTTTCCTCGGCTTGCTCAATAAAATTATTATGGCATCAAGTTGTCACGCGCTCTTCACAATCGCCCATAAAATAAATTTGTAAAAAAAATACATTAAAAATGTGGCGGTCCCTAGCCAACCCTAGAAAGTTGGCGGCGTAAAATACGTGCTGGCAACCCTAATCAACGATAGAGATATCCATATCCATATCCATCGCTAAACACTCCATGTACGAGGGCAGTCCGATAAGAACAAAGCCTACTAATTTCTGAACGCACGCGTAATATTTTTCAATCTTTTTTAAAAAAATACACATAGTTTATTGATCCATTTTAAATAGTTCTATGAACGCATGGATAAATGTCAATCATTACTTACAGATTTTGACAAAAAAATTTGACAGCTCCTTGGCGATATGTAAACAAACTTCAACAGTCTGTAAATATGAGAGTTGCAGTGTTGAACGATCTATCTGCTGATGATTTCTCATTGATCATATTAATATTGTTTTGTATTATTGCATTACGTTCATCAAAGTCCAAATTAATTCAGCTAAAAGTTAACACGACATTCTTTGACTGTTAGGCGGTACGAAGTTCGCCACTTTAGCTAGTAATAAATATTTACAACTCCTTAGCTAGTAATAAATATTTACAACTCCTTAAATATATAAATCAGACGGTCGTTTTTTTTTTTTAACTTTTTATAGTATCTAGATTTTACAGTTTTAAATTAGACAGATCATAGGCATCAAAAAGTGAAACATAGAAATATAGAAAAAATAAATCCTGGGTTTATATCTTTACAAGAATACAAAGAAGACCAGTTTTTTTTTTTTATACGCGCGAATCCCATCGGGTGCACTAAGTGCCCACAACCTCCCGCCCAACCGACCGAGGGGCGCAAACCGCATGACGTACGGCACGAGTCGCGGGGAACAGTTGACAAAAAACAGACAAGTAACGAAAGCTACAGCTATTTACGAGCTAAGTAGGGGATGATAGAAGATTTTAGTACTGATAAAGAGAGCTCTGGGCTGATCACACGATAAAGTCGATTATAATCAGCCGACAGGACTCGAAATGGATTATGCAATGCATAGTTAGTAGTACAGTGTGCAAGGGATAAGGGAATATAGTTTCTAGTAGGTCTAGATGGTACAAAGAGATCTACTTGGTGTAATACCTCAGGCGAGTCAATATCACCAATTAGGAGCTTGTGCATAAAGATAACACCAAGCATTATTCTACGGTTAGTAAGAGAAGGAAGGTTAATTAAAAGAAGTCTACTAGAGTACGATGGCAGGTTGACATTGCTATCCCAGTTAAGACCACGAAGAGCAAAAAGCAGAAATTGTTTTTGAATAGATTCAATTCTAATTTGGTGTGACTCATATTGAGGTGACCATATGCATGATACGTACTCCAAAATAGAACGGACCAAAGAGGTATAGAGAATTTTGGTAGTGTAAGGATCATCGAATTCTTTCGACCATCTTTTGACAAAACCAAGAACGCCTGTGGCTTTAGCGATTATCGTAGAGATATGGGAGTTGAAGGTTAATTTACGATCCATGAGTACACCTAAATCATTCATTTCATCAAGGCGTTCTAATGGAGTGTTGTTCAAGGAATATGTCATCATTTGAGGAGAGGTCCTATAGAACGACATTACCTTGCACTTAGTGGTGTTTAAGTTTAAAAGATTGTGCTGACACCAACACTGAAAATTATTAAGATCAGCTTGCAATCTACTGGACGAAACCATATTGCTATAGCTAAGGCAAAGCTTAACATCGTCAGCATACATGAGCACATGTGAATGATGCAAGACGGAAGGAAGATCATTTATGAAAAGGGTGAACAGCAACGGACCAAGATGACTACCCTGGGGCACCCCCGAAGTCACATTGATGCATCTGGAAAAGGAAGACTTAAAATAAGACCTTTTGTGTTCTACTTGTCAGATACTCACGAATCCAACGGAGTAGAATATTTGGGAAGCCAATTGCATTTAACTTTATAAGCAATAACTTATGGTTAACAGAGTCAAAAGCCTTACTGAAATCTGTATATATGACATCAGTTTGCTTTGCACTTTCAAATCCTTTGATTGTCCTAGATGTAAATTCTAAAAGGTTAGTGGTTGTTGATCTACGTTTCACGAAACCGTGTTGGGCTGGTGAAATTATAGAACTACAAAAATGTTGCAATTGAAAAGTTACAATTTTTTCAAAAGCTTTTGGAATAGCGGACAACTTGGAAATACCCCTATAGTTAGAAACATCAGACTTACTACCCTTTTTATGGAGAGGAATTATAAATGATTCCTTCCAAATCAACGGGAAAGCGGAGGTTTCAACAGACAACGAGAATAATTTCTGAATAGGCTTACATAACGATTCAGCGCAAAATCTGAGTACACAACCAGGAATCCCATCGGGACCTGGCGCGTACACAGGTTTGACTTGCTTAAGCACGCTGAGAAGTGAACTTTCGTCAATTAAAGGATTGAATATGCAATTTGACTTTTTTAACTCATAAGAATACGGAGAGTTTAAGTGGTATTCCGTTAAGGAATAGGTTGTTTTGAAAAAATCAGCAAACATATCGGCAATGGCCTGATCACTGTCCGCAGTCTTATTTCCAAAAGTTAAATATGATGGGCTTATGCTCGTCTTGCGTTTAGCGTTCACAAAGTTGTAAAACTGCTTAGGATCACTGTAAAACTGAAGTTTACATCGCCGAAGATAATCCTTGTAGCATTTTGTATTTAGCTTCATGAAATTTGAACGAGCAATAGCATATTTAGAAAAATCTGATGGACGACCTGCCTTTTTATAACTCTTATAATATCTCGACTTAACATTTCTTAAATTGGACAGCTCCAATAGTGTTAGGGTCAAGCCTCGAAATAAATATCTGTTTTTTGGGTGGTATACCGACAAGTGAACTCGACACACCAGAAGGCACAGCAGCCACAGCACTGGGCGCTGAAGCTACTGCGGCTGACAATGCTTTACGAGCCCCTCTTGTCAATATCTGATTGGGAATATCCTTGGGGCAGGATAACTTGCGTGATTCCATTACCGGGGGAAATTCCAATGGAATCCACACAATTGGATGAAATCGGACTTTTAAACGATATCAAGTGCCGTGAATTCGGTGTGTTTGAATCATTAGTCGTGTTCGGAACAGCGAGAGTAAGAGACACTGGCGGACCGGGGGACAAATTCCTAGGGATGGTCTTCTTTCGCTTCGGGGATTCGTTTAATAGTTTAAAACTATTAAACTGAGTTTCCAGTGATGAAAACTCATCCCGAAGCTTCATAAGACCAGCCGACAGGTTTTTAAATCCCTCACGAGTGCGCCTCATGAATACACGCATCTCTCTCTCGGCATCCCGACACGCTTCACAACTCCATTTGAGGCCCCCACCATTTCCGAGGCTGTCTTTTACCTTGACTGTGTAACCAGCACATTTAAAATGCATAACGTTGTCACACAGCCAACAAAGCAAAAAATCTTCCTGGGCTTTGAGAGGGTGAGGGCACTTCTTATTTGAGCAGACCGACATTGTTAGATTATACTCAATTTTATTAATAGTAAATATTAATAACAGAAAAATAAACTAACAGAAGTAAAAAAAAGATTTATGTAAAAAATAGGGCGTATACGAACCAAAAGTCCCACACAAGGGTTAAGGTGCAGCAGCTGCTTTCAAGACGAAAGAGAAAAAAGTTAAGAGCAGTGAACGCACAACACAAAACAGATCACAAACGCGAGATTAACTAACGCGAGAATAACGGGCGCTAACACAAGCAAATATAGAAAAGAGAGCAAGAACACGCAAACAACACTGTGTACAGAAGAGATCGCGAGTGCATGCAGGTAAAGCACAAACGAAAAAATCAAAGTATATGAGACACAACAACAAAGCAAAGAGTTTCGTTGTTGGTTTAATACAAAAAGTAACAATAGCTTTGATTTAATGTTAAGCAACAAATCGAAACGAAAGAACAATTAATTGTGATAGATAATTAATTAAAAAAGCTTTTAAGCAATTTTGACAAAATAAAAATTCACGATATAAGCAGGAAAGAATTAATAGTGAGAGCGCCCAGAAAAACACGACCGGCATAATATAACGCATTTTTCAAGTATTCGTTAATTTTGGCGATATGTAAACAAACTTCAACAGTCTGTAAATATGAGAGTTGCAGTGTTGAACGATCTATCTGCTGATGATTTCTCATTGATCATATTAATATTGTTTTGTATTATTGCATTACGTTCATCAAAGCCCAAATTAATTCAGCTAAAAGTTAACACGACATTCTTTGACTGTTAGGCGGTACGAAGTTCGCCACTTTAGCTAGTAATAAATACTAGAAAACCCGGCAAACGTTGTTATGCCATATATGTAAATAATTTTCTAGTAATAATAATTCTAGCTGACCCGGCGAACTTTGTTCCGCCTTAATAATGGCGATAAATAAACAGATTGTGTTTTTTTTTTGGAAAAAATACAAAAAAAAATTAAATAACTACATTAATCATTCATTATTATTTCTGTATTTAGTACATAGGTTGCTCTTCACTTAAGTACCTTGTGATACACGACATTTTTTGTTTTTTTATCAGGCGCAAAAACAAACAACGCAGATGGTCTTCCGACCCGTGAACATGCCACGTATAATTGACCATGGGAAAAACATGAATGTTCTAGATTTAAACCACAAACTTTTAAGGATTGGCCTTGTGATTTGTTGATGGTCATGGCAAATGCAAGACGTATCGGAAATTGAAGTCTTTTAAATTCAAACGGCATATCGGTTGGGATCATCGGGATCCTCGGAATGAGAACTTTCTCACCTTTGAATTTTCCTATCATTATCGTATCGTAAATTACATTGTTCATCAATTTATTAATCACCAAACGCGTACCGTTGCACAGTTTTGGTTGGTTTATGTTTCGAAGCATGATAACTACGGAGCCAACCTTTAGGCGCAAATTGTGCGGTGGTAAGCCAGGCACGTCCAAAGAGTTTAAAAATTCAATTGGATAGTTGGTGGCTTCATCTTCATTTGTGACGCAGTCAATAGATTTGTATGAATGCATTGTTCCAATGATCTTATTTTGAATTATGTAGTTTAGGTCATCTACATCTTTATTCTTAGCCGCTAAAATTGCTCGCTCACTCAACCATTCATTATTTTTGTAGTTAGAAATAATATTTGGAAATACATTGTTGATAAGTTCGTCTTTTGATGAGACAAAATTACAGAAATTATTTGGAAATGATAATAATCCGCTCGATTCATCGACAGGTACTTGACCATTACCGATAGTCAGCAATTGCTCCGAGAAATCTTCAGCAGATATATCATTAAGCAATGTAACTCTCATGTTTGTTGTCAGCTGCAGTTTCTTCACATAGCGCCATAGATTTGACGATTTAAAGCAAGCGTTTATTTCATCGGCAGCCGTAGATCTTGGAATTACTGGCAGTATTTGGCGGAAATCGCCAGACAGTAAAATCATTGCTCCTCCAAAACATCTCGAGTCATTGCTTAAATCTTTTAATGTTCGGTTAAGTGCTTCTAATGCACGTTTATGCGCCATTGTGCATTCGTCCCAGATGTATCTTGTTCTGCGTCGCAAATTATCTATTTGTTGCCTTCTGTTGTTCGCTCGACGATTCTGCATTGCAAACCGAGCTGTTTCACGGGCTGCTTCACTTTGCTCTCGTGATTGAGAAGCACGAAGTCGAGCCATACTATCGCGGCGCTGTTCACGTGCAATTTCTTCTTCAGTCCTTTCATTTGCAGTATTTTGTATTCTTCTTGCATTACGGCTTTGTCGGGAAAGATTCGATCGTCTTGGTCGCGGCATTATTAATTAAACTTCACTTCACTTCAATCCACTTGATAGAAAGAGTTTTTTTAGTTTGAGTTCAACGATGACATATGTATATATGACATATGACATATGTAATCCGGCAAACTTTGTTCCAAAATATTTCACTTATTTCTTAATGTCAAGATACACGGGAACGCTGTCGAACGGGATAAAAAGTATCCTATGTCCTTTTCCTGGCTCTAAGCTACCTCCCTACCAATTTTCAGCCAAATCTGTTCTGCCGTTCTTGAGTTATAAGTGGTGTAACTAACACGACTTTCTTTTATATATATAGATTTAAAACTCCTTAGCTAGTAATAAATATTTACAACTCCTTAAATATATAAATCAGACGGTCGTTTTTTTTTTTTAACTTTTTATAGTATCTAGATTTTACAGTTTTAAATTAGACAGATCACAGGCATCAAAAAGTGAAACATAGAAATATAGAAAAAATAAATCCTGGGTTTATATCTTTACAAGAATACAAAGAAGACCAGTTTTTTTTTTTTTATACGCGCGAATCCCATCGGGTGCATTAAGTGCCCACAACCTCCCGCCCAACCGACCGAGGGGCGCAAACCGCATGACGTACGGCACGAGTCGCGGGGAACAGTTGACAAAAAACAGACAAGTAACGAAAGCTACAGCTATTTACGAGCTAAGTAGGAGATGATAGAAGATTTTAGTACTGATAAAGAGAGCTCTGGGCTGATCACACGATAAAGTCGATTATAATCAGCCGACAGGACTCGAAATGGATTATGCAATGCATAGTTAGTAGTACAGTGTGCAAGGGATAAGGGAATATAGTTTCTAGTAGGTCTAGATGGTACAAAGAGATCTACTTGGTGTAATACCTCAGGCGAGTCAATATCACCAATTAGGAGCTTGTGCATAAAGATAACACCAAGCATTATTCTACGGTTAGTAAGAGAAGGAAGGTTAATTAAAAGAAGTCTACTAGAGTACGATGGCAGGTTGACATTGCTATCCCAGTTAAGACCACGAAGAGCAAAAAGCAGAAATTGTTTTTGAATAGATTCAATTCTAATTTGGTGTGACTCATATTGAGGTGACCATATGCATGATACGTACTCCAAAATAGAACGGACCAAAGAGGTATAGAGAATTTTGGTAGTGTAAGGATCATCGAATTCTTTCGACCATCTTTTGACAAAACCAAGAACGCCTGTGGCTTTAGCGATTATCGTAGAGATATGGGAGTTGAAGGTTAATTTACGATCCATGAGTACACCTAAATCATTCATTTCATCAAGGCGTTCTAATGGAGTGTTGTTCAAGGAATATGTCATCATTTGAGGAGAGGTCCTATAGAACGACATTACCTTGCACTTAGTGGTGTTTAAGTTTAAAAGATTGTGCTGACACCAACACTGAAAATTATTAAGATCAGCTTGCAATCTACTGGACGAAACCATATTGCTATAGCTAAGGCAAAGCTTAACATCGTCAGCATACATGAGCACATGTGAATGATGCAAGACGGAAGGAAGATCATTTATGAAAAGGGTGAACAGCAACGGACCAAGATGACTACCCTGGGGCACCCCCGAAGTCACATTGATGCATCTGGAAAAGGAAGACTTAAAATAAGACCTTTTGTGTTCTACTTGTCAGATACTCACGAATCCAACGGAGTAGAATATTTGGGAAGCCAATTGCATTTAACTTTATAAGCAATAACTTATGGTTAACAGAGTCAAAAGCCTTACTGAAATCTGTATATATGACATCAGTTTGCTTTGCACTTTCAAATCCTTTGATTGTCCTAGATGTAAATTCTAAAAGGTTAGTGGTTGTTGATCTACGTTTCACGAAACCGTGTTGGGCTGGTGAAATTATAGAACTACAAAAATGTTGCAATTGAAAAGTTACAATTTTTTCAAAAGCTTTTGGAATAGCGGACAACTTGGAAATACCCCTATAGTTAGAAACATCAGACTTACTACCCTTTTTATGGAGAGGAATTATAAATGATTCCTTCCAAATCAACGGGAAAGCGGAGGTTTCAACAGACAACGAGAATAATTTCTGAATAGGCTTACATAACGATTCAGCGCAAAATCTGAGTACACAACCAGGAATCCCATCGGGACCTGGCGCGTACACAGGTTTGACTTGCTTAAGCACGCTGAGAAGTGAACTTTCGTCAATTAAAGGATTGAATATGCAATTTGACTTTTTTAACTCATAAGAATACGGAGAGTTTAAGTGGTATTCCGTTAAGGAATAGGTTGTTTTGAAAAAAATCAGCAAACATATCGGCAATGGCCTGATCACTGTCCGCAGTCTTATTTCCAAAAGTTAAATATGATGGGCTTATGCTCGTCTTGCGTTTAGCGTTCACAAAGTTGTAAAACTGCTTAGGATCACTGTAAAACTGAAGTTTACATCGCCGAAGATAATCCTTGTAGCATTTTGTATTTAGCTTCATGAAATTTGAACGAGCAATAGCATATTTAGAAAAATCTGATGGACGACCTGCCTTTTTATAACTCTTATAATATCTCGACTTAACATTTCTTAAATTGGACAGCTCCAATAGTGTTAGGGTCAAGCCTCGAAATAAATATCTGTTTTTTGGGTGGTATACCGACAAGTGAACTCGACACACCAGAAGGCACAGCAGCCACAGCACTGGGCGCTGAAGCTACTGCGGCTGACAATGCTTTACGAGCCCCTCTTGTCAATATCTGATTGGGAATATCCTTGGGGCAGGATAACTTGCGTGATTCCATTACCGGGGGAAATTCCAATGGAATCCACACAATTGGATGAAATCGGACTTTTAAACGATATCAAGTGCCGTGAATTCGGTGTGTTTGAATCATTAGTCGTGTTCGGAACAGCGAGAGTAAGAGACACTGGCGGACCGGGGGACAAATTCCTAGGGATGGTCTTCTTTCGCTTCGGGGATTCGTTTAATAGTTTAAAACTATTAAACTGAGTTTCCAGTGATGAAAACTCATCCCGAAGCTTCATAAGACCAGCCGACAGGTTTTTAAATCCCTCACGAGTGCGCCTCATGAATACACGCATCTCTCTCTCGGCATCCCGACACGCTTCACAACTCCATTTGAGGCCCCCACCATTTCCGAGGCTGTCTTTTACCTTGACTGTGTAACCAGCACATTTAAAATGCATAACGTTGTCACACAGCCAACAAAGCAAAAAATCTTCCTGGGCTTTGAGAGGGTGAGGGCACTTCTTATTTGAGCAGACCGACATTGTTAGATTATACTCAATTTTATTAATAGTAAATATTAATAACAGAAAAATAAACTAACAGAAGTAAAAAAAAGATTTATGTAAAAAATAGGGCGTATACGAACCAAAAGTCCCACACAAGGGTTAAGGTGCAGCAGCTGCTTTCAAGACGAAAGAGAAAAAAGTTAAGAGCAGTGAACGCACAACACAAAACAGATCACAAACGCGAGATTAACTAACGCGAGAATAACGGGCGCTAACACAAGCAAATATAGAAAAGAGAGCAAGAACACGCAAACAACACTGTGTACAGAAGAGATCGCGAGTGCATGCAGGTAAAGCACAAACGAAAAAATCAAAGTTTATGAGACACAACAACAAAGCAAAGAGTTTTGTTGTTGGTTTAATACAAAAAGTAACAATAGCTTTGATTTAATGTTAAGCAACAAATCGAAACGAAAGAACAATTAATTGTGATAGATAATTAATTAAAAAAGCTTTTAAGCATTCGCGATATAAGCAGGAAAGAAATAATAGTGAGAGCGCCCAGAAAAACACGACCGGCAAGGTTGAGAGTTCAATCTGAATCTCAATTTGTAGCAAGAATTAGCTCATAGAGTTTAAAAAAGTTATTTTAACGAAAGCAACGGGGACGAGGCGTCTATTTGCAGGTGGTAACCAAAAAGATAGATCAATGGTTGAGTCCAAAGTTGGATGAAAACTGTCTTTGGGGATCAATTCTCGAAACTGTACAGTCAGAAGAATCTAACATAAATATGAGATCTAAGTGATCTCACACTTATATAACGGACTGTAAAAACTTGGGTTAAGGATAACTCAACAGCAAGGAAGACTTATCTGATGGAAACCATGAAAGGCAGATTAAAATTAAATTCCAAAATCGGAAAGAAGCGAAGAGACAAAGATTGAATTTTGTTTTGAATTGATGGCAATTTAGAGGGTGTTCTAACATTTGTCTAGTCAAAACGCGGATTACGATAGTTTAAAATTTTTGCTACGCCCACTTCCGCCACTAAAATATAGAAAAAAAATAATTACTAGAGCAGTTCTTAATGAATTACATTCTATTGGCACACCTGTTAATGTGGTCATAATGCATCATCTGACGAAATTCAGTCGAAATCGGACAATAAATATCGGAGATATACGAATTTAAGTTTCGTGCTAAAACACCATGTTCGAGATCGCCTGTGGCGAGTGTGAGCGAGATAGCATGCATTCGAAGGTTTTGTATTAAATCGATGGTGATTTCGAAGATGTTTGTCAATGTCAATGTCGTCAATGTCGGCAGGGACGACTTGATTGCTTCGTTTTTTCATATGTATAATAATAGGTCATTTTTGTGTAAAAAACCATAACTCAATTTGGAATGCATATGTATGTATGTACATGTGCATAAATATTATGCCTATAAGTCACATGAGCAAATCAAGGCCTTGAGTGGGATCGCCAAACTTATATTGCAGCGACTCAAAGAGTGCGTACCCAAATGCGTAAATCCACCTGTTCTCTCTTTCTCTTTTGGCTGTTGCTAACCAATAGAAGCTTAAGTTTGTATGTTTGTAACCATTGGCTAATTGTACTTTTTTGAAAGTCAACTTATATTTTAAAATAGATTCACCACAAAAATGCAAAAAGTATTATTAACAGAAAATATATAACAGCAAAGGCTATCATTGCGATAATAATAACCAAAACCTACAGTTATGCTACGGTTGAGATGATTTTAGGTCATCGAAAGCCGATGACTAGTAGCTAGTATCTTAGTTCTACACATGAAGAGAAAACTATACTTCTAAGAAGCGCAATTCTTCACAAGTCCTCATAGTTGGTATTTATATATTTTTTATTACCAAATTGTCTAAGTTGTTAACATTATTTTTATTTCTCAACCAGTTTGAATCGACATTGTCGGCAAACATTTACATACTCAAATGGAGAGTACCCTAAAATTCATCACCAGCTTTTTGTCAATTACCACGAAGCATCAAAGCATCCTTATTCTGAACGAAATTCAGATTTTTAGGAACGACTATTGTTTGAATGTTGCCAAATTTAGAGCAACTATCTTCGTATCAATCAAATTTATATTAAGTTTATTCTAGATATACATAATCTTAACCTATGTATGTATATACCAATGTTTTAAATTCAATAACATAGTGGACTAACACTAACAACTTCATAAATTTCTTGGAAAACAAACAATCAAAAAAATTTGGTCCTCGCATATATTTGGTTCAATACAATGTAGCTGATCTGCTAATTTAATGTAACATTTTAAGTTTTTAGAAGGCGTTTATATATGTAGATGATTTGTTTCAGAAAAATCGATGATAAAATGATATCGATGTTTTTCAGTCAGACCTACGCTTTCATTCTTATACATATGTCAAGGGTAATATACAAGGATTTCATAGCATATGACAGACGTGGCCATCTGCCTTCTCGCTACCACGTAGAATATTCAACTTAAATAAAACCAAACAAATATCAGCAAGAAAATTCTGTTAATTAGACAGTAAAGTAATCCCATTTTAAGTCTTTGTAGAACATTACCAACAGCACAAAAGCATTGAAATAATCTTTGTTCTCTTGGGAATATAAAGCCCTAAACCATGGGCTGATGCTGATTCAAGAATCGCAGAAAACACCAGTATAAGTAGATACATATGTATGTATGTATGTTGATGCACATACATATATATACACGCATACAGACATACACGTTTACAAAAGTCTTAGGTAAATCATGCTGTCGACTTTAAGTTACCCTCTTAAAAATTTGGATGTTATTAAAAATGAATTATAAAAAATTCACTCGTATTAAAGTTTAAACAAATTTATTCTCAATTAGTCCATTGTATCCCCACTTAACGACAATAAGTTTTCCAATTATTAACACAATTTGTGTTTATTAAAGCATTAAGAACGCTTAAAGATTTTCTTTTGTCTTTAAGATATATGTTATTAAAATTTCTCCCACAACTGCAGGAAACTCAGATTGTCACATGAAGACCATTCTGAAAACTACTAAAGCCCTCAATGTTATTATACTGTCGTCATTTTGCTAAGCCACAGAGGATTCGCCTAAGCTAATCCTCAACAAGAAAATCTCTAAATCCAAAGTATTTCTTGGATTTTATTATTTAAAGTGATTAAAAGTTATTGTTGTCTGCTGCAATTTATGTTGCTTTGGGAAAAGAACTTTACTTTCAATTCAATGACACTTTGCTGGTTTTACCAGAGAGTGATTAGAGAATCACGATAAAGTCCGCCAACCACTTTAAGGTTGTATGTTTCAGTAGCGTAGATTGGGAACGGGAGTTAGGGGCTGGAGTGGAAACCCTCACCCTTCCTCATTTAATGTTTAGTAAGGAGCGAATCCAATAGGATTAAGAATTAAAACGTAACTGAAGAATAAATTGAATTGTGCTGGAGCACAGAGTAGAGTAATCGTACTCTAAACAAGTTAAAACAGAACTTTCAGATTCTACATTGTGAAACCTAATAAAATCTCGTTTTTTCGTTATCTCTAATAAAAATAATATTCCAGAATTATTAAGAATTTATTTTAAAAGCGCATCAGTAAAATGGCGCTAGCAAACTTAAAAATTTATCATAATCAAACAGGAAAAGGAAAACATAGTACATAAATTTAAACCATTATTTAGATTTAATGAAGCAAGCAAGTCGTCCCTGCCGACATTGAGTATACCCTGTACCAACTAGTTACATTAAATAAAGTCGAACACCATCGAAATCGCCATCAATTTCAAAGAAAATTCAGTTTAACATGCCGCAACAGAGCACGCATGCTATCTCGCTCACTCTTATCAGCTTATGCCGCCCTTAGTGTTTCAGTACAAAACTTATATGCGAATATTTCCGACAGTTGTTGTCCGATTTCGACTAAATTTGGTCAGCTGAAGCAGTTTGCCTGTATAATCAGGTGTGCCAAATAAAAATACGATATCTTTCATACAGCTCTAGTTCTAGTTTTTTCCAAATTCCGGGGGCGGAAGTGAGCGTGGCAAAAATTTGAAACAAACTTGAACTGTCTATGCATTAGACGGATGTTCGCACCAAATTTGGTAGCTCTAGCTTTTATAGTCTCCGAGATCCAGGTGTTCATACAGACGGACAGACGGGCATGGCTCAATCGACTCGGCTAGTGATGCTGATCAAGAATATATATACTTTATGGGGTCGGAAACGCTTCCTTCTGCCTGTTACATACATTTTAGCGACTTTAATATACCCTTTTACCCTATGGGTACAGGGTATAAAAATAATGATTCCGGCACAATGGAGTTTAGCTTTTCTGTTTATCACTTATGAATCGATCATAAATTATGCTTGGTTAATCAGAATCTTGAGACTACGCTTGATAATTTAGTATTATTACATATCATTTAGCTTTAATGTAAAGATTTTGTAAACTGCTTCAATCATAATTTGTTTTAGATTCTCTCAATACTTTTGTTTTAGTTCACCAATACACAGTCCTCTTTCTTTTAAAGAAAGACAAAATTTCTAAAATGTAAATAGCTAAAAAGGGGTAAAAGTTAAATTAAAGTCACTAAAATGTATGAATCTGGCAGAATGAATCATTTCTTGATCAGCATCAAGAGTCGAGTTGATTGAGACATGTCCGGCCGTCTATCGGACAGACGCTGTATGAACACCTAGATCTCGGAGACTATAAGAGCTAGAGCAAGAAATTTTGATGTAAACGTTCGTCTGAGGTCTACAAAGATCAAGTTTATTTCAAATTAAAATTTTCCCGTTCATTGTTACATCTTCGCAGTTCTGGATTTTTTTTACAAATTATACAAATAAAAAATGTTTTGCAATAAAAGTATGATTGTACAATTACTCCTAATCCAAAAAAAAAAATAATTTGATAATTAGCGAACTTTTTATTTATTTTGTTGTGGTTGACCTTTTTCTACAGACATATTTTTTATTCCCTGTACCCATAGGGTAAAGTCGCCTAAATGTATGTAACAGGCAGAATGAAACATTTCCGGCCCCATAGAGTATATATATTCTTGATCAGTATGACTAGTCGAGTCGTTTGGGCCATATCCGTCTGTTCGTCCGTATGAACACCTAGATCTCGTAGACTATAAGAGCTAGACCTACCAAATTTGGCTGATAGATCCGTCTAATATGTAAGCAGATCAAGTTTGTTTAAAATTTTTACCACGCCCACTTCCGCTCCCGCAATTCAGAAAAAACGAATAACTAGAGCACTTTTAAAGGAATCACATTCTTATTTGGCACACCTTATAATGTGTTCAAAATGCACTATCTGACCAAATAAAGTCGAAATTGAACAATAAATATCGAAGATATATGAATGTGCATTTTGTACTGCAACGCCAAGGGATACATTGGCTGGCAAGTGTGAGTGAGATAGCATGCGATCGCAGTCGCTCTGTTTTAAAGGGAATTTTGTATTAATTTGATGGCGATCTCGAGTGTGTTCGACTTTGTTTAATATAACTAGTTGGTACAGGGTTGACTTGCTTGTTTCATTTTTGTTACCATTCAGAATATAAAAAAATATTTTCTGTAAATATCTTGGACTTTGAAATAAAATTCCGTCCCGAAAGGGCGAAAAAAAATTTTTATCAATAAAATTGCTAGGCACCAGATTGTTGGGAATGGGATTACTATACATTAATTAATTAGAAACATTTTCTATATTAAGTATCAGTTTTTGAAAAAATGCAGTTTTATCTACTTTTAGCTGTTTGTCTTCTCCATATGAAAGAAAATGCATCCGATGGATGTTGGATGAATTTTTCATATTCTCTTACTGTTACATCTTTGCTATTCTGGATTTTTTTTTTATAAATTGTAATGAAAAAAAATGTTTTGCAGTATGAGTAAAATTGTACAATTACTTTTAAGCCAAAAAAAAAATTATACTTACGGTGGAATTAGAAAGAATCAAAATAGACAAAATACCTGAACTTTAAATTTTTATTAAACTTTGATTATTAGCGAACTTTTAATTTATTTTGTTGAGGATGAGCTTTTTCTGGAAGTGCCAGGAATAAGCGGTAACAGAAGTCAAATTAAACAGAGTTCAGTTTATACCAGGGGTGGGTAAGTAGTGGCTCACCGAGCTCTTTCCGTTATTTTTGTGGCAGAGGTCATAAATGTGCGAGTTTGTAGACAGAGGGACGCATTTGCGAGACGCACACTCATCTGAAAGACTCACAAGCAGGGGAAAAGGTCTCGATCGCGAGCTCGAGGATGGGTCATGAATGTGCGAGTTCGTTGATAGAGGGACGCACAAGCAAATGGGGGTGGGGAAAGCGGAAAAAAAGGTCTTGATCCAAATACGGGACCCACAAGCAGAAATTTCGAGCTCGAGAAAGGGTTGTAAATGTGCGTGTTTGTTGGCAGAGGGACGCACAAGCAACTGAGGGAGGGGGAAAATGGCAAAAAGGTCGCGATCGCGAGTTCGAGAACGTAGTGATAAATGTGCGAGTTCGTGGATAGAGGGACGCACAAGCAAGTACGGGAGGGGAAAAAGGTCGCTATCGCGAGCTCGAGGACAGGTCATAAATGTGCGTCCCTCTATCCACGAACTCACACATTTTTGATCCTTTATCGAGCTTGCTATCGTTCCTTGTGCGTCCCTCAGTTGAGTGTGCATCCCGAATTTACTTGTGCGTCCCTCTCTCTACAAACTCGCACATTTATGACCTCTGCTCGGACTCGCGATCGCAACCTTTTTCTCTGCCCGGATTGATGTTTGTTGTAAATGTTGTTGTCGAGCTCACTTGTGAAATTTGGCTGAACACCACTGGTTTATACGAATGACCTCCGACATTTAAAGGTACCTATCCTTTATTTCTTAAGACAAATCACGTAGAGAAAAGCAACGCAGGAGAAGCAGGAAGAAAGCATATAAAGCAAGTTAAACTAATATTAATAGTTTGTAGCTTCAAGGAAAAAAGTAATTCGACGAAAAAATTTTTTGGTCTGATTGTTCTTATGGGAGCTCCAGCATGTAGTCAACTGAAACTTAGGACAGACATTTTTAGATATGTGTACTAAACTTCCAAATACTTATTGCTCATAAACGATATTCTTAAACAATCGTTCCTATGGGAGCTATGTGATATAATCAACCGATTCTAATGAAACTTGGATATGTTAGAAATTATGCTAAACTCATAAACAACAATTTTTTAATATTCGATTGAAAAAGATCAAAGTTATGGTAGTTAAACTCTTTTCTCGACCGATCTCTTCTATGGGACCTATATGATATAGTCATCCGATTAGAATGATTTCGAGATATTTTGCCTGCAGCAAAAGGAAGCCTGGGTGCAAAATTTCAGCTCTGTAGCTGTAAGGGTTTCTCTCTGTTGAGCTTAATCAACTTAGCTCATCGTGCTCATCAAGAATATATATACCTTATATAGTCGGAAATGCTTTCTTATATGTATGCGTCTCAAACTTCTGTCCAAAATTAATATATGTACAATTACAAGGGTATAACAAGAAGACAATAAAAGAAACCAGCCCATACAGGAAATAATTTCAACAAAGGAATTAAATAGACAATATTGTAAAAACTGAATTTTATAAGGATCATGCCTTACCATCGAGAGTTAATGGCAAAATATATATATCGGATTATATATATCGGAAATTAGTATTATATCTGATCAACACGTCACCCCAAAATCTCTCACAGTCTGAACCCTCTGATAAACATTTACAGATCGAACAACTAGACTAAACAAATGTAACCTCACAATTTAAAGCGCGAGAACGCTTAATCAGCATAAAACAATTAACCAATAGAAAGCTCACAGAAATTGCACAATATAACTAAAATGAAATGTATCTTTAGATTTTATTCCCAGTTTATATCTTTAACTGAACTAAGCATAAAATTGTAAAGTGATTTTTTTATGTGTCCTGGTCGTTAAAAACCTTATTGGCGAAGTCGGTAGCATCAGAGTGAACTAATAATTCTTTCCATGTTGAAAGTTAAAACATAGAACTAAGTAAATTTAATCACTAAAAGGTGAACCAATAATTCTCTCCATGTTTTTAATTGAAATTTAGAATTGGTAAATTAAATCACTCAAACTGATCCGACAACAAGCATCTACCTGCAGTAGTAATAAAAATATATTTCTGAAAAATTGTAAAATCGCTACTAAACTAAACCAAAGCCAACCGAGTGCAAACCAAAAGCCAACTGAGGGCAAACCAACTGAGTGAAAACCAAAAGCAAAACCAAAAGCCAATTGAGTCCAATATAAACGCCAACTAAGTGCACACCAAATTTAAAGAAAAACAAAAAAAACCAAGATGCCACTTGAACTCTCTGAAACTCACCTCAACCAAGCAAAGTCTTCATTAAGACAGGTGCCGAATTATGATGCAATCAATGAAAACCTGAGCGCATTTATCAGACGAATCCTACGAGGAACTATTGCGACGATTATACAACACCAACTATACAGGAAATCTTCGTAAGTTTATTGAAGAGTAAGAAAATAAGTCTTTTGGAATTACAAAAAAGCTCACCTTGGAAAATGACCCAAGCCAATCAATTTTGTATACTAACGCGATGAAAAACAGTCTTAAAACTGTTATAACGAGGAAACTACCAGATAGGTTGTTCATGACATTTGCTAGATATAACATAAATACTGTCAGCAATTCAAAGCAAGTAGCCCAAAGAGAAGGGTTATATGAAAATACAACTTCCGAAACTTCTCGGAGATCAATTCAAAATCAGAATCAAAATTGTCTACAAGGTGGAAGACCTTTCAGTCAAAATATTCCAAATAATAGAAGAAATCAATATTCAGTCCTAGAAACTAACAACTCACTCAAGAATTTCAACAAAAATTGAACTTTGGAAGAGCCCAAAAACCATTAAACTATCTGCAAAACCAGCAAAACAGGTCACATCAAAATCATGTTGCAAATCAGCCACATGCCTCGGAACAAGAAGAAGAAGAAGTACAAGATGTAGGGCCATTCATTCGAATAACAATGAATAGTATAATATTGCGTTGTATAGTGGACACGAATTTTTCAAAACATATCTAGACAATTTAAAAGTTCACACTATAAATGGCATTATCGAACTTGGGAAGACCGTTTTTTTAGCACCGAATAAAATTTGCCCAGAACACCAAAAATTTTATGTTTACAAATTCTCTAATAAATACGACATGTTAACAGGCAGAATGTACCTAGAAGCTTGCAATGTACTATTGGTAAAAACCCCAACATTTTGGCAGAAAATGTCCCTGAATATAATATTTTGTATACATATTAGTATTAATTTTATATAATTTCAATTTTTTTTTTCAAAATTGAACCACGCCACATACAAATATATGTATAAAAATACAAATTTATAAAAATATAAAAATGAAGATTGTTGCTTACATAAACGTTTACATTTTATGCTATATATATTTTAAATATATTTTTCATATATTTTAAATATATTTTACATATATTTGAAATATATTTTAAATATATTTTTCATATATTTGAAATAAATTTTTGATATATTTTGAATATATTTTTCATATATTTTATATATATTTTATTACACAACATTAACTAATATGTTCACATTAACGTTAGTTTTGATACATCTCATTTGCTGTAAGAAACATAAAAAAAATCATAGATCAGCAAAGGCTAATTTAGTTTTATTTTTTTCAATTTGCTTTCAATACTTGGACAAAATTTTTAATTTAGTCATCACTTTCTTCTTCTTCCAATTTAATACAATGCGTATCATAAGAGTCTTCATCAGTGTCTTGAGAATCGTTTTTATCTTCTTGGCTTTCGGCTGAATCAGCATACCTTCCATATGTTTTAGAAGAATTGTATTCCTCTAAAAGTTCAAGAACTTCTGTTGGCAAATTCTTTTTTCTATATCGCCTAGCTCGTTCTTTTCAGCTAAGGCTAGAAATAAGTGGGTCAAATGAGTCAAGTGCTCTGCTAAACACATCACTTATATTTTGCAATCTACTGCTCTTTCTAGCATGTAATATCGATCGCTTTTATAAATTTTAGTTCGTGCTTCAGACGCGTTTTCACCCAAAACCCCCACTGGAACTATACAGCTATCCATTATTTGATGTCCATGCACCAAAATTTTGTGGATGGTTGGAGACATTGGATACCAAATATATTTTTACATATACTTATTGAAGGTTTTCTCACACAGATCTTTAAATTTCATGGAGTTCACCTTATATTCGGAAAAAATATTTTATTAATATGATATAAAAATTTCGATTGCATTTTTGCATATTAAACTTAATAAATCTAACAAATTGTTTGAATTTAAGCTGAATTACTTTAAGTTGATCGTTCGATACTTTGTCTTTGCCTATTTTCTGCACGATATAATTTTTTACAGGGCTTTCTTGGCGAGAATAGAGAATGGAGTTGCAGAACTAGCAAGAAGTCTTTTCAATATTGGATTTAGCAAAGATTAAACGACAAATTGTTTTTAAAACATTTCAAATACCTTTCTCGACTCAAAAGTTACAATTCACGAAACGCTCAAGTCAGTTTTAGTTTTGATCTAGAAATACACATAGCCACCATTGGATAATAAATCACAATAACTGCAAAATTCATGTAAACAACTTATTTTACATACCTTCTTGAATTTTTTCCGTAATTTAACTTTTCCACAATTGCAAAATATAAAGTTTTGTGCACGCTAAAAGTCGAAGAAGTTTTTTCATATAAATAGTACAACACTGAAACAGCTAACTTTGGCTAAGCGTAAATCATTAATATCGACTCAATCATCTAAATGATGAAGAAAGGGAAAAATTAAAACAAATTCTATATGAATTCAGTGACATACAGGTGAAAAGGTGAAAATTTGTATTTTACAAGTGCCATACAACACTCGATTAATACTAAACATGAAGACCCAATTTACAAACACCCTTAAAAAAGCCCTCAAACATTTGACGAGGAGGTTATCAAACAAATTAATCAAATAATCGAACAGGGTATTATTGGCAAATCGAAATCTCCCTTCTGTTCACCTAATTGATTCGTTACAAAGATGGAAGATAAAACGAAACGAATTCGACTGCAAAATCAAGCAAGTCGTCCCTGCCGACATTGAATATACCCTGTACCAATTAGTTATATTAAAAAAAGTCGAATACCCTCGAGATTGGCATTAATTTAATTCAAAATGTCCTTTAACATGTAGCAACAGCGAACGCATGCTATCTTGCTCACGCTTGCCAGTCAATGTCGCCTTTGTCATTTCAACACAAAACTGATAGGGGTTTATTGTCTGATTTCGATGTTTATTGTCTGATTTCGACAAAATTTGGTCAGCTGATGCAGTTTGGCTATATAATTATGAGTGTTAAGTAAGAGTACGATATCTTTAGTACACCTAATTCGTTTTTTCTAAATTGCGGGGGCGGAAGTGGGCGTGGCTAATATTTAAAACAAACTTGATCTGCTTGGACATTAGAGGGACAGACGGACATGTCAATCGATTTGAAAAAAAAAATTATTAGTTCAAGAAAAAAAAAATTTGCTACGTTGATTATCAATACCTAATACAAAATATAATTAACAAAAGTCAGATATGCAGCATCGCAAAAACAGAAAACGGTAATACAAAGTTAACGTTTGGAACAACTCCAGAAACTCCAAAAATATATAATGGGTTTCTACACCATTGATAATCTACAGTTCCTCTCCTGCATAGATATTTATTTCAAATTTGCCACACTCGTGGAAGTAAAATCTAGAGATTGGTTAGAAGCCAAAAGAGCAACTTCGAGTATTAAATGAGATAGGTAAACCAGAAGATACAAAGGCAGACAAAGACTCAGTAGCATTTCAAAATTGGCTTAAGGGCTATATCTACTTGTAATTTTAAAAAAAAATTAAAAATTTTTTTTTTTGCATATATTAAATGAACACATATTTAAAAATATTGTGTAAAAATTTCGATCCGGCAATTAGTTTCAAAGAAATTAACTAATATGTGAAGACGCATACGCGCGTTTTAACCTAGATTTAACATTTTGTAAACTTTAACAGAGTTTTTCTCGAAACTATTTTTTCAAAGTCGGTGAGCAAGATTTCTTGGAATCGGCTCAACCGATTGGATTGAAATTTTCACACGATATTCTTAGATATTTTTTTCAGGTAATGATCGAAGGAAAAAGGATTCTGAAAATTATTTCGATTTTTTAAGCCACTTCAAAGTCAAAAAATTTTAGAAAAAAAACGATGTTTTTTTTTAGGAAGGACCATTTTGTTAAAAATCGAAATTTTGACTAATCCTTCGATCAATACCTGTATTCATCTATTCTCTTTATAAATGTTTTGGATTTTTGATATTCACCGCAAGACACCTTTTTTTGGAGGACCTCCATTAGATGTCCTGCAGGAGCTAAGCGTTCCAATATTTTTTGAAAAACATAACAAATTCTAATATTTTATGTTTTCATTCAATAAA
Organism: Drosophila austrosaltans; assembly: GCA_035045865.1. Lineage (NCBI taxonomy): Eukaryota > Metazoa > Arthropoda > Insecta > Diptera > Drosophilidae > Drosophila > Drosophila austrosaltans. Next base: position 10,806,502 of record JAWNOQ010000003.1, read on the forward strand.
CAGCCTCGTCACAAAAAATTTAAAAAAAAGCACGATTTTTTGGGCTTACAAGTAGATATAACCCCTTAAAGAAGAAAACGCAGAAACAGAAATAAATACCAGCAAAAACGGCATTGCAGATATCAAAAGATTTCATAAAAACCATTAACGAAAAACTCAGAATTATCAATAGCGAAAACAATATTGAAGACAAAGTAACAAAGCACCAAAAAGAATACCAGCAGACATTTTCATTTATGCAGGAACCCCAGAATACAAGACTTAAGTTAATAAAATAAATTAAATCCAACATTTAAATAAAAATAGACATAATTTCGATATTGACAATCGATACAAACAAGCACCCATAATAAAATCTAAAACGACAAAACCATTCAAGAAGACAGGACACATAACCAAATTGGACGAAAAACGCTTTGAAGAACGAAACATAGGACAGAAAGTCACCTATTAAAAATCAAAATTCAAGAAGAAAAAGAAAGTTAATGAAAGGAAATTGGATAACTAATTACAGATCTACAATCTAAGATGACGCTAACACTTGATATAATATTTCTTATATTCGATCATCCCACAACAAAAGCATTGAAATCAACCCTATAAAAGTACCGAACAGTTACTTCATCTTCAAGACCGGGACAATGGATTTAGCGACATCATTATTTAAAAGTAATGCTTTCACAAGTCGACATTACTTATAATAGCATGATGCAGCAAGCTAAAGAGTTTGATAATATAATTCGCATTGAATACTTAAAAGAGAAACTAAATAAAGAAATTAATGGAATAGAAGGTGTAAAAAGAAATTAACGTGGCTTAATTAAAGCTGTTGGAATAGTTTACAAATACCTTTTCGGAACTTTAGATAACTAAGACAAATAAAACCTAGAAGTACATAGTGTCCAAGCTAATGAATTAAATTATTGATGCGGTAAACAAAGGATTAGAAGTTAGGAATTCCATAATAGCAGAAAATGAGATGACAGTTAAGGGGTAAGGGTTAGACAGAGACGTAAAAAATTGACCATTTTCAAAATATTCTTTTTTGTAGTAAAAATTCTTTCTTCAAAAAAGTAATAATGCAGCATTAACATTTGATGTCTAAACTTAATTTTACATATTTAAAAAAAAAATCAAAATTTTCATAGTTATGGCTGTTTGTTTTGACCCCTTCTCAAAAAATGACTTTGTGGTAACCACGATAGATCCTTAAGAATTCATCCATAGTCCATCGGACAAAAAGAATTAGTTCTGGAATTGAAAAATCTCGTACTTAAACGAAGTTTTTAATTTTTTTTTAAAATAACAAAATGGCATCGTTTTGAAATTTTTTTTTGTTGAATTTTCGAAAACAAAATATCTTTGTTTGATCGAAAAATTTAGTTAAAAATTTAGTTAAAAATCCTTTGATTACAAAAGAGAATTTAAATGAGAATTTCATTTAAATCGATTGATCGGTTTTCGAGCTAGAGTGGTCACCGGGTTGGAAAACATAGATTTGAGAAAAACGAAAAACGGCCTTACAAAAGCAGGTATTTCTTGAAAAAGATTTATCGGATTGGCTTCAAATTTTTAGACAATATTTTTATTATATAATACTTTAGGGAAATGCAAAAAAAAAAAAAAATTGATTTCTTCAAAATTCTAACTACCCTTAAGATACTACCCTTAGATGTTTTAATATAGAGATGGGCTGCAGCTCACTAGATTAAGAATTTAACCCAAAATTATTAAAGCACAATTATCTAAAAAAATAAAAATTCGGAAAAGTTATTAAACACGGGGACGTCTTTGTAGCTTTAAACTGATACCATTGAAATGTTAATAATTTAAAACATACTTCGAGAAATCATAAAAACTCCAATCTTTGAGATACTACTTTTTCCAGATGAAAATAAAAATATTTTAACTAAAAACTCACACGATAAACATAATTTGGAAAATTATACCCTTTACAAAAGTAAAAATAATAAATGTATAAAGTATACTAATATACAAAGCTTAATCATATTTGTGGAAACAATGAACTTTTCATAGAAGGCAATGATATTATTAAAATTTATGATGGTTCATTACAACTTGATGAAATGTCTATTGTTACTCACTCCTTGATTATTCTCAGAATATTTATGTAACCATCATATCACCAGAATAGCTCCAATATTTTACATACGAACAAAAGAATTTATAAACCAACAAACGAAGTGTGTTAATGTATATCAAATTATTACAATAACTACTTTAATAATTACAATTATAAGTTTATGCATATATCTAATCTATAAATTTAAGGCAATGCTATATAGCTTCACTTTAAAGCACTTTTATAAAATAAAAAAAAAAAACCTATGGAGCAAATCGAATTACCCGTTGTTGTCACAAAAGAAAGCACTTCGCTTTACTCTATTGTATCTGCCTGAAGACAGGCTATTTTTTTAAGGATGGGGGAGTCATATATCCAACCAACAAAAATTCCAAAATAGTGTATAGTAGAGTTAAAATTTTGAATAATGCATTGAATCCCCTTTTTTGTGTTTGAATAGATTACTTCTTTTGAGAAAAAAAAAACAAAACCAAGGCAATTCAATATCAGTTTTGTTTATTTTTTTTCCTTCAGTCTTATTTCTATTTAATCTAAATTAATTAATTAAACCTTTAGTGTAATTTGTATTTAATCTTATCTTAACTAAACATGAGTACATTATCAATGCTCACAGATGTTCTAGCTATGTTGGGAATTCGAATATACCTTTATTTATCAACAACAACACAATTAAAGATCTTTTGCGTGGGATAATTAAACAAGCCGCAAGTGTATCGGAACCATTTTATTATTATTTACTGCATGGATATACAAAATGCGTTAGCTTTTGATGCATTTTGAATGTAGTATCTTCTTCATATTCATTCTTTTATTCATTTTTATTATTATAACAACTAAACCCGGCTTAGCAAGTAATTTTTCAATACGAATGCAAAACCGTGGAAATTAGTTCGTGCGTTCTGGAGTTATAGCGTCAGGGAGGAAAACGCGACTTATTTTTATATATAAGACTAGCGACTTGGTAAATCACATTTCTTGTTTTTATACCCTGTACCCATAGGGTAAAAGGGTATATTAAAGTCGCTAAAATGTATGTAACAGGCAGAAGGAAGCGTTTCCGACCCCATAAAGTATATATATTCTTGATCAGCATCAACAGCCGAGTCGATTGAGACATGTCCGTCTGTCCGTCTGTCCGTATGAGCCACGCGATCTCAGAGACTATAAGAGCTAGAGCTACTAAATTTGGTGTGAGCATGCGTCTAATGTCAAAGCAGATCAAGTTTGTTTCAAATTTTAGCCACGCCCACTTCCGACCCCGAAATTTAAAAAAAACGATAACTAGGGCTGCTTTCAAGATGTCGTATTCTTACTTGGTAAATCTAATTATATACCCAAACTGGACCAACTGACCAAATTTTGTCAAAATCGGACAATAAACATCGAAGATATGGCTATATCCGTTTTGTACTGAATTGCCAAGGCAGCATTGGCAGATAAGAGTGAGCGAGATAGCATGCGCTCGCTGCTGCTGCATGTTAAAGGGAACTTTGTTTTGAATTGATTGCTATTTTGAGGTTGTTCGATCATTTGTCTAGTGACTACGCAGATCAAGAAAGTTAAAAATTTTTGCCACGCCCACTTCCGCCCCCGCAATTCAGAAAAAACAAATTATTAGAGCAGTTTTTGAGGAATCACATTCTTATTTGGCACACCTAATATTATGGCCAAAGTGCATAATCTGACTAAATTTAGTCGAAATCGAACAATAAATATTGGAGATATTCGTTAATGCGTTTTGTACTGAAGCGCTTAGGGCGACATTGGCTGGCAAGAGTGAGCGAGATAGCATGCGTTCACTGTTGCGGCATGTTAAAGAAAATTATTTATGAAATTAGTCGCTATTTCGAGGGTGTTTGACTTCATTTAATATAATAACTAGTTGGTACAGGGTATACACAATGTCGGCAGGGACGACTTGCTTGCTTCATTTGGTCTGACGTTAATACAAACAAATCGGTTGGTTTCCCAACTCGTGAACACGCAACGTATAGCTGCCCATGTGAAAAATAATGATTTTCGAAATTTATCCCGCAAAGACTAAGTGATTGACCTTGCGACTTGTTATATGTCATTGCGAACGCAAGGTGAACCAGAAATTGTAACAGTTTAAAGTCAAACGAAGTATCACTTGGAATTTCTTTCCGTTAATAATGGTTGCCTCAATCAAATTTGGCATCAATCTTTTCATCGCAAGTCGAGTACCGTTGCAAAGTCGCGATGGATTCAAATTACGCAATATTATTATAACTGAGCCAACTTTGAGTTGCAAGTTATGTGTAGGAGAATATCCAGAGTTATCCAGAGAATTGGAAAACTCTGTTGGATAATGTACTACATCAACTTGGTTTGTTATTGAATTAACGGATTTGTATGTTACCAAATCGCCATCGGTTTTTGATTTAATGGTGAAGTGCGTGTACATCATTATTCTTTGCGGCGAGAATTGCTCGTTCACTAAACAAAGCATGATTCTGATAATTCGCACTAATTTTTGGGGAAACATTTTTAATAAGAGTTAATTAAGTGTCTACAAATTTGCAAAAGTCGTTGGTAAGATTAATAAATCCACAAGTCGCATCAACTGGGACTTTTCCATTCCCAACAGCTAACAACTGTTTGGATAATTGAGCAGCACTTTAATCATTTTGATGTTGAACTCTCATATTAGTGGTTAGCGATGTTTTTACATTATTTCATAAAGGTGATGCCTTAAGGCTAGCATTTTATTAATCTTGTTACGAATACGCGCATGTCGAAGGGCACTCTCTGCCTACTAACAAGTGGCTCGGCTGAGCTCAGGGAAAATGGGGGTGGTCGTTGTGCTCTCCCAACGAGCGTTACATAAATAAAACGAAGACAGTGATCATATTAGTGGTAAGCGATAATGTTTGTTATTCCACAAAGGTGATGACTTTAGGCAAGCATTCAATTCATCTGCAATTATCAATTCCACGGGGAATTACTGACAACGTCTGCCTGAAATCGTTCACCAACAATATTTTAGGTACCCTGTCAGGAGAATGAATAGTATGATACGTTTTGTGACAGTTGTTAGAATCGAAGCGAGCGAGCGAGAGATTAATATTAATAAAATAAACTACAAGCGAACCCAAAATACGAGTTGTTACATTGGCGACGAGTGGGACTACGCGAGGAAGAAGGAAGGCTCAAAATTTAGAAATCTGGAAAAACATTAAAAGTTCGCAATTGTTGGTAGCCGCTGCGGTAAATATAAAAAAAATATATATATATATATTTTTTTAGCGAGACACAAATGTGTCGATTGAAGAAATAGATTGCGAGGGGTACAAAAGTACCAGTAAGTCGCAGGGGGTACAAATGTACCGAAAGGTGCGAGGGGTACAAATGTACCAGTAAGTCGTAAAGGATACAAATGTATCAAAAGATCGAAAGGGGTACAAATGTACCAAAGGACGCAATGAACTTAAATGTTCAAAGCATACAAAGTTATCAAAATAGCGAAAGTCGTACAAAGGTACGGGGAAGGCGCAATGAACTTAAAGGGTCCAGGTATACAAATGTATCAAAAAGGGGCAATTGAATGTGGTATACAGATGAACGGACAAACGATTAATTTTATTTCATATTCTAGGTATTTGCACTCTGCGACGATCATGTCGGAAGTAAAACCATTTCTATGCGAAACGATTGACAAATCGCTACTCCGGTATGAGTGGGAAAAGTGGTTAAGGTCTTTCACATCATACCTTGACGCGGAAGATATTACGTCGATACCCAAGAAAAAGAGCAAGCTTTTGCATTTGGGAGGTCCACAACTCCAGGAGATAATTTTCAACATTCCGGGAGCAGTAATTGAATATGATGCACAAAAAATTATGATGTCTACAAGGTGCTAGTTGGCGAACTGGACAAATATTTTGCGCCGGAAAGAAATTCAGCGTTCGATTGACATCTTTTGCGGAACCTGTTCCCGGGTGAAGGCGAAACATTTAACAGATACTTGATTCGGGTGAGACAACAACTTGCGAAGTGTTCATATGGTACAACAAAAGCGGAAACTGAAGAGATATGTCTTGCCGGCAAAATAACTGAATTCTGGGCTTCGAACAACTCAAATGTGGTGAAATTTTCAAATGTTCGAAGCATCGAAGTCCAGTGGGGAAGCGATGAGGAGGTTAAGGATTTGGAGTGTTTCAGCATTGATGTTTCGTCGGGAAACGAAGGCAACCAAATGAAATGAGAATCGAATCAGGATCGCCTGCAAATTTGTTATGTGAGAAGCATTGGAAAGTGTTGTGTAGCAACAACGCAGTGATGTGGAATGTGAGATCCCAAGCGACGGATAGATTTAAAGCGTACGCGACTGATGATCCCCTCAAGGTCCTCAAAGTTTTTGAAGCCCCGATAAGCGTGACGATGAACCAAGAATTAAGAGAACGGCCATTCAACTCAAGGTCCTAAATATAGGTTTGGAAACTTGTCGGGTCGAGACTTTGGTACCGTTTTCAAAAATAAACGACAGGCTGATAACACTGACCGTTGGTTCTAGCGTGAAGCCAGTACATCAACCAATGAGACGTGTGCCAGTGGCACTGGAAGGAAAAGTGGCAGATAAAATAAAGGAGGCCTGTGATCGTGACATAATAGAACCGGTAAGGGGTCCGAGTGCATGGATTTCTCCGGTTGTAATCGCGTTTAAAGAAAATGGGGAAATAAGGGTATGCGTCGATATGAGGATGGCAAATAGAGCTATAAAACGAGAACATTATCCGCTACCAGCCTTCGAAAGCCAGGGGTGCGAAATGGTTTTCAAGGTTAGACCTCAATCAGCTAGAACTTCATGAGTGTAGCCGCGAAATAACAACCTTATTAACACAGCAAGGGCTGTTCCGATATAAGCGGCTTCCTTTTGGCGTGAATTCGGCTCCAGAAATTTTCCAACGCACCATGGCACCATGCACAAATGCACATAACTACTTGGACGATGTAATAATTTTCGGAACAACCGAAGCCGAGCACGATAAAGCGGTGCAAGAAGTACTGAAACTGTTTAAAAACAGCAACGTGCTATTGAACAAAAAAAAGTGCGTGTATAAGGCGAAACAGCCTAAATTTGGGTGACACATCTTATCGAGTGACGGCATTGCGGCGGACCCAGAGAAAGTAAAATTGATTTTGGATTTTCGATAGCCTGGGAAAAAGGGGAGTTGAGAAGCTTCCTGGGACTGGTAACATACGTGGGGAAATTCATTGCCGATCTGTCACACATTACAGGGCCGTTGAGAGCACTACTCAAAACCGATAACAAATTCGTGTGGTCGAGTGAACAAGAAAAACCGTTTGTAGACCTAAAGAATCGACTGGATCGTATTCCGGATCTGTCATATTTTGATCCAAGCCGACGTACTCAAATAATCGCAGACGCAACTCCAGTGGAAATTGGCGGGGTCTTGCTACAATTTGATGATAGCAACGAATCGGCTATCAATCGTTTCGCAAGCAAGAGCCTATCGGAAGTGGAGAGGCGTTACTCGCAAACTGAAAAAGAAAGTTTAGCGTTAGTTTGGGTTGTGAAGAAGTTCTTCTATTATGTTGCTGGTTTGGAATTTGAACTTGTAACAGATCATAAGCCGCTGGAGGCGATTTTCAAACCAACGTCGAAACCTCCAGCCAGAATTGAACGTTGGCTTTTGAGACTGCAGGCGTTTAAATTTAAGGTTGTGTATTGCCGATTCGATATCAAGACTTTGTAAAATCCAGTCAGGTGATTCTTTCGATGAAAGGGGTGACTATAACATCTGCCAGATAGTCGCTTGTACTACACCGAAGGCCATACCGATACCAGAAATAGCAAAAAAAAAAAGCGTTAGTGACCGAGAAATATCGGCCGCTGTGACACATCTTAAAGGCGATAACTGGACAGAGGATATAACAAACTGTTATTACCCATTTCGATCTGAGCTATCAACAGTGGGTAGCATTTCGATGTGTCAAACCAGCATAGTGATAACAAAATTGCTACGTCAGAGGGTTTTAGAATTGGGCCATGAAGGACATCCCGGCGAATCGGCCATGAAGCGACGGATGAGAGTGAAGGTGTGGTGGCCACGTTTGGATAAAGATATCGAGCAACATGTAAAAATGTGCAAAAGCTGCTTAGTAGTATCGCAGCCAACACGTCCACCGCCGATGCAGAGGCACGTTTTTACGGGCCATGGCAGTATTTGGCAACGGATTTGTTGGGCCCTCTACCAAACAATGATCATGTATTAATACTGATTGATTATTTTTCGCGCTATCAGGAGATTAAATTCATCAGTTCAATTTCATCGCAAACAATCGTTTAAGGAAATTTGCTCCAGACTTGGCATACCGAAGTCATTAAGGACAGACAACGGACGGCAGTTCATTAGTGCTCAATTCAAAGATTTCAGTGAAGCTAATGGCATTACATTGATTACGACACCTCCGTATTGGCCCCAAGCCAATGGGGAAGTGGAAAATATGAATCGGTCGTTGGGCAAACGACTGAAGATTGCTGCGGTGAATAAAGGAAATTTTAAAGAAGAGTTACAAAAATTTATATTGACCTACAACACGACACCTCATGGAACTACTGGTTCTACACCTTCGGAACTTATGTTCAATGGAACCATAAGAGATAAGCTGTCTGAGATTCGAGACATTGTAGAAAAAGTAGTAGATACCTCAGCCAGAGATAATGATTTGGTCAATAAGCAAAAAGGAAAGGTTATAGGTGACAAGTGAAATGAGTTTATTCCGATTTGTTCGTTGGCACGTCTGTGCTCTGGTGTTACTTTATTTAGATTGATTTATATTGTGTGTTAACTTATGCTGCTTGTGGGCAGCTACAAAATAAGAGGGGTGAGACGCGAGAGTGAACTCACATGATCGAATTGCAAGCTCAGCATAATTGGGCTGGCTTGCTAGCACAATTCGTTTGCGTAAGCTTATATACAGAACGAAATGTATGCATGCAAGTTTGCGTACATACATACAATTGTTCTTATATATAAACTTATTACTATTATTTCCTGCTTGCAACAGAGTGTTACAAGCTGTGCTGAAGTCATTTAAAACCGACATGTGAATTCACTACACCTCCCCTTTTTAAAGAATAACGTAATCTAATGAAGTTATTATATATGTGTATATAAAGTAAATGACTTTATAAAGTAATTCGTGTTATTTAAAAAAAAATTTGACGTCCGTCAATGAATATATATATTTTTCCCTTACATGTATGCATTTTTTTTTTTTTTTTTTTTTTTTAGCAAAGTTTTAAAATAATTTTTTTTTTCTTCGCTCCTTTCCTTTATATATATAAAAATAAAAATTTGTATTTCTTAGATTTTGTAAGTACTAGAGAAAAATTTTTCTTTTTGTTATTTAAAAATTTTTAACCTATCCTTATGCACTCTTTGTGCTTTATTTCTTTTATCTCTTATTAAAATATTATCCTTATCTTCTATTGCTTCTACTCTATATGGGCCTAGATACTTAGATTCTAACTTATGGCCCGTTTCATTCTTAACAAGAACCTTATCTCCTATTTATATTTCAAAGTTATTTATGTTCCTATCGTATAATTCCTTATTCTTTACCTTATGCTCTTCTAGCATAAGCCTTGCCCTTTTATAGGCTTGCTCTAATCTAAACTTAGCTTCTCTAGCGTAATCATCTACATTATATAATGGATTAATATTAGTTATAGAATTAAATTGTTTTCGCAAATTGCTTTGTTTGCCAAAAACTAGCTCATATGGACAATAACCATGTGCCATAGAGGGGGTCGTGTTGAAGCAATATGTAAAATATTGGAGCCAAACATCCCAGTCAGTTTTATCGACTGATATATATGAACGGATGTATTCATTGAAAGTTCTATGACTTCTTTCCACTGTTCCCACGGTTTGGTGGTAATGTGCAGTAGACGTTATGTTGTCTATTTTTAGATATTTGCACAGATCGCTTATTATTGAATTTTTATATTCAGTGCCCATGTCCGAAATGAACGTCTTCATTGGACCGTACTTTAATATAAAAAATTCAAATATTGCTTTCGCAATGGTATTAGCGTTCTTATTTTGAACAGGGATGGCTACCAAATACTTTGTTAGGTCACAGATCAGGGTTACTGCGTATTCGTTACCGTTTTCAGATTTCGGTAGTGGACCTATAGTATCCACTATTACTCTGTCAAAGGCACTCATAGGCGTTTCTGTTATTGTTAGTGGGGTCTTCGTATGTTTAGTCGTTTTCGACTTTTGGCATTTTGGACAACTACGTATGTACTCTTTTATTTGACGCGTCATATTTTTCCAATAGTAGTGTCTTTTTATTTTTATTAAAGTTTTTGTTATGCCATTATGACCACCTTGTATTGGATCATCATAATTTTCAGACAAAATTGCTTCTTTTTCTTTTTCATTGCTTATTATGGTCACCGGGTTGAGTAACGCTACTCTTACTGATTTCAATATATCATTGCCCATTTCTTTAAAAGTATCTATTGAAATAAATTCAAAGATCTTGTCCCACGGTGCCGTTTTGATATGGCTTATTTTTAATATACCGGCATGCTTTTCAAGCCTTTGAAAGAACTGACCTAATTCAAGTTTTTCATTAGTATATAGGTCGCCAATATCAATTCTTGCAATAACTTTATTTCCGTGTTTCAAGTAACACAGTTTATTTGTTATATGCAAGGCCACTACTTTTCGTACCTCGTCATTATTTATAACTTGGTAAACGTTGGGCATAGAAGCATTTGGAGTACTTTGCCTTGGCAAAGTCTCTTTTTCTTTTCCTGCGCAGGATTTATTTTGTCTGTACTGTTGCCTGGTAGTGACTTTCAGGACTTTATTTTGAATGTCTTTTAACTCGGTTATTGTGATCCGAGATAGGGCATCTGCGACGAAATTGTCTTTTCAAATTAACATCGTCGTATTAGTATTTCAAATTAATTTCAAATTAACAATTTCGTATTAGTGAAATGTTGACCATATATGTGTGGTCGAAAATGTTTTGTTTTTATGTTGAATTTGCTGCTTTCACCCTTAGTGAATGAGCGTGAAGCATATTCAACAAGGAGTTGTTTTATCTCCATATCTTTATTTTAGTACAGCTTTACACGCGTGTTTATTTGGACATATTCAGACAATTTATTATTTATTGCTTTTTAAAAAAAAATTTTCATAATTGAAGTTTATACTTCTCATGGAAGTTTCCTTATCGATTCGAGGAGGAATAAAATCGGACGACATTTTAATAGATTAGAAGTACTATTGCGTTACTGCAAGTGTATAGCTGGTTGATTGGGGCTGTTGCCCCTGACGGAAGTGCGGAACAGGGCTTGCCTCTTCTGCATCTTCCGTCAGTTATTTATAATTTGGGTTTATTTAGTCGTCATTGTCAAGGTGTTTGTAGCAAGTTGTTGCTACTGAATGTTTTTTTTTTTTGTTTAATGTTGTGCTTCATCCATTAAGTAAAAGCAAAAAGTACCTGCTGCGGTTGTATAACAGCAAATGCTAGGTACAGTGAGGATGAAGCACATGGCTACCCTGCTGTTTCCTTGGATTGGGAATTTCTCTCCCTTCATATCCAGGTATGTTATGTTTATAGTAGCCAGGTCCAACGCGCGTTGAGGTGAGCTACTTTGTTCACTCTTAAAAATCTCTAGTAGGTTGGTTACTACATTTGGGTTTCTATCCCTAATCTTCGCGAAATATTCGTCTAACGACATTTTTCCTTTCCTTTTTTTTGCAAAACAAAAGAAAATTTTAATTTTTTTTTTTTTAATCTTCTATCATTGTGACTTCCTCGTGTGAGCTCTCTATTTCCATTGTTTCTGTGGTGAACATATCATGTACCCACTTGGGTGCATCCTTGTTCATTTGCTTTATAGCTATCAACCTATTGTATGCTGTCTTAATGGATATTTCCATAAGATCTACTATTTTCGGGTTAAATCTATGATTATTATAAATCCAATACCGAATTTCCTTGTACTTGTAATTGGTTTCACCTGAGTTTATTAGGTTATCAAGGAACGGTAGGTATTTCTGTAGACGTTTAGTCTCTACTTTTTCCATTTGGAATAAAAAAAAAATTTTTTCAATTGCTTATTATTATCTTTTTTTTTTTTTTGTATCTAGACTCTATCTAGATCATTCGCCTTACTCAAATATTTCTTTTTCAAGCACCTATTGTGCATTCCGTAAACTTTAATTAGCATGTTTATGCTCGTTATTATTATTATTACGATCAGTAAAATCGTAAGAGTTGTAAGACTTTGTTGTTCTACTTCTACTCTATTGATCACATTGGCAGTGGAATCCACCGTTTTCGTGTCAATTAAACCCATTTTTGGTTCTGGGGAAGCTACCTTAAAGAAATTTGATATTTCATTTATGATTACTGTATTTAAAATTTTTCCAAAATCTAACTTTTTCTCTAAACTACCCATAAAAGTTGAAAGAATCTAAGTCTGAAGCGTATACATAGAAAATATTTTTTTTTTTTTTTATTAATTTTTTTTTATTTCATTGCATTTCATATTTTGAAATAATATTTTCTAAAGAGAAATTGAACTTTAAAGACTGTAATTGGATTTACTTTAAATTTGCATATAAACATAAAAAAAAAACTGTAGTAGTATATATATATAAAAGAAAAAGGAGTGTGATATCAGTTATTGATATCCCCTTTAAGTGATCAATAGATCATCGAAAAATTAATTAGTTAAAAATTACTCATTACGTTATATACGCATACATGCGGAAATGAATTTATACGTTCAACTGCTTATAGCAGTGACAGAGACGTGGAAGTTAGAAGGGGGGAAAGGGCATGTGGTTGGCTCACAATTCAAGTTTTCATTTCATAAAAAATTTTACAATTCATACTTCAACCACATGTGTTAGTAATAGCCTAATTTTTTTTAGTTAGTATTTTTCAAGCAGCGTTTGCACGCATCGGCTTGAGGGTTTAATTAAATTTAAATGATTTAGATGATTGTTTTATATAAACATAATAAAATTTTTTTTGCATGAATGAATGTTTAAAATTAAAGGCAAAATCGGGAATCCGATTTGCATTACTTTGCACCACTGCAAAGTTGGGCTTCTATTTGTTTCAGACTCTCTATGTAGAGTTGTCGGTTCCTTTCCTTGGTCTGGCTTGGTACGCCAGACAGTGCCGATGCTGGCTGCATAGGCGTCTTCTATTATGGTGATCCTGAATTTTTCTTGGTGGGCGCTTGTGTATTCTCCTTGGTCTGACTTGATACGTCAGACGGTGCCGGTGCTGGCTGCATAGGCATTTTCCTCAATTTCGGTGTCACTTTCAATGGGTGGCGGAGAGTTCATTAGTTTTCTTTAGAAAATTTTTTTTTCATTGCAAGGTAGGTGGATGTGTGGTCGGTTGTTTGACTCTTTCTTACTGCTTATCGAATTTTACATCTTCAACTTCGGCATGTATCTTGACCGAGTTGTTTCAATTTATTCGGTTTTGCTGTTTTACAGCTTTAGTTGCTTTGCCCTTCTGGCTTTAAGTCTTTAGACCACACATGACACTCTACTCACTGCTTTTTCCATTTTTTATTTATTTTATTTTTTTTTTTAATTTCTCTCTCCTGCTACGTCCCTCGAAGGCCTGCTATCTGCCAATGTCTTCAATGTGACGGTCCTGTCACGGTCGCCATGAAATGAGTTTATTCCGATTTGTTCGTTGGCACGTCTGTGCTCTGGTGTTACTTTATTTAGATTGATTCATATTGTGTGTTAACTTATGCTGCTTGTGGGCAGCTACAAAATAAGAGGGGTGAGACGCGAGAGTGAACTCACATGATCGAATTGCAAGCTCAGCATAATTGGGCTGGCTTGCTAGCACAATTCGTTTGCGTAAGCTTATATACAGAACGAAATGTATGCATGCAAGTTTGCGTACATACATACAATTGTTCTTATATATAAACTTATTACTATTATTTCCTGCTTGCAACAGAGTGTTACAAGCTGTGCTGAAGTCATTTAAAACCGACATGTGAATTCACTACACAAGGCTAAAGGTGCCAAGGAGTGATGTAAAGGTGGGAGACAAGGTCTTGGATAACTGAGTACGAAGTCGTTGAAAGAAATGGAAGTGAAGTAGAGCTTTTTGGGAAAGAAAAGAGAATCAGACGGAACGTGAGCCATTTCAAGAAGATACCGTTCGATATGGGGCCGTTTAAAAATAGCAACTCGAATGAGGAGGACACCCCAGTTCAAGTGGATTCGCAACGATCAACGTCTCCAGCACCATCGGCAGTGATTCCGGACCAACCAAAAGTAATGGCCGCCGACCCATCTTCGCAGCCCAACCGTTATGTGGACCGGGTTAAAGCTGAAGCTTAAAAGAAAAGGAGAGATGTGGGAACCCTGTCAGGAGAAAGAATAGTATGATACGTTTTGTGACAGTTGTTAGAATCGAAGCGAGCGAGCGAGAGATCAATATTAATAAAATAAACTACAAGCGAACCCAAAATACGAGTTGTTACAAATATCATCAAACCGCTAAATATGTTGTTATTTCACCGAAGATCCTTCAATGTAAAGTAAAGTGCTTTAAGTGATTTCACTCATCCCAAACAATGAGCCTGCATTGCATTAAATTGAGTGACAATTTGAGCGCAGTACGATCGCCATCTAGAAGAGTCGCGGCAATTCCAGATGATGCTAACGCTAAAGATATGTTACATGTTGATCGATAAGTGGCGAAAATCAATGAAATGACAAATGGTTTTCCTGTTCCTCCAGGTCCGCCTAGGAAGAATAAAACACCAGTATTGTTGTCCACCGCTTGCATTAACTTTTCGTATACTGGTTTTAGCTGTTCATTCAGCAAATTAAGCTGAATGAACATTATTTCGAACGAATTCCTGTAAGGCATGAACATTGTATTGCAGCTCTCCATTTAGTTCTGGATTGAATGCATCGTGCATCGATAAATTCGGCGCAATCATTCCTACTTCAATCAGTAGCTTGTTTGCAATAGTCAAGCTTTGGTCAATCAGAACCAATCCTTCATTGTAGATTTCATCGGTTATTTACCTGTCGGGACTTTTTGTTTGAATGCGCAAGCGATGCAGGACTTCTCCACATACATATGTCGTCTTTGTATTTGTTGCACAACTGAATTGGTAGAGAAGGAAAATATGTGGTGATGATAATTGCGGAAAGCAGATGAACAGTATACACGTGACCTAGAACATCAGTGCAAAATACCTTCGGTCATTCTGAAACTGGGGTTCCTTGTTTGAGACGCTGGAGTTTCTTTGTTGATTGATTCCAAGTGTAATACTTGGGCATTTCAAAATACATCAGCGTCGCTGCGAATGGATCTGCTTCACACATTGCAAAGAAGCTAGTCAATGTTGTCGATAGTGGTTCGTTGTACCGCATTAGCCTCAGTGAAGTAAACTCTTTTTCAATTTTCCAAATGCACTGCTAAATGTACAACTGTGGGATATCTTTCGTGAATATGAAATGAGAATAATCGCCACACTGTTTCAATAGTATTGACGCATCTGCTCATTTAAAAGTTGCTGATTACGTCATTCGCATTCGCAATACCAAACACAGCCTTGTCGCTAACTTTTGTGACGTACTTGCACAAATATTTGACTGATTTGGCCGAATGACAACTCTTAACGTTCACATTTTTTTTTTTTTTTTTATACGTTTTATTTATTTTGTTGGATCTCTTATTTAACTTTATAAGACTAACAACAATTTTCCAGTTTTATCTTAATCTAATACGTAATCTAGCATTTGAAAAATGCTACATTGATCTATGGCCCTGATTATTAGTTAGAGGGTTGGAAGGCTTTTTCTTTGGAGACGAGTTATATCACATACTCGGGTTAATGATTGGGCGAGGGTATTCGGATGTGCCTGCAGTTTAGCGGTGTACTTTAGCTTTATTTCGGTTGTTACAATGTTAATATGTAGATCTTTCTGTACGTTTTCGTTTCGGATATGCCAAGGTGCTCCCGTGATAGTTCTGAGAACCTTAGATTGCGCCCTTTGTATGTTTTCGATATTGCTCTTGCTTGCCACTGTGCAGGGCCGTTGTAGAGAAGAACTTTGAACTCCAAACATAGGGGAGATCGTGCATTGATAAGCCAATGTAGTCCGGTTGCTTTAAGCTTTAGCTGCTTTTTCTTGGCTTCGATGTGCCTCCGCCATGTTAATCTTCTGTCCAGGTGAATTCCAAGATATACAACATCAAAGGATTGAGG
The DNA here is from genome assembly GCA_035045865.1 of Drosophila austrosaltans. NCBI lineage: Eukaryota > Metazoa > Arthropoda > Insecta > Diptera > Drosophilidae > Drosophila > Drosophila austrosaltans. The sequence goes on from JAWNOQ010000003.1 coordinate 10,822,893, forward strand.
CACTGGCACGTTGTTGAGCGTCAATGATGGGCAGGTTCGTCTGTTAAGGGTGAACGTAACGTGCTTGCATTTCTGTTCTTTTACACGGATGCGCCAATCTGCTAGCCACTTTTCAACCTCCTTTAAATGGGTTGTCAGTTGCTCAGCAGCTTTGATCGGACATTTGGAGCGGCTAAGGATGACCGTGTCATCGGCGAAAGTAGATGTGGTAAGCGTTGGGCTTGTTGGTATGTCCGCCGTATACAGAAGATACAGATTTGGACCTAGCACGCTGCCTTGGGGTACTCCTGCCTTTGACTCAATGTCATTAGAGGTGAAGCTATTACATCGTACGGCGAATTTTCTGTTGGATAGATATGATTCCATTAGCCTGTGTGTGTATTGTTGGAGCGTCGCTTTTATTTTTTATATTAGGCCATCCAGCCAGACTTGATCGAAGGCTTGGGGGACATCAAGAAAAATTGCTGTGCAATATTCTTTTTGCTCGAATGCTGTGCTGATCTCTGAGGTGATACGGTTGACTTGTTCAATTGTGCCATGCTTTCCACGGAAGCCAAACTGATGATGTCGGATTATATTTTGGTTTTCTCGGATTGTGTTTGTATGGAGCTGTAGGACCTTTTCAAATAGTTTTGAGAGACTTGGCAATAAACTGATGGGTCTGTAAGATGAAGGCTGTGTTTTGTCTTTTCCGGGCTTTGGGATGATTTTTTCCAACTAATGGGAAAGTGAATTGAGTTTAATGACGGGTTTGGCTGAAATACAGTTTTTAGGTGAGCTGCAAAGGTGAGTGCTCTTTCTTCGTGTGATCGGGCCCATTTACCAGTTGAACATCTTAAGGGAGAAATAATCTCGGTTGGAGCAGTTATAGTTGGGTGAGCTTTCCACGCCGGATGTTTGGTGCTGGTAGGGCTAAGCTTCTCGATATATTGCTGCTGTGCCCTTGCTTCTATTTGCCTAAGCGCTTTTCCTAGAATTCGAGAAGCTGTTCAATGTTGACATGTGTTTTGAAAATTCCTGAGAGCAGCGGGCAATAAAGCACAATGAATTCATTTCCGATCTCAATCTCTTGATTTTGAACTTAAGCTTTGATAGTTCGACCATTATCTTTCTTTAAACGCCGACGATAAACAATATATCCATCGTTCCCAATGACTGTTCGAGCAACTAACGATTGCGGATGCTTTTTTTGTGCACTTTCCATTAGCCATGCAAGGCGATAATGGATTCAATGCACCGCACGGTCCATGCATCCATCATAACCTTGAATTTTTGCTGAAATCATCTGGCGAATATGTCATGGCGATCTAGCGATTTTTGGCCCGGACTCAACTCACGTTCAACTTCTTTCGGATTTGCCTTTCCTTTGGACTGCATGTGAACGTAATAAGTAAATCCGGAGTTCCATAATTTCATTTCATTTCCGATATAAGATGATGGAAGAATCGTCAGGCGTCCAACATTCGGAACATTACCATCTGAATGAAAAGCATCAAGCAAGTGTATATAGTCCTCAGATAGTAGCTTTGCTTGATTGAATCGGATGAACGCTAAACGTTCGGACTCCATTTTGATATACATGTCGACAGCGAATTGCTGGAATAGCCGATGGCACTTCAGAATGACATTCTCCTCATGTGAACGAATCATCATACAATACAATACATATGTAATTCATTGCGCTTATATTTTTCTTCCTTGATACGCCTGAAAATGCAAAATTAAATGGATTATTAATGGAAACCTATAATAGTAATAATTAGTGTGTGAATATTGTACCTGTAATTGAACGACCATCTTCAACGTGATGTCCCATCCGTCTTGCCCTTGCAAATAATCGATTCGATATTAGACAAGACGAAAGCATGCGCTTCCACGTTCTTGGAAGGATCTCTAGGAGAAGAGATCTTTAGTTCGCATAACTTGTGAGCGTTGACGTCAACACAATTGGAGATGCCAGTGATTTCAGCGTCAGTGACACGGAACCGGGGTCTCAGATCGGACATCCTCTTGGACAGGAATGTTCTTTCTGACCCGTTGTCTATCAAGGCAGGTGCATGAAATTCGGCACCTTGATGATTTATAATTACAATGGCTATACCAAGCAAACCTTTACAAGGCGTGGATATTCGGAACTTCTGACTTCTGTAAGTCGTTACTATGGAAAGGTTAATGCGATGCAAGAGTGTGTGGTGCTACTCCTGGCATATGCGCCAATTATGGACACTAGGACACTCTCGCAATGGATGGACAAGTGCAAAGCAATTAAGACACACGCACATGCACGGGCATGTCTACGAATTTTGGGATAACGCGGATCGGATGGTTTTCTCTGCCACACAATTGGTAAAAGACCTCATTCATAGTGATGGTCATGACCGCCTGAAATCTATTCTGAGGCACAGATTTGCGAACGGCTGCTGGGATGACTTAAAACGCAGGAGTTGGCCTTCAACCTTCCAACAGAAAGTTATTCAGGTCGGACCAGGATGAGAGGACAGACTTGCTTGGGATGGATTGTTCCCTTAATGCGATGGTGGCGTTTGGCAGTTTGGAGGCACAAAGTGCCACCAACAAGACATCCTAGTTCTACGTGCTAACAACGGAGCGCGTGAGTGTTGTTAAGCAGCCCTGAATCATAGTCTGGGGTTCCTTCAGGGCCGCGCAAGTCTCGCGGACAATGAATGTGAGATTGAAGAGTATGTTGCTCGCAACCAGCTGCCTCTTGTTCTCGAAGCGAGCTGCATTAAACCGTCGTTGGTAAGTGAGGAGCTGGAAACGATCGCCTTTGCTTCACCGCTCGTTTTGAACACCAGATGATACAGCTTCTCAACTGGTGCCAACCTCGGATTGATCACATACAAGTGGCGAAACGTAGGCCATTGGTTGAAGTCGCCCGTGAACACTTCCACCTCACACGGAGGTAGCCCATAGCCGGAATGGACGTGCTGTTTGCGGACGACTGGAGTCGCTCTATGCGTTCTCCTATGTTTGTACTGCACCGTATGTACACCATATATGCATATATACATGGCTCTCCTCGCTTGCGTCGGCCGTGAGGGTTCTTGTTCATAAGAAGTACTGGGATTCGACTCTGCTCCACAAAACCTTTGTCTGCTCCAAGTTCATTTTAATCGAATACAATGGCACGTCACCCTTGAGGGAGCCCATTGTGTTGACCTCGAAAATGGTCAGATCGTCATAAGCGGAGATGAAGTGGTTCACGGACATTTCACCTGCGTCGGACAGTCGCTGGGACTCAGATCGGAGCGCGCGGGAGAGGGATTGCGACTGCAGATGGCTGTTCTTTAAGGCGTAGACCTGGAAAGGCCAGGTGGTGACTGAGCGGTGGAGGAACGCTTGACGGTGTCGGTATTGCGGGATACCTTGGGCTTAAATAGCGGCGTGGATGGCGACGTGGAGCGACGAGGCACTGTCAGATGATCGATATTGTGGCTGCTTTTAACAGGATCTGTGAGCATAGCTGAAATGGACTAGAATGAGTCACGAAGGATATCGTGTTGGTTGGGAACCGAGAAGAGGCGTCGAAAAACCTATGGATGAATAATAATAAAAATATGGATGGAGAAAAAAAAGTTAAAATAAATAATTTGAAACGTCATTTGTGTGGTGAGTGCACTTATGTATGTGGAGCAGTGGAAGCGGTCTAAAAACGTTAAACGATTTCGACGGCAGCTTTTCGGATTGTCTTCGATTAATTTATTCGGATGATTTTATTTGCACGGAATTTTATTTAGTTTATAATTTTGAAAAAAAAATTGTATGAATAAAAAACGGAAAGGGCGCAAACTTTTTGGAATTTTGTCAACAAAAAAATTAAATTTTATTGACAGAAATTATTTCGTCACATTCACACACGTGGGCCGAAACTTCGATTTTGGGCGTGAAGCAATTTTTCCTGAATGTTTATACTTCTATTATTTTTTTTTTACCTTTTAAAGTAAATTTTTATTTTATTTATTGCTGGAGAAGCAACTATCGTAGCGGTCATCGAAGTCCTGATCGTGATCGTCACGGGCAATTGGTGGTTTTTTTTACATTGGAAATTTGCAAGTTTTATGATTTTATAATTGCAAGTTAAATAATTGTTGTGCAAGTGATACCCAAATGCCAAAAGATTTTTAAAATTGGTGCAGAAAAGTGTTTTATATAGTAGTGTTTTATATACACAAAGTATGTAAATGCCGGTGCACCTCTGTATGTGTTTATATGTCGCATATATGTAAGTATACTAGTTGTAACTAAAAACTTTCACGTGGATTTTTCGTGAAATTTGGCAAAATATGGGTAATACAGGTATTTTTTTTTTTTTAATTCATTTATTTGAGTTATAGAACAGTAAAAATAAGATAGAGATAACTAGGTAGATATATACAAGTATAGGGGATAAGGTGTAGGAGATAAGGTGTAGGATTTGCCATATTTATCCTGCGGAACTGCCTAGTGGTATTGCGTCGCAGGGCTATGGCTGGCCACTCATGGCCCTCCAGTATTGCGCTCTCTTTCGAGCACTCTAAGTTTTTTTGTGACCTCTGCCGCAAAAGAACAGACTGCTGACCAATTTGCCTGTGTATCGGTCATAAGGGTTACAAAATTCGCCACTGTAGGTTTAACTCCAAGTGCTTCCCGAAGTTTCTGTCGCTCTGGATGAAATTGAGAACAGCTGAAGAGTACATGTTCCGTGTCTTCTATTACGCCATTTCTGCACGAGGGGCATTCAGGTGAGGTATCATGTCCAAATCGATGTAGATACGATCTAAAGCAGCCATGGCCGCTGAGAATTTGTGTCAGCTCAAAAGTGACCTCGCCATGACGTCTACTGAGCCACACATTAATATCTGGTATAAGTGAGTACGTCCATCTGCCTTTGTTCGAGTTTGTCCATCGGGCTTGCCATTCCATTATGCTTGCTTTCTTTGCACTCTCGGTAATCTCCCTTTTCCTGGCCGGTGTCCAGTCCCCATCTTGGCGTTTATCAAAGATTGATTGAGCTTCTTTAGCTAGCAAGTCGATTGGTGTCATTCCAGCAATGACCAGAGCAGCCTCGTCCGAAATGGTTCTAAATCCGCGACATACCCGTAGGGCTCCGAGTCGATATGTTGTTTCAAGACCACGTCTGTACGATTTTATTTTCATGGCTTCAGCCCAAACTTGAGCGCCATATAACATTATTGAACGAACAACGCTCATCCACAGCGTCCTTTGGGCTTGACTCGGTCCCTTTGTGTTTAGCAACATTCTATTTAGCGATCTTCCTAGACCCGCTGCTTTGCTGCTGGCATACGCCAAGTGCTCTTTGAAACAGAGTCTGGTATCCAAAAGGACCCCCAGGTATCGGATTGATCTTGTTGAATAAATATCGCAAGACTCCAAGGCGATTTTTGCCACTTCGACCCTTTTGCGGCTACTGATCAATACCGCTTCGGTTTTTTGATCTGCAAGTTGAAGTCCTGCTTTTTCCAACCATCTTTTCGCTGTGCATATCGATTGCACCGTTTTAGCCTCGGCTTCGCCTAGTTCCTTTGCAACTGTGACCAACGCTACGTCATCGGCAAATCCTATAATATGACACTCTGGTGGGAGGTGTATGCGCAAGATGCCGTCATACATAATATTCCACAGCAGCGGACCAAGAACAGAGCCTTGCGGAACTCCTCCTCTGACCACGTGTGTGCGTACTCCATCTTTGGTGTTGTATTGTAGAATACGTTCCCGAAAATAGTCCTCAATTATGCTGATGAGGTGGCCTGGTACTTGAAATCCCTGCAGAGCATTAATGATTTGGCTCCAATTTGCTGTATTAAAAGCATTTTTAACATCCAGTGTGGTTACCAGACAGTATTTCTTTTCTCCGCCTTTCCAGCGCTGCCCCGCTATGGCTTTCGCTGCAATGTCAGTTACGGTTTTTAATGCATGTATTGTAGACTTGGCTTTCCGAAACCCGAATTGCATGGATGACAGATCGCCGGCTTGTACAATAGCAGACTCCAGTCTCGTGCAGATAATTTTTTCCAATATTTTGGCAGTTGAGTCTAGTAGGCATATTGGCCTGTAGCCTGAGGGATCATCGAGTGCCTTATTTGGTTTGGGTAGGAGCACTAGGTTTTGCTTTTTCCAGATATTTGGAAATGTGCATTCGGCCAAACATTTACTGAAGACATCAGCGAATTTATTCGGGTGTAGGCACACAGCTAGTTTTAGCGCTTTATTGGGAATGGCATCAGGACCGGAAGCCTTTTGGTCTTTTAAATTCGATGCAGCCATTATCACCTCCTGGATGCTCACCTCACAAGCGTGGCTAGGTGGGATTATGCGGTCGTCCCTCGGTGGCATGTTTGACGTATCAGGGAAGAGCGCTTTAACAATATCTCCCATGCAGTGTTCGGGTGGTTCCGCTGGCTTAACTGTTTTTAACTTTTTGGCAGCAACTTTGTATGCCGTGCCCCATATGTCGTTTGCCGCCTCCTCACATAGCTCAAGGAAACATTTCCTTTTACTTTCCTTAATCGCACGCTTGAGTGATATTCGTGCATCTCTGTATTTTTGCTGTAGGAGATAGAAGTTTTCCTTGCCTCTTGCCCTCTGGTAAATGCGTCTAGCACTTAGGCACATTCTTCTGGCTTCAGCAATGGCGTTGTTCCACCAGTATACGGGCGGTTTGTGTTTACTGTGGCCTCTTCGGATGACCATACTGCTGTCACAAGCTGCCGTCACGGCTTTCATTAATATCTGGGCATGGTTATTTGCATCACCATACATGTCCGGAATCTGTAATGCCTCGGTAAAAGATGATATGTTTAGGGTGTCCACCTTGTACATTTTCTGCTTCTGAGGCTTTAGTTGGTGCTGAACTGGTCGATTTCCGATTATGCACAGTATGGCAGAGTGGTCACTAGCGGTGTAATGGGTGCAGAGTTCCCATTGGATGCAGTTGAACATGTGTCTGCTCGCAAGCGAGATGTCGATGACTGATCCGTAACCGGCTCTGTTGAAGGTGTACTCTGTTCCTGTATTTAGTACGCCAAGGTCGAGTGTGGCAAAAGCTTCTAGTAAGATGCGTCCCCTTTGATTTGTTGTGGTACTACCCCATTCCTCTGACCACGCGTTGAAATCACCTGCAATGAGTATTTTATTTTTTGTCCTAGCATCAGCGGCAATGTTGTCTAGGATAGCCTCGTACTCGAATATTTGCAGACTTGGTGGTAGGTAGCAGCTGTAAAACCAAGTATCGCCCATTTTTGCTCGTACAAATCCATTTGAAGGATGTATGGCCTCTAGCGCTGGTGCGCGTATTCCACACGTCCAGATCGCCGCCTTACCAGTAGAGTCGACTGCCCAAGAAAGCCCGTTTTGAGTTTTGTATGGCTCGCTTAATATAGCTACGTCTATATCTAGCTCTCTTACAGTTTGCAGCAACAGATCCTGTGCCGCTTCGCAATGATTCAAGTTTATCTGCAACAGTTTCATAAGTTTTGATTTGGATGCTCTTCTGTGAGTTCCAGTGGGCAACGCTTGCTACCAGTGAAGTGGTCTGTATTTACTAGTTTTTTGGCCATGCAGTTGAAGCATACAGGCTTTCCTTTGCATGCTGCAGCTTTGTGATCTGTGCTGTTTTTCTCGCCCGTTTTACGCATTCCTTGACGTCGTTCAGCTTACCATCTTCTCTTCTGGTGACCATTCCAAGTATTTGTGCATATGAATAGTTATCATTTGCTTTGATGAGTATTGCCTCCGTCTTTGCCTTGCGAGCTTGTGGTTTTTTTGGCTTTCTATGCGTGGCAAGTTGCCATTTTTGATTATCTGCAGCGGTTTGCTGCCTGTTTGCGACGTTAAGCTCAGGCTTGCGCATCGCATCTTTCAATTGAGCAGCATATGAAAGCCCTGGTTGTGCACCGCCCCTTTGACGTTTGGGTGGGGTGGTTCTTTGCACTGCGGTTTCCTCTCTGGGTCGCTTGGGAGTCTCGTTTTGTACTGACCGTAGCCTACCTTTGCCATGGTATTGAGGTTTTGGAGAGGTCTGAGTTGCCATTTCTTTTTCTTTTTTTGCCCATTTTTTGGGGAAATCTGCGGCATAAATTTTCCGGCAGAGTAGCTCATGTAATTCTGTCATGCGTGCAATAGCCTGTTTTGTGCTCATGTTGATATGACGCACAGGGGGTTTGCCGTCTTCTTTTTTATTAAATAGATTTGCCATCTCATGCAAGAGTTTTCCCAGCTCTTCCAACTCCTGGATTTGGGTGTGTACTTGGTCACCATAAGTACTCGAGCAATCTTCACGGCTTTCTTTTTCTGGCGCTGCTGCTGCCAGATCGGTTTGGGGGTCACTTGACGCCATCGTGGTCAGCGGGGACTCCCTCAATCTTGATCTTCTCCCGAAAACAGCCTCTTCGCTCAGCACTTCTGCATCTAGACGATATTGCTGGTCCATGGAAGCCACGAATTTTTCCATTCTAAGTTTGAAAAGTCGTTAGCGGGTTGAATTTGAAAATGCCCAGCGGCGCCACCTGCCGTGTTAGGGTCAGGGGGCCCCTTATGCCTCCTCCGCTGATCAACACTAGCTCCAAACAGCTGATCAGTATCAATTGGAAGAAGAAGTATTTGTAATATTAGAGAGTTCCAGTAGCGTGGATTATAATTTTGCACCCACACAGCCAAAGAATGAGAGTGAGAGGCGCGAAAAAAAGTAGAAATAGAAACAGGAGGAGAAAGTCCCGCTCACCCCTCTGCCCAGAAGCCAGAAAACTGGCCCAGCCACAAAAGTTCGTCTTGAGCCCTCTGCCGATGTTGCAGCACAAAGTAAGTCCTCCTTGCCCTAGTTGCACCCGTTAAAAGTCTTATGCCTTACAGGTGGTGAGTCAAAACTAGGATTCTTTGGGCCCTTTTGTCAAAGGCCACGGAGCGACTCAAAAAACGAATACTATCCCGCACAAGTAACAATATACAGTAATACAGGTATGTATGTATGTATGTGTATGTAGCTTAGCTTTATGCCCTCAAACCGATAGCCTTGCGCTTCGTGCCTGGCATCGGGTTCGCGATTCCCGTGGCTACAGTGATAACTCCTCCCCTACTTAAATAAAGGTCGTCCTCGGTCTTCTTAATATCATTATTATTATCATGTATTATTATATTAGCATGTATTATATCAATTAGCTTTTTATTTGTAACAGCATGTATTGATTAATGATATTCCACGACCGCCATAAGAATTAATTCGACCGTATCGTGGATACCCTGTTGGATTTTCAAGCACCGAGAGATTTCAATTAAGGTGCTATGAAACCTTTTTATTTGCCCATTTGAAATGCTATGTAGTGGTGGGGCATTATCGATCTGCACGTTAAACTGATTTGTTAAAAGTGATCTAATCGTCTCGGAATTTATAGAGGGTTCATTGTCGCAGAATATGGTTTTAGCATTAGGAAAAAAGTTCATGAGCTGCAATATTGGTAACGTTATGTCTCCTATTGTTCTAGATCAAGGATGCTCAGCCGAATTTCGCAAGTGAGCCCGACAACAACATTTACAACAAACAACAATCCGGGCAGAGAAAAAGGTCGCGATCGCTAGTCCGAGTAGAGGTCATAAATGTGCGAGTTTGTAGAGTGAGGGACGCACAAGCAACGATTGCGAGCTCGAGAAAGGGTCATAAATGTGCGTGTTTGTGGGCAGAGGGACGCACAAGTAGTTGCGGGAGGGGGAAATAAAGAAAAAAAGGTGATCGCGAGCTCGAGTTTGTAGGCAGAGGGACGCACAAGCAACTGAGGGACGCACAAGTAAATATGGGACGCACATTTATGACCTATCCTCGAGCTCGCGATCGAGACCTTTTCCCCTCCCACACTTGCTTGTGCGTCCCTCTATCCACGAACTCGCACATTTATGACCCTTTCTCGAGCTCGCTATCGTTACTTGTGCGTCCCTGAGTTGAGTGTGCGTCCCGCAGTTGCTTGTGCGTCCCTCTGCCTATGAACTCGCACATTTATGATGTGCCTTGTTTATGTTCCGAACAGTAAAGAGGTGCGCGTGGAGTTGGACTTGTTTTCTTTTAAGATAATCTGGTTTCGAAAATAATTTACTGGTTTATCAGTCGACTCGATGGTATATGTCAATGAAATTTCACTATGGACAGTAGCACAATTGCTTGGTTTGTAAAACAGTCGAACGTTATGTTCATCTACAAACGAACTCCATCGTTTTATTTTTGCATTCGAGTTTTGGTCAGATACAGCAAAGGTCAGAGGTTGATGTTCCGTGAAAATATTAAGATTCTTGGCACCGCATAGATAGTTGCGAAGGGTTTTTAAAGTCCAAACAATGGCTAACAGTTCACGCTCATTACTGGTAAAATTTAATTCCCGTTCTTTCAGTGTTCTGGAAATCACTGTAATCGGTTTACCTCCTTGCGATAAAACTGCTCCTAAACCAAAGGATGATGCGTCTGTGGTAAAGTACAAAAAACTCTGAGCTCACAACCTTATCGGTCGTGTTTTTCTAGACGCTCTCACAATTAATTTTTTTTCTGCTTATATCGTGAATTTTTATTTTTTTAAAATTGATTAAAAGCTTTTCTAATTAAATATCTATCACAATTAATTGTTCTTGCTTTTCGATTTGTTGCTAAACATTAAATCAAAGCTTTTGTTACTTTTTGTTTTAAACCAACAACAAAACTCTTTGCTTTGTTGTTGTGTCTCATAAACTTTGATTTTTTTCGTTTGTGCTTTACCTGCATGCACTCGCGATCTCTTTCGTGCACAGTGTTGTTTGTGTGTTCTTGCTCTTTTTTTTATATTTGCTTGTGCTAGCGCCCGTTATTCTCGAGTTAGTTAATCTCGCGTTTGTGATCTGTTTTGTGTTCTGCGTTCACTGCTCTTAACTTTTTTCTCTTTCGTCTTGAAAGCAGCTGCTGCACCTTAACCCTTGTGTGGGACCTTTGGTTCGTATACGCCCTATTTTTATACCCTGTACCCATAGGGTAAAAGGGTATACTAAAGTCGCTAAAATGTATGTGACAGGAAGAAATATACATTTCTGACCCCATAAAATATATATTCTTGATCAGCATCACTAGCCGAGTCGATTGAGCCATGTCCGTCTGTCCGTATGTCTGTCCGCCCGTCCGTATGAACACCTGGATCTCGGAGACTATAAGAGCTAGAGCTACCAAATTTGGTGGGAATATCCGTCTAGTGTCTACACAGGTCAATTTTGTTTCAAATTTTAGCCATGCCCACTTCCGCCCCCGAAATTTGGAAAAAACGAATACTAGAGCTGTATGAAAATTATCATATTCTTATTAAGCACACTTATCTATATAGCCGATCTGCACCAACTGACCAAAATTTGTCCAAATCGGACAATAAACATCGGAGATATGCCCATATTCTTTTTGTACTGAAACGCTTAGGGCGAGATTGGCTGACAGGAGTGAGCGAGATAGCATGCGTTCGCTGCTGCTGCATGTAAAGGAAATTTTGTATGAAATTGATGGCTACTTCGAAGGTTTTTTTAATGTATCTAGTTGGTACAGGATATACTCAACGTCGGTAGGGACGACTTGCTTGCTTCATTTTTATATAAATCTTTTTTACTTCTGTTAGTTTATCTTTCTGTTATTAATATTTACTATTAATAAAATTGAAAATAATTTAACAATGTCGGTCTGCTTAAATAAGAAGTGCCGTCACCCTCTTAAAGCCCAGGAAGATTTTTTGCTTTGTTGGCTGTGTGACAACGTTATGCATTTTAAATGTGCTGGTTACACAGTCAAAGTAAAAGACAGCCTCGGGCCTGAAATGGAGTTGTGAAGCGTTTCGGGATGCCGAGAGAGAGATGCGTGTATTCATGAGGCGCACTTGTGAGGGATTTAAAAACCTGTCGGCTGGTCTTATGAAGCTTCGGGATGAGTTTTCATCACTGGAAACTCAGTTTAATAGTTTTAAACTATTAAACGAATCCCCGAAGCGAAAAAAGACACATCCCTAGGAATTTGTCCCCCGGTCCGCCAGCGTCTCTTATTCTCGTTGTTTCGAACATGATTTATAACTCAAACACACCGAATTCACGGCACCTGATATCGTTTAAAAGTCCGATTGCATCCAATTGTGTGGATTCCATTGGAATTTCCCCCGGTAATGGAATCACACAAGTTACCGCGATATCAGGTATAGTCTCTGATTTGTCCGGACGAATATCCTGCCCAAAGGATATTCCCAATCAGATACTGACAAGAGGACTCGTAAAGCATTGTCAGCCACGGTAGCTTCAGCGCCCAGCGCTGTGGCTGCTGTGCCGGCTGGTGTGTCGAGTTCACTTGTCGATATACCATCGAGAAAACAGATATTTGTTTCGAGGCTTGACCCTAACACTACATCTGACGATGTCTTAGCCCATATCCGGGCAAAAACTCGGTTTTCATATACCCGTGACATCTCGTCATTTAAAATAAGTGTTCCGCCTAATCTTTTTGACCAAATTGGTAGAAAAGATTTTTGGCCGGAACATCTTATTAGAAAGGAGTATACGACGAAAAAGAGAAATCGGCCTCCGATTCGAGTGCCCTCTGCTATCACCCCTTCTTTTATTTATAAACTTCTGCCTTCTTCTGGTACGTCAGCATCTACTGACGGGCCAAAAAACTAACTTCGTCCATTATTTTGGCCTACCAGAATGTAAGAGGACTTAACTCCAAACTGTCTAGACTCTTTGTAGATAGTCTATCCTTTGATTTTCATGTTTTTGCTTTTACAGAGACTTGGCTTAAACCAGATATTGCTGACGCTTCGGTTTTATCCACTAAATTTTCAATTTGTTGAAAAGATCGGATTATCCGCAATGGTGGTGGTGTGTTTACTGCTGTCAGTTCAGCTTTTCCTTCTGAAATTATTCAGTCCTCTTCCGCTCATGAAATTGAGTTTATTAGTGTCAAAATTTTACTAAAGTCTTTTTGCGCTTATGTTACTTGCTCTTACATTCCACCTCTTTTCGACTTAATTACATATAATTATTACTTGAAAGCAATTTAAGCAGTTTCCTGATAGAGATACCCTCATCGTTCTTGGTGACTTTAATTTACCAGATATTTCCTGGTCCCTTTCTGATGAGTCCTCAGTGTTGTTGCCCTCCTCGTCACGTTGCTTCATTGATGGTCTGTGTCCTTTTCCAAAACGCAAACCGCGATGTTGCTATAACAGTTTTTAAACAGTTTTATTCTGAAAGTTAATAAACTTAAAATGACTTACAATATTAGTTGACTTAAAATTACCGCAGTGTGTTCCTCGCGGTTGGCGTCGTTTTTTCAAAAAGAACGATGCCGGAAACGGGCTCTCGACGCCATAACTCCAGTGTGCCCGCATATGAAATCAAAAACACATCAAGCTTAAAATACTAAATTGGGACACCGATTATTAATCGGTTTGCTGGTCACGGCCCGCGAAATTGCCAACTTGGAGACGGGGCGTATGACCACATGTACTCGTTCATGGTCCAATGTTCTTACAGCTGCCCTTCGGGGTATTCCATGCGGTCCAGTGTACACCTCCTCCACTATTCCTTTTCACCATTCCTCTCGTGGAACGCCTCTGTTAGGAAGCTCTATAGTACATGCTTCTTCGGTGCCACCTCCTTGATTGTGTGGCGAAGTACTCTCTTGACGCATTGCACCATCCTCTCCCATACACCACCTTCAGCTGGGTTGAGAGGACAGTTGAAGACCCATTCGACGCGTCTGGCTGACAATTCGTTTTGGATCTTCCCTGGCTCGAAAACTTCGGTAAATCGTCTGGCTTCGCTATCAGCGCCGACGAAATTTCTCCTATTGTCGCTTCTAATCTTTGCCACTGGACCTCGGCGGCACATGAAGTTTTTGATAGCCAGTATGCAGGAGTCGGTTGACAAATCATGGGCCAATTCCAGATTCCAATTCCAATTCCGCCCAGATGCACGTAGAATAGATTCTTCATCCAGGTACGGTAGCAGTCCCCTTATTTCGCTCGTCTGGCTGACGGGGTTGTTGGCAAAAACAACAAGCAACTCTTTGGGAAACATCTCCAATTGCGTGTGACGTACCAAGATCAGCTCAGCTTCCTCACACTCGGATGCAGTGAGACCATGCTGCTCCGAATCATCTCGTTGCTGGCGGCAACGACGCACAGTGGGGCCTTTTTACACATAGACTTCTTTTTGCTGTAGGCATTGTATATCTCGAAATCATCCTTATCGGATAACTATATCATATAGCTACTATAGGAACGATAGGTCGAGAATAAAATTAAGGTTTCATAACTTTGTTTTTTTTCAATCAAATATTACGAAATTTGAATTCAATTAGTTAATTTCACTTTTTAACATATTTACCAAGTTTCATCAGAATTGGTTGACTATATCTTATAGCTCCCATAGGAGTGATAGGTCGAGAATAAAGTTAAGCTTCCACAACTTTGTTGTTTTTCAATCGAATACTATGAAATTTGTATTCTATTAGTTTAATATACTTTCTAAAATATCTACCAAGTTTCGTCAGAATTGGTTGACTATATCATATAGCTCCCATAGGAACGATCGGTCAGCAATATAGTTTTAGAGCAATAACTTGAGTGTTTAAAAAGCGATTGCCCCAAAATTTTCTATTTTGAAGTTTAGTACATATAGAAATGCCTGTGCTAAGTTTCAGCCAAATCGGTTGACTATATGTTATAGCTCCCATAGGAACAATCGGATAAAAAATTTTTTTTTTGGTCGAATTACATTTTTTTCTCAAGCTATTAACATTTAATGTAGGTTTGATTTGTTTAATATGCTCTCCAATGATTTTGTTACTTAATTAATATGTAAATATTAAATAACAGTTTGCGAAATTTGCATGCGCTCTTCTTCTTCCTTGTACCTGGAACGCGTTTTTAACGCGAGGTTGCGTTAGTTTTTTTTTTTGGATTTTTGACAACTTTCCGCTAAAAAGCGCAAAACTGCACTATATAGGTCTGATAGGTGAATGTTCCCTCTATCACACGTATATGGTTTCATCGTGTATCTAGGTGTATCTCTGATGATTCTACTCCGCCAAAGTTGGAAAAAGGCGAAAATTTAGTGTATTTTTGAACCCTCTCCAATTCACTGAGTATTTCAAATTTCATTAAATTTTTTACAACAAATAACCCAAAATTGATCTATTTTTCGAATAAAGTAAAAATATTTAAGACCGGTTGTTTAATTCGGCCAATATTCAGTTTCAAAGTTGCAAGTTTTTTTAAAAATTCTACATTTGTTTCATACATGAAAAATGTCTCCACTTTGAGATGATGTAGCACCCACAATACTTATCGGATTTCGATAATATTTTGGATCCATAACTTCTAAAGTATTATCTGTCGATTTCATTATTCACTTTTGCCCAACGCGATGGTGAAAAAAATGATTTTCGGTCAGCTATCCGGGCAGAGGCCCCACTGTGCGACGTACAAATCTAAGTACCCAAGACATAGTTCATTGCAATCGGTTGTACTCCGAAAATCTCTGAAATTGTAAAGGGGATTCATTAGCAACGACCAAGGCAAACTCACTGGGTAATTCTTCGTCATATGTAGCAGTCCAACTGCCTTGGACTTCGACCAAAGGTTGCGGCCAACACGATTCTGGTAGTCGCAAGAATTCTGGTCCGCATAGCCATCGACACTTCTGGCCGAAGTCGGCTTGCTTCTGGGACCGTGTCGCCTCATCTGCCACGTTTTCGGCAGACGGTAGCCATCTCCATTGGGACATTTCAGTTGACGTCAAGATTTCGGCGACCCTGTTGCCGACGTACTGCTTGTAGCGGCGGTGACTGCGCAATCCAGCGCAGTACCGTCTTGGCGTCCGTCCATAGGGTGACTCCATCGGTCTCTATGCTGTGGCTTTGTGTGACAGCGATCATCAAGCAAGTTCCCAGTTTCTTCATTGGTGCGCACCTTGTTTTAGCGCATATAAGTTGATTTGACCAGTCCACACCCATAGTAATGTCGAGGGCATTTAAATTGATCCAATCTTCTCAGTTCCTGACACCAAATGTTGCAGGCTTTGCTGAATTCCAAGGGCAATGGCTCGTCCCATTGTATATTCCGCCGCCAAATCTCCCGTAGCAATAACTTGGCGGTTATCGTGACACAGCTTAAAAATCCAATTGGATCAAACGTTGACATCATCAGGCTGAGAAATTGCCTCTTGGTAGGCGCGTCGTTGCCTATCCTGTGGTGTTTAACGTTGAATATAAATTCATCGGTGGCTGGCTGCCAATACATCCCGAGAATTTTCTCCTCTGCGTCCTTTCATCCAACAGCGCTGGCGGCCTCGGCTTCCCCAAGGCATTGGACTACCTTTGTTGAATTGGATGTGACTCTGGCTGAGACAGATATAGCTTCACCCTCGGTGGCAAAGCTGTCGACATTATCATCTACATAGTGATATTCGGTGATGGCTTTGACTGCGCGTGGATTCGAATGTTGATGACTCAACGCTTTTAGAGTCATAACATGATGTGCTGCGCTTGGTGAGCAGGCGGCTCCAAATGTCATCACTTGCATTTCATAAACATCTATTTCCTGGTTGACGTCATCTCGCCACAAAAATCGCTGCGCACACCGGTCCTGAGGCTGCACGTACACCTGGTGGAACATCTCCTCGATGTCCCCGGTGACCGCAAAGGCACCTTCTCTAAAATAGAAGAGGATGGCAGTTAAGGGTCTATAATCCTGTGGTCCCTTCAGCAGCTCCGAATTTAATGACACATTTCCGACTTTGGCGGTCGCGTCAAATACGAGTCGGATTTTCCATGTTTTATTTGGGTTCATGACGGCGAAGTGCGGCAGGTACCACTGTTTGCCACGTGCATATCCTTTGACGACATAATCCGATATGATCCGTTTGTATGCCTGCGCAAACTTCTGGTCACGGGCCATCTTCTTCTCCATGTTGAGAAACCTTTTCAGCGCCATTTGGTAGCTGGGCGGCAGTGCGACGTCGTCACATTTCCATATCAGCCCTGTCTGATATCGACCATCCCGTTTAACTGTAGTATCATCGAGGATCCTTTGGGCGCGCACATCATCTGCAGCAAGGACTGGTTTCGCTGCTCTAACGCCAAAGCTATCCATGTCGAAGTACTCCTTGACCATCCTGTTTACTTCGTCATGGAGTTGGCTGGTTACTGCGCTTCGGGAGCGGGCCGAAAACTACGCATCCAAGTTTGGTGACAGCAGCATATGGGCCTTGATTACCAATGCTCCTTGTGTTGAAGAGCAAGCCAAGATGTGCATGGTGCAGACCTATTCAGAATTTTAGGCACGACAATATTATATGGCCTCATTGGCAAACTTGACCGCGAGTTTGCTTCTTTTAGATCGTCCGGCATCAGGGTCAGCATCGGCAAACTCAGATTTGTTGCGTAACGCAAATCTGGATTTACTTATTCCGCTGATTTGAAGACTCACTACCTTGGTTGTCTCTCGAGCGGACTTGCCTAAAAACCATTGGATTTCCAGTTGCCAGCTTACTCCATTGAGTTCCAGATCCTTGGCGAGTTGTTCGTCAATCATTGTTACTGATGACCCTTCATCAAACAACGCGTAGGTGTCTATCGTCTCGTGCTGTCCATGCAGCTTCACCGGCAGAATACGAAACAGTAGGCGTTTCGTACCGGTATCGTTACAGTTCAGGTTTCTCTGTGACGATGGTCTTTCATCCGCTGGCGGCGGAGATCCTCTATTGTTTGCTGCTGGCTGCAGCTTTGTAGGGCCTTTTTGGGCATCCGCTGGCTGCGCTACCCGTCTGGGGCCCATTTCATCCGTATGTAGGAGCTGTTGGTGCGTTCTTTTGCATCCACGTATTTGGCGTTTACGTTCCTTCTTGCATGCGCGAACCATATGCCCTGGACTCAGGCACGAAAAATATAGTCGATGCTTCTTCACTAAACTCCACCTGTCTGGCAGAGTATCATAGTTAAATTCACTGCACTTGGGAATCCCATGTGGATCTTGGAAAAGCGAGCAGGTCGGGTTGCGATCTGGTACCCGCACCTGATCAATTTGATCCTTTGTATAAGTGTGTAGCACACAGCGTTTGTGCTCTTTATTATCAAGATCTGAGACTGTACAAATTACATTAGCTAGTTCAGTTAACCAAGTACTGAAGTTGACGACAGTTGGGGAGGGCGTTATGGTGGTCTCCGCTGATTGATCGTAAGAAGGCAGCCAGATTACTCACACGTGTAGCAAACGGTATGATTTTTGCTGTATTGTGCTCTTATATTGGCTGTACTTCCCGTACACTTTGTAGCTGGCTGCGTACAAGTAGCTCGGGGCGTCCATAGCGGAAACGAAGTTGGCTGATGACGGCGTTGACATTGCTGGCATTGGATGGATGAGCAGTGATTTTACTGTCTCACGTGCCTCACCCTTCAGTGCCTTGACCAGTCGCTGATTATTCTCCAGGTCTGTTATGTTGTATGCGCTAGTCGTTTCCGTGTAGGCGCAGTAAAATATTGGCCATTCTTCAGGCTGGCCACTAAACTCTGGTATATCTGGAACTTTCCTCATCGCCCATCCATAATTCACATTTGGCGAAGGGAAAATATTCGATCATGATCCGATATGTGTAGCCGATTCGGTTCCTGGCAGGGTATTCATCAACACTGGCTGCGCTGTGATGACCGAACAATTCGGCTCTAACCTCATCGTCGCTGACTGCGACTGCATGCTTAAATATGGCGGCAGCGGCATGCTTGAAGATGGTGGCAGTGGCATGCTTGAAGATGGTGGCAGCGGCATCAAAGATGGCTGACATCTCTCCACTACTGAATGCAACGGATTAACTGGTGGTTTTAATGTTGCGCTTGATGCGATTCTACTGCGCAACTGCGCTTCCTTTGACCCACAGGGCTGTTCATCATCTGGGAAATTGTAAATGGGATCACAAGGAGCTTGAGTGCTTGCGGTGGTTGGACCAGCCTTTTCCATAGCAGGGCTGGTGGACACAGCACTCGTGTCCACGCTGGTAAGCACTGCGCATGTGTTCACGGTGGTTGTCTTCTTGGCGGCGGCCGTCGATGCTGGCTCCGCATGCGCATCATGTAGACGCGGACTCGGTCTAGGTGACGAGTGTTGAGTAGACATGTTGGTTAACACCAACTGGATTCGATGTTTGAAAATATCACCCGCTGCTTGCGGTGATGCACAATTCCTTTAATGTAGTTCGATTAGGCCTTTCTCACCCGCTGGCTGCGGTGACGTATAGTTTGTACTGCTGGGCTGTGCTGGCTGCACAAATAAGAAAGCTGGCTGCGAATCTCCTAGCCACATGTTTTAAACTGCTACCAATTTGTCCTCAGCAGTCTCATCCGTGGACTGTTAGTTAAGAAAGTTAATAAACTAAAAATGACTTCACAATATTAGTTGACTTAAAATTACCGCAGCGGTTGGCGTCGTTTTTTCAAAAAGAACGATGCCGGAAACGGGCTTTCTACGCCATAACTCCAGTGTGCCCGCATATCAAATCAAAAACACATCAAGTTTAAAATACTAAATTGGGTCACCGATTATTAATCGGTTTGCTGGGCACGACCCGCGACAGTCTGTTTGATTTATCCCTTACTCAAATTAATCCTGTACGCAATTCAGTTGATAGATCACTTGATCTTGTATTTGTGTTGGACTCGTCCAACTGCATCGTTTCCAGGATTGAACCTCTCGTTTTACCTGAAGACAAATTTCATCCAACCTTGGATGTAACTATTGACCTTTCTATTTGTACGCCGACTGTATTGTATACTCATCCGGTAACAAGAAGCCGCTGCTTCCGTATGACTGACTTTGTCAGACTTAATAATATTACTTGGAACCTTGATTGGTCATATCTGTACAATTGTACAACCATGGACTCTGCTTGGTTTTGTCAAGAGATGGTCGAAAGAATTCGAAGATCCTTACACTACCAAAATTCTCTATACCTCTTTGGTCCATCCTATTTTGGATTACGGATCATGAATATGGTCACCTCAATATTAGAATTGAACCTATTCAAAAACAATTTCTGCTTTTTGCTCTTCGTGGTCTTAACTGGGATAGCAATGTCAACCTGCCATCGTACTCTAGTAGACTTCTCTTACTTAACCTTCCTTCTCTTACTAACCGTAGAATAATGCTTGGTGTTATCTTCATGCACAAGCTGCTAATTGGTGATATTGACTCGCCTGAGTTATTACACCAAGTATAGTTTTTTTACACTTTTTGTACCATCTAGGCCTACTAGAAACTATATTCCCTTATCCCTTGCACACTGTACTACTAACTATGCCTTGCATTATCCCTTTCGTGTCCTGTCGGCTGATTATAATCGACTTTATCGTGTGATTAGCCCAGAGCTCTCTTTATCAGTACTAAAATCTTCTATCATCTCCTACTTAGCTCGTAAATAGCTGTAGCTTTCGTTACTTGTCTGTTTTTGTCAACAGTTCCCCGCGACTCGTGCCGTACGTCATGCGGTTTGCGCCCCTCGGTCGGTTGGGCGGGAGGTTGTGGGCACTTAGTGCACCCGCTGGGATTCGCGCGAAAAAGAAAAAATTAAGTCTTATTTGTAAGCAATGGCAGTTTCTTTTCTACTTCATAATAAAATTGAATTACTGACATGTTGCCTGTCGCAACGTCAACAATTGATTTTCTATAACATAAGCCGGTCTTTTGTCTGCGTAAGTAAGGTCACTTGACCTACTTAGGTTAATTATAGCTCTAAAGTTTAAAGGGGTGTCAACGGAGGCGAGAATTGCATTTGCCGCTCTCTTTACTTTATTTCTCATAATTCCCAATGCTTGATAATAAACCGAACTGCTTTCATAGTTTTCATAAATTTTAAAGGCAACATGTGCCGCTTTTTCCATGAGACATATGATTCACCCTTGCCATCGAAGTCTGCCAAAGACTTTTTAATATCTAATGATTTATTGCAAAATACGCCCGCTATGATTTCTGCGTCATAACATTTTTCGACCTGAGGAGTATTGACGGACAAATTCCTCAACTGACTCGCTTTAAATTTCGCTTCTTGGATCTGAAGTGCAGTACTAACTGCCATCTCGATCAGGGGGAGACCAACTTGTCAAGATGGAGTTTTCCTTAGAGCTTGCCCATCATCGTTCCAGTGTGCCCGTTCGGGGATAGGGGCAAAAAGCCCTTCGCTTCCCCTGCTGGTCACCCTTTTAGCCATGAACATGATATATTTGTCCTTGTCTCAATCGGGCAATTTTTCTTATTGTATTTTGTTATTCTTCGCTTAAGTTCTGTGAATACTTTTGTTGCTGGCTTGCATGTCTAGTGCGACGGCCGATGTTCGCACGTTGTCCTCTCGGCAGACTGGTGATTTTACCCTCAAATGCATATGGGGCACGGCATACAAGGTTGCTGCCAAAAAGTTAAAAACAGTTAAGCCAGCGGAACCACCCGAACACCGCATGGGAGATATTGTTAAAGCGCTCTTCCCTGATACGTCAAACATGCCACCGAGGGACGACCGCATAATCCCACCTAGCCACGCTTGTGAGGTGAGCATCCAGGAGGTGATAATGGCTGCATCGAATTTAAAAGACCAAAAGGCTTCCGGTCCTGATGCCATTCCCAATAAAGCGCTAAAACTAGCTGTGTGCCTACACCCGAATAAATTCGCTGATGTCTTCAGTAAATGTTTGGCCGAATGCACATTTCCAAATATCTGGAAAAAGCAAAACCTAGTGCTCCTACCCAAACCAAATAAGGCACTCGATGATCCCTCAGGCTACAGGCCAATATGCCTACTAGACTCAACTGCCAAAATATTGGAAAAAATTATCTGCACGAGACTGGAGTCTGCTATTGTACAAGCCGGCGATCTGTCATCCATGCAATTCGGGTTTCGGAAAGCCAAGTCTACAATACATGCATTAAAAACCGTAACTGACATTGCAGCGAAAGCCATAGCGGGGCAGCGCTGGAAAGGCGGAGAAAAGAAATACTGTCTGGTAACCACACTGGATGTTAAAAATGCTTTTAATACAGCAAATTGGAGCCAAATCATTAATGCTCTGCAGGGATTTCAAGTACCAGGCCACCTCATCAGCATAATTGAGGACTATTTTCGGGAACGTATTCTACAATACAACACCAAAGATGGAGTACGCACACACGTGGTCAGAGGAGGAGTTCCGCAAGGCTCTGTTCTTGGTCCGCTGCTGTGGAATATTATGTATGACGGCATCTTGCGCATACACCTCCCACCAGAGTGTCATATTATAGGATTTGCCGATGACGTAGCGTTGGTCACAGTTGCAAAGGAACTAGGCGAAGCCGAGGCTAAAACGGTGCAATCGATATGCACAGCGAAAAGATGGTTGGAAAAAGCAGGACTTCAACTTGCAGATCAAAAAACCGAAGCGGTATTGATCAGTAGCCGCAAAAGGGTCGAAGTGGCAAAAATCGCCTTGGAGTCTTGCGATATTTATTCAACAAGATCAATCCGATACCTGGGGGTCCTTTTGGATACCAGACTCTGTTTCAAAGAGCACTTGGCGTATGCCAGCAGCAAAGCAGCGGGTCTAGGAAGATCGCTTAATAGAATGTTGCTAAACACAAAGGGACCGAGTCAAGCCCAAAGGACGCTGTGGATGAGCGTTGTTCGTTCAATAATGTTATATGGCGCTCAAGTTTGGGCTGAAGCCATGAAAATAAAATCGTACAGACGTGGTCTTGAAACAACATATCGACTCGGAGCCCTACGGGTATGTCGCGGATTTAGAACCATTTCGGACGAGGCTGCTCTGGTCATTGCTGGAATGACACCAATCGACTTGCTAGCTAAAGAAGCTCAATCAATCTTTGATAAACGCCAAGATGGGGACTGGACACCGGCCAGGAAAAGGGAGATCACCGAGAGTGCAAAGAAAGCAAGCATAATGGAATGGCAAGCCCGATGGACAAACTCGAACAAAGGCAGATGGACGTACTCACTAATACCAGATATTAATGTGTGGCTCAGTAGACGTCATGGCGAGGTCACTTTTGAGCTGACACAAATTCTCAGCGGCCATGGCTGCTTTAGATCGTATCTACATCGATTTGGACATGATACCTCACCTGAATGCCCCAAGTGCAGAAATGGCGTAATAGAAGACACGGAACATGTACTCTTCAGCTGTTCTCAATTTCATCCAGAGCGACAGAAACTTCGGGAAGCACTTGGAGTTAAACCTACAGTGGCGAATTTTGTAACCCTTATGACCGATACACAGGCAAATTGGTCAGCAGTCTGTTCTTTTGCGGCAGAGGTCACAAAAAAACTTAGAGTGCTCGAAAGAGAGCGCAATACTGGAGGGCCATGAGTGGCCAGCCATAGCCCTGCGACGCAATACCACTAGGCAGTTCCGCAGGATAGATATGGCAAATCCTACACCTTATCTCCTACACCTTATCCCCTATACTTGTAAATATCTACCTAGTTATCTCTATCTTATTTTTACTGTTCTATAACTCAAATAAATGAATTAAAAAAAAACCCTCAAATGCACGATCCACGTAATTTACACATTTCAACATACCACCTTAGGGTCAAATGCCTGCTGTTTAAATTGAATAAAAATTTGCACAATACGCGTGATTAATTTTATAGTTTCCAATTAAAGTGTCAGGAAACGAATAACTTTAACTTTAATTTCAAAATTTCACAGCATGCTATGTATCAGATATGATTTTCCCGGTTTTCCTGCTTTTCTTGAAATTTTTTCTAAATTTTTTTTGCTATAAACCTCGAGGAGCCAAAGACTTTTCCAAAGAATGCGAAACCGTGGAAATCGGTTCGTGCGTTCTGAAGTTATAGCGTCAGGAATGAAAATCAAGAAGAAGAAGATAATCGAGCAATTTGATTATGATTGCACAAAACAATCGAATTATATAAAATAAGTTCAGTTTTGGGAAATGGGAGTTAATCAGTCCAAATCTAAAATTTTGATAGGGTTAAGCACAAGGATGTATACTATTTTGAATTTTGTAAATAAATAAAAATTGAGTTATGACTTCTTAAGTTTCTTTTCATTCTTTAATGTAACAACACTCAGGTCTAAGACAATTTGGAAGTCCACGATAACTTTCGCAGGTAGGCGCATGGTAGGGTGGGAACAGGCGCGGTGCGCAATTGAGTGTTCCAAGCTTCTTCACTAGTCTTCTTCCAAATCTACACCCAAAAAATCGAAAAAATATTGTTTTGTGTGTTTGTATTCCGAACCTTCCACAGGCTATTTTTGTCAGCTGGAAACTGAATCCCATTTCTTATAACAGAAAATCACTAACTCCAACGCTTTGTATCATAATGTAACACCATGTGGAGATCGACTACAAAATCACCTGCCTAGATATTCAGGCGTATGTACATTACATGAATAATAATAAAATAAAAATATATTTTATACAAAGTAGATTATAATGACATCTCTTCCACATTTCAGTACTATGCTGTATCCATAAACAAAAACAAAATGGTGCTCACTCTCGCATCTTACATATGTATACTGCAGAATAATGAGATCAAAAACAAAACAAAATTAGTCGAAATCTGACAATAAATAATGGTGATGGACGCTGTTGGGACAATCCACGTCGAATATTGTGAAATATAATCCCTCTCGTAGAATTGAGATTTTTCCATTAATTCAATATTCATTTGATTTCTTAAAAAACTACACCATTTACTTTGAGAAGTTTCTGAAAATAATTCAAGATGTTGTTACTCTGATTTGATGTTGTTACGCTGATTTTTTTTCCTGCTGTGTGGATTGAATCTTATTTATAATTTTGGAGCTTCAAAGCTCAGTTAGAAGTTCTATTAGTAAAATCTAATTTCTTTAACTTCAACGTTGATTATTTACAATTAATGAAGGCTTTCTTGTCACTAGGCTAAGTTCCAGAGGCAAACAACTGTAAAAATAATAAAACTTATAAAATACAATACCAAATGTTGTACTTAGAAAAATAAGAGAGGATGTACTTTCCCTTTTCTGCTTTCTCACAAACACTTGCAAATTCATAAACTTCTCTTTGAGACTAAAAAATTAATCTAATTCATTTTGTTCGGCAACAAATTCCTCATTTTTTTTGAAAACTTGAGCAGCTTATCTACTCTGGATTTTGAAATTTTTATATTGCTTCGGTCTCCTTTAATGCCGTCACTTGTTTTTAGATAAGCTAAATATTTAATACTTCACTGAATAAAATAGGTGTTTCAATTTGTTCAAAATAATCAAAACTTATTTCAAAGCGTCTAATTTCGCTTCTGGCAACCATTGTATCCATTATTTGTATATTTTAACTTACTTTTACACCAAAATTCGTTGTGCCTTAAGATGGCTTATATTCTGATTTTTTGCGTTAGTATAATCCGAAAATTTGAACGTCTGAAAAATATTAATGAACATTGAAAAAGAAGTTAAAGTATAAACTGCTGCCATAAAGTCTAAATTGAGTTACTTATTGAACTTTTTTTGTGTGTCTTTAGCCGTTCACTTTTGGCTTTTTTCTTCTTTACTAAAGAGTACTGTCTACTCTTCGCTGCGACCTCCTCTTAAATACGCTAAACATTATCACAGTAAAACCACCTGACTGCCCAAATTAACAGCTACAGTTATCTACGGATGAACGTGCTCTTTGATTGCTGCTTCCGTTCGTCTACAGTGCACACTGCTTAAGTGAGTTTTACATTTAATTATGCTTGCTTGTTGCATCTCAACGTGTGACAGGATGGTCAGGTCTCACATTTTTTTCAGGTCAGGTCTCACATTTTTTTTTGGCATAAACAATGGTACTTCTGTCGCTACATATTATTATTATAACATATTATAACATATTATTCTTCCTCGAATACATGTAAATACTGCGTTAGATGACCTCATTGCTTACATCCATGAAGCATTTCCCGCTATGGATATCATAGTAAGAAAAATTAAGTTTAGTAAGTCGAGAGATATATTTTCATTTAAGATTTCTGATTTCTAAATTTCTGTCCCAAACTTTTTATTTAACACTATTGTAACTCCATAGATCATGAATTACAGTATCTTATAGATGTCCCACTAGATCGTTCGCTTCTCCAGCTACTTATTTTTCTCTTATGTATAATTATTTTTTGTTTATGTATAATTAATTATACCTTCCAAACCCAATATGTTGGTCGAGCTGTTAGACATTCAATAACTAACTTACCCAACACACTTTTTAACTTGGTATTCGATTCCAGAAGATTCAAAAGTCCCTTGAACTTGGATTTAAATCTCCACTTTTTGTAATCCGTTCCAACTAATCTGTTTGGAATTGACTTATATAATCTTACAATGTCGTCAAATTAGGATCTGCTGTTTCACGTTTTTATTCCACTCTTTATGCATCTTTCGATGTTTGTGTTCCAGATGCCTTATATAAAAACACTTGAACAAAACCTCTATAGTTCACACTTAAACTCACGCTTTTGAAAAAAGTAAAATCAAGATCTCATCAAAAATCGACTATATCAGGTACAACGCATTGAAATCTAAGTTTCTTATATTACACACGCAATGGTATAAAGAATATTTATCTAATCTTCTCGAACTCAGCGTTTTAACGTTTTTCGTTATCAATCACAAACGGATGAAATCTACACGGATTTTAGCAAATCCTTTTATGACGGCGATAACACACTTTTGTTGAGCAAACCAAGTTTGTCTTTTGGGTTTTTTTCCTAACCTTTAATCTGGGTTAGAGTCTTATTACACCAATTGAACTCAAAAAGTTTTGTACAGATGTCTATAATGTGTTCCGCAAGAAAGTCATCTGAGCCCACAACTGTTTACCATGTTTGTTAATGATTTGCCTAAAGTATTAACTAACTCGTATGTTTTTATGTTTAACTTAGCGTAACACTTAATGATTCATTCCTTCATTTTTTTTGCTAGCTGACATTAATTCTCTTCGTGATTGGACTATAATTACCCACTTTCATGCTCATTTTTGCCATCCTCGTTGGCATGTGTTCACGCCAGAAAGGGTGACCAGGAGGAGTTATCCGGGGGGGAAAAATCCAGTAAGCGAGAACGGTCACACTCCAATGACCAGCAAGTTCTATTAGAAACTCCATCTTAGTTAGTTGAGTTTTCATCCCCGGCAACTACCATCGCATCCGAGATTTTCTTGGCCTCGTAATTTTCAACAAGCTATTTTTAATCGTTAACGCCTTATCTAAACTTTGTGAACCGGTCCGGTACTTTTTACAAAAAAATCTGGCCTGTGTTTTCAAATCGAGTTAACGCGCGTTCTTATTATCCCCATCATCCACACCTCTACTGGTAGTAAGATTTGGGCTCTACCTATTTGGAAATCTTCGCCCCACCACAAACATTGGTCGTTCGAGCCGGATATCCTTCCGCTCGCCCCAGCATCGCATCGGTGGAGAATTCTGATAAGTAGAAACGTTTTTATTACCATTTTTTCCAACACATATACATATACATACATACATACCTGCAGTGAAAAGTTTCCCGCTCTGCCCATAGCGACTTTTCATTCGACATTGTATGGATATTATATTGTGCATGTAATCTTCTTTCATCTCTTCAGCTTATCCTAGCATTTTATGTATATTTTATCCTTTTATTTATAATCTTTCTTCCACTCGCGATCCGCATATTCCCCTGCAGACACATATACATACACAAGTGCATAGAAGTGAGTGCAAGTGCAATCTAAGAAATTAAAATTAAAGTGCTTTAATTTTTCGTACTCGGCTCAAGATCAATAACCGATTACCGGTAAATAACTTGGCCATAATTCCGACCAGCGCTCCGTTGCTTCAGAAACGAGAAATAAATTAATTAATTCGCGAGTTTTAATTCAACACATACATATATGCACATGCGCCCTCACTAACATACATACATATATCCAAATACACATACATACATTTGTGTGGCGGCATTTGCATACACCGGTGTAATTAAAACTTTTTTTTTTTTTTTTTTTTTTTTTACGCGCGAATCCCAACGGGAGCACTAATTGCCAACACCTCCCGCCCAACCGACCGAGGGGCGCAAGCCGCATAACGCACGGCTCGAGTCGCGGGGACAATTCACAATACACAGACAAAAAACGACACTATAGCTAGTTACGTGCTAGATAGGAAAGGATAGAAGTTTTTAGTAAAGGAATCGAGAGCTCTGAACTGATTACATGATAAAGACGATTATAATCGGAACAAAGAACTCGAAAAGGTTCATACATAAGGTAGTTAGTAGTACATCGTGGAAGTGTTAGAGGAATATAGTTTCTAGTACGTCTACAAGGAACTGTTAGTTTTACTCGGTTCAATAGCTCGGGAGAGTCTATATCCCCGTTAAGGAGCTTGTGCATAAATATGACGCCAAGCATTAATCTACGATTAGAAAGGAAAGGAAGGTCAAGTAAGAGAAGTCTACTAGAGTACGAAGGCAAGTTGATGTTACGATCCCAGTTCAGACCACGAAGAGCAAAGAGAAGGAACTGTTTTTGAACTGATTCTATTCTTGCTTTATGTGAATCGTATTGGGGTGACCATATGCAGGTTGCATATTCTAAAATTGGACGAACCAATGAGGTGTAAAGAACCTTGGTTGTATATGGATCGTCAAATTCCTTTGACCATCTTTTAACAAATCCAAGAACACCCATGGCTTTTCCGACAGTAGTGCTTATATGGGACTTAAAAGTCAATTTATGGTCCATAAGTACTCCCAAGTCAATCATCTCATTAAGTCTGGTTAATGGAACGTTATTAAGAAAGTAGGTAATTAACTGAGGAGTGTTTCTGAAAAAAGTCATGACCTTGCATTTAGATGTGTTTGGGTTTAATAAGTTGTGTTGACACCAAAACTGAAAGTTTTGGAGGTCAGACTGCAACCGTGAGGGAGATATAAAGTCTCTGTAGCTGAGACAAAGCTTAACATCATCTGCGTGCATGAGGACACGGGAATGAATTATAACGGATGGAAGATCGTTAATAAAAAGGGTAAATAGCAAAGGTCCCAGATGACTACCCTGAGGCACCCCCGAAGTGACTTGGTTAGACCTAGAACTTGAAGACTTGAAAAGAACTTTCTGTGTTCTGTCTGTCAGGTATTCACGAATCCAACAAATTAAAGGGCTTGGGAAGCCAATTTTGTTTAATTTTAAAAGAAGAAGTGTATGATTAACAGAATCAAAAGCCTTGCTGAAATCAGTATAAATGACATCAGTTTGTCTTGCATTCCTAAATCCTTCGATCGTTAAAGATGTAAATTCTAAGAGGTTAGTGGTAGTAGATCTACGTTTCACAAACCCAAGCTGAGATGGTGAAATAATAGATCTACAATAATGTTGCAATTGAGAAGTGATTAACTTTTCAAATGCTTTACGAATAGCGGACAATTTAGAAATATCCCTATAATTGGATGCATCGGACTTTTTACTATTTGTGTGAAGAGGAATTATATAAGATTCCTTCCATATAGAAGGGAAATGACAAGATTTAACGGACAACAAAAAAAGTTTTTGAAGTGGCTTACATAGAGCCTCAGCACAAAATCTGAGTACACAACCAGGTATTCCATCAGGACCAGGTGTGTACACAGGTTTTACTAAATTAAGCACGCTAAGAAGCGAACTTTCATCGATCGAAGGACTACAAATACAATTAGACCTATTTATCTGATAAGGATACAAAAGATTCGCTCGGTATTCCGTTGAGGATTATGTTGTTGTGAAGAAATCAGCAAACAAATCAGCAATCGCTTGATCAGAGTCCGCTATATTATTTCCAAACGATAAGATTGATGGGTGGACATCCATCTTACGTTTAGAATTCACAAAACTATAAAACTGTTTAGGATCACGGGAAAACTCAAGCTTACAACGCTTGAGGTAATTATTATAGCAGTGCTTGTTAAGCAACATAAAATTGGAGCGAGCAACTGCGTAAAGAGCAAAGTCTGAAGAACGTCCCGATTTCTTGTATTTTTTATAATATCTGGATTTGACATTTTTCAAGTTGGATAGCTCACGAGAAAACCAGGGAGGTCGGTGAGACGACACTGGAGCCCTCAGTGGGACACAAACCTTAAAAAGCGAACCGAGAGTATCATAAAACAACGAGATAGCAAGATCCATGTCTGAGCAACTGTATAAGGATGACCAGTCAGTTCTCAGAATGAGCTCATTCAGTTTAACAAAGTTAGTCTTGCGAAAATTACGAGATTTAATCACAGGACTGACACCAGCAATCGGTGCACGAAACGACAGATCTACAGATAAATCCAAAGTAGGATGAAAATTGTCTTCAGGCAAGACTAGAGGGTCGGTTCTAGTTACTGCACAGTTGGTGGAATCCAACACAAATATCAGATCTAAGGATCTGCCCATGTTATTTCGCACAGGGTTTATTTGAGCTAATGATACCTCAAAAAGGCCATCAACGAAGCAGTGAGATTTAGAAGGAAGCAACAAAGCAGATTCATCAGATTGAGACCATGCTATTTCTGGTAAATTAAAGTCACCAAAGACGATTAAGATATCTCTATCAGAAAGCAATGAAGAAATATATCGAATAGAATCTAAATGTTTTGCGTACACCGCCATGTCGGATTGTGGCGGAATGTAAGAACAAGTAATGTAGACAGAGAAAGACTTGAATCTGACCTTAACGCTAACAAACTCAATCTCCAGAATGTCCGGTGAATGAATTTGGTCAGAAGTTAAGGCCGAGTCAACAGCAATCAGAACTCCTCCGCCTACACGAGAAGTCCGATCACATCTAAAAATTGAAAATTTTGCGAAAAGAACAGATGCATCGTTAATATCGGGTTTTAACCATGTCTCAGTAAACACTAAAATTTTAAATTCAAATGCTAGACTATCTACATAGAGTCTAGGAAGCTTAGATTTAAGTCCTCTCTGATGGGCCAGATGAAGGGACGAGATTAGTTTTTTGGAACACCAGCCGATGCTGATATTCCGGAAGATGAAGAATTAGATGGGATAGAAAGCCTAACCGGATCTCGAGTTTTCTTTTTGGCCGTGTATTCTTTTACTAAAATGTGATCCGGCCAAAAACTGCTATGACATATACAGTCGAACAGTTCAACTGGAACACTTATTTTAAAAGAGGATATCTCCCTCGAATATTTAAATTTAAATTTTTCCACCGCTATTTTAGCATTATAGTGATGAGCTTGAATTTTTGTCTTAATAAAAGCTAAGACATCATCCGACGAATGTTCGGGATCAAGCCTTGAAACAAATATATGTTTCTTAGGTGGAACTCCAGTTAAAGGTTTATAGGAACCAGGCCGCAAATCAACCGCAGCGTCAGCGACCACGATTGAATCCGCCTGAGTGTCCGGTATTGCACCTCCAACTGGACTACTATCGGCAATATCAACAGTTATTGATAATTGCCCGGACTTTTCGGATACTACAGCTTTGTTCGTCTGCAAAGAGAGACCATTTCCTGGAGAAACGGAGATAGCCTCTTCCTTGCGACCACCTTGAGAAATGGGGGTGGTAAACGAAATAAGCTGCGGAGGATTTGTCACAGTGAGCAGTGAAGGAGTTTGTGGAGCTACGGCCGAGACGGGATTGGGCACAGGCAAATGCAAGGACAGATTGCGCATACTGGTTTTCTTGCGCTTTGGAGACTCATTTAACAGCTTATAGCTGCTAAATTCGCTCTCCACAGCATTGAACTCATCGTAGAGTTTACGAAAACCAGATGACAATTTCTTCAATCTATCCCTGGTTTGCCTCATAAACACCCTCATTTCAATCTCAACCTCGCGTCCTAGAAAGGTCGAAAGTCCACTCCTGCATTGCAAGTCATCCTTGCAGCCGTCCGCAAATCGGTGCCTCCAACCAAATTCCAGGCGTTGAACACCCAGGTCACTGTCAACCAGGTCTCCTGTAAAGTGTGCGGCAGAGAGAACCATCCAATCCGATTATGTCCGAAGTTCACAGATATGTCTGTCCCAATCCGAATGGCGGCAATCAAGCAGCAAAAGTTATGCCTCAATTGTTTTGCACGGGGTCATCAGCTGCGAGAGTGTCCGAGTGCTCACATCTGCCATATATGCAAGGAGCGGCACCACACTCTACTCCATCGCGTCAGCGCCTCTACAGTGGTGACCCCCAGTGGGCAGCCAGCATCCACTTCCCCAACGGTCGAATCCATTGAACGGCCAACTTCAAGCCACAGTCTGCAAAATTTTCTGGTATCCTCACCCTGTAAGGGCTTGCTGGGGACTGCCATGCTGGAGCTACGTCATTCAGGCGCTGAATTCCACGCTCGAGACCTGATAGACACCGGATCCGAAGGGACATTCCTATCCGAGAGGATATTCAATTTGGTTCGACCACCATACCGAGTCATTGATGCTCAAATCAGTGGCATTTCCAACTGTGTGGCCGCCAGGGCGCAGAAATTATGCCAGCTAAAGATCGCTTCTCGTAGCGATCCCTCAAAACTAGTGGAAACGTCCGCATTCGTCCTCCCAAATTTAGCTGGAGCCCTACCCCCCTGTCCGTTTCCACAGAGGGTGGATGGAAATCTTCCTGAACTGCCGTTGGCAGACCCGCAGTTCCATCAGAGTTCGTCGATTGATCTATTGATCGGCGTCGACCTCTTCCCTCACATTCTGGGCGAGCGAATCAAAAAGGATATTTGCGGTTCCCTCGTCGGTATTGAAACCATATTTGGCTGGGTTTTCTGCGGCCCCATGGATTCCGTCACTCCTGCGACAAATGTCTTCGCTGCCCAGGTTTCCATCACACCCACCAACGCCAACTTAGATAAACTCCTCACCAAGTTTTGGGAGCTGGAAGATCTTCCAACAAAACTGGAAAAGGAAGCTGATAAAAACTGCGAGCTGCATTTTCGGGAAACCACGAAGAGAAGAGCAGATGGCAAATATGAGGTATCTCTACCGTCCAAGGATCCTGACAACATCGACTTGGGGCATTCAAGATCGATCGCCATGGCTGAGTTCCTCGGGAATGAACCGCGGTTGGGAAAGAATCCTGAGCTGAAAGCCCGATATGGAGAAGTTCTTCAGGAATATGTAACATTGGGGCATATGATCCGCGTGCCCCCTTCTACCGACTCCAAGAATTTCTACTTGCCTCATCACGCGGTGTTCAAGCCCGACAGCACCACGACCAAAATCCGCGTCGTCTTCAATGCTTCTAGTCCATCCACCAGAGGTGTCAGTTTGAACGACGTCCTGCATACCGGTCCCACTCTGCAAGCAGACCTTACCGTACAGATCCTTAAATGGCGTTTTTTCCGTTACGTCTTTAATGCCGAGATCACCCAAATGTATCGGCAAATCTTTGTTTCCGCAGAACACATTCCTTTCCAGCGCATCCTCTATCGAGATCAAGACGGCCAGCTCCAAGATTACGAACTCCAAACCGTCACATTTGGAGTCAACTGTGGCCATTCGAGTCCTACTTCAGTTAGCTCAGGAAGTGGAACAAAGGTTCCCCAGAACGAGCGAAATTCTTCGTAGCTACATGTACGTGGATGATGTTCTTGCTGGGTCCCATACTAAGAAGGAGTCGCGTGAGGCGATTCAAGAACTCCGAGGCGCCCTGACCTCAGCTGGTCTCCCTCTCCGGAAATGGACATCGAATGAAAAAGATGTGTTGGCAGCCATCCCACGAGAGCATTTACTTAATGCCGACTTCCTTGAGCTGGAGGATGCAAGTACCGCCAAGACGCTGGGCATCCGCTGGAAGGCTACGCAGGATCATTTCTTCTTCGTGACTGCTGACCCACCGTTGCAAGCGTCCGTCACCAAGAGGGAGGTCCTATCCCACATCGCCAAGTTGTTCGATCCAGCAGGATGGTTGGCCCCCTTCGTAGTCCGGGCAAAAATATTCAAGCAGCAGCTTTGGCTGACCGAGCTTGGCTGGGATATCGCTCTACCGCCATCCCTCTTACAAGAATGGCACGATTTCCTGCAGGATTACCCTGGCCTCGGTCATATTCGCATTCCGAGGTGGGTGGAAACCAGACCAGACTTCGACTGGCAACTGACGCGTCTCAGCGAGCCTACGGTGCCGCGCTCTACGTCCGCGTGACGCATCATGACCACGTGAGCGTCCACCTCCTTACTGCGAAGACTCGGGTAGCTCCAGTGAGGACCGCCGATTCGTAACGCCCAATCCTTTTTCTGGACTGATTCCATCATCGTTCTGACCTGGCTCAATAAACCACCGTGCAATTGGTCGACCTTTGTTGCGAATCGAGCGTCATCCATTTCCAGCAACACTATGGTGGGTGACTGGGCTCATGTGCGGTCCGAGGACAATCCAGCTGATCTAACCAGCCGAGGTGTGACAGCAGCAGACTTGTCGGTAAGCCAATTGTGGTGGCACGGTCCGGAGTGGCTCCGACTACCCCGTGAGTACTGGCCTGCATCTCCTTGCACGGTCCCCGAAACAGAAGTGGAGCAACGAACCCACGGCCACATCGTCACCACGTCCAATACGACCGAGATCATAGAACGTTTTTCCGATTTCGGTCGAGCTCTAAGGTTGATCGCCTATGTCCGGAGGTTCCTCAGCAGGAGGAAGTCTCTCCCCCCCACACTAACTCTCACCCAACAGGAGTTATTCGAGGCCGAAAAGGCCTTAGTTCTAGCTACTCAACAACGCGAGCATCCGACAGAAATCCGATGTCTGTCAAAGGTTCAACCAATCTCCTCATCGAGCTCGCTTGCAAGCTTGCATCCGTTTCTCGACCAGAACGGTGTCCTGCGTGCCAGCGGTCGATTGCGAGCATCCGAATCTCTAAGTTACGATGAACGTCACCCAATTCTACTCCCGTACGGCGCTCATCTAACCCAGCTCATCATCCGATTCACGCACCGTATTACGTTGCATGGAGGCAACCAATTGATGATCCGATTCCTTCGGGCTAAGTTCTGGATTCCAAAGGTTAAAAATGCTGTCAAGGCCCTCATCCGTGGATGTAAGGCCTGCGTCCTGCACAAGCGCCGTCAGCAAATGCAACTGATGGGTGATCTGCCCCGAGGGCGGATAACTTTCTCCAGACCCTTCACGTATACTGGTCTTGATTTCGCCGGTCCCTTTGAGATAAAAAATTATACAGGAAGGGCATGCCTAATTACAAAAGGATACGTGTGCGTCTTCGTGTGCTTCAGTACCAAGGCCATCCACCTTGAAGCTACGTCCGATGTGACGACAGAAAAATTTCTGGCGGCCTTTTCCCGCTTCGTCTCGCGAAGACGATGCCCGCAGCGTATATATTCCGACAATTGCAAAACATTCGTTGCCGCGTCAAAGGCCTTGGAGAAGGATTTTCTGGAAGCAACCAAACGCCGCATCCTAAACTCCCATGATCAGCAGATCGTGTCCTGGAAGAGTTTTAAGACTCTGTTTTACAAATCCATAGCAACTGTGCGCTACACCTTCGAGAAGCTCTCTACCCTGCAGTGTCGGATAGAGGCGTGCCTGAACTCGCGTCCCATTTCGCCCATGAGCGAAGATCCGGAGGATCTTTTGGCCTTGAGTCCTGGTCATTTCTTGGTGGGTGGGGGGCCCACCAGTATCCATCGCAGAGCCAGCGATCACGGAGGAGCCCATGATTAATGATTAATCGCTGGCAGCGGCTGAAGGCTCTTCACCACCATTTCTGTCAGCGGTGGAAGAACGAGTACCTCAAGGAGCTACATAAGCGAAACAAATGGAAGCTCCCCAGCCGAAATCTCCAAGTTGGCGACCTCGTAATCATTTATGAGGACAACTTACCGCCCACAGAGTGGCGGTTGGGGCGAGTAGAACTCGTCTATCCTGGCGCTGACGGCTTAGTACGAGTCGTCGATGTTCGCACTTCACGCGGTTCCATCAAAAGGCCAGTCGCAAAGCTCATCCTGCTTATCAGTAGCGAACCGGTGGCGCCTTTTTTTTTTGTCTTACTGTCCTTTTTCTCCTCCTAATATGAGCGTTCGCTTCGTGTGCACTTTAATTGTTTTCTGCCATGCTTAATCCTCGTTTTATGTTTTTTCTTCCCCTAGAATCCAGTTTGTTTTTCTCATAGCAAGTCATGGCTCCCAGAGGTCCTCGTTCTGACCGCTCCGAGGCCCGCCAAGGTCGCGGGACAAGTGCCTACCGTTGCCGAGTCTGCCGCGGAGTCCACGCGCTCCGGCAGTGCAAGCGGTTTTTAAACCTGCGCGGAGAGAAGCGGCTCAGGGCAGTTCTCATCAATAAATACTGCCCCAACTGTCTAGCGCACGAGCACACTTCCGGGTCGTGTCGGAAGATTGGCGGATGTCGGCGCTGTGGAGAGGCGCATCACACCCTATTGCACTCCACAGAGTATTCCAAGCGAAAACGCGTACCTCAACACGCCGAAAGAGGAACTACTAGCAGGGCGTCGCCCTCACCGGCCCGAGCTCGCAGCTCATCCAAGCCCATTAGAGCTAGACCCAACGGCAGGTCATCCAGCTCCAGGCGATCCAAGTCAGCCGGCGGCTCTTCCCGAGAACTGACGTTTTCTTCGCTTCTGCAGCTGAAGGTGACCACGGTGATGCCGATCGCCGTGGTTAAAATCGGCAACGGTCGAGAGGAGTTCGAGACTCGGGTCCTTTTGGGCGCCTGCACGTCAGCGAGTCGCATCAGCGCATCCTATGCGGCAGCTTTCGGGTTAGCGGTCACTCGAGTGGGCAAAGACGATGCCTGCCACGCCACCATCAGATCCCGGACTGACCCGGCATTCAAGAAGGACGTGATCCTCCAGGTAGAGCCTGGCCTCCGAGTAAATACTCCCATTCGGCAGGTCTTCGAGGCCGTCCGGAAGAATTTTTCCACCCTGGCGGACCCGATGTTCCACCGCCCGTCGTCGGAAATGTTCGCCCCACCACAAACACCATGAATGGCCTTGTCCTGAAAAGAGTTTTGTCTGTTGAAGGTTTGGGCATTATTTTTGATCCAAAGTTTAACTACGTGCTACACATTATTCCAGTAACCAATAAGCATTTCTTTCCTTTCTATCATCGTTTTAAGTCGGTTTAAAAACTATTTCTTTCGTTTGATATTCGTAATCTTAACTGGAATGCAATCAGGTCTCTTCACATTACTCATATAGGCTTCTTTTCCTTAATCTTCTCTCCTTATTAGGAGATCGTGTAGTGTTAGGGCTGCTT
Source organism: Drosophila austrosaltans (assembly GCA_035045865.1). Taxonomy (NCBI): domain Eukaryota; kingdom Metazoa; phylum Arthropoda; class Insecta; order Diptera; family Drosophilidae; genus Drosophila; species Drosophila austrosaltans. Next base: position 10,860,154 of record JAWNOQ010000003.1, read on the forward strand.
TTTCCATGCAATTTAAAAAAAAAAATTGCGAGTAAATGATTAAAATAGAAAAAGGTGCCGTTTATATATATCTATGTATGTCGGAGATGATATAGGGTATTGCACTATCTGGCGTTGTAAGAGCTTAGACTGTACATAGAAATACAAAAAAAATTAATTTTTGGAGTCTAGTTAGCTAAAAAAACAACATATTGTTAAATATGTATACATATATGTATACATATAAAGATATTTTAAATATTTTGAGCAAAATCGGTTAAGTAGTTTTTAAAATATTTTTTTTTAGTTTTTTGGGAACCATGTTTCTTAACGTTTGAAGTGTTTGAAATTAGAATTCAACCGCCACCGCATTCGGGCGTACTTTTATCGCGCTTCGCTAGTTCTTCGGTGTCAGCATTTAATCAGGTTTAAACAAAAGTGACAGAGCTCTCAGTCACCACAGAGACGCCCAATCACAATTTATATTGTTATTTGTAACTACAAATAGCAACGCTTAGAAAATAATTAAATTTACTAGCAGCAGCAGCCACAAGAACAAAATCTTCAACAGTAAAACGAGCCTCGGCTACCTATTTAGCGCAACAATGCATATTTCCAAGTAGTTTTTCCAACTACCACAACAACAACAAGCGCTGAATCTAAGAGTGCAAATACGGGTAAATTACTTACACCAACCAGCAATAACTTGTCTCGGATCGACCAATGCGCTTCATAACATAAGCAAGCGAAAGTTTAGCCCTCACCCAAAAAAGGGCAACAACTCCAAGATGAACTAAAACAACATTGTTCCACGCAAAGCTTTGGAAGGGAATAGATTCCAATAACTCAACCGAAATCTCAAAAAGGAGTTTCTTAAATAAAGCCCTTTGTAGTCAAGCCGCCACCATTTTACTTCTGTGGTGCAAACTGCACTTCCTTAGTGCCAAAGTTGATAGCCCTGGTTGGTCAAAATAAGTTTTAGGTAACTCCACTCATCAGGGGTTAGATAAGAGAGACCAAAGTGCAAACAAAAGACGTACTGTTCTATGGTAGTATTGAAAAGTACTTTAGAACGGGAAGTGTGTGTGTAGAAACACATTCCAACTGAAGGGCGTCAAAGGTCTTTAAGCCCTGATTAAAGAATTGAACCAACTCCCTACTCAGGAAATTGTTGATGCATTGAATGAGAAGATCTTAAAGTTCAAATATTTTGAACAGAAACAGAGACTCACAACGTTTGTTTAAAGTAGAGCTACAGCCGGATGCACGAACATTAAAAACCAACACAGTGCATCCTATCTACAACCTGCAACAACCGCTCCACCACAGAATCACTGTCGAGGAACCTCTCAGAAGGACACACCCTCTGCAATGCACTAAGTGCCAGGAGTTTGACCACATAAGGTCATTCTGCAGTCTTCGCCCAGTTTACGTTGGCTGTGGACAAATTCAACACTACTGTGTCTGTTCCGACAATAAAACAAATGCCAATTAAAGGAAGTGCATCAAATGTGGTAGAAATTACACCGCGAATTACAGAGGATGTCCTGTCTATAAGGAACCGAAGGCTCGTCTCAATGCAAAGAAATCTACGGTTCGTATCCAGGGCCCGACACTTATTCCCTCGCAAACCATATGTATATTCTTGTCTAGAGCTATAAGGTCATCAGCAATTTCAAAAACAATGAACCCTGGAGTAAAATTTGCACGAGTGCTTTGCAAAGTAAATTAACATACCAATCCAACGGTAGATCCCGTTATTATTCCATCTAAAGCGGCTCTAAGGCCACGCATACTTGGCCAGCAGCCCAACGGGATCGAAACGTTGTTGATCTCGCTCAACCAAAATATGACCCAAACCAAAACTTGCTCATTCAAAAACTTATGAACAAAAATTAATAATGTCAGCACTATATATAGGCCTCTGGAATGCAATCGGCATTTCCATCACAAACAGGAATTTTCACTGTTTCTGGACTCAAATGATATTAAAATCATGCTGCTATCGAAAACACACCTTACAACGAAAAACAACTGCATTCTACGCATTAAAGATGGGAACTGGTATCCTAATCAAAAACAGGATTAAACATTGTCTCCACAATAGATTTACTAAATAATACCGACAAGCAACTTCAACAGGTGTCCAAACCACTTTCGGCAGTACATCCGTGGCTGCACTTTACTATCCACCACGCTTCTCGATCTCTGAAAAGGAGTTTACTGACTTCTTCAAAACACTTGGAGCACGAATTATTCCCGCACGAGGTAGGGGATCCCGCCTGCTAAACTTCAAAGGCAAACAGCTGTACAATACAATTATTAACCCAGCAAACGTACTGGCCAACAGATGCACGTAAGCTCCCAGATCTAATAGCTTCGCTGTCATCATTGGAATTATGCACAGCTTATTAACGGCAGAGTCACTAGCAGAATTGTCATCAGACCACTCGCCAGTAATTTTCATTGAATTAACACATCTACAAGTATATAGCACCCACTTGGGCTAACAAATTATGAAACATATTGGCTCAGATTTAAGGAATATATAAGCACCCATGTCGACTTTACCTCCAAACTGAAGGTAATGATGATATGGAGTTTTGCACCTCTGCATTAGATTCGATGGTCATTGAAGCAGCAGATATACCCACCTCAATTATCGGCTACATCCTGGAAAAACACAACTCAATCAACCGAATAATTGAACTACTTGTAACAGATAAAAGACGACTCAGGCGAAAATGAGAAATGTCACGACCACCGGCAGCAAAATATCGCCTAATGGCAGCTTCAAGAAGTGTAGCAAAAGCGCTTACGCAAGAAGAAGCAAGAAACAGCGGCTAGACATCGAAAAGCTGAAACCTACCAGCAATACATATCCGTTGTGGAAAGCTCACACAACCATAACTGCTCCAACCCAGATAACTTCACCTATACGATGTTCAACTGGCAAATGGGCCCGTACTGACGAAGAAAGTGCGCTCACCTTTGCAGTTCAACTAAAAACGGTCTTTCTGCCAAATCCGTCATTACACTCATTTCAGCTTCTCCCTCTGAGCACGCTAGTGGAAAGTGAGCCACCGAAATTCCAAGCGGAGAATGTTTCTGCAATTATTGAAAACTATCTGAACCCAAGAAAGTCGACCGGTCATGACAAAATAACTCCGAAAATGATCCAATAACTCCCGATCTGTGCCGTGCAACATATCTGCGAATTCTTCAACGCGATAGTAAAAACTGGTTACTTTAACATAAGTTGGAAAAAAATCAATAATCATAAAGATCCCAAAACCAAAAAGACAAGGAACAATACATTGCCATCATCGTATAAGCCCATCAGTTTATTTCCAAGTCTATTTCAAAAGGTCCTGTAACTCCGTATACACACAATCCTGTCACACCAAAACATAGTGGCACATCATCGGTTGCCTTCGCTCAGTGACAAGAGTGATCGAGGCAAGCATGCGTTCACTGTTGCGGCATGTTAGAGAAATTTTATTTATCGCTTATATCGAGGGTGTTTGACTTTATGTAAACTCGTTGGTATAGTATACTTAATGTCGGCAAGGACGATTTGCTTGTTTTTTTTTTTTTTTTCATAAATAAAATCTGTGATTTTGTAAAACGTGAATTAGAACCTGGGGGACAACATTTTCTCGCATGCGATTTAAAGAAGCATTGCTTGAAAGTTCATTTTAATTAAATTATAACTAATTCTAAGCTAAATGTGAAAGGATGGAATTTTTTAGTACAGGAATAAAAAACTCTGCACTGACTACATGATAAACCCGATTATTATCAGAACAAAGAACCCGAAAAGGTTCATGCAATAGTCATACATCGTGGAACTGATAGAGGCGTATAGTTTCTAGTGGGCCTACAAGGAACTTGGTTGACTAGCTCGGATGAGTCTATATCCTCATTAAGGAGCATTGGAATGATTATGACGTTAAACATTAATCTACGATAAGTAAGAGGAGGAAGGGCAAGTAAAAGAAGTCTATTAGGATACGATGGCAAATTGACATTAACATCCCAGTTCAGACCACAAAGAGGCAAAGAGAAGGAACTATTTTTGATCTGATTCTATTGTAGCTTGATCTGATTCGTGTTGGGATGACCATATGCAAAATGCATATTCTAAACTTGGACGGACCAATAAAGTGTAGAGAATTTCAGTTGTATATCGTCAAACTCCATTTACATTCTTTTAACAAACACCCATGGCGTTACCGACGCGTCGCACAGTGGGGCCTTTTCTCACTTCGCTTATCAAAAATCATATTTTCTAAAGTAGTGAAGCGATTTTCAAAATTTTAAAAGCATTTTATAGCTAATTGTTCAAGCTTCAAATGGAGTTATTACCCAGATGCCACGTACTCGGGTTGCTTAGATAGTCAAAGTTGAAAAATATTTCTAGGCATATTTTACCCTTAAAATTCACTTAAAAAAACGCTTTTTTGAGGACAAATGAACTTTATTATTTGAATTCGATAAGATAAATAAGATTTTTTAATATTTTGTTTTAATTTTTAATTTAAATTGCGAAAAAAATATACCATTGCAAGGGTACATTAATTTTGGTCTCCTCCAAAACCCTTAATGCTACAGAGCTGAAATTTTACACATAGACTTCTTTTTGCTGTAGGCATTGTATATTTCGAAATCATCCTTATCGGATAACTATATCATATAGCTACCATAGGAACGATAGGTCGAGAATAAAATTAACGTTTCATAACTTTGTTGTTTTTCAATCAAATATTACGAAATTTGAATTCAATTAGTTAAATTCACTTTTTAACATATTTACCAAGTTTCATCAGAATCGGTTGACTATATCTTATAACTCCCATAGGAGTGATATGTCGAGAATAAAGTTAAGCTTCCACAACTTTGTTGTTTTTCAATCGAATACTATGAAATTTGTATTCTATTAGTTTGATATACTTTCTAAAATATCTAGCAAGTTTCGTCAGAATTGGTTGACTATATCATATAGCTCCCATAGGAACGATCGGTCAGCAATATAGTTTTAGAGCAATAACTTGAGTGTTTAAAAAGCGATTGTCCCGAAATTTTCGATTTGGACGTTTAATTCATATCAAAATGTCTGTGCTAAGTTTCAGCCAAATCGGTCAACTATATGCTATAGCTCCCATAGGAACAATCGGATAACAAAATTTTTTTTTCTTAAATTACATTATTTTTTTAAGCCATTAACATCTAAGGTATGTTTGACTTGTTTTATATGCTTTCTAATGATTTTGTTCCATTACAAATATGTAAATATCAAATAACAGTTTGCCAAATTTGCATGCGCTCTTCTTCTTCCTTGTACCTGGAACGCGTTTTTATCACGAGGTTGCATTAGTTTTTTGGATTTTTGACAAATTTGCGCAAAAAAGCGCAAGACTGCACTATATAGGTCTGATATGTGAATATTCCCTCTATATCGTGAATCTCCGTGAATCTCTGTTGATTCTACTCCACCAAAGTCCAAAAAATGAGAAAATTCAGTGTGTTTTTGAAACGTCTCCAATTTATTAGGTATTTTAAATTTTATTGTACTTTTTACAACTGTTCACGCCAGAAAGGGTGACCAGCGGGGAATGAAGAGGGCTTTTGCCATTATCCTCGAACGGGCACACTAGTATAATTACTAGGCAAGTTCCATGGAAAACTCCATCTTGGCAAGTTGATTTTTCCATCCCCGGCAACTACCATCGCATCCGAGATCTTCTTGGCCTCAAAATTTTCCATAAGTTTTCTTCTGCAATCGTTAACGCCTTATCTCAACATTGTGACCCGGTCCGGTACTTATTGTGAATAAAACTGGCCTGTGTAATTAAAACGAGCTAACGCGCGTTGTTAATTTCATTATCATCCTCAACTTCCTTGGTATTAATTGGGCTCTACCCATTAGAAGTCTTCGCCCCACCACTTTTTTTATCCTTTTTATTATAATTTTCTTCCACTTGGGTAATAAGTCTGGGCTCTCAGATCAGAAGCTTCGCCCCGCTACAAACATTGGTCCTTCGAGCCGGATATCCTTCCGCTCGCCCCAGCATCGCATCGGTGGAGAATTCTGATAAGTAGAAACGTTTTTTATTACCATTTTTTCCAACACATATACATATACATACATACATACCTGCAGTGAAAAGTTTTCCGCTCTTTCCATAGTGACTTTTCATTCGACGTTGTATGGATATTCCATTGTGCATGTGATTTTCTTTCATCTCTTCAGCTTATCCTAGCATTTTATGTTCATTTTATCCTTTTTATTATAATTTTCTTCCACTCGCGATCCGCATATTCCTCTGCAGACACACATACATACACAAGTGCATAGAAGTGAGTGCAAGTGCAATCTAAGAAATTAAAATTAGAGTGCTTTAATTTTTCGTACTCGGCTCAAGATCAATAACCAATCACCGGTAAATAACTTGGCCATAATTCCGACCAGCACTCCGTCGCTTCAGAAACGAGAAATAAATTAATTAATTCGCGAGTTTTAATTCAACACATACATATATGCACATGCGCCCTCACTAACATACATACATATATCCAAATACACATACATACATTTGTGTGGCGGCATTTGCATACACCGGTGTAATTAAAACTTTTCGACACTGATTTTCTAGATTTTCCGCGCACTGATTTTCCGATTTCCACATTGCACTTTCGTTGTTTGTTAAACGCGTAAAAACAATTATTAAAAGTGATAAAAATTCGCACTACAACTGTTGCCTTATTGCCGGCCCAGCTGATTGCTTCTATTAGTGCTGGCCCGTGACGAGCGCGATCACGACTTCGATCGCCGTCACGATAGTTGTTCCTCTCACGATAAATGAAACATATATGAATTTTTAGGGCGAAATTTAGTCCAAAAATTCCGGTTTTTATATTTTTTCATAATTTTCGAATTTTTCCAAATTATATAACACCGTGTAATTCGAATCCTAGGGTGTATCCGACACGACAAAATTTCGAATTAAATTGTGCCATCTCCTGCTTTGCGTCGTAAGCAAAATTTATTCCAAAATTCCGGTTTTTATATTTTTTCATAATTTTCGAATTTGTCCAAAATATAAAATACCGTGTAATTCGAATCCTAGGGCGTATCCGACACGACAAAATTTCGAATTAAATTGTGCCATCTCCTGCTTTGCGTCGTAAGCAAAATTTATTCCAAAATTCCGGTTTTTATATTTTTCCATAATTTTCGAATTTGTCCAAAATATAAAATACCGTGTAATTTTAATAATCGAGCATTCCAGTCGCGGCCAAAGCTTAGCGCCATTTCGACTAACGTGCAGCATCTAAATAAATTAAACCAAACAATCCAAAAAGGCTGTCGTCGAAATAACGTTGAATGTTTTTAAACCGTTCCCACTGGTCCACATAAATCACACGTAACACACATCGCATTTTTTCCCCCAAAAAATTATTTATTTTCAATTTTGTTCTTGGTTCATATTTCATATTTTTGTTTATTTATTTAAAAAAAAAAAAAATATATATATATATACATATTCCACCCTTCGATTGCCAACACATCCGTGCGGTCCCCATACAGTCCACTGTCAAAGATTCCTTGATCAACACGATATTCTTCGTGGCTCGATTTTGTTTTCCATCCGACTATGCCCACCGATCCTGCTAAAAGCAGCAACAATTCCGATCGCCTCGCAGTGCCTCGTCGCTCCCCTTCGCCATCCACGCCGCCACCTAATCCAAAGGTACCTCGTGCGTTCGACACCGTCAAACGGAGTTCTTCCGGTTTCTCAAACCTTGAGTCGGCGCCAAGCGTCTCCGGCGCTACACCTAAAAGGGCTTCCGTACCCAGCCGCACTCCCTCGCCAGCGCTTTCTGATTCCAGCACACTTCCAAGTCCAAGTGTCACGGTGTCCGCTCCAGCGTCCAAAATAAGAACCCGTTCCGAGTCTCAACGACTGTCTGACGCTGCCGAAATGTCCATGAGTCACTTCATCGCCGCTTGTGACGGCTTGATCGAATCCGAGGCCAATACAATGGGCTCCCTCGAGGAGGAAGTGCAAGTATATGCCATGAGAATGCACTTGGAACAGACGAAAGTTCTGTGGAACCGAGTCGAAGCTGAGTATTTGTCATGTACGAGAGCCCTCACGGCCGACGCGGGTGAGGAGAGCCGCACCAATGTGGTGACCGTTAAGTCAAAATATGAATACGCGTACATGGTGTACGTACGATGCGGTTCTAGACTAGGAGAACGCATAGAGCGACTGCAGTCACCCCCTTTGGCTCCCGCGTCCCAAAACGCCCACGAAACTCGCGAGCAGCACGTCCATGCTGGCTATCGGCTACCTCCATGTGAGGTGGACGTTTTCACGGGCGACTACAACCAGTGGCCCACATTCCGCGAAGTGTTCACGGCCATGTACGTGAATAACCCACGATTGGCGCCAGTTGAGAAGCTGTATCATCTGGTGTCCAAAACGCGCGGCGAGGCAAAGGCGATCGTTTCCAGCTCCCCATTGACCAACGACGGTTTTCACGCAGCTTGGGAGAACCTGCAGGCTCGCTTCGAGAATAAGAGGCAGCTCGTTGCGAGCCAAACGAAGATACTCTTCAACCTCCCATCCGTTATCCACGAGACTTGCGAAGGCCCTGAAGGATCTCCAAACCACCATTCAGGGCTGTTTACCAACACTGACGCGTTCCGGTGTTAGCACGGATAATTGGGACGTCTTGTTGGTGGCACTTTGCACCTCCAAACTGCCAAATGCCACGATCGCACTCTGGGAGCAATCCATCCCGAACAAGACAGACCTCTCATCCTGGTCCGACCTAAACAACTTCGTTGTGGATCGCTATCGCGTTCTAGAAACGTTGGAAGGTCGAAAGTCCACTCCTGCATTGCAAGTCATCCCTTCAGCCGTCCGCAAATCGGTGCCTCCAACTAGATTCCAATCTTTGACCACTACCGTCACTGTCAATAAGGTCTCCTGTCAATTGTGTGGCAGAGAGAACCATCCGGTCCGCGTCTGTCCAAAATTCGCAGATATGCCCGTGCAAGAACGAGTGGCGGCAATTAAACATTTGAATTTATGTCTTAATTGCTTTGCACGTGGCCACCCATTGCCGCATATGCCAGGAGCGGCACCACACACTCTTGCATCGCCTTAATAGTTCCACAGTGACGACTTTCAGTGTGCAGCCACCAAAAACAAATCCTCGGCGACAACTAACAAATTCTCCCCCTGCAGAGTCAGTTAAGCGCTCAAATCCAAGCCATGGCCTCCAGAAGTTCCGAATATCCACGCCTCGTAAGGGTTTGCTGGGTACGGCCATGGTAATTATACGGCATCAAGGTTCCGAATTCCATGCACGCGCCTTGATAGACACCGGATCTGAGGGAACATTCCTATCCAAGAGGATGTTCGATCTGGTGAGACCCCGGTTCCGTGTCACTGACGCTGAAATAAGTGGCATCTCCAATTGTGTTGCCACCAACTCTCACAAAGTTTGCGAACTAGAAATCTCTTCTCCTAGAGATCCTTCCAGACACGTGGAAGAGCACGCATTCGTCTTGCCCAACCTTCCTAGCGCGATTCCGTCCTGCCCGGTTCCCACAACGTTAAAGTAGAGCATTCCGCGTCTTCCATTTCCATTATGTGTCCAGTTCGGGCGGAACTCCTTTAGTTCGGCGCTCCAGAGCGTTGCTGCTCCCCATCCTTACCAGTCCACCCGGGCTATTGCAACTTGTTGCAAGGGGGGCGGTATGTTCACGCCAGAAAGGGTGACCAGCGGGGAATGAAGAGGGCTTTTGCCATTATCCTCGAACGGGCACACTAGTATAATTACTAGGCAAGTTCCATGGAAAACTCCATCTTGGCAAATTGATTTTTCCATCCCCGGCAACTACCATCGCATCCGATATCTTCTTGGCCTCAAAATTTTCCATAAGTTTTCTTCTGCAATCGTTAACGCCTTATCTCAACATTGTGACCCGGTCCGGTACTTATTGTGAATAAAACTGGCCTGTGTAATTAAAACGAGCTAACGCGCGTTGTTAATTTCATTATCATCCTCAACTTCCTTGGTATTAATTGGGCTCTACCCATTAGAAGTCTTCGCCCCACCACTTTTTTTATCCTTTTTATTATAATTTCCTTCCACTTGGGTAATAAGTCTGGGCTCTCAGATCAGAAGCTTCGCCCCGCTACAAACAACAACAAATAACTAACAATTGAACTACTTTTTGATTCCAATATTCAGTTTCAAAGTTGCAAGTTTTTGTAAAAATTTTACATTTTTTTCATACCTGAAAACTGTTTTCACTTTGAGATGATATAGCACCAATTCTTATCGGATTTGAATAATATTTTGGATCCATAACTTCTGAAGTATTATCTGTCGATTTCACTTTTCATTTTTGCCCAACGCGATGGTGAAAAAAATGATTTTCGGTCAGCTATCCGGGCAGAGGCCCCACTGTGCGTCGTCAAAATTGCTAGCGTCAAAGTATGCAACTTGACGTCTGCACGCAAAACAGAAAGGGAATGAGGAACCAAACTTGGGTATCAAACGGTATACTAATTACGCATTATTCTGTTCCGCTTCTACATATATAAACAAAAAATCTAAGACAAGTGCATCAACCATCAACCAATGTGCAATAAAGGGTTGATCACCATCATTCACTTTGGATAGGCGTGACCTTGTGAACATTGTTAAAAAAATTGCCAATTCTTTAAATATCAACCGGCTTTTTTGTCGTTGCAGCTATTTTCCTTGATTCTTTGAAGTTTGCAGTTGATTGAATATTTTTCCTTTAATTATCAAAACAAAACTTATTCACTCGTCGTGAACAGTACTTACTCTATCCAAATCGTTTCGTCTTTCTTTTTTATACCCAGTACCCATAGGGTAAAAGGATATATTTAAGTCGCTAAAATGTGTGAAACAGCCAGAAGGAAGCGTTTCCGACCCCATAAAGTATATATATTTTTGATCAGTATCAACAGCCGAGTCGATTGAGACATTTCCATCTGTCCGTCCGACCGTCCGTCCGACCGTGCGTCCGACGGTCCTTCCGACCGTCCGTCTGTGCGTATGAACACCTGGATCTCGAGACTATACGACCTAAAACTACCAAATTTAGTGTGAACATCCGTGTATTGCATAGGCAGATCAAGTTTGTTTCAAATTTTTGCCACGCCCACTTCCGCCCCGCAATTCGAAAAAACGCAGTACTATATACGCAATACGTATTCTTACTTGACACACCTATTTATATTGCCAAATTGCTCCAGCTATCCAAATTTTGTTCAAATCGGACAATAAACATCGGAGATATACCTATATCCGTTTTGTATTGAATTGCCAAAAGCAACATTGGCAGATAAGAAAGAGCGAGATAGCATGGCTCGCTGCTGCTGCAGGGAATTTTGTTTTAATTTGTTGGCAATTTTGAGGGTACTGAGTTGCCAAGGCGACATTAGCTGGCAATAGTGAGCGAAACAGCATGCGTTAACTGTCACTTTATTTAATGCAACAAAATTCTTTCAACTTTTTTTTCTTTTGAGAAAAATTGGAAATTCTTGTTATTGAATATTATTACTTTTTAAATCAGTCAATAAATTTGTGATTACCACCGTTCTTACGCTTCACTCACCACAGTTTCCTTAGTATTCTTTTATTTTATCTTTATCCCTTTAATACCGTTGTTGTTGGTGCGATTATCCTTCAAGGTGCGATGTTTCCTCCTGATGAGTATAAAATGTAAAAAAATTTATTTTATTCTTTGAGATTAAATCTGAGCCCATTTTTTCTACGATATATTGTTTTATTTTATGTGATTAGTGCCGCGCGAAGACGCAATGCTATCGCCACGGTAATTTTCTTTTAATGTTTTATCCCGACTTCATTCCAACAAACACGGAGGCTCGATGGTTTGTCCTCGTTATGTAATTATGTAAAAAATTTATTTTTTTATAAATTTCGTTTCATAAGTATTATATTGGTTTCATTTACTATTTCATTTCTCCAATATACTCTACATGCACTCTTTGTCGAAAAATTACCTCTTTTTTCCTGCTTGTAACACAATTTTTCAGCATTTGCGTTGTTGTTTTTCCAATTTTTTCTTTTTCTTTTTCTTTTTTTTTTTATTTTTTATTTTTACTTTTATTTGTTTTTATTATTTTTTCACTTTTTGTTTTTATTTAGCTTTTTGTTTTCTTCACACATGTGGAAATCCCTCACGGTGTATGGTGAGGGTCCCTGCTCGGGCGCCAGTTAACGTCGGGTTCGGGTGTTGAGAGTTTTACAACAGTTTTATTTTAATTAGCACTATGTTTTCCAGGTATTTGACAAGGGGCGTTAACTCCTATCTCCTTCAAGATCTGCGTCTCGCAGATTATTGAATTGTTGCAGCTGGCAAAGATTCAATATCTTGAAGTTGTGAAAGCCCTTTAGTAGAATTTTTCAGACGTTAACACCGTCTGTTGTAAATGTCCCACCGACAACCAGCTAATTGATGAATCAGGACATCTTAAAGAGCACAGACTTGCCGCTGTACTCCTCGCCATTCCATTCCTCAGTGAGAATGGAGGGACCCATTGAAGCTGAGAACAAAGACCATCCCTTCATCCATTTGCTTGTTGATCTTCCTGGCCTTGAAGCTGAGAACAAAGACCATCCCTTCATCCATTTGCTTGTTGATCTTCCTGGCGTCCGATAAGAAACTGTATTGTGCACTTGCTTTCTTCAAAAGGCCTAACATGCAAGCATCCTCCTTCAGCAGTTGTAGATCGCCATACTTTTCCATGTATGTAGGAAAATCTTAGTACTCACTTCATTGAAGTGTTGCAAGTTCAGACAATACGAAAAACTATCTTCGGAAGAGATCTTTTTTTTTATGTTACTTGAATTCTTATAACTTAATAATAGAAATTGAAGATTGTGAAGCGTTAATTAATCGAATTCGTTTTCAATGAAACTTAGTTTTTAACCAACTATACCAAACAGACTACATACTTAGATTTCCATCTTTTCAACTTCTCATATGAAATTTGTGAAACATTTTCCAAGATCTCGTTTGTACTAGGTTAAACAACTTTTTCTCCTTAGTGTTAATCTGTTTATTGGCTACATACACTGAGTTTCCCTCTACATACTTTTCAGGTCCTGAACGCTTTTTATTTTCTCTGTTAAGAACCACTTTCTGGTGATGTTCGATCAGTCCCCTAATGTCCTCTTCTGTTTGCCTTTTAAAATCAGTAAGGTCTTGATAATTTATCCTCGAAGTTTTAAAAAATATCTACCGGTTTCTGTTTTGTTACCGAATGAATAGAGTTATTATATCTATCGACCGCTATAAAAACTAACTCGAACATTTCAAAGTCTGGGTGTTGTGTTTTTAAACAGCTATAGATTTCCAGGAATGTAGAGTGGAATCTTTCTACCTACCCATTAACCTCGCTCTTCTGTGTAGGCGTGTGGTAAAGATTTATCTCAAGCGATTTAAGAAAATCAAGTATGGTCTGACACAAGAAACCCCTTTCGTTATCGGAGACTAAAAGTTTAGGTGCACCGAAATAATGTAGGATTTCTGCCAATTTTTCCCGCAAACTGATTGCTGACTTAGAATCAATAGGAAATAATTTAGCGAATTTCGAAAATTCGTCGATACAGCTTAAAAATATTTGTTTTTTAACATGAATAAATCAATGTGAAGAATATCGTACGGGTAGGTGGGTATAGGAGTGGGTTGTAAATGTGGTTTATTAGGGTGCCTATCATATTTGTGAAGCTTGCAAATTTGGCATATGTGAATTTGTTCCTTGGTCAGTTTTGACATTTGGGAAAATAAAATTTATCCACTAATTGTAACCAATTAATTGGTTCTTAAAAAGGTTGATAGGAGTTTCAACATGAGGAATAAGTTGTGAAGCATCCTCCAAGGCACTATGAATTGTCCTTATTGACTCATTGTCGCCGTTTTCATCTACTGATGATGCCGAAGTCAATTGATTTGCTTGCGTGGGTATCCGCGGAAGATCATCTGCTACGGCATTAGATTTTCCTGGTTTATATATTAAAATCTTCAATTCGAGCTTTCCAACGTTTGAGTTTTTCGTGAAAATTTCTATTGCCTGGAGCAAAGGTGAGAGGCTGGTGATCAGTAAAAACCCTAATTAAACCAACCACATAAAGATAAGAACGAAGATTTTCCAGGGACCATATTATTGCCAGCATTCCCTTCTCATTCGCCGCATAACTTTCCTCAGTTTTAGTCAAACTTCTCGAGATATATGCTATTGAACGATCGATCCCATCATCGTCTTGGGATAAGACGGCTCCACTAGCGTAATTTAAGGCGTCATTGAAAAGGTTTTCCAAAGTCAGGAAACGCTAAAACTTGCGATGATGACAGCAATATTTTCTAACTCCTTAAAAGCTTTTAATGCGTCTCTATCAATTTTAACAGCAATTTGCCTAGATTGCCCGGACTTTACTTGGGCAGCCTCACCTTCGAGTCAGATTTGTCAAAGGCTTAGCTATTTTTGCGTAATCAAGAATGAATTTCCTATAATATGAGGTCATACCTAAGAAATTCTTTAACTCTTAGACATTTGTCTTAATACGCTCCGGGGCTATAATATACCCTAGATATTAAACTTCTTTTTACAAAAACTGGATTTTTTCTAAATTTACCAACAAGTTAGGTTTTTTAAGTTTAAAGACGGCTCGAAGATTGATCCAGTGAGAATCATAATCCTGGCTAAAGACTATTATGTCATCGATATAGACATAACAAATCTTACCTATATGATCTCTAAGCACATCGTCGATCATTCTTTGGAAGATTGCAGGGGCATTTTTCAGCCCAAACGGAAGTCTAAGAAACTCATATTTTCCATTTAATGCAGAAAATGCAGTTTTCTTCCTGACTTCTTTTTTCATTCGCATTTGATTAAATCCAGATGTCAAATCTAAAGTCGTAAAGAATTTCGCTTTCCTTAATCTTGCTTATGTAAACGTAATGTCGGGTATAGGATAAGTATCTGAAATTGTAACAGCGTTAAGTCGCTTAAAATCAATCACCATGCGATTTTGTTTTCCACCATTTGGTTTTGATATTTTGGTACTATCCAAACTGGTGAATTGTATGGGCTATTAGACGATTGAATGATATCATTTTGTAAGAGTTCTTTAACTTGTTTCTCTATTTCTTCACGCATGTAACAAGGATATGAGTAATATTAAGTATAAATTGGCTCCCAAGCTAAAGAAAAATGTGAATAGCATAAACATTTCTGATGCCTCTGTTTTTCCCACAACATTTTCTACCTATAGATGCGATCGAATCTCCAAAAATGGTGGTAGAGTTTTGATTGCCGTAAATTCATCTCTTCCTTCAGAGGTAGTTCTACCACCTGCTGTTCTTGACATTGAATTTGTTAGTTTCAAAATTTGTTTGAAATCATATTCTGTATTTCTAACTTGCTCGTATATTCCACCGAATTCTGACATGACGGTATATGCTAGCCATTTAGAAGCTATTCGCTTTGTCTCTTCACTTCTTTCGGATGCAGACATATTTATCGTTCTGGGAGATTTTAATCTAGCTGACGTTTCATGGCTTCCATCAGGTGAGTCTTTCTTGTTGATGCCCTCCTCCTCACATTGCTTTGTTGACGGTCTCCTTGAGTTATCCCTAACCCAAGTTAATCCTGTTCGTAACAAAAATGAGAGAATACTAGATCTTATATTTATGTTAGATTCATCTAACTGTACTGTTTCGAGGATTGATCCTTTAGTCGTCCGTGAAGACAGTTTCCATCCAACTTTAGACTTACCGATTGATCTACCTTTTCGGTTACCAACTGCTGGTACCAGTTCGACGTCTCGTACCCGTTGCTTTCGTAAAACTAACTTTTTCAAGCTTAATGAGCTAATTCTTGCCACAGACTGGTCTTATCTGTACTCCTGTAATGATATGAATGCTGCCATTTGTTTTTTCTATAATACTATGTTTTCACTTTTTGATGCTTGTGTTTGGGGCTTACACGTGAGTTAACTAATTTGAAAAATGTGAAGTCTAGATATTATAGAAAGTTCAAAAAATCGGGTCGATTGTCTGATTTCTCTCTTTATGCAGTTGCTCGATCAAATTTTTTTGTTTTTAATACATTATGCTATAAGGATTACATTAGGCGTTGTAAATTTCAGTTCTCCCGTGATTCTAAGCAATTTTATAACTTCGTTAACGCCAAACGAAAGGTGGAAGTGCACCCGTCCTATTTATGTTTTGAAAATAATAAAGCAGACGATGATCAGGCCATTGCCGATATGTTTGCTGATTTTTTCAAAACGACCTATTCCTCCAAAGATCATCGAGCTAACTTTTCATATCCCTATCAGTTGAAAAGGTCTAATTGCGTCTTTAATCCTGTGATCGATGAAGATTCGCTTCTCAGCGTGCTTACTTTAGTCAAGCCCGTGTACTCACCAGGACCTGATGGGATACCTGGTTGTGTACTCAGGTTTTGGGCTGAGACTTTGATTTCCCCGATTCTTAAGCTATTTACTTTGTCCGTTGAAACTTCCTCCTTCCCAACCATTTGGAAGGAATCTTTTATTATTCCTTTGCATAAAAAGGGTAATAAATCCGTAGCTTCTAATTATAGGGATATTTCCAAATTGTCTGCTAGGACCATTGCTTTTTACGACCTTCCGTCAGTTGTAACTCACTCTCGCGTGCTTATGTACGCTGATGATGTTGAACTTTGTATTAGTTTTAAAGACTTAAGTTCTCCTCATCTGCTTCAAGTCTATCTTAATAACTTTCAAACTTGGTGTGAAATTAACTTATTAAAACTCAATGTTTCGAAATGTAACGTCATGTCATTTCATAGATCCTCTTTGCAAATAGTGGTGTATTATCTTAATAATAATTAATAAAGCCATGAACTGTCTTGGTTTCGTTAAGCGATGGTTGAAAGAATTTGATGATCCTTACACAACCAAGACTCATTTTATTTCACTGGTCCGCCCCATTTTGGAGTATGGATCATGTGTTTGGTCTTCACAATATGGATCACACCAAGTAAAAATTGAATCTGTTCAAAAACAGTTTTTAATTTTTGCTCTTCGTTGTTTAAAATGGGATCGAAATGTTAACTTGCCCTCCTATTCTAAAAGACTTCTTTTGAATAAGCTTTCCTCCTTAATTAATCGTAGAGTAATGCTTGGTACTTTGTTTATCCACAAGCTTTTGAATAGACAAATAGACTGTCCTAATTTGCTTAATCAGGTCTATCTATCTGTATCTTGTAGACTAACCCGAAATTATGTCCCTTTAACTTTAACACGCTGTACTTCTAACTATTATTTGCATGAAGCCTTTCGAGTTCTCTGTTCCGACTACAACCTCCTTTATTCTGTAATCGGATCAGAGTTCTCTATATCTATTCTAAAAACTACTATTTTAAGTTATCTATCTAGTAGTTAGTCTTAATTATTATTTTAGTTGTCGGCCGTTGTCCACGCGACTTCGTTTTTCTATGCTGTCTGATAGGGTTCGCGCGTAACAGGCATTGTCCTGGTGTCGCTTGGGCCACTTGAACGTACTGCGCATTGGACGCGTCAACGTCCAGAATAAAAAAAAAAAAAACAAATTGTAATATCGTATTTATTTTCTGAAATATAAAATATTTAATATCGATGGCAACAGATTTAATTTCATAGTTGAGCAGCTCATGCGTCTGCTTTTGGGTAACGTTGCCGGAAGAAGAAGGAGACAGTCTCCAGTGTGGCCTTAGGCCGCATACCGATATTTTCTAGAATTAACTTAATACTAACAATCGATACTTAAACAACTAACAATCGGTACTTAAAATACTAACTTCGATATATGTACACAATTCATAAGTAACTGACAGCTTACAACTCGGCCGTCCTGACAAGGAATCGACCTCGATTCTAGTTACTAACAAAAGGGGTAAATAATAACATAAAGTAGCTGGTGTCGCCTTTGTTTGGATATCTGAAGTGCAATCTTGATCGGGGGCTGCCCATAACTTAAATTTGGAGGCTTCGAGTACCCCGTCATACGGCAGTTGGGTGATCTGAAAGCCCTCCACATCTCGGATAACATATTGGTCATTCGGAAGTTTTTTATAAACAACGTATGGGCCGCGATACCGTCTGATAAGTTTTTTCTTTGTACCTGCCGAAGTATCTACATTCTTAATAACTACGAAATCCCCTTCGTCAAAACTAACAGCAGGGGTGTGATGCTTCGCGTAATACTCAGCATTATATTCTTGAGACTTGACAATGTTACGGAAGACTAATCTCCGGACGTCTACCTCTGAGGCATCTACCTCTGCCGTCCTCTCACCTAACCGTTCGGTTAGTTCATCTACTACGACACCTCGTTGTTCCACCCCGAATAGGAGTACGGAAGCGGCAAATTTTGTTGTGGAATAGACAGAGTTATTCAATGCAAACTCAATGGTCAGCAGTTGTTGGACCCAATCCGCGTGGTCCACCGGTTCCGTCAGTTTACCTAACATAGGGCCCAAGACACGGTTCACTCGCTCGACTTGGCCGTTGACCCGGGGTGAGGCAGTGGCATTCAGCACGTGAATTATATTATTGGCACTTAGAAATTCTGCGAATTCGGAAGAAGTGAAGCAGGTACCGCGGTCACTGATAATTCGTCGGGGTCTACTGTAATTCGCGAAATACTGAGATTTTAACGTCTGACATACTTCACGCGAATTAGTAGTGGCTGCAGGGTACAGCTTCACAAATTTAGTGAAAGCGTCAATGACAACCAGGAGATATTTTTTCTTAGAACGTATGGACGGAAGGGGACCTAGATGATCAACGTGAATGGTATCAAACGGCAGGGGCACTTTTGGAATACTGTGTAGCATGACACGGTTATCTTGAGCGGAAGCGGAATAATAAATACACTTGAGGCAGTTTTTAATATAATTGTTGACGTAAGACTTCATACACGGAAACCAGTAGTGCTTCTTGATTTGTGCACAACACTTCTCAGTGGCCATATGGCCAAGCTTCTCATGCACTATTCGTATGACATGATTTATCATTTCGGAAGGGACATAAAGTTGGGGTACACTCGTCGGGGACAGATGGTACACTACTCCGTCACGCAGCTCGAAATCTGCTATTTCATGTTTCTCTAAATCATCTCGGAGTTTTACAATCTCAGGGTCACGGTTCTGAGTCAACTGCAGTTGGAAGTCGAGGTTTAAATCATCAACGTATGCGGCGGTTTCTATTCTACTTAAAGCATCAGCATGGGGCATGCTAACCCCCGAGCGGTGTACAATTGTGTAATTGTAATTCTCTAACAGCAGGGCCCAGCGGGCAATTTTCGCGGAATGCCCACCATTTCTCAGTGTCAGCGCCAGGGAATTACAATCTGTCACGATTTTGAACGGAATAAACTTAAGGTACGTCTCAAAACGTTTCAAGGCATACACGATAGCTAACGTCTTCAGTTCATAACTGTGTAGTTTCGATTCGGCAGCGGAGGCTATCTTAGAGAAGTAGAACACTGGGTGCAATTTACCGTCGGTTTGTTTCTGGAGGAGCACTGCTCCGAAACCAATTGAGCTAGCGTCACAGTGTAACTCTGTTTCAGACTTCGGGTTGTAGATCGATAACACGGGCGATTCCATCAGTTTCAACTTCAGGGTTCGGAAGGATTCGAGGCATTCCTCGGAGAAGACGTAAGGGGTATTCTTTCTTAACAATCGGGACATCGGATACGCAATCTTGGCGAAACCAAGTACAAATCGGCGGAAGTATGAAAATAGACCTAAGCAGCGCTCTAATTTCTTGCTATTCCTTGGAATGGGTAAGTCTCGTATCGCCTGAAGATGAGCTGGTTTAGGCGTGATACCGGCAGAATTGGCTAAGTAACCCAAGTATTCTAATTCCCTATACGCAAAACGGCATTTGGCCAGCTTGAGGCATAGCCCATTCACTCTTAATGTATACAGTATTTCCTTCAGTACCTCCAGATGGGTCTCGAAATCATGCGATGCAACCAGGATGTCATCCATGTATATCACTAGTTGACCTAGGTTTATAAATTTCTTAAGGACAACATAAACAAATCTAGCGAACACGGAAGGGCCATTAGAGAGCCCGAAGGGCATGCATACATATTCAAACTGGCCATCAGGGGTTACAAAGGCGGTATACTTGATTGAATCTGGATGCATTTTTACATGGTGGAATCCATTCTTCAAGTCCAAGACAGTGAAGAATGATTTACCACCCAGATGTTCGATGCAATCGTCTAACAGGGGAATCGGAAAATGATCCCGAACAGTAAGTTTGTTCAACGGGCGGTAATCTATACACATCCTCAGGGTGTTGTCCTTTTTACGTACTGGGACAATCGCGGCAGCGTAAGGGGAACTACTGTGGCGAATAATGCCAGCTTTCAAGAGATCATCACAGATCTCCCGCACCTCGATGCGTTCGTGGTGCGACAGACGGCGGGGACGGCAGAAAATGGGAGTTTGGCTTGTCAGTTCTATTTTCATCTCATAATTCACGGGCTTGACTAACTCAGGGGCAACCTGTACATATGCAGTGGAAATAATAGACCTTAAGTGTGCGGCTTGCTCTTCCCGTAAAGTGGGCTCTATATCAAACTCTAAATCATTGACAGCAGGGACCTCAATAGCATTTATAGCCATAAGTGCATCATCCAGTGTTTCCGGAGGTACAGCAGAAGTTTTCGGAAGGGGAGAATCAGACAACAATTCGGCAGATACAATCTCATTCTCCTCATGTGGCAGTATTACTCTCTCTTCCCTTCAAATGGCAAAGGACTTCAGAACATCAGTGAGATTCCTCTTTCTACATTTCGTATGTTTATTCATCAGTAACATAGATTCTTTTTCGCATTTAATTTCTTTCAGTTCACAAAGTCTAATATTAATTTTATACAGGAGATCTCTGCCTATAATCATCGGCAGTTCGGTTGCTTTGTTCGGGAAGACTTCAAACGTATGTATGGTCTCCGTACCGCGGAGGTGAACACTACACTGGACTTGGCCTAAAGACCAAAGCTGGCTATTTCCTAACCCACGGCAGTTCAATTTACTGGGACTAAGACGGCAGTTGGAGGGGACTTCAGATTCACGGATAAAACTAACGCCACTACGCCACACTTGAAGCAGGAGTTCGGCGGTCTGATCGGCTTCGAGCATTGGCTTTTATAATGCCCCGGTGTGGTAGCGGCAGCGACAGACGGCACGGAGGGCACTCGTGCGGGCATATCTTCCCATGGGTCCGCGGCCCAGGGAACGTCAGGGTCAGTGACGGGTGCGGCCAGCGCGACAGCAGCCTGCATAGCAGACATGTGTGCGGCGGACACTCCATCAGCGGGCACAGCAGAGGCGAGTGCGGCAGCGGCGGGTACACCATTTGTATGCGGCGGCCGCGGGTGCAGCAGTGGAGGCAGCGGGTGCAGCAGTGGAGGCAGCGGGCACAGCAGTGGATGCGGCGGGTACCGCAGTGGTTGGCACGGCGGCCACATGTACCGCAGCGGCTGGCACAGCGGTGGGTACGGCATCGGCGGCGGGCACAGCAGTGGATACGGCGGGTGCAGCAGTGGATGCGGCGGGTACAGCATTGGTTGGCACGGCGGCCACATGTACCGCAGCGGCAGGCACAGCGGTGGGTACGACATCGGCGGCGGGCACATCAGTGGATGCGGCGGCGGGCGCAGCAGTGGATGCGGCGGGTACAGCAGTGGTTGGCCCGGCGGCCACATGTACTGCAGTAGCGGCCACATGTACCGCAGCAGCGGCCACATATACCGCAGCAGCAGGCACAGCGGTGGGTACACCATCGGCGGCGTGTACAGCAGTAGATACGGCGGGTGCAGCAGTGGATGCGGCGGGTACAGCAGTGGATGCGGCGGGTACAGCAGTGGTTGGCACGGCGGCCACATGTACCGCAGCAGCAGTCACAGCGGTGGGTACAACATCGGCGGCGGGTACAGCAGTGGATACGGCGGGTGCAGCAGTGGATGCGGCGGGTACAGCAGTGGTTGGCCCGGCGGCCACATGTACCGAAGCAGCAGGCACAGCGGTGGGTACAATGGCCACCGGCGCCGCGGCGGCGGGCACAATGGCCACCGGCGCCGCGGCGGCGGGCACAATGGCCACCGGTACCGCAGCGGCAGTCACCGTAGTGCATGGCAATGGCGTCAGTGTCAGCGTCGGGCGTGGAGGCGGCCACCTTGGATGTGGAGCGGGTGGCCTGCCCTGTACCGCAATATTTGTCCTTTCGGGTAGTTATCCCACTTCTGAGTTGTAATATCGTATTTATTTTCTGAAATTAAAATATTTAATATCGATGGCAACAGATTTAATTTCATAGTTGAGCAGCTCATGCGTCTGCTTTTGGGTAACGTTGCCGGAAGAAGAAGGAGGCAGTCTCCAGTGTGGCCTTAGGCCGCATACCGATATATTCTAGAATTAACTTAATACTAACAATCGATACTTAAACAACTAACAATCGGTACTTAAAATACTAACTTCGATATATGTACACAATTCATAAGTAACTGACAGCTTACAAAATAATAGAATACAACATTTTTTTTACATTAATAACAGTTTAAAATAAAATATTTTAATTTAAGTTTGTGACTTTTAGTTGCTATAATTATTTTAATCCCAAATTAATTTCAAGCCCATTACGTATACGCTGCGTGGGCTAGTATGGGAGGTCAAGGGGGCGTGGTCAAATCACTCCATGTTTTTCTTTTTTTATTATGCATCCTAACATGGATATATGTGCAATGTTTTAACTCTGTAACTGCATTCCTTCTAGTTAATGCCACAAAATGTCGATTTTGGACCACAGTGCAACCGTTGAGTTCTTCTAATGGGCCATAAACGAAAAACTCCCAAAGTTGTCTGATTCTACATGGAGTTTTTTACTTCACGTTTAGGAATAATTCAAAAGTATTTATCTCATCAAGTGTTCTAAATTCTTCATTGTTGTTAAATTTTACAATTTTTAATGTTATTATTTATTACTAAATCGTTGACTTAACTGTTATTTTTTCTGCTTAACCTAGTTATACATATATGAGTATATTTATATACATATGTCGGAGCAATCTCAATTGCTCCGGTTGATGTTGATTTAGTATTGTTCATTTCTAGTCATCAAGTAGATAGAGAGATAAGACCACATACGGTACAAAAAGGTATGCCAGACAGTGCAATACCCTAATTTATCTCATTCGTTCTTAAAACTAATCTTCTTGCACTAAGTCTATCTGTCCGAACAATAAAATTCATTCTTTTTTTTGCTAAACTCTTCCATGCCTTTATAAAACTTTTCAAATTATCTAATCGACTACTTTAACTTTGCGGTACGTCCATATAATATCGTGAACAATTATTTAATGATATAAAAATATATGTGGGACTCACAATCTATCATATGTCCGATAAAGCGCTCCATGGGGTTTAAAGATGTGCTTGAATTTTTGTTTCACACATAAAAATTATTTTCACCCTCTCTTAGAAAAATTATATATATCGAATAAGAAACGCTGATCATTTACTAATATACAGGAACCTTCTTCTTAACATTCTAATACTCTTATTATAGAAAACATAATCTTTATGGTTATTTAAACTTACATATATATATACTTAAATACATATATATATATATATAAAAACTATTTTTTTTCTTTTTTTGATTTCTTAATTATGTTTTTTTTTTCTTTCGTATATATTTGAGAATGTAAAACTATATATGTATGTATGAATATACGCATGCAAATACATATATACTTATATATATGTTTATATGCTTGTCGCGGGTCGTGGCCGGCGTACCGATAATTAATAATCGGTTATCAGAATTGGTATTTTAAGTTTGAAGTATTTTTCGCCCAATGGATGTGCGGGCACACCGGGAGTTGTGGCTTCGAGAGCCGTTTCCGGTATCTTTCTTTTTCTGAATGACGCCAGCCGTGACGGAAACACACTGCGGTAATTTAAGTTAATTAATTGTGAAATTGTTCTAAGTTATGGATTTTTTATAGAATAAAACAGCTCTGTTTGTCACTGACAAACCGTTAAAAAGCAACAGATCGGTTGGCGATCAGGAAGAACATTTCTTTTATTCGCATGTTCTTTTATTCGGACGCGCCGAAGGAGTTCCTTTTTTGCATGTCTCATTAGCAGTCTACGGATGAGTCTGCTGAGGACAAATTGGTAGCAGTTTAGTATATGTGGCTGGGGGAATCGCAGCCAGCTTTCTTATTTGTGCAGCCAGCACAGCCCAGCAGTACAAACTGTACGTCACCGCAGTCAGCGGGTGAGAAAGGCCTAATCGAACTACATTAAAGGAATTGTGCATCACCGCAGCCAGCGGGTGATATTTTTGAACATCGAATCCAGTTGGTGTTAACCAACATGTCTACTCTACACTCGCCACCTAGACGGAGTCCGCGTCTACATGATGCGCATGCGGAGCCAGCATCGACGGTTGCCGCCAGCAAGACGACCACCGTGAACACATGCGCAGTGCTTACCAGCGTGGACACGAGTGCTGAGTCCACCAGCCCTGCTATGGAAAAGGCTGGTCCAACCACCGCAAGCACTCAAGCTCCTTGTGATCCCATTTACAATTTCCCAGATGATGAACAGCCCTGTGGGTCAAAGGAAGCACAGTTGCGCAGTAGAATCGCATCAAGCGCAACATTAATACCACCAGTTAATCCGTTGCAGTCAGTAGTGGAGAGATGTCAGCCATCTTTGATGCCGCTGCCACCATCTTCAAGCATGCCACTGCCACCATCTTCAAGCATGCCGCTGCCGCCATATTTAAGCATGCAGTCGCAGTCAGCGACGATGAGGTTAGAGCCGAATTGTTCGGTCATCACAGCGCAGCCAGTGCTGATGAATACCCTGCCGGGAACCGAATCGGCTACACATATCGGATCAGGAACGAATATTTTCCCTTCGCCAAATGTGAATTATGGATGGGCGATGAGGAAAGTTCCAGATATACCAGAGTTTAGTGGCCAGCCTGAAGAATGGCCAATATTTTACTGCGCCTACACGGAAACGACTAGCGCATACAACATAACAGACCTGGAGAATAATCAGCGACTGGTCAAGGCACTGAAGGGTGAAGCACGTGAGACAGTAAAATCACTGCTCATCCATCCCAACAACGTCAACGCCGTCATCAGCTAACTTCGTTTCCGCTATGGACGCCCCGAGTTACTTGTACGCAGCCAGCTACAAAGTGTACGGGAAGTACAGCCAATACAAGAGCACAATATAGCAAAAATCATACCGTTTGCAACACGTGTGAGCAATCTAGCTGCCTTCCTACGATAAATCAGCGGAGACCACCATCTGGCCAACCCAAATTTACTGGAGGATCTGGCCGCGAAGGCGCCACTCACCAAGAGATTAGATTGGGCCAGACATTCTGCAACCATAACGCCCTACCCAACTGTCGTAGACTTCAGTACTTGGCTAACTGAACTAGCCAATATAATCTGTACAATCTCAGATCTAGATAATAAAGAGCACAAACGCCGTGTGCTACACACTTATACAAAGGATCAAATTGATCAGGTGCGGGTACCAGATCGCAACCCGACCTGCTCGCTTTTCCAAGATCCACATGGGATTCCCAAGTGCAGTGAATTTAACTATGATACTCTGCCAGACAGGTGGAGTTTAGTGAAGAAGCATCGACTATATTTTTCGTGCCTGAGTCCAGGGCATATGGTTCGCGCATGCAAGAAGGAACGTAAACGCCAAATACGTGGATGCAAAAGCACGCACCAACAGCTCCTACATACGGATGAAATGGGCCCCAGACGGGTAGCGCAGCCAGCGGATGCCCAAAAAGGCCCTACAAAGCTGCAGCCAGCAGCAAACAATAGAGGATCTCCGCCGCCAGCGGATGAAAGACCATCGTCACAGAGAAACCTGAACTGTAACGATACCGGTACGAAACGCCTACTGTTTCGTATTCTGCCGGTGAAGCTGCATGGACAGCACGAGACGATAGACACCTACGCGTTGTTTGATGAAGGGTCATCAGTAACAATGATTGACGAACAACTCGCCAAGGATCTGGAACTCAATGGAGTAAGCTGGCAACTGGAAATCCAATGGTTTTTAGGCAAGTCCGCTCGAGAGACAACCAAGGTAGTGAGTCTTCAAATCAGCGGAATAAGTAAATCCAGATTTGCGTTACGCAACAAATCTGAGTTTGCCGATGCTGACCCTGATGCCGGACGATCTAAAAGAAGCAAACTCGCGGTCAAGTTTGCCAATGAGGCCATATAATAATGTCGTGCCTAAAATTCTAATAGGTCTGGACCATGCGCATCTTGGCTTGCCATTCAACACAAGGAGTTTTGGTAATCAAGGCCCATATGCTGCTGTCACCAAACTTGGATGGGTGGTTTTCGGCCCGCTCCCGAAGCGCAGTAACCAGCCAACTCCAAGGCCATGCCTGTTCGCTTCACACCAAGATGACGAAGTAAACAGGATGGTCAAGGAGTACTTCGACATGGATAGCTTTGGCGTTAGAGCAGCGAAACCAGTCCTTGCTGCAGATGATGTGCGCGCCCAAAGGATCCTCGATGATACTACAGTTAAACGGGATGGTCGATATCAGACAGGGCTGATATGGAAATGTGACGACGTCGCACTGCCGCCCAGCTACCAAATGGCGCTGAAAAGGTTTCTCAACATGGAGAAGAAGATGGCCCGTGACCAGAAGTTTGCGCAGGCATACAAACGGATCATATCGGATTATGTCGTCAAAGGATATGCACGTGGCAAACAGTGGTACCTGCCGCACTTCGCCGTCATGAACCCAAATAAAACATGGAAAATCCGACTCGTATTTGACGCGACCGCCAAAGTCGGAAATGTGTCATTAAATTCGGAGCTGCTGAAGGGACCACAGGATTATAGACCCTTAACTGCCATCCTCTTCTATTTTAGAGAAGGTGCCTTTGCGGTCACCGGGGACATCGAGGAGATGTTCCACCAGGTGTACGTGCAGCCTCAGGACCGGTGTGCGCAGCGATTTTTGTGGCGAGATGACGTCAACCAGGAAATAGATGTTTATGAAATGCAAGTGATGACATTTGGAGCCGCCTGCTCACCAAGCGCAGCACATCATGTTATGACTCTAAAAGCGTTGAGTCATCAACATTCGAATCCACGCGCAGTCAAAGCCATCACCGAATATCACTACGTAGATGATAATGTCGACAGCTTTGCCACCGAGGGTGAAGCTATATCTGTCTCAGCCAGAGTCACATCCAATTCAACAAAGGTAGTCCAATGCCTTGGGGAAGCCGAGGCCGCCAGCGCTGTTGGATGAAAGGACGCAGAGGAGAAAATTCTCGGGATGTATTGGCAGCCAGCCACCGATGAATTTATATTCAACGTTAAACACCACAGGATAGGCAACGACGCGCCTACCAAGAGGCAATTTCTCAGCCTGATGATGTCAACGTTTGATCCAATTGGATTTTTAAGCTGTGTCACGATAACCGCCAAGTTATTGCTATGGGAGATTTGGCGGCGGAATATACAATGGGACGAGCCATTGCCCTTGGAATTCAGCAAAGCCTGCAAGGTTTGGTGTCAGGAACTGAGGAGATTGAATCAATTTAAATGCCCTCGACATTACTTTGGATGTGGGCTGGCCAAATCAACTCAGCTACACGTTTTCGCTGACGCCAGCCAATCAGCATTTGCAGCCGTGGCTTATTGGAGAACAACGTACCATAATGGAGAAGTTCGAGTGAGCTTTATATGCGCTAAAACAAGGTGCGCACCAATGAAGACCATTTCCATTCCTCGCTTGGAGCTACAAGCAGCCGTGCTGGGCACTCGCTTGATGAACACTGTCACACAAAGCCACAGCATAGAGACCGATGGAGTCACCCTATGGACGGACGCCAAGACGGTACTGCGCTGGATTAGCAGCAGTCACCGCCGCTACAAGCAGTACGTCGGCAACAGGGTCGCCGAAATCTTGACGTCAACTGAAATGTCCCAATTGAGATGGCTACCGTCTGCCGAAAACGTGGCAGATGAGGCGACACGGTCCCAGAAGCAAGCCGACTTCGGCCAGAAGTGTCGGTGGCTATGCGGACCAGAATTCTTGCGACTACCAGAATCGTGTTGGCCGCAACCTTTCGTCGAAGTCCAAGGCAGTTGGACTGCTACGGATGACGAAGAATTACCCTGTGAGTTTGAATTGGTCGTTGCTAATGAATCCTTTATAAGATTTCAGAGATTTTCGGAGTACAACCGACTGCTAAGGACTATGTCTTGGGTTCCTAGATTTGTTCGTCGTTGCCGCCAGCAACGAGATGATTCGGAACAGCATGGCCTCACCGCATCCGAGTGTGAGAAAGCTGAGCTGATCTTGGTACGTCAAGCGCAATCGGAGATGTTTCCCAACGAGCTGTGTGATGTTTTTACCAACAAGCCTGTCAGCCAGACGAGCGAGATAAGGGGACTGCTATTGTACCTGGACGAAGAATCTATTCTACGTGCATCTGGGCGGATTGATGCAACCTCATGTTTACCTTACAGTGCGAGACGGCCAGTCATTTTATCGCACAAACACTTATTGACGGAGCTGATCGTGTGCTACTACCATGTCAAGATGAAACATCAGAACGTAGATGCAACGATCACAGAAATCCGAATGAAGTTCTGGATTACGAGGATGCGCCGATTCTTGCAGCGTGTCATCTGGAACTGTGGCACATGCAAGCTTCAGCGTGCTAAACCAATACCGCCTCTGATGGGTCCCATGCCAGAGGACCGTTTACTGCCTGGAGGATGGCCATTCTTATGTACCGGATTAGACTATTTTGGACCGCTGCTAGTGACGATTGGCCGCCGCAAAGAGAAGCGGTGGGTCGCCCTATTTACCTGCCTGAAGACCCGGGCAATTCATCTGGAATTGGCCCATGATTTGTCAACCGACTCCTGCATACTGGCTATCAGAAACTTCATGTGTCGCCGAGGTCCAGTGGCAAGGATAAGAAGCGACAATGGGAAGTTTTCGAGCCGGATAAGATCCAAAACGAGCTGTCAGCCAGACGCGTCGAATGGGTCTTCAACTGTCCTCTCAACCCAGCTGAAGGTGGTGTATGGGAGAGGATGGTGCAATGCGTCAAGAGAGTACTTTGCCACAGAATCAAGGAGGTGGCACCGAAGGAGCATGTACTACAGAGCTTCCTGATAGAGGCGGAAAATATTGTGAATTCCCGCCCGCTGACGCATCTGCCAATCACCATCGACCAGGAGGCGCCGCTGACCCCCAACGACTTGCTAAAGGGTTCACCTAACATTCCAGCTACACCTAGTCGAGACCAGGAGCTGCCCAAGCTATGTGAGACGAGGAAGCAATGGCGAATTGCGCGACTACGGAGAGACCGATTCTGGAAACGATGGGTACAAGAGTACCTGCCCACCCTTGTGCGACGTGAGAAATGGTGTGCGCGTACACAGCCGATTCGCAGAGACGATGTCGTGTTCATCTGCGATTCAGCCGTTCCACGAAGGGAATGGAGAAAGGGAATAGTGGAGGAAGTGTACACTGGACCGGATGGAACACCACGAAGGGCAGCTGTAAGAACGTTGGACCACGAACGAGTACATGTGGTCACACGCCCCGTCTCCAAGTTGGCAATTTTGGATGTGATGCAGCCGCTTCACGGAGGTGGGGATGTCGTGGGTCGTGGCCGGCCTACCGATAATTAATAATCGGTTATCAGAATTGGTATTTTAAGTTTGAAGTTTTTGCCCAATGGATGTGCGGGCACACCGGGAGTTGTGGCATCGAGAGCCGTTTCCGGTAGCTTTCTTTTTCTGAATGACGCCAGCCGTGATGGAAACACACTGCGGTAATTTAAGTTAATTAATTGTGAAATTGTTCTAAGTTATGGATTTTTTATAGAATAAAACAGCTCTGTTTGTCACTGACAAACCGTTAAAAAGCAACAGATCGGTTGGCGATCAGGAAGAACATTTCTTTTATTCGCATGTTCTTTTATTCGGACGCGCCGAAGGAGTTCCTTTTTTG
The DNA here is from genome assembly GCA_035045865.1 of Drosophila austrosaltans. Lineage (NCBI taxonomy): Eukaryota > Metazoa > Arthropoda > Insecta > Diptera > Drosophilidae > Drosophila > Drosophila austrosaltans. Next base: position 10,890,319 of record JAWNOQ010000003.1, read on the forward strand.
CATGTCTCATTAGCAGTCTACGGATGAGTCTGCTGAGGACAAATTGGTAGCAGTTTAGTATATGTGGCTGGGGGAATCGCAGCCAGCTTTCTTATTTGTGCAGCCAGCACAGCCCAGCAGTACAAACTGTACGTCACCGCAGTCAGCGGGTGAGAAAGGCCTAATCGAACTACATTAAAGGAATTGTGCATCACCGCAGCCAGCGGGTGATATTTTTGAACATCGAATCCAGTTGGTGTTAACCAACATGTCTACTCTACACTCGCCACCTAGACGGAGTCCGCGTCTACATGATGCGCATGCGGAGCCAGCATCGACGGTTGCCGCCAGCAAGACGACCACCGTGAACACATGCGCAGTGCTTACCAGCGTGGACACGAGTGCTGAGTCCACCAGCCCTGCTATGGAAAAGGCTGGTCCAACCACCGCAAGCACTCAAGCTCCTTGTGATCCCATTTACAATTTCCCAGATGATGAACAGCCCTGTGGGTCAAAGGAAGCACAGTTGCGCAGTAGAATCGCATCAAGCGCAACATTAATACCACCAGTTAATCCGTTGCAGTCAGTAGTGGAGAGATGTCAGCCATCTTTGATGCCGCTGCCACCATCTTCAAGCATGCCACTGCCACCATCTTCAAGCATGCCGCTGCCGCCATATTTAAGCATGCAGTCGCAGTCAGCGACGATGAGGTTAGAGCCGAATTGTTCGGTCATCACAGCGCAGCCAGTGCTGATGAATACCCTGCCGGGAACCGAATCGGCTACACATATCGGATCAGGAACGAATATTTTCCCTTCGCCAAATGTGAATTATGGATGGGCGATGAGGAAAGTTCCAGATATACCAGAGTTTAGTGGCCAGCCTGAAGAATGGCCAATATTTTACTGCGCCTACACGGAAACGACTAGCGCATACAACATAACAGACCTGGAGAATAATCAGCGACTGGTCAAGGCACTGAAGGGTGAAGCACGTGAGACAGTAAAATCACTGCTCATCCATCCCAACAACGTCAACGCCGTCATCAGCTAACTTCGTTTCCGCTATGGACGCCCCGAGTTACTTGTACGCAGCCAGCTACAAAGTGTACGGGAAGTACAGCCAATACAAGAGCACAATATAGCAAAAATCATACCGTTTGCAACACGTGTGAGCAATCTAGCTGCCTTCCTACGATAAATCAGCGGAGACCACCATCTGGCCAACCCAAATTTACTGGAGGATCTGGCCGCGAAGGCGCCACTCACCAAGAGATTAGATTGGGCCAGACATTCTGCAACCATAACGCCCTACCCAACTGTCGTAGACTTCAGTACTTGGCTAACTGAACTAGCCAATATAATCTGTACAATCTCAGATCTAGATAATAAAGAGCACAAACGCCGTGTGCTACACACTTATACAAAGGATCAAATTGATCAGGTGCGGGTACCAGATCGCAACCCGACCTGCTCGCTTTTCCAAGATCCACATGGGATTCCCAAGTGCAGTGAATTTAACTATGATACTCTGCCAGACAGGTGGAGTTTAGTGAAGAAGCATCGACTATATTTTTCGTGCCTGAGTCCAGGGCATATGGTTCGCGCATGCAAGAAGGAACGTAAACGCCAAATACGTGGATGCAAAAGCACGCACCAACAGCTCCTACATACGGATGAAATGGGCCCCAGACGGGTAGCGCAGCCAGCGGATGCCCAAAAAGGCCCTACAAAGCTGCAGCCAGCAGCAAACAATAGAGGATCTCCGCCGCCAGCGGATGAAAGACCATCGTCACAGAGAAACCTGAACTGTAACGATACCGGTACGAAACGCCTACTGTTTCGTATTCTGCCGGTGAAGCTGCATGGACAGCACGAGACGATAGACACCTACGCGTTGTTTGATGAAGGGTCATCAGTAACAATGATTGACGAACAACTCGCCAAGGATCTGGAACTCAATGGAGTAAGCTGGCAACTGGAAATCCAATGGTTTTTAGGCAAGTCCGCTCGAGAGACAACCAAGGTAGTGAGTCTTCAAATCAGCGGAATAAGTAAATCCAGATTTGCGTTACGCAACAAATCTGAGTTTGCCGATGCTGACCCTGATGCCGGACGATCTAAAAGAAGCAAACTCGCGGTCAAGTTTGCCAATGAGGCCATATAATAATGTCGTGCCTAAAATTCTAATAGGTCTGGACCATGCGCATCTTGGCTTGCCATTCAACACAAGGAGTTTTGGTAATCAAGGCCCATATGCTGCTGTCACCAAACTTGGATGGGTGGTTTTCGGCCCGCTCCCGAAGCGCAGTAACCAGCCAACTCCAAGGCCATGCCTGTTCGCTTCACACCAAGATGACGAAGTAAACAGGATGGTCAAGGAGTACTTCGACATGGATAGCTTTGGCGTTAGAGCAGCGAAACCAGTCCTTGCTGCAGATGATGTGCGCGCCCAAAGGATCCTCGATGATACTACAGTTAAACGGGATGGTCGATATCAGACAGGGCTGATATGGAAATGTGACGACGTCGCACTGCCGCCCAGCTACCAAATGGCGCTGAAAAGGTTTCTCAACATGGAGAAGAAGATGGCCCGTGACCAGAAGTTTGCGCAGGCATACAAACGGATCATATCGGATTATGTCGTCAAAGGATATGCACGTGGCAAACAGTGGTACCTGCCGCACTTCGCCGTCATGAACCCAAATAAAACATGGAAAATCCGACTCGTATTTGACGCGACCGCCAAAGTCGGAAATGTGTCATTAAATTCGGAGCTGCTGAAGGGACCACAGGATTATAGACCCTTAACTGCCATCCTCTTCTATTTTAGAGAAGGTGCCTTTGCGGTCACCGGGGACATCGAGGAGATGTTCCACCAGGTGTACGTGCAGCCTCAGGACCGGTGTGCGCAGCGATTTTTGTGGCGAGATGACGTCAACCAGGAAATAGATGTTTATGAAATGCAAGTGATGACATTTGGAGCCGCCTGCTCACCAAGCGCAGCACATCATGTTATGACTCTAAAAGCGTTGAGTCATCAACATTCGAATCCACGCGCAGTCAAAGCCATCACCGAATATCACTACGTAGATGATAATGTCGACAGCTTTGCCACCGAGGGTGAAGCTATATCTGTCTCAGCCAGAGTCACATCCAATTCAACAAAGGTAGTCCAATGCCTTGGGGAAGCCGAGGCCGCCAGCGCTGTTGGATGAAAGGACGCAGAGGAGAAAATTCTCGGGATGTATTGGCAGCCAGCCACCGATGAATTTATATTCAACGTTAAACACCACAGGATAGGCAACGACGCGCCTACCAAGAGGCAATTTCTCAGCCTGATGATGTCAACGTTTGATCCAATTGGATTTTTAAGCTGTGTCACGATAACCGCCAAGTTATTGCTATGGGAGATTTGGCGGCGGAATATACAATGGGACGAGCCATTGCCCTTGGAATTCAGCAAAGCCTGCAAGGTTTGGTGTCAGGAACTGAGGAGATTGAATCAATTTAAATTCCCTCGACATTACTTTGGATGTGGGCTGGCCAAATCAACTCAGCTACACGTTTTCGCTGACGCCAGCCAATCAGCATTTGCAGCCGTGGCTTATTGGAGAACAACGTACCATAATGGAGAAGTTCGAGTGAGCTTTATATGCGCTAAAACAAGGTGCGCACCAATGAAGACCATTTCCATTCCTCGCTTGGAGCTACAAGCAGCCGTGCTGGGCACTCGCTTGATGAACACTGTCACACAAAGCCACAGCATAGAGACCGATGGAGTCACCCTATGGACGGACGCCAAGACGGTACTGCGCTGGATTAGCAGCAGTCACCGCCGCTACAAGCAGTACGTCGGCAACAGGGTCGCCGAAATCTTGACGTCAACTGAAATGTCCCAATTGAGATGGCTACCGACTGCCGAAAACGTGGCAGATGAGGCGACACGGTCCCAGAAGCAAGCCGACTTCGGCCAGAAGTGTCGGTGGCTATGCGGACCAGAATTCTTGCGACTACCAGAATCGTGTTGGCCGCAACCTTTGGTCGAAGTCCAAGGCAGTTGGACTGCTACGGATGACGAAGAATTACCCTGTGAGTTTGAATTGGTCGTTGCTAATGAATCCTTTATAAGATTTCAGAGATTTTCGGAGTACAACCGACTGCTAAGGACTATGTCTTGGGTTCCTAGATTTGTTCGTCGTTGCCGCCAGCAACGAGATGATTCGGAACAGCATGGCCTCACCGCATCCGAGTGTGAGAAAGCTGAGCTGATCTTGGTACGTCAAGCGCAATCGGAGATGTTTCCCAACGAGCTGTGTGATGTTTTTACCAACAAGCCTGTCAGCCAGACGAGCGAGATAAGGGGACTGCTATTGTACCTGGACGAAGAATCTATTCTACGTGCATCTGGGCGGATTGATGCAACCTCATGTTTACCTTACAGTGCGAGACGGCCAGTCATTTTATCGCACAAACACTTATTGACGGAGCTGATCGTGTGCTACTACCATGTCAAGATGAAACATCAGAACGTAGATGCAACGATCACAGAAATCCGAATGAAGTTCTGGATTACGAGGATGCGCCGATTCTTGCAGCGTGTCATCTGGAACTGTGGCACATGCAAGCTTCAGCGTGCTAAACCAATACCGCCTCTGATGGGTCCCATGCCAGAGGACCGTTTACTGCCTGGAGGATGGCCATTCTTATGTACCGGATTAGACTATTTTGGACCGCTGCTAGTGACGATTGGCCGCCGCAAAGAGAAGCGGTGGGTCGCCCTATTTACCTGCCTGAAGACCCGGGCAATTCATCTGGAATTGGCCCATGATTTGTCAACCGACTCCTGCATACTGGCTATCAGAAACTTCATGTGTCGCCGAGGTCCAGTGGCAAGGATAAGAAGCGACAATGGGAAGTTTTCGAGCCGGATAAGATCCAAAACGAGCTGTCAGCCAGACGCGTCGAATGGGTCTTCAACTGTCCTCTCAACCCAGCTGAAGGTGGTGTATGGGAGAGGATGGTGCAATGCGTCAAGAGAGTACTTTGCCACAGAATCAAGGAGGTGGCACCGAAGGAGCATGTACTACAGAGCTTCCTGATAGAGGCGGAAAATATTGTGAATTCCCGCCCGCTGACGCATCTGCCAATCACCATCGACCAGGAGGCGCCGCTGACCCCCAACGACTTGCTAAAGGGTTCACCTAACATTCCAGCTACACCTAGTCGAGACCAGGAGCTGCCCAAGCTATGTGAGACGAGGAAGCAATGGCGAATTGCGCGACTACGGAGAGACCGATTCTGGAAACGATGGGTACAAGAGTACCTGCCCACCCTTGTGCGACGTGAGAAATGGTGTGCGCGTACACAGCCGATTCGCAGAGACGATGTCGTGTTCATCTGCGATTCAGCCGTTCCACGAAGGGAATGGAGAAAGGGAATAGTGGAGGAAGTGTACACTGGACCGGATGGAACACCACGAAGGGCAGCTGTAAGAACGTTGGACCACGAACGAGTACATGTGGTCACACGCCCCGTCTCCAAGTTGGCAATTTTGGATGTGATGCAGCCGCTTCACGGAGGTGGGGATGTCGTGGGTCGTGGCCGGCCTACCGATAATTAATAATCGGTTATCAGAATTGGTATTTTAAGTTTGAAGTTTTTGCCCAATGGATGTGCGGGCACACCGGGAGTTGTGGCATCGAGAGCCGTTTCCGGTAGCTTTCTTTTTCTGAATGACGCCAGCCGTGATGGAAACACACTGCGGTAATTTAAGTTAATTAATTGTGAAATTGTTTTAAGTTATGGATTTTTTATAGAATAAAACAGCTCTGTTTGTCACTGACAAACCGTTAAAAAAGCAACAGATCGGTTGGCGATCAGGAAGAACAATGTTCTGTTTCCGTTTTTCTTTTGCTGTTTTTTTTTTCGATTTTTTTTTTTTAATATAATATAACTTTTTGTATGCCGTGTGCTTTTGCATTCAATTTGTTTTTTTTTTGTTTTGTTTTACTTTTGTAACTGTATTTACATAGGCCTTTAACCTTATGTATTGCACTTCTTTCTTCACCACTTTTCGGCTCTCGACGCGCCGCGGTAATGTAACGCCTATACTAAGGCCGATCGTGTACTAGATCACTCTCCCCTAGCAGAAGAGCTTTTTCCACATCTTGTGCCTCTGTTAATACGTAGCTTAAATCATTCTTTCAGGAACGGAACTACAAAGAGATAAGCTTTTGTAAAGAGACGTATTCGGAATTGTCAAAAATTTGTTACCTCATGACCAAACTAAATTTCTTAATTTCCTTTCCTCCCTCTTTTTCATTTTGGCTACCGCTGTTGTTTTTTAATTTTAATAGATTAGACTTTCCTTGTATCGCCATCCAACAATACCTGCAACTTTATTTTTTCTATACTAAAATTTCTGAAAAACTGAGTTTTACTTACGTGTTTGCTAAAACCAAGTCTTAAAACTTTCAAATTTATACTACTTTGTTCTCTGGCCACTTATGATCTCACTTGGCTCTGGTTATATTTTTTGTTCGATTTTCTAAGCTTATACTTTTTGGGTTTAAACGCGTTGCACAATAAAACATTTGTATGACTTTTTCTGTAACTTTCTTATTTTCCACGACTGCATCCAATGTCATCCAAATTGGAAATGGCTGAACTACGGAAGTGAATAACTTCTAATCCCTATTCTTGCTGCTGCTGCTGTCAGATGTCACCTATCTCTTATACACCCTCTTATCGTTAGGCTTCCCTGTCACCTAGGGCTTGCATCCTGGATAACGCGCCAGATAATGATTTTCAATTTTGAGAAGAAACCACCACAAAATTAATTTTTTGTTCAATTTATATTCTCAAAAAAATAAGGCAAGCAAGTTGTCCCTGCCGACATTGAGTATACCCTGTACCATTAAGTGATATTCAATAAAAAAATAGACATAAATTTCATACAGGATTCCCTCTAAAATGCAAATGCATGCTACCTCGCTCTTTCTTACCAGCCAATGTCGCCCTTGCCGTTTCAGTACAAAAAAAATCTTTCATACGGCTCTAATAGTCGTTTTTTCCAAATTCCGGGGGCGGAAGTGGGCGTGGCTAAAATTTGAAACAAACTTGATCTGTCTATGCAATAGACGGTCGTTTACACCTAATTTAGTAGCTCTAGCTCTTACAGCTTCCGAGATCTAGGTGTTCATACGGACGGATAGACGGACAGACGGACAATCAATCGACTCGGCTACTGATGCTGATCAAAAATATATACACTTTATGGGGTCGGAAACGCTTTTTCCTGCCTGTTACATACATTTTGACGACTTTAATAACCCCTTTACCCTATGGGTACAGGGTATAAAAACTATATTGGAAATAATTGTACACTACAAAATTACGTGAACAAAATGTTTATCAGCACTGCCCCTTATTTTCTGCCTACTATTTACATATTAAGCGGTATAGAGGTTTTCCCCTATTTATGTCGTACTCCCTTAAAACAAGAAAAGTATTTTTGTGAATCTCCAGCAAAAACTTGTAATTTTTTCACGCAATCGGGTAAAATGGTAATCACTTTTAAATCGTGCTCTGTCGTGTCTCTTTGAAATCGTGGTCGTGCAAGTGGTCGTTGTTGTTCCTGAGCTAGATTCGGACTATCGTGGTCATTTTCCAATTTAGTGATAGATTTAATTCATCCCTTATTTCTCCTATTCTCCACCATCGTTTCTTTCAAAGCAGTCAAAGTTGTCATTATTTCCTCCATTTTCCTATCTCTCTTTTTTCAGTTTGAAGGTAGTTGTCTTGTTATTGAACGTTATTATTTTTTAAAGCGGTCAATAAATTTGTGAACACAACCGTTCTTACGCTTCACTCACCACAGTTTCCTTAGTACTCTTTTTTTATTATCTTTTATCCTTTTATTTACTTGGACGTCGATGCGATCAACCTTCAATGTGAGCTGTTTTTCCCTGTTGAATATAAAATGTAAAAAAATGTATTTTGTTTTTTCAGTTTTAATCTGATTTCATTTTCACTATTTTTTAAGGTTTTTGTTTTTTCTAAAGCTTTTTCATTTGTATTTTTCTTTAAAATGTGTAAACTTATTTGACGGTATTGTGCAAAAATGAAGCATTAGATAGTTTGTTTAATTAATGTTGTTTTTAGTGAATTGGTTTTTTTCGTTATTTCTTAAAACTATGGTATCTTAAAAACTAATTTTTATTTCGTGAACCGGGAAGGTTCGTATGATTCCTTTTTGGCATTGCCTACTAAGGTACAAAATTCTTCACACGTAGCTGTTATATAGTTTCGCACGCGCAATGCGTCTCCTTAGAGAGATGGCGCCGTGTACATTTCATTTTTCCATATCGGGAATTGTCCATATGGGACTTTATTAAGCCATTCACTTCGTTACATTGTTTTATTTATTGTGTTTGGTGCCGCGCGAAGACGCAATGCTATCGCCACGGTAATGGGTTTGTCTTCGTTATATAATTAAAAAAATTCATATTTTTTTATAATTTTGTTTAAATTTATATTGGGTTTATTTATTGCATTAAGTCTCCAACATACTTCACAACATGCACTCTTTGTCAAAAAGTTACCTCGTTTTTTCCTGCTTACTGCCACCACAATTTTTCAAGACTTGCTTTTTTTTATTTTTTCTATATTTTTTTTTCGCTTTTTTTATTTAGCTTTTTGTTTCCTTTACACCTGTCGAAATCCCTCACGGTGTATGGTGAGGCGCCATTTAACGTCGGGTTCGGGCGTTGAAAGTGTTACAACATTTAATTTTTAAATTTAATTTTCATGATTGAATAATTCTAGCTTCCTCCCATAGGGTCATCAATGTCATCAGTGATTAGCTATAACCAGTTGGGAATTGTATGAGAACATTCTGCAAAAAATCACATTCAATTCCGTAGTGTGCTTTAGTGGGCGTTAACTTGTTTATTGTATTGCGCTGCAGTCAGTAATTTTTAAAATATTTAAATAAAGTAAGCAAGTAGAAGTGGTGACTCTAATATATGTACCTTATTCTAAGATAAAGGTAGCTTAAAATTTGACAAATTCAAATAATAAAAATTAAATGCAAAATAAGAAAAAAAGGTAAAAAAAAAACATCACAACCGACCCCGTCTGATCCCTATTAACTATGCCGTCAAGCCACCAAAGTGTGGCTTTGCTGTTTCGGTATATACCGCCATGAAAATATTCTTTCTCTCTCACACACTACTGAAGAATTTTTGCATGAGTATGTGAACATTAAAATAGTTTGGATTTATTAGAGATTTTTTTTTAAATGTGAATATTAATAATATTCCGTTTTGGCTTAAATTTCAAGTATAGATACTAATTAAATTTCAATTCAATATTTGTACATATTTTTATTCGCTCCCGAAGGGATTCAACAACAAACGAATGCTGCTTCACACTAAGTGCACAGCAGAGAACGCATGCTATCTCGCTTGCTATAGTCATGTAAAGTTTTCATTACGAAACGCTTATACCTACATCTCAGATATTTATTGTCCGATTTCGAAGAAATTTGTTCAGATGATGCATGTTGGTCACATTACAAGGTGTTCCAAATAAGAATGCGATTCCTTATAAACTGATTTTGTAGTTGTTTTTTCCATATTGAAGCAAAAATGATTCCAGGGTCTAAAAATATGCAAGGGAGCTGAGTAATGGATTAATTACTTTACCATTAGTAACCATAAATACCATTAGTAACATAGAACCAATATGTAACACCGAATAAAATGTTAGGCACACATAAACAAAACCAAAAATTGAGTACGATTAGCCAGTAAATGACTTTAAAATAAAAATACGAGAGTAAAAATTATATGTTGGGTATGCTGGACAAATGGCATAGAGGACAATGAAAACATAATAGCAAAAATATTCATGGAATTTAATAAAACATACGCAATAAATGTAAAAAAATAAAAAACATTTAATAAAGGCATCTACAAAATAATCGGCCAAAGTAATTGTTAGGATTGTGGTTTTAGAGTGTTCTGGTTGATTTGTGCTTTATTTTCACCAACTTTTGGTCACAATTTTATATTTTTGAAATATTGAGCCCTTTCATGACTGTTCTTTTTATGTATGTAACTTGCTTCTGACATTTGACACTTAATATTTTTGCGATAAAGCGTTGGCAGATACTATAACAGTATTTTGACAGCAGAACTTTCTATAAAGCAGTTTCTAACTATACAAAGCTGCACATGAGCTACAAGTGTCAAAGTCAGTAACTTTCGATTTGTCTGTGTGGGTATGGGGGGGTTGGTGTTGTTACTTTATTCACGTTAGGGATTACTTAACCATTTTCTTCCTTGCTCTCCTCAAAATTAAATCGAAAAATGACTGTCAGAAAAATTGTTTGAATTGCGGAAAACACCATTCAACTAAATTTTAATGCATTTATAGTGTTTGTAACTTTAATGGAAGCATTTCGTTGACATTTGTATACTTTGTATTTTTAACGGGGATGTTAATTACTTTTGCAAAGGCTTATATTAGTCGCTTTATTTGAAGACATTTTAATAACATTTCAAGTTTTATTAATCCTTTCTTTTAGGGGGTCGTCTAGTGTGAGGGCTGCTTTTTTCATGCAATGTAAGAAAAAAAAAATATTGACCAAATGATTTGAATAATACAATTTATTGTTTGGACACTAGACAACTCCCTTCAAAATGAAAAAAAAAAAACATAAAAAGAATGTTCAATAAAACCACAACAATATTTTTAGTCTTAAAAATGATTTTGCAAATATAGTCAGTTTTTTTTTTTCAAAAAACACGAAACGGAAAAAAAAACTACCAACTTTGAAATGTGTTGTTAAAACCTCTTCCTCTTGCTAGGTCTTGAGGAAGTTTCAAGCTGTCGTTGTTTATGATTTAACTTTTTTAAGGGGTTTGGGGTTGTCAAAAACGTAAAACTTTTACCATTTTCAAAAATAAAATGTTTGTAGTAAAATTTTTTTTCAAAAACTTAATTATTAAAAACAAACAAAAAAATTATTAATTTTAAAAGTTATGATTAATTGTTTTGATCATTTCTCAAAAAAAAAGACTTTACGGTGACCAGCTCCTTGAGGATTCATCCGACGTCCATCGAACAAAAAGAATTAGTTTTATAATTGAATTATCTCGTGCTTAACGAAGTTTTTTGATTTCTTTTCAATAATAACAAAATGACGGTGTTTTGGAAATTTTTCTTGATTTTTGAAAAAAAAAACTACCGTTAATTAATATCGCCAAAATGTAAGTAACAGGCAGAAGGAATAATTTCTGACCGCATAAACTAAATAAGTTGAACAATTTAATGACTGATTCCTTTGTTTTTTGTAACTGAATAATATAATCGAAGAGTTATACCTGTCCGCAAATTATGCGTTTATTGAAGTGTTCTTTGGTAAACCAAACTTTTTGTTTTTTGGTCTGAAGTTTACACAAACAAAACAGTTGGTTTCGCAACTCGTGAACACGCAACGTAAAGTTGCCCATGTGAAAAACAATGATTTTCTAAATTTATTCTGCAAACACTAAGCGATTGGCCTTGCGACTTGTTATTTGTCATGGTAGAAATTGTATCCGTTTTTTTACGCACGAATCCCAACGGGAGCACTAATTGCCTACACCTCCCGCCCAACCGACTAAGGGGCGCAAGCCGCATAACTCATGGCTCGAGTCGTGGGGACAATCCACAAAATACAAACAAAAAGCGAAACTATAGCTAGTTATGTGCTAAATGGGAAAGGATAAAAGTTTTTAGTAAAGGAATAGAGTGCTCTGAACTTATTACGTTTTTAATATAAAAGAGAAAATAAATCTCAAAGAACAAATGTTAACGAAAAAACTCACCAAGTTTTATGGAGCGAATTCGACACTGGGGTCAAACTTGCAGAGAAAATTAGTGCAGAATGTAAGAGAATTAAGCAATACAGAAATACACGAATCATTTGTACGCGAGGCAGAGATAGGCAGATAGAGATAAATAAGGAGAGCGGGAGAGATTTTGCAGAAAATCTGCTCGTATTAGAAAGAGCGTAACCTGAATCGAGATAGTCATCTAAGAACTTCGAACACCGCGTTCATGAAAAAATACATCTCGTTGGGACACATGTCTGTCATACCCAATGTAAATCACTCAGCACCACATTATTATATTAAGCACCATTGCGTTCTCCGACCAGAAAGTTTGACAACAAAACTTAGAGTCGTGTTCGATGCTTCGGTAGTCGATGATGGTAGACGAAAAGGATCGACGTTATCAATGGATCTGGCGCGACAATCCTTCGCAAGAACTTAGAACATATCAACTAAATACTGTAATATATGGAATGTCAGCTACTCCATTTCTGGCTTCTTATTGCCATTCAACACATAGCTGCGATTTACGGCAACAAATTCCCCCTTGGAGCTGCGACCCTGCTTACCGATCTTTATGTAAACGATCTTCTTGCGGGCGCAGACGAAATAACTCTCTTACAGAAGAAGAAGGATGAAACCGTCAAGATATTGGCTGAAGCTGGCTTGCAACTTACAAAATTTAGCAGCAATTCACTTCTACATCTGAAAATGAAGTATTCATCGCATTAGAAGAGCATGACGTCACTAAAACTCTTGGTATGGCATGGCAGCCCTCTAGTGACGTTTTTGTATTCAGGTTCAATTGTGAAGCACAGGAACCATATACAAAACGATCCATACTTTCCAAAATCGCTCGAACATTTGATCTTCTCGGACTCGTGAGCACAGTACTCATCAGTTGCAAAATTCTTCTGTAAGACATAACTTTAAAGGGTCTCGATTGGGACACAACAGTCGACGGAATCTTAAAGGACCGCTAGGTGGAGTTGCTGGAGGATTTTAAAGAGTTGGCATTGGTAGAAATTACTCGATTTTTGCACAAGCGCTGCGAAATACATGGATTTTCAGACGCATCGGAACGAGCTTTCGGATGCTGCATAAACGTACGAGCACAAGTTGACAATAACACACAAGTAAATTTACTGATTGCAAAATCAAAGGTTGCCAAAATGAAGGTACGATTACTTCCCAGACTCAAGCTATGTAGTGCACTTTTACTCAGACGTGTCTGGCGGATGTTCGAAAAGAAATTGGAAGACTATGTCGAACGTGTTTATTTTTGGAGCGATGCCACCATTGCACTCGTCGAAATTGCAATGCTTCGTCGCCAACAGAATTTCTGAACTACAAGAACATTCAAATGTCACTTGGAAAAACGTTCCATCATCACAAAACCCAACAGACATAATTTCACGCGGATGCCGTACATCCGAGCTGATGACTAACATTTGGTTAAGGGGGCCAAACTTCCGTCGAAGTCCGTTCAAAGGCGAATTTTATGTGCATCGGCTTGACCATTCAGAGTCATCAGTGCTAAATTCAATAATTGACAAGAGTTCATCATACCTAAGAATTCTTCGTATAGTAGCATACTTGTTCCGCACAAGTAATCGAATTAAACAAAATCCGGCATTAACGGTAACATTACACATCAACTCTAGAACTTTTGGAGAATTATATTCCAAATTCAATCAGAAACTTACAAACCCGAAATCCATTCACTACAAAACAATCAACCCTTACAACCAAGCTTACAACGAATGTTACCATTCTTACAGGATATGAAACTGAATACCACGGTTGTGTCCGTGCTGAGAGTTGGTTGTCGCCTTTCAAACGCTGAGATGCCTTTTGATGCAAAGCATCAAGCTCCTCTTCCCCAACATCACCAACTAACAATGCTCTACATCGAGTACCTACACAACAAATACCTTCACGCTGGACCAAGAATCTTGCTTGCTCTAGTCCGTGAAAAACTTTGGATAGTCAATGCAAGGGCATTGTTACGAAAGATCGTACGCAATAGTGAAAGCTGTTTTCATTTCACGCCAAAGCTGATGAATCAGCTGATGGAAAACCTTCCGGTCGATCGACTCTACGGAAAACGTCCATTTATAGTGACAGGAGTCGACTACTGTGGACCATTCTTCACATCGTACAAACTACGAAGAAAGGCTCCATATTTGTTTCTTTTGCATCTAAGACGATTCACAATAAATTTGTTTCGGAGCTGTCGACAAACGCCTTTCTTCTTGGAATCCGTCGATTCATTGTTCGTGGTGGAGTTCCAGAGCGATTATTATGCGACAACTCCAGTAATTTTGTGGGAGCTGTTACAAAGCTTTTAAAATTCACAACTCAATTCATCAATGAGTCAGATATTGACATAATCAAATTATATAGCACCACTAAAGGTTTCAAACTTTGTTTCATCCAACCTAGAGCACCACATTTCGGAAGCCTCTGGGAGGCAGCAGTGAACGGTGGTTCTGAAAAACATTTCAAAGGCCCATCTGACTTATGAAGAGTTGCAAACAGTTTTCCTAGAAGTGGAGGCAAATCTCAATTCAAGACCAATTGCTCCGATAGCTGTTGGACAGCTAGTCTTCGTTCATGAGGACAACACGCCACCGCAATACTTGTTGCTAGCACGAGTAACAGCAAGCATTCCTGGGAAGGATGGAAAGGTTCGTTTTGCGGATGTGAGGACATCCGCCTCTTCCGATAAATTAATATTATTGAAAGTTCTAGATCTTTCAACGCGGGGAGGATGTTTGGCGAGAACATTATTGAATTATTTCTAACGATATTTAAACTACATTGAAGAATATAAAATGTATAGTCTGGTAACTCCTTTAGCTTTACTTATCTGTACCTCTAATTCTCTCATTCTGCGACTGTAAGCTCTTGAAAATGTTGTAAATATGTTATGGTAATAATAGTAGCAGTAAGAAATACTTTACACAAGCTAGAGGGATTATATGAATAATAACCCCAACGAAATTTAAAACCATTGTGAGGAGAATGATTTTAAGGAGACAGAACGCCTGGGACTTGTATTGGTCAACACATTTTGAGACACTTTTTATCTGCCGAAAACTTCAGCAACAACCATTATATGCAGCCTTTGCTTACATTTACGTGTGCCCAATCCCGTCTCGGCCGTAGTTCCACAGTCTCCTTCACTGCTCTGCTGTTACAAATCCTCCGCAGCTTATTTCGTTTACCACCCCCATTTCTAAAGGCGGTCACAAGGATGACGCTATCTTCGTCTCAGGAAATGGTCTCTCTTTGCAGACGAATAAAACTGTAAAGTCCGAAAAGTCCAGGCAATTAACAGTATTGATGTTGATATTGCTGATAGCAGTC
The DNA here is from genome assembly GCA_035045865.1 of Drosophila austrosaltans. NCBI lineage: Eukaryota > Metazoa > Arthropoda > Insecta > Diptera > Drosophilidae > Drosophila > Drosophila austrosaltans. The sequence goes on from JAWNOQ010000003.1 coordinate 10,905,555, forward strand.
CCAGTTGAAAGTGCAATACGGGACACTCAGGCGGATTCAATCGTGGTCGCTGACTCTGCGGTTGATTTGCGGCCTGCTTCCTATAACCTTTTAACTGGAGTTCCACCTAAGAAGCATATATTTGTTTTAAGGCTTGATCCCAAACATTCGTCGGATGAGGTCTTAACTTTTATTAAGACAAAAATTCAAGCACATCACTGTAATTCTCAAAAATCGGTGGAAAAATTTAAATTTCAAAATTCAAGGGAGTCCTCTTCCTTTAATATAAGAGTCCCAAATTGACTGTATATGTTATAGCAGCTTTTGGCCGGATCACATTTTAGCAAAAGAATACACGGCCAAAAAGAAAACTCGAGGTCCGGTTAGGCTTTCTATCCCATCTAATTCCTAATCTTCCGGAATATCAGCATCGGCTGGTGTTCCAAAAAACTAATCTCGTCTCTTTATCTGGCCTATCAGAATGTAATAGGACTTTAATTCAAGCTTTTTCGTTTCTACCTAGATAGTCTAGCATTTGAATTTAAAATTTTAGTGTTTACTGAGACATGGTTAAAACCTCATTTTAACAATGCATCATTTCTTTCAGCAAAATTTTTAGATGTGATCGAACTTTTCGTGCAGGCGAAGAAGTTTTGATTGCTGTTGACTCGGCCTTAACTTCTGAACATATTCATTCAACCGACGTTCTGGTTTTGAGTTTTTTAGACTCAAGACTTTCCCGATTGTCCGATTGTTGCACCGATTGCTGCTGTCAGTCCTGTGATCAAATCTCGGAATATTCGCAGGACTAAATTTGTTAAACTAAATGAGCTCATTCTGAGAATTGATTGGTCTTCCCTTTACAGTTGCTACCTCTTGTTTTATGATTCTCTTGGTTCGCTTTTTAAGGTTTGTGTCCCACTGAGGACTCCAGTGTCTCCTCACCGACCTCCCTGGTTTTCTCGTGAGCTATATAAATTGAAAAATATCATGACCAGATATTAAAAAAAAAAAAATATAAGAAGTTGGGAGGTTCTTCAGACTTTGCTTTGAATTCTAAACGTAAGATGGTTGTACATTCATCAATATTATCGTTTAAAGAGAATAAAGCGGAGACTGATCAATCGATTTCTGATTTGTACGCTGATTCCTTCATAACAACATATTCCTCAACGGAATACCGAGCGAATTTTTCGTATCCTTGTCAGATAAAAACGTCTAATTGTTTTTGTAGTCTTTCGATCGATGAAGAAGATCGCTTCGTAGCGTGCTTAATTTAGTAAAACCACATTTGGTCCTGATGGTCCAGATTTAAGAAATATATAAGCACCCATATCGAGCTAAATCCCAAACTGGACGACGAAGAAGACATCGAGTTTTCACCTCTGAATTAGAGTCGATGCTCATTGAAGCAGCTGGTATCTCAACCCCAAACATTGGCCACACCCAGGAAAAACACAAGTCTAACAACCGACTAATTGAACTTCTTATAACAGAGAAAAGACGGCTCAGGAGAGAATGGCAAATGTCTCGATCACCGGCAGCAAAATATCGCCTAAAGGCAGCTTTCCGAACCTTAGCAAAAACGCTTAGACAAGAAGAAGCATTAGCACAGCGGCAATACATCGAGAAGCTTTCCCCCACCAGTACCAAATATCCGCTGTGGACAGCTCACCCAACCATAACTGCCCCAACCGAGATAATTTCACCTATACGTTGCCCAACTGGCAAGTAGGCATCGTATAGGTGATTCAGACGAAGAAAGAGCACTCTCCTTTGCAGCTCATCTAAAAACGGTTTTTCTGCCAAACCCGTCTACAAACTCATTCCAGCTTCCACCTTTAAGCACCACAGTGGAAACAGAGCCACCGAAATTCCAAGCGGAGGAAATTTCTGCAATTATTAAAAACTATCTTAACCCAAGAAAGTCGCCCTGCCATGACAAAATAACCCTGAAAATGATCCGAGAACTCCCGATCTGTGCCGTGCGACACATCTGCAAACTTTTCAACGCGATAGTAAAAACTGGTCACTTTCCAATAAGTTGGAAAAATCAGTAATCATAATGATCCCAAAACCCGGAAAAGACAAAACACAGCCATCATCGTACAGACCCATCAGTTTATTGCCAAGTCTTTCAAAATTTTTTTAAAAGGTCCTACAACTCCGTATAAATACAATCCTGGTAAATCCAAATATAATCACACATCATCAGTTCGGCTTTCGTGAAAAGCATGGCACAATTGAGAAAGTCAACCTTATCACCTCAGACATCCTCACAGCATTCGAGCAAAAAGAATATTTTACTGCAATTTTTCTCGACGTCGCCCAAGCCTTTGACCGAGTTTGGCTTGACAGCCTAATATATAAAGTAAAAGCGACGCTCCCACAATATACACACAGGCTAATGGAATCTTATCTATCCAACCGAAAATTCGCTGTACGATGTAATAGCCTCACCTCTGATGACTTCGAATCAAAAGCAGGTGTACCTCAAGGCAGCGTGTTGGGTCCAACACTATATATTTTGTACACAGCGGATATACCAACAAATCGTACACTCACCACATCTACTTTCGCCGATGACACGGCTATCTATAGCCGCTCCAAATGTCCGATCAAAGCTGCTGAGCAACTGGCAACCCACTTAAAGGAAATTGAAAATTGGCTAGCAGATTGGCGCATCCGTGTAAATGAACAGAAATGTAAGCACGTAACGTTTACCCTCAATAGAAGAAACTGCCCATCATTGACTCTCAACAACGTGCCAGTGCCTCAATCCGACGATGTTGTATATCTTGGAGTTCACCTCGACAGAAGATTAACTTGGCGTAAGCATATCGAAGCCAAGAAAAAGCAACTAAAGCTTAAGGCAACCGGACTACATTGGCTTATCAACGCACGATCTCCCCTATGTCTGGAATTCAAAATTCTTCTCTACAACTCGGTATTCAAACCCATCTGGACGTATGGCTCTGCGCTATGGGGAAACGCAAGCAAGAGCAACATCGAAACCATACAAAGGGCTCAATCCAAGGTTCTCAGAACCATCACGGGAGCACCTTGGTATATCCGTAATGAAAATGTACAGAAGGACCTACACATTCCTAGCGTAATGACCGAAATAAAGGTACAACAGCTTAAGTACACCGCTAAACTGCTGGGTGTCCCGAATACCATGGCCAAATCATTAACACGAGTACGTGAAAGTACTCGTCTTCAACGAAACGACCTCCCAACCCTCTAGTAAGGGCCATAGATCAATGTAGCATCTTTTAGATGTTAGGTTGTGTGTTAGATTAAGATAAACCTAGACAATTGTTGTTAGTCTTATAAGCCTATATAAGAGATCTAACAAACAAATAAAACGTTAAAAAAAAGAAAAAAATAAATGAAATTTGAATTTAAAAGATAGATCATAAGCTAATGTAGTCCGGTTGCTTTAAGCTTTAGCTGCTTTTTCTTGGCTTCGATATGCCTACGCCAATTTAATCTTGGTGAACTCCAAGATACACAACATCGTCAGATTAAGGTACTGAGACGTTCTTAAGTTATTGCTATTGAGTTACATCTATTGAGGGTAAACTTAACGTGCTTGCATTTTTGGTCGTATACACGGATGTAGCAGTCTTATAAGATTTTTTCAACTTCCTTTAAGTGGGTTACCAGTTGTTGGTAAGTCCGCTGAGAAAAAAATATAAAGTGTTGGACCCAACACGCTGCCTTGAGGTACACCTGCTTTTGATTCGCAGTCATCAGAGGTGAAGCTATTACATCGTACAGCGAATTTTCTGTTGGACAGATATGATTCCATTAGCCTGTGTGTATATTGTGGGAGCGTCGCTTTTATTTTATATATTAGGCCGTCAATCCAGACTCGGTCAAAGGCTTGGGCGACATCGAGAAAAATTGCTGTACAATATTCTTTTTGCTCGAATGCTGTGAGGATGTCTGAGGTGATAAGGTTGACTTGCTCAATTGTGTCATGCTTTTGACGAAGCCAAACTGATGATGTGGGATTATATTTGGGTTAACCAAGATTGTATTTATAATAGTCTTGAAAGACTTGGTAATAAACTGATGGGTCTGTATGATGATGGCTGTGTTTTGTCCTTTTCGGGTTTCGGGATCATTATAATTACTGATTTTTTCCAGCTTATGGGAAAGTGACCAGTTTTTACTATCGCGTTAAAGAGTTTGCAGATGGGTCGGACGGCACAGATCGGGAGTTCTTGGATCATTTTCGGGTTTATTTTGTCTTTCTTGGGTTAAGATAGTTTTTAATAATTGCAGAAATTTCCTCCACTTGGAATTTCGGTGGCTCACTTTCCATTGTGGTGCGCAAGGTGGGGAGCTGAAAAGAGTTTGTTGACGGATTTGGCAGAAAGACCGTTTTTAGATGAGCTGCAAAGATGAGTGCTCTTTCTTCGTCTGAACGGGCTCATTTGCAAGTTGAGCATCGTAAAGGTGAAATTATCTCGGCTGGAGCAGTTATGGTTGGATGTGCTTTCCACAGCGGATATTTAGTGCTGATAGGGGAAAGCTTCTCGATGTATAGCCGCTGTGTCCTTGCTTCTTCTTGCCTAAGCGTTTTTGCTAGAGTTCGCGAAGCTGCCTTTTAGCGATGTTTTGCTGCCGGTGATCGAGACATTTGCCATTCTCTCCTGAGCCGTCTTTTGTCTGCTAGAAGTAGTTCAATTAGTCGGTTGTTGGACTTGTGTTTTTAGAGATAGGTAGGTAGGTAGAGATATCTGCTGCTTCAATAAGCGTCGACTCTAGTGCAGAGGTGCAAAGCTCGATGTCTTCTTCGTCGTCCAGTTTGGGATTCAGCTCGATATGGGTGCTTATGTATTTTTTAAATCTGAGCCAGTTTGTTTTCCAATTTGTTAGCCCGAGTGGTTGCTTTATTATTTGTGCTTCTGTTAATATAGTGAAAACTACTGGCGAGTGGTCTGATGACAATTCTGCTAGTGTCTCTGCCGTTATGCAATTATGCGCGATTCCCCTGGTGATTGCGAAGTCTATTAGATCTGGGAGCTTGCGTGGATCTGCTGGCCAGTACGTGGGCTTATTCCTATTTGGGCCTATTTCGTTTGCTGGGTTGATGATTGTGTTATACAGCTGTTTGCCTTTAGGATTTACTAGGCGGGATCCCCAATGAGGGAGCTTGGCGTTGTAGTCTCCTGCAGCAATAAATCGTACTCTGAGTGTATGGAAGAAATCAGTAAACTCTTTTTCAGAGATTGAGAATCGTGGTGGACAGTAAAGTGCAGCCACGGTTGTACTGCCGAAAGTGGTTTGGACACTTATTGAAGTTGCTTGTAGGTATTGTTTGGCAAATCCATTGTGGAGACAGTGTTTAATCCGGTTTTTGATTAGGATACCAGTTCCTCCGTGAGCCTTGCCGTCTGGGTGATTTGTTGCGTAGAATGCATATTTGGGTATTTGAAAGTTGTTTTTGTTTGTGAGGTGTGTTTCCGATAACAGCATAATATCAATATCATTTGAGTCCAGAAACAGTGACAATTCTTGTTTGTGCTTGGAAATGCCGTTTGGATTCCAGAGGCCTATATGTAGTGCTGACATAATTTATTATTGTCCATTAGCTTTTGAATAAGCAGGTTCTGATTCCGCATCAGTTCCTGCATGCAATTTAGCATGAACGTCATGAAATTTGTCATGTTTTGGTTGAACGAGATTAACAACGTTTCGATCCCGTTCGGGTTCTGGCCAAGTACGGATGGACTTGGGGCTGCGTTAGATTGGATGGTAGCGGGATCTACCTTTTGAGTGGGCTGTGCATTTCCATTGCGTAGCACGCTTGTAAAAGTTACTCCGGGAGTAGTTGTTATTGGAGTCGCTGTTGACCTTACGGCTCTTGAGAAAAATATTCCCGGTGTTGTTTGAGAGGGAATTAGTGCCGAGCCCTGGATACGAGCCGTTGATTTCTTCGCGTTGAGCCGGGCCTTGAGTTCTTTATAAACAGGGCATCCTCTGTAGTTCGCTGTATGATTACCACCACAATTGCCGCACTTCCTTGTATCTTTTTGAGTTTGTCCACAGCCAACGCAAGCTGGGCGAAGGCTGCAGAAGGACTTTGTGTGCCCAAATTCCTGGGAATTAGTGCATTGTACCGGGTGTGTCCTCTTATGCGGCTTTTCGACAGTAATTCTGCGATGTAGCAGAAGTTGAAGATTGTATATAGGGTGCACTGTGTTAGGTTTGAGATTTTTATCGCATGTGGGCTGTAAGTCCACTTTGAATAGAGGTTGCGGCACTTTATTACTGTTCAGTATGTTTAAGACGGACTTTACCTCAAAGCCCTTCTCGTCCAATGCTTCCACTATTTCCTGCGTCGGAACCGTTGGTTCAATGCCTTTGATAACCACTTGAAGGCCTCTGGCACTCTTCAGTTGGAATGTGTAGAAATTCACACTTTCCTTTCTAAAGTACTTTTCAATAGTACGATAGAATTCTTCACTTTTGGCTTGCACTTTGGTCTCTTTTATGTTACCCCTATTGAGTGGTGTCACATAAAAGTTGTTTTGACCAACTAGCGCTAGCATTGTTGACATCTGTGAAGTGCAGTTTGCTCCACGGATATAGAATGGTGGTGGCTTGGCTACAGAGGGTTTAATTTGGGAAACTCCTTCTTGGGATTCCGGCTGATTTGCCAATATTTGGAATCTATTGCTTTCCAAAGCTTTTCGTTCAACAATGTTGTTTTTCGACATTTTGGGAGTGTTGCCCCTTTTTGTCTGAGGGCTAAGCTTTCGCTTGTTTATATTAATGTATCTGTCCATACCAGTCTGAACAGGTAACTTTGGATTCACCGTCACTGGTTGGGCAGTTTTTCTTGAGGTAGTCTGTTGGACGGTAATTGAAGCTCATGCAGACTTTGCGGCTTTTAAAGTTGTCGTTAAAGCAGAAGATGCAATTGTTGTTGTTGTGAGCATGCTGACGACGGTCGGCGAACCCAATGACCCAATTAACACTTCAGGTGTCAGCGAATTTGAGGGTGAAGCGCATTGGGCGCTCCAAGACCAATTGTTGTCCTGGTTGGCGTAAGTAGTTTTCTCGTAGTTGCACTTTTGGATTCAGCGCTTGTTGTTGTTGTGGTAGTTAGAAACACTACTGAGAAGCATGCATTGTTGCGCATGCATTGTTACGAGCCGACGCTCGTTTTGTTGCTGAAGAATTTGTTCTTGTAGCTTCTGCTGGCGAGAGTCTAGTGAAGAAGGGCCTGCGTTAATCTCTTTACACGTTGGCATTATTAGTAAATTTAGTTATTTACTAAGTATTGCTATTTGTATTTATAAATAACAATATAATTGTGATTGGGCGTCTCTGTGGCGACTGAGAGCCCTGTCACTTGTTTAATTGTAATTGTTTGGAGGTTGACACCGAAGAACTTGCGGAGTACGACAAAAATACGTCTGAACGCTTTTACGGTTGAAATTATTAATAGTTACAAATAACAATATATATTGTTATTGGGCGTCTCTGTGGCGACTGAGAGCCCTGTCACTTAAGTTTAACCCTGATTAAATACTGACACCGAAGAACTTGCGGAGCGCGTTAAAAATTTGACCATTGAAAATTTTATTATTTCTTAAAATTTTTTATTGATAATTAAATATGAGCAATGTTATATAAAATTGGGGCTTGTACAAATCTTTGTTGTTGTGTGTTTGCTAATTTTCTCAACTTCTTTCTTTTCAGTTTTTTCTTGTGAATATTAAAACTTTAACACCTGTGTTATCACAGCGAGACCAAGCACAACACAAGCAACTTCTTTCTTCATCGTGGATAAACGTGTATTTCTGTGCTCCTGCATAATTTCTTTTATTTCGGTTTTAAATTCACCGCGCCTGCCTAAAAATTCTGTATATATTTAGCAATAAATATTGACATTATTCGGTCATTTAAATTTTTGTCATTACGCTTTTTGTTTATATTAAATATACAAAAGCAAAATCAAAGCATTGAACTTAATATCTGAAAAAACAACAAAATTTTTTACAGCAGTTTTCTTGTTTTTGTTATTTCTTTGCTCTTGCGTTTGTACCTTTTACCGCTTTAACACCGCTCTTGCGCTCTCGCAAACGCTCTCTTTTTTCTAATTTTTTCTAATTCGCGCTCGCATCTATCTGTCTCGCGTACAAGTGATACGTGTATTTGTGTAGTGCTTAGGTTTCTTAGTTCTTGCACTAATTTTCTCTGCGAGTTTGACCCCAGTGTCGAATTTGCTTAATAAATCTGAGTGAGTTTTTTCTTTGGCCTTTTTAATATTTAATTTCTTTTATAAAATTTTTGAGTTATAATTAAATTTAAAAAATGTCTGTCTGTACAAGCAAAAAGTTTTTGAACCCTCCTTCACCCCATAACGCGTTTCTTTCCTGTTGGCTGTGTGACAATGTCATGCACGTTAAATGTGCTGGCTACACGGCCAGAGTAAGGGATTGTTTGGAGCAAAAAGGGGGGCTCAAATGGGGTTGTGACTCATGCCGAGAGGTTGAGATCGAAATGAGGGTGTTTATGAGGCAAACCAGGGATAGATTGAAGAAATTGTCATCTGGATTTCGTAAACTCTGCGATGAGTTCAATGCTGTGGAGAGCGAATTTAGCAGCTATAAGCTGTTAAATGAGTCTCCAAAGCGTAAGAAAACTAGTATGCGCAATCTGTCCTTGCATTTGCCTGTGCCCAATCCCGTCTCGGCCGTAGTTCCACAATCTCCTTCACTGCTCACTGTGACAAATCCTCCGCAGCTTATTTCGTTTACCACCCCCATTTCTCAAGTTGGTCGCAAGGACGAGGCTATCTCCGTTTCTCCAGGAAATATTTTCTCTTTGCAGACGAATAAAGCTGTAGTTTTCGAAAAGTCCTGGCAATTATCAATAACTGTTGATATTGCCGATAGTAGTCCAGTTGGAGGTGCAATACCGGACACTCAGGCGGATTCAATCGTGGTCGCTGACGCCGCGGTTGATTTGCGGCCTGGTTCCTATAAGCCTTTAACTGGAGTTTCACCTAAGAAACATATATTTGTTTTAAGGCTTGATCCCGAACATTCGTCGGATGATGTCTTAACTTTTATTAAGACAAAAATTCAAGCTCATCACTAATAATGCTAAAATAGCGGTGGAAAAATTTAAATTTAATTATTCGATTGAGATATCCTCCTTTAAAATAAGTGTCCCAGTTGAACTGTTTGACAGTATATGTCATAGCTGTTTTTTGTTTTTTTTTAGATGTGATCGGACTTCTCGTGTAGGCGGAGGAGTTCTGATTGCAGTTGACTCGGCCCTAACTTCTGACCAAATTCATTCACCGGACATTCTGGAGATTGAGTTTGTTAGTGTTAAGGTCAGATTCAAGTCTTTCTCTGTCTACATTAGTTGTTCTTACATCCCGCCACAATCCGACATGGCGGTGTACGCAAAACATTTAGATTCTATTCAATATATTTCTTCATTGCATTCTGATAGAGATATCTTAATCGTCTTTGGTGACTTTAATTTACCAGAAATAGAATGGTCTCAATCTGATGAATCTACTTTGTTGCTTCCTTCTAAATCTCACTGCTTCGTTGATGGCCTTTTTGAGTTATCATTAGCTCAAATAAACCCTGTGCGAAATAACATAGGCAGATCCTTAGATCTGATATTTGTGTTGGATTCCACCAACTGACCAGTTACAAGAACCGACCCTCTAGTCTTTCCTAAAGACAATTTTCATCCTATTTTGGATTTATCTGTAGATCTGTCGTTTCGTGCATCGATGGTTGGCGTCAGTCCTGTGATTAAATCTTGTAATTTTCGCAAGACTAACTTTGTTAAATTGAATGAGCTCATTCTGAGAACTGACTGGTCATCCTTATACAGTTGCTCAGACATGGATCTTGCTATCTCGTTGTTTTATGAAACTCTTGGTTCGCTTTTTAAGGTTTGTGTCCCACTGAGGACTCCAGTGTCGTCTCACCGACCTCCCTGGTTTTCTCGTGAGCTATCCAACATGAAAAATGTCAAATCCGGATATTATAAAAAATACAAGAAATCGGGACGTTCTTCAGACTTTGCTCTTTACGCAGTTGCTCGCTCCAATTTTATGTTGCTTAACAAGCACTGCTATAATAATTACCTCAAGCGTTATAAGCTTGAGTTTTCCCGTGATCCTAAACAGTTTTATAGCTTTGTGAATTTTAAACGTAAAATGGTTGTCCAGCCATCAATGTTGTCGTTTGAAAATAATATAGCGGACTCTGATCAAGCGATTGCTGATTTGTTCGCTGATTTCTTCACAACAACATATTCCTCAACGGAATACCAAGCGAATCTTCGGATAAAATGGTCTAATTGTATTTGTAGTCCTTCGATCGATGAAAGTTCGCTTCTTAGCGTGCTTAATTTAGTAAAACCTGTGTACACACCTGGTCCTGATGGAATACCTGGTTGTGTACTCAGATTTTGTGCTGAGGCTCTATGTAAGCCACTTCAAAAACTTTTTTTGTTGTCCGTTAAATCTTGTCATTTCCCTTCTATATGGAAGGAATCTTATATAATTCCTCTTCACACAAATAGTAAAAAGTCCGATGCATCCAATTATAGGGATATTTCTAAATTGTCCGCTATTCGTAAAGCATTTGAAAAGTTAATCACTTCTCAATTGCAACATTATTGTAGATCTATTATTTCACCATCTCAGCTTGGGTTTGTGAAACGTAGATCTACTACCACTAACCTCTTAGAATTTACATCTTTAACGATCGAAGGATTTAGGAATGCAAGACAAACTGATGTCATTTATACTGATTTCAGCAAGGCTTTTGATTCTGTTAATCATACACTTCTTCTTTTAAAATTAAACAAAATTGGCTTCCCAAGCCCTTTAATTTGTTGGATTCGTGAATACCTGACAGACAGAACACAGAAAGTTCTTTTCAAGTCTTCAAGTTCTAGGTCTAACCAAGTCACTTCGGGGGTGCCTCAGGGTAGTCATCTGGGACCTTTGCTATTTACCCTTTTTATTAACGATCTTCCATCCGTTATAATTCATTCCCGTGTCCTCATGCACGCAGATGATGTTAAGCTTTGTCTCAGCTACAGAGACTTTATATCTCCCTCACGGTTGCAGTCTGACCTCCAAAACTTTCAGTTTTGGTGTCAACACAACTTATTAAACCCAAACACATCTAAATGCAAGGTCATGACTTTTTTCAGAAATACTTCTCAGTTGATTACCTATTTTCTTAATAACGTTCCATTAACCAGACTTAATGAGATGATTGACTTGGGAGTACTTATGGACCATAAATTGACTTTTAAGTTCCATATAAGCACTACTGTCGGAAAAGCCATGGGTGTTCTTGGGTTTGTTAAAAGATGGTCAAAGGAATTTGACGTTGCATATACTACCAAAGTTCTTTACACCTCATTGGTTCGTCCAATTTTGGAATATGCATCCTGCATATGGTCACCCCAATACGATTCACATAAAGCAAGAATAGAATCAGTTCAAAAACAGTTTCTTCTCTTTGCTCTTCGTGGTCTGAACTGGGATCGTAATATCAACTTACCTTCGTACTCTAGTAGACTTCTTTTACTTGCCCTTCCTTCCCTTACTAATCGTAGATTAAAGCTTGGCGTCATTTTTATGCACAAGCTTCTTAATGGGGATATAGACTCTCCCGAGCTATTGAACCGAGTAAAACTAACGATGTACTACTAACTACCTAATGTATGAACCTTTTCGAGTTCTTTGTTCTGATTATAATCGTCTTTATCATGTTATCAGTTTAGAGCTCTCCATTCCTTTACTAAAAACTTCTATCCTTTCCTATCTAGCTCGTAATTAGCTATAGTTTCGCTTTTTGTCTGTGTTTTGTGAATTGTCCCCGCGACTCGAGCCGTGCGTTATGCGGATTGCGCCCCTCGGTCGGTTGGGCGGGAGGTGTGGGCAATTAGTGCTCCCGTTGGGATTCGCGCGTAAAAAAAAAAAAACAAAACTAATATGTGGGCGACAGCGCGAATGCAAGTAAAAGAGATCAAAAACACAAAATCAAAGTCTATGCAGGCAAAACAGCAAAACTGTGAGTTTTGTTATTGAGTAAAACAATATGAAATAACAGCTTTGAGTAAATGTTTATGAACAAGTTGCAATTTGTTAATCGCGTAATGGGTGATTTCGGCACTTGATTCAGCGGAAAATAATTATTATGTGCGGGGTTAAAAAAGAGAAATTAAATAAGAGCGAGAGCGCAAAAAAAAAACACTACCGACTTGGTTGATGTGAAGAAAGTATATATAATTTATTGGCAACATCGCCATCAGTCCATATGGAGTACTGGACTCGGAATATTCAAAAGAAATGTCAAATGCTAGATACTAGAATACTAAATACAAATAAAACGAGTGAGTGATAACATTATAAAAGAATAAAATATCAATACTTGATTCAACGACCATTATCTTTAAGCGCGATGAAGGAACTATTGAGAAGGGACTAAATTTGATGGAGCAGCAAGTAATCGATATGTCTGACGCAAGCTCTGATTCCTTTAAGACATTTCAGTGGTATATCACGACGACACAGCTTTCGGTGATTGCTTGTAATTTGCAGCGAGTACAATCGGAGATCGCCATGTACTCACTGACGATCATCATGACCAAATCAACCCTTTATTTCTTTTTCCTAAACAAAAAATCATTCTTCAACAGGACATATACTTCCACAGACATATATGTCGGGACGGGCATAGCGTTTGCTTTTTCACACGAGTTCCGTAGTCTTTTGCTTTTCTTTTTGAATGACCCCGTTCTCGAGTCTAGCTGCCCTTTTTATACAGATTTAGGCCCGAAACGTCAAAAAGGCAAAAAGTCAAGGCACACTAAGCAATACTACGGACCACGTTCAGCAACAGCTATATGTCTCACTCAATATGAAGGTTTGACTTATATCTACAGGCCAGCTGTTTTCCGATCATTATAACTGGATACCACCGAACCAGTAACCTTATGTCACTACAAAAAGGAACGACAATAATAGCTCTATTGACGACCCGACACGGCCATCCTGACAATTACACGTCCTCGTGTAGCAAAACTTTCTTACATAACATTCGTTCTAGTTACAATTTTAGTTCTTGATTCATGCAATTGTCTTCATAACAGATTCTTTGCAATAACCCGTACTTAACGCTATTCTTATTAATACCCCACATGGGTCTTCCGCAAGTTTATCAATTCCGGTTCTTTCAATCAACCGCTCATCAACTATAATACGGTATCAAACGCCAAATTAACATTACTGAACTCTTTTCCCGCTCCAACACGGTCATTCTGACCATTACACGTCCTCGTGTACTCAACATATAACGAATCTTCAATTCGCTTCATACAAACAGTTTATTCTTAACGTTAACAAATTCAATTCAATCTTTCATTTATGCTAATTACAATAATCACAGTTCTGATTTACATTTGCCAACTTAATTCGTTATTTCAACCATCGTCCTAGCTGGACGGATAACCATCGTCCCACCTGGACGGATCACTCATCGCCCCACCTGGACGGATCACTCATCGCCCCACCTGGACGGATATCACATCGTCAAATCTGACGGATCACTCATCGCCCCACCTGGACGGATATCACATCGTCAAATCTGACGGATCACTCATCGCCCCACCTGGACGGATATCACATCGTCAAATCTGAAGGATCACTCATCGTCTCACCTAGACGGATAACACATCGCCTTTGTCAGACGGAAAACTCAGCGTCCCATCTGGACTCATTGGCGGGCTACACCTGTCATCTCTCACATTGAACTCATTGGGCATGCTCCCATCGGGCATTTTTCTTATATTTTCGTGGGAATATTTATACAACCGATTGTTTTTTAAAGACTTCAACGTGTACCTGTCGCCATCTAGCACATCTAATACCTCAAATGGCCCTCGAAATTTAGGATCTAGTTTTGTTTGTTGTCGCTCTTCATTTCTTAGTAGTACATGGTCACCAACTTTGTATCTTATAACTGCTGCTTTATTTTTATCAAACCTTCCTTTATCGTATGAGGCCAAAGCCTTTATACTCTCACTAGCACGTGACCTAACACTCTTCAAGTCCACCTCAGTTTCCGTTTCGCAAGCTGGAACCAACCCTAACGGTCTAGCCTCCTTCCCTATCATCATCTCCAGAGGACTTGCTTTTGTTATACCGCTTACTGTACAATTTTAAGCAAGTTGTACATCTCCAAGGGCATCTTGCCAGGACCGGTGACTCGACTCCACCGCAGTCAGTAAACCTTTCAGTATACTCATGACACGCTCGGCTTGACCGTTTGCTCGGCTCGCGCTTGTTGCAATTAGATGTAGCTTTATATTTTGAGATGAACAGAATTCCGAAAACCGTGAGCTTGAAAAGCATCTGCCTTGGTCAGCTATAATTCGATTTGGTACTTCAAATAATGAAATAGATGCCTTCATAGCTCTCACGCAGCTTTCGGCGTCCAGTTTAAGGGTACGGTATAAGTAAACAAATTTCGTGAAGCCATCAACTTGAGCAATGACGTACTCTTTCAAATCGCTTTTACCGCTTAGTTTTCCCGTTATATCGATATGAATAGTATGCCAAGGCGTACTAGTTTTTGGAATTGAATGAAGCTCAGCTTGTACTTTCCCAGAAGAGGACTTGGCTGTCCTGCAAGTTATGCAATTGTCAACGAACTTATGAACGTATTTGTTCATCTTATCAAACCAATAAAACTGATAAACTTTATCTAACGTCTTTTGCCACCCGAGGTGCATAATAGATTCATGAACTTGATTAATAACCGACCACTTAAAGGCTCGTGGCACAACAGGCAGACAACGTGTTCTACCGTTTTTTTGAATCTTACGATATAAGACTTGTGAGGAAAGATATAATATATCTTACCACACAAACACATGAAACTTATAACATATGCTTAATAATACATATTGCCATATAAATATATGAAATCTGTAAGCTATGTTGTTAGTAAAATCACTCCCTCACATTCTATCAAAAGACATGTGTACATGATATACATAATGTTGCTCGTCCAGCCAATATGTGCAAACGTAAGTTAGCAACATAGCATGTGTTAGCAACATGGCGAGAGCTTAGCAACATTAAGAGCTAAGCAACATCGCAAGCGTTGGCAACATAAGCTGAGCGTCAGCAACACAAACGAGAAACATAAAATGTTCATGTACACTAATGTAAATATACACATGCATACAACTAAAACATATAAAACACGCATGCCTACAATGACCGAACAAAACGAGAGAGAGCGAGCTGAGAATGCGTGAGAGTCGAAGTAAACGATCATATGCTCGTAAACAAACATCGAACATATGATCGTAAACAAATAATGCAACGCCGGAATAGAAATGTCATCGGACTTTGGTGCGATGACGTCAGAGAAATGCACCAGCGGTTAGGGCGGGCGGAATGCATAAGCATTACCGAGAACAAGAAAACAAAAGAAACAAAAATTCTCACGCATGAGAATTATGAACAGCTTGTAGGCTGAAGCGGGAGGGCGGCAATGCATAAGCATTGCCGAAATATTAAACTTACTCACACACGAACACCACCGAAGCTACGCTCAGAGAGCGGTAGTCAGTACAGCTTGTAGGCTGAAGCGGGAGGGCGGCAGCGCATAAGCATTGCCGAAATAATAAATACACACACACCCATACGCAGCCAACCAAAAGCCACGCTCAGAGAGCAGCTGTCGGAATAGCTTGTAGGCTAATGCGGGAGGGCGGCAGTGCATAAGCATTGCCGAAAACGAAAGCCAAGAAACTGCGCTCAGAGTATACGATCGGCTCGTGAGCGGGAGAGTAACGGCCGAGAAAGCGTGGTTGTGCGTGTGTGGGTGAGCTTTGATGGGGGTGAGAGCGCCGCCTAAACATGTATAGGTGTATCAGCGGCAAATTGATGGATGGTTTGACAGCCACTGGAAAGTGGCTGCAACAAATAAAACGAAGAGAAATTTATGAAGGCGGTTAATTTGAATAAAATCAAATTAAGTGTATATATTTATATTAAAACGGGGGTTTAGTAATATTGCTGTGGGGATATTGTCATTTATTTATATACTTTTATATTTATATTTTCAGTAGATATTATTATTTTGTATTTCTTTACTACATTTATTTACTCATTTGTATTTAGGCTGTAAGTTTATTATTTTAGGAAACTTGTTAATTACTCTTAATTGTAGCAAAGGGAGATGCATGGTGGATAAAAGTGGTGGCGGTGGCGGAAATCGGGGGGTCAGCGCGAGACCAAAAGAGAGCCAAAAAGGAGACGCCGTTGGCAACCGTGGCTGGGAATGCAGCTAATTAGGAGGTGGCGCATACGAAGTGAAAGAATTTCACCATGCATAGCAACAAGAAAGCTATGCTGGATGAGCGGCAGAGAAAGCCGATCAAAGGAAACGAGCGATGGAAAGTTTTCAAGATAAAGCGAAAACTGATGGAAAAGTACCCGTAACGGGTCAGAAGTTCACCACGCGTCCTGATTGGGTCAAGATGCCTATAAATACGCACGGCTGAGACCAGAGGGATAACTAGTGCGTGAGTGAAAGTTATGAAAAGCGAAGTACCAAGTGAAGAATCAAAAAGTGAAGTCTATAAGTGAAGTTGAACATCAAGTAAAGTCGGCAGAGAAGAACAATATCTTGCGAAATTAGTGGAACTGAGTCCTTGCGGAAACTCGACGGTCAAACGAAGGGTAACATCAAGCAGAATTAAAGACTAGGAGATATTCCTAGCAACAGAATTACAGACTAGGAGATATTCCTAGCAGCAGAATTGAAGACTAGGAGATATTCCTAGCGGCAAAATAAAGACTAGGAGTTATTCCTAGCACATAGTCAAAGACTAGGAGCTATTCCTAGCAGTATATATAAGACTAGGAGTATTCCTAGCAATATAGGAAAGACTAGGAGTTATTCCTAGCACTATAGGAAAGACTAGGAGTATTCCTAGCACAGATAGGAAGAGCAGGAGTAGTCCTGGCACAGGCAGGATCGACTTGGAGAATAGGCAAGACCAGGAGCATTCCTGGCACAGTGGGGGAAGACTAGGAGTCATTCCTAGCAAATTTTAGGAGATTAGCAGTGGTTAGGATAGAAAGGCAAGACCAGGAGTATTCCTGGCATCAGAATCAAATTATCTGCTAAAGTTATTCCCGTTTGATCATCAAAATTTCCCAAATATTGGACATGCATCATCAACAGTAACCACTGGCAGCAAACTTTGCCACCGCCATCCAAAAAGCCACACGATAATTAGAATAATTAGTCAACATAATCCAAATTATAAATAAAACCACCGATTTGCATACTCAAAATTTCAACAACAAAATCTTATCATTTCACCAGCGCACATATAAATTTGTTGTGCCAAACCTCGACACCTGAAATCCGGCTCTGCCGAATAACAGGACGAAAAAGGATCGTTACAACTGGCGCCCAACGTGCTTAACTGGTGAAAAGGATAATAAAGACAAAGTTGAAAAATATAAATAACAAATCAAAAAAAAAAAAATATTTACAAATTTTTGTACATCGTGATATGCAAAAACGACTCAAATAAACGGTAACAGAATCATTAATTATTTCTGCAAAATTCACACAAATTAGGATATAATTTTGCTGCGAAATATCCGGTTGTTCCAAAGAAAACAATACAAAATAGATATTTATTTTTCTTTTGCGGCGAAAGTACAAACCGAGAGTAGTACAAAATGACAAAATCATGGATATACTACATGAGGAAGGAGGAGTTGATAAAAGCAGGCGGTACATGTGGAATTTCGATGACCGGAACCGTCGAACAAATGCGGAAACAATTTGGAGACTGGGTAGAAGCACACGAGGAAGACTCAATATGGCAAGAATGGATTGCTAAAATGGCAGGAAAGTTTACAAAAGTAGCAAAAGCTACTCCGGCGGTGGACTTGGAGAAATTGGCAGTTCCAACACTAACACCGCCCAGATGGGGAAGTGTCGGTGCATTGGAGGGTCCACAAAAATAACAACAAACATTATATGAAGACCCAAAAATGCACAAAAGGGACACAGAAGAACATAAAGGCAAAACAGCCGTCTCGACAAGTGAGTACCCGAGGGTAGCCAAGCAAGTAAGAGAGTGGACATTCAGGTTCGACGGTGGTTCAAAACCATTAGAATTCCTCGAGCAGGTCGAATGGTCAGCCGACATGTACGGGCTAGACATAAATTTGATACCGAGAGCCATGAAAGACAAAGCTCTTAAGTGGTACGTCGCGAACAACAGGCATTGGTCTTCTTGGGAGGATTTCACGGTTGCTTTTAAAAAGTATTTCCTACCGAGGGGTTATTTTAATAAACTTGAGGACCAAGTTAAGGCCAGAAAGCAAATGTGGAACGAAGCATTTAAGGATTTCATGGTCGAAATGCAAACAATGATGCGACCATTGAAATGCTCAGAAAATGAGCAGCTGGAAATAATATTAGAAAACTGCATACCGGACCTTAAAGTTTTCATAAGCCCACACCACATACGAACACTGGATGATTTAATGCAGCTGGCTGATGAATTCGAAATGTTGGAACAAGAAAGGCGTAAATTCCATCGAGAGGCTCAAAAGGAGCGTTCCAATATCCCGATGCACGTTTCATGGCGACCAGTAGCACAGGATAGAAGAGACACAACGTGCAGGCGATGTTTGGGCGAAGAACCACCGGTACCAGCACAAAGGAGAATGGCCAATAATGAAGCACAAGGATGGATCCAGAACCCATCGCAGGCGTGCAGGCGATGTGAAGGTGCTGGACACTGGGCTCGGAAAACGGTCAATGAACTGCTGTATGGCGGCGGGAAACGCCAACCGGTTCCAGCCTACAAGGGGCGAGCAGGGACCGGTGCCGGCAGCTCCCAGAAACTAATAGGAAAACTATTAGAAGAAGAGAGCCAACTATCAGCGGAGATTACCATCGAGGGAATGACAATGCAGGCAACAGTGGATTCAGGTGCCACCAGCAGCTTTGTCAGCCAAGGCCTAGTGGAGAAATTAGGAAAACAGGCATATCTCATATCAACAAGAAAGCAAGTACGACTAGCAGACGGTGCGGCCAAAGAAATAACATGGCAATGGATCGCGAACGTGCAGTTTGGAAACGAGAAAATTAAAATGTCATTCCTAGTTCTCCCAGGTGGAATCGACGCTATAGTGTTGGGCTGGAATTTTATAAAAGAGATGGGAGCTACAATTAAATGTGCAGGCCACGCAATAAATATCCCTCCAAGGTGCAGATTGAACGGTAAGCTGACCGAAAGAATATCAACAGCAATAGTAACAGATGCACCAGAAACAGAAGTGGGGGATTTTATGAAACAAGAACTGGCGGAATTAGCAAAAATATCAGGAACATCAAATGTAGGCATGCACAGGATTACAATGTGCGATGATAAGCCGATAAAACAAAGATATTACCCAAAGAACCCGAAAATGCAAGGCATCATTAATGAAAAGGTCGATGAGTTAATGGCAATGGGATACATCGAGCGGTCAAACAGCCAATACAGCTCACCAATAGTAATGGTGAAGAAGAAACAAACAGGGAAGTGGAGGCTGTGCGTTGACTTCAGACAGATAAATGCAAAGCCAATAAAGGACGCGTATCCAATGCCAAGAATAGACTACATATTGGATCAGTTGCGAGAGGCAAAATTACATCAGCAGTCTAGATCTGAAGGATGGCTACTGGCAAATCCCGTTGGAAGCAAACAGCAGGAAATTGACGGCATTTACTGTACCCGGCAAAGGACTGTACCAATGGAAGGTGATGCCATTTGGATTACACTCAGCCTCAGCAACGTTTCAGAGGGCCTTGGATATGGTGATAGGGCCAGAAATGATGCCGCACGCATTTGCCTACCAAGACGATATAATAATCGTGAGTCGAACCGTAGAGGAACACAAGGCACACCTACGAGAAGTGTTCAGGAGGCTGAAAGAAGCAAACCTGCGGATAAATCCAGGGAAATGCCAATTCTTTCGAAAAGAACTACGATTCCTAGGCCATCGAGTAACAGAGCAGGGAATTGGTACAGATCCAGATAAGATAGCTGCTATAGCCGAATTTAAGCCTCCGAAGAACACGAAAGAGCTTCGGCAATACCTAGGCGTGGCATCATGGTACAGAAGATTCGTTCCAGGATTCGCAACACTGGTGCAGCCATTGAACTCCCTGTTAAAAAAGAAAACGAAATGGATATGGGAAGAGAAACACCAGGAGGCATTCGATAGGGTGAAAGAAAAGCTAGTAGCCGACCCAGTTTTGACTTGCCCAGACTTCTCAAAGATGTTCATACTCCAAACTGATGCAAGCAACTAAGGAGTAGGGGCAATTCTAACTCAGAACACGGAGGAAGGGGAACGAGTCATATCCTATGCCAGTAGGACTCTAAATCAGGCGGAACAGAACTATTCAGCCACAGAAAAAGAATGCTTGGCAATAGTATGGGCAGTCAGAAAGCTAAAACCATACTTGGAGGGTTACCACTTCAAAGAGGTAACAGATCACATGGCATTAAAGTGGCTGAATAGTATTGAAAGTCCTACAGGGCGGATCGCAAGGTGGGTATTGGAATTGCAGCAATACGACTTCGAAATAACGTACCCCAGAGGCAAATTAAACATTGTGGCAGATGCCCTGTCAAGACAGCCATTGGAGACGTGCCGAAGGATGGAAGACAACAGCATACGAGTCAGGCAAGCGAACAATGGATGTGAATGGATAAGTGAAATGTATAAAAAGATTAAAAACAATCCGCAAAAATATACAGACTACTTATCCGAGAACGGGCAATTATATCGAAACATACCCCACAGAGCGGGCAACGAAGACGTAGTAGCGTGGAAACTGTGCGTTCCAAAAACGCTGAGACAGCAGGTAATAAATGAAAACCACAACACTCCGACGGCAGGACATACAGGCTCAAGAAAAACAATTGCGCGAGTAGCGGCAAGATACTACTGGCCGGGAATGCAAAGGGACATTCGGACATACGTAAATAAATGCGAAAGTTGCCAAAAGTACAAATCAAGTCAACAACAGGCAGCTGGACGTATGTTGACCCAAATTCGGTCAAAACAATGATCGCCCAATTTGCAGAAGGGAACCAGCGGAGATGGGACGAATTGTGGCCTGAATTAATGTTGGCCGTGAACTCCAGCGTATCAGATGTAACTGGATATACGGCAATGACAATAACTCAGGGAAGAGAGCCGAGATTGCCGGGAGCAATATATGATACGCTAACGACAGGAACAGGCAAGCCAGACCACAAACTCCAGGATATGGAAAAGCGTATGAAAGAGATAGGTACGCTAGTACGAAGAAATCTGGAGAAGGCGGCACAAGACCAGGCAAGGCACTACAACCTGAGAAGACGTGAATGGAAACCACGGATTGGGGATGTTGTATGGGCAAAGGAGCATTACCTGTCAAATGCCGCGGAAGGATTTGCGGCAAAGTTAGCGCACATAAGATAAAAGGATTTACATCACCCGTAATATGTAAATTGATACATATATCGAGCGGAAAATCAAGAACGGCCCACATAAGCGAATTAAAAGCGCAGGCAATGCCAGAGGCAAACACAGATGACCAACAAGAAATATAATTCTCCAAATCCGATTTCAGCAGTTTTCAGCTAAGCCGAGACGGACGAGTTGGACCGGCCGGACAACGAGGAAGTTAAGGCGTGGCAGATTTTTGCTGGGAAAAGACAAGGAGGAAATGCCACACAGATAAATTTTATACATGTATATCTTTTTTTTTTTGTTTGTTAAACACATTGGCATGTATAAAATTAGAGATATACAGAATAATATCAAAATAACAAATTATGCTATATACATTTGTTTAAGAATATCAAAATAGCAAGTATGCTATAGATACAAAACCTATATATACAGATGCAAATATGAAATTCAAAAAAAAAAAGAGGAGAAACAAAGAAATAGTTATACATGTATGCAAAAAACACAACAAAATCAGAATGGCACAGCAACATCAGCATATGAAGAAAATTAGAACAGTGGCTCGAAAACTGTAGTAATCGCACGCACTCTGCAGCAAAAAAAAAAAAAAAAAAAATAATAATAAGTTCAAGATCAGCGATTGGTCACTTGACACGAATACGCATAAAATAAAAAAAAAAAAAAGAGAAATTGCAGCCACAATATCAATATAATAATTTGGGAAAGTGCAATCACAACAGGCGCGGCGAATTCGCGAGAGAGCACTCACACGCATAGTGTAGGTGTGAGATGCACGATCTTAATCAATGTATGCGAATACGCACAAGTGAAAGAGAAATTGCATTCGCAAAAACATAAGGAAGTGCATTATCACGCAAATCTACGAGAGAGCACTCACACACACAGTATAGGTGTGAGTGCATGCGAAATGCGTGAGCGATATTACACACGAATTGCAACAAGAGCCGAAATGCGTAAGCAGCGTTTGGGCAGAGGCAATGCGAGGTTTCGCGGCCAACGCAAATAGAATCTAAAATCACTTTCAGGAAATCAATTAAGATGAACGCACGTAAAAATCTGCACAACGAGGATGAGGCGTTGCAGCTGTTGGCATCGCCATATGTGTCGGAGGAGGAGTCCGATGGCGAGGATCCGGTCGCAGATGGGCCGGTAATCGTCATCTCCTCCGACGAGGGAGAGGAAGAGGACGAGAGGAGCAGTGATGAGGAGGAGGAAATCGCAAATGAGGATGGAGTTGAAGACTCCGAAGATGAAGGGATAGTCGCCGATAGCCTGGCGGAGCTATTCGCAGAAGTGGAGGAGGAGTTATTACGCATGGGGATGCGCATAGGTAACCAGGCGGAGGAGAGGATGGCGCAGGAGGCACCGGAGGAAGTGGTGGACCTAGTGTCCAGTGATGAGGAGGAGCCGGCTCAAATGTGGCAGCCAGCAAGACCACCCACGCCGCATGTGAGAGGAGGGGAGGCAGAGACAGAGGTAAATCCGGCCTTCTGGCAGGAATTCTGCGAGCCTCACAGCAGCGACGAAGAGCCCGAGGAGTTCGAATATTGGCAGGAGGCCCCAAATGAGCCGATGGAGGATGAAGCGGCCACCGACGACATCCCTGGGCCACCACGGCGTGACCAGTGGATGGAGTCGGTGCGCCAGGGCGACGTATGGGTACACCGGGCCACCACGGTATATCAGTGGATGGAACCGACGCATCCGCAGCAGCCGCAACAACAGCCTGGGGCCTTCCAGGGCCAAAAAGGGCCCCAAGAACAGCAGCAACAACGACAACAACAGCAACATCAACAACACGGAGCCTCCCAGGGTCAAAAAGGGCCCCATGCGACACACCAGAGGGACCCATGGCGCCTGCAAAGGCAGACGTCGGCACCGGCGGGACGTCAAGCACCACCTAGGCCAGTACTGGAACGGCAAAGGTCAGCGCCAGCGCCATCAAGGCACCAAAGGTGGCGCGAAGTAGACGAAATAAGGTGGCCCCTAGCCGTGGTAGTGGCCGTACAGGCGATGGGCGGTGAGGCTCGCCAGGCACGAGTGATGTGGGTCGGCCAAATGCGTTACCGCATCAGAATGGCGAGGGGGCGGGCAAGAGTAATGGAGGAGCTGATGCAATAGTATAAAAATAGAATAGGTTAGGTTAGGAGAAAAATTTGAAGTTGAGAATAAGTTAGGCTTAGGAGAAAAACATGAAGTGTAGGGAATAAGCTAGGTATAGGAGAAAATAATGAAATATAGTATAGGAAATAGTTATAAGGCATAAAAAAAAAAAAAACCAAGAAAAGATGCAGAATGAGCCAAACATGTTTATAAATAATACATGTTCTAAATGAAAAGATGCTCAGTAACTGCCAAAAAGATCCGAAAAGAAGCTCCGATGTATCGCCAATTTAAAAAGATGCCTACAATGGCCAACAAAAAGATGCGAGCCGAGCCAAAAAAAAAAAAAAATTTTTTGAAATTAAACTAAAAAAATAATTGAGTAATACATAAAATGATAAAACGGAATTAATAAGCTACATAAACATAAATGTTGAGGGAGGGGAGGCATTGGTCTCCCGAAGAAAGGGGGGAATGTGAGGAAAGATATAATATATCTTACCACACAAATACATGAAACTTATAACATATGCTTAATAATACATATTGCCATATAAATATATGAAATCTGTAAGCTATGTTGTTAGTAAAATCACTCCCTCACATTCTATCAAAAGACATGTGTACATGATATACATAATGTTGCTCGTCCAGCCAATATGTGCAAACGTAAGTTAGCAACATAGCATGTGTTAGCAACATGGCGAGAGCTTAGCAACATTAAGAGCTAAGCAACATCGCAAGCGTTGGCAACATAAGCTGAGCGTCAGCAACACAAACGAGAAACATAAAATGTTCATGTACACTAATGTAAATATACACATGCATACTACTAAAACATATAAAACACGCATGCCTACAATGACCGAACAAAACGAGAGAGAGCGAGCTGAGAATGCGTGAGAGTCGAAGTAAACGATCATATGCTCGTAAACAAACATCGAACATATGATCGTAAACAAATAATGCAACGCCGGAATAGAAATGTCATCGGACTTTGGTGCGATGACGTCAGAGAAATGCACCAGCGGTTAGGGCGGGCGGAATGCATAAGCATTACCGAGAACAAGAAAACAAAAGAAACAAAAATTCTCACGTATGAGAATTATGAACAGCTTGTAGGCTGAAGCGGGAGGGCGGCAATGCATAAGCATTGCCGAAATATTAAACTTACTCACACACGGACACCACCGAAGCTACGCTCAGAGAGCGGTAGTCAGTACAGCTTGTAGGCTGAAGCGGGAGGGCGGCAGCGCATAAGCATTGCCGAAATAATAAATACACACACACCCATACGCAGCCAACCAAAAGCCACGCTCAGAGAGCAGCTGTCGGAATAGCTTGTAGGCTAATGCGGGAGGGCGGCAGTGCATAAGCATTGCCGAAAACGAAAGCCAAGAAACTGCGCTCAGAGTATACGATCGGCTCGTGAGCGGGAGAGTAACGGCCGAGAAAGCGTGGTTGTGCGTGTGTGGGTGAGCTTTGATGGGGGTGAGAGCGCCGCCTAAACATGTATAGGTGTATCAGCGGCAAATTGATGGATGGTTTGACAGCCACTGGAAAGTGGCTGCAACAAATAAAACGAAGAGAAATTTATGAAGGCGGTTAATTTGAATAAAATCAAATTAAGTGTATATATTTATATTAAAACGGGGGTTTAGTAATATTGCTGTGGGGATATTGTCATTTATTTATATACTTTTACATTTATATTTTCAGTAGATATTATTATTTTGTATTTCTTTACTACATTTATTTACTCATTTGTATTTAGGCTGTAAGTTTATTATTTTAGGAAACTTGTTAATTACTCTTAATTGTAGCAAAGGGAGATGCATGGTGGATAAAAGTGGTGGCGGTGGCGGAAATCGCGGGGTCAGCGCGAGACCAAAAGAGAGCCAAAAAGGAGACGCCGTTGGCAACCGTGGCTGGGAATGCAGCTAATTAGGAGGTGGCGCATACGAAGTGAAAGAATTTCACCATGCAAAGCAACAAGAAAGCTATGCTGGATGAGCGGCAGAGAAAGCCGATCAAAGGAAACGAGCGATGGAAAGTTTTCAAGATAAAGCGAAAACTGATGGAAAAGTACCCGTAACGGGTCAGAAGTTCACCACGCGTCCTGATTGGGTCAAGATGCCTATAAATACGCACGGCTGAGACCAGAGGGATAACTAGTGCGTGAGTGAAAGTTATGAAAAGCGAAGTACCAAGTGAAGAATCAAAAAGTGAAGTCTATAAGTGAAGTTGAACATCAAGTAAATTCGGCAGAGAAGAAAAATATTTTGCGAAATTAGTGGAACTGAGTCCTTGCGGAAACTCGATGGTCAAACGAAGGGTAACATCAAGCAGAATTAAAGACTAGGAGATATTCCTAGCAACAGAATTACAGACTAGGAGATATTCCTAGCAGCAGAATTGAAGACTAGGAGATATTCCTAGCGGCAAAATAAAGACTAGGAGTTATTCCTAGCACATAGTCAAAGACTAGGAGCTATTCCTAGCAGTATATATAAGACTAGGAGTATTCCTAGCAATATAGGAAAGACTAGGAGTTATTCCTAGCACTATAGGAAAGACTAGGAGTATTCCTAGCACAGATAGGAAGACCAGGAGTAGTCCTGGCACAGGCAGGATTGACTTGGAGTATTCCTAGCACAGAATAGGCAAGACCAGGAGCATTCCTGGCACAGTGGGGGAAGACTAGGAGTCATTCCTAGCAAATTTTAGGAGATTAGCAGTGGTAGGATAGAAAGGCAAGACCAGGAGTATTCCTGGCATCAGAATCAAATTATCTGCTAAAGTTATTCCCGTTTGATCATCAAAATTTCCCAAATATTGGACATGCATCATCAACAGTAACCACTGGCAGCAAACTTTGCCACCGCCATCCAAAAAGCCACACGATACTTAAAATAATTAGTCAACATAATCCAAATTATAAATAAAACCACCGATTTGCATACTCAAAATTTCAACAACAAAATCTTATCATTTCACCAGCGCACATATAAATTTGTTGTGCCAAACCTCGACACCTGAAATCCGGCTCTGCCGAATAACAGGACGAAAAAGGATCGTTACACACTCCCTTTCGCAAATCATATGTTTTACTTAAATCTTCAGGAAGTTCTTCAGACTTTAACTTAGCAACTATTTCCACTATCTCAGGGTCTAATCGCTGTTCTGCAAGGAGCCAATCGCGGGAAATTTCAGCCAAATTTACACGTTTTTCGCTAATTCTGCTTAATGGTTCCGAAGGCAGGGGGTTTCTGGACAAAAAATCAACGTGGGACATATGCTTTCCCGGTCTATATTGAATATTAAAATTAAAAGATTGTAAATACGCGCACCAGCGGTGAACCCTAGGAGTTAGATCCATTTTTGTGCGTGACGCTTTTAATGAGTTACAGTCAGTAAAGACTACAAACTCACGTCCAAGTAGATAGTCGCGAAATGCTTTACGGATTCGACGACTGCCAAAGTTTCTAGTTCATATGAATGATATCTAGACTCAGCAAGGGAGGTCGCCTTACTAAAATATTCCACCACGTGGAGTCTATTGTTAATCCGGTGCAAGAGCATAGCGCCATATCCGCAGGAGCTTGCGTCCGTGTGCAACTCTATCGGGTACTGCGGGTCGAAAATGACCAGAACTGGCTTATTTGTAAGGATAGACAATATTTTCTTTCTAATTTCCTCCAATTGCGGATTCCATGTTACCTCACCCTTTCCCGAAGTCAGAGAATATAAGGGTTTCATGATCTGAGAGAAACCACTCACAAACTTGCGAAAATATGAAGCAAGACCTATAAATTGTCTTACACCCGTAACACTTTGACGAGGAGGTAAGGAGCTTAAGGCAATAATTTTGCGTGGGTTTGGTCGGACTTCACCCGCTCGTACTTCATATCCTAAATATTGAACAGTTGTCTTTAGAAAACTACATTTGTCTATGTTAAAAGTAAATCCTGATTTTGTGAGGACGTCTAAAACTTTTTCTAGCCTTTCAAAGGCTAACTCCTTAATTGACGCCACCACCATTATATCATCCATATAGACAATTACATAAGAATGTGCAAGTTCACCTAACGCTGTCATTACAACCCGCTGGAAAACAGATGGCGCGTTTTTAAGGCCAAAAGGCATCGTCAAATACTCATATTGACCATCCGGAGTTACAAAAGCAGTGTATTCAACGGACTCGGGGTGTATCGGAATTTGATGAAACCCGCTTGCCATATCCAAACATGTAAAGTATTTTGCTCCTCTAAGTCTAGCAATTTGGTCGCTGATTAGCGGCAACGGATACTTGTCTGCAACCGTGTTTGAGTTCAATGCCCTGTAATCAACACAGAGACGGTCGGACCCGTTTTTCTTTTTAACCAAAAGTATAGGGCTCGCAAAAGGAGAACAACTGGGACGAACGATATTAAACCTAATTAATTCACTAACTTTTGCTCGTACTATTTCCCTCTCATCCGGGCTAAGCCTATACGGCCGCCGTTGCACTGTTTTGTTAGGGTCGACTAATCGAATCTTCATTTCCCCCGTGGTAACTCGTATACATGGTATTCCCTTCACAAACGCAGTTGAGTACCTTTCAAGAATTTTAATCAAATCATTCTTGTCTTTCCCATTCGATTCAGTATCAATGTCGGTCAAGTTGTCCGTCTGGTCAGTCGGATTACAAATATTCACAGATTTGGATTTAACAATTTCGAACTTCGTTGCAGTGATAACAATGTTAAAACCCTGACTGAGTATTTCTCTTCCAATGACGAAATTATTTTTTAGATATTGATCCTGGACGACATGAAAGAGAATTTCTATCACGTTCCCATCAATGGTTACATTGCTTAAAATCTGCAAGGTACTATATATACCGGCATCTCCGATACCTTTGAGAATTACACCCTTGTGTATACGTTGTCCTGATAACTTATTGCTAATCTTATCTCTAACTAAGGAGCATTCTGCCCCGGAGTCGAAAGTAATCGGGTAGATCTCACCTCGCTGTGTCATACTCCCTTTTGGCTCGGACACTGGTTTACCGCCTTCTGTTGGACTGGTCCCTTCCCTGCGCTCCTGACTCCTTGTTTGAACATTGGTTTGCGAAATGACCAGGCTGGCCGCACCGGAAACAGGTCACATTCGGCTTCTCCCAGTGTGGTTTTTTTGTCTCATTATCTTGTCACATCTTGGTTCTCCACTCCATAATTAGACGCCACTGCTCTTCCGAAAATGTAGGAGGTGGTGTCGATCCCACTTCTGATGTCGGGACGGGCATAGCGTTTGCTTTTTCACACGAGTTCCGTAGTCTTTTGCTTTACTTTTTGAATGACCCCGTTCTCGAGTCTAGCTGCCCTTTTTATACAGATTTAGGCCCGAAACGTCAAAAAGGCAAAAAGTCAAGGCACACTAAGCAATACTACGGACCACGTTCAGCAACAGCTATATGTCTCACTCAATATGAAGGTTTGACTTACATCTACAGGCCTGCTGTTTTCCGATCATTATAACTGGATACCACCGAACCAGTAACCTTATGTCACTACAAAAAGGAACGACAATAATAGCTCTATTGACGACCCGACATATACATATACTATGTTTTATATTTATATGTCAAAACAAGCAATCTGTTTTCAACATGTACTACAAGAACAGTTGGATTTTTGCATTAATTTCACCAATGAAGTTATCAGTAGTCTGCGATGACTGCAATTCAAGCATTACCATAAGTCATGGAGGACTACTAACACTTGATCCAATTAGTACTTTGCGAAATACATCAACTGAATATCAAATGAAACCTGGCAGTCAACCGACTGAAACGACACATTAACCTGCTGAAAACTACGAAATCAATATTTGAGTAATGTTGAATAGTTCTTTAACTACCGGAAGTATTTTGCTGTAAACGGATCACCCCCGAAGTCCACCCAATTTCAAGTGATGGTTGTGGCAGCCTTATATCACTTGTTTATGTTTTATAAATAAAAAAAATTTTATAAATAATAAAAATTTGTCTAAAGCTAAATCTTTTTAAATTTTATGCGAAAAGAGAAAAACTCTTTTTCCAAGTTGCATCTGAAAGAAATGTCTCCTTTGTTAAATCCTCCTCCTCCTTTGATAAATTTTTCTTTGTCAATATTTGGACAAGGTTATGGCACAGAACAAGAGAAAGAAAGAACCTCAGTATTATCATCTTCGGCGGCTTGATGGAAAAGAATTTAGTCTTCGCTTTGACTATGTCCCTATGCGTCTTACTGACCCGAAGTCTAGCCTTCAGCCAGGCAGTTATTTTTTTCACCCAAGGTGCGTCTGAGTACATATTGAGTCTCAAAACTCAGGATAGTATTCCTTCAAAAAACAAAATTAAAAAAAAACTGTTTTGTTACTCGAATGCATTCGAAACCAAGGCTGCGAGTGCGATGCTAGATCAGATGGCATCAACAATCCGACAACAAAAGGAACAAATATTGGAAAATGTTGAAATTTTCAAGAAATTGCAAATTCAAATTGAGGACGCCAAGAAATTTCTGGAAAACATGCATATAACGAACAAAGTTGGAACGTAAACGTAAACAGCAGCAATGGTTAGAACGAGACAACGATAGTGTCAATGTTGAAGCAGTCGAAGACTTTGAAGAAACGCGCTAAGAAAACGCGTGCAAAGGAAAAAGCGCAAATAATGACGTCATTGACAACGATACACAGAAGTTAGAGATGGTAGTTTCAAAAGCGATGGACCAAATAAAAATCGCACCAGAACCAATTAAGGAAGCAAAAGCAAATATATGGACTTCAGTGGCGTATCAAATGGCGAAAGAAATTCTTTTAGAGAAGCTGATGCACGAAATTGGATATGTCAACAGGATAATGTGTCCATGTTATATGAACTTGATGATCATCAACGTCATTTGCTTTGCATTAGCAAACTAAAGGGCAACGCATTGCAGTGGCTTCATGCAGAACCAATGCGAATCCGGGAGCCAGTGGATAAATTGTTGGAATACATGATGATGGCATTTGAAAAAAAACTTTCAATGGCAGAAATACGACGTGGTTTCGAGGCTCGCATCTGGCAGCCTACCGAACGATTTGGTATATATTTTGAGGACAAGATCAGGCTATCACAAGGCATCAACATGGAGCAGAAAGAGCTACTGGACTTTATAATTGAGGGTATTCCGATAGAGAGCATTCGCATACAGGTGCGTGTCCAATGTTTCGACAGTCTTACCAGTCAAGAAGAAAAGGGATCTGGGCAAGAGCATGCCAAAGAGTCAAGATGTCACAATTGCAATTCGAAGGGTCATTGGGCAACTGACTGTTGGAAACCGAAACGAGTTCGTGGATCTTGTTATGGGTGTGGCTCGATGGAACACATAATGGCACAATGTCCGGAGAAAAAGGATGCTAAAAACAATTAAGTAAGATATGTTAAGATATATTTTAAAGACCTTAATAACCAAGCATTACTTACAGAGTGCCTCTTAGACTCCGGCAGCCCTATTTCAATTATAAATATCAAAGAAGCTAACTTCGGCTCTGCCGAAGTTTGTATACCCTTGCAGCAAAAAAATTGGTATTAATGTTTAACAAAATCAATTAAAACAAAAAAGAAGAAAAAACACACCTAAAAATTTTCACTTCTTCACCGAGCATTAAACCATCAAACACCGAGCCCATCGTGCCACCGATCTCTACATACCATGCCACCGTCATTTCTTTGCTAACGTAAGCTAATTCGACATATATAGCAAACCCATTGTATCTCGCTCTTTCAATATCGTTCCGTGAAAGAACACAACTAAAATATTTCTGTCTCTCTCACACACCGCGTGGTGAAGAATTTTTGCATATGCATGTATGTGTGTGCGTGAGCATTAAAATACATTTAATTTCTATCAAATATGATTATTGATTTGTAGTCATAATAATTATCCGATTTAGTTCAAACTTGGTGTATAGCGTATGGAATACAAATTAAATTTAAATGCAACTTCCAAAAAACAATGTTTTTATATATTTCTTATTTGGTTATTTGCGCGGATTCGATCCCGGGTCTCTTGTGTTGGTACGGCAGATTTCATTGAAATTTATTGTTGCTAGAGTAAATTGCTTATATTGATGATTTGTTTTATTGATTTGTAGCCGTAATAATTATCCGATTTGAGTCAAACTTGGTGGGTAGTGTTTTGGTACAAATTAGATTTATATTCCAAAAGAAAAATAAAAAATTTTTAATTGGAACCCCATTATTCCGATATTGGATATATCATATAGTAATCCGATCCAACCGATTTTGTCTACCTACACCTTTAAGAAAAATAACTACCAAATTTCACCTACGTAGCTTAAAATTTAAGTTCGAAAAGCTGCGAACAAACAGACGGACGGACAGACGAACATGTCTCAATCGACTCGGCTGTTGATACTGATCAAGAATATAAAATTTATATTATATTATAAATTATAAATTATATTATATTATAAATACTTTAAATGAAATAGTATATTTCTATGCGTTACAAACATCTGACCAATTTTATAATACCCTCTGCAAGGGTATAAAAATATCAAAAGTTCCTAATGGAGTATAGCTAGAGAATAATTTAAAAAACTATTTTGGACTAAATGGAAGTCAATTAGAAATATTTGGAAAAATATCATGTTATGTTTTGAAAGATTCAATGAAAGTTTGGTTTAATTTTATGATATTGGCTGACGAATCTATGAGTTACGATGGAGTATTGGGCAGAGATTTTATGAAACTATGTATCCTTAACATTAATCTGGACACTTTGAAAATTATGGCGTGTGAGAAACGAAACCTCTCAGGGAACCAAAGCAAGATATCGGATACAAGTGAAGTTCAAAGGTATAGCAACAAAATGTGGAAGGAAATAGTTAGAAAGGAAAACACAACGTTAGAAAAAGAGGAGTTAGTTAAAAATTTAGAAGAAAATGATATTATAAATATGGCGGAGTTAGAATATTCGAATAAAATTGTGGAAAAAGTATTAGAAGAAAAATTTGACACGGATATGCTAAATATTAGTATGTCAGACAATGAAAAGAAAGAAAAGAGTTTGAACATTGGTGTTGATATTGATTTTGAAACTCGTTGTAAATTTATAAAACTGTTAGAAATGCATTATAAAAATGTTATTAGACCGGATAGGCCTGAAGTCAAATGTGAAATGAAAATTGAAAAACAAAAACCGTTTAGTTGCTCACCTAGAAGACTGTCTTATATGGAGAAAGAGTTGCAAAAATTATTAGATGATTACCTAGAAGAGGGAATTATACGACCTAGTAGTTCAGAAGAAAGAAAGAAAGTTTAGAAAGTTGAACAAGATTACAGTAAAAGATATCTATCCGTTACCGTTAATAGATGATTTACAAGATCGATTAGTAGAAAAAATGTATTCACAAAGCTGGAAAAAATGGCTATTTTCATATGTTTGTAAAGGAAAAGTCCATTGAATTTACTTCGTTTGTTGCACCGTTAGGACAATACGAATTCCTTAGAATGCCTATGGGTTTAAAAAATGCGCCACACGTATTTCAACGATTTTTAAATAGTATATTTGCAGACACGATTAGAGAAACCAAAATAATTATATACATGGATGACATAATGATCGCTAGTAAAAATGTCGAAGAACATTTAGAAACATTAGAAGAAGTATTTAGGAGATTGGTACGAAACAAATTAGAGCTAAGAATGGACAAATGTGAATTTATGCAGGCTAGTGTGAAATATTTGGGATTCTTAATAAACGGAAAAGAGATGCAGGCAGATGAAAAGGGTCTAGGAGCGGTAAATAATTTTCTAACACCAGACAAAACACAAACTGTTCCAAGTTTCTTAGGTCTTTGTTCTTATTTTCGAATATTCATTAAAAACTTTTTTTGGAAGCGAAACCGCTTTGTGATTTACTAAAAAAGAAGAGTGGAGCTGTTTTTCGAATTTAAAAATAAAATTGTTAGAAGCACCGGTATTGTCAATATACAATCACAAAGATGAGATTGAACTTCACTGTGACTCTAGTGCGTTAGGCTTTG
Source organism: Drosophila austrosaltans (assembly GCA_035045865.1). NCBI lineage: Eukaryota > Metazoa > Arthropoda > Insecta > Diptera > Drosophilidae > Drosophila > Drosophila austrosaltans. Next base: position 10,939,312 of record JAWNOQ010000003.1, read on the forward strand.
GGCGGTGCTTTTACAGGGAAAAGAAGATAAAAAGGTACATCCTATTTTTTACTTTTCTAAACGTACGACAGCAACGGAATCAAAATATCACAGTTTTGAGCAAGAGACATTAGCAATAATATATGCGTTACGTAGGTTTAGAATCTATATGCAGGGAAAGCGGTTTAATAGTAACAGACTGCTATTCTCTTACATTGACCTTGAATAAGATAGACCTTAATCCTAGAATAGCCAGATGTCCGTTGGCGTTACAAGAATATGATTGTGAATTAATACACAGAGCGGGTAAGCAGATGCAACATGTAGACGCTTTAAGCAGATGTACAAACATTTTGACCAGAAGCTAATAGTTTCGAAACAAATTTACTGATTTGCCAATCAAAAGACAAGAAATTACAAAACATTAAGCAAATATCAGAGGTAGCAGAGCATAAATTTTTTGAAATGATAAATGGTATCTTATACAGAAAGACCAATGATGGAAGAGTATTATTTTATGTACCAGAAGACATGGAAAGGCAAGTGTTGTATAAATATCATGATGAGCTAGGACACATAGGCAGGGACAAAATGACTGAGGCAATACAAAAGCAATACTGGTTTACAAATATGAAGGAAAAAATTGTAGGCCATATAAAAAACTGCTTGAAGTGTATAGCTTTTTCGCCCAAAACAGGAAAGGGGGACGGGTTACTACACAGTATTCCCGAAGGAAAAAAACCATTTGATACGATTCATATCGATCATTTTGGGCCAGTAGATGCAGGAAGGTCTAATAAGCATATTTTTGTAGTAGTGGATGCATTTACAAAATTTGTCAGACTGTATACTACGAAAACGACTAACACCAAGGCAGTAAAAAAGGCATTAGAAGACTATTTTCGAACAGCTGTTTTACTTCAACGGAATACGAAGAGTTTATGGAGGAGTCAAATATAAAACACATTAAAATAGCCACAGGATCACCTCAGGAAAATGGTCAAGTGGAGAGGATTAATAGAAGTTTAGGACCTATGATAGCAAAACTTACCGAATCTGCGAATGAACTGCATTGGTAGTGAAAGATGTAGAGTTTTCGTTAAACAATACACAACATCGAAGTACAAAAGGATTGCCCAGCGAAATGCTTTTCGGGTTAGCACAACGAGGAGAAATTAGTGATGATTTAAGAGAAAAATTAGATGATATTTAGATAGCGTTAGTGAAAGAAATTTTGAATATATGTATTAGAGAAATAGCTGAGCAAAATCAACGATTAGCACAAATTGAAAATGAGAAATATTACAATGAAAAAAAGAAGCCAACACCTCATTATAAAGAAGGAGATTATGTAATGGCGAAAAATGTTGATAGCACTGCAGGAGTTACGAGAAAATTAATACCAAAAAATAAGGGGCCATATATGATAGCTAAAGTTCTCTAAAATGATAAGTTTTTGGTCAAAGATATAAAAGGGGTTTCAGTTGACGCGTAATTTTTATCAAGGTGTTTGGAGTGCCCAAAATAAAAGACACTGAATGAGAAAAGATAAATTGTAAAAAGATAAATTGTAAACTGTAATCATAAGAATAATTGTACAAATTCTTGTTAATTTTAAGAGTAATCTAAGTCAATACACAGAGCAGAGATTGAGGGCAATCTTACAGTCAAGACGGCCGAGTTGTAGTAGGCCCAGTGTTATGGTGAAACTGAGACATACTGACATCGAACCACGGTAATGAACAGTTACAAGTAATAATCAAAGCTTTTACTCTCTGATCTCGCGTATTCCTATCTCACTCTGCCTCACAGTCTAAACAGCTCTCTCAAGAAGAGAGTAATTCTTGTCTGTGAGCAGCAGAGTTAGTCTTTACCAGTCACTTCGAGAGACAACATCGTTGGTGTAGATTAAATAAAATAAAGAAGTTAAAAGTTATAACTACTCGGCTACAATACATACACTGCGTTTTACTTGAATAGCACACTTGATTCGTGCAATTTATTTGGCAATAGCTTTTGAACAAAGGATTAGAATGAAACTATCTTGGTGTTATTTTAAAGTTAATTCATTAAAGTTATTCAGCCTTTATATAAAATAAAGAAAACCGAATATGATTAGTACTTTTCAAGTTACAGGGCATTAAGCTAATTAACAAAAAATAGTGCACAAATTTCGTTTCACTGCACTATGGGGAATTTGACCGTTTTTTGCGCACTTTATTCAAAAGTTGGTTTCTATGCATTGCTTTCAATATGTATTTGTTGACTAACATAATAAATACAGTTTGGTTAAGTTTTTGGAAAAAATGGGCGTGGCAAGAACCGCCCCAGGCCATAAAACCTAATTTTCCCCCAAAAAGTATGCTATGCTATGGAGTTGCGATATGCTGAAGAGGTTTTCGGAGTCTGGCCTTTGTTCCTTTTTCTGATAATTCGATTCCAGAGGTTTATATTGTATCTTTTTTCAACTACATCTTTAAATTTCGAAAAAAAAACATTGTTTTGAATTTTGAGTGTGTTTTTTTGTAGCACAATATTGAATTTTTCATAAATAGTGGTCTAGTAGGAAAACTACAGGGGACTTAGGGACTTCTTGAAAGTATGTGAATTTTAAATTGTTGCAGGATCAGTTATCATTATTCTAAGATGCCATTTTCGAATCTGCTAATACAGTTTTTGCTAGTTACCTGACTTTTTTCATCTGTCCCCCTTTTTTTTTAGGCCAAAAATATTAACGTGGGTCCTCCAACCCGTCTTATACAATTGTTAAGCCTTCTCTGATCGTAAAAGACATTTTTCCATCAAACTAACCACCACAGTATCTCTTGAGCATGTTTAAATTGAACCTACATTATCGCCATTTCTGATACAATTTACTGCATGGCTTTCGTCATTTCTGCCTCAATTCCTTTTTCAATACAATTTTAAACCATCAGCCAATTGCCCATGCAGCAATTATATTAAATAACTTCGATGGTCTTAGTTTTTTTCGTCTATTTGTGACATATGGAAAAAATTTTTCTATGGGGGAAAGTGAGGTTAGGCACTAAAAATCGAAATTGCACAATTTGAGGCTATTGTGACTAACTTTATTTAAACAAGAATTGCACATACTATCAAATTCTGAAAGTTTTAGACTGGACACTGGTGGACATTTTTTTATAACTCTCCTCAAAGTTGAGATTTTTTTCAAATATTTCAACACACACACAATTTCCACAATAGAGATTTACTTATACATAGTAGAAAGACTACTTATTAATTTTCATAAAAACAACATTTTACATTTTTTCAATATCGACCCTGAAAGTTGAGCATAAAATTTTCACTGTAACAAGCAAACTACATAGTTTTCTGCAAAACACGTGTATTCAGCAGCTGTTTTCTCAACAAGTGTTGAACAACGACAAAAATACAAGTATGCAACATTGATCTTTGATCTTATATCTATTATTAGGCATCAAAGTTTTTTGAATTCATAAACTTTCATAAAATGAATAAAATGCGCAAAAAGCGGTCAAATTCCCCATAGTGCACTGGAATAGCACATTTGCGGTTAGGTTTGATTTTCGTCGTGCAGGTCATCAGGAAGTTAATAGAAAATATTATTTTAAATATATTTAATGAATGTTATTTACTAATGAGTAGTGCTTAAGCATAAACAAGCGATTAACAAGTTAAGAAAAAAAATTTATTTCCTGTGTGAAAAATCCGAAAAAATTGGAAGAACCAGAAAACCCTTATGTTGGTTAATTGAAACAGCTCAAATGATGAAAAAAATTCTGATGGCCGTATAAACTTAGTACTTTCCAACGCAGATAAGCGGTCTTTATTGCGAACGTCTTCGAATTCGTATGACTCTATTGGCCAATTAAGCGAAAATTCTGGAGTAAATGCAAGTAAAACTACAATGTAGCGAGTGATTTCGAAAGCCAAACAGTTGGAGCTTCTAAACTTAAAGGAAAAACCACCCTTTACCCACCTACGTAAAGAAACTTGGCCTAGTTCCTGTAGAAACAATGTGTCATGCGTTGTATAGCTTGATGAAAAGAAAATACATTTTAAAGATCCTGATGGGTACAGTTATTACTTTCACGATTTTAGAAAGGAGACCCATTAATTGGAGCTTCTACACAGAAGAACCGACTATTATGGTACTTGCTAGCTTCAATTTCTCACTCTCAATATGGACGCGTAATTTTAAAAAGAAGATTTTTAAAAGGCTTTTTTCCCTCTGCAAAGTCTATTTGACTATTTGTCATGGACGTCCCAGCCGGAAAATGCCACAGTTTATACAGCTCGTGTTGTGAAATTAAGGATTGTTTCGAAAAAACGTAATTTCTTGAAGTGGCTTTCATACTCGCAGGACCTTACCATTAAGGAAAATGTTTAAAGTAGATTGACCAGAAACGTTAAAAGGTCGGGAAGACAGTTCTTCACCAAGGACAGCAGATACAGAAATTCAGGATGCTTGGGCTTTGATATCCTTTGACTATATTAAAAAGCTTCATGATTCTTTGCCAAGTAATTCTAAATCAAGCAGGTTTTACCAATTATTAAAATTGATTTTAAAACTTATATTTTTATTAATTTACCTAATAAAAGATGTTTTTCTATACTAATATTATAAAGAGGAAACCTTTGTAATTTTGTATGTTCGTATTGCTCAAAAACTACTGGACCGATTTCAAAATTCAAATCCTTTGCCATTATTTAGAGGGATTCTTCCCAATCCGTATGACTATATTTTATCCCGGAAAATATATTAAAAATTGAGGAGTAAAGCGACGAAAAAACCTATAAAACAATACACACAAAACAATTTTTTTTTTTTCAGAGCGCTTAAAAAATAAATGTCCACCCGTGCGAAGCTGGGGAAGGTTGCTAATAACGAATAAAATAATTTTTAATAGAGTTTTGCGCAAATGTGCTATTCTAGTGGAACGAAGTTTGTGCACTATTTTTAGGTTAATTAGTACTAATCATATTTCGGTTTCCTTTATTTTAAATAAAAGCTGAATAACTTTAATGAATTAACTTTAAAATGACATCAAGATAGTTTCATTCTAATCCTTTGTTCAAAAGCTATTGCCAAATAAATTGCACGAATCAAGTGTGCTATTCAAGTGAAACGCAGTGTATGTGTATGTGTGAATCCCAGGTTCAACTTGCCGCGGGAGTGAATAAAAATATGCATACACTAACATGGTTTAATAAATATAAAAACTGTACCCATAGTTTTCTACTGCATTCAAATTTAGTTTGTACCCATATTCCAAATTTAGGCCAAAACGGAAAAATATTTTTATTTATATCAATTAAAAGATTTCTATAATAGCCAATTTATAATAACCAATTTATTTAATGCTTACACACTCATGCAAAAATTCTTCAACACTCAGTGTGTGAGAGAAACAGTTTCGCAAACAAAAATGGCACCGGTTCTGGTTTCAGTTTTTATTATTTGCAATTGTTTTTATAGTATATAAATAGGACTCTACGAAATTGAAATTAAGAATCAACGTGGATATCAATATGGATATCTTTGTGGATATCAATATGGATATCTTTGTGGAGATCAATATGGATATATTTGTGGATATCTTTGTAAATCCATATTTTTTAGTATTTTAATTGAAATCGCTATCGAATGATTGAATTGAACCTTCTACATCGTGAAAATTTAGAGCAAATATCGGAAATTCTAAAACTGTAGTTTGTGGTTGTGAAACTGTTCGCTTTGACTCTGCGTTCTTGCATGTCATTAATATGTTCTTGCTCGACGTAAACTTCATTACCCTTTTCTGTTGCATACCCTTCTTACGTATTGAAATCTACGTCAGACAATTAAGCTCCTTTTTCTCCTTTATAAACTCGCCCAGGTCGTTTGCGTTTTGTTACAATTGTCCGAAAGTACATCAGAAATATACGTCGATTTAATATGAGAGCGCTCATCAGTTTCTTCATAACCATAAACTGCAAATCACTCAAACGTTTTTGATATTTCCATCGCCGCCGCCTTATTTATACAACATTATGACGTTCTTTTTTTCTCTGTATTTATTTTTTCCTGACAGTGACTAAACTTAACAAGCTATGACATGATCGATTGAGCACTTACATATACATACATATATTTCTTATATTTCACTAGAATTCACGAGATTTAAGTGTTCATATTTAAGTATTATATTTTCGCATTATATCAGTCGCCGAATTACACATATCGCGATCAGACGTCAGTAGCTAATTTTTTTTAGTTAGTTGTTTATTTAAGCGCTGAATCCATACATACAAAAATAGTATCTTAACAACACAATTATATGACATATAAAAAGAAGCAAACCTCATTGGTAGTAGCTAATTAATAGTTCTCCTAGATCTGTCTTTGTTCTGTTTCGCTTTGTGAGTAAAACAAATATACAACAGGTAATCCTTGTGTGTTTCTGCATGTGGTTTGGTTAAAGTCTAAAGACTTTTGGTACCACCATGGCTCCCGGGCCACCCAACACTCAAACTCCCGATTACAAATAATTTACCATATTTAAACTTTTTTTTTTAAAATGTCACAATACAGCATGATTACGTAATGTTTTAACATGACTTTACAAAAATGTAAAAAAAAAATTTTTAATAATAATCTCTGCAATCTATCAACAATGATTAATATCTGCTGGCACTCATCTTAAATTTCAGACTATTTTGGTCATAGCCAAAAACGAGTCGAAATAATTTTAACCAAACATCTGTACTTTATTCTCTTTTTGGGTATTTGATGGTAAAAAAAAGGCTGCACGAGGTAGAACATGCCCTATTAGGCCCTCGGCTTAATCGATAGCTCTATTTTTTTTTCCTGAAGTTGGCTGTGATCAGTGCCAAACTTGCCCTCTGTTCATTAATTGACAAACTTTCAAGCAGGGACTTTTAATCGCGTGCGAGATTTTTTTTAACGATTCAAAAGCCCAGCCTTCCAAAATATTGAATTCTATTAACAAAAACACAACCACTATAATTTTTATGCAAAAGAAAAATCTGAGAAATATGTAATTTATACCGGCAGTACCGACAATCTGCCAACAAAGGGATGCCCTCATAAAAGCACCAAAAAAACTTCAAATATTTTGGGTTTCCAGCCACAGAGGCATTATTGGGAATGAATTGGCAGACGCCGCTGCAACAACGGTAGCAAAATCTGCGGACTTTAAAAATTTATTCAACGATATCCTTACACCCTCAAAATAAGTAATCGTGTCAGCATAAATATGAAACTTCAATCTAAACTGATTTATTTCCGTCTCCGCATTAGATACTCCACTATTAACCATTATTTCGCAGGGAAACTAAGTAACCATGCCACCATTAAAGACAAGAAACATCGGTATCCTGCATCTTAACAGCTGCCAACAAACAGAGAAAGATCCTCTTTCTATGTACTCTTCCCTCACCCACATTTCTATAATATCTAAAGAAAATATAAACATTGAAGACAATTTAGAGCCGAAGGCATCGCAAGCTATAGGTCCCCATTTCAATAATTGGTTATTTTAATGTAATATAGCTAATTCTATAAATACAAATATACTTACTTTTTTGTGGAAAGAGCGGATCTGTGCCACACGTCGCTCGTCTTCATCTTCTTTTGGGCATATCTGCCTCGCTTGCCACAACGTTGTCTTCCTGTCAAAATGCTGGCGATCTACCATAACCATACCAATACACTATGGGGAGTTTTGCCATTTTTCGGGTATTTAGTCTATTTTCAAAGTACTAAAATTTGTTTTTTTTTTTGTGGTATCATCTTAATAAACTTTCAAACTATAACGTACAAGACCAAGAATGTAAAATAACAGACCACCGTAAAGCATAACAGTTGTTAAAGTAAGCTATTGATCTCCAAAATCATGTGCTTTAAGATTGTTATTTTTGATAGTCGATTTTCAAATTGTCAGTATTCAAAGCCTAAACATAATTCTATTGATATTTGAAATCATGGAAAGAAATTCTAACTTTGCGTAAGCATAAAAAACATCCACAAGGGCCCATAAGTGTTATTTTTTTTTTTTTTTAAATTCATATAAATATTTTTTTTTTTGTGGCGTTTATTTATTTGTTGGATCTCTTATATAGTATATGAGACTAACAACAATTTCCTAGTTTTATCTTAATCTAATATGTAACCTAGCATCAGAAGGATGCTTCATTAATCTATGGCCCTGATTATTTGCTAGAGGGTTGGAAGGTATAAACGTTTAGAAAAAATTAAATACTACAAAAGGTATATACAGGCGGGAGTAAAACTTAACAATGTGCATTAAGAGATAGCAGATTAAGCATATGTGATGTTATAAGTATAATAGAGAAAAAGAAGAAGAGTAGATAAAGAAAACCATCGACAGCCTGCGGTACTGCTAGGATCCATTGCATCGCAGGGTTTTCGGTGATCATCTTATGTCCCTCTAAATTTCCGCTCTCTCTCCAGCAAGCGTAGCTTCTCTAGGACATCGCTCGCAAAATCGCATACTGCTGACCATGCCTCACGGGTGGCCAGCATCATCGGGACTATGGTCGCTGCAGTGGGTGTTGTACGCATTGTCACCTTGAGATTGTGCCTTTCCACTTGGAACTTCGGCCACTTAAAGAACGCGTGATTCGGGGTTTCCTCTATTGCCTTCTCGCACCGTGGGCAATCCGGACTTGTCTCATGGCCAAATCGGTGCAGTTAAGACCTGAAGCAGCCGCTTAGCAGCTGTGTCAGGTGGAACGTGACTTCCCCATGACTCCTGTTGTGTCAGGATTTAAGGTCTGGGATGAGTTTATAGGTCCATCTACCTTTCCGCAAGGTTTCCCAACTTGTCTGTCAAGCATTTAGGCTTGCATTTTTAGCAATTTATTTGTTTCCTGTTGCTTCAGTTGCTAATAGCTCTAGTGGCAGCATGCCCTCGAGTCCCCTTCTGTATGATTTTTGGTGCATTTCCTCTGCCCAAACTTTAGCTCCATATAGCATAGTCTTCTTAATCACGTTCATCAAGAGTATGCGGAGACCTTGCTTTGGACCCCTTGATTTAAGCAAAGTTCTACTAAGATATCGGGCTATTCCCACAGCTCTGTTGTGTAGCTCGTTTGAGATGCTCCCTGAAGGAAAATCGTTTATTCAACAAAACGCCCAGATACCTAATTGATCTGGTTGATTGGATCGTGCGCGTACCCTGGGTTCTTTTAGTTACTTCCAGTTTTTTGCGACTACTGATGAGAACCGACTCGGTTTTTTCGTCCTCCAGTTGCAAGCCCACAATTGTGAGCCAACGCTTGGCGATGCTGACAGCAGAAATAGATTTTTCCTCTGCCTCGTGCAGATGTTTGGCCACAACATTCAGCGCCACATCATCAGAAAAAACGACTAAGTTGCACTTCGTTGGGAGTTGGATGCGCAGGATACCATCGTACACAATGTTCTAGAGTAGTGGACCAAGCACTGAGCCCTGTGGAACAATTCCCGAACCTTGTGTAGTTGAGTACCGATTTGTGTGTGATACTGCAAAATCCTGTTTCGGAAGAAGTCTTTAATGATGCAAAATAGCGGAGTCATCGCTAGCGGTATACTGTCTGCATAATTCCCATTTGACCATATGAAACATTTGCTCACTGGCGAAAGTTACTTCGATGATTGAGTAATATTGAAAGTAAAAACTGTACCCGTGCAAGTGTTTCTAGTAGGCTACAGCCTCTGGGATTGGATGACTTACTACCCTATGCCTCTGACCAGGCATTGAAAGTGCAAGCAACTATGACATTTGCACTTACACTGATGTCTCAAGCTAGGTTATTGAGGATATCCTCAAAAACCCTAAGGAAAAGGTTGGTAGCAAAAGTATTACCAGAAATCGTCAATCTGTGCTCGAACGTAGCAGTTTGAGGCCCGTACTTGCTCCAACATATGTGTTTCCTTGCCGCATGAACATATTGCTGCCTTCTTGGTTGAGTCTGTAGCCCAAGAGAAGACGCTATGGGTCTTGTATGATTCGAGGATTCCAATATCTATGTCCAGTTCTCTTATTGTTTGTCCCAGCAGATCTTGCGCCGGGAAAACTGACCTGCCTTGTAGTCATACATAGTACGGCCATCTGAATATCGCCAAAAGTTGAAGAAAAACTTTTAACCGTCACTTGGTTTGTTTCACTCCCAATTTCCATTTTCCTACCTCAAGGATATCGTCCTCGGTGGTCAGACAAACAATGTCTCTCATCTCCACCCATACCTCGTCAACAACTGCGCGTACTGACGCTTGTGACCCCAAGACTTGACTGATCTTCTCCTTTCACCTGTTGCTGTTTTTGACACCGGCTGGCTTATTTAGTTCAAGCAACAGCTCTCTCCTGGCCATTTTCCCTACCTTACCAGCTCCGTTTACCATTCTATTTCCAAGTAACTAAGCCGAGGAATTGGACATAGGGGCAGCCTTCATTGGGCTTTATTAGTATCGCCTCTGGTCTGCATTTGCGACTTTGGTGCTTGGTAACGCGGCTTCGAGTAATATTTTGCCACTCGGAGGGTGCTACTTTTTGTGTTTTCATCAGCTCTTTGTTGGTATGCGGTTTGCTCAACGCTCTTAGACTTGGGAGCCACTGTCTAAGAGCGCACGAAATTCTCCTTCTCGCTCATTGGTCCCTTTAACAATTACCCTAGCCGTCGCTAGTAGAGTATAATTTTTATTGCTTACATATGTGGACGTAGCTCAGACCGTTGCTGTTACATTTGGTTTCAAATCGTTGTTTCCCAAATGTAACAATGTATTGTATTTTTTATCGCATTTCAAACATCCCTTCCAGCTACAAGCCTTCGACATGTGGTCGGTTTTAAAACAATTGACACACATTCTCTGTCTCTGTACCCAGTTTAACCGTTCTGCTGCAGATTTAGTTTTGAATTTATCACACTGAAACAGTTTTTGATTTAACTTACTGCAGAACGGACAGGAAGATGAGTTTGTGCCAGACGCTGATGCACATATTTTTTGCCTTTCCCTGGACTGCTTGGTACCAATCGCCTCTAGGGCAAGGAAACTTTGTTCCAAAAATGCAAGGAATTCGTTGGTCTTCTGCAATTCCCTTGTATCGTGTAAGGGTGCCTTGTCTTGCACAACGACAAATTAAATAAAATTTGCACTAGGCCAATAATTATTATTAAAACTGTATGGTATGCTTAGAATAAATAAAGGGAGAGCTTTAACGGGACTTCTTAAAGCTCAACTTCTATCGCTGATCTAGCTTAGCAAAAGTAGAAAAAAAATTAAGAAGGGAGTCTGGTAGAGAACTTGAAACGAAGCGGAGCCAAGAAAAAACGATACGCGTAAGCGTAACCAACGGAGTTACATAACTCTGCACTCCGCGTGGTATTACATCATCCCACACCCGTTTGTGGTCAGAGTCCACTGAAAATTGCTAAGATGGTTTTCCAGAGCCAAGCCAGCGTTTAATTCGCTTATGCTCAACAAAAATTAAAACCTCTTATGCCAGCAGAGGCTCTGGTTTAATCTGTGGACTCATCCATGATCGTGCCTTAAGACCAGAAAGCACCCGAGGGTTATCACTTACCAGCTGTCTGGATGGTGCTAATTGTATTTAGCAGCACCCCAGAGTCAAAGATGTTGATCTACTATGACCAGTGACAACCACTACGGCTTCTACCGTTTATCTGAAGAGCACCTGCACCAAGCGAGTAACAAGGAGACTTCCAGACCTTCGATACCGTGCCTGAGATCCACTGTTTGTGGATTTTACCGATGTTTCATCCAGTTAGGATTCATTCCTTTAAGTATCGCACATTCCTATGCCAAAATTCGTTGTATAATAATTTTCTTTTTTGGTTTATGTAGGATTGTAAAGTGTTGGTTGTGAGAAGCAGGTTATATTTAACCCAATTTAATTCTTCTAAGCTAATAGAATATAGCGCTCCACACGTCATCAGGCCTGCTGACCGGATTGGACACTATGAAGTCGTAAGTACGGCATAGCCGATACCAAAATTGTAAGTCTTGCTTGTGACTATTTAAATATAACCCCTTGCCGTGACCAGCATAGTTAAAGTTTAGTCTGACAATTTGATAAATTTAATGATATGTAAATGAAGTAAAGTCGTGAAAATATGAAATAATGAAAGTCGTATGAATAATAAGAGCATTAAAGTTAAGTTTTGATAAGCAAAACGTTGCAAAAATTAAACTAAGTTTGGCATAGCCTTGTGCATAATAGTTCGATAGACTAAAGTTAGATATGAATTCGATATAGGCCTAAATCATGTTCCTAGAATTAGTTATGAATATCAACTTGGAATTTGAATTGAATAGACTTTTATATTGAAAATGATTTGCTTATCTTCTTATTTGGGGCACCTAAAGCAGAGGTAATACAGCCGATGAATGGGTAAAACAGCTGAGATGTCAAAAGTTTTACATAGGAGGGTGGGTATAGAGGAAGCCATAACATCTAGGTCTTCGTTTAATGCAGTACTTCTCCGCAGCTATTCTAATTAACTTGGGTTCATCCTATATCCCGATCTCTGTCTTCATTTTATTTATGTAGCGCTCGTTGGGAGAGCACAAAGACCACCCCCATTTTCCCTGAGCTCAGCCGAGCCAATTGTTAGTAAGACAGAGAGTGCCCTCCGACACACGCGTGTTCGTTACATAATAAATGGCGCCCAACGTGGGGCAAGACCATCAAGGACATTATTCATAGTCCTTTTCCCCATGATTTCTCACCAACCCTTTCTCTTTGTTCCTTTCTACCCAAACTGTTATAATTCGTTACACAAGAATGTGTAGAGTGATCTTTGGAGATGCCAGTAATTCGATCACTGATCGTAACTGGACCAGGCTTTCTGCACTACTCTTGAGATACCTTGTGGTTACAAAGCTCGTTTTGGCCAGGACTCTATTTAACGTAGGAATAAGGTTCTGGATATTGTTCGGATATCTGCCAGGTAATAATGATCCTAGTTCAGTGACAAAGCCAAAGCTTACTTGAGCGTTGTTCTTGCTGGAGCGTTTCTGGCAAGTCCCTCGTCAGCTGTTGGGCCAACCATAACATGCTATGCTATTTTATTTATCAATAGTTTCAATCTAGGTAGACTTGAGAATTGTTCTTGCTGGATACAACCGGCAAGATCCTCGTTTATCAGGATACAAATCCATTCAAGCCATTATTAGTTTCAGTTTATATAAAGTTGCAGAGATGTCTTATGTATTCGTGCTGTATTACCATTGGCTAAAGGAGAAACCACAAAATTTATTGAATTATTACCTTATTTTTTTTTCTGGACGTTGACGCGTACAATGCGCAGTACGTTCAAGTGGTCCAAGCGACACCAGGACAAAGCCTGTTACGCGCGAACCCTATCAGACAGCATGCAAAAACGAAGTCGCGTGGACAACGGACGACAACTAAAATAATAATTAAGACTAACTACTAGATAGATAATTTAAAATAGTAGTTTTTAGAATAGATATAGAGAACTCTGATCCGATTGCAGAATAAAGGCGGTTGTAGTCGGAACAGAGAACTCGAAAGGGTTCATGCAAATAATAGTTAGAAGTACAGCGTGTTAAAGTTAAAGGGACATAATTTCGGGTTAGTCTACAAGATACAGATAGATAGACCTGATTAAGCAAATTAGGACAATCTATTTGTCCATTTAGAAGCTTATGAATAAACAAAGTACCAAGCATTACTCTACGATTAAGTAAGGAGGGAAGGTTAATTAGAAGAAGTCTTTTAGAATAAGAGGGCAGGTTAACATTTCGATCCCAGTTTAAACCACAAAGAGCAAAAATTAGAAACTGTTTTTGAACAGATTCAATTTTTACTTGGTGTGATCCATATTGTGGAGACGAAACACATGATCCATACTCCAAAATGGGGCGGACCAGTGAAATAAAAAGAGTTTTGGTTGTGTAAGGATCGTCAAATTCTTTCGACCATCGCTTAACGAAACCAAGACAACTCATGGCTTTATTGACAGTGATATTAATATGACGAGTAAAATTAATTTGTGGTCCATGAGTACACCCAAATCATTTATCTCGTTCAAACGTTCAAGTGGTATATTATTGAGATAATACACCACTAATTGAAAAGAGGATCTATGAAATGACGTGACATTACATTTTGAAACATTAAGGTTTAATAAGTTAATTTCACACCAAGTATGAAATTTGTTAAGATCAACTTGAAGCAGACGTGGGGTACTTGAGTCTTTAAAACTAATACAAAGTTTAACATCGTCAGCGTACATAAGCACACGAGAGTGTTTTACAACTGACGGAAGGTCGTTAATGAAGGCGTAAAAAGCAATGGTCCTAGATGGCTAGGACCATCACATTGATGGTCTTCGAAAAATTAGTTTTAAATAAAACTTTTTGTGTACGGTTATTAAGATATTGAGAAATTCAATTAAGCGAAAGGCTTGGAATCCCAAGTCATAAGCGCCCATAAGTAAAAGTCCAACTGTATGCCGAAGAGCCATTAATAATGATTCAAAGGCAGTTTATCTCAACGTACTTTTTTCCGCACAATCGGCACAAATCAATTTTTTGCAGGTGCCTGCGAGTGCTGAGCTGTGTGATGTTTGGCTTAAGGACAAAGGCAACTTTAAAAAAGAAAAGCAATTTTTGATTTTTTTCAGGGAAAACTAGATAAAACTTTTATTAATTCAATTTATAAATCATATTTAAAGAGTTAAAGCCACATTTTTTTATTAAATTATAAATGCGAAATGGAAGAAATGCAATTAATTGAACATTTTTTTTTTGGATTTTGGTCCGAAACTGTTCACAGTAAAATTGTCGTTTAAAGGCCGGTTATGAAAAACACTGTAATTCCTGTAAGCTTCTTATTGATAAAGCGTCTTAATCATGCCACAACGTCTATAAAGTAGGCAGATCTCACCACACACAAAAACATAGTAGAATCCATAATTTCGCAGATGTTTTCATTAGACCAGCTGATCCAATAATTTCTTTAAACTCTCAATATTACTGGTCGTGTTTATCTGGGAGCTCTCACTATTAATTTTTTTTCTGCTTATTTCGCGAATTTTTATTCTATTAAAATTGCTTAAAGGCTTTGCTACTTAAATATCAATCGTAATTAAATTTTCTTGCTTTTCGATTTGTTGCTAAACATTAAATCAAAGCTACTGTTATCTTATTATAAAGGAGTATACGACGAAAAAGAGAAATCGGCCTCCGATTCGACTGCCCTCTGCTATCACCCCCTCTTCTAGTAATAAACTTCTGCCTTCTTCTGTTACGTCAGCATCTACTGACGGGCCAAAAAACTAACTTCGCCCCTTATTCTGACTTACCAGAATGTTAAAAGACTTAAATCGAAACTGTAAAGACTCTTTGTAGATAGTCTTTCCTTTGATTTTCATGTTCTAGCTTTTACAGAGACGTGGCTTAAACCAGATATTGCTGACGCATCGGTTTTATCCACTAAAATTTCAATTTAGAAATGATCGGATTATGGTGGTGTGTTTATTGCTGTCGATTTAGCTTTTCAATCTGAAATTGTTTTGTCCTCTTTCACTCATGAAATTGAGTGTATTATTTAAAAAATTTTCTTTTAATCTTTTTTCACTTATGTTACTTGCTCTTACATTCCATCTCTATCCGACTTAATCACATATAACAATCACTTGGAAGCAGTACAAGCATTTTCTTCAATTCTTTCAGATAGAGATACCCTCATCGTTCTTGGTGACTTTAATTTACCAGATATTTCCTGGTCCAGTTCTGAAGAGTCCTAAGTGTTGTTGCCCTTCTCATCGCATTGTTTCATTGATGGCCTTTTTGATTTACTCTTACTCAAATTAATCCTGTACTCAATTCAATTGATATACCACTTGATCTTGTATTTGCATTGGACTCTTCCAATTGCGTTGTTTCCAGGATCGAACCTCTCGTTTTACTAGAAGACAAATTTCATCCAACCTTGTATGTAACTATTGACCTTTCTATTTGTACGCCGACTGTATTGTATACTCATCCGGTAACAAGAAGCCGCTGCTTTCGTAAGACTGACTTTGTCAGACTTAATAATATTATTTGGAACCTTAATTGGTCATATCTGTACAATTGTACAACCATGGACTCTGCTATTCATTATTTCTATAATATGCTTATTTCCGTTTTTAAAGTTTGTGTTCCTCTCGGTAGATCAGTTCGGTCTAATAAACCCCCCTTGTTCACTCGAGTGCTGTCCAATTTAAAAAATGTTAAGTCGAGATATTATAAGAGTTATAAAAAGGCAGGTCTTCCATCAGATTTTTCTAAATACACCGTTGCTCGTCCAAATTTCATAAAGCTTAATAGAAAATGCTCAGTTTTACAGTTGTTCTAAGCAGTTTTACAACTTTGTGAACGGTAAACGCAGAACAAGCACAAGCCCTTCCTTTTTTTGTTTTTGAAAATAGGATTGCCGACAGTGATCAGGATTTTGCTGATGAGTTAAAAAAGTCAAATGGCATATTCAATCCTTTAATTGACGAAAGTACGCTTCTCAGCGTGCTTAAGCAAGTCAAACCTGTGTACTCGCCAGGTCCCGATGGGATTCCTGGTTGTGTACTCAGATTTTGCGCTGTATCGTTACGTAAGGCTATTCAGAAATTACTCTCGTTGTCCATCGAAACCTCCGCTTTCTCGCTGATTTGGAAGGAATCATTTATAATTCCTTTCCATTAAAAGGGTAGTAAGTCTGATGTTTCAAACTATAGGGGTATTTCCAAGTTGTCCGCTATTCCGAAAGCTTTTGAAAAAATTGTATCTTCTCAATTGCAACATTTTTGTAGTTCTATAATTTCACCAGCTCAACACGGTTTCGTGACACGTGGATTTACAACCACTTGCTTTTTGAAATCTATATCTATGACAATCAAAGGATTTCAAAATGCAAAGCAAACTGATGTCATATATACAGATTTCAGTAAGTCTTTTGACTCTGTTAACCATGAGTTCCTACTCACAAAGTTAAACGCAATTGGCTTCCCTACTATTCTACTCTGTTGGATCCGTGAGTATCTGACAAGCAGAACACAAAAGGTCTTATTAAGTCTTCCTTTTCTAGATGCATCAATGTGACTTCGGGGGTGCCCCTGGGTAGTTATCTTGGTCCGTTGCTTTTCAAACTTTTCATAAATGATCTTTCTTCCGTCTTGCAACACTCACATGTACATATGTAGACGATGTTAAGCTTTGCCTTAGCTATAATAATATGGATCGTCCAGTACATTACAAGCTGATCTTAATAATTTTCAGTGTTGGTGTCAGCACAAAGTATTAAACTTAAATACCAAATGGAGTTTGGATCATGCATATGGTCACCTCAATATGAGTCACACCAAATTAGAATCAAATCTATGAAAAAACAATTTCTGCTTTTTGCTCTTCGTGGTCTTAACTGGTATCGCAATGTCAACCTGCCATCGTACTCTAGAAGACTGCTCTTAATTAACCTTCCTTCTCTTACTAATCTTAGAATAATGCTTGGTGTTATCTTTATGCACAAGCTCTTAATTGGTTATATTGACTCGCCTGAGTTATTCCTTTATTAATATTATTCCTTCCATAATCCTTTTCGAGTCCTGTCAGCTAATTATAATCGACTTTATTGTGTGATCAGCCCAGACCTTTTCTTACCAACACTAAAAACCACTATCATCTCCTATATAGCTTGTAAATAGTTGTAGTTTTTGTATTTTTGTCTGTGTTATTGTCAACTGTTCCCCGCCATACGAAATGGTGTTTGCGCCTCTCGGTCGCATGGGCGGGAGGTTGTGGACACTCAGTGCAACCGCTGGGACTCGCGCTTAAAAAAAAATAACAAAAAAAAAACCTTGACAAGCGAGTTGGAGAGCATAAAGATCTTTCCATTCCCAATAAAGTAGTAAGCCTTCTATTGTGTGAAATTGAAGGACCAGTTGAAACCGTTACACACTGGTTCCGCTTGTATGAAAGCGCGGCTAAAAATCCTTCTCATGGCATTAGAGGGCTGAAAGTTTCACCAATCTTCTTAAATAGTGTTTGTAGTTGAAAAAATCCCTAAGCCAATGAACCCCAAACAAACCAAATTAATAAACAATAACAGTTTATGAGCTATTTAAATAATAAAAAAAATTTACAGTGCTTGTAACTTCAAAATTTTATATAATTTTAGGATGTCTCCTCAAGTAGGCTATAAACTGAAGAAAATAACTTTAAATTGTCCTGTTTTTAATTTTTCTCTGCCCAGTAATATATGGGTCGGACCATAAAAGCAAATAATTCATTGTGCCTGTATTTGTAAGTATTCGTGACATTTTGCGAGTATGATTCAGTCTGCATTTCTTTTTTGTCTCTGCAGCTTACTCCGAGAGCTCTCCAATTGAAAAAATTGCATGCTTTATAACAGCAGATCTGTGAATAAGCACCTTATAATCCGCCGCCTGCAAATAGTACCGGGGACACTCCTTGATAAACCCTTTGGCAGTATCTAGGTCATATTCACTAAATTTGTCTACGTTGATTTTGTGTCCCGATGCCAAAGCTTACAGTAAGGTGGTACACCAGTAATTGAGATTTTCATTAAAGCCTCTAATTTCTGCAGACAACCATTGCTGAATGTTCCTTTGCCACCATCTCTAGGCTGGTCCACAATTAAGCCCATTTTATTCCGAAAATCCCGTTTAACTTCTCTCTTTCTTTCTAATACTTTTTGTTTTTGTTGGGGCCCTCTGGCCTACCACATTTTTATGACCGACTTGTAAGAACTGTGAAGAAAGTATTCAAGGAATCTTATTTTTGTATGAACTGGAGATAAGCCAAACTTGAAATATTTTTTTGGTACCACTTTGTTCAAACATTCATTTAAATCAGTGGTGGGCAGTCAAATTTCACAAGTGAGTCCGACAACAACATTTACAACAAACATCAATCCGGGCAGAGAAAAAGGTCTCGACGTCGAGTCCGAGCAGAGGTCATAAATGTACATTTATGACCTCTCCTCGAGCTCGCGATCGAGACCTTTTCCCCTCCCGCACTTGCTTGTGCTTCCCTCTATCTACAAACTTGCACATTTATCACCCTCGAAATTTCTTCTTGTGCGTCCCGAATTTGTTTGTTCGTCCCTCAGTTTCTTGTGCGTCCCTCTGCCTACAAACTCGAGCTCGAGATGCGTTACAAACTTTTCCATCCACCATAGTTAATTGTAAGATATGCTCAACGGATACTTTTCTATTTTGGACACATAGTTTAGTAGGTATTAGAATATTTATGTGCCGGTTAAAATATTTCTCCTCTGATTTTGATACTTCGGTCGTCTCTTTTTTAAACTGGAATCGAACTGGTCTGCAATAACGTGCTGATGAAGGCCGATGGTTTTTCAAAATTATTTTTTGATCAGTTTTTAAAATAAGTTGAAGAGGTACGTAAGACGTAACGAATAAACTTTTATCGTCTACATCATTATTAGAAAACGTTTGCTTGTATTCGCTATGGCCCGTACTTAATAACAGATCAACGAAAGAATCATCTGCAATTGTTTCAAAAACATCAGATTAAAGCTCTATAATGCTCAAGGCTATGTTATCTAACAAGCTTTAAAGCTCAACTTCTGCGTAGGATTCGTCCACAGATATATATTGTCAGGATATCTATCTTTTTTAGAGCTTAAAATGCATTTATACCTCGGAAAAAAATCTAATGATATTTTGCTGTTCACAAAATTCCGTATCAGCAAATATTGCTGTTTGGTCATTCCGGTCACCAGAGACAGCGTTCTTACCAATTTCGTCCAGCTGTGCCATACGGCGACGCTTAGTTCTCGTTGAATTCATAAAATTCAGTTTTTGACGGCCACGTGGAGCACTTTCCGCATTTTCTTGGAGTACATACTTGATATTTTTTATTAAAATTGACTCCATTGTACTTAGCCAATCAGACACATATTGTAAGACAGAAGATTTCTTACGTCTATAACGCATCCAAAAATCAACATTTTTTGCAAATGTACTCAATTGGTTTAGTTCACGCATTCAATTCATCTTTAAAGCCATTGTTTTCAAAATTTTGTTGTACATCAGCAGTTACTTTTCGTAACTTTTCAGCATGTGTGCCTTTTTTGGAGCACCACATATCAAAAATATCTAGACGTGCGAATACACACTGACATATGTTTTCTATCAAATTAAAAGTTATATATCAAAGAAGCTAACTTCGGCTTTGCCGAAGTTTGTATATCCTTGCAGCTTCATTGTTTTATTATTTAATATAAAAACAAAAATTTTATAGTAATTGGTATTAATGTTTAATAAAATCAAAAAACAAGAAAGAAGAAAAATCTCAACTAAAAATTTTTCCGTATTCACCGAGAATCGCAACCACCAAACACAGAACCATCGTGCGACCGGTCTTTACTTACTACGCCACCATCCTCACTTAACTCACTTAAGCTAGTTCGACATATACATATAGCAAACGCAAGGCATCTCGCTCTTTCCATTTTCGTTCTGTGCAACAACACAACCAAATGTTTCTGTCTCTCTCATACACCGCGTGGTGACGAATTTTTGCATTTTTTTATGTGTGTGCGTGATATCTTAGAATTTGTTTTTGTTTCTTTGCTGCCAAAGAAAATTGCTTATTTTACTCGAGGTACCTCCACGTTTTAGTTAATAACTCCGGTGATAATTATCCGATCCGACTAATTTTTAAACTTGATCTGGATGATCGATTAAGGAACTTAACTTTTCATGTTTCAACCATGTAGCTTAAAATTTAAGCTCGAAAACGCATGGCTAAACAGACAGACGGACAGACGGACGGACGGACGGACGGACAGACGGACATGTCTCAATCGACTCGGCTGTTGATGCTGATCAAGAATATATATACTTTATGAGGTCGGAAACGTATATTTCTATGCGTTACAAACATCTGACCAATATTATAATACCCTCTGCAAGGGTATAAAAACAAAAAATTAATAAGTATTACAAGGTTTTTATGCAAAATGAAAACAAGAGGTAAAGACAGAAACAAAAACGAAAAATAAACACAGGGGTTCTGCTGGACATGTTTGACCTTGAAAAAATAAGAAGATGCGTTAGATAATTAATTATTTCACACACATCTGCAAGTTTCTGCAGCTGACTTAAACAGTTTCATTAAGTAAAAACTTAGATTAATACAATGAATATAACATTTATGGGGGAAAAAATCGGTGCCACGAGCTCGGGTTGCTTAGATATTCAAGGTCAAAGTTGAAAAATATTTCTAGGCATATTTTACCCATAAATTTCACTATAAAAACGCTTTTTTGATCACGAACGAACTTTATTATTTGAATTCGATAAGATAAATAAGATTTTTTAATGTTTTGTTTTAATTTTTCATTTAAATTGCAAAAAAAAATATACCGTTGCAAGGGTACATTAATTTTGGTCTACAGAGCTACAGAGCTAAATTTTACAAATAGACTTCTTTTTGCTGCAGGCATTGTATATCTTGAAATCACCCTTCTCGGATAACTATATCATATAGCTCCTATAGCGACAATAGGTCGAGAATAAAATTAAGCTTTCATAACTTTGTTGTTTTTCAATCGAATATTACGAAATTTCAATTCAATTGGTAAAATATACTTCTTAACATATTTACTAAGTTAAGAATCGGTTGACTATATCATATAGCTCCCATAGCGACGATAGGTCGAGAATAAAATTAAGCTTTCATAACTTTGTTGTTTTTCAACCGAATAAAACGAAATTGGTATAATATTAGTATAGGATACTTTTTAACACATTCATCAAGTTTTATCAGAATCGGTTGACTATATCATATAGCTCCCATAGGAACGATACGTCGAGAATAAAGTTAAGCTTCCACAACTTTGTTGTTTTTCAATCGAATATTAAATTTGTATTCTATAAGTTTAATTTACTTTCTAAAATATTTACCAAGTTTTATCAGAATCGGTTGACTATATCATATTGCTACCATAGGAACGATCGGTCAGAAATATAGTTTTAGAGCAATAACTTGAATTTTTTTAAAACGATTGTTCCGAAATTTTCTATTTGACAGTTCAGTACATATGGAAATGTCTGTGCTAAGTTTCAGTCAAATCGTTTGACTATATGCTATAGCTCCCATAGGAACAGTCGGATCAAACATTTTTTTTTTAAGCCATTAACATCTAATGTAGGTTTGACTTGTTTTATATGCTCTCCAATGATTTTGTTACATTATAAATATGTAAATATCAAACAACAGTTTGCTCTTCTTCTTCCTTGAACCTGGAATACGTTTTTAACGCGAGGTTGCATTAGTTTTTTGAATTTTTGACAAATTTACGCAAAAATGCGCAAGACTGCACTATACAGGTCTGATAGGTGAATATTTCCTCTATCACGTGCATATTATTATATCATGAATCTCCGTGAATCTTTGTTGATTCTACTCCACCAAAGTGGAAAAAATACGAAAATTTAGTGTGTTTTTGAAACGTCTCCAATTTACTAAGTATTCCAAATTTTATTGTATTTTTTACAACAAATAACTTTAAATTTGGTCAGCTATCCGGACAGAGGCCCAATTGTGCGACTGTGCTCATTCACGGATTCGCTGTTATAAAATACGCAATTTCAATTGGAGAGCTCTCGGAGGAAGCTGCTTTTACGGTCCGACCCATATATTACTGGGCAGAGTTTCAGTTTATAGCCTACTTGAGGAGACATCCTAAAATTATATATAATTTTGAAGTTACAAGCATTGTAAATTTTTTTTATTATTTAAATAGCTCATAAATTGTTATTGTTTATTAATTTGGTTTGTTTGGGGTTCATTGGCTTAGGGATTTTTTCAACTACAAACACTATTTAAGAAGATTGGTAAAACTTTCTGCCCTCTAATGCCATGAGAAGGATTTTTAGCCGCGCTTTCATACGCGGAACCAGTGTGCATTGTTTCATTGCTTCTTGACATAAAATTAATACCTTTCGCATTCTTATTTTTTCAAAGATTTCTATTTTTTGGTAGACACGTTGGTTGCGTCACGAGAAAGCAATCAAACAGGATTTCTATTTAATTCATAAACAAGAAAATTATATGCGTTCCAGAATATAGCTTTAACCCTAGAACACTGGTGTATAATTAATAGGTTCGGAAGCGCTTTACTCTGTGGCTTTCAAACATTTGATAATTTTGTTAATATCCCTTGCAAGGGTGGGCAAATAAAAAAGGGGTTTTAAGGTAACTATGTTAGTGGTATAGATTTTTGTGTACTTAAACGTTGCTTGAAATATGCCTTGTAATGTAAAACAAAAGGAAAATAAAATATGTAGTCCCTTGCTCGCATTCTTTTGGTGGTATTTTGTACTCAGAAATATTTGTCATGCGTAAATGTATGTTTGTATGTTTGTATGTCAAAGGTTTGCATTTACCGAGCTTTGTTTTAGAAATGAACAATGACGCGCACCTTTGTATGTATGTCATCTTATTGAAAATATTTACGAAAAGCTTAAAAACTTTGTTCTGACAGCGATGAGAAAAAGGCCTGTGTGTGTTGGTCACGGTGAGGCAGACTATTATGTTTGGCTTTTCTAATCATGTCAAAAATTCACAGTACGGGAAACTTTGTTTATTGCCTTAAAATTCTTAGAATAATTTTGAAAATGAATTGCTGCTTGATATATTTATTATTTATCCTACTTTGTTGAAATATATTTTATCAAGCACTAATAAAAATATATGAAAAAAATAATGTCTACGCAAACTAAAATAGTTTAAAATTTTTGCCACGCCCACTTCCGCCCCTGAAATTTAGAAAAAACGAATTACTAGAGCAGTTTTTAAGGAATCACATTCTTATTTGGCACATCTAATAAAGTGGCCAAAATGCAACATCTGACCAAATTTATATATATATACGAATGTGTGTTTTGTATTGAACCAACAAGTGCGAGATTAGCTGTGCCAGGTGTGAGCGAGATAGCATGCATTCGATGAAAATTTTGAATTAAATCAAAGGAGATCTCGAGGGTGTTCGACTTTATTTAATTTAACTAGCTGGTACAGGGTATACTCAATGTCGGCTGGGACGACTTGCTTGCTTCATTCTAATACACATTCTATCTGTGGCTTGGGAAAATTATTCAATCTATTGCCTTTTTAAAGGCAAATCTAAATGGTTGTTGATGTTGGTGATATCAAAGTTACAAAATTTAAAGTTATGTTTTTTACATTTCTACATTTAAGGCTTCTGTTCCGAGCTCTCTGTTTAAGTCTAGTTTATGCTTATCTTTTCGTTCATTACAGATAGTGAATTTACAATATCTAAGAATTATTCAGCCTTCTGCTGCTTCTATTCCTAACTCGGTACTTTAAAAAAAAAATAAAAAGTGTTACTCCTGGAATCAATATAAGCTACAAAAATCAGGAGATCTACTAGCAGCTCAGCAGTAACTGCTACATCAGTGGTAAGTAAAAGCTCATGTGCTCGCTTAAATTAGAAAAACCAAAGTATAAAAGCTACTATAATGTTGCAAAGTATTTTATGTCAATTTCGCCAAAGATCTGCACATCGCCATTAAGCTTTAGCCTTTGTGTTTGGTCAAACTCTTTAAAGTTACCGTCGATACAATTATTCAATTATAATAATATTCAAATAAACTTTATATTTTTAATCATATGTTTGTTGTATTTTAAAGCTCTTGTAAACGAAAGCTCGATGTAATAAATTGGTTTAGCATTATTGCTTTCTATATGTTCGTTTAGCATCATTACTTTCTATATGTTCTTTCAGTCTGCAACTATCACTGAAGAGATTCACTCCAACCACTTGGAAATTGGCCCAAAAATTTTCCAGTACAAAAACTCTCTTAGGACTTTAAAGATTGAGTTTGCTAGCTTGAAGGACAGACTCATGTCTTTCTCTGTCTACATTACATAATCTTACATCCCGCCAAACTCCGTCATGGCGGTGTATACAAAACATTTGAATTATATTCGATATATTTCCCCATTGCTTCCTGATAGTCATATCTTAATTGTTTTTGGTGACTTAAATTTACCAGATATAGCATAGGCTCAGTCCGATGAATCTGCTTTTTTTTGCTTCCTTCTTATCTCCCTGATTTGTTGATGGCCTTTTTGATTTATCTCAAATAAATCCTGCGCGAAATAACATAGGACGATCCCTAAATCTTATAATTATGTTGGTTTCCACCAACTGAGAACAGCAGAGATTTCTGATTTCTTCACAACAACATATTCCTCAACGGAGATCAGGCGAATCTTCCGTAAGCTTCTCAGGTAAAAAGGTTTTATTGTATTTGTAGTCCATCCATCGATAAAAGTTCGCTTCTTAGCGTGCTTAACTTAGTAAAATCTGTGTAACCACCTGGTCCTTATGGAATACCAGGTTGGGTACTCAGATATTGTGCTGACGCTCTGTGCCGCTTGAAAAACTTTTTCTGTTGCCTGTTAAATCTTGTTATTTCCCAAGCATCCAAGGGTGCCTCAGGGTATTCATCTGGGACCATTGCTATTTACCCTTTTTATTAACGATCTTCCATCCGTTATAATTCATTCTCGTGTCCTCATACAGAAACTGTATGCGATATAAGTTATTTAAAAGAATAAGTATCCCTACTAACAATGATTGTGAAATCACTCATTATAAAAATTTTTTAATTTTTGTGGCTTAGTTGTTAGGCTACACTATTCATCATAATGAGTGGTTTCACAATCACATAAAAATTTTTGAATTTTTATGTAACAGAAGATGACGACAGAGACAATACAATCGCAGCATTCTTCGCTCAGCAGCAGCAATTTATATTAAGTTTGTTAAGGAAGTTAAGGAAGATAACTAACTTATACAATTAAAAAAAAAAATCCGAATTTAAGCAAACGGATTGGTTTTTTTTGAGTCTGAACATCAGTAACGTCACGCCAGATTGCAAGAATACGTAATACAGCACCAGTATAACCCTGTCTTAAAAAACTTAGCAGATAA
Organism: Drosophila austrosaltans; assembly: GCA_035045865.1. Lineage (NCBI taxonomy): Eukaryota > Metazoa > Arthropoda > Insecta > Diptera > Drosophilidae > Drosophila > Drosophila austrosaltans. The sequence goes on from JAWNOQ010000003.1 coordinate 10,965,339, forward strand.
ATTGCATGCAACATAATGCTAAAAAGATCATAAAGTTTTTTTTTCTGATTTGAATATTTTTGTTTATATCCAATAAAAAACATTCCAAGTAGTGTAAAAGCAACTCACAAAATTTTTTTGGGAGTGCCCTTTATGATTTACGCTTAGCTAAAGTTAGCTGTATCAGGGTTGCACTAGTTATCGACTTATATTTTGCAATTGTGGAAAAGTTTAATTATGAAAAAATTCAAGAATTCAACTCCATTCTGCTAGAAGTGTGGAGCAGCAACAGTCGCCAAGAAGGCGCTGTAAAAAATTATGCAGTGTAGAAAATAGGCAAAGACAATGTATCGGACGATCAACTTAAAGTAATAGAGCTTAAAGTCAAACTTTGACAGCAACACCGCAAGAAGAACTTTAAAAAATGTCGAGCTGTTTTCATCCATTTTAAGTTTTTATAAAAAAATTCTAAAAAACTTTTATATAATAATAACAAGCGAAGCCGGGGAACTCCGCTTCGCCACCAGAGATGGCTTCGTTTTTGGTCTGACGTTAACCCAAACAAAGCGGTTGGTTTCTCAATTCGTGAACAGGCAACGTATAGTTGCCCATGTGAAAAATAATAATTTTCTAAATTTTTCCCGCAAACACTAAGCGATTGGCCTTGAGACTTGTTAATTGTCATTGCAAATGCAAGGGGAACCGGAAATTGCAATCGTTTAAAGTCAAACGGAAGATCAGTCGGAATCATTCGTATTCAAGTCAAACGGAAGATCAGTCGGAATCATTTGTATTTAAGGAATACATATATTTCCATCAGCGTTCTTTCAGTTAATAATGGTTGTCTGAATCAAATTTGGCATAAAAATACCGACTTTGAGTTGCAAGTTATATGGTGGAAGTCCTGGTAACTCCAGAGAGATTAAAAACTTCGTTGGATAATTTACTACATCAAATTCATTTGATATAGAATCAATGGATTTCTATGTTACCAAACCGGCATCGAGTTGTAAAAATAAGTTCTTGTGCATCATTATTGCTTGCGGCGAGAATTGCTCGTTGCTTAACCAAGCATAATTCTGATAATTCTCCCTAATGTTGGGAAAACATTTTCAATAAGAGTTAATTAAGTGTCTACAAATTGGCAAAAGTCGTTGGTAAGAGTAATTAATCCACTTGTCGCACCAACTGGGACTTTTCCACTCCCAACAGCTAACCACTGTTTGGAAAATTGTGGAGCACTTTGATCATTTTGATGTTGAACTCTCATATTTGTGGTTAGCGATTATGTCTTTACATTATTCCACAAAGGTGATGCCTTCAGTCAAGCATTTAATTAATCTTGTAACGAACACGCGCGTGTCGGAGGGCACTCTCTGTCTTACTAACAAGTGGCTCGGCTGAGCTCAGGGAAAATGGGGGTGGTCGTTGTGCTCTCCCAACGAGCGCTACATAAATAAAACGAAGACAGTATGTAAAACTTTTAAACAACTCAGCAGTTTTACCCATTTATCGGCTGTTTTACCTTATTCTATTCAATTCAAATTTCAAAACAATTTTCAAATTATATGGATTGTTAATGGAAACCTATAATAGTAATAATTAGTCTGTAAATATTGGTTCCTGTAATTGGATCGACCATCTTCAACTTGATGTCGTATCCGTCTTGCCCTTGCCAATAAATGATTGGATATTGTAACGCATCGTACAAATAATGTGTCTCGTCTACACGATACATGATATTGCTTCTTCGCTGAACGATAATATCTCGTGTTGTAATTAACATCATTAACGGTGGGTGCATTGACGGCAAACAAACATTGGTTGAAGAATACGGTGTGACTTCTGATCGTGTGATGGTGTAGTGTGTAATGTATGTGCAGTTATTATGTGTTGCAATTGATTGCGTTGGTGTGAGTGATTGGTTGTTTGTGTTGTACCTTATACCTCGCAAGTCGGCATGAAGCCGCCTTCCCGAATGATATTAGCTCCAAGGGAAGTCATTCGAAAGCAGTTATTGTATTCAAGGATACGTAAGGATAGTTCCATCAATCAATGATTTCAGTGGCTGTGGTGGTGTAAGTAATGGATCCAGTTTGACTGGCCGTTTTCTCTTGCATTTTGACGCATTGCAATATCGGCTTACAGTCGTATTTGGTCCTGTATCTAAATTATCATCATTACTGTAGCTCGCAGTGGCATCGTATTGGAATGTTGTAAAGTAAGGTTTGGGTTCTTTAGACGCGATTGACACGCGGCGCCGATAGTAAGGCGACTTTTGGAAGTTTGAGACAAGCCGATAGTTTTTGGTATTCGCAGTTGGATGCGATAAGCCTGACTGACCTCGTAGGGTCGAGGCCGCTTTATTTATACTGTTTCTTATGGTCTAGTTTACATAGATTGCTTATTCTACGAAATAGTTTACCAATGCAAGTATGCTTGCATTGCATATGTGAAATGGTGTAATATGATGACAACGCATATGCGCTTGCACTGCGTGTCTTCTTAAGTGGTTTAATATGTGGTTTGAGATGTGGTGACCTTTGTATACACTATATGATCACTACACCTCCCTTTTTATTAGAATGAATTTACATTTGTATTTAAATTTATTCTCTAATAGTGTATATAAAGTGTACAGTGTATTTCTTATTTCTAACAATTTGTATTGAGTGTATGGTATTTTTTTTTTTTTTGATATATGTATATATATTTTTATTTACACGTAACGTATGTAGTTGAGTGTTTTTATTTGTTATACTTTATTATTCTATCTATGTGCGTTTTAAATTCTTTGTTTTCGATTTTTAGTGTGCAGTTGTTATTACTATCTATACTAATTATTTGGAATGGACCTTTAAATCTATTCTCTAACTTATGGCCGGCGCTATTAGCTAATAAAACTAAATCTCCTACTGCTATTCTTATTTTGTTTACTGTTTTATCATAATATATTTTGTTTCTTTCCTTATGTTTTTCTATCATAATCTTAGCTCTATTTTGTGAAACCTGTAGCCTATATTTAATTTCCTTATCATAAGCGTCTATATTATATAATGGGTCTACTTCGTTACTTAATAAAAATTTATAAGGAGTCGGTATTTTACCGAACACTAGTTCAAATGGACAATAGTCGTGAACTGTGGATGGGGTCGTATTGTAACTATACGCGTAGTATGTTAACCATTGATCCCAATCATTCCTCCCTGTTGAAATATAGGTTCTGAGGTATTCATTAAATGTTCTGTGGTTCCTCTCTATAGATCCTAATGTCTGGTGATGGTATGCTGTTGATGTTATGTGTTCAATTTGTAGTAGTTTGTAGAGTTCGTCAGATACCTGATTCTTATATTCTGTTCCCATGTCAGTAATAATTTTCTTCATGGGTCCATAGATAAGTATGATGTTTTCGAAAATAGCTTTAGCAATATCCTTAGCGCTTTTAGATACTACTGGTGCTACTATCAAGTATTTAGTTAAATCGCAGACTGCGGTTACTGCGTATTCGAACCCATTGTATGTCTTAGGTAATGGACCTATTGTATCTATCAATACTACATCAAACGCGTTTTGTGGCGTTGGAGTTATGATCATAGGCTCTTTTGTCTTAATTCGTGATTTATTTAATTGGCATTTTTCGCATTGATTTACATATTTTGTAACGTCTTTACGTAAATTTTTCCAATTATAGTACATTTTGATCTTTCTTATTAATCTTGTTATTCCTGGGTGGCCACCAAAAATTGGATCATCATGGTACTTTTTAATAATTTCTGTTTTTTCTTCGTCATTTTTAATTATTTGTAACCTAGGTGTGAGTGCTATTCTTACTAATTTCATTTTGGATCCTTTATTCTTGAAGTCTATTATACTGCAGTTATCAAATATTCTGTCATTCAATGACAGTTGGTACCTTATGATACCTGTATCGTCAGCTAATTTTTCAAGCTGCGAAAAGAATAGTCCTAAGTCTATTTTTTCTTTACCGATCTGACATACTGTGCCTATATACTGCTTTCCTAGGTTTATTATGATTTCGTAATTTATTGTACGAATTCTGGCACGTTTCTTGACTTCTTTTGACTGAGACGTCTCAGTGATAGCTAACTCATATGACGGTATTTTTGATTTTTCTTTTGGAATGTCCTGTAAGGTTTTCTTTGCTTGTTGGCGTGTTGTAACCTTATAAATTGTACTAGTATGTTGAGTTATGTTCTTAATATCTTTGAAATCTATTCTCGATAAAGCGTCTGCTGTGTAGTTTTCTTTTCCCCGTAGATACTCTACTGTGAAGTCATATTCTTCTAAATCTAATCTCATTCTTGTTAATTTTGAGGATGGGTTTTTCATTGAGAATAGGTATGATAGTGGTCTATGGTCACTTTTTACTAAAAATTTTCTGCCGTATATATATGGTCTGAAATATGTTATTGCCCAGTGGATCGCTGCTAATTCTTGTTCTATTGTTGACTTATTACTTTCTCCCTTTGTAAATGATCGTGATGCATAAGCTATAGGCAATTGTATGCCGTTGTATTCCTGGCTTAACACCGCACCACATGCTAATTTACTTGCATCGGTGGTGATGCAGAATTCTTTTTTAAAATCGGGATATTGTAGGATTGATGGGCTTAATAAAGATTTCTTTAAGTATTGAAATGATTTTTCACAATCCTCGTTCCACTGGAAAGTTACTCCCTTTTTGCATAGTTGTGTTAACTTTCTTGAATATTCGGCAAAATTCGGAACGAATCTTCTGTAATAATTACAGAACGCAACAAATCTTTTTACTTCTTCTGGGTTTTTTGGCTGTGGGTAATCTATTATGATTTGAAATTTGCTATCATCTGGCAATATGCCAGAGTCGGTGCATTTGTGACCAAGATATGTCACTTCGTGACGAAAAAATGAACACTTATCTGGATGCAATTTTAGATTGTATTTTCGGCAGATCTGAAAAACATCTTCAAGATTCTTCAACATGTGTTTTTCTGAACAACCCAATACAACTAAGTCATCCATATATAAAAATGCTAGGGACGGTTCAAGTCCCGAAAAAGCTATTGTCATCATCCTTTGAAATGAGTTGGGTGCTACTTTTAGACCAAATGGTAATCTCTTAAATCTGTATGATCCCTTATCAGTTGAGAAAGAAGTTAAATCTCTTGACTCTTCTTCTAACTCTATTTGGTGAAATCCTGAGGTAAGATCTAAACATGAAAAATATTTAGCTCTACCTAATTGATCTAAAATATCGTCTATTCTTGGCAAAGGAAATTTATCTGCGACCAATTTTTTATTTAAATTTCTGTAATCTACCACTAATCTCCATCTTTTATTCTCATTCCCTGGTATTGATTTTTTGGGTACTAACAGTATTGGACTGTTGTACTCCGAAGCTGAGGGTTCTATTATATCGTCGTTTAATAATTTATCGACCTGTTTCTTTACTTCTGTCTTGTGTGTCTCTGGGATTCTGTAGTTCTTGATGTAGGTTGGCTCGTCATTTTTAAGTCTTAGTTTTTGTCTGTAGAAATTATTCGTTGTTATTTTTTCCTTTTCTAGCGCAAAGATATCAATAAATTCTGAACATAATTTAGTCAATGTTATTTTTACTCTATCTGGAAAATTTCTTTGCAATCTTTCTAATTTTTCTTTGTTATTTGTGTCTTCCTGACTTTGTTCCATATTCTGAATTATCTCATAATCATCTAAGTTTTCTGTTTTAATTGTATCCGTTCGAATTATTATGTCATTATTGGAAGTATTTATAAATCGGACAAATGCCTGTTTGCTAGTTGTTATTGTATTTGCTATGAATACTCCTTCCTTAATTTCTTGATTTGGTATAAATAGATCGGACGATGTATTGTTTATATGTATTTGTCTAATTGATTCAGCTCGGGCTGGTATAACTATTGCATTTAATGTTGACGCGTTATTCATCGGAATGGCTAGGTCTTCATGGTACTCGTTTGGTCGTAGTACTAACCAATCCTTGTCATTAGTATAGTCAAGGATACAGTTATATTTTTTGAAAAAATCTAAACCTAATATTCCATCCGTTGGTATTGGAAATGAATTGTCGACTATGTAAAAATGATGTTTTACTAATATGTTGTCTAATTTCAATTCTAGTTGATGATGTCCTATTGTCCATATTGAGCCAGTTCCTATTCCATTGAGACTGATATTATTTTGTGTTTTGAACTGTGTTGATCCTATTTTCTTGATTTTAATTATGGAGACATCTGCTCCTGTATCTATTAAAAATGACGCTACCTTGGAATCATGGTTTAGATAGCTCGAAATGAAGCATCCCATGGTAAGGTTAATATTAGCTGCTTTGACTTCACATTGTTTCTGTTTTAGATATCTAGGGGAATCTCCGAGTTTTCCGGTGCCGTTATGGTCCGTATATTTCTATCTCTGGTATAGCCGCGGTTGTTTCTGTTTTGGTTATCGTAGGAGTTTCTGTCATTGCCATACTGGCCTCTATTTGGGTTTCCTCTCCTGTTATTGCCTCGGTTGTTTCTATTCTGGTTATTATTGTAGTTTCTTCGATAGTCACCTCTATAATTATTGTAATCGTTTCTACCTCTATCTTTGTATCTTGGTTGGCCACGTCCACTAGACGTTCCGCGATTACTGTATCCACCGTATCGGTAGATCGCGCCTCGCTCAGGTTGTACTTCGTCCGTTGCCTCGATGAACGCGGTCATCGTTTCTTCTAGGGTTTTGTGAGGTATCGATCGGAATACTGTCCGAGTTTCCTTATCTAGAGTATTGTCCATTATGCTTTTTACAGTCCAGCTGACTGTGTATTTCTCTGCCTTGTCTGAAGGGATACCATCGGTGATGTATGCCCTTTTTAAAGCTTGTGCTAGCTTCATTACTTCTGTTGTATAATCTAATGCCGATTTATTAGTTTGTTTTACTCTCTGTATTTTTGCGTTAAGACTCTCTATTGAGTCTCCCTTCACCTTTCTTTTGAGTGTTTCTATTATTTCACCTATGGTGTTTACTTCTGCTACTGCGTCGGCTGCTATCCCGGTAAGCCGAGTTTTAATAAATCTAACCGCTGTTGTTTCATTGTCCCCTTTTATTTCATCAATAGCCTCTAGTGCTATCAGTACACTGGATAGCTTGGCCGGATTCCCATCATACTCTGCTACCATAAGCTTGGAAGCTGTATTTATTGTTGTCTCTTTGGACATTGTGGTAGTTGTATATGGGTTTGCAATGTATGAGTTTTCTAACTCAGTGTCCGTATTGTCACTGTCTTCGTCAGTTTCGCCTAGATCTAGTTCTATTCTGTGCTTTGCTAGTGCTTTGTTTGCTCTGTCACTGCAGTCCTCATAGAATGCTATTGCTGCTACTTGATGTGCCTGAGGTAGGTTTTTTCCAAAGATTTTTCTTATTTGCCTTAGTTGTTGTTTTAGTAATTTGGCATGTTTTATTAATGTTTCTCTTTTTATCTTCCTATCCTGTGTTATACATTTAATAGACTTATCTATATTTTCTTTGTAATGTCGTGCCTCTTTTAGGATTTCTTGCCATTCGCTCATTTTTTATTAAAATGATAAAAAAATTTTTTTCTTTTTTTTTAAATTTTTTCTACTGTTGTATTTTGGTTTATATACCGTTTTTTAATTGCGCGTCTATGCATGCTATATACCGTAAATACGAACTGTATTATTATTATTGCCGTAAGTACCAACAACACAGAGCGGATTTGACCTAAAGTATTTTCTGGGTCCCATGGTGCTACATGTACTTCGTTTACTACGTTAGCATTTGGTCTTTCTACTTTTGATGATTCACCGCCCATATTGAAATCTAGTGTTTTGACACAATTGCACAATAAAATTCGATTTTTATGGTTTACTGACCTATATATATGTGTATCGGGTTTCTTTCTCACTACATACGCGGTGTTTTGTTTTGTTGTCAAGTGGCCTACTCATATGGAGCACGCTTAATGTTTTGACTCAGCATGAAATTTCAAGTGTTTTTTTTTTTTTTTTTATATATATTGGGTATGTTATTTATTTTAATAATATGTGTTTGTGTTTGTTTGTGTATATAATATTTTGGTTTTGTATATAGTTTTCTTATTTGTATAGTGAGGGTAGTTTTTTTTTTTTTTTTTTTTTTTTTTGTAAGATTAAATTTATTTAAAAATTTGTTTTGATTTATTTAAAGGGGTATTTAAATTTTGAAAGAGTATTTTATTATTTTTTTTTCTCGTACTATGTAAAATTATTTTATTATTTTTTTTTTGTAATTTTTATAAGAAATTATTTTTAAATTTTTAGTTAAAAATTTTTTTTTTTTTTTTTTTTTGAATTGCAAAAATGTACTTATTTTTTTTTTTTATGAATGGGGGCTTGTATGTTTGTGTATTTTACATTTGTGTGTTTTTTTTTTATTTTTGTTATAGTGGCGGCGAACTTCGCTTTTTACCACAAAGGTGCTGTGTTAGCACTCTTTTTTATTTTATTTAACATTTTTCTTTGGTGTGTTATTATTTTTTTTTTTTTTTTTTTTTTGCTTACTTTGGCTTTATGTATTCATTGCTGCTGCTGCCGCTGCTGCTGCTGCTTTCGTTTTTGCTGTTCCCTCTGATGCTCGTCTTCTAGAGCATGTATCTTTGTCCAGACGACTTGTGCGTCGTCCCACGGTATAGGTGGGTTCCGCTGGACCAGTTCCAGTAATGCTGCTCTCCTTCGCCGGTATCTGGCGAGGTATCCGCCTCGTCTTTTGGGCGTTTGGACCCTTGGAATTGTCGTCAGTTGGTCCTCTTCTTTTTGTTTCCTTAGTGCCTGAGTTTTGGCACTCTTCTGGCGCCTTCTTTATTGTCTCCAGATGCGTTACGCTCATCTGGGCAGTTCAGGACAGGATTTAGTCTTCTCTCGTCTTTTTCTTGCGTCTTCGCTATTTGAAGCGTTGCCTTGATCCTTTTTAGGAATCTGGCAGGATCGCCATGTAAAGTAAGGTTTGGGTTCTTTAGACGCGATTGACACGCGGCGCCGATAGTAAGGCGACTTTTGGAAGTTTGAGACAAGCCGATAGTTTTTGGTATTCGCAGTTGGATGCGATAAGCCTGACTGACCTCGTAGGGTCGAGGCCGCTTTATTTATACTGTTTCTTATGGTCTAGTTTACATAGATTGCTTATTCTACGAAATAGTTTACCAATGCAAGTATGCTTGCATTGCATATGTGAAATGGTGTAATATGATGACAACGCATATGCGCTTGCACTGCGTGTCTTCTTAAGTGGTTTAATATGTGGTTTGAGATGTGGTGACCTTTGTATACACTATATGATCACTACAATGTCAAGCGTTTGTATGATGCCAATGATCTTCGTTTGCTCACGCGTTGTCTCAATCGGTCAATTTCTCTTATGCTATTTGGTCTTTCTTCGCTTAAGTTCAATGAATACACTTGTTACTGGCTTGTATGTCTAGAATGGCGGCCGATGTTCGCACGTCGTACTCTTGGCATTTTAGCCTATGGACAGACTGACTAATTTACACAGTTCAACTTACCACCTTAAGGACAAATGCCTGCTGTTGAAATTAAATAAAATTTTGCAAAATACGCGTGATTGATTCCAATAGTTTGCAATTGAATTAACGTCAAAAATTTGAAATTTCACAGCATGCTATGTATCAGAGATGGAGCTGGTGATTTTCCCGGTTTTCCTGCTTTTCTTAAAATATTTTCCTGAATTTTTAACGAATGCATAACCGTGGAAATTAGTTCGCGCGTTCTGGAGTTATAGCGTCAGGGAGGAAAACACGACTCATTTTTATATATAAGACTAGCGAACCCGGCGAACTCAGTTTCGCCACCAGATGGATTCATTTTTTGTAAATGAATAAAAATGAATCAAAAAGTTATGCGTGTCCGCAAATTATCAGTTTTATTGAAGTGCTCTTTGACCACATTTTTTGTTTTTTGGTCTGACGTTAATACAAACAAAGCGGTTGGTTTCCCAATGATTTTCTAAATTTATCCCGCAAAGACTAAGCGATTGGCTTTGCGACTTGTTAATTGTCATGGCGAACCGAAAATTGTAACAGTTTAAAGTCAAACGAAATATTAGTTTGCAAAGTGTCAGTTACTTATAAATTGTGTACATCTATCGAAGTTAGTATTCTAAGTATCGATTGTTAGTAGTTTAAGTTTCGATTGTTAGTATTAAGTTAATTCTAGAAAATATCGGTATGCGGCCTAAGGCCACACTGGAGAATGCCTCCTTCTTCTTCCGGCAACGTTACCCAAAGACAGACGCATGAGCTGCTCAATTATAAAAATAAATCTGTTGCCATCGATATTAAATATTCTATATTTGAGAAAATAAATACGATATTACAAGTTGGAATTATTGGTATGCGGGGAATACATACATATTCACCAGCGATCTTTCCGTTAATAATGGTTGCCTCAATCAAATTTGGCATAAGTCTTGAGTTGCAAGGTTTTTTTTTTTTTTTTACGCGCGAATCCCAACGGGAGCACTAATTGCCCACACCTCCCGCCCAACCGACCGAGGAGCGCAAGCCGCATAACGCACTGCTCGAGTCGCGGGGATTAGATTTACTTGGTTCAATACCTCGGGAGAGTCTATATCCCAATTAAGGAGCTTGTGAATATATATGACGCCAAGCATTAATCTACGATTAGTAAGGGAAGGATGGTTAAGTAAAAGAAGTATACAAGAAAACGAACGCAAATTGACATTACGATCCCAGTTCAGTCCACGAAGAGCAAAAAGAAGGAACTGTTTTTGAACAGATTCTATCCTTGCTTTATGTGAATCGTATTGGGGTGACCATATGCAGAATGCATATTCCAAAATTGGATGAACCAATGAGGTGTAAGGAACTTTGGTAGTATATGAATCATCAAATTCCTTTGACCATCTTTTGACAAACCCAAGAACACCCATGGCTTTACCGACAGTAGTCCTTATATGGGACTTAAAAGTCAATTTATGGTCCATAAGTACTCCCAAGTCAATCATCTCATTAAGTCTAGTTAATGGAACGTTATTAAGAATGTAGGTAATCTGAGGAGTATTTCTGGAAAAAAGTCATGACCTTGCATTAAGATGTGTATAGGTTTAATAAGTTGTGTTGACACCAAGACTGAAAGTTTTGGAGGTCAGTCTGCAACCGTGAGGGAGATATAATGTCTGTGTAGCTGAGATAAAGCTTAACATCATCTGCGTACATGAGGACACGAGAATAAATAATAACGGATGGAAGATATTTATTATAAAGGGTAAATAGCAAAGGTCCCAGATGACTACCCTGAGGCACCCTCGAAGAACTTGGCTATCCAAGTCACTTCGGTTCTAAGTCTATACCTAGAACTTGAAGACTTGATAAGAACTTTCTGTGTTCTGTCTTTCAGGTATTCACGAATCCATCTAATTAAACTCCATTGGAAACCAGCTTCTTTTTTTAAAAGAAGAAGTGTATGATTAACAGAATCAAAAACCTTACTGAAATCAGTATAAACGACATCAGTGTGTTTTGCATTCCTAAATCCTTTGATCGTTAATGATGTAAATTCTAACAGGTTAGTGGTAGTAGATCTAGGGGACAATTTAGATATACCCCTATAATTGGATGCTTCGGACTTTTTGCTATTTTTATGAAGAGGAATTATATAAGATTCCTTCCTTATAGACGGGAAATGAAAAGATTTAACAGACAACAAAAAAGTTTTTGAAGTGGCTTACATAGAGCCTCAGCACAAAATCTGACTACACAACCAGGTATTCCATCAGTACCAGGTGTGTACACAGGTTTTATTTAATTAAGCACGCTAAGAAGCGAACTTTCATCGATTGGAGGACTACAAATACAATAAGACCTTTTTATCTGATAAGGTTACGGAAGGTTCGCTCGGTATTTCGTTGAGGAATATGTTGTTGTGAAGAAATCAGGGAATAAATCAGCAAACGCTTCATCAGAGTGCGCTATATTATTTTCAAACGATAACATTGATAGGTGGACAACCGTCCTACGTTTAAAATTCACAAAGCTATAAAACTGTTTAGGATCACGAAAAACCCCAGCTTACAACGCTTGAGGTAATTATTATAGCAGTGCTTGTTAAGCAACATAAAATTGGAGCGAGCGACTGCGTAAAGAGTAAAGTCCGAAGAACGTCCCGACTTCTTGAATTTTTTGACATTTTTCAAGTTGGATAGCTTACGGGAAAACCAGGGAGGTCGGTGGGACGACACTAGAGTCCTCAGTGTCCCACAAACATCGAGATTGCAAGATCCATGTCTAAGCAACTGTATAAGGATGACCAATCAAAAGTTAACAAAGTTAGTCTTGCGAAAACTACGAGATTTGGTCACAGGACTGACGCCAACCATCGATGCACGAAACGACAGATCTACAGATAAATCCAAAGTAGGATGAAAATTGTCTTTAGGTAAGAGGGTCGGTTCTAGTAACTGGACAGTTGGTGGAATCCAACACAAATATCAGATCTAAGGATCTGCCTATGTTATTTCGCACAGGGTTTATTTGAGTTAATGATAACTCAAAAAGGCCATCAAAAAAGCATTTAGATATAGAAGGGAGAAATAAAGCAGATTCATCAGATTGAGACCATACTGTTTCTGGTGAATTAAAGTCACCAAAGACGATTCAGACATCTCTACCAGAAAGCAATGAGGAAATGTATCGAATAGAATCTAAGTGTTTTGCGTACACCGCCATGTCGGATTGTGGCGGGATGTAAGAACAAGTAATGTAGACAGAGAAAGACTTGAATCTGACCTTAACACTAACAAACTCAATCTCCAGAATGTCCGGTGAATGAATTTGGTCAGAAGTTAGGGCCGAGTCAATTGCAATCAGAACTCCTCCGCCTAAAGGAGGAGTCCGATCACATCTAAACAGATGCATCGTTAATATCGGGTTTTAACCATGTCTCAGTAAACACTAAAATTTTAAATTCAAATGCTAGACCATCTAGATAGAGTCTAGGAAGCTTAGATTTAAGTCCTCTCACATTCTGATAGGCCAGATGAAGGGACGAGATAAGTTTTTTGGAACACCAGCCAATGATGATATTGCGATGAGGAATTTTTTTTTTTTTTTATTTTTTTTTTTTTTACGCGCGAATCCCATCGGGTGCACTAAGTGCCCACAACCTCCCGCCCAACCGACCGAGGGGCGCAAACCGCATGACGTACGGCACGAGTCGCGGGGAACAGTTGACAAAAAACAGACAAATAACGAGAGCTACAGCTATTTACGAGCTAAGTAGGAGATGATAGAAGATTTTAGTACTGATAAAGAGAGCTCTGGGCTGATCACACGATAAAGTCGATTATAATCAGCCGACAGGACTCGAAAGGGATTATGCAATGCATAGTTAGTAGTACAGTGTGCAAGGGATAAGGGAATATAGTTTCTAGTAGGTCTAAATGGTACAAAAAGATCTACTTGGTGTAATAACTCAGGCGAGTCGATATCACCAATTAGGAGCTTGTGCATAAAGATAACACCAAGCATTATTCTACGGTTAGTAAGAGAAGGAAGGTTAATTAAAAGAAGTCTACTAGAGTACGATGGCAGGTTGACATTGCGATCCCAGTTAAGACCACGAAGAGCAAAAAGCAGAAATTGTTTTTGAATAGATTCAATTCTAATTTGGTGTGACTCATATTGAGGTGACCATATGTATGATCCGTACTCCGAAATAGGACGGACCAAAGGATATACAGAATTTTGGTAGTGTAAGGATCATCGAATTCTTTCGACCATCTTTTGACAAAACCAAGAACGCCTGTGGCTTTAGCGATTATCGTAGAGATATGGGAGTTGAAGGTTAATTTACGATCCATGAGTACACCTAAATCATTCATTTCATCAAGGCGTTCTAATGGAGTGTTGTTCAAGGAATATGTCATCATCTGAGGAGAGGTCCTATAGAACGACATTACCTTGCACTTAGTGGTGTTTAAGTTTAAAAGATTGTGCTGACACCAACACTGAAAATTATTAAGATCAGCTTGCAATCTACTGGACGAAACCATATTGCTATAGCTAAGGCAAAGCTTAACATCGTCAGCATACATGAGCACATGTGAATGATGCAAGACGGAAGGAAGATCATTTATGAAAAGGGTGAACAGCAACGGACCAAGATGACTACCCTGGGGCACCGAAGTCACATTGATGCATCTGGAAAAGGAAGACTTAAATAAGACCTTTTGTGTTCTACTTGTCAGATACTCACGAATCCAACGGAGTAGAATATTTAGGAAGCCAATTGCATTTAACTTTATAAGCAATAACTTATGGTTAACAGAGTCAAAAGCCTTACTGAAATCTGTATATATGACATCAGTTTGCTTTGCACTTTCAAATCCTTTGATTGTCCTAGATGTAAATTCTAAAAGGTTAGTGGTTGTTGATCTACGTTTCACGAAACCGTGTTGGGCTGGTGAAATTATAGAACTACAAAAATGTTGCAATTGAAAAGTTACAATTTTTTCAAAAGCTTTTGGAATAGCGGACAACCTGGAAATACCCCTATAGTTAGAAACATCAGACTTACTACCCTTTTTATGGAGAGGAATTATAAATGATTCCTTCCAAATCAACGGGAAAGCGGAGGTTTCAACAGACAACGAGAATAATTTCTGAATAGGCTTACATAACGATTCAGCGCAAAATCTGAGTACACAACCAGGAATCCCATCGGGACCTGGCGCGTACACAGGTTTGACTTGCTTAAGCACGCTGAGAAGCGAACTTTCGTCAATTAAAGGATTGAATATGCAATTTGACTTTTTTAACTCATAAGGATACGGAGAGTTAAAGTGGTATTCCGTTAAGGAATAGGTTGTTTTGAAAAAATCAGCAAACATATCGGCAATGGCCTGATCACTGTCCGCAGTCTTATTTCCAAAAGTTAAATATGATGGGCTTATGCTCGTCTTGCGTTTAGCGTTCACAAAGTTGTAAAACTGCTTAGGATCACTGTAAAACTGAAGTTTACATCGCCGAAGATAATCCTTGTAGCATTTTGTATTTAGCTTCATGAAATTTGAACGAGCAATAGCATATTTAGAAAAATCTGATGGACGACCTGCCTTTTTATAACTCTTATAATATCTCGACTTAACATTTCTTAAATTGGACAGCTCCCGAGTGAACCAGGGGGGTTTATTAGACTGAACTGATCTACCGAGAGGAACACAAATTTTAAAAACGGAATCAAGCATATTATAGAAATAATGAATAGCAGAGTCCATGGTTGTACAATTGTACAGATATGACCAATTAAGGTTCCAAATAATATTATTAAGTCTGACAAAGTCAGTCTTACGAAAGCAGCGGCTTCTTGTTACCGGATGAGTATTGCAAGTCGGCGCACAAATAGAAAGGTCAATAGTTACATCCAAGGTTGGATGAAATTTGTCTTCAGGTAAAACGAGAGGTTCAATCCTGGAAACAACGCAGTTGGAGGAGTCCAACACAAATACAAGATCCAGTGATCTATCAATTGAATTGCGTACAGGATTAATTTGAGTAAGGGATAAATCAAACAGACCATCAATAAAGCAATTTGACGAGGAGGGCAACAACACTGAGGACTCATCAGAAAGCGACCAGGAAATATCTGGTAAATTAAAGTCACCGAGAACAATGAGGGTATCTCTATCAAAAAGAAGTGAAGAAACTGCTTGAATTGCTTCCAAGTGATTACTATATGTAATTAAGTCAGAAAGAGGTGGAATGCAAGAGCAAGTAACATAAGTGCAAAAAGATTTAAGTGAAATTTTGACACTAATAAACTCAATTTCATGAGCGGAAGTTAACTGAATAAATTCAGATGGAAAAGCTGAATCGACAGCAATAAGCACACCACCACCATTGCGAATAATCCGATCTTTTCTATAAATTGAAAATTTAGTGGATAAAACCGAAGCGTCAGCAATGTCTGGTTTAAGCCACGTCTCTGTAAAAGCAAGAACATGAAAATCAAAGGATAGACTATCTACAAAGAGTCTAGACAGTTTCGATTTAAGTCCTCTAACATTCTGGTAGGCCAGATGAAGGGACAAAGTTAGTTTTTTGGCCCGTCAGTAGATGCTGACGTACCAGAAGAAGGTAGAAGTTTGTAGAAGAAGGTAGATGGGATAGAAAGCCTAACCGGATCTCGAGTTTTCTTTTTGGCCGTGTATTCTTTTACTAAAATGTGATTCGGCCAAAAGCTGCTATAACATATACAGTCAATTTGGGACTCTTACATTAAAGGAAGAGGACTCCCTTGAATTTTGAAATTTAAATTTTTCCACCGCTTTTTGAGCATTATAGTGATGAGCTTGAATTTTTGTCTTAATAAAAGTTAAGACCTCATCCGACGAATGTTCGGGATCAAGCCTTGAAACAAATATATGTTTCTTAGGTGGAACTCCAGTTAAAGGGTTATAAGAACTCGGCCGCAAATCAACAGCAACATCAGCGAACACAATTGAATCCGCCTGAGTGTCCGGTATTGCACCTTCAGCTAGACTATTATCGGCAATATCAGCAGTTATTGATAATTGCCCGGACTTTTCGGAAACTACAGCTTTATTCGTCTGCAAAGAGAGACCATTTCCCAAAGAGACGGAGATAGCCTCATCCTTGCGTCCAGCTTTAGAAATGGGGGTGGTAAACGAAATAAGCTGCGGAGGATTTGTCACAATGAGCAGTGAAAAAGATTGTAGAACCACGGCCGAGAACCATGGAGAGTCATTTAACAGCTTTAAGCTGCTAAATTCGCTCTCCACAGCATTGATTTCATTGTAGAGTTTACAAAAACCAGATGACAATTCCTTCAATTTATCCTTGGTTTGCCTCATAAACACTCGTAACATAAACATAAACACTCTCGGCAAGATCTAAGAGAATTAAGCACTACACAAATACACGTATCACTTGTACGCGAGACAGAGATAGATGCGAGCGCGAATAAAAGATATTAGAAAAAAAGAGAGCGGAAGAGCCAACAGCACTGCACATACAACAACAATGCGTTGGCGAGAGCGGTTTTAAAGTGGTAAAAATTACAAACGCAAGAGCAAAAATTAACAAAAACAACAACACTCCTGTAAAAAGTTTTGTTGTTTCTTCAAATATTAAGTTCAATGCTTTGATGTTGCTTTTGTATAGTTAATTAAACAAAAACGCAATGACAAAAATTTAAATGACTGAATAATGTCAGTAGTTATTGCTTTATTAATAGCTGAATTTTAAGGCAGGCGCGGTGAGCTTAAAACCGAAACAAAAGAAATTATGCAGAAGCACAGAAAAACACGTCTATCCACGATGAAGAAAGAAGCGAAGAATTCATGTGTAGGAAATCCTTAGAAGTCCAGAGAGTTAAAAGTGCGTGTACATCATTATTCTTTGCGGCGAGAATTGCTCGTTTGGGAAAACATTTTCAATAAGAGTTAATTAAGTGTCTACAAATTGGCAAAAGTCGTTGGTAAGAGTAATTAATCCACTTGTCGCACCAACTGGGACTTTTCCATTCCCAACAGTTAACCACAGTTTGGAAAATTGTGGAGCACTTTGATCATTTTGATGTTGAACTCTCATATTTGTGGTTAGCGATAATGTCTTTACATTATTCCACAAAGGTGATGCCTTCAGTCAAGCATTTAATTAATCTTGTAACGAACACGCGCGTGTCGGAGGGCACTCTCTGTCTTACTAACAAGTGGCTCGGCTGAGCTCAGGGAAAATGGGGGTGGTCGTGGTGCTCTCCCAACGAGCGCTACATAAATAAAACGAAGACAGTATGTAAAACTTTTAAACAACTCAGCAGTTTTACCCATTTATCGGCTGTTTTACCTTATTCTTTTCAATTCAAATTTCAAAACAATTTTCAAATTATATGGATTGTTAATGGAATTCTATAATAGAAATAATTAGTGTGTAAATATTGTACTTGTAATTGGATCGACCATCTTCAACGTGATGTCGTATCCGTCTTGCCCTTGCCAATAAATGATTGGATATTGTAACGCATCGTACAAATAATGTGTCTCATCTACACGATACATGATATTGCTTCTTCGCTGAACGATAATATCTCGTGTTGTAATTAACATCATTAACGGTGGGTGCATTGACGGCAAACAAACATTGGTTGAAGAATACGGTGTGACTTCTGATCGTGTGATGGTGTAGTGTGTAATGTATGTGTAGTTATTATGTGTTGCAATTGATTGCGTTGGTGTGAGTGATTGGTTGTTTGTGTTGTACCTTATACCTCGCAAGTCGGCATGAAGCCACCTTCCCGAATGATATTAGCTCCAAGGGAAGTCATTCGAAAGCAGTTATTGTATTCAAGGATACGTAAGGATAGTTCCATCAAACAATGATTTCAGTGGCTGTGGTGGTGTAAGTAATGGATCCAGTTTGACTGGCCGTTTTCTCTTGCATTTTGACGCATTGCAATATCGGCTTACAGTCGTATTTGGTCCTGTATCTAAATTATCATCATTACTGTAGCTCGCAGTGGCATCGTATTGGAATGTCAAGCGTTTGTATGATGCCAATGATTTTCCTGTGCTCACGCGTTGTCCCAATCGGTCAATTTCTCTTATGCTATTTGGTCTTTCTTCGCTTAAGTTCAATGAATACACTTGTTACTGGCTTGTATGTCTAGAATGGCGGCCGATGTTCGCACGTCGTACTCTTGGCATTTTAGCCTATGGACAGACTGACTAATTTACACAGTTCAACTTACCACCTTAAGGACAAATGCCTGCTGTTGAAATTAAATAAAATTTTGCAAAATACGCGTGATTGATTCCAATAGTTTGCAATTGAATTAACGTCAAAAATTTGAAATTTCACAGCATTCTATGTATCAGAGATGGAGCTGGTGATTTTCCCGGTTTTCCTGCTTTTCTTAAAATATTTTCCTGAATTTTCAACGAATGCATAACCGTGGAAATTAGTTCGCGCGTTCTGGAGTTATAGCGTCAGGGAGGAAAACCCGACTCATTTTTATATATAAGACTAGCGAACCCGGCGAACTCAGTTTCGCCACCAGATGGATTCATTTTTTGTAAATGAATAAAAATGAATCAAAAAGTTATGCGTGTCCGCAAATTATCAGTTTTATTGAAGTGCTCTTTGACCACATTTTTTGTTTTTTGGTCTGACGTTAATACAAACAAAGCGGTTGGTTTCCCAATGATTTTCTAAATTTATCCCGCAAAGACTAAGCGATTGGCTTTGCGACTTGTTAATTGCCATGGCGAACCGAAAATTGTAACAGTTTAAAGTCAAACGAAATATTAGTTGGAATTATTGGTATGCGGGGAATACATACATATTCACCAGCGATCTTTCCGTTAATAATGGTTGCCTCAATCAAATTTGGCATAAGTCTTGAGTTGCAAGGTTTTTTTTTTTTTTTTACGCGCGAATCCCAACGGGAGCACTAATTCCCCACACCTCCCGCCCAACCGACCGAGGAGCGCAAGCCGCATAACGCACTGCTCGAGTCGCGGGGATTAGATTTACTTGGTTCAATAGTTCGGGAGAGTCTATATCCCAATTAAGGAGCTTGTGAATATATATGACGCCAAGCATTAATCTACGATTAGTAAAAAACTTCACTTCACTTCACTGAAGCAAGTCGTGTTTTTTGCCGCTCCACTTAAATCCGAAAATTATTGTGATGTTGACCGCTTATAATTAAATTATTGTGCCTAAACATCCATTAAATTTTTCGGTGTTTCAAATAACATCATTAACATTCAATTGAAGTTAAAGTTTTAACTGCAACAAAAATCTAAATTGTAAAATAATTTTAGACTTTTTCCTGTGTGTCTGCAGCCGCTCGCTTTTTGTGCCTCTCTTCTCAACTAAAAAGAATCTGATTGCGTACTCTTCGCCTATTAACACGCTGATCATCTGACTGCCCAGATTAGCAATTACAGTTATTTACTTGCACTTGCTCTCTGATTACTGCTGAGCCGAAAAAAATTTCTTATCATCTGCTTTGAACTTTTATTCGGCAACAGTGCACACTGCCTAGTGCGAATACTTGTAATATGCTTGCTTGCTGCATCTCAACGTGTGACAGAAGACAACTTATAGCCGACGATCTCTATGTCTCGTGCTGGCTATGTGATAATTATGCACATATTAAATGTGCAGGTCTCACTGGACGTGTCCGAGACACAATTCGAAAAAGGATTGGGCTGAATTGGACTTGCGATAGTTGCCGCACTGTTGAATTGGAGATGAGAGCATTCATGCGTCAAACGCGGGATGGTTTTAAGAGTCTTCACTCTGACTTATGCTCTTTCGTGAAGAAGTTCAACGATCTAGAGTCTAACTTCCTCTCACTGAAAGTTTTAAGTGAGTCGCCAAAGAGAAAGAAATCTAATCATCTGACTGTAGACGTTTCTTCATTGCCTGCCACTCCTAATACGGAAACAACAACACCTGTTTTTGTGACGCCTCTTAATGTTGATATGCCGTCGGAATTAAACCGTGGCATCAATATTGTGGAAAGTGATGCTGCCAAAATGCTTGTTGACGGAGACGAGAGTATTGGTGCCGCGGCATTAGGCACGAATATAATTTTAGTTACTGCTCCAAGTGATGGAACTGAAGCCATCGAAAATTGTTCTGCTGCTACTACTGCTTCAATGGCTACAGCTGAAATTGCTATCCCAATAATTAACTTAAGCACTAATGCTGTGGTAACGCCTACTACTTCTACTGCAACTTTTACTACAGACGTTGCCGCTTCTACCGGTGTGCGTCGTTCTTGCAGTCTTAAAGCAATTGCGCCAAAGAAGCATATTTTTGTGTCCCGCCTGCATGTAAACACTGCTGAAGATGACCTTATTGCTCTCATACATAAAGAATTTCCTGCCTCGGATATCATAGTCAGAAAATTTAAGTTTAGTAAGGCTAGAGATATATCCTCGTTTAAGATTTCTGTCCCTATCACACTTTTTAATACTATTGTGTCCCCATCTTTTTGGCCTGAGCATACTGTTGTTCATGAGTTCACAGTATCTAACAACCGTCCTGCTAGATCTGTTGTCTCTCTACCTACTTCAACTATATCAAAAAACTAAATTTACTAACTCCTGAAATTAATATTGCTTATCAAAATGTGAGGGGTCTGCTTAGCAAATTAACATCTCTTTATCTAAATAGTATCTCTTTTACCTCCCATGTCATTGCGTTTTCTGAGACTTGGCTCAAACCTAACGTTTTAAGCTCAGAGTGTTTTTCAAGTCAATATGTGGTTTACAGAAATGATAGACCTGCGCGTCGAGGTGGAGGCGTACTGGCTGCCATCAAATCTGACCTTTCCAGTGAGATGGTGAGCATTGACGTCCCATACAATATCGAAACAATTTGTGTGAAAATTATTCGGCAAGACACTAATGTCTTCATAATTTGCTGCTATATACCTCCAGCGTCTGACACTTCTGTATATAATTACCACGCAGTTGTCTTCAAAAATATTTTCTCTTCTCTCCGTGATCGTGATCATTTAATCATCTTGGGTGACTTTAATTTACCTCATGTATCGTGGCAAAACCAACTGGATGTTCCTTATCTAATCCCTTCAGCACATAATGATTTTTTAGGTGAGCTGTTTGACTTTCCCATGTTTCAATTGAACACGATAATCAACTCATCCAACAGACTTCTCGACTTGGTTTTCGTTAGTGATTCTTCATCTATAAATATTGAGCGATGTCATCCTTTATCGCTTCCTGAAGATTCGTATCACCCTACACTTGAAATCAATCTTGCCCTTAATTCTTCATCTTATATCAACCCATCTTCTCAACCTTATCGGCGAAAATGCTTTCGTAAAACTAACTTTGCCCTCCTTGATTCTATGTTGTTGATGATTGACTGGTATAATCTTTTTAATGGCGTAGATTTGGACACTGCCGTTAAGCGTTTTTACTCAACTCTTTATGCAGCTTTTGATGTTTGTGTGCCCAACACCTTTTGTGAAAACACCTCAACAAAGCCTCCCTGGTTCACTCGTACCCTCTCGAATTTGAAAAACGTAAAATCAAGGTACTTTAAGCGCTTCAAAAAAACCCAATCACATATCGATTATATTAGATACAACTCAGCAAAATCTAAGTTCCTCATATTAAATAAGCAATGCTATAATGATTACTTATCGCGTTGTAAAGCCGATTTTTTCCAAAATCCTAAGCAATTTTATAAATTTGTAAATTCTAAACGGCGTTCAAACGCATCTCCTTCGTCATACTTTTTTAATGCGGAAACAGCGGACTCTGACTTTAATATAGCTGATCTTTTTGCTAATTTTTTCCAATTGACTTACTCTAATGCGCTGCCTTCCACCGGCTCTTACCCGTATTATATTCAGCAGTCCAACCTTATTTATATGCCAAGGATTTCTGAAGAATCACTCATAATCGGTTTAGCCTCCTTGAAGTGTTCATTTTTACCTGGTCCGGACAACGTTCCCAGTTGTATTCTGAAGACATGCTCTCGTTCGTTAACAGTACCTTTGTTAAGGCTTTTTACTCTCTCCATTGAATCTGGTCGCTTTCCCTCTTTTTGGAATAATTCATTTATAATTTTCTTATTTAAAAAAGGAAACAAATCGGACATATCTAATTACAGAGATATAGCTAAACTCTCGGCTATTCCAAAACTTTTTGAGGAAATGATTTCGATGAATCTGAAACACCAATGCAAATCTTTAATTTCTCCGCATCAGCATGGATTTTTGAAGGGACGTTCATCACTTACAAATCTTCTTGAATTCAGTACTTTGGTTCATGAAGGTTTTCGTAATAAATCTCAAACGGATGTTATTTACACTGATTTCAGCAAAGCGTTTGATAGTGTTGATCATAAACTGTTATTAATGAAACTTGGTCTGCTAGGTTTTTCTCCTAACCTTCTTTCTTGGTTAAAGTCTTACCTCACCAATAGAACTCAAAGAGTTTTGTTTAGAACTTCGCTCTCTAAAAATGTTAATGTTTTATCTGGTGTTCCCCAAGGAAGTCATCTGGGCCCACTACTCTTCACTTTGTTTATAAACGATTTACCTAATGTTTTAAATAACTCTCGTGTATTTATGTTTGCGGATGACGTTAAACTTTGCTTTTCATTTAAAGATCCAGCTAATCATTCCATTTTGCAAGCGGATATTAATAAGCTTAGTGAGTGGTGTAAGTTAAATCACCTCCATCTCAACACACTGAAATGCTCATCTATGACATTTTGTCGTCGTTCGCCGTTTCTTGCTACTTACTACATGAATGGCGCTATCCTAAATAGAGCTTTTTCCGTTGACGATTTGGGCATCATTTTTGATCCCAAACTAAACTTCCTGCTTCACATTTCATCAGTGACTAATAAAGCAACATCTTTGCTGGGTTTTATAAAGCGTTGGTCTAGGTAGTTTAATGATCCCTACATCACCAAGGTCTTATTTACATCATTGGTTCGCCCTGTATTAGAATACTGCTCACCAGTTTGGAGTCCTCAATATGCCGTTCACCAGCAACGTATTGAGTCGGTCCAAAAACAATTCCTTTTGTTCGCCCTACGTGGCCTAAACTGGGAGCCAATTAGGCCCCTCCCACATTACTCAAGTAGGCTTTGTCTCCTTAATCTTCCTTCTTTAATAAATCGAAGACGCGTTTCTGGTATTCTTTTTCTCCAAAAACTATTATTAGGGGAAATAGACTCTCCATTTTTGTTAGCGAAAATTAACTTTGCTGTTCCATTTCGTCCTACACGTAATTTTGTCCCTCTTTATTTAAGTACATACGTCTCCAACTTTAGCAGTCATGAACCTCTTCGAATTTTGTGTAGAGACTATAATGAGTTTTCCCATATTATTTCTCCTCACTTTTCTCCTTCTTCTTTACGTATTGTACTCTTTGACTTCCTTCGAACTGTTCTTCACTTCTAATTGTCTAATCTTCATCTATTTTCTTCTTTTTGTTTTGGCCTGCGGCCACCTTACTTTTAATTTACTCCTTAGTTTTTAATTCTTATATTTTAATTAGTTAAGTCATTTGCATTAGTTAAGTTGACTTTAAAATAAATAAATAAATAAATAAATAAGGGAAGGAAGGTTAAGTAAAAGAAGTATACAAGAAAACGAACGCAAATTGACATTACGATCCCAGTTCAGTCCACGAAGAGCAAAAAGAAGGAACTGTTTTTGAACTGATTCTATTGGATGGATGAACCAATGAGGTGTAAAGAACTTTGGTAGTATATGGATCGTCAAATTCCTTTGACCATCTTTTAGCAAACCCAAGAACACCCATGGCTTTTCCGACAGTAGTGCTTATGTGGGACTTAAAAGTCAATTTATGGTCCATAAGTACTCCCAAGTCAATCATCTCATTAAGTCTAGTTAATGGAACGGGTCTAAGTCTATACCTAGAACTTGAAGACTTGATAAGAACTTTCTGTGTTCTGTCTTTCAGGTATTCACGAATCCATCTAATTAAACTCCATTGGAAACCAGCTTCTTTTTTTAAAAGAAGAAGTGTATGATTAACAGAATCAAAAACCTTACTGAAATCAGTATAAACGACATCAGTGTGTTTTGCATTCCTAAATCCTTTGATCGTTAATGATGTAAATTCTAACAGGTTAGTGGTAGTAGATCTAGGGGACAATTTAGATATACCCCTATAATTGGATGCTTCGGACTTTTTGCTATTTTTATGAAGAGGAATTATATAAGATTCCTTCCTTATAGACGGGAAATGAAAAGATTTAACAGACAACAAAAAAGTTTTTGAAGTGGCTTACATAGAGCCTCAGCACAAAATCTGACTACACAACCAGGTATTCCATCAGTACCAGGTGTGTACACAGGTTTTATTTAATTAAGCACGCTAAGAAGCGAACTTTCATCGATTGGAGGACTACAAATACAATAAGACCTTTTTATCTGATAAGGTTACGGAAGGTTCGCTCGGTATTTCGTTGAGGAATATGTTGTTGTGAAGAAATCAGGGAATAAATCAGCAAACGCTTCATCAGAGTGCGCTATATTATTTTCAAACGATAACATTGATAGGTGGACAACCGTCCTACGTTTAAAATTCACAAAGCTATAAAACTGTTTAGGATCACGAAAAACCCCAGCTTACAACGCTTGAGGTAATTATTATAGCAGTGCTTGTTAAGCAACATAAAATTGGAGCGAGCGACTGCGTAAAGAGTAAAGTCCGAAGAACGTCCCGACTTCTTGAATTTTTTGACATTTTTCAAGTTGGATAGCTTACGGGAAAACCAGTGAGGTCGGTGAGACGACACTAGAGTCCTCAGTGTCCCACAAACATCGAGATTGCAAGATCCATGTCTAAGCAACTGTATAAGGATGACCAATCACTTCTTAGAATGAGCTCATTTAGTTTAACAAAGTTAGTCTTGCGAAAATTACGAGATTTGGTCACAGGACTGACGCCAACCATCGATGCACGAAACGACAGATCTACAGATAAATCCAAAGTAGGATGAAAATTGTCTTTAGGTAAGAGGGTCGGTTCTAGTAACTGGACAGTTGGTGGAATCCAACACAAATATCAGATCTAAGGATCTGCCTATGTTATTTCGCACAGGGTTTATTTGAGTTAATGATAACTCAAAAAGGCCATCAAAAAAGCATTTAGATATAGAAGGGAGAAATAAAGCAGATTCATCAGATTGAGACCATACTGTTTCTGGTGAATTAAAGTCACCAAAGACGATTCAGACATCTCTACCAGAAAGCAATGAGGAAATGTATCGAATAGAATCTAAGTGTTTTGCGTACACCGCCATGTCGGATTGTGGCGGGATGTAAGAACAAGTAATGTAGACAGAGAAAGACTTGAATCTGACCTTAACACTAACAAACTCAATCTCCAGAATGTCCGGTGAATGAATTTGGTCAGAAGTTAGGGCCGAGTCAATTGCAATCAGAACTCCTCCGCCTAAAGGAGGAGTCCGATCACATCTAAACAGATGCATCGTTAATATCGGGTTTTAACCATGTCTCAGTAAACACTAAAATTTTAAATTCAAATGCTAGACACTCTAGATAGAGTCTAGGAAGCTTAGATTTAAGTCCTCTCACATTCTGATAGGCCAGATGAAGGGACGAGATCAGTTTTTTGGAACACCAGCCGATGATGATATTGCGATGAGGAATTAGATGGGATAGAAAGCCTTACCGGATCTCGAGTTTTCTTTTTGGCCGTGTATTCTTTTACTAAAATGTGATTCGGCCAAAAGCTGCTATAACATATACAGTCAATTTGGGACTCTTACATTAAAGGAAGAGGACTCCCTTGAATTTTGAAATTTAAATTTTTCCACCGCTTTTTGAGCATTATAGTGATGAGCTTGAATTTTTGTCTTAATAAAAGTTAAGACCTCATCCGACGAATGTTCGGGATCAAGCCTTGAAACAAATACATGTTTCTTAGGTGGAACTCCAGTTAAAGGGTTATAAGAACTCGGCCGCAAATCAATAGCAACATCAGCGAACACAACTGAATCCGCCTGAGTGTCCCGTATTGCACTTTCAGCTAGACTACTATCGGCAATATCAGCAGTTATTGATAATTGCCCGGACTTTTCGGAAACTACAGCTTTATTCGTCTGCAAAGAGAGACCATTTCCCAAAGAGACGGAGATAGCCTCATCCTTGCGTCCAGCTTTAGAAATGGGGGTGGTAAACGAAATAAGCTGCGGAGGATTTGTCACAATGAGCAGTGAAAAAGATTGTAGAACCACGGCCGAGACGGGATTGGGCGCTGGCAAATGCAAGGACAGATTGCGCATACTGGTTTTCTTACGCTTTGGAGAGTCATTTAACAGCTTTAAGCTGCTAAATTCGCTCTTCACAGCATTGATTTCATTGTAGAGTTTACAAAAACCAGATGACAATTTCTTCAATTTATCCTTGGTTTGCCTCATAAACACTCGTAACATAAACATAAACACTCTCGGCAAGATCTAAGAGAATTAAGCACTACACAAATACACGTATCACTTGTACGCGAGACAGAGATAGATGCGAGCGCGAATAAAAGATATTAGAAAAAAAGAGAGCGGAAGAGCCAACAGCACTGCACATACAACAACAATGTTGCTTTTGTATAGTTAATTAAACAAAAACGCAATGACAAAAATTTAAATGACTGAATAATGTCAGTAGTTATTGCTTTATTAATAGCTGAATTTTATGGCAGGCGCGGTGAGCTTAAAACTGAAACAAAAGAAATTATGCAGAAGCACAGAAAAACACGTCTATCCACGATGAAGAAAGAAGCGAAGAATTCATGTGTAGGAAATCCTTAGAAGTCCAGAGAGTTAAAAGTGCGTGTACATCATTATTCTTTGCGGCGAGAATTGCTCGTTTGGGAAAACATTTTCAATAAGAATTAATTAAGTGCCTACAAATTGGCAAAAGTCGTTGGTAAGAGTAATTAATCCACTCGTCGCACCAACTGGGACTTTTCCACTCCCAACAGTTAACCACTGTTTGGAAAATTGTGGAGCACTTTGATCATTTTGATGTTGAACTCTCATATTTGTGGTTAGCGATAATGTCTTTACATTATTCCACAAAGGTGATGCCTTCAGTCAAGCATTTAATTAATCTTGTAACGAACACGCGCGAGTCGGAGGGCACTCTCTGTCTTACTAACAAGTGGCTCGGCTGAGCTCAGGGAAAATGGGGGTGGTCGTGGTGCTCTCCCAACGAGCGCTACATAAATAAAACGAAGACAGTATGTAAAACTTTCAAACAACTCAGCAGTTTTAGCCATTTATCGGCTGTTTTACCATAGCCTTAGGTGCCCAAACAAGTAAGCTCAGCAAGTTATTTTTCAATACAAATTTCTATTCAATTCAAATTTCAAAACAATTTTCAAATTATATGGATTGTTAATGGAAACCTATAATAGTAATAATTAGTGTGTAAATATTGGTACCTGTAATTGGATCGACCATCTTCAACTTGATGTCGTATCCGTCTTGCCCTTGCCAATAAATGATTGGATATTGTAACGCATCGTACAAATAATTTGTCTCATCTACACGATACATGATATTGCTTCTTCGCTGAACGATAATATCTCGTGTTGTAATTAATATCATTAACGGTCGGTGCAGTGTATCTACGCACATGTTCACCTGTTGGGGTATGATCCGCTCATATGACAAATTTGTTAATGCTGTTTTGAACCTATTAACATCCAATGCTGTTTTGAACATATGAACAACAGCGTTTTTAGCTGGAAAGAATGCTTGCAACTGTTCAATAATTCGTCACTCTAACTGTTCTGTTCCCTGTATATTGCACCGCACATTCACCTGATCCACCATCGACGAAATGATCTTGTGCTGATCCATTGAACCATGCAAATGATATATTTGTCCTTGGATCTGTGATGGCAAACAAACATTGGTTGAAGGATACGGTGTGACTATGTGTTGCAATTGATTGTGTTGGTCTGATTTTTTTTTTCTTTTTTGTATTCGCTTCATTTGAAAATGAAAGATAAATAGATAAATAAATTAAACACGATAAAAAAATAACAATTAACAATAGTTTAAGATTAAAAGAAAGAAAAAGAATAGTGATGCCAAAGAAACAATCTTGCGTTACTAGTGAGGTGTATTGCATCGCTGGATGCTGGCAGGCCATCTACGGTCCACTTGAGTTGCTCTCTCTTTCCAACCGCCATAGCCTGGATATCACCTGCGAAACTGCACACTGTAACCAGCTTTTACACCTCTTTAACATAACATTCGTCAACCGTCAACGCGATCGGTCGTATTTTGTCGCGCTCCGCAAATTCTTCTTACAATAAAACAAGTGACAGGGCTCTCAGTCGCCACAGAGACGCCCAATCACAATTATATTTTTATTTGTAAATACAAATAGCAATACTTAGTAAATATCTAAATTTACTAGTAATGCCAAAGTGTAAAGAGATTAACTCAAGCCTTTCGTCACTAGACTCTCGCCAGCAGAAGCTACAAGAACAAATTCTTCAGCACCAAAACGAGCGTCCTCTATACAACGCAACAATGCATATTTCTCAATAGTGTCTCCGACTACCACAACAACAACAAGCGCTGAATCCAAAAGTGCAACTACGAGCAAACTACTTACGCCAACCAGCAACAACAATTTGTCATGAAGCGCCCAATGCGCTTCACCCTCAAATTCGCTGACAGCTGAAGTGTTAATTGGGTCATTGGGTTCGCCGACCGTCGTCAGCGCGCTCACAACAACAACAAATGCAGCTACTGCTCCAACAACAACTGTAACAGCAGCAACGTCTGCAATACCTCCGATCACCGTCCAGCAGACTACCTCAACAAAAACTGCCCAACCAGTGACGGTGAATCCAAAGTCACCTGTTCAGACTGGTATGGACAGATATATTAATATAAACAAGCGAAAGCTTAGCCCTCATACAAAAAGGGGCAACACTCCCAAAATGTCGAAAAACAACATTGTTGAACGAAAAGCTTTGGAAAGCAATAGATTCCAAATATTGGCAAATCAGCCGGAATCCCAAGAAGGAGTTTCCCAAATTAAACCCTCTGTAGCCAAGCCACCACCATTCTATATCCGTGGTGTAAGCTGCACTTCACTGGTGCCAAAACTGGTAGCGCTTGTTGGTCAAAACAACTTTTATGTGACACCACTCAATAGGGGTAACATAAAAGAGACCAAAGTGCAAGCCAAAAGTGAAGAATTCTATCGTACTATTGAAAAGTACTTTAGAAAGGAAAGTGTGAATTTCTACACATTCCAACTGAAGAGTGCCAGAGGCCTTCAAGTGGTTATCAAAGGCATTGAACCAACGGTTCCGACGCAGGAAATAGTGGAAGCATTGGACGAGAAGGGCTTTGAGGTAAAGTCCGTCTCAAACATACTGAACAGAAATAAAGTGCCGCAACCTCTATTCAAAGTGGAGTTACAGCCCACATGTGATAAAAAACTCAAACCTAACACAGTGCACCCTATATACAATCTTCAACTTCTGCTACATCGCAGAATTACTGTCGAAGCGCCGCATAAGGGGACACAACCGGTACAATGCACTAATTGTCAGGAGTTTGGGCACACAAAGTCCTTCTGCAGCCTTCGCCCAGTTTGCGTTGGCTGTGGACAAACTCAAAAAGATACAAGGAAGTGCGGCAATTGTGGTGGTAATCATACAGCGAACTACAGAGGATGCCCTGTTTATAAAGAACTCAAGGCCCGGCTCAACGCGAAGAAATCAACGGCTCGTATCCAGGGCTCGGCACTAATTCCCTCTCAAACAACACCGGGAATATTTTTCTCAAGAGCCGTAAGGTCAACAGCGACTCCAATAACAACTACTCCCGGAGTAACTTTTACAAGCGTGCTGCGCAATGGAAATGCACAGCCCACTCAAAAGGTAGATCCCGCTACCATTCAATCTAACGCAGCCCCAAGTCCATCCGTACTTGGCCAGCAACCCGAACGGGATCGAAACGTTGTTAATCTCGTTCAACCAAAACATGACAAATTTCATGACGTTCATGCTAAATTGCATGCAGGAACTGATGCGGAATCAGAACCTGCTTATTCAAAAGCTAATGGACAATAACAAATAATGTCAGCACTACATATAGGCCTCTGGAATCCAAACGGCATTTCCAAGCACAAACAAGAATTGTCACTGTTTCTGGACTCAAATGATATTGATATTATGCTGTTAAACACACCTAACAAACAAAAACAACTTTCAAATACCCAAATATGCATTCTACGCAACAAATCACCCAGACGGCAAGGCTCACGGAGGAACTGGTATCCTAATCAAAAACCGGATTAAACACTGTCTCCACAATGGATTTGCCAAACAATACCTACAAGCAACTTCAATAAGTGTCCAAACCACTTTCGGCAGTACAACCGTGGCTGCACTTTACTGCCCACCACGATTCTCAATCTCTGAAAAAGAGTTTACTGATTTCTTCCATACACTCAGAGTACGATTTATTGCTGCAGGAGACTACAACGCCAAGCTCCCTCATTGGGGATCCCGCCTAGTAAATCCTAAAGGCAAACAGCTGTATAACACAATCATCAACCCAGCAAACAAAATGGGCTATGCCTCACCGAATAAGCCCACGTACTGGCCAGCAGATCCACGCAAGCTCCCAGATCTAATAGACTTTGCAATCACCAGGGGAATCGCGCACAATTGCATAACGGCAGAGACACTAGCAGAATTGTCATCGGACCACTCGCCAGTAGTTTTCACTATATTAACAGAAGCACAAATAATAAAGCAACCACTCGGGCTAACAAATTGGAAAACAAACTGGCTCAGATTTAAAAAATACATAAGCACCCATATCGAGCTGAATCCCAAACTGGACGACGAAAAAGACATCGAGCTTTGCACCTCTGCACTAGAGTCGACGCTTATTGAAGCAGCAGATATCTCTACCCCGATTATCAGTCACACCCAGGAAAAACACAAGTCCAACAACCGACTAATTGAACTACTTCTAGCAGACAAAAGACGGCTCAGGCGAGAATGGCAAATGTCTCGATCTCCGGCAGCAAAACAACGCCTAAAGGCAGCTTCGCGAACTCTAGCAAAGGCGCTTAGGCAGGAAGAAGCAAGGACACAGCGGCTGTGCATCGAGAAGCTCTCCCCTATCAGCACTAAATATCCGCTGTGGAAAGCACATCCAACCATAACTGCTCCAGCCGAGATAATTTCACCTATACGATACCCAACTGGCAAATGGGCCCGTTCAGACGAAGAAAGAGTACTCACCTTTGCAGCTCATGTAAAAACGGTCTTTCTGCCAAATCCGTCAACAAACTCTTTTTAGCTCCCCACCGTGCGCACCACAATGGAAAGTGAGCCACCGAAATTCCAAGCGGAGGAAATTTCTGCAATTATTAAAAACTATCTTAACCCAAGAAAGACAAAATAAACCCGAAAATGATCCAAACACTCCCTATCTGTGCCGTCCGACCCATCTGCAAACTCTTTAACGCGATAGTAAAAACTGGTCACTTTCCCATAAGTTGGAAAAAATCAGTAATCATAATGATCCCAAAACCCGGTAAGGACAAAACACAGCCAACATCATACAGACCCATCAGTTTATTACCAAGTCTTTCAAAATTACTTGAGAAAGTCCTACAACTCCGTATAAATACAATCTTGGTTAACCAAAATATAACCCCACATCATCTGTTTGGCTTCCGTGAAAAGCATGGCACAATTGAGCAAGTCAACCGTATCACCTCAGAGATCCCCACAACATTCGAGCAAAAAGAATATTGCACAGCAATTTTTCTCGATGTCGCCCAAGCCTTTGACCGAGTCTGGATTGACGGCCTGATATATAAAATAAAAGCGACGCTCCCACAATACACACACAGGCTAATGGAATCTTATCTATCCAACCGAAAATTCGCTGTACGATGTAATAGCTTCACCTCTAAGGACTTCGAATCAAAAGCAGGTGTACCTTAAGGCAGCGTGCTGGGTCCAACACTTTATATTTTTTTATAGTATAAGACTGCTACATCCGTGTATATATCGAAGCCAAGAAAAGGCAACTAAAGCTTAAAGCAATCGGTCTACATTGGCTTATCAACGCGCGATCTCCCCTATTTTTGGAATTCAAAGTTCTCCTCTTCAAGTCGGTATTAAAGCCCATCTGGACATACGGCTCTGCACTGTGGGGAAACGCAACCATGAGCAACATCGCAACCATACAAAGGGCACAATCCAAGGTTCTCAGAACCATCACGGGAGCACCTTGGTATAACCGAAATGAAAATGTACAGAAAGACCTACACATTCCTAGCTTAATAACCGAAATAAAGGTACAACAGCTTAAGTACACCGCTAAACTGCAGGCACACCCGAATACCCTGGCCAAATCATTAACCCGAGTACGTGTAAGTACTCGTCTTCAACGAAACGACCTCCCAACCCTCTAGTAATCAATCAGGTCCATAGTTCAATGTAGCATCTTTCAGATGTTAGGTTATGTGTTAGATTAAGATAAACATAGAAAATTGTTGTTAGTCTTATAAGCCTATATAAGAGATCCAACAAACAAATAAAACGTTCAAAAAAAAAAATTATTAGTAGCTAAGGATTTGCCACATGCCTCCCCATTGCACGCCGTTAAGCCATGAACCTTGGGCACACAAATAGGATGTGCTCCAGGGTCTGGATCGTGCCATGCTGGCAACTAGGGC
This sequence comes from Drosophila austrosaltans, assembly GCA_035045865.1. Lineage (NCBI taxonomy): Eukaryota > Metazoa > Arthropoda > Insecta > Diptera > Drosophilidae > Drosophila > Drosophila austrosaltans. The sequence goes on from JAWNOQ010000003.1 coordinate 10,998,653, forward strand.
AATTTGGGCTGACATCGTGCCCAAATTTGATAAGATAGCTGTGAAAACAGCCATTACCAGTGACCTCGCCAAATTTCCGGTTGAGCCACGACTCAATATTGGGAATGAGTTGCCAGGTCTATCTTCCATTGTTCGCTGAGCACAAGCGTCGCTGCCTTTCATCCATGCTAATAATCCTGGCGCGGGCTGTGGATTTTTGAAGCCCTGTGGGCTTAAATGAGCAATATGCCTTTCTCTTTACCTATACTGCGCCTCCCGAACAAGCAGGTTAATAGGGATCACACCTGCAATCACTAGAGCTGCCTCTGCTGAAATGGTGCGGAAGCCACAGAGAGACGGTATGCAGCTTGCAGCAAACGGCGGCTCTGTTTCGTGTTGAGCAAAAGTCTGCACAGTGATCTTGTCAACTCGGCTGCCCTCTGGCTAACGATGCGTAAGTGCTCCAAACCCAGGTACTTTATTGACTTGCAATTTAATTATTAATAATTCCTGTTGCTACTGTCTTTCTGATGCTAATTAGAACAGTCCCAGTTTTTTCAACGGCTAACTGTAGTCCTGCAGCGGTCAGCCATCGTTTTCTGCCCCGCGTCATTGAGTAGCAGGCCCAAGACGGAGCCCTAAGGGACTCCTCCACGCACAGTGTATGAATTCGTTCCATACCATAGAACGCGATTCCGAAAATAGTACCTGGTTATCAGTATAAGATATTCTGGCACTTGATAGTTGGATTGAGGCTGTAGAATGTAGTTAAAGTCATTCCAGGGTGGTAACTAAGCAGTACTTTTTTGTCCGCCCTTCTAGCGTCCTTCTATGGCCTTGGCAATGGAAAGTGCGTCGACTGACGATTTAGATTTCCTGAACCTGAAAACTGGAGTACGGTGTCTAATGTAGCCTCTTCGGATGGACCTATTGGAGTCGCATGCATGCGTAACTGCTTGCGTTAGCAGTTGTGAGCTACAAGCTGCATTATCTGCCAATTCTGCAATTGCCAACGTCGCAGAAGATATATTTGGATTGAAAGTTTCAATCCTATACCTTATATTGTTGTTACTCTACTCTTAAGTGCTTTGGCCATCCCGTCTGTCTATGGTCTGAAAAAGTGGTGATCGCTTTCGGTGTAGTGTCTGCAGAGATTCCAAGTCGCGTGCTGGGATTAAAGATGTGCTCCTCTCCTGTGTTGAGTCATCCGCAATGACTATTTTTGGATTTGCTCTAGCATCAGCTGCGATACTATCCATCAATTTTTTAATTCGCTGATTCGTAAACTAGGTGGAGCGTAGCAGCTAATTAGGCACAAGTCTCCAATTTCGGCTCTGATGAAACCTTGCGCAGAGTAAACAGCTTCATGTTTTGCCTGCAGGCCCATATTGCGGCCTTCCGCGTGTAGTCGACTCCCCAAGTACTACCTGCGCCGGTTTTAAAGGGCTCGCTAAGAATGGCTATATCTACATCTAGGTCTCTTACCGTCTGTTTCAACAGGTCATAGGCCGCTGCGCAGTCATTAAAATTAAGTTGCAATAACTTCATTTTAAAGCTGGTGTTGAAACGAGAGTACTAGCTATGGAGCAACTTTTGCTGCCTGCTAGGTGACGAGTCTCAGCTCGGTTTTCTGCTACACAGTTGAAGCAATTTGGTTCGTTCTTGCACGTAGCAATTTTGTGGCCGGGCTGACCACATTTATTTGCAGCAGTTGTAGCGATCCATGGAAGCAGTGTGACCAAAATTGAAGCACCTCTAGCATCTTTCTTGTGCAGCCCGCGCCAGAATGCGACAGCTGGACCATCCCACTCGGATGGATATGAGTTTGATCAATTCCGTTGCATCATCCTGTAACACGGCCACTATTTCAGTTTACGTTTCCCCATAAAAGTATTTCATCGCTTTTACCGACACTGAGTTAGAGTTGTGTGCCAATTTATCGAAAATAGCAGCCAATTTATCGAAAAATTTCGCCGTTTTAAAGACCATCATCCCTTCTGGTGACCAATCAGTTTTGATGATGATGACATCTAGCCTGGCATGGCTTTCTGTGGCTTTGACTTTACGCTTATTGTCTACTTGCTGCCATTCAGTGCTTTTATCGACTGCCGCCGGCTGTACAACTGGCGATGGAGGAACGTTTTGACTGCGCACTGTTTCGAATCTTCTTCGGTGGTGTCTTACGTTCATTAATTGTTTCCTCTCTTGACCTCTTAGCTGAGTCCTTAACGGATCCTTTCTTTTGAAGAACTTTAGCCTCCGGCGAGGTCTGCGTAGCTTTTACACCCATGGACGGTTTATGGGTCAGTTCACCAGCTAGTGCTTCGAGACACAGCATTTCTTGCATTTGCGATGGCGTTCATCGTGCTCTGGTTGATATAACTTTTGGTTTTCCATCCTCTTTTTTTTATAAGCTGCTTTTCGTTTGGAATAAAACCATACCAAGTTCATCCAATTCAGGGATGTGTAAAGTCAATCGATGTGGCTGCTTCAAGACTGCCGGGAGGTGGTGCAGCTGCAGCAGTTGAAACTAGGCTGTTGGGCTACGGTGACTCCTTTAATTTTGGTCGCTTGCCAAAGATAAACTCCTCGTGACTCCTCGTTTAAGTCAATTCCGTTCAAACGGTGCTGACGGTCCATAGAAGCAGCAAACTTTTCCATGTTGCAACAAACAAGATAAATACAAATTTGAATGCAACTTAGCCGCTGTAGTTATGTCCTCACTCCTTTTTAGAATTTCGAAAAAACACAGGGGTTTTCGATCAGAGACTCCGCTTTGTGTGATGTCAGATGTTATTCTGCTTTTATTTATTGAATTGAGAGTTTTGATTAAGCTAAAATACAAATATCTTAGTCAGCTATTTTGGATAGTAGTGTATGTATGTATGAGCAATCAGTTGGTCAGCCTTGCAAAGTGCTTGCTCAGCATTTACTCTTTCGGTCAGCATTGCAATATCCGATTGAGTTTCGAGTGTGCTAGTTTTGTTAATTTCTTCATATGGTTGCTTCATACATTTATATTGTACTGTTTATGTATATTCATTCATAATGACAAGTGTTGAATAATCTATTTAATACGCTACAGAATATATTACACCAAAAAGTTTGAGATTGGCCGCTACCTGGAGGACTGGGGGTCCTACTAACGAACGCCGCTTACCAGCACTAGAACGCTATCAGTGTTGTTTTAGGCCAAATTAGAAATAAGCACAAGCACAAGAAAATCGGATCGGATTGTAGAAAAGATGATATTTTCTCACCCACACAGATAGTGCACACTCTGATGTTCGTCCACTTCATATTTTGGCCTATGGATAGACTAATTTACACAGTTCAGCTTACCACCTTAAGGAAAAATGCCTGCTTTCCAATGTTTCCAATTAAACTGTTAGGAAACGAATAACTTTAAAGTCAGTTTCAAAATTATCGTCAAAAATTTAAAATTTCACAGCATACTATGTTTCAGAGGTGGCGCTGATGATTTTCTCGGTTTTACTGCTTTTCTTAAAATTTTTTCCTGAATTTTCTTGGCTATAAACGGAGCCCGAAACCTTTCCAACAAATTCTAAAATTGAAATTATTGAATAGTATCATTCGTTGGATGTTACGGATAGTTCGTGTTTAAGTAAAAACGCAAGAAGAATTGCAGGGTGTAAATGTATATTTATTTATATTTTATTATTTACCAGCTAACCCGGCGAACTTCTTACCGCCTAACAGTCAAAGAATGTCGTGTTAACTTTTAGCTGAACTAATTAAGGCTTTGATAAACGTAATACAATAATACAATAATACAATGCAATATTAATATAATAAATGAGAAATTATCAGCAGATAGATCGTTCAACAATGCAACTCTCATATTTACAGACATTTGAAGTTTGTTTACATATCGCCACAGATTTGATGCTTTGAGGCAAGCGTTTATTTCGTTGGCAGGAGTATATCTTGGAGTTACTGGTAGTGTTTGTCGAAAATTGCCAGATAATAAAATCATTGAACCACCAAAACATCTCGAGTCATTGCGCAGATCTTTTAATGTTCGGTCTAGTGCTTCCAGTGCGCGATTGTGCGCCATTTTGCGGTCGTCCCATATGATAATTTTTGATGCTACTTAAACTTTTGTCATCGCAAAGTGTTTCGAAATGTTACATGTCGGTTGTTCAGTAGTTTGAAGATTTAATGGCAATTTTAACGCTGAGTGAGCCGTACGGCATCCGTCTAACAATGTAGCCACTATTCCAGAAGAAGCGATTGCTTCCGCAATTTCGGATCTCGCACGTACAGTGGCCAAAATCAATGACATGAGGAATGTCTTCCCAGTTCCACTTGGGGCATCCAAAAAAAAATAAGCCACCATTTCCATCATCAATTGCATTAATCAGTGTATCGTAGACTTCCCTCTGCTTAGGATTCAACAGTGGTACATTCGTTTGAACTGATTGGATTAGTTCATGTGGATCATATTCACGTTAACGTTCTAATTCTCTATTAAATGCGTCATTCACTCCTCGATCTGGCGCTGGCATTCCTAACCTAACTAACAAACTGCCGCATATGAGGTAACACATATCTTCGATCAAGAGCAAGACCTGGTTATGCATCTCCTGATTCGCCTCAAGATCGGGATTTCTTGAGCTTACACGAATTCGATTTAAAATGTTTTCTGACATGTTATTCTTGTATTTGTTCCACAGGTCACGTGGGTTCGATGTATGGGTTCGAAGCATGTTGAAATGATGATTGCAAATAATGTGCGTATCTGACTTGGAGATGCAGAAATAATTGCTTCAGCGATTGTCGCGTCCCAATGAGTATCGTTTTCAAGCAAATTCAGCTTTTGACATGCTGCACGAAATGTGGGACACACTATACCATTAACAAAAAGTGATTTAAATAATGTTGGCCCTCGGACATGTACCAGCAACAACCGCAAATAGAAACATTCATCATTCTTCGGATGAACTGTGTAAATACGACCAAGAGCATCAGCAGAACTCATATCTGGATGCCCAGAAACTGCATCGCCTTGCTTCCGACGTTAAAATTTCTTCGATGTAGCGTTCCAAGTGTATTAACGTGGCAATTCCGAGTAAAGCAACGTTCGTGCGAACGGATCGTTTTGACAAATCGCAAAGAAACTGGTCAGTTTTGTCGCTGACAAATCTTGGAGAATTGCTCTTTTTGTAGCTGTGTTGATCCCTTAAGCCGGTCAAGTTGTTCTTCCATATTGTTCATGAAGTATATTTGCAAGAATTTGTGCTGTGCATCTTCAGTAGGTTACAATGATCCAATGCGATGGCAAATCTGGCCTTGAATCTGTAAACAAACTCTTTTTACAGAAATCTAACAAACTACATTCCAATTTTTTTTACCTTAAATGTCGGATTATATCCGTGTTCTTCAATAATTTCCACCCCAAATGAAGTCATTTGGAAAAAGGCAATGTGTTTTTGAGTGTTCGCTAGAAAATGTCGTGATTCTAGTGTTTCGCCATAAAGCAGGGAACGCAATGGCTCTGGTGGCGGGAGCACTGATGGCAATGTCACTTTACCACTAAGGCAGCACGAACCGGGCGTTTCACCAGCAAACTTCAATGTGCCACAATGCTGGCGAACAACGTCCATTGGACCAATGCAAACTAAACAATGCAAGGCGAAGTCAATGGTGCAATCATATCGAAACGCTGCTCGATTCTAATCTATACTTGAACCATTTCTTCTTGCACTTCGAAGATTATTCCTCTGTTCATCATTACGATAAGCTCGATGATTTCTCGTTTCATGGACTTCATCTCTTTGAGAAGCACGAATTAAGGCCCTTCTTTGCTCCATACTAACGCGGCGCTCTTCTCGGGCGATTTTTCGTTCTTCGTCAGATAAGAGACTAGCGATATTCCGTTGCCTAATTGCATTATGAGTCCGCTGGGAAAGATTAGATCTTCTAGGAAGCGGCATTTTTTTTAATGGTAATACTGAATATACAATCGCTTATAATTTACACAAATTAATGCCTAAGACAATTTTTAATTTTGACATATATATCAACGGTAATCTGATGAAACAATCTGTTGAACTTTAAAATCTGCATTTCCGTCATTTAGACAATTTTTCAGTATTTTTAAGATATATTCTGCTAATCGGGGCGGAGACAAATCCAACAAATCAAAAACCATGAAAATTGGTCCAGCAGATCGCGAGTTACATATAAGTGTTGAAACAAAACCGACTTTCTTTTATATAGATAACATGTAAATGCCCCTAGAACATAATCTAGTGGCATAGGGCTGTCGCAACCAACACTTGAATTGGGTGGACCACGAAGGTTGAGAATTGTATTGTAGTTGAGGGCCAAAGACACAGCAATGCTCACCCGTTGCTTACAGATATTGAATTCTAATTAGCCTAAGAACTAGACTCTACTTATATAGGTCCCGCTGCATAGGTCATTCTAGCTCCACCTTTCATTACGTAGCTGCTAGGTCAGCAACTGATTGATTATTGCTGACCCTAGCAGGGGTACTCAATGAATTGTTAGTCAATAACTGCTATGAGAGGGTTACCCGAGATTTACTTATTAGTTATGGGTCACATGTGTTTACAATAAGGGAGTTATTTGCTATTATTTAGTTACTATAATTGGGGTAATATTTGTGTAGAATGTAGTGGTGTTTTGTGAACTTATATCTATTTAAACCAAGCACCAACATACTCCCGGCCGTTGAACACTTGTTCAACATTACTCTACGTTGATCTCGAATTCCTGTGAACTGGATGCCTGTAGTTTGTTAGATTCTCTTCTTTCTTTTTTTTGGGTCATCATATGTTTGGCCTGGTTGAAGGTTGACGGGTCTCTTTGTACTCCACACCTTTTTGTTGCCAGCGCTGCATATGTGTCTAATAGTTGATTGCTTAAACTCTCTAGTTCCTGAAAGCCCAATTGCAAAATATTGTTCATCAAGGTGGCCTTCGTTATATATGGTACTGTGCCAGATGAGAAGTTACCAAATCTTACATATCATAATTTCAGCAATACGGCAGTTTCCACACGGTGACCAGAAACTTGAAATGCGGGGTGTTTTAGTGTGCACCCTGGATCCATGAATAGATTAATGGTCACGCTGATCATGTTGTCATCGCATACTGCTGATAGTTCCTTCGGCGATTTTGTCGCAAATATCCAGCGATTTTTGTAATGCAGGTCGTACCATACAAACGGCTTGTTGGTTTGCTTGATATGGCACATTGATGAAGTCTTTTCTCTAAACAATTGAAACTCGCAGCTACTATTAGTAGTGAAAGTTTTTTGTTTGTCGAAACTCTGCCTTTACCACTGAAGAAACTTTATTGCATCTGATAGTGTATTTGATAGGTTACTCATTTGCTGATCCAATTGTACAGTTGAGTCAATGATTGATGTCTGATTTCGCATCAATATCAGTAAATATTTTTCATTGACTTTCACCTTTTTGATCTTTTGTGACATTTCTTCCGCGTATTCTGAGTGCAGAATGCCAAAACATGCCGTTGCATCGCAAAACATGGTTCTGGTGGAGATAGTTGTGAAGACATGTCTCCTACTCGTGTTAATCCGTTGGCATATGACTCAATTTCTTCCAAATAAATCATAATACGCAATAATGGTCCAGTCAGATCCAGTAAATTGAGGTGTTCCAATTTTTTCCTAGTATATGCCTGGTTTATCGTCAATTTGTGTTATGTTTACTGACTGCGCAAGAGCCAGTGATAGCATAAATAACATCATTAAAATTGTTACTGCTAGAATTGGTAGTACTGTAGCGATGCGTTTTGGCTTTGGTTCGCTATGCTCCTCCATGTTTTTGGTTGTTTGCCCATTATCTTCCTCTGAACTGTTCAATTTTCGCTTTTCGCCTGGCTCTGCGTTTGGAAGTAGTGAAGCCAGTTTGTGAATCAATCGTTTGAAGATTCCTTTAGCAGTTTTTACATCCACCACCCTCACATATCCATCGGGACCAGGGTATTTCTTGATGATTCGTCCAATTGGCCATTGTAGCATTGGCACGTTGTCTTCTTTTAGGATCACCATCATTCCTTCCTTGACCTGGCGTCAGGGCGGTCAAATCATTTGGGTCATTTGAGTTTGGTGTTAATGGCCGTGAGTTGAGTACTGCTTCCACATTAGCAATGATTGTTGACAGCTGTTCGAATGTTAAATTCGCTGTTGACACATTCTTAAGGATCAGGTGTTTGGCTGATTTTACTGCTGCCTCCCATAAGCCTCCGAAATGTGGTGAACGTGGCGGAATGAATTTGAACTGTACTCCTTTTTGAATGCAAAATTGAAAAATAGCACTTGAGGCCTTCTCGGAGTGGATTGACTCACTCAGTTCCTTCAATTGGTTGTGCGCTCCTACAAAGTTTGTAGCATTGCCACAATGGAGCATTTGACATTTTCCCCGTCTTCATATGAAGCGCTGTAGTGCGCCCAAAAATGAGGATGTGGATAAGTCGCCCACCAGTTCCAAATGTATAGCCTTAGTTGCAAAGCATACAAACACTGCTATGTATGCCTTGTCTGGCCTTTTTCCTCTCACCTTGTGGTGAATCCAGAGCGGTCCGCAGTAGTAAACACCTGCGTTGAGGAACGGTCGAGCTTGTGAGACAAGATGCTCCGGTAGGTCTCCCATCACTTGTTTGTGGCCGAAATCTTGTGCACCTTACACAGTTTTGGATTACATTTCTGATCATTGACTTGATCTTGATAATGTGATAATGCTGTCGAGCAATACCACGAAGAGCCTCTTGCCCGCAATGCATGTTTTCTTCTTGTAGCTTCTGCAGAATCATCTTTACAATAGGATCCCCGTAAGGAAGCAAATACGGGTTCCTTGTATCCCTTGGTACGGGAGCTTGTTGCAATCTCGTTGCTACTCAAATGGTAGAGTTTTCGTCCAATACTAGTGGTAATGTTGCAACACAGCTTTTACTATGGAGTGGTTGTTCTGGACGTTGCCTCAGGTGACGCAACTCATAAGCGTATTCTGATTCTTGGATCTGTTTGATGATGATCCTACGTGCTTCCTCCAATTCCTCTACTTCAAGCTGCGTTGTTGCACGCCTGTTAAGCTTGCCTAAAAAAATAAACCTCGGTAGAATGAATTCTTGTGGTTTATTTTATATATCCACGCATCATCCATTTCGTTTTGAACCTTGTTCTTCACTGCTGCCCTGCTCAATACCTTGGTTTTCCGTTCTGAAGTATCAGCCGTATGTTCCGATGGTTTGAAAGGTGCTGGCCAGCGGGATCGTGGCCCGTGCAAGTATAATGGTCCATGTAGCCATAAATTGTGCGTGTTTAGTTGAGATGCCGGTATCCCTTTTGATAGAACATCTGCAGCGTTCAGGGCTGACGATACATGCCGCCATTGTGTTTGATTGGAGACAGCATGTATTTTTGTGAGTCTATTTGCCACACACGTATGAAAATTAGATGCTCGAGAGTTAATCCATGACAATACAATTGTTGAATCTGACCATAGAACTGCTTCAACATTTTCTGCTTCCATTTGGAAATCGTGTCGAACTCTGTTTGTAAGTTCTGCTCCCAGCACTGCTGCATATAGCTCAAGACGCGGCAATGATTGTTTTTCCAATGGAGCTACTCGTGACTTTGCGCATAGTAGTCTCACGGAAATTTGTCCGTTTTTGTATGCAGCCCGGATGTATACAGCAGCTCCTTTTCTGAAGCATCTACAAAGGTGTGTATTTGACGCGAAGTTGGCACCTTTCTGCCGTATATGTGCCTGGGCATTTGCATTTGATTCAATTCTTGCAAATCCGCACGATATGCCTCCCACTGATTTTCCAGATTGGCTGGTAAATCTGCATCCATTTCCGATTTTTTGGACGCAAAGTGTTGGAGTAGGATTTTGGAACGTACTACCACAGGCGCAAATAGTCCCAATGGATCAAATATTTGCCCTATTTCTGATAGGATTACACGTCTTGTGTTTCGTCTCAGGTGTCGCTGAGCCTTTCCACAAAGCTTGTCCTCTTTAGGCATCCAAGTTATGCCTAAAGTTTTCACACTTAATTGTTTCAGTGTATCACCTAAATTAATGCTGCTGCATATGTCGTCCCTTAGGATGTCCTTTAGTAGCTGTGCATTGTTTGAGCACCATTTTCTCAGATTGAATCCGGCTGGTTTAAGGATTTTAACCAGTTGTTGTCTGATTTGCAGTGCTTCTGCCAAGCTGTCTGCTCCGGTAAGGCAATCATCCACTTAGAAGTCATCTTTTAGTGTTGTTGCTCCAGCGGCAAATTTTTCCTTGTTTTTAATTGCCAAATACTCCAAACTTTTTGTTGCGAGGAACGGAGCCGACGTTGTTCCATATGTGACTGTCTTCAAACGATAATATTTAAGTTTCTCGTTTGGGCTGTATCTCCAGACAATCATTTGGTTGAAGTGATCATCTGGATTAATCCACACCTGCCGGTACATTTTCTCTATATCCGCAGTAAAGACATATTATGTGTCCAGCTGACTTTGTACCACTGGTCCTGGGTACAAGATATCATTCAAGGATTTTCCCGAAGATGTCTTAGATAAAGCATCAAATACCACTCTTAGTTTTGTTGTGGTGCTTTCAGGTTTAAGTACACAATGATGAGGTATGAAGTAATGCTGCTTTGGTATTCTTTCTTGCAATACTTCTCCCATGTGTCCAAGCTGTTCATATTACTTCATGAATTTCACATATTCTGCCTTTATTTCTGGGCTCATCCTATTTTCAAGTTATAGGAATCTCCTAACAGCCACATCACGAGACTCCCCCAACGATGAAGAGTCTTCAGCAAATGGCAGTTTTACAATCAATCTTCCATCTGCACCTTTATGTAAATTGTCCAAGAAATGCTTTTCGCAATATTCTTCCTCGGGACCTTTGTATATTTTTTCAGGTATCCAGTTTCCGGAATCGCTCCAATAGTTCATCAGGCTTGATTGCCACCATACACGTTTTACTTGTCCATGTAGTAGAATTGAGAAATGGTGATCTGCTCCTAGTAAAAAATCTATTTTACTAGTCTTGTTAAAGTTGGGTTCTGCCAGGTGTATGTTTTTTGGCAGGTCAAACATTTGCGTAATTGCTTCTGTGGGTTGATCTGCAACAATGTGCGGTAAACCAAAGGCCGCGATTCTTGTACTGAAATCGGTGTATTTTGATTTCACAAGTACATTTACTCTTGACCTGCTGAGTTGTGGTTGTCCTCCAACTCCTTCAATTCTTAGCGATGCCTTTTCTATTTTTAAAGATAATTGTTTTACTAGTCTCTCTGAGATTAGATTGACTTGGGAGCCACTGTCTAAGAGCGCACGAAATTCTCCTTCTCGCTCATTGGTCCCTTTAACAATTACCCTGGCTGTCGCTAGTAGGGTATAATTTTTATTACTTCCATATGTGGACGCAGCTGAGGCCGTTGTTGTTACATTTGGTTTCAAGTTGTTGTTTCCCAAATGTAACAATGTATTGTGTTTTTTATCGCATTTCAAACAGCATCAGAATAAGTTTTGAATTTATCACACTGAAACAGTTTGTGCTTCAACATACTACAGAACGGACATGAAGATGAGTTTGTGCCAGATGCTGATGCACATATTTTTTGCCTTTCTCTGGTTTGCTTGGTACCAATCGCCTCTAGGGCAAGAGAACGTTGTTCCAAAAATGCAAGGAATTTCTGGGTCTTCCGCAATTCCATTGTATCGGAAAGAGATTGTTCATATAAAGTGTGGGTAAGTCTATCAAATTTTCGCGTCATATGGAAAATTATAATAGACTCCCAAGTTTCCGTATCAATGCCTGTATTCTTTAAGGCTTGCAATGATTCATGAATATTATCATGAAGATTCTTTATTGACAGGGCGTCGTTTCCAATGTTTGGATGATCAAATAATTTTTCGAACACTGCTGTAACCAACACACGCTTATTGCTGAATCGTTCTTGCAGCATTTTCCAAGCCGTGTCATAATTAACTTCTGTTAATTCCTGGTGCCTTATTAACCTTTCCGCTTCTCCGGAAAGATTTGCCTTTAGGTACCACATTTTCTGTATCGCAGGCACGTTTGACTCATGCACCGTCTTTGCAAAGATGTCATGAAATTGTTGCCATTTCAAATAGTTTCCATCAAAAATTGGGGATAGATATTTTTCGTAATTGGAGTGCCGACCCTGCTTGTACAGGCACCTCCTTTTCTGCTGTTATGGCAAAGTTGAGCACTAACTTCTCGGCGTTCACATACGCATCGAAGTCATATCCAATACTCACAGGTTCTGCTACTGCCTTATATATTTCAAAGTGGATTAGTTCAATCTGTTTCCACTGTTCCACTTTCCTCTTTTCTTTCAGACGTTATCGGATTCAAAATACGGAGTAATGATGCAATCATTGCCTTCTGTTTGCGCATCAGTGGCTCTATCTTTTGCCGCTCTCCTTTCTGATCGGCCTCTGATTCCTCTTCCAGTTTGAGTATCTGAGCCTTCCAGATTTTTATGATGGTTGATGATTCAATTTTTCCATCAACTCCTGATGACCTTTTTCGAAGTTCTCCCATAGGTACTCCATCATTTCAATTTTTTCTGCAAAGTATGACACCTTCGTCTTCCTTGCGGGAGAATCCTTTTTGTAATTACGGATCATCGACTGAATGGCGTCTCCCCGTTCCGTTTGTTGAGCGTAAATCTCCTCCATGATATTAGCTTATCTTGACCCGTTGGGAGTATTTGTTTATGTTCAAGAGAAAAGTACGCTCCGACTCGCACTTAATATGTGGTCAAGATTATGCTTTTATCACAACTGCTCTTTTTTGTATAAATTATTTACACCTTAATTTCGGTCTGGCTGGTTCCTCTAGTAAATATTTAATTTACCCAATCCACTTTTAATTTGTTATTGCAATGCAAAATAACTTTATGCTGACTTGTATATCAATGTAACATAGGTCAGTACCTGCCGCATCAGGGGTTTACTTTTGGGTTTGTTGCCCGCCAAACTGCTGACAGCGTAGAATTGCTCCACAATAATTGTTTAATAAAAATATAATGATATATATATTATTTTATTTTAAAATTTTCTGGCGTGGTTCTGATCGCCAAGTTGACCAATTGACAAAATACTGATTCAATTGTCAAACCCGCAGAATGTATATATATTTTGTGGAATCAATTACTTTAAAATGTATCAACAACACTGCACATTAGCTTAGAATGTTGTTGTCTTATTAATTTTATATGTGTATATTTTTCTGCGGTGATTCTAGACGCCAAATTGACTAGGTGACAAAGTGCTGACTCGGTCAGTTATATTACAAACAGAAGTAATTGTGTTTTTTTTTTGTTTTGGTATGTAATACAGTCGGAATGTTGACTTGTATACACAAATGCAGCGAGCGGGAGATTTATATGAATAAAATAAACTACAAGCGAACCCAATATACGAGTTGTTACGACGAGTGGGACAACGTGAGGAAGAGGGAAGGCTCGAAATTAAGAAATCTGGAAAGGAATTAAAAATTTGCAATTATTGGTAAATATAAAAAAAAGTATATATATATATAAGTTAAGGTCCCACACTCTACAAGTGGCCCCAACATTCCGCCACGCGCCTTCCCCCACCCCTGTGATCACTTGGTCACCGTCTTGAGCTGCAACAATCCAATAATCTGCGGGATGCAGATCTTGAAGGAGGGAGGAGTTAACACCCCTTACTGCCCTAGTAGGCTATTAACCCACAAAAGCACACTATGGAATTGTATATAATTATTTACACAAGTTTCTCCTATAATTCCCAACTGGTTTTAGCTAAACACTGCTGACATTCCCTATGGAGGGAAGCAGAAGGGAATTCATTCGAATACCAGAAACAAGTTAAGTCCAAGAGAATAAGGTACAATTGTGAACTATCCGTAAGCATAGTGTTAAGTTAAATAAAACCTAATGTTAAAACTCTCAACAGTGGAACCCGACCTTAACTGGCGCCCGAGCAGGGACCGTCTCGAAACCAATCGCGAGTGTTAACGAACCAGTCATGATAAGTGCAAAAAAAAAAAAGAAAAAAATCCAAAAATTTAAAAGGGGAAAAATGTAAATAAAACGTAAAAGATAAAAAAACCCTCAAGCAGCCGTGTGTCCAAAAAATGACAAAGTGCAGTTAAAAAGTGCAATTAAAGGCGAGCAGTGAAAATTGAATGACCTCGAAAATTTTAGTGGACGGCTGCCGCCTGACAAGCGTTCAGTCCGGGGTTCAAACCCCCGTCGGGTAATTTTCATTCTAGCTCGACCCCGTTTTTCGGTACACACGGTATGCTCAAGGGGCACGCGACTGGTTCGGCATAAGTGAAAGGTGTTCGAGGCGGTTGCTTACAGAAAAAAAAAACGCAAAATAAAAAATTATTATTAACAAAAATCTAAATTGTGGATACTTGCGTATTCAAACCACTGCAGCAACTAAAAGCTGAGAGTGGCAAATTATTTAAAGTTTTTATGAAAAAATAGAAAAAAGCAATATTAGTTTTAAGAAAATGTTCGTCACGGCGCGTGTGTATTGGCCGCTGGCTATGTCTTTCACCGAAAGTGTCCTCCTCAGCGGGGATGTGGAGCATACTCCTACCTAAGTAGGTCCTAAACTGGGCTAAAAGGGATAAATGGAGCCTCCCACAACTGACAAAGAGGGACATAGGAACAGGCAGCTCACGCGTAAGATGACGAAGAGAAAAGAAAATGTCTCAGAAAAATCGAGATGAAAAAAAAATCTTTCCAATTAAATATTGCAAAAATAAAAAAATTTTAATTAAAGAATTAAAAAGAAAAAATCTGTATGAAAAGTGTAGTTGCGAGAGTCTAGGCCACCGACTGTGTCTTCCGCCGACGGTACTCTCCACAGCGAGAGTGTGGAGCTACTCCCACCCCAGTAGGCTCGAGCCAAAAGGGATAATGGGAGCCTCCCTTAACCGGCATAAGGGGGCATGGCAAAAGGCGGCTCGCGTATACTCACTTCCTATGCAAAATGATTTCTTATTTTGTGACAAAAGTTAGTAAAAGAAACACTTGCTCAAAAAGAAAAAAAAAGAGAAAAAACGCTCTAAATAGCATAGAATCAAGAAGTTCAAAATTTATATAACAATGAAACTAATTCACTTTTATTTCATCCTTACATGCTTTAATGGAACCGTGATTACAAAACTAAAAAACGACATCTGGTTGGCTCACTCATCGTCCACTTGGGAACGAGACGATAACCGTTAAAGGGCGAACCTACACAAGCTGGTCAATGTCACATTTTATGAATATCAAAACAACTCTAAGGAATGTCAAAAGGCCTACAACTCACTGTGGTCGGTGAAGCTATCATCATCTGGCACGCTTCTATTACTTTACCTAGGATGGAGAAAAATAACCACACCAAAGGGCCTACCGGCTCTCACTAGCTTGTTCCATCAACACCCCACGAGCAACCGGCGACTGTTGCAACCCTCTGATCTGCGGGACGCAGATCTCGGAAAAGGGGAGGAGTTAAGGTCCCACACTCTACAAGTGGCCCCAACATTCCGCCACGCGCCTTCCCCCACCCCTGTGATCACTTGGTCACCGTCTTGAGCTGCAACAATCCAATAATCTGCGGGATGCAGATCTTGAAGGAGGGAGGAGTTAACACCCCTTACTGCCCTAGTAGGCTATTAACCCACAAAAGCACACTATGGAATTGTATATAATTATTTACACAAGTTTCTCCTATAATTCCCAACTGGTTTTAGCTAAACACTGCTGACATTCCCTATGGAGGGAAGCAGAAGGCAATTCATTCGAATACCAGAAACAAGTTAAGTCCAAGAGAATAAGGTACAATTGTGAACTAACTGTAAGCATAGTGTTAAGTTAAATAAAACCTAATGTGAAAACTCTCAACAGTGGAACCCGACCTTAACTTATATATATATACACACAAATGTGTCGGTTGAAGAAATAGAGAGCGAGGGGTACAAATGTACCAGTAAGTCGCAAGGGGTACAAATGTACCGAAAGGCGCGAGGGGTAAAAATATACCAGTAAGTCGCAAGGGGTACAAATGTACCGAAAGGCGCGAGGGGTACAAATGTACCAATAAGTCGCAAGGGGGACAAATGTACCGAAAGGCGCGAGGGGTACAAATGTACCAAAAGGCGCTATGAACTTAAAGGGTCCAGGTATACAAATGTATCAAAAAGGGGCAATTGAATGTGGTATACAGATGAACGGACAAACGATTAATTTTATTTTATATTGTAGGTGTTTCCACTCTGCGACGATCATGTCGGAAGTAAAACATGGCATGAGTGGGAAAAGTGGTTAAGGTCTTAAACAATATACCTGGACGCGGAAGATATTATTTCGATTCCCAATAAAAAGAGCAAGCTTTTGCATTTGGGAGGTCCACAACTCCAGGAGATAATTTTCAACGTTCTGGGAGTGTTAATTGAATATGATGTACAAAAAAAAATAATGATGTCTACAAGGTGCTAGTTGGCGAACTGGACAGATATTTTGCGCCGGAAAGAAATTCAGCGTTCGAAGGATATATTTTGTGGAATCTGTCCCCGGGTGAAGGCGAAACATTTAACAGATACTTGATTCGTTTGAGACAACAACTTGCGAAGTGTTCTTATGGCACAACATAATCGGCTGGCTCGTATTCCGGATCTGTCATATTTTGATCCAAGCCGACGTACTCAAATAATCGCAGACGCAAGTCCAGTGGCACTTGGCAGTGTCTTGCTACAATTTGATGATAGCAACGAATCGGCTATCAATCGTTTCGCAAGCAAGAGCCTATCGGAAGTGGAGAGGCGTTACTCGCAAACTGAAAAAGAAAGTTTAGCGTTAGTTTGGGTTGTGAAGAAGTTCTTCTATTATGTTGCTGGTTTGGAATTTGAACTTGCAACAGATCATAAGCCGCTGGAGGCGATTTTCAAACCAACGTCGAAACCTCCAGCCAGAATTGAACGTTGGCTTTTGAGACTGCAGGCGTTTAAATTTAAGGTTGTGTATCGCTCTGGAAAGGAAAATATTGCCGATTCAATATCAAGACTTTGTAAAATCCAGTCAGGTGATTCTTTCGATGAAAGGGGTGACTATAACATCTGCCAGATAGTCGCTTGTACTACACCGAAGGCCATACCGATACCAGAAATAGCAAAAAAAAAGCGTTAGTGACCGAGAAATATCGGCCGCTGTGACACATCTTAAAGGCGATAACTGGACAGAGGATATAACAAACTGTTATTACCCATTTCGATCTGAGCTATCAACAGTGGGTAGCATTTTGATGTGTCAAACCAGCATAGTGATAACAAAATTGCTACGTCAGAGGGTTTTAGAATTGGGCCATGAAGGACATCCCGGCGAATCGGCCATGAAGCGCCGGATGAGAGTGAAGGTGTGGTGGCCACGTTTGGATAAAGATGATTTGGAAAGATGTGAAAATGTGCAAAAGCTGCTTAGTAGTATCGCAGCCAACACGTCCACCGCCGATGCAGCGGCACGTTTTTTCAGACGGGCCATGGCAGTGTTTGGCAACCGATTTTTTGGGCCCTCTACCGAACAATGATTATGTGTTAGTACTAATTGATTATTTTTCGCGCTATCAGGAGATTAAATTCATCAGTTCAATTTCATCGCAAACAATCATCACGGCGTTCAAGGAAATTTTCTCCAGACTTGGCATTCCGAAGTCATTAAGGACAGACAACGGACGGCAGTCCATTAGTGCTCAATTCAAAGATTTCAGTGAAGCTAATGGCATTACATTGATTACGACACCTCCGTATTGGCCCCAAGCCAATGGGGAAGTGGAAAATATGAATCGGTCGTTGGGCAAACGACTGAAGATTGCTGCGGTGAATAAAGGCAATTTTAAAGAGGAGTTACAAAAATTTATATTGACTTACAACACGACACCTCATGGAACTACTGGTTCTACAACTTCGGAACTTATGTTCAATCGGACCATAAGAGATAAGCTGCCTGACATTCGGGACATTGTAGAAGAAGTAGTAGATACCTCAGCCAGAGATAATGATTTGGTCAATAAGCAAAAAGAAAAGGTTAAAGGTGACAAGGCAAGAGGTTCCAAGGAGCACGATGTAAAGGTGGGAGACAAGGCGTTGCTGAAAAATGTGGTATTTTCCTCCAAGTTAACACCTAACTTTGATACAACTGAATACGAAGTCGTTGAAAGAAATGGAAGTGAAGTAGAGCTTTTTGGGAAAGGAAAGAGAATCAGACGGAACGTGAGCCATTTCAAGAAGATACCGTTTGATATGGGGCCGTTTAAAAATAGCAACTCGAATGAGGAGGACTTCCCAGTTCAAGTGGATTCGCAACGATCAACGTCTCCAGCACCATCGGCAGTGATTCCGGACCAACCAAAAGTAATGGCCGCCGACCCATCTTCGCAGCCCATCCGTTATGTGGACCGGGTTAAAGCTGAAGCTTAAAAGAAAAGGAGAGATGTGGGAACCCTGTCAGGAGAAAGAATAGTATGATACGTTTTGTGTCAGTTGTTAGAATCGAAGCGAGCGAGCGGGAGATTTATATGAATAAAATAAACTACAAGCGAACCCAATATACGAGTTGTTACAGTTTCCTTGTTGACCAAAGTCCTTTTTGCGCGTTGTTTAAATTGGTCGCCTTGTTGACCAAAGTCAGGGTCACCAAAATGTTTCAAATAAAAACGTAATATGTATTTTTTTTTTTTATATTTTTATTGATTATAATAAAGATGCCCCTAGAACATAATCTTGTGGCATAGGGCTGTCGCAACCGACACTTAAATTGGGTGGACCACGAAGGTTGAGAATTGTATTGTAATTGCGGGCCAAAGACACAGCGATGCTCACCCGTTGCTTACAGATATTGAATTCTAATTAGCCTAAGAACTAGACTCTACTTATATAGGCCCCGCTGCATAGGTCATTTTAGCTCCACCTTTCATTACGTTGTTGCTAGGTCAGCAACTGATTGATTATTGCTGACCCTAGCAGGGGTACTCAATGAATTGTTAGTCAATAACTGCTATGAGAGGGTTACCCGAGATTTACTTACTGGGTCACATGTGTTTACAATAAGGGAGTTATTTGCTATTATTTAGTTATTATAATTGGGGTAATATTTGTGTAGAATGTAGTGGTGTTTTGTGTACTTATATCTATTTAAACCAAGCACCAATAGTTCGTTTTTGTTCCTCATTGAGTGAACACATAATTGATATACACACTATGGCAGTCAGGCGAAGCCTTGAAAATATGGCAGCTGCATTGCCTTTTTAAAATCTAGTATCGTGTACCATTTGCGAGGAAACTGGTGGACTCTCAGAGTTGATAGAAACTCGGTGTAGGCATAAGTTTCATATGCAGTGTTTGATCGGATGGCTTGATGCCAATGATACATGCCCAAATTATAGTTAGGAATAGGAGACAGAACGTCGTCAGCCCTTCCCAAAAATAGGTCAATTACTAAATCCTAACCTCGACCTATAGTCCCTAGTCAGAATACTAGACCAAGCGGAACAGCTCATCACGAGCAGACGTAAAATCATGCAAAATCATGACCTAATGTTATTACTGAAGAGCGTATTTAACAACTTATTCCAAATTTTTTAGAAACTTTAGAGAAACGTAGTGCTATGAGAAATTTAACTGTTACGGGAGTAAAACCAGAACCCCAAGACGAACCGCAACTGGAATGGGACTTTCCCATGCCGGCGGATGCCCCTCGTAGAAGTCCAGAAAATAGCATAATTTATTTATTTATTTAACATCAACTAAACAAAATACAACATACTTAACTAATTAAACTATTATAATTAAAAAGAAAGGAGTAAACTAAAAACATAAAGAAGCAGAAGTAGAAGCAGAACGCGAAAAAAAGGGTAGAGATAAAGAAAATTAGGAGGCAGGAACAGCTCGAAGGAAGACAAGGATTAATAAACGTAAAGAAGAAGGAGATATGTGAGGAGAAGTAAAAAGGTGTTATTGAATTTTATAATTTTATTATTTATAAAAATGTTTGCCTCTAGAACATAATCTAGTGACATAGGGCTGTCGCAACCAACACTTGAAATTGGGTGGACTTAGGAGAGATCATGCAAATGGGGGCTAAAGACACAGCGATGCTCACCCGTTGATTGCAGAGTAGTAAATAGACAAGAGTTGCTTGAATACTGATTTTATTAAGGAAAAGGTCGAGTTTATATACACGATTCTAGGATCTAGGGGGTCACATGTATATACATTTGGGAGTCTTATTCATAGTGTAAATGTGATTGTGTGTGTGAACATAATGTGGGGGACAATTTTGTGTTGTATAAAAATATAGTGTGAGTACAGTGTATATGAAAATATGTAGGGGTTAATTCTATTCTAAGCAAAGCCTGCATGGGTCTTTACTGTGAGAAATTCCTAGTTTGTATTTTAAGCATGCATTTACAGCAACATACTCCCGGCCGTTGAACGACCAGCAGGTCGATGTGTAGATTGAGTCGGTTGACTACCAGGTGGCATATGGGTACCAGTTGTGGGAGGGGTCATCTGTTGAAGGCCAATAGCAATCCTGGCTTCTTGTCTTCCGTTGGTACACCGATTTTTGATAACATATAGCAGCACTAATGTTATGAATATTATTAGCGCTATGTATGAAGCAAAGTTGTGATGTAGATTTTAGTTCATATGATAACTTTATTTTAAATCTGGGCCATAATTGACCACTGAGGTTGTCAAGTTCATTGTTGCTTAACTGAACATTGGTTGAAGCCGTTTCATTAGTTGAATTCATCATCATGGTGGAGAAATTCCCAAACCGGGCGTATGACATATTCATTGTGCCGGTGGTTGTAATGCGATGTCCAGTTACACGTATTGATGGATTTAGCAAAGTGCAACTTGGATCAAGTGTTAATAATCCTCCTTTAGTTATTGTGATGCTTGAACTGCTGTCATCGCAGACTGCAGATAACTACATTGGTAAAATTGTAGCAAATATCCAATGGTTCTTGTAGTACATTTTGAACCAGTTGGTGTATTTAATTTGACACATATTTGAAGTTTTGTTGTTGAACAACTGGAATTCACAATTACTGTTGATTGAGAACACAGATTGCCTATTTTGACATATGAATTCTTCATTTGTGAATTTGTCATGGCATTGTTTTAATTCAGTTGCTGTTAATCCAAGGAACTGATCTCTGTGCTTATTGACCGCTATCATGGGAATTTGAATATCCATCGTCATAATTCCTTTATTGCTGATTGCTGGTATGGGAACTAGATTGTATAATTCAAATACTTGTGCTGAGAGCAATGGTAGCGGTACTTTGAATATTACGCGCTTCTTTACAATGCTCCCTTCTGCCTTCATCATTTTATATAATTGTAGAACATCATCGTCTGTGGCAGGAAGTATGTGTCCTGGTGGAAGATGATTTTTTAACTCTTTTAAGTTTTGTTCAATTTGTTTAGGCGAGAGTAACAACGGGCTAATTTGGTCATGATGAACGTCAGTGAGTACAATCTGAGAGCAATCTCTGATTGTACTCGTTGCTTATTTGAAGCAATCACCGAAAGTTGTGTTGTTATCGTGAGATACCATTGAAAGTCTTGACAGAATCAGAATGTGCTTGAGACATATCGAGTAGTTGCTGCTCCATCAAATTGAATCGCTTCTCAATAATCGCCTCATCACGCTTGAAGATGTTGATTGTTGAATCAAGTATAGATGTTTGATTCTTTAATAGTGTTACCAAGTATTCCCCATTTGTTTTCACCTTTTCAATAGTATTGGACATTTCTTTTGCATATTCCGAGTCCAGTACTCCATATAGACTCCTGGCGATGTTGCCAATAAAATCAAATGGTGCTCTACGATTTCGTCCTATGTGCAAGAGATCGTTTTCCATTCTCAGTTCCTCTTCCACATGTTGGAAATGTTTGTACATTGCAGAACAGGCTTGACTTGGTTTTAATCGGGAACACATTTCCCCAATCTTTTTTACTCCGAAAGAAAATGTGTTCATATCGTCCCAATATGGATCCAAATTATAATACGCAATAATTGTCCAGTCAGCTACAGCAAATCTAGACGTTCCAATTTCCTCATAGTAAATGCCAGGTTTGGCATCAAATTGGGTCACATTTACTGATTGGGCCAATGCCAATGGTAACAATAGCAACATCATTAATAACGTTAGAGGTAACGATGCTAAGATTCGTATTTTTGGGCTTTGCCTTGTTGTGGCATCCTTAAGCCCGTCTTCTTGGGAATCATCGGCGTCGTCGTCGTCATCAAGTTGATCATCAAGTTTTTCACCTGGTTCTGGATACAAGATATTCACAGATTTTCCTGACGAGGCATCCAATACCACTCTTAATTTGGTTGTGGTAATGTCAGGTTTGAGTACACAATGATGCCGCCTTGTTAATTTTTTGGGCATCACTTCCTTCATGTGTCTAAGCTGTTCTTCTAATCTTCTAACAGCCACATCACAAGACTCCCCCAGGGATGAAGAGTCTTCAGCAAATGGCAGTCCATCTGCGGTTTTTAGTAACTTGTTCAAGAAGTGCTTTTCGCAATATTCTTCCTCTGGACTTTTGTATGATATTGCTGGTTTCAGGGTATCCAATTTCCGGAACCGCTCCAACAGTTCATCAGACTTGGAAGACGCCACACAAGTGGCAGATGCAGATGTAACCATATTTATTCTCCCAACTATGATCCAACCAAATTCTGAATTTTGAAGAACTGGACAACTATTTTGTTTTATTTGTCCCGGTAATAATACTGAGAAATGGTGATCTGCGCCTAGTAATAAATCGATTTTACTTGTTTTGTAAAAGTTGGGATCCGCTAGAGGTAGGTTTTTCGGCAGGTCAAACATTTGCGTAATTGCTTCTGTGGGTTGATCTGCAACAATGTGCGGTAAACCAAAGGCCGCGATTCTTGTACTGAAATCGGTGTATTTTGATTTCACAAGTACATTTACTCTTGACCTGCTGAGTTGTGGTTGTCCTCCAACTCCTTCAATTCTTAGCGATGCCTTTTCTATTTTTAAAGATAATTGTTTTACTAGTCTCTCTGAGATTAGATTGACTTGGGAGCCACTGTCTAAGAGCGCACGAAATTCTCCTTCTCGCTCATTGGTCCCTTTAACAATTACCCTAGCCGTCGCTAGTAGAGTATAATTTTTATTGCTTCCATATGTGGACGTAGCTGAGACCGTTGCTGTTACATTTGGTTTCAAATCGTTGTTTCCCAAATGTAACAATGTATTGTGTTTTCCATCGCATTTCAAACATCCCTTCCAGCTACAAGCCTTCGACATGTGGTCGGTTTTAAAACAATTGACACACATTCTCTGTCTCTGTACCCAGTTTAACCGTTCTGCTGCAGATTTAGCTTTGAATTTATCACACTGAAACAGTTTGTGATTTAACTTACTGCAGAACGGACATGAAGATGAGTTTGTGCCAGACGCTGATGCACATATTTTTTTCCTTTCCCTGGACTGCTTGGTACCAATCGCCTCTAGGGCAAGGAAACGTTGTTCCAAAAATGCAAGGAATTCGTTGGTCTTCTGCAATTCCCTTGTATCGTGTAAGGGTGCCTTGTCTTGCACAACGACAAATTAGAATAAATAAAGGGAGAGCTTTAACGGGACTTCTTAAAGCTCAACTTCTATCGCTGATCTAGCTTAGCAAAAGTAGAAAAAAAATTAAGAAGGGAGTCTGGTAGAGAACTTGAAACGAAGCGGAGCCAAGAAAAAACGATACGCGTAAGCGTAACCAACGGAGTTACATAACTCTGCACTCCGCGTGGTATTACATCATCCCACACCCGTTTGTGGTCAGAGTCCACTGAAAATTGCTAAGATGGTTTTTCAGAGCCAAGCCAGCGTTTAATTCGCTTATGCTCAACAAAAATTAAAACCTCTTATGCCAGCAGAGGCTCTGGTTTAATCTGTGGACTCATCCATGATCGTGCCTTAAGACCAGAAAGCACCCGAGGGTTATCACTTACCAGCTGTCTGGATGGTGCTAATTGTATTTAGCAGCACCCCAGAGTCAAAGATGTTGATCTACTATGACCAGTGACAACCACTACGGCTTCTACTGTTTATCTGAAGAGCACCTGCACCAAGCGAGTAACAAGGAGACTTCCAGACCTTCGATACCGTGCCTGAGAGCCACTGTTTGTGGATTTTACCGATGTTTCATCCAGTTAGGATTCATTCCTTTAAGTATCGCACATTCCTATGCCAAAATTCGTTGTATAATAATTTTCTTTTTTGGTTTATGTAGGATTGTAAAGTTTTGGTTGTGAGAAGCAGGTTATATTTAACCCAATTTAATTCTTCTAAGCTAATAGAATATAGCGCTCCACACGTCATCAGGCCTGCTGACCGGATTGGACACTATGAAGTCGTAAGTACGGCATAGCCGATACCAAAATTGTAAGTCTTGCTTGTGACTATTTAAATATAACCCCTTGCCGTGACCAGCATAGTTAAAGTTTAGTCTGACAATTTGATAAATTTAATGATATGAAAATGAAGTAAAGTCGTGAAAATATGAAATAATGAAAGTCGTATGAATAATAAGAGCATTAAAGTTAAGTTTTGATAAGCAAAACGTTGCAAAAATTAAACTAAGTTTGGCATAGCCTTGTGCATAATAGTTCGATTGACTAAAGTTAGATATTAATTCGATATGGGCTTAAATTATGTTCCTAGAATTAGTTATGAATATCTACTTGGAATTTGAATTGAATAGACTTTTGTATTGAAAATGATTTGCTAATCTTCTTATTTGGGGCACCTAAAGCAGAGGTAATACAGCCGATGAATGGGTAAAACAGCTGAGATGTCAAAAGTTTTACATAGGAGGGTGGGTATAGAGGAAGCCATAACATCTAGGTCTTCGTTTAATGCAGTACTTCTCCGCAGCTATTCTAATTAACTTGGGTTCATCCTATATCCCGATCTCTGTCTTCATTTTATTTATGTAGCGCTCGTTGGGAGAGCACAAAGACCATCCCCATTTTCCCTGAGCTCAGCCGAGACAATTGTTAGTAAGACAGAGAGTGCCCTCCGACACACGCGTGTTCGTTACATAATAAATGGCGCCCAACGTGGGGCAAGACCATCAAGGACATTATTCATAGTCCTTTTCCCCATGATTTCGCACCAACCCTTTCTCTTTGTTCCTTTCTACCCAAACTGTTATAATTCGTTACACAAGAATGTGTAGAGTGATCTTTGGAGATGCCAGTAATTCGATCACTGATCGTAACTGGACCAGGCTTTCTGCACTACTCTTGAGATACCTTGTGGTTACAAAGCTCGTTTTGGCTAGGACTCTATTTAACGTAGGAATAAGGTTCTGGATATTGTTCGGATATCTGCCAGGTAATAATGATCCTAGTTCAGTGACAAAGCCAAAGCTTACTTGAGCGTTGTTCTTGCTGGAGCGTTTCTGGCAAGTCCCTCGTCAGCTGTTGGGCCAACCATAACATGCTATGCTATTTTATTTATCAATAGTTTCAATCTAGGTAGACTTGAGAATTGTTCTTGCTGGATACAACCGGCAAGATCCTCGTTTATCAGGATACAAATCCATTCAAGCCATTATTAGTTTCAGTTTATATAAAGTTGCAGAGATGTCTTATGTATTCGTGCTGTATTACCATTGGCTAAAGGAGAAACCACAAAATTTATTGAATTATTACCTTATTTTTTTTTTCTGGACGTTGACGCGTACAATGCGCAGTACGTTCAAGTGGTCCAAGCGACACCAGGACAAAGTCTGTTACGCGCGAACCCTATCAGACAGCATGCAAAAACGAAGTCGCGTGGACAACGGACGACAACTAAAATAATAATTAAGACTAACTACTAGATAGATAATTTAAAATAGTAGTTTTTAGAATAGATATAGAGAACTCTGATCCGATTACAGAATAAAGGCGTTTGTAGTCGGAACAGAGAACTCGAAAAGGTTCATGCAAAGAATAGTTGGAAGTACAGCGCGTTAAAGATAACGATAACGATAACGATAAAAGGGACATAATTTCGGGTTAGTCTACAAGGAACAGATAGATTGACCTGATTGAGTAAATTAGGACAGTCTATTTGTCCATTCAAAAGCTTGTGGATAAACAAAGTACCAAGCATTAGTCTACGATTGAGTAAGGAGGGAAGGTTAATTAGAAGAAGTCTTTTAGAATAGGGAGGCAAGTTAACATTTCGATCCCAGTTTAAACAACGAAGAGCAAAAATTAGAAACTGTTTTTGAACAGATTCAATTTTAACTTGGTGTGATCCATATTGTGGAGACCAAACACATGATCCATACTCCAAAATGGGGCGGACCAGTGAAATAAAAAGAGTTTTGGTTGTGTAAGGATCGTCAAACTCTTTCGACCATCGCTTAACGAAACCAAGACAACTCATGGCTTTATTGACAGCGATATTAATATGACGAGTAAAATTTAATTTGTGGTCCATGAGTACACCCAAATCATTAATCTCGTTCAAACGTTCAAGTGGGGTATTATTGAGATTATATACCACTAATTGAAAAGAGGATCTATGAAATGACGTGACATTACATTTTGAAACATTAAGGTTTAATAAGTTAATTTCACACCAAGTTTGAAAGTTATAAAGATCGACTTGAAGCAGACGTGGAGAGCTTAAGTCTTTAAAACTAATAAAAAGTTTAACATCATCAGCGTACATAAGCATGCGAGAGTGAGTTACAACTAACGGAAGGTCATTAATGAAAAGCGTAAAGAGCAGTGGTCCTAGATGGCTACCTTGTGGCACCCCCAGGTCACATTGATGGTCTTCGAAAGATAAGTTTTAAATAAAACTTTCTGTGTACGGTTATTAAGATATTGAGAAATCCAATTAAGCAGAAGGCTTGGAATCCCAAGTTCGTTCAGCTTGAACAAAAGCAGTGTATGATTGACAGAATCAAAATCTCAGCGCAAAACCTGAGTACACAACCAGGTATCCCATCAGGTCCTGGTGAGTACACAGGTGAGTACACGTGCTTAAAGTAAGCACGCTGAGAAGCGAATCTTCAAGACGCAATTAGACCTTTTCAGCTGATAAGGATAAGAAAAGTTAGCTCGATGATCTTTGGAGGAATAGGTCGTTTTGAAAAAATCAGCAAACATATCGGCAATGGCCTGATCATCGTCTGCTTTATTATTTTCAAAACATAAATAGGACGGATGCACTGCCACCTTTCGTTTGGCGTTAACGAAGTTATAAAGTTGCTTAGGATCAGGGGAGAACTGAAGTTTACAACGTCTAATGTAATCCTTATAGCATAGTGTATTAAGCACTGAAAAATTTGATCGAGTAACAGCATAAGGAGAGAAATCAGACGGTCGACCCGATTTTTTAAACTTTCTATAATATCTAGACTTTACATTTTTCAAATTAGTTAACTCACGTGTAAACCATGGCGGTTTGTTAGACAATACATGGGTCACACGTGGAACACAAGCTTCAAAAAGTGAAAACATAGTATTATAGAAAAAACAAATGGCAGCATTCATATCATTACAGGAGTACAGATAAGACCAGTCTGTGGCAAGAATTAGCTCATTAAGCTTGAAAAAGTTAGTTTTACGAAAGCAACGGGTACGAGACGTCGAACTGGTACCAGCATTTGATAACCGAAAAGGTAGATCAATAGTCAAGTCCAAAGTTGGATGGAAACTGTCTTCGGGGACGACTAAGGGATCAATCCTCGAAACAGTACAGTAAGATGAATCTAACATAAATATAAGATCTAGTATTCTCTCATTTTTATTAAGCACTGGATTAACTTGGGTTAAGGATAACTCAAGGAGACCGTCTACAAAGCAGTGTGAGGAGGAGGGCATCAACAAGGAAGAGTCACCATAAAACGTCAGGTAGATTAAAATCTCCCAGAACAATAAATATGTCTGCATCCGAAAGAAGTGAAGAGACAAAGCGAATAGCTTCTATTTAGAAATGGCTAGCATATACAGTCATGTCAGAACTCGGTGGAATATACGAGTTAGAAAGACAGAAAATGATTTCAAACAAATTTTGACACTAACAAATTCAATGTCAAGAACGGCAGGTGGCAGAACTATTTCTGAAGGAAGAGATGAATTTACGGCAATCAAAACTCCACCACCATTTTTGGAGATTCGATCGCATCTATAGGTTGAAAATATTGTGGGAAAAACAGAGGCATCAGAAATGTCTGGCTTTAACCACGTTTCTGTAAAGACCAAGATGTGAAAGTCAAAAGATTGACTATTCACCAAAAGCTTAGAAAGTTTAGATTTTAGTCCTCTAACATTCTGATAGGCCAGAATATGGGACGAAATTAGTTTTTCGACCCGCCAGCTACTGACGAGCCAGAGGGTATGGAAGGATTAGTTGTGTTAGGCAGGCGAATCGGAGGCCGATTTCTCTTTTTCTTAGCCGTATACTCCTTTACAACTAAATGTTCCGGCCAAAAATCTTTGTGGAAAATTCGGTCAAAGACATTTGGAGAAACACTGATTTTAAATGACGAAATGTCACGAGTATATGAAAACCCAAACTTTTCCACCACTATGTTTGGCGCTACGACTTTTGCCCGGATATGGGCTATGACATCATCTGATGCAGTATTGGGGTCGAGAATCGAAACAAAGATTTGCTTTTTTGGTGGAATGGCTACAAGAGATCTCAATGCGCCAGTCGCAACTGCAGCAACAACATTTTGCGCTGGAACTACTGAAGCGGATGACGCTTTGAGAGCTCTTCTGGTTAAAGTTTTATTGGAAATATCCCTGGGAGAGGATATTCGCCCGGACACATCGGAAACTACAACCGATATCGAACCAGCCTGCGGGGCACTATTACCAGGGGAAATATCAACTGCCCCCGCAACTGCAGCCACCGCAGGACTCCTAAACGATATCAGTTGCTGACCATTTGGAGTTAATGGGTCAATCAACGATGCCGGAGCCGGAGAAAGCAGAGATGCCGGCGGATCGGGAGAGGAATTCCGAGGGATAGTCTTCTTCCGCTTTGGTGACTCGTTTAATAGTTTATAACTATTAAACTGAGTTTCCAGAGACGAAAACTCATCGCAAAGTTTCAGAAAATTAGCCGACAGGGATTTAAACCCCTCTCTCGTCCGCCGCATAAATAGACGCATATCCATTTCTACGTCCCGGCACGCTTCACAACTCCCTTTTAGGCCGTGTAACCAGCGCATTTAACATGCATAATGTTATCGCACAGCCAGCACAAAAGATAATCATCTTGGATTTTTTGGGGATGGGGGTACTTTTTTGAAGAGCAGACAACCATTGTAAGTTAAAATAATAAAAAAATTAAAGTAGCAACAAATAAATGAATAAATCAAAAAGTTTATAAGAGAGGCAATTTAAAATGAGTAATATAAAATATAAGGGCTATACGCACCAAGAAATAACACAATGTTAAAGTTTATTATGCACAAGAAAAAAAAACTGAAGAGACAGAAGTTAAGAGAAGTTAGTAAACACACAACAACAAAGACGGGTACAATCGCGATAGTAACGGTCGCGATCGCGGGCAACGTAAAAATGCGAGAGCAAGCACCACACAAACAACAACACTAATGTGTCGCGAGAGCGCGAATTCAATTAAAAGGGATCAAAAACACAGAATCAAAGTCTACGTAGACAAAACAACAAAACTTAGAGTTTTGTTATTAAATAAAGCAATACGTAATAATAGCTTTGAGTGAGTGTTTAAGAACAAGTTACAATTTTTAAATCGTGTAATTTATTAATTCGGCACTAGATTCCACGAAATAGAATTTATTTTATGCGGGATCAAATAAAAAATTAGATAAAAGCGAGAGCGCAAAAAAAACACGACCGACTTCGTTAAAGTGAAGATAATTAATTAGACAATAACAAACATTTACTTTGTTTGTGTTGACAGAACATATAGTTATTATTATTATTGTATATTATCATCCGTTGGAAGAAACGGATATTTCGCTTTTCTTTCCCTTTGAGTAAAATATTATTTAATATACACACTATGGCAGTCAGGCGAAGCCTTGAAAATTTGGCCGCTGCATTGCCTGACGAAAATTTAGTATCGTGTACCATTTGCAAGGAAACTGGTGGATTGTCAGAGCTGATAGAAACTCGTTGTAGGCATCAGTTTCAAAAGCAGTGTTTGATCGGATGGCCTATTGCTAATGATGCATGCCCAAATTGTCGACAACCTTGCTCTCGCAGTCAGTTAGGAATAGGAGACAGAACATCCACAGCGTCACAGCCTCCAAGGTCTTCCATTGGGTCAGACAGCACTCAGAATACGGGAGCCCTTCCCAAGAATAGACCAAATACTAGGTCCCAACCTCGACCGATAGCCCCTAGTCAGAATGCTAGACCAAGCGGACCAGCTCCTCGCGAACAGACGCGAAATTCTGCGCCGTCTCAACCTAATGTTATTACTGAGCGTATTCAACAACTAATTTCAAATTCTTTAGAAACCTACCGCATTAACATGGCCACTGTAATCACAGACGAGATACGTAGTGCTATGAGGAATTTAACTATCACGAGAGTCCAACCAGAACCCCAAGACGAACCGCAACTGGAATGGGACTTTCCCATGCCGGCGGTTGCCCCTCGTAGAAGTCTAAAAAATAGCATTAGAAACCAGCAAATTAAAATTCGTTCAAACCCCTCCCGATCGACCTGATCGAGTATCGAATATAATTACCAACTGGCACATACGATTTATAGGATCCACAAAGGATATTACCGTAGAGGACTTTATATACCGGGTAAATTGTTTAACCACTCAGAGTTTGAATGGAGATTTTAATGTACTTTACAAATTTGCAAATCTTTTTCTTTTGGGTCCAGCTCTGACCTTTTTCTGGCGATGCCATCGAACTGGAAATGATATGAATTGGTTTGACCTATGCGTTCGATTAAAAGATAGATATAAAGATCAGCGTTCAGAAAGAGATATTATGGATGCGTTGCGTAGACCCAAACAATCTCATAATGAGAATTTTGATGAATTCCTTGATGCTATGTTAGCTATCACTGACGCGTTACGGGAGCCATTGACCGACGCTGAATTGGTGGCTGAGGTCCGAAACAATTTAAGACCAGATTTGTATCACGAATTATTATATGTCGAGACTCCTACCATAGCCGCATTACGTAGGGAGTGCCACAGGCACGAAGAGTTTTTCCGTAGTGTTAGGTCAAGACAACTAATGCGCCAACCAGGGACTCGACGAGCAGTTGACGCCTTAGTTCATGAAAGTCATGCTGATTACATAGCCGATGAAGAAGTAGGAGAAGAAGCCGAAGTATGCGCATTGTACATATCAAAAAATTTAAAATGTTGGAACTGCGATATAGTAGGTCATAAATATCAAGATTGCGTGGCAAATCCCACTCAATTTTGCTACGGGTGTGGTTTAAAAGATACCTACAAGCCTAGTTGTCCAAAATGTCAGTCGCAGGCGGAAAACTCGAGGCAGGAAATCCGCCGAACGGCAAAAAGGGATATCCGCCAATAGTCTCGGAAAAGCCAGAAAACTCAATGCCTAATTCAGATCTTAGTGCCCAAAATATATTTAATATTCAGGATAGGAAAGAATATAGAAAGCGTAGAGCCGAAATCTTCTGCAAAGATCTTGAGAACAGTCCTAAGTCTCGATCCATAATACGAATGCACAACTTTTGGAACAATCGCCGCCAACTAAAAAACTATACCATATCAGCAATATCAACTCCTATCAATGATACCCGTCCCTTTATCACTATAGAAATCTTTGGAAAACCGTATTCAGCTCTGCTGGACAGTGGGGCGAATAAAAGTGTAGTAGGAGGAATCTTAGCAATACAATTAATAAACGACAAGAGAATATGTCATCGCATTAATGTACGCACGGCTGATGGACACTCATAACACATTGCAGGAACAATTTCTATTTGGTTGACCTATAACTCAATTCAAGCTAATGTCGAATTTTTAGTAGTGCCTGCTATAAAGCAAGAAGTCATTTGTGGTATAGACTTTTGTCAACAGTATGGATTGTTAATAACGCCTACACCTATATTGAACGAAGTGTCCCTTTTGCAGCTCGAAGATGATAAATATACATTGACCACTAATCAAAACTATCAGTTAAACTCAGTCATTAATAATTTTCGAATGTATGAAAGAGACGAATTGGGGGTAACCAATCTCGTAGAACATGTTATTGACACCGAGAACGCCCAACCAATTAAGCAAAAATTTTATCCATTATCGCCGGCCAAAAAAAAACTGTTATGCACAGAGATAGATAGAATGTAAGATTAAGGAGTAATAGAAGAAGCACCAACTTTTGCGTGGTCATCACCTTGCGTGTTACTCGTCGAGCCCAACAAGGTCAGATTTTGCCTAGATTCTCGTATATTAAATGACGTTACTCTGAAGGACGCCAAACCAATCCCGAATTTAGAAGGACTGCTGAGTAGACTTCCCACAGTACATTATATCTCTAAGATAGATCTTAAAGACGCCTTTTGGCAAATACAGCTGGAACAGAACTCGAGGGCGAAGACCGCTTTTACCGTTCCGAATCGACCGTTGTACCAATTTAGACGAATGCCTTTTGGATTGTGCAACGCAACCCAAACCATGTGCCGATTGATGGACCAAGTAATTCCGTATCATCTCAAAACTCAAGTTTTAGTCTACTTAGACGACCTATTACTTTTGTCTAATAATTTTGAAGAACATCTTACACATCTCAAAGTGGTAGCCACACAGCTGAAAAAGGCGGGATTAACTATTAACGTCAAGAAAAGTCAATTTTGTTTAAAAAAGGTAGAGTACCTTGGTTATGTAGTAGGTGAAGGCACGTTGCAGGTTAACCCTGACAAAGTAAGAGCTATATTTGACTTTCCTGTCCCAAAGACCCAGCGTCAGCTAAAACGTTTTTTGGGCATGACTGGCTGATATCAGCGATTTATTCCACTATACTCTTCTATTAATTATGCTCTAACGGAATTACTTCGCGGCAAAACCTTTTCGTGGAACGAACAGGCACAAGCTGCGTTCGAAACCCTTAAATCTAAACTCTGTACCGCTCAATTTTTAGCTCACCCAAATTATAAAAAACCGTTCGTGGTCCAGTGTGATGCATCCATGCATGGGGTAGGCACTGCATTAGCTCAATGCGATGAGTTTGGGTACGAACGACCAATCGCATATATTTCAAAAAAACTTAACAAAGCCCAGCGGAACTATACAGTTACTGAGCTCGAATGCCTAGCCGTGGTTCTCGCTATTAAGAGATTTCGAATGTATATAGAAGGCCATGAATTTAAAGTCGTAACTGATCATGCCAGTTTGCGCTGGTTAATGAACCAAAAAGAACTGAGCGGAAGATTAGCCCGCTGGTCTCTTAAGCTACAAGGGTACAAATTCCAAATAGAGCATCTCAAAGGCAGCGAGAATGTCGTAGCTGATGCGTTGTCAAGATCTTTCGAATGTGAGGTAGCAGCTTTACAACTAGATATATTTCCTGAGATTGACTTAAATTCCGACTCATTTCAATCAGAAGAATACCAAGCTATGAGAGATAAACATATTAAGGCTAAGCTGCCAGATTTCATAGAGTTATAGACCAGTATATATATTATCGAACCGATTTTTCGTCTAGAGTAGCGGATGCCGAGGATCGACCGTGGAAACTATGGGTGCCACAACCACTTCGCCGTAACGTCATCCTGACGGCTCACAATCCAACCAATGCAGCTCATTGTGGCATTGCCAAATGTTTAGAGCGAATACGTCAAAAAATTTTTCTGGCCGCGCATGGTGGTCGACGTGCGTAATTATATTCGCCAGTGTGAAGACTGTCGAACATGCAAATACCCAACTCAAGCTCTCAAACCACCAATGGGTAACCAAGTTAAAAGCGAGAGACTCTTCCAAAGGCTTTACCTTGACTTTATAGGACCCTACCCACGAACTAGAAACGGTAATATTGGAATTTTCATTATTTTGAACCATTTTACGAAATTCACCTTTTTAAAGACGGTTAGAAAATTCAATGCAAAGATTATTGTAAGCATTCTAAAAGAAGACATATTTGATTGTTTTGGCGTACCACAATAATTAGTGATAACGGGACGTAGTTCAAAAGCCAGGATTTTACCCAATTTTTGAGCAGTTATGGAGTACAGCATATGTTTACCGCCTCCTACTCTCCGCGGACAAATGCAGCCGAACGAGTGAATCGTTCGTTCCGACCAGCGCCACTGGGATAGCTATCTTAGCAGCATAAATAGTGCTCTTCGAAATCATTTATATCTATCTATAGGTGTCTCGCCTTATGTTGCTGTATTTGGACAGACTATGATAACGCATGGGAAAGACTATAAGTTGTTAGAGTCCCTAGATTTGCTAAATGAATCTGAGATTAGGATGAACCGAGTTGACGAAGCTTCCAAAATTTGCTCGGATATTCAGAAACATCTCGATAAAGCCTATACGACTAATCAAGGAACTTATGATTTGCGCAGTAAGCCTCGTACATTTGAAGTTGGCCAATTAGTAGTTAAACGTAATTTCAAACTAAGCAATCTTTCCAACCATTTCAACGCAAAACTAGCACCTATAGGGATTCAAGCCAAAGTAAAGAAAAAACTTGGGAATACATTATATCTACTAGAAGACACTCAAGGCAAAGAGCTAGGAACCTTTCATGCTAAAGATCTGTGGTGAACCGATCGGACCCTTTGTTTTTCTTCAGCTCTGATCCTGCACAAGCTTAGCTGTGTCGTTCAAACCTGTGGTGTAAAGGTGCCTTGTCTTGCACAGCGACAATTTAAATAAAATTTGCACTAGGCCAATAATTATTATTAAAACTGTATGGTATGCTTAGAATAAATAAAGGGAGAGCTTTAACGGGACTTCTTAAAGCTCAACTTCTATCGCTGATCTAGCTTAGCAAAAGTAGAAAAAAAATTAAGAAGGGAGTCTGGTAGAGAACTTGAAACGAAGCGGAGCCAAGAAAAAACGATACGCGTAAGCGTAACCAACGGAGTTACATAACTCTGCACTCCACGTGGTATTACATCATCCCACACCCGTTTGTGGTCAGAGTCCACTGAAAATTGCTAAGATGGTTTTTCAGAGCCAAGCCAGCGTTTAATTCGCTTATGCTCAACAAAAATTAAAACCTCTTATGCCAGCAGAGGCTCTGGTTTAATCTGTGGACTCATCCATGATCGTGCCTTAAGACCAGAAAGCACCCGAGGGTTATCACTTACCAGCTGTCTGGATGGTGCTAATTGTATTTAGCAGCACCCCAGAGTCAAAGATGTTGATCTACTATGACCAGTGACAACCACTACGGCTTCTACTGTTTATCTGAAGAGCACCTGCACCAAGCGAGTAACAAGGAGACTTCCAGACCTTCGATACCGTGCCTGAGAGCCACTGTTTGTGGATTTTACCGATGTATCATCCAGTTAGGATTCATTCCTTTAAGTATCGCACATTCCTATGCCAAAATTCGTTGTATAATAATTTTCTTTTTTGGTTTATGTAGGATTGTAAAGTGTTGGTTGTGAGAAGCAGGTTATATTTAACCCAATTTAATTCTTCTAAGCTAATAGAATATAGCGCTCCACACGTCATCAGGCCTGCTGACCGGATTGGACACTATGAAGTCGTAAGTACGGCATAGCCGATACCAAAATTGTAAGTCTTGCTTGTGACTATTTAAATATAACCCCTTGCCGTGACCAGCATAGTTAAAGTTTAGTCTGACAATTTGATAAATTTAATGATATGAAAATGAAGTAAAGTCGTGAAAATATGAAATAATGAAAGTCGTATAAATAATAAGAGCATTAAAGTTAAGTTTTGATAAGCAAAACGTTGCAAAAATTAAACTAAGTTTGGCATAGCCTTGTGCATAATAGTTCGATAGACTAAAGTTAGATATGAATTCGATATGGGCCTAAATCATGTTCCTAGAATTAGTTATGAATATCTACTTGGAATTTGAATTGAATAGACTTTTATATTGAAAATGATTTGCTTATCTTCTTATTTGGGGCACCTAAAGCAGAGGTAATACAGCCGATGAATGGGTAAAACAGCTGAGATGTCAAAAGTTTTACATAGGAGGGTGGGTATAGAGGAAGCCATAACATCTAGGTCTTCGTTTAATGCAGTACTTCTCCGCAGCTATTCTAATTAACTTGGGTTCATCCTATATCCCGATCTCTGTCTTCATTTTATTTATGTAGCGCTCGTTGGGAGAGCACAAAGACCACCCCCATTTTCCCTGAGCTCAGCCGAGCCAATTGTTAGTAAGACAGAGAGTGCCCTCCGAAACACGCGTGTTCGTTACAATCGGAAAGGGATTGTTCATATAGAGTGTGGGTAAGTCTATCCAATTTTCTCGTCATATGGAAAATTATAATAGACTCCCAAGTTTCCGTGTCAATGCCTATATTCTTTAAGGCTTGCAATGATTCATGAATATTATCATGAAGATTCTTTATTGACAGGGCGTCGTTTCCAATGTTTGGATGATCAAATAATTTTTCGAAAACTGCTGTAACCAAGACCCGTTTATTGTTAAATCGTTCTTGCAACATTTTCCATGCAGTGTCATAATTGACTTCTGTTAATTCAAGGTGCCTAATTAATCTTTCGGCATCCCCTGATAGATTTGCTTTTAAATACCACATCTTTTGTGCAGCGGGTATGTTTGATTCATGAACCATTTTCTTAAAAATGTCATGAAATTGTTGCCATTTCAAATAATTTCCATCAAATTTTGGAATTGAAATTTTTGGCAATTGTAGTGACGACGTTGTCACATCATGTGCAGGTTGGACACAAAATTTCAGTATCGCCTTTTCTGCCATTATGAATGTTTCCAAATTGTATCCAGCTTCGACTGGATCTACTGAAAGTTTATACATCTCATAGTGCAGTTTTTCCATCTGCTGCCATAAGTTTTCTACAACTGTTTTGTAGTTCATTTTTTCTTCAGGAATTATTTGCTTTAATGTCCTGGAAGTTGTTGCTAGCATAGCGCCTTGCTTTCTGATCAATGGTTGAATGTTAATGCGATATTCATCTTTTTGATGGGCCAATTTGCTTTCTTCAATTTTTGCCCTTTGTAGTTTCCAATCCTTTATTACTTCTTCTGTTAATTCTTTTAATTTTGAATAATATTATTTTTTGAAGTAATCGTGACCGGATGGCTCGTATCCCAACGATTCCATTAAATCAGTGTGGACTTTGTCAAATTCATCCCAAAGATCCTCAATCGTCTCAATTTTATTATCATAATAGAGAACTTTTGACTTTCTTGAGGCAGAGTCCTTTTTGACATTTCTGATGACATTTTGAATCTCTTCACCTCGCTCAAACTGTTGTTCGTATATTTTATCCATTTTACTTTATGTACTTTGATCCGTTGGAAGTATATTTTTTAGTCAATTGACAAGGTACGCTCCGACTCGCACCGATTAGTGATCAAAGTACTAGTAAATAAAGTTAAATTTAATAACAAGTATAAAGTTTTTAATTTTTTTTTTTTATTTTATTTAATATAAATATATATAATGAATCGTAGAACCCTTCGACTGCTTGGTCTCCGTGTTTTCCAGATGATTTAATTGATTGGGTACGCCTTGTCCCACGTTGCAGAAATCCAAATTTGGAGTATCCGATTATACTCTGCTGTCGTTCTAGTCCCCAAATTGGCTAGGTGACAAAGTGCTGATAATTTCAGTTGTCAGACAAACAGAAGATTTTATGGTCGCCAAGTTGACCTGTTGTACACTAATAGTCGCCAAGTTGACTCAAATGTACTTTTTTCCGCTGTGATTCTAGTCGCCAAATTGACTAGTTGACAAGGTGCTGACACAGTCAGTTGTCTCACAAGCAGATGTAGTTTTTAGTTATGGTGTGCAATACCGTCGCCAAGTTGACATAAATGATATGCACAAATGCAATGATATCCAAGTTTATCAATTGCTTCGTAAATGTCGGGACCCCGGATTGTTGCTAGCCTGCAAAACCATGCCCTCGCTAAGGAATATCAATATTTTCCAAAGCGTTGTATTATAAAAGGAAATGATCGACAAGTTGACCAAAATTCCTTATATGCGTGTTATTGAGAAAATTAGTCTGAGTTGACAAAATTCTCACACTTTGACTGTTACACCAAAATGTTTTATTTGTTTAAATTGGGAACGCCAAAGTCAGGGTCACCAAAATGTTAATGAATTTTATAATTTTATTATTTATAAAAATGTTTGCCTCTAGAACATAAACTAGTGACATAGGGCTGTCGCAACCAACACTTGAAATTGGGTGGACTTCGGAGAGATCATGCAAATGGGGGCCAAAGACACAGCGATGCTCACCCGTTGATTGCAGAGTAGTGAATAGACAAGAGTTGCTTGAATACTGATTTTATTAAGAAAAAGGTCGAGTTTATATACACGATTCTAGGATCTAGGGGGTCACATGTATATACATTTGGGGGTCTTATTCATAGTGTAAATGTGATTGTGTGTGTGAACATAATGTGGGGGACAATTTTGTGTTGTATGTATATGTAGGGGTTAATTCTATTCTAAGCAAAGCCTGCATTGGTCTTTACTGTGAGAAATTCATAGTTTGTATTTTAAGCATGCGTTTACACCAACAAAAGGGAAAACTCATTGTAGTCACTACACACCATACGAAGAGGGTCATGCAGTCGAAAATTTGAGACGCATGTTCTTAAATGTAGAGGAACAAACTTACGTGTAGAACGACATGGAACAGCAAAATTTATTTTCCCTAATGAGAAGGGAGAGTCTATTTCCCCAGATAACAATTTATGGAGAAATACAATTCCGCTGACGAGTCTTCGATTTAATAAAGAGGGCAGATTTAGGAGAAGAAGCCTACTCTGGTAACGAGGGAGGAGCCTAGTTGGATCCCAGTTTAGACCACGTAGGGCGAACAATAAAAACTGTTTTTGGACCGACTCAATACGTTGCTGGTGAACAGAATATTGAGGACTCCAAACTGGTGAGCAATTTTCTAGCACTGGACGTACCAAGGATGTATATAAGACCATAGTAATATAAGAATAACTGAACTCCTTGGACCAACGCTTTATAAAGCCTAACAAAGATTTTGCTTTGTTAGTCACAAATGATATGCGAAGCAGAAAGTTTAGTTTGGGATCAAAAATAATGCTTAAATCTTCAACAGAAAAAACTCTATTTAGGGTAGCGCCATTAATGCAGTAATTGGCAAGAAACGGCGAACGACTACAAAATAGATAAGCATTTCAGTGTGTTCAGACGGAGGTGATTAATTATACACCACTCACTAAGCTTATTGATATCAGCTTGCAAAATTGAATGAAAAGATTGCAAAATTGAATGAATGATTCGCAAAGTTTAACATCATCTGCAAACATAAATACATGTGAGTTAATTAAAACGTTTGGCAAATCATTAATAAACAAACTAAAGAGTAGTTGGCCGACTTCCTTAGGGAACACCAGACAAAATATTAACATTTTTGGAGAGCGCCGTTCTTAAAAAAACTCTTTGAGTTCTATTGGTGAGAGATCAAGTTTCTTTAACAGAAGTTTGTGATCGTCACTATCAAAGACTTTGCTAAAATCAGTATAAATGACATCCGTTTGCGATTTATTACGAAAGCCATCGAGAACCAAAGTACTGAATTCCAGAAGATTTGTAAGTGATAAACGTCCCTTCATAAATCCATGCTGATGGGGAGAAATTATAGATTTGCCTTGGTGTTTAAGATTAATCGAAATCAATTCCTCAAAAAGTTTAAGAATAGCCGAGTGTTTGGCTACACCTCTATAATTTGTTATGTCAGATTTGTTCCCTTTTTTAAATAGGGGGATTATAAATGAATTATTCCAAAAAGAGGGAAAATGATTAGTTTCTATGGAGAGGGTAAAAAGCCTTAAGTTAACGAACGAGAGGATGTCTTTAGAATGCAACTAGGGACGTTGTCCGGACCAAGCAAAAATTACGACTTCAAGGAGGCTAAACAAATTAAGAATTAATCTTCAGAAATATTAGGCATAAAAATAGGGTTGGGTTGGTGCATATAGTACGGGTGAGAGCCGGTGGAAGACAGCGAATTAGAGTAAGTCGTTTGAAAGAAGTTGGCAAAAAGATCCGCTATACTAGAGTCAATATCAGCTGTTTCTGCATTAGAAAAGTATGACGAAGGAGTTACATTTGAACGCCGTTTAGAATTTACAAATTTATAAAATTGCTTCGGATTATGGAAAAAATCGGACTTACACCGCGATAAGTAAACATTGTAACATTGCTTGTTTAATATGAGAAACTAGATTTTGCTGAATTTTATCTAATGTAATCGATATGTGATTGGGTTTTTTTTAAACGCTTAAAGTACCTTAATTTAACATTTTTCAAATTTGAGAGGTTACGTGTGAACCAAGGAACTATGGTGTTCGGTACACAAACATCAAAGGCTGCATAAAGAGTTGAATAAAAACGTTCAACAGCAGTATCTAAATCAACGCCATTAAATGGATTATACCAGTCTGTCCTACTTAGAATAGAGTCAAGGCGGGCAGAGTCAGTTTTGCGAAAACATTTCCGCCGAAGAGGTTGAGAAGAGGGAATAATATTACATAAAGAATTAAGAGCAAGATTAATTTCTAGTGTCGGGTGATATTAGATATTATTAGATATTAGATGATATTAGAAACCGACAATTTAATATTCGTTCAAACCCTCCCCGAGTGGCTCAGAAATGGTACCAGATTGACCAGATTGTGTATCGAAAATAATAACCAACTGGCGACGATTTACAGGCTCCTCAAATAATATTACAGTGGAGGACTCTATACATATACCATGTAAATTGTTTGAATCCAGCTCTAACCTTTTTCTGGCGATGCTATCGAACTGGAAATGATATGAATTGGTTTGATCTATGTGTTCGATTAAAAGAAAAAGGATCAGCGTTCAGAAAGATATGTTATGAATGCGTTGCATAGACCCAAACAATCCAATAATAAGAATTTTGATGAATTTGTTGATGCTATGTTAGCTAGTACTACGCGTTGCGGGAACCATTGACCGACGCTGAATTGGTGGCTGAGGTCGGAAACAATTTAAGACCAAATTTGTATCACGAATTTCTACATGTCCTGACTCCTACCATAGCCGCATTAGGTAGGGAGTGCCACAGGCACAAAAAGTTTTTTTTCGTAGTTTAAGGTTAAGACAACCGATGCGCCAACCAGAGACCCGACGAGCAGTTGACGCCTTAGTCCATAAAAATAATGCTGAATACATAGCCGAGGAAGAAGTAGGAGACGAAACCAAAGTATGTACATTTCGGGTATCTGAAAATTTAAATTGTTGGAACTGCGATAAAGTCTGTCATAAATAGCAAGACTGCGTGGAGAACCACACTCGTTTTTACTACAGGTGTGGGTTAAAAGACACCTACAAGCCTAGTTGTCCACTATATCAGTCGCGGGCGGAAAACTCGAGGCAGTATACTCGCCGAACGACAAAAAAAAAAATTCCCGCCAATAGTCTCGTGAAACCCAGAAGAGCCAATACGTAACCCAGATCTTAGTGCCGTAAATATGATTAATACACAGGATAGGAAAGAGCCCCAAGAATATGGAAAGCGTAGAGCCGAAATCTTCCGTAAGGATCTTGAGAACAGACCAAAGTCTCAATCCATAAAACGATTGCACAATTTTTGGAACAATCGCCGGCAACAAAAAAACTATACCATATCAGCAATATTAACTCCCATCAATGATACCTGTCCCTTTATCATTATGGAAATCTTTGGAAAACCGTATTCAGCTCTGCTGGACAGTGGGGCGAATAAAAGTGTAGTAGGAGGAATCTTAGCAATACAATTAATAAACGACAAGAGAATATGTCATCGCATTAATGTGCGCACGGCTGATGGACACTCACAAATCATTGCAGGAACAATTTTTTTAGGTTGATTTACAACTCAATTCAAGCTGATGACTAATTTTTAGTAGTACCTGCTATAAAGCAAGAAGTTATTTGTGGTATAGACTTTTGGCAACAATATAGTTTGTTAATCAGGCCTACACCTATAATGAACGAAGTGTCCCTTTTGCAGGTCAAAGATGATAAATATAAATTCACCGCTTATCAAAACTATCAGCTAAACTTAGTCATTGCTTATTTTCCAATGTATGAAAGAGACGGATTAGGGGTAACCAATCTCGTAGAACATGTTATCGACACCGGAAATGAAAAACCAATTAATTAAACATTTTATCCGCTATCGTTAGCCAAAGAAAAACAATTATGCATAGAGATGGATATAATGGCAGATTTAGGAGTAATAGAAGAAGGACCAACTTCAGCATGGTCATCACTTTGCGTGTTCAGATTTTGTCTAGATTCTCGTATATTAAATAAGGTTACTCTGAAGGACGCCAAACAAAATCCAGAATTTAGAAGGACTGCTGAGTAGACTTCCCACAGTACATTATATCTCTAAGATAGATCTTAAAGACGCCTTTTGGCAAATTCCGTTGGAACAGAACTCGAGGGCAAGGACCAAGTTTACCGTTTCCAACCGACTGTTGTGCCGATTTAGACGAATGCCTTTTGGATTGTGCAACGCAACCCAAACCAAGTGCCGATTAATGAACCAAGTAATTCCGTATCATCTCAAAACTCAAGTTTCAGTCTACTTAGACGACCTATTACTTTTGTCTAATAATTTTGATGAACATTTTGCAGATCTCAAAGTGGTAGCCACGCAGCTGAAAAAGGCGGGATTAACTATTAACGTCAAGGAAAGTTCATTTTGTTTAAAAAAGGTAGAGTACCTTGGTTATGTAGTAGGTGAAGGCACGTTGGAGGCTAACGCTGACAATGTAATATATTTCCTGTCCCAAAAACCCAGCGTCAGCTAAAACTTTATTTGGGCATGACTGGCTGGTATCAGCGATTTATACACAATACGCGGCAAAACATTTTCGTGGAACGAACAGGCACAAGCTGCATTCGAAACCCTTAAATCTAAACTCTGTACTGCTCCATTTTAGCTCACCCGAATTATAACAAACCGATCGTGGTCGAGTGTGATGCATCCATGCATGGGATAGGCGCTGTATGCGATGCGTAATGCAATGAGTTTGGGTATGAACAACTAATCGCATATATTTAAAAAAAAACTCAACAAAGCCCAGCGCAACTATACAGTCACTGCGGTCGAATTTCTAGCCGTTGGCCTCGCTATTAAGCCATTTCAAATGTGTATAGAAGGCCATAAATTTAAAGTACTAACTGATCATGCCAGTTTGCGGTGGTTAATGAACCAAAAAGAACTGAGCGGAAGATTAGCCCGCTGGTCTCTTAAGCTACAAGGGTACAAATTCCAAATAGAGCATCGCAAAGGCAGCGAGAATGTCGTAGCTGATGCGTTGTCAAGATCTTTCGAATGTGAGGTAGCAGCTTTACAACTAGATATATTTCCTGAGATTGACCTCAACTC
Organism: Drosophila austrosaltans; assembly: GCA_035045865.1. Lineage (NCBI taxonomy): Eukaryota > Metazoa > Arthropoda > Insecta > Diptera > Drosophilidae > Drosophila > Drosophila austrosaltans. The sequence goes on from JAWNOQ010000003.1 coordinate 11,042,309, forward strand.
CGACACATTTCATTCAGAAGACTACCAAGCCATGAGATATAAATATATGAAGACTAAACTTCCAGATTTTAAAGTTTTAGACCAGTATTTATATTATCGAACCGACTTTTCGTCTGGAATAGCGGATGCCGGGGATCGACCGTAGAAACTATGAGTGCCACATCCACTTTGCCGTAACGTCATCTTGACAGCTCACAATCCACCCAATAAAGCTCATTGTGGCATTGCCAAATGTTTAGAGCGAATACGTCAAAAATTTTTCTGGCCGCGCATGGTGGTACGCACGTGCCTTATTATATTCGCCATACTCAAGTCCTCAAAACACCAATGGTAACCAAGTTATAAGCGAGAGACCCTTAAAAAAGCCTTTACCTTGACTTCACTGGACCCTTCCCAAAAGCATTCTAAAAGAAGACATATTCGATTATTTTGGCGTACCACAGATAGTAATTAGTGATAATGGGACGCAGTGCAAAAGCCAGGATTTCACCCAATTTTTGAGCAGTTATGGAGTACAGCATATGTTTACCGCCGCCAACTCTCCGCAGACAAATGCAGCCGAACGAGTGAATCGTTCAATTCACGCCGCGCTGGGGTCATACTTGCGTTACATCAATCTATAGGTGTCGCGCATTATGTTGCTGTATTTGGAAAAGACAATGATATCGCATGGCAAAGACTATTAGTTGTTAGAGACCTTAAATTTGCTAAACAAATCTGTTATTTGGATGAACCAAGTTGACGAAGCTATCAAAATTCGCTCTGACTTTCAGCAACACCTCGAGAAAGCCTATACGACTAATCAAAGAACTTATGATTTGCGCAGTAAGCTTCGTACGTTTGTTGTTGGCCAATTAGTTGTTGAACGTACTTTCAAACTTAGCAAACTTTCCAGCCATTTCAACGCAAAACTAGTGCCTATAGGGATTCAAGCCAAGGTAAAGAAAAAACTAGGAAATGCGCTATATTTTATAGAAGGCACTCAAGGCAAAGAGCTCGGAAATTTTCATGCTAAAGACCTATAGTAAACAGATCGGAAACTGGATCAAACTGGATCCATTACTTACACCAATACAGCCACTGAAATCATTGTTCGATGAAACTGATCCCAATGCTAACCATTTTCTTCAACGCATCCTTGAATACAATAACAGTTTTCGCATAACTTCCTTTGGAGCTAATATCATTCGAGAAGGCGGCTTTATGCCGACTTGCAGGGTATAAGATACAACACACACAACCAATGTTGTGTGAATAAATTTCGCTCCGTCCAAGTGCTTAGATTGCCGCAACTGCAACGTAAAACCAGTTGGAGGTCAAAGAAATCGGTGGTGAGTTAGCCCAGCGTGCAACGCATACTCACGTTTTGCTGTTGGTCGGCCTGGATAAGGGAGGTTGTCCACAATTGAAGATCGGCGCTCCTTTGGACTGCTACGTCGGCGGGAGGTGCGGGGGCTGCTTTTCTTTCCCCGCGTATTGCGCCCTTGCTGGTGTGGGTAAGAGAGCGAGCTCAAGTAGCTCGAATAACTTAAAGTGCTTCTTTTTTCGACAACTTTTCATTGCTTTTGATCCTGCCGGCTTCTACAATGGGTACCAGCTGACTTGCATGCCGGCTAAAGAAATACAACTAAGCTAAGCTTTGAAAGTTTGTTACAGCGAAGTCTCCGGAACTACTGCATACTTGTAGGGAGCCCAGCTAAATCTTGCCTGCTTCCACAATTTCACAGAATATTGCATACCTACAACTTATCGAGTTAAAAACTAGTTGGTGGTGGTGTGGGCGAAGTGACCAGCCTGTGTGGATAGTCGCCAGAACTGCGAAGGATGGCCTACTCCTGGAGTTGGGTGGAGCAGAGAAGGATGTCCAAGTCCTTAAAAAAGAAATTTCGCAGATGCTTGAAAAAGCTGCGGCAGTGCGAGTCATAATACGCGACCTGGATGAGCTGTCTCGTTTGTGGTCTAGCAAACGAAGCTGGGATTCATGAGGCTTCTTGTACAGTAAAGAGTCTTCGCCCAGGATACACGCGAACGCGTACAGCCATAGTGACAGCGTCTGAGCAGGTAGTGGAGAAGCTAATAAATTTTATACAAAGTAAAGGTCGGCTGGGGCAGTTGCCGTATAAAAGCTCTGGAGGACAGACCAACTCGCTGCTATCGCTGACTGGAAATTGGCAAATATCTGCCAAGCGCAGTATATAGATCAAATAACTGCTTTAGGTGTGGAGTGGCTGGACATAAAGCAGCTTCCTGCAGAGAGGCACCATAGTGTTCTATATGCACCAGTCATAATAATGGCGGAGAAGCTATCCATTGGGCGGGCAGTCAACAAAGTCCACTGAATGGTATAACGGGGTACTCTAAAAAGCAAATATGAGACCAAAAGCCATAAATCTCATATAGCTGAATCTAAACCACTGTGTAGCAGCACAGGATTTACTCCACCAGACAGTCCGAGAAAAAGCGGTCGACGTAGCGGTACACAGTGAGCCGTATAAAACAAACACTGTTGGTATGTGGGCATCCGACCAAGGAAAAATAGCGTCAATCTGATCCTGCAGCGTTTCGTTAGGGCCTTAGTTGGCGGAAAATACTGGATCTACAGCTGCTATCTTTCTTCGAGTCTAACTATCCCAATGTTCGGGAAAATAATAGATTTACTGGTGGAGGATTCTAGGGGACGACAAAATCTATTCGCTCAGCGGCGAATTGGTGACAGCTACACGGCAAGCGAAGCTTAACTCTGTACGCTTGGGCACCATCAGCGTTCCACCACTGAGTCAGCTAATAGCAGAGTAGTATACAAGTCAGAAACATTAAACGTCCCAACTTTTGCCAGCTGCTTGTCCAATATAGAAACCATTGATGCAACCCTGAGTATTGAGGATTCAGCGGATCAGGTTATGGAATCCCTGTTAAGTGCGTGCGATGCCAGTATTCCACGTCGCAAGCAGTACAACCGACATCACGCCCCTTTTTGCTGGTGTAACAATTCCATCCCTGATATTCGTCTCGCCAACGATCAAGAGGCACATCTAGGTTTACGGAACTGCAGCTAAAGTATCGGAGGAGGCGTAAGGATCTGAAGCATATAATCGGAAAGAGTAAACCTGTTAACTGGAGCTCTGTGACTCAGCTGATAAAGATCCTTGGGGAAAGGCAAACCAGACTTTTGTCAAACGTGTTGGAGCAGAGAGACAGACCAACCGATAATGTTACCCTACGTCGTATTGGTGCAAACAAATATGCAGATGGATAGAAGCTGCGACAACTACAACAACATTGAGGAGTGCACAGCGGCTCAGCTCTTAGCAGTCGCGAATAGCTTGAAGATGGGAAAACCACCTGGATTAGACGGTATCCCTAACCAAGCCTTGAAGTTGGCAATAAATCTCTACCCGGAGGTATTTGTGTCACTATTCAACAAATGCTTTAACGAAGCAACCTTCCGCAACAGATGGAAACAGCAGTTGCTAGTACTGCTGCCAAAGTCATACAAATCTTAATGTCTTTTAGATACTGCTAGAAAAGTCTTAGAGAAACTTATAGCCTCCAGACTAAATAGTGCCATCGAACTCGGTGGTGGATTGGCATCGAACCAGAATGGTTTTATAAAGGCAAGGTCGACCGCAATGAAAGCAATATCAGGTATTGCTTCAGGTTGGCGAGGAGGCTCAAAAAAGTACTGCCTAGTGATGACTCTAGATATCCGAAATGCTTTTATTACAGCAAAGTGGGACCGAATTCTGAGTATCCTGTCACAGTTTGCTATTAGTGGAAAACTAATACAATTAAAAACAAGCTATCTGCATCTTAGGAAGCTGCATTACGCAACCATAGGAGACTTGGAATCGCAAAACATGACAGAAGGGATCCCCCGAGGCTCAGTTTTGCGCCCACTATTTTGGAATGCCATGTACATTGGTGTTCTCCGGATAAACCTTTCTGATGAGGTAAACCCTATAAGATTTGCCGATGATGTGGCACAAGTAGTAGTTGCAAAAAAGCCGGCTTGGTTAGAAAATAAAACCAGCGCACAAAACTGAATCGGTGCTTATAAGTAGCCGGAAGAAGGTGGAAATAGCGACAATACAAGTTGGGACCACCATAACTTTCAATTGGGCAATAAAATATCTTGGGGTTATGCTGGACCCCAGGCTCTGTTTTAGGGAACACTTGGAGTACATCAACCAAAAGGCCCTATTTCGAGCCTTATGGCGAATTTTGCTTAATACACGTGGACCCAGACAACAGTGCAGGCTGCTACTTACAAGTGTTATGCGCTCCATCGCCGTTGGAGCAGCGTGGAGTAGTTCAGCACAGCTTAAATCGTATAGGAGAGGAATAGGAGCCACATTCAGGATATAAGCCACCAAAATATGCTGTGCTTTCCGGACCATCTCAGACGAGGCAGCCTTTGTTATCGCAGGCTTAATTCCCTTCTCTGACCTGGTTATAGAATCATAGGTGACTTATATGGCGTCTGGAGACCCTGCGCCATAAGATACACATATTTTGAAGGTATTACTTCGGCAAACAGCGCGCCGGGAGACTATTAGCAGATGGCAGGCTATATGGGATGAGTCGGTCAAAGACGGTGGACTTGCAAGCTTACCGAACATCTGTGAGTGGATCGATAGGCGTATTCTTTAACCAATGTTTGTTTGCTGTCACAGAACCAAGGACATATGTCGTTTGTTCAATGGTGCCAACACCTGATGAACCGCATTAATTTCTGCAAATATATTTCATTTTGTCGATGTGGGGTGCAATTTACAGGGAACAGAACAGTTGCAAGCATTTTTCACGCAAATAACGCTGTTGTTAATATGTTCAAAACAGCTTTGGGACGAATGCCATCGGATACGCACAAATTTGTCATATGAGCGGATCATACCCCAACAGGTGAACATGTGCGAAGATTCAATGCACCCACCGTTGATGATGTTGCTGCAATTATTGTTGGCGATCCAACTACATCACGAGACATTGTCTTTTAGTGGAGAAGCAATATCACGCATCGTATAACCGAAACACATCGTTCGTTCGATGCGTTACAATATCCAATCATTTATTGGCAAGGGCAAGACGGATACGACATCACGTTGAAGATAGTCAAACCAATTACAGGTACAATATTCACACAATGGAGTGTCGCAACATAAATAATCAGGTAATATTTAATTTAAATGTATTATATAATTTTAACGGGATAACGCGCTTGTAAAAAGAATTGAGATTTCAAAGATAATTTTAAGGAAATGTGTATGGTGCAGACTAAACATGCAAGTCCCTCCCAAAATAACGCGTATGCTAAACGAGATTTAACTGCATTTATAATTATGTATAACGTTTTAGTAGGCAAATATTTCGAAATTTTAGCGACTTCATCGTGGGCCCATCGAGCATCCTGTTGTCGGTTCGTAAGCAAAATAAACATTTGTAAACATAATAAATTATCTATACAAACATATATAACTGCATATCATCAATCGACATATTTCATAGGAAATTGTAAGTTAGTATCCCCAAGAAATATATTTAGTTGTTTAGTGGTAATGAAATGAAATCATGTATGATTATTGATATTGTTTGCAATGCAGATAAATTTGATAATTGTTTATAAATAGTTATAACCAACACTAGTACTTCGTATTGTGGAATCTATCAAGGAAATATTAATGTAAATTCGTTGATTTAAGGGCAATTTAAAATGAATTTTCTCTATTAATTGCTACGGTCGGGAGGGTAATTTATTTTTCCTATAATTTAACAATTATTATACTCTCTACCATCCAAAGCACTCATCTACCTGGTTTTAGTCAGTTATGGAATATTAGTTATCAGTCAGATCAGGATACTTTTTTGTTTTATTGTTTTATGCTTTGCGAATTATGTTGAGTTGTTAGTTTCTGTTTAAGTGCACTTCAAAATTTTTATCACTAAATATCCGCAATAAAGTGTAACGGACAAGAGTACTACTACTGTTTGACGATTATGATTGAGTATATATGTTAGCCTAATTAACTCAGCTTCTGATATTAAAACATACCAGTACTACCCGATCACACTCCTCAAGAACCGAATCACTTTGAGTTTTTAATTACAATCTAACAAATAACTGCACTATTCAGCTTTTCGATTCACTTTTACACTTTCGCACGCTACTGACCCTGTATGTAACTACACTATCCCCACACAGTCCCCGTGGTAACAGCTGACAACATTACACACTACTGAAAGATACGACAATAGAGAGGGTCAAGTCAGTGGTTTGGTTTCTACCATTATGTCCTGTCGGTCGAAACTTATTAATTAATTTTGACTAGCGAACAAACGGCTGGGGGGTTCGTTGACTTTTTATAACCGCAGACCACTGCTATATAATAAAAATAAAATCCCGAGATGCAAATAATATAAGTATAAATTTAATCAGTTGACTTTAAATAGGTAAAGATTTAGAGAAGTTAGAGTCATTCTCAATAATTGTGATTACCAGCTGGTAGTGTAATCACGCTTCTGTACCCACCCTACCATGATTTTCCAAGTTAGCTTGCATTTGCGGAAAATGCCAAAACGTGGAAAAAAAAATATTCCCATTCACATAAATATCGCCAGAAAGAAAAGTTTAAAAAATTCAATTTATTATGATATATTCTAACATGTTTAAAAATTTAAATCTATTTAACATTCTTTTTGTTTAACTTTATACAATCAATAAATCCAAATCAAAATTTTCTTTTCTTTGACTTTGCCAAAAAAAAAATAATAACAATTCAAGCAACGTTTTTTCATTTTTCAAAAAAAGTATTAAAATTCAACAAAAGTAAAAAAATTGGTTTCAAATATGATCATGTTTTGAAGCACTGTGCATATGTAAGGGCAAGTGGCTGGCGCTAATCAGCTGTTTATTCTTGTGTATATTTCTTTTCTTTCACTTTATTTACAGGTTGCGTTTCTTTTTTTCTTTCTCTCTTTTTTTCTTTTATCTTTGCCGCTCGTTGGCAATAAAATACTTGAAGAGCTGAAGCGGACCAGCGACAAGCATTGGCGGGTGCACTTTGGTTTTTCTGCACAGTCGACTCTTCTCTTTTTCACACTTTCTGTTTCGGCTATTCAAATTTTTGGCCACATGTGCATATGTTAAAATATCAGTATGGAACGAACTCAGCATCTCAGCATCCGACGAAGGCCTTCGTTGTACCGCTGTTGAGGTGTAATATTTATTTATAAATTAATAATTACATGCCACCAAAAGAAAATTTATACGTATTTACCGCATTCACATATCCGCTATGAAAATATAGAGCATCTAACGACCTACTTGCCTCTACATTTCCGCACTTCTCTTTGTTACAGTTTTTTTCTTAATGTCTATGCCTATGTCTAATAATTTTACTGTTTATTTTTTTCAACTAATCTGATTTAACTCGAAGAACTCTCGTGACACAAGTCGCCTGACATTATTTCGTTAACCCGTACACACTGCGTTGGACTATGATCCCTTTTTTTATATGTTTTCTTTCTTGTTTCACTAGGAGGAATTCGTCTAGTAATTCTCAAATTAGGGTTTCTAAATTTTTGGATTTTTTAAATTTTGGGTTTCTCAACTTCGGGTTTCGGCCTCTTGTCAATCACACGTTTAAATTTTCTTGATGGTGGCAAAAAAATTTTTTTCTTTGCACTTTTAATTTTTGGTTTTTGATTAAATTTTTCAGCGAGATTTTTCTTCCACTGGTTAATTTCTTTTATGGATGCGACGCGAAGGGCCTCTACTATCAAGGCATTTCTGTGGTTGTTGTCTTTGCTTAATTAAATATATGTCGGAGCAATCTCTATTGCTCCGGTTGATGTTGATTTAGTATTGTTCATTTCTAGCGCAGCGAGTTCCGGACACCTTGGCTTTCTGTTGAAGACTGATTACGCAGTCTTAACTGCGTTAGCATTACACCGGACCACACTCGATGACAGTCGGGCTGTCATCCCACTGAAATACACAGTCAGATATTCACTAATAGTACAACATTGCATGATTAAGCAAACTTCTAGGACTCAATAGTCAATGTCAACATGAACATGACAATACTCACTACTTGACTTACATGACCGAAGTCACTGTAACTGTACTTAATGTTACCAGCCCAACATTACAAGAATGACGTATGAGACTAAGTTAGAGAGGGACAACCGAGTCATCAAGTATACAGAGAGATAGGACCACATACGGTACCAAAAGGTATGCCAGACAGTGCAATACCCTAATTTATCTCCGCCATATATTTCTTAGCGGGCCTTTTGAACCTTCCGGATAAGGATTTACTATTTAATCTACTTTCTCTCGTATGACAAGCTTTTCTATAGGGCCTAAATCTGCATGAAATTTTTGCTCTTTGTTTGTTAAATCAATTTTTTTCAACCAAGGTGCCCTCACAAAAGAGAGCAGAAAGAAACCCGCCGAGCCGACGAGCTACCTCAGAGCGATGCATAGTGCACTGACCTTCGAATCTCTTTTCCCAATATGTGAACCCGTAGTCGAAGATAACATCAGTCACAATAGTATATGCCAATAAATATATTGGCACTCAGTCAGTCTTAGTCTATAACAGCGGTGTGAGCCACTGTTACAAGGAGGTACATTACATAAAAAAAGCACCTATCAGGGATGCTAGAAAAGTTGCGGTATCGAATATATTTACTACATAGGGGATCTGCACACTGTCGCAAAAAGTGGTTCAAAATTATTATTGTTTCAAATATTAAGACTTCGACCAATCTTTTCGGTATGGATTTGTTTAACATATTTGATTTTGATATTATGCAAATAAACAACATTTATAAGGCTAAGAGTGATGAAAATTAAGAATTGGTCGACTGACTGCCGCCTGCGAATTTCACAATTTTCGGGGAAACTACAAATATGAACATCGTAATAGAGTTGAATAGAAAATACTTATAATAACATACAAGGAGAAGCATTTGGTTCCTCAACATCCCGGACTCCCCTGAAACACTGTTTCTGAAAATGGTAGCGGTGCAATCTTCGTGATCGGACGAGTGAGGCTGGATCGCTCTTATAAGGCCATCATTTCCAGGGAACACTTGAGTTACCCGTCTTAAGTGTCAAGCTCAAGGAGGTGCGTTTGACTCCTTAACTAGCACGCATCCAAGTGGGCGTTGGGCGTTGCTGTAACGAGGTCTAATACTCCTGTTGCCAACACTTCCTAAATCCTTGAAACATCGCCTGAATATGCTGCCAGTAACTTAGTCGATTACATGGAATTACTAGTATTGAGGGTTACGTTCGCCCAATAAAGATAAGTGCTATTGACAGACTGACTCCCACTTGCCACCCCAGTGTGGCGAATATGGAGGAATTAAACTCCATTTAATTTCCTCTTCTCTTCTGGACGTTGACGCGTACAATGCGCAGTACGTTCAAGTGGTCCAAGCGACACCAGGACAAAGCCTGTTACGCGCGAACCCTATCAGACAGCATGCAAAAACGAAGTCGCGTGGACAACGGACGACAACTAAAATAATAATTAAGACTAACTACTAGATAGATAACTTAAAATAGTAGTTTTTAGAATAGTTATAGAGAACTCTGATCCGATTACAGAATAAAGGCGGTTGTAGTCGGAACAGAGAACTCGGAAAGGTTCATGCAAAGAATAGTTAGAAGTACAGCGTGTTAAAGTTAAAGGGACATAATTTCGGGTTAGTCTACAAGGTACAGATAGATTGACCTGATTAAGTAAATTAGGACAATCTATTTGTCCATTTAGAAGCTTATGAATAAACAAAGTACCAAGCATTACTCTACGATTAAGTAAGGAGGGAAGGTTAATTAGAAGAAGTCTTTTAGAATAAGAGGGCAAGTTAACATTTCGATCCCAGTTTAAACCACGAAGAGCAAATATTAGAAACTGTTTTTGAACAGATTCAATTTTAACTTGGTGTGATCCATATTGTGGAGACCAAACACATGATCCATACTCCAAAATGGGGCGGACCAGTGAAATAAAAAGAGTTTTGGTTGTGTAAGGATCGTCAAACTCTTTCGACCATCGCTTAACGAAACCAAGACAACTCATGGCTTTATTGACAGTGATATTAATATGACGAGTAAAATTTAATTTGTGGTCCATGAGTACACCCAAATCATTAATCTCGTTCAAACGTTCAAGTGGGGTATTATTGAGATAATATACCACTAATTGAAAAGAGGATCTATGAAATGACATGACATTACATTTTGAAACATTAAGGTTTAATAAGTTAATTTCACACCAAGTTTGAAAGTTATTAAGATCGACTTGAAGCAGACGTGGAGAGCTTAAGTCTTTAAAACTAATACAAAGTTTAACATCATCAGCGTACATAAGCACGCGAGAGTGAGTTACAACTGACGGAAGGTCATTAATGAAAAGCGTAAAAAGCAGTGGTCCTAGATGGCTACCTTGTGGCACCCCCGAGGTCACATTGATGGTCTTCGAAAGATAAGTTTTAAATAAAACTTTTTGTGTACGGTTATTAAGATATTGAGAAATCCAATTAAGCAGAAGGCTTGGAATCCCAAGTTTGTTCAGCTTGAACAAAAGCAGTGTATGATTGACAGAATCAAAAGCCTTACTGAAGTCAGTGTAAATGACATCAGTTTGCAATGCATTCCTGAATCCCTCGATCGCTAAAGAAGTAAACTCTAAAAGGTTAGTGGTTGTAGATCTACGTTTCATAAACCCATGTTGCGAAGATGAAAGAATAGAACTACAGAAATGTTGCAGTTGAGAAGTTATAATTTTCTCAAATGCCTTAGGAATAGCGGACAATTTGGAAATACCCCTGTAATTAGAAGCTACGGATTTATTACCCTTTTTATGCAAAGGAATAATAAAAGATTCTTTCCAAATGGTTGGAAAAGAGGAAGTTTCAACGGACAAAGTAAATAACTTAAGAATCGGGGAAATCAAAGTCTCAGCGCAAAACCTGAGTACACAACCAGGTATCCCATCAGGTCCTGGTGAGTACACGGGCTTCACTAAAGTAAGCACGCTGAGAAGCGAATCTTCATCGATCACAGGATTAAAGACGCAATTAGACCTTTTCAACTGATAGGGATATGAAAAGTTAGCTCGATGATCTTTGGAGGAATAGGTCGTTTTGAAAAAATCAGCAAACATATCGGCAATGGCCTGATCATCGTTTGCTTTATTATTTTCAAAACATAAATAGGACGGGTGCACTGCCACCTTTCGTTTGGCGTTAACGAAGTTATAAAATTGCTTAGGATCACGGGAGAACTGAAGTTTACAACGCCTAATGTAATTCTTATAGCATAGTGTATTAAGCACTGAAAAATTCGATCGAGCAACAGCATAAAGAGAGAAATCAGACGGTCGACCCGATTTTTTAAATTTTCTATAATATCTAGACTTCACATTTTTTAAATTAGTTAACTCACGTGTAAACCATGGCGGTTTGTTAGACAATACATGGGTCACACGTGGAACACAAGCATCAAAAAGCGAAAACATAGTATTATAGAAAAAACAAATGGCAGCATTCATATCATTACAGGAGTACAGATAAGACCAGTCTGTGGCAAGAATTAGCTCATTGAGCTTGGAAAAGTTAGTTTTACGAAAGCAACGGGTACGAGACGTCGAACTGGTACCAGCATTTGATAACCGAAAAGGTAGATCAATAGTCAAGTCCAAAGTTGGATGGAAACTGTCTTCGGGGACGACTAAGGGATCAATCCTCGAAACAGTACAGTTAGAAGAATCTAACATAAATATAAGATCTAGTGATCTCTCATTTTTGTTACGCACAGGATTAACTTGGGTTAAGGATAACTCAAGGAGACCGTCAACAAAGCAATGTGAGGAGGAGGGCATCAACAAGGAAGACTCACCTGATGGAAGCCACGAAACGTCAGGTAGATTAAAATCTCCCAGAACGATAAATATGTCTGCATCCGAAAGAAGTGAAGAGACAAAGCGAATAGCTTCTAAATGGCTAGCATATACCGTCATGTCAGAACTCGGTGGAATATACGAGCAAGTTAGAAATACAGAATATGATTTCAAACAAATTTTGACACTAACAAATTCAATGTCAAGAACGGCAGGTGGCAGAACTATTTCTGAAGGAAAAGATGAATTTACGGCAATCAAAACTCCACCACCATTTTTGGAGATTCGATCGCATCTATAGGTTGAAAAAATTGTGGGAAAAACAGAGGCATCAGAAATGTCTGGCTTTAACCACGTTTCTGTAAAGACCAAGATATGAAAGTCAAAAGATAGACTATCTACAAAAAGCTTAGAAAGTTTAGATTTTAGTCCTCTAACATTCTGATAGGCCAGAATAAGGGACGAAATTAGTTTTTTGACCCGCCAGCTACTGACGAGCCAGAGGGTATGGAAGGATTAGTTGTGTTAGGCAGACGAATCGGAGGCCGATTTTTCTTTTTCTTAGCCGTATACTCCTTTATAACTAAATGTTCCGGCCAAAAATCTTTGTGACAAATTTGGTCAAAGACATTTGGTGGAACACTGATTTTGAATGACGAAATGTCACGGGTGTATGAAAACCTAAACTTTTCCACCACAATGTTTGGCGCCACGACTTTTGCCCGGATATGGGCTATGACATCATCTGATGTAGTATTGGGGTCGAGCCGCGAAACAAAGATTTGCTTTTTTGGTGGAATGGCTACAAGAGATCTCAATGCGCCAGTCGCAACCGCAGCAACAACATTTTGCGCTGGAACTGCTGAGGCGGATGACGCCTTGAGAGCTCTTCTAGTTACTACTTTATTGGGAATATCCCTGGGAGTGGATATTCGCCCGGACTCATCGGAAACTACAACCGATATCGGGTCAGTTTGCGGGGCACTATTACCAGGGGAAATGTCAATCGTCCCCGCAACTGCAGTCACTGCTGGACTCCTAAACGATATCAGTTGCTGACCATTTGGAGTTATGGGGTCGTTCGACGATGCCGGAACCGACAGAAACAGAGATGCCGGCGGATCGGGAGAGAAATCCCGTGGGATAGTCTTCTTCCGCTTCGGTGATTCGTTCAATAGTTTATAACTATTAAACTGAGTTTCCAGAGACGAAAACTCATCACGAAGTTTCAGAAAGCCAGCCGACAGGGACTTAAAACCCTCTCTCGTCCGCCGCATAAATAGACGCATATCCATTTCTACGTCCCGGCACGCTTCGCAACTCCATTTTAGTCCCCCGCCGTTACCAATACTATCCTTTACTTTGGCTGTGTAACCCGCGCATTTGACATGCATAATGTTATCACACAGCCAGCACAAAAGATAGTCGTCTTGGACTTTTTGGGGATGAGGGCACTTTTTGGAAGAGCAGACAACCATTGTAAATTTAATTGTTTATTATTATTTTTACTGATAAGAAAAAAATAAATAATAAATGGCAAAAAATTAAAAAAGAAATTTAAAAATGAGCAATGTATACGGACCAAGAAGTAACACAAGTGTTAAAGTTTTAATTTTAGAAGAAAAAACTGAAGAGAAATTAAGAGAGTTAGTAATAACACACAACAACAAAGACTGACACAATCGCGAGAGTAACGGTCGCGATCGCGGGCAATGTAAAAACGCGAGAGCAAGCACTACACAAACAACAACACTAATGTGTATGCGAGAGCGCGAATGCAAGAAAAGAGATCAAAAACACAAAGTCAAAGACTATGAAAGCAAAACAACAAAACTGTAAGTTTTGTTATTAAGTGAAACAATAAGTAATAATAGCTTTGAATAAATGTTTAAGAACAAGTTACAATAAGCTATTCGCGTAATAAGTAATTTCGGCACAGATTCCGCGGAAAATAATTTTTATTTGCGGGATTAAATAAAAAGGTTGGAATAAAAGCGAGAGCGCAAAAAAAACACGACCGACTTCGTTGAAGTGAAGAATGTATTCTGCGAGGGTCCTCAAAACGAAATCGTTATGTTTGTTAGAAATGTGAAGTTGTGTCATTTCATCCAATGTGCGCTTTGCCCCAACAAAGTTGCGCTGAGCACTTCTGAGCATTTCCCACGCCGAGCCATAAATCGTTTTAATGTCGCCAAGAATGTGTCTTTGGTTAGATCAGTTGCTAATTCCAGGCGAGTTGCAGAAGTATCCATGCAAACAAACAAACAGGTGTAATTCTTTTCAATGCATGGGTTTCGGCCCTTGTGGGTCTTAGGTAAAATAGGACCCACATAGTCGCATTCAGTGTGTTCAAATGGGAAGGCTTGTCACACAGATTTCTTGCGCCAAAAATCCAGTATTTTTGACGGATGAGTACAAACATTGCCGAAACTCGAAGATGTAAGTTGATGTAATGTTCGTCCTGTAGCAGCTCAACAAGCCGTTAGTGCTTTAGTAAAACAACTGGATGTTTGGCATCGACTGGCAGGTTCGATCTCCTTAAACGGCCTCTTTCACGAATAAATCCATGGATCTAGCTTGCGTAGCTTCGATCGGCGTTCCACTGGTCGAATTTGCAGCAGCAACTGTCGATCAATGTTGAATTGCTTTTGCGCCTGGTGGCTCTGTGTAGTTGATCTAAGATAATTAAAGCCAAAATGATATCCGTTGAAATAACAGCTCAAATGGAGTGGAGCCAATATCCTTGGTGACTGTATATCAGTGCATTTGTTCTAAATTTCAGTTCTTTGTAATTATGGCAGAATATTGATGCTCGTCATGTAGCCAAGACGGACCATTCCACCATAAATCAAATTTTAACAGCTCATTTGCGAGCATGCCCCGAGATGCACTGTCCGCTGAATTCTCCTTTATACTCACATATCTCCAAGCACTACGGGGAATGGTTTCCAGGATTTCAGCAGTGCGGTTGGCGAAAAATGATTTTAGCTTATGCGGTTGGTTAGAAAGCAATGAAAGTATTATGGTAGAGTCACACCATGCGTATATTTTAACTTCGTTCCGGCACAAACCAGACCTCAATGGTTCAACAAGCCGAGATAACAATAGAGCTCCACATAGTTCGAGACGTCGTAAAGATTTCTGCTTTACAGGGCAGACTCTTCATCGCTACCATCCAAATGTGTTACTCGGTTGTAGACAACAGCAGAGTAAGCCTTTAGCGAGGCGTCTGAAAATGCGTGTAATTCAATTTCCTCTGTGAGTCAAATTGAAAAAGAGGGACTTTCCATATTTTTCGGAGTGAAAGCATTCACCAATATCTTTACGGAATGAAGTATATATTAATAACCGATCATAAGCCACTATTAACAATTTTTAACACAGGTAAACACGGCCACGCAAATGCTCGTTAGCGCCTTCCAGTTGGTACAGATCTTAACTTCGACTGGGAAGAGGAAGCTTTTCATACGGTAATCGAATTGTTACCACCGTTCAATTCAGAAACTATACGCTGACACATGGCTTCTGTCAAAATTTTTAATCAAGTTATGCAACACGTAACTGAAAGATTAAAAAAAAAAAATCAAGTTGGCAATGAAGACTTATGCCATACTTTAATCATAAGTTTGCCCTAACAATTAATCAAAAACTTCTTTATCTACATTCAGAAGCAAATCGAGTCGTAATAATAACCAGTCTGCGTCCATATCCTAAAACTTCCAGATGATGGACATTGGGGCATTGTTCATATGACTCAATGTGTTCGTATATCCCAAAAGCATGGTCAGAGATAATGGACCGCAGATCACGTTTGATGCTTTTATAGAATTTGCCAGCTTCATGGAATAAATCACGTAATCACAGCAGCTTTTTATCCAGAATCCAATGGATAGACAGAGCGATTCGTACAATCGTTTAAATTCTCCGTCAAAAAGAATCTACATAAAGGCTTGTCAGTTAGGAAAAAGGATTAGCAAACGATTTGCTTTGATTCTGCAAGTGAAGGATAATTTTCCTTTGCGCTACGGTAGTTTCTCTTTGTTTTGGTGGCATATTTAAGCAAGCAACAAAATAAATTTAGTTTTAATTGCGAATTTATTAAATTTTAGATAACGTAATATGACAGGTTACCAAGTTGCCAAGAAAAGAGTTGCCCAATCGGTCGAAATATTAAAATAGAGCCATAAATGAACAGTCGTGATATATGCCGTTTTTTTCGTTTTCGATTTTTTTTAATATTAAGTTTAAGTTTTTGAAAAAAAGTTTTTTGTTAACTTATCATAAATAGTTTGATCTCTGTGTCTAAATTTTTGTTTAACGTTTACTTTAATTTTAAGAGTCAAAACTCAGCTATGAAGTTCAAATAACTTACTACGCCAATAATTAAGTTCTTCACTGTACATCGTAAGTTTTGGTGAATACTGGAAATACAGCAATCAGCACAATGCTAAGAAGAACCGCCGCCATCGATCAACAATCGTCGATCTAGTCCGAATTGTGGCTTATAAGAGAGTTTCCATTGCCGATGCAGAACCAACGAGTAAAGAAACCATGACGCATTTCTAGCATTCAAGAAAGTCAATCGTTTTAAGCCGAATGATTTTAGAAAATCAAAGAAAATATACCAATTTGCAATTTAAAATAGGAGATGTGCTATGTTTGCGATATTTAAAAGTTTTCTAAAAAAATGTACATTCCTACTAACTGTGATTGTATAATTATCTGGTAATACTGCATATAATAAGAGTCAATAAGTAGCATTTAAAATATAGAGTAAATTCTTGGTACCCTCGAACACAACAGAGACATTATGTCCACTTCTCGGTTGTAGGCTGACATCCAAAACTTTCAGTATTGGTGTCTAAACAGTTTGCTGGTTTTTTCCTGACTTATTTCTGAAATACTCCTCAGTTGATTAACAATTTTCTTAATAACATTCCATTAACTCGACTTAATGAGACGATTGATTTGGTAGTACTTATGGACCATAAATTGACTTTAAAGTCCCATATATCTACTACCGTCGCGACGGTGAAAAGTGGTAGTTTAAAGCAGTGGTGGGCACGTAGTGGCTCCGGCAGCTCCGGGAGCTCCGGCAAGCAGAGAAAAAGGTCGCGACGCCGAGTCCGAGAAGAGGTCATAAATGTGCGAGTTTGTTGGCAGAGGGACGCACAAGCAACTGCGGGAGGGGAAAAAGGAAAAAAAGGTCGAGATCGCGAGCTCGAGTTTGTAGGTAGAGGGTCGCACAAGCAACTGAGGGACGCACACTCAACTGAGGGACGCTCAAGCAAGTGCGGGAGGGGAAAAGGTCTCGATCGCGAGCTCGAGTATAGTTCATAAATGTGCGTCCCTCTGCCTACAAACTCGAGCTCGAGATCGCGACCTTTTTTCCTTTTCCCCCCTCCCGCAACTGCTTGTGCGTCCCTCTGCCGACAAACACGCACATTTATGACCCTTTCTCGAGCTCGCGATCGTTGCTTGTGCGTCCCTCAGTTGAGTGTGCTTCCCGCATTTACTTGTGCGTCCCTCTGCCTACAAACTCGCACATTTATGACCCTTTCTCGAGCTCGCGATCGTTGCTTGTGCGTCCCTCAGTTGAGTGTGCGTCCCCCAGTTGAGTGTGCGTCCCGCATTTACTTGTGCGTCCCTCTGCCTACAAACTCGCACATTTATGACCTCTGCTCGGACTCGACGTCGGATTGTTGTTTGTTGTAAATGTTGTTGTCGGGCTCCGATGTGAAATTTGGCTGCCCACCACTGCACAGTGGTCCGAAATCCAGATTTTGTGGCATTAACTAGAAGGAATGCAGTTACAGAGTTAAAACTTTGCACATATAACCATGTTAGGACGCATAATAAAAAAAAAAAAAAAAATTGGAGTGATTTGACCACGCCCTCTTGACCTCCCATACTAGCCCACGCAGCGTATACGTAATGTGATTTAAATTAATTTGGGATTAAAATAATTATAGCAATTAAAAGTCAGCAATTTAAATTTTAATATTTTATTTTGTTCTGTTATTAATAAAAAAAAATTTTTGTATCTTGATAAAACAATACAAACTATAAATAAACAACTTTGATTTTATTTTAAATAAGATATTTTTGACGATTGCTTCAATCATATAAACACAGAAAGAAAATGAAAAAATAACGGAGTAAAATACTTAATTAGTTATCTTCTTCTTCTAATTCAAACGAATATGGATTTATTGATTCGGTTTCGGAATCAGAATCACTGTCCGACTGATCAACATTAATATAATCAGCAAGGAACGGTTCATCTAAAAGTGCAACGACATCCTTAGATAATATTTGTTTTTTATGTTGAGCCGACCTTTTTTTGAGATTTATACTAGAAATAAGTGGATCGGAGGAGTCCATTGATCTTAGGAATACATCTAACAAGTTATTAGCGCGAGAGTTTTGACGAGCATGTAATTTTCTATCTCGTTTATACAGCTTGTTTCTCGCTTCAGAAGCATTTTCACCAAGGCAACCCACAGGTAGTACTGATGTTTCTATAATTTGCGATCCATGTACCAAAATTTTGTGTAAAGTGGGCGACATTGGATACCACGGGAATTTTACCATATACATTGTATAGACCTTATTACAAAACTTTTGAAATCGAATCGTATTAATAGAAAATTCACTTGAGATGACTATTAAAATGGTATGAAGGCATTCTATAATTTCTAAGTCGATTTCTAAGATTGAAGCAAATAATTTTGCATTTGAAAACGCCCTCCTTGCAGTGTTGCCATCGTTTGTGTTACCGTTGCCATTTTGTTTCGGTTTATCCGCATGAAGACCCATTTTTTGCCACAACATCTTTTGTATATATTGTTTTTTCTCCATCATTATATTTTTTTCTGCTTGATCCCTTACTTGCCATTTTTTTATCCCAACTCTGTACGATATTCTAAGCAACAGTTCGAAAACTCGTATCCAGGCATGCAGAGGACTCATTCCATAAATAAGGCTCCCAGGATTAGGCTTAAAGTTCAAAGAGCTTATATCATTGACCTCCATAAACTGTTTAGGACCAGCACCACATATTGGACAAAGTTGACAGGATTTTGTTCCAGTTAAAAAATTTAATACTTTTCCGTCTATAAGAGTCATATGAAGACTGTAGGACACTGTGATTGTTTTTTTATTGCTAAATGTGAAAGTGAAAGGCAAAAGTTCCATTATTTGTTTGTCTAAATTAGCCTTCTCATTAAGAACGTAATGTTTAATTTCTTTAGCGAAATCTATTTTAAGAGGCCTACAAAATCTCACAGATTGAGGAGTTCTATTTAGCCAGAAAACTGTATTAGAGCTATCTATAAGTTTGAGCGGTATGACGGTCGTTACAAATAAAGAGTGGTCAAGCGAATCCGGCTCATTTCTTTCATATCTTTGTTTATACATGCTTTGTCCCGTAGATCCATCAAATCCATAGCTTAGTATTAATACGACACTCGCAATATTCTCCAAATTTAAAAATAGCTCTTCTTGCATAAGAACGATTCGACTGGCCGTATGATTCAAAAGTTCTTGTAGGGAAACTTCGGCTGTAATATCAGTACAAGATACTCCCTTGGGTCTTAATAGCGATTTAGCTTCTAGAACTTTGTGGTAGCTTGGGAATATATCAGAGTTTTGTTTTTTGTTAAGATCTCGCATATCATTGTATTGTTTTTTGGTTAGCGAGCTCTCAAGCAAATGCGCTAAGGCTTCGTGCGGAGTTAGAGGTATGGGTTCCTTAGCAGCAATTTTTTTTCTTATTTCACTAGGTCCACTTGGAGTAAGCATTGGGCGCGACAGTACAAAAGCTGCATCAGTTTCGTTTGATTTTCTTGCAGAACAAGCAGCCGCATGCACCAGAAGATTTGTGTCATCTGCAACTTCTGCAAGTTCCGATGCCATCTTCCGCTTCAGACGTGCCCCTGCTGCATCATATGATAAATATGGGCGTCCCCCTTTATTATCTGATGTTGTTTTTAAATCTATTTTATTCAATAAGATAACCACGGGCATTGAAAGCCATTTTGAGTGTTTTACTTTAAATACCTTCAGATTATAAGAGCATTTCAAATAGTTTTGTCTCACGTAAAGTTCAAAGCTCTTGACATTTTTGTTAATTTCAGCTACGTTTTTATCGCTTATAAAACTCTCACCAACTTGCTCAAAGATCCAGCTTGAAATTGCAGAAGCCTTTCGATTATTTTTCGCCCAAACCTCCAAATGCGAGGTGCGGCAGAAGTCAAACTTGGCTGAAATAAATGATAATATAAATTTACCTCGGAAAAACTCGGAAAACGTAATCATGACATAATTTAATACATACTTTGAGCTGTAATTTACCATGATTACAATTTCGCAGAAACGCACAGAAAGTTAGTTTTCACTCCACAATAGACGGACACATGGGTTAAGTTTTCTTTATTTGAGGACATATACAATCATTACACAAATAAAACAATTAACATATACAAATTAAAATTTCGTGCAGTATTTACATTTTACATACCTTGATTAATATTATCCATTACAAAAGGTTTCTTAAAGTTTGTTTGTTAATTTTTTGCACTGCCTCAAAGTTTGCCTACAATTTCCCGCCTTTTTTGGCAGAGCGAACAGCTGACTAAATACCTGACTTTAAAAGTGTGCCAAAATTTCAGGGGTGCAGTAAAAACAAAAAATATTTTTATATTCGATATATTCAAAGTATTCTGTCCAACAAAAAATTGTTTAAATACGATTTTGTTTCAACAAATTTTTTAGGTTAATGCCACAAAATCTGGATTTTGGACCACAGTGCAAAGGTGGAACTCCAAATACCTCTTCAACTTCACCGCAACTCGATTGTATATCATACTTTTTGGAGAAAATTAAGTTTTATACATGGCACTATGGTCAGAAAGTCAGATTTTTTGGCATAAAGTCCAATTTTAAAGTTAGAGCCTTGAAATTTGGTACATATGTTTGCTAAATTTTTATAGAATTTCGGATTTTGTTTTTTTTTTAATTTGCCCATGTCTTCACCCACCTGCCCTAGCACATTCAAAAATTTTATTAAAATTTTTTTTTTTTTAATACATTTTTTTTATTCTTCCTCGTTGTCTAAAATAATGTTATATTGCTCTTGAATTTTCCGGATCGGAATTAATAGTTTTCTGGGTCGGCGGAGATACTGCCTTTAGAAGATATATATCATCTTGTGGAAGATTTTTCTTTTTGATTTGATTTTGTCTTTTATTCAGACATATGCTGCTTCCAGGAGGGCTGAGTACGGTGGAAAAATATCGCATCCACGAGATTTGTTAAGTTGTTGGATGTTAATGTACTGCTGTTTGGTCAATCCATTTTCCAATAAAAAAGCCAGTGCTTCTTCCGAAGTAAGAGGTGTGACTTCATTTTGAAACAAGGTTTTTTTTTAGTTCAGAGCAGTCTTCATGCCTGACGACTTTTAAAACTGTCGCTAATTCATCCTGTTTGGCTTTCTTTGCAGAAACTGAAGCCGCGTGAAGCAAATGAGGTGTGGAAAAATTATTATCCGATGCTAGGTCACATGATAACTTTCTTTTTAGGCGCTCTCCAGCATCTGAATAGTTTAGCTTCGGTCTACCCATTGCAGATGAAGATGCCAGATCCGTCACATTTTCATCTAACGTCAAAGTAATTGACTGCGAAAGCCACCTTGCGTGTCGAGCCTTAAATCTTTGCAACATTCGATTGCACTGCGGTAAATATTTTTTGACATGATTCAGAAAAATCCTGATTTTTTCAGTAAATATATCCACCTGAGCAGCACTGGGATCAGATTTGTTTATTTTCCAATACCCATATGATAAGTGCTCCATCATCGCGCTTGTTGTTGTCCCAAACTTCCAGCAACGTTAAGCGCCGAAACTCATATTTGGCTGCAACATGTCAATTTATTCAAAAAGGAACAAAAAGGGGCAGAGGAAACTTATTAATTCCGAATATATAAACATTAATCTTGAACATGTCGTTTTTAGTTGCGCGCTCAAGCGCGCTCAGAACAAGTAATACACCACGAAACACGGCTCTATTTGTTAAATTTCACCTGAAAAAAGACACCAACAACAATTGCACATACACAGCTAAAAATTTACAATCTTGACAAACTAACACTGAACATTAATTTTAAATGCCTGTGCTTTTACTTTCCATGATTACAATATTCTTTTTTTTTTAAACAATCACGCTCAATACAATGACAAAGCTTAATAAATTTTAAGGTTGCATACTGATAATTTAAGCTTGCATAGAAACAGCTGACTTTAGTTGCGCGTCAAATTTAAATGACTAATTTGAAAAATTTTTAAAAAACGTTTTTTTCTTATCTAATATGTCTATAATCAAAAAATAAGTTAAATTTTCAGTTATGAATACATAAAAAAAATGACTTTATGCCAAAATATCAGACTTTTTGACCATAGTGCATGGGTGCGATTAGTGGAAAACCAACCAATTTATATTCATTACTATCATACACAAAAATATATTAAAACTGATGCCTAGAAATCAAGTTATGAATTAAGTGCACAATAAACTGTCAAATTCCCCACAGTGCAAAAAAACTAATTGAATTACTAATACACCTACATACTACTTGTACTGTCTTACACAACATACTATTACTATTATATGTGCATTGTTCTTGATTGTTCTTAAATACCAAAAATTAACCACAACATCTTTGGGAAAGACCATAGATTGCCGTGTTCTCAAACCAATATTGTAGCAATATTGTGATTAGGCCAGGGCTCATCGCAGGGCAGTCCTTAACTGGAATATTTCTTAACCTGAAAAGCTCTCGACTCTCTGACATTGTCTGTAAAATAAATTTTTTTTAATATAAACTCTAAGTCTTGATAATTTCATAATTTAAATCGCTAATAGGGACCAAAGCAAAATTTCTCTAATGCGATTTAAGCTTTTTGATTTTGATCATAACTCTCTTTAGTGGACAGAAGAAACCTTTTGTTTTGCACTGGCAGTAGAAGACCGTGTTCTTATTACAGACGACTATTCTAATTTTCTAAAATTCTTTAAAAAAAAATATTAACACATGTGCAATATGCACACATTAACACTTGGAAAAATTTAACCAACATTGTTTTTGGTTACGTTATAAAATAAATTCACTCGACATTAACAAAAATGAGTGATTCAATGGGAGAAAACTCCCCAACGCCGCCAAAGGATATTTTAACTTTTGTATCCGGTCCATTAAAATTGTGAAAATTCGTAATTTTTTCTCTACTTTAAATTTAAAAAAAAAATTTTTTTCTTAAGGGGGGAGGGTTTAGGAGACCTAAATTTCGGTGTTTTTAAAAAAGCTTTTGAAGCTTTAAATTTTTCCAAGTTATTGTGGCGTTAGAACGTGCATGAACGATCATATTGGGTATTGCTGGTGGGAATTCCAGAAGTTGCAATTTTTCTCCGAAATTAGCAGGAATGTTTTTTTTTACTAACTACAGATTTTTTAATAATATGAACCTAACTCTGTTAAAAAAAAATATTAAGAAATTTCACGTTTTGGAGGCGCTTGAACACAAAGTTTTTTTTTAAACATATATTTCATATATTTTGCTTAAAAAAGTCCTTTAATAATAATGTTATCTTAGATTTAGGTTCATACATTTAAGTATTGAATAGAAGAAAAAATAACAGAACAATTGGTAAAAAACTTCTTAAGCTAAAATTCTCACCAGTTCACTGTGGTTGCGCTTGTACTGAGCGGAGCCAAAAATACTTCTAGTGGTGATATCGCAATGAAACTTTCATGAAAATTCTAAAAAAATTTTTTAAATGTTTAAAATGTTTTAAAAAAAATTGTGAAAAAATTGGACAGATCGGAGCACTATTTCATATAGCTCCCATAGAAAGTCCGTTATAAATTATTTTTATACCCTTGCAGAGGGTATTATAAAATTGGTCAGATGTTTGTAACGCATAAAAATTTTCGTTTCCGACCCCATAAAGTATATATATTCTTGATCAGCATTAACAGCCAAGTCGATTGAGACATGTCCGTGTGTCCGTCTGTCCGTGTGTCTGTTTGTTCGCTGCTTTTTGAACTTAAATTTTAAGCTAAGTAGTTGAAACTTGGTAGTTTGCTTTCTTAAAGGTGTAGGTAGATCAAGTATGAAAATCGATCGGATCGGATTACTATATGAAATATCCATTATCAGAATAATAGGGTTCAAATTAAATTTTTTTTCTTTTGGAATATAAATCCAATTTGTACCAAAACACATCCCACCAAGTTTGACTCAAATCGGATAATTATTACGGCTACAAATCAATAAAAAAATTTGTCAATATAATCAATTTTCTCCAGCGACAAAAAATTTCAAAGAAATCTGCCGTATAAACACAAAAGACCCGTGATCAAATCCGCGCGGCACCAAATAAGAAATGTATAAAAATATTGTGTTTTTGATGTTGCATTTAAATTTAATTTGTATCAATCATGTATTACATTAAGTTTGAACTTAATCGGATAATTATCAAAGTTAAAAATCAATAATGAAATTTGATAGATAGGCAATTTATTTTAACACACACGGGCACACATACATATGCAAAAATTCTTCTCCACGCGGTGTGTGAGAAAGACAGAAATACTTGCGTTGTGTTCTTGCTCAAAACGAAATTGAAAGAGCGAGATGCAATGCGTTTGCTATATATGTCGAACTAGCTTGAGTAAGCTAAATGAGGAGGTTGCTAGTCTGTAGAGATCGGTCGCAATGAGCCTCAATGTTTGGTGGTTCGATTCTCGGTGAAGACGTGATAGTTTAAGGCAAGAGTTCGATATCCTTAATACAGCTCTAGTAAATTCATTTAAAAGTTTTCTTTTTTAATTTGCGGGGGCGGAAGTCTGCGTGGCTAAAATTTGAAACAAACTTGATCTTCCTAGGCATAAGACGGATGTTCACACCAAATTTGGTAGCTCTAGGTCTTATAGTCTCCGAGATCTAGGTGTTCATACGGACAGACGGACAGACGGACAGACGGAAATGTCTCAATCGACTCGGCTGTTGATGCTGATCAAGAATATATGGGGTCGGAAACGCTTCCTTCTGCCTTTTACATACCTTTTAGCGACTTTAATATACCCTTTTACTCTATGGGTATAGGGTATAAAAATTTTTCGTTATTTATAAAAATATTTTTTATGTTAAACTTTTCTTAATCCTTTAAAATTAAATATATTTTAATTATAAACAAAATATAAATTATAAAGCTTTAACATAAATGGTTTAACGTGTATCATCTAATAAATCACATGTTGAAGATAGAAGTGTCGATTTTTCTCGTTTTGATAATGCTCGTTGACCTGCTATAAAGGGATCTAATCTTAGAAGAGGATTTTTTTTAAGTCTGTATTTATTAACACGCGTGACATTTTCCGAGTATGCTGCAGCCGACATTTTTTTATTTTTTTATTATTTGATTCTGCAGCTTCTTCGGAGAGTTGCCCAATCGAAACTAATGCGTGCTCTATTACCTTCGGTTCATGAATTAAAATTTTATGTACAGTTGCTGGAAGATGGTACCATGGATATGTAACCACTAATAGCTTAGCCGTCTCCAATGCGTAGGTTTCGAACTTTTTTACATTTATAGAATATCCTGATGATTAGGCTTGTTAGAGCGTTGCGCATCCGGTTATTAATTGTTCATCGATGCCTGTAATTTCAGAGGACAAGCTGGGATCTGGCTGTGTTTCGATCGTTGAAATTTCCTCTGCCTCCATCCCTTGGCCTATCAACAATTAGGCCCATTTTTTCCCGAAATTCTGCTTGAGCTCTTTCTTTTCTTTTTAAAACCCCAAGTTTAAGTTCTGCAGATCTCACTTGCCAGAGCTTTACTTCCAATTTATATGAAACGTGTAAAAAATACTCAAAAAAACGTATATAGGAAAGGAGCGGTGATAATCTGAATTCAAAATACTTTTCTTCTATATTTCTTTTAAGACATTTCTCAATATTGTTCATTTCGATAGGTTTTTCTCCACATATAAAGCATTTCGTTGATGATGTGTTGCTTAACGCGTTGCACACTTTTCTACCCACCATAGTTGGTTGATGTAAATGATTAATGGATCATTTTTTTTCTCGAACTTCAAATTCGGTTGTCCATAGGTCATTTATTTATTTTAGCCCTAAAGTACTGCTCTTTTTCAATGGATAGTTTGGTGGTCTCCTTTTTAAATTGCAGTCTGCTCGGTCGGGGATTTCTCCATATTATTTTAGAGCCTGTTTTAGTAAGAAGCTGAAGTGGGACGTACGATGTTAGAATTAGGCTTTAACATCGTCAATACGGTTGGAAAACTTTTGTTTGTATTCACTGTGGCCTGTGCTGTCATCAAAACCCCATTTGCCAATTAATGTTAAATTATTCTCCGTTTCATCAATACCATTTTCAATCGAGCTCTTTTGAAGCTGTAAAATGCTTGAAGCTGTGTTGTCGAGAAGCCGTTGCAGTTCAACTTCTGCATATGCTTCATCTACCGTGATGTTGTCGAGGTATCTCGAAGTTTTAAATTGAAGAATTTCGTAATTTGGTAACAAATTGTAAATGACTTCACAATTTATGAATGACCGAATAAACTGGTATTTCGGTGTTTGGTGTTTCCATAATTCAGTGTCCAAAACCTTTTCAATATTTGCCTCGTTTGGCTTATCATTCGATTCAAAATCAGATGAGCGCAAAACATTAGCGGCAGACTCATCGTGTTTTTGTAGCACGGCGATCCGGCGACGTTTCGTCCTTTTTGATGACTCAGTAAAATCAATCTTGGGGCGTTCACGGTTATTTTCCGGATTCATTTGTTGAGGAAGACAGCTGGGCTTCACTTTGATACTTTCCTTAACGTTCAGCCAATCGGATTCATATTTTATAAAAGATTACTTAGTACTCTTGTACTTAACCCAATAAAGATTTATTTTTTTGCAAATGAAATCAATACAATCCTGTCGACTTCGTAGCCATTATTTTTGATGCTATCCTCTAAGTACACTCTCAGCTTGCCTTTTTCTGTAGACCAAAGCTCAAATATATTCATGCGTGAAAAAACACAACTATAAGAAGCGTCTGTTAAACCAAAATCAACAAAAAGGTGCAAAAAAAGGTACAAATTACAAAAAAAAAACAAGCAAAATATTGATACAAACACAAACAGAAATGACAAAAACAAAAACAACTATATAAGGTCAACATCACAAAGACAAAATTGCAAAAACATAGGAAGAGCAGCTGATTGCGTTGCATTTTTGAACTTGAATTACAGTAAGACAATTTTAAATTATTATTGAGTACAATCGCATCGGCAACTATCGGCACCTTAACTTTCCATGTTTATTACCTTAAAGCGTTGAGAAATACAATGATACCAATCACAGTCGGGGGATCAGGGGGGAACACAACTAAAACTTTATGTAAACATAAAAAATACGAACAGAAAATAAACAAAAAAGGTTAAATCAATAAAAAAATCCGCAAGAAATATATTATTGATCCAATTAATATCACAATTAGAATTTTTAAACTAAATACCTTTATCTTCAGAATTAATTTTTTATTAATAATTTAGGACCTCTCACTCAATCGTTG
This sequence comes from Drosophila austrosaltans, assembly GCA_035045865.1. Classification (NCBI taxonomy): domain Eukaryota; kingdom Metazoa; phylum Arthropoda; class Insecta; order Diptera; family Drosophilidae; genus Drosophila; species Drosophila austrosaltans. Next base: position 11,069,863 of record JAWNOQ010000003.1, read on the forward strand.
AAGTCCGCTTTTCGCTTTATAATACGAATGCTACGCGCAGCAGGCTTGCTAAAATTAACACGTGTTCAAGCTTACAATTCTATTTTTAGAAAGTTCCGTTCGATTTTCAGAAAAATCCAGTTTCCACTGTGCAGTTGAAAATAATTAATTTTTAGAAAAACGCGTTTGAACTAAAATGATCGCTATGGTACCGAACTGACGGGCGGTCACTTAAGTGCTTATAACATCGGAAATATCGCGAATCAAAGTTTACAAAATTTATTACATATTCTTGAGAAGTTATACTTACGATTTAAATAATAGAATAAGTCGATTTTTTTATCGATTTAAACTGGTTTCTCTCCTTAAAATATTATATTTAAATGCGTTTTTTTTAAGCATGTTTTTCAAACCAGTGAGCACTCTAGCTCGAAAACCACTTGATAGATTTTCATGAAATTTTGACAGATATTGAAGAACATTGCCTGATCAAAGGATTTTTGTTTTTACCTAAATTTTGATTTATTATAAACAATTACCCTTTTCTTTTCCGCAAAAAAACAAAAAATAATTTTCAAAACGCCATTGTTATTTTCGAAAAAAAAAACAAAAGCTTTGATTAAGCACGAGATTATTTAATTATAAAACTAATTTATTTTGTCCGATTGATTTAATTTGGATGAATTTTCAATGAGCCAAGGTCAATGCAGACAGCCATGAGTTTTTTTTTCCTAAATTTTTTGTGAAATCAAGTTGATATATTAATATTTAATTATTAATAATTGTGTTGGAATCAATATTGTAATAATTGTTAGTTTTGAAAAAAAAAATATTATTACCAAAAAAACTTTGTGGAAAAATAATAATAATAATAATCTCCGACTATATATATATATGTATATCTCCGATATTTGCTGTCCGATTTCAACCATATTTGGTCATGCATGCCGCATTTTGGGTGTACTATTTGGTGTGCCAATACACATATGGTATGATATAGCTCGGAAAAATGTTTTTTTCGAAATTGCGAGAACGGAAGGAGGCGTGCAAAGATTTAAAATAAATTCGATCTGCGTAGACACTAGACGGATGGTCACACAACATTTAGGCGCTCTTAGGACGGACGGACAGACTAACATGTCTCATTGATCAAGAATATACAGTAGGGATCAAAAGTGTTTTCACAAATGACACTTTCAACTTTGTGAGTCAATAAAATGCAAACGAATAAAGCAAATTAAAAAAAAATTTTTTTTCAATAATATGTAAATACATATGTCGGGAACAGATTACTTTTATTCCCAGCAACTTCTATGTCGTCAGTCATTTTGTGCTTCAGTATATTTTGCCTTCTTACCGGGAGCTCAGTGAGTCGCAACTGGACTCGGGCATGTCTCTTTCCAAAGCGAATTTCTTTCTCCTTGGCAAGTTGCCTCTTGCCTTTCTTCTTCACTTAACACTTTTCTGCCTATCGCTAATGTGCCACACAAGTCCGATACAACCCTGTGGGTCTCGAACCTAGTTCCCAGTAAGTTTGACATTGTTCTCTGTATTGTCCTGTCATGTCTATTTTCTTTAACATGTCGTTATGCGTTAGTATTTACATTCTTATTGAATATTATTTGAATATTACTAATTAAATAATATCTCAATCTCAGAACAACAAACAAAAAAAAAAAACAAAAACAAAACAGAATCAGCATTCTTTTTTTTTTTTTTTTTTGCGTTTATTTATTTGTTGGATCTCTTATATAGTGTATAAGACTAACAACAATTTCCTAGTTTTATCTTAATCTAATACGTAACCTAGCATCAGAAGGATGCTTCTTTAATCTATGGCCCTGATTATTTGCTAGAGGGTTGGAAGGTCGTTTCGTTGGAGACGAGTTCTATCGCATGCTCGGGTTAATGATTTGGCGAGGGTATTCGGGTGGGCCTGCAGCTTAGCGGTGTACTTAAGCTGTTGTACCTTTATTTCGGTTAGTACACTAGGAATATGTAGGTCTTTCTGTAAGTTTTCGTTTCTGATATACCAAGGTGCTCCCGTGATAGTTCTGAGAACCTTGGATTGAGCCCTTTGTATGGTTTCGATGTTGCTCTTGCTTGCGTTTCCCCACAGTGCAGAGCCGTACGTCCAGATGGGTTTTAACACAGAGTTGTAGAGGAGAACTTTGAATTCCAAGCATAGGGGAGATCGAGCGTTGATAAGCCAATGTAGTCCGATTGCTTTAAGCTTTAGTTGCTTTTTCTTGGCTTCGATATGCTTACGCCAAGTTAATCTTCTGTCGAGGTGAACTCCAAGATATACAACATCGTCGGATTGAGGCACTGGCACGTTGTTGAGAGTCAATGATGGGCAGTTTCTTCTATTGAGGGTAAACGTAACGTGCTTACATTTCTGTTCATTTACACGGATGCGCCAATCTGCTAGCCAATTTTCAATTTCCTTTAAGTGGGTTGCCAGTTGCTCTGCAGCTTTGATCGGACATTTGGAGCGGCTAAGGATAGCCGTGTCATCGGCGAAAGTAGATGTGGTGAGTGTACGATTTGTTGGTATATCCGCTGTGTACAAAATATATAGTGTTGGACCCAACACGCTGCCTTGAGGTACACCTGCTTTTGATTCGAAGTCATCAGAGGTGAAGCTATTACAACGTACAGCGAATTTTCTGTTGAATAGATAAGATTCCATTAGCCTGTGTGTATATTTTGGAAGCGACGCTTTTATTTTGTATATTAGGCCGTCAAGCCAAACTCGGTCAAAGGCTTGGGCGACGTCGAGAAAAATTGCTGTACAATATTCTTTTTGCTCGAATGCTGTACGGATCTCTGAGGTGATACGGTTGACTTGTTCAATTGTGCCATGCTTTTCACGAAAGCCAAACTGATGATGTGGGATTATATTTTGGTTTACCAGGATTGTATTTATACGGAGTTGTAGGACCTTTTCAAATAGTTTTGAAAGACTTGGCAATAAACTGATGGGTCTGTACGATGATGGCTGTGTTTTGTCTTTTCCGGGTTTTGGGATCATTATGATTACTGATTTTTTCCAACTTATTGGAAAGTGACCAGTTTTTACTATCGCGTTGAAAAGTTTGCAGATGTATCGCACGGCACAGATCGGGAGTTCTCGGATCATTTTCGGGGTTATATTTTCATGGCCGGGCGACTTTCTTGGGTTAAGATAGTTTTTAATAATTGCAGAAATTTCCTCCGCTTGGAATTTCGGTGGCTCGGTTTCCACTGGGGTGCTTAGAGGGGGAAGCTGGAATGAGTTTGTTGACGGGTTTGGCAGAAAAACCGTTTTTAGATGAGCTGCAAAGGTGAGTACTCTTTCTTCGTCTGAACGGGCCCACTTGCCAGTTGGGCATCGTATAGGTGAAATTATCTCGGTTGGGGCAGTTATGGTTGGGTGAGCTTTCCACAGCGGATATTTGGTGCTGGTGGGGGAAAGCTTCTCGATGTATTGCCGCTGTGCTATTGCTTCTTCTTGTCTAAGCGCTTTTGCTAAGGTTCGGGAAGCTGCCGTTAGGCGATATTTTGCTGCCGGTGATCGAGACATTTGCCATTCTCGCCTGAGTCGTCTTTTCTCTGTTACAAGAAGTTCAATTAGTCGGTTGTTAGACTTGTGTTTTTCCTGGGTGTGGCCAATGTTTGGGGTGGAGATATCAACTGCTTCAATGAGCATCGACTCTAATGCAGAGGTGCAAAACTCGATGTCTTCTTCGTCGTCCAGTTTGGGATTTAGTTCGATATGGGTGCTTATATATTTCTTAAATCTGAGCCAGTTTGTTTTATAATTTGTTAGTCCGAGTGGGTGCTCTGTTACTTGAGGATATGTTAATACAGTGAAAATTACTGGCGAGTGGTCTGATGACAATTCTGCTAGTGACTCTGCCCTTATTAAGTTATGCGTAATTCCCCTGGTGACTGCGAAGTCTATTAGATCTGGGAGCTTACGTGGATCTGTTGGCCAGTACGTGGGCTTTTTCGGTGAGGCGTAGCCCAATTTGTTTGCTGGGTTGATGATTGTGTTATATAGCTGTTTGCCTTTTGGATTTACCAGGCGGGATCCCCAATGAGGGTGCTTGGCGTTGTAGTCTCCTGCAGCAATAAATCGTACTCCGAGTGTGTTGAAGAAGTCAGTAAACTCTTTTTCAGAGATTGAGAATCGTGGTGGACAGTACAGTGCAGCCACGGTTGTACTGCCGAAAGTGGTTTGGACACTTATTGAAGTTGCTTGTAGGTATTGTTTGGCAAATCCATTGTGGAGACAGTGTTTAATTCGGTTTTTGATTAGGATGCCAGTTCCTCCGTGAGCCTTGCCATCTGGGTGATTTGTTGCGTAGAATGCATATTTAGGTATTTGGAAGTTGTTTTTGTTGGTAAGGTGAGTTTCCGATAACAGCATGACATCAATATCATTTGAGTCCAGAAACAGTGACAATTCTTGTTTGTGCTTGGAAATGCCGTTTGCATTCCATAGTCCTATATGTAATGCTGACATTATTTATTGTTGCAAGTTTTGGTTCCGCATAAGTTCCTGCATGCAATTTTGCTTGAACGTCATGAAGTTTGTCATGTTTTGATTTAGCGAGATCAACAACGTTTCGATCCCGTTGGGTTGCTGGCCGAGTACGGGTGGACTTGGGGTCGCATTGTTTTAGATTGTAGCGGGATTTACAGATGTAGAGGGCTGTGAACTTCCGTTGTGCAGCACGCTTGCAAATGTTACTCCAGGAGTAGTTGTCGTTGGAGCAGCTGATGACCTTACAGCATTTGATAAGAATATTCGCGGTGTGGTTTGCGAGGGAATAAGTGTCGAGCCCTGTATACGAGCCGTAGATTTCTTTGAGTTAAGACGGGCCTTCAGTTCCTTATAGACAGGACATCCTCTGTAATTTGCGGTGTGATTTCCCCCGCAGTTGCTGCACTTTCTTGTATTGTCGTTTGTTTTATTGTCGGAACAGACACACTCTTGTTGAATTTGTCCACAGCCAACACAAACTGGGCGTAGACTGCAGAACGACTTTGTGTGGCCAAACTCCTGGCACTTAGTACATTGTAGAGGATGATTCCTCTTGTAAGGCTCCTCGACAGTGATTCTGCGATGTAGCAGTAGTTGCAGGTTGTAGATAGGATGCACTGCATTGGATTTTAATGCTCGTGCATCAGGCTGTAGCTCCACTTTAAACAGAGGTTGTGGGATTTTGTTTCTGTTTAATATATTTGAGACGGACTTCACCTCAAAGGCCTTCTCTTCCAATGCCTCTACAATTTCCTGAGGCGGAACCGAAGATTCAATGCCTTTAATCACGGCTTGAAGACCTTTGGCGCTCTTTAATTGGAATGTGTAGAAGTTTACATTCTCCGTTCTAAAGTACTTTTCTATAGTACGATATAACTGTTCGTGGTTTGTTTGGACTTTAGTTTCTCTTATGTTCCCCCTGTTAAGTGGGGTCACATAAAAATTGTCCTTTCCTACTAGGGCCACCAACTTAGGCACCAATGAAGTGCGCTTTACACCACGGATGTAAAATGGTGGTGGCTTGGCTACTGAGGGGAAACTCATTCTTGAGATTCCGGCTGATTTGTCAGAATTTGGAATCTGTTGCCCTCCAGAGCTTTACGTTCAGCAATGTTGCTTTTGGACATTTTAGGAGTGTTGCCTCTTTTAGTATGAGGGCTAAGCTTTCGCTTGTTTATATTAATATATCTGTCCATGCCAGTCTGAACAGGTGACTTTGGATTCACCGTCACTGGATGGGTAGACTTTGTTGAGGTAGTCTGCTAGACGGTGATCGAAGGTATTGCAGACGTTGCTGCTGTTACAGTTGTTGTTGTGAGCGCGCTGACGGCGATCGGCGAACCCAATGACCCAATTAACACTTGAGGTGTAAGCGAATTTGAGGGTGAAGCGCATTGGGCGCTCCAAGACAAATTGTTGCTGGTTGGTGTAAGCAATTTGCTCGTACTTGCACTTTTGGATTCAGCGCTTATTGTTGTTGTGGTTGTTGGAGACACTACTGAGAAGTATGCATTGTTGCGTTGAATAGATAGGCGACGCTCGTTTTGTTGCTGGAGAAGTTGTTCTTGTAGCTGTTGCTGGCGAGATTCTAGTGAAGATGGGCCCAAGTTGGTCTCTTTACACGTGAGCATTGCTAGTAAATTTAGATATTTACTAAGTATTATTATTTGTAGTTACAAATAACAATATAAAATTGTGATTGGGCGTCTCTGTGGCGACTGAGAGCCCTGTCACTTTAGTTTAACACTGATTTAAATGCTGACACCGATGAACTTGCGGAGCGCGATAAAAAATACGTCCGAACGCGGTGACGGCCAATTGCCAAAAAAAAAAAAAAAAAAAAAAAAACAACACTAATGTGAACAATTTTGCACGTTTAGTGAACAAAATGAAATATGAGAAAAAATTAAGATTTTGTCCAAAGACGTAAATTAGCTATTACTCTTGTTATTCGGTTTTTCATACTTTTCACCAATTTCTACATGGTTTCTTTTGGAACTCGGTTCCACTCCACTTCTACAAGCTACCAAAGATCCTCTAGATTGGATGCCGCCGATTGATATTATTTTTTTTAACAATTTTTTTTTCGTTAAAAGCAATGTGGTTACTTATATTTATTCATACTATATAAACTTCAATTAATTTTATTTTCTGGGTTTTTAACTCGTGCACCTTTAAAGATTAATGGACTTGCGTTGACACTCACCCTTAGGGAAGGAGTCTGTCTGTCTCAACGCCGTTTTATTACGTTTTGCTGAGATCTCTTTTAAAGCCATTTTGATGGACGTCTCTTTCTTCGATGTTTTATTGACGTCTCATTCAACGCCGTCACCCGTATAAGAATCCACTAATACGTCCAAATTAATGTCTAACTTAATAAGAATCCCTTCGGCCGATATACGTCTTAATCAACTGCATAAACACTTGCAAGACAAAGATTTCAAAGCATATGGATTTTTACCGAGTACAACCGTCTCTTGGAATAGACCCCTGAACTTTAGACTCAACCTTAACTGGTGTCCTTCTTTATTTCTAAGCAATACATAACCGATAACATTATACTTTACCACTTTAGTTTGTTTTTGTCAAATCTTCCTTTTTACCACTTTACTTTCTCTTTGGCAAACAAGTAACATACCCACAGGTTAATTTTCCTTGCCAATCAACAACTCTAAAGGACTATTTTAGTTCTTCTGTTCAATTTATAGTTGTATGTATGTATGATGTATCTTGCCCATTAAGTCTTGCCAGGTACTTTTACTACTTTCTATGGAGAGCAACTAGCGCTCTTTGGAATTACATCTAATTTTTTTCTTTTTTTTTTTTTTGCATCGTGTAGAAATTTACAAAATCTTAACGTTTAAAACATTACCTTGATCTGCAATAATTCTAATTGGTACACCGAAAAGAGACATCAGTGACCTCAAAGCATAATTGCAGCTTTGGCTATTATTATTTGCAGTGTGATAAAAATAGATGAATCTGCCGCTCAACAGGAAGCCACTTGTCCGATAGCTCGGTCGAAACCTACGCCTTACAGGGCATATTTATTTTCCAACGGATTCCGTGCGAAGAAATCTGCGCTCACAAATAATGGAACATCCGGACTGCGTGAAGCTTTCAAGCAATTAAAATCTCTGTAATCAACAAAATGTCACCTCTGCGAATTTGCAATATTAAAAGAAAATATTAAACTTTCTGTGCTTTAGAAAAGATCATAATGTCATCTATGAAACAATGACAAACGACAAGGCGAGATTACTTTCATTAAAGATGGCTGTACTTTCGATTGAAATGGGACGGACAGGAATCTAATGAAAGCGACTTGCCACGACTAACAAATTTTAACATTTATCATTGCAAACAAATAATTGTTGGCGACGGCATATCACAACGAATGATTCTAGCAACTCCCGAATAATGTTTCGTCATAAACTAACCATCAAAACTAATATAAGTAAAATAGCAACTCTGTGTTTTCAACACGCAAAAAAAAAGAAAAAATATTTTTTCGCTTTTCAGAAAGCTTGAGGGACACAGGCTCCTTGCCGAGCATTCAGCTCCCGAATCGAAATAAATTGGACAGGAATCACCGGACAGTGTCTGGTCCACAATAAAACACCATGCATTAGCGCTTGAATCCGGGAAATCTAGGTTACATTCTTCTTTCTTGGCAAAACGGCATTTTTATTGACATTCTTTAAACCAGTGCACTGTGGTCCAAAATCCAGATTTTGTGGCATTAACCTAAAAAATTTGTTGAAACAAAATCGTATTTAAACAATTTTTTGTTGGACAGAATACTTTGAATATATCGAATATAAAAATATTTTTTGTTTTTACTGCACCCCTGAAATTTTGGCACACTTTTAAAGTCAGGTATTTAGTCAGCTGTTCGCTCTGCCAAAAAAGGCGGGAAATTGTAGGCAAACTTTGAGGCAGTGCAAAAAATTAACAAACAAACTTTAAGAAACCTTTTGTAATGGATAATATTAATCAAGGTATGTAAAATGTAAATACTGCACGAAATTTTAATTTGTATATGTTAATTGTTTTATTTGTGTAATGATTGTATATGTCCTCAAATAAAGAAAACTTAACCCATGTGTCCGTCTATTGTGGAGTGAAAACTAACTTTCTGTGCGTTTCTGCGAAATTGTAATCATGGTAAATTACAGCTCAAAGTATGTATTAAATTATGTCATGATTACTTTTTCCGAGTTTTTCCGAGGTAAATTTATATTATCATTTATTTCAGCCAAGTTTGACTTCTGCCGCACCTCGCATTTGGAGGTTTGGGCGAAAAATAATCGAAAGGCTTCTGCAATTTCAAGCTGGATCTTTGAGCAAGTTGGTGAGAGTTTTATAAGCGATAAAAACGTAGCTGAAATTAACAAAAATGTCAAGAGCTTTGAACTTTACGTGAGACAAAACTATTTGAAATGCTCTTATAATCTGAAGGTATTTAAAGTAAAACACTCAAAATGGCTTTCAATGCCCGTGGTTATCTTATTGAATAAAATAGATTTAAAAACAACATCAGATAATAAAGGGGGACGCCCATATTTATCATATGATGCAGCAGGGGCACGTCTGAAGCGGAAGATGGCATCGGAACTTGCAGAAGTTGCAGATGACACAAATCTTCTGGTGCATGCGGCTGCTTGTTCTGCAAGAAAATCAAACGAAACTGATGCAGCTTTTGTACTGTCGCGCCCAATGCTTACTCCAAGTGGACCTAGTGAAATAAGAAAAAAAATTGCTGCTAAGGAACCCATACCTCTAACTCCGCACGAAGCCTTAGCGCATTTGCTTGAGAGCTCGCTAACCAAAAAACAATACAATGATATGCGAGATCTTAACAAAAAACAAAACTCTGATATATTCCCAAGCTACCACAAAGTTCTAGAAGCTAAATCGCTATTAAGACCCAAGGGAGTATCTTGTACTGATATTACAGCCGAAGTTTCCCTACAAGAACTTTTGAATCATACGGCCAGTCGAATCGTTCTTATGCAAGAAGAGCTATTTTTAAATTTGGAGAATATTGCGAGTGTCGTATTAATACTAAGCTATGGATTTGATGGATCTACGGGACAAAGCATGTATAAACAAAGATATGAAAGAAATGAGCCGGATTCGCTTGACCACTCTTTATTTGTAACGACCGTCATACCGCTCAAACTTATAGATAGCTCTAATACAGTTTTCTGGCTAAATAGAACTCCTCAATCTGTGAGATTTTGTAGGCCTCTTAAAATAGATTTCGCTAAAGAAATTAAACATTACGTTCTTAATGAGAAGGCTAATTTAGACAAACAAATAATGGAACTTTTGCCTTTCACTTTCACATTTAGCAATAAAAAAACAATCACAGTGTCCTACAGTCTTCATATGACTCTTATAGACGGAAAAGTATTAAATTTTTTAACTGGAACAAAATCCTGTCAACTTTGTCCAATATGTGGTGCTGGTCCTAAACAGTTTATGGAGGTCAATGATATAAGCTCTTTGAACTTTAAGCCTAATCCTGGGAGCCTTATTTATGGAATGAGTCCTCTGCATGCCTGGATACGAGTTTTCGAACTGTTGCTTAGAATATCGTACAGAGTTGGGATAAAAAAATGGCAAGTAAGGGATCAAGCAGAAAAAAATATAATGATGGAGAAAAAACAATATATACAAAAGATGTTGTGGCAAAAAATGGGTCTTCATGCGGATAAACCGAAACAAAATGGCAACGGTAACACAAACGATGGCAACACTGCAAGGAGGGCGTTTTCAAATGCAAAATTATTTGCTTCAATCTTAGAAATCGACTTAGAAATTATAGAATGCCTTCATACCATTTTAATAGTCATCTCAAGTGAATTTTCTATTAATACGATTCGATTTCAAAAGTTTTGTAATAAGGTCTATACAATGTATATGGTAAAATTCCCGTGGTATCCAATGTCGCCCACTTTACACAAAATTTTGGTACATGGATCGCAAATTATAGAAACATCAGTACTACCTGTGGGTTGCCTTGGTGAAAATGCTTCTGAAGCGAGAAACAAGCTGTATAAACGAGATAGAAAATTACATGCTCGTCAAAACTCTCGCGCTAATAACTTGTTAGATGTATTCCTAAGATCAATGGACTCCTCCGATCCACTTATTTCTAGTATAAATCTCAAAAAAAGGTCGGCTCAACATAAAAAACAAATATTATCTAAGGATGTCGTTGCACTTTTAGATGAACCGTTCCTTGCTGATTATATTAATGTTGATCAGTCGGACAGTGATTCTGATTCCGAAACCGAATCAATAAATCCATATTCGTTTGAATTAGAAGAAGAAGATAACTAATTAAGTATTTTACTCCGTTATTTTTTCATTTTCTTTCTGTGTTTATATGATTGAAGCAATCGTCAAAAATATCTTATTTAAAATAAAATCAAAGTTGTTTATTTATAGTTTGTATTGTTTTATCAAGATACAAAAATTTTTTTTATTAATAACAGAACAAAATAAAATATTAAAATTTAAATTGCTGACTTTTAATTGCTATAATTATTTTAATCCCAAATTAATTTAAATCACATTACGTATACGCTGCGTGGGCTAGTATGGGAGGTCAAGAGGGCGTGGTCAAATCACTCCAATTTTTTTTTTTTTTTTATTATGCGTCCTAACATGGTTATATGTGCAAAGTTTTAACTCTGTAACTGCATTCCTTCTAGTTAATGCCACAAAATCTGGATTTCGGACCACTGTGCTTTGTTTGAAAATTCAATCCCTAGAAGTCGACAAAGTATTATTTTTTCAGTCACATCTTTACAATTCAAAACGACTTATAGTGGTATTATAATATTGGTCAGATGTTTGTAACGTATAGAAATATATGTACGTTTCCGACCCCATAAAGTATTCTTGATCAGCATCAACAGCCGAGTAGATCGAGCCATGTCCGTCTGTCTGTTTGTTGAGACTTGGTAGTTAAGTTTCTTAAAGGTGTATGTATGTAGGTAAAATTTGAAAATCGGTTGGATCGGATTACTACATGTTGTATCCAATACCGGAATAATAGGGTTAAAACTAAAATATTTATTTCCTCTTGCAGTATAAATCAAATTTATACCGAAAACTACCCACCAAATTTGATAATAATCGGATAATTATTACGGCTGTAAATCAATAAAACAAATCGTCAATATCAATCAATTTATTCCAGCAACAAAAAATTTTAAAGAAATGTGCAGTGCAAGCACAAAAGTTCCTCAATCGAATCCGCGCTGGACCAAATAAGAATTAAATAAAACTATAGTTTTTTTTTTGTTTTTATTGCATTCAAATTTAATTTGTACCCATACGCCCTATACCAAGTTTGAACTAGATCGGATAACTACAAAGGTGCAAATTAATTAAATAAAATTTATTGAAAAGTTGCGTTTTTTTTTAAATGTTTAACATTTATTCGGCAAGGCCGAAGTTAGCTTCTTAGATACTTTTTAATTTAAAATTTTTTTTTATAATTGAAGCTTGTTCTTTAATATGTATTGTTCTAGTAAAAAAAAACGAAAGACAAATGTGTTTTTCAAGGACTAATTGCAAGTATGTAAGTTTAAAATTTTTAAAAGATTAGCCTAATCATTTTGCCTTTTTATACCCTGTAACCGTAGGATAAAAGGGTATATTAAAGTCGCTAAAATGGTTGTAGCAGGTAGAAGAAAGCGTTTCCGACCCCTTAAAGTTTACATATGCTTGAACAACAGCCGAGTCGGTTGAGACATATCCGTCCGTTTGTCTGTCCTTCCATATGAACGTAGATTTTGGAGACTAAAGGAGCTAAAGCTACCAAATTTGGTTAAATGTTAAATGTTTAGCCAGGCCCACTTCCGCCCCCGAAATTTTTAAAAAACAAATTACTAGCGCTAAATAAAAGACATTGTTTTTTTACTTGGCACACCTAATTGTATAGCCAAACTGCACCAGCTGACTAAATTTTGTAAAAATTGGACAATAAACTAAAACGCCTAGAGCGCCTGTTTGAACTGAAACGCCTAAAGCGACATTAGCTGGTAATAGTAAGCGAGATAGCATGTATTAGCTGTTGCTACATGTAAAAGGGAATTCCGTTGTAAAATAAATTGATAACGATATTGAGGGTGTTCGACTTTATTTAATAGAACTAGTTGGTGCAGGGTCCACTCAATGTCGGCAGATACGACTTGCTTGCTTTGTCTTCTTTTTCTTAAGTCCATAAATATTTGTTTATTTAACGTCAAATTAACAAAATGCAATATACTTAACTAATTTAACTATTATAATTAAAAAGAAAGGAGTGAACTAAAACCTAAAGTAGCAGAAGGCGAAAAAAAGGTAGAAATAAAGAAAGTTAGGAGTCAGGAACAGTTCGAAGAAAGTCAAGGATTAATAAACGTAAAGAAGAAGGAGAAATAATAAGGGAAAACTCGTTGTAGTCACTACACACCACACGAAGAGGGTCATGAAGACTAAAATTTGAGACGCATGTTCTTAAATGTAGAGGAACAAAATTACGTGTAGAACGACATGGAACAGCAAAATTTATTTTCCCTAATGAGAAGGGAGAGTCTATTTCCCCAGATAACAATTTATGGAGAAATACAATTCCACTGACGAGTCTTCGATTTAATAAAGAGGGCAGATTTAGGAGAAGAAACCTACTTGAGTAACGAGGTGGGGCCTAATTGGCTCCCAGTTTAAACCACGTAGGTCAAACAATAAGAAATGTTTTGGAGCGACCCAATACGTTGCTAGTGAATAGAATATTAAAGACCCCAAACTAGTGAGCAATATTCTAGCACTGGACGTACCAAGGATGTATATAAGACCATTGTAATATAAGAATAACTGAACTCCTTGGACCAACGCTTTATAAAGCCTAACAAAGATTTTGCTTTGTTAGTCACAAATTATATGCGAAGCAGGAAGTTTAGTTTGGGATCAAAAATAATGCTTAAATCTTCAACAGAAAAAACTCTATTTAGGGTAGCGCCATTAATGCAGTAATTGGCAAGAAACGGCGAACGACGACAAAACGTCATAGATAAGCATATCAGTGTGTTGAGATGGAGGTGATTAATCATACACCACTCACTAAGCTTATTGATATCAGCTTGCAAAATTGAATGAATGATTCGCAAAGTTTAACATCATCTGCAAACATAAATACATGTGAGTTAATTAAAACGTTTGGCAAATCATTAATAAACAAACTAAAGAGTAGAGCGCCGTTCTTAAAAAAACTCTTTGAGTTCTATTGGTGAGAGATCAAGTTTCTTTAACAGAAGTTTGTGATCGTCACTATCAAAGACTTTGCTAAAATTAGTATAAATGACATCCGTTTGTGATTTATTATGAAAGCCATCTAGAACCAAAGTACTGAATTCCAGAAGATTTGTAAGTGATAAACGTCCCTTCATAAATCCATGCTGATGGGGAGAAATTATAGATTTGCCTTGGTGTTTAAGATTAATCGAAATCAATTTCTCAACAAGTTTAGGAATAGCCGAGAGTTCGGCTATACCTCTATAATATGATATGCCAGATTTGTTTCCTTTTTTCAATAGGGGGATTATAAATGAAATATTCCAAAAAGAGGGAAAATGACCAGTTGGGCAAAAGTCAAAAGTGAAATCGACAGATAATACTTCAGAAGTTATGGATCCAAAATATTTTTGAAATCCGATAAGAATTGTGGGTGCTACAACATCTCAAAGTGAAGACTTTTTCATGTACAAAAAAAAAGAGCAATTTTTAAATAAATAAATTTTTAGTTTATTCTTTTTGAAAAAAAAAAAAAAAACATAATGAAATTTAAAATACTCAGTAAATTGGAGTCATTTCAAAAACACACTAAATTTTCGCATTATTTCAACTTTGGAGGAGTGGAATCAACAGAGATTCACGGAGATTCACGATATAATCATATACATGTGATATAGGGAACACTCACCTTTCAGACCTATATAGTGTAGTCTAGCGTGTTAAAAACGTGTTCCAGGTGAAAGAAAGAAAAAGAGCTTGTGCAAATTTGGCATTAGCATGTGTGTAAAATCGCGTCAGAAATACTACCTGACTATATTTATTACTCTTCCGAAATAATCACTTTCTATTTTCATGAATAGACGGTCGATTTAAGAACTATAAGGATGGGCTAACTTCGGCCGTGCCGAAGTTCGTACACCCTGGCAAACTGTTATTTGATATTTACATATTTATAATATAACAAAATCATTAGAAACCATATAAAAGAAGTCAAACCAATATCAAATGTTCGAGACTTGAGAAAAAAAAGTAATTTGACTTAAAAATTTTTCAAACTTTGCACAGACATTTCTATATCTACTAAACTTTCAAACACTGCTCTAAAACTATATTTTTGACAGATCGTTACTATTTGAGCTACAGCATATAGTCAACCGATTTGGCTGAAACATAGCACAGACATTTCTATATGTACTAAACTTTTAAATAGAATTTTGGGGCAATCGCTTTATAAACACTCAAGTTATTGCTCTAAAACTATATTTTTGACCGATCGTTCCTATGAGAGCTTATGATATAGTCAACCGATTCTGATGAAACTTGGTAAATATGTTACAAAGTATATTAAACTAATAGAATACAAATTTCGTAATATTCGATTGAAAAAAAATCAAAGTTTCGGAAGCTTAATTTTATTTTCGACCTATCGGCGATATGGGAGCTTTATGATATAGTTATCCGATCAGCAAAAAGAAGCCTGTGTATAAAATTTCAGCTCCGTAGCATTAAGGGTTTTGGAGGAGACCAAAATTTATATACCCTTGCAATGGTACTTTTTTTTTGCATTTTTAATAAATAACTAAAACAAAACATAAAAAAATCTGATTTAGTCATCAAATTTAAAATAATAAAGTTCATTTGTGATCAAAAAAGCGTTTTTAAAGTGAATTTTATGGATAAAATATGCAATATATATATGAAATATTTTTCAACTTTGCCGCTCTCGTGGCACCTTCGCTTTCAAATGCTTTTTAAATTTTGAAAATCGCTTCACTACTTAAGAAGATATGATTTTTGACAAGCGGAAAGAGCGACGCACAGTGGGGCCTCTGCCCGGATAGCTGACCGAGAATCATTTTTTTCACCATCCCGTTGGGCAAAAGTGAATAATGAAATCGACAGAACTTATGGATCCAAAATATTTTTGAAATCCGATAAGAATTGTAGGTGCTACATCATCTCAAAGTGAAGACATTTTTTATGTATGAAAAAATTTACAATTTTTACAAAAACTTGCAATTTTGAAACTAAATACTGGCCGAATTAAGCAACTGATGTTGAATATTTTTTCTTTATATATAAGTAGATCAATTTTTAGTTAAAATTTAATGAAATTTGAAATACTCAGTAAATTGGAGACGTTTGAAAAACACACTAAATTTTCGCATTTTTTGAACTTTATTGGAGTAGAATCAACAGAGATACACCTAGATACACGACCATATACATGTGATAGAGGGAACATTCACCTATCAGACCTATATGGTGCAGTCTTGCGCTTTTTTGCGGAAAGTTGTCAAAAACCAAAAAAAATATCAAAGAAGTTAACTTCGGCCGTGCCGAAGTTTATATACCCTTGCAGTTCTTTACTCTTTATAAATTTCTTTATGTGATCAATACAACTTTACAACAACAGGTTTTTCTTAAGCAAATAAATTTGATTAGTTTCTTTATTTTTGTCGCAATTAAAAAAGGCGTTTTATTGAAAGTACATACATATAACATTATAAATTAATTATATATAGAGGTCCTCCAGCAATAAAAAGAAGAATTAAATAAGAATTAATAAAAAATTTAACACTTAATAACTAATAAATAAGTTTTAATAAAATAAATAAATTAGCAAAATAAAAGAAAGAAACAAAATTAAATTTTGGAATAAGAAAAAATACTTATATTAGATCATGGCTTCCGTCTGCATTGTAGGATAATAAATATTGCTTCCTTCTGCTCTGAAAAACAAGATCAAAATAATTAGTTGAATTGTTATTTATTGTTATATGTAGGTCTGCACATTTTCCTCCTGAAAAATAATAAAATTATGATTAAATCTTACTCCTTGTATGGGATCCTTCCTTAGGGTCGAAGCTTTATTCTGAAATGAAATAAAATTGTTAAGAATAAAACATAAATTGGGGAATTCCTTCTGCTATATTAGGGACATCCTTCTACACTGAAAATAGAAAAAATTTAATTAGTAAAATAAATAATACTTCATAACTAATAAATAAGTCTAAATAAAATAAATAAATTAGCAAAATAAATGAAAGAAACAAAATTAGATTTTGGAATAAGAAAAGATACATATATACTTATAAGGTCGTGGCGTTCTTCCATACTGTGAAATAATAAACATTACTTTTAGACTTCCTTCTGCTCTGAAAAACATGATCAAAATAATTAGTTGTATTGTTATTAATAAGGTCCGGACTTTATCTCCTGGAAAATAAGAAAACACTGATTAAACCTTACTCATTGTTTAGAATCCTTCCATAGGGTCGAAACTTTATTCTTCACTGAAATGAAATAAAATGTTAGTTAGGAATAAAATATAAATTGGGAGCTTCCTTCTGCTATAATGGGGACATCCTTCTTCACTGAAAATAGAAAAAATTTAATTAATGTATTTGCTGAAAATAGAAGAAAGTTATTAATGGCAAACAAATATTCCATCATGGTGGCTGTATGGGGTTTCATAGACTTGGGCTCTGATGTTTGCCAAACCAGTTGAAAATGCCCAGTCGATTTCCGTTAATTGTTTTGTTGTTGGGACTTTTTGAAGAAGAGACGTTAACCCCAGGCCATTCAGTGTTAATTCTAGCTGATCCTGAGCTGTTGAGCGACATATATTAAAGTCGCCCAAAACAACTATTTTACCATACAGCTCTTTTAAATCCGTTAAATATGAGGAAATTATACCTCTGAATTGATTTCCGGGAAACGATGGATTTCTGTAAGTCACGAGATACACAACGTCAACGTGCTTAAATGTCACGATCTGACATATTTCATTGGGATTATTCGTTTCAATACTCTTTTGCTCTAAAACCACTATGTTTTCAACAATTGGTGGTTTCGCATATATTTTAATCCCGTTGCGCGATCTTCTGTTTTGTTCACAGGTGCGCCCATTAATTCTCGCGATTATTTCAAATCCAACAGTGCCACATTCGTCCCCCTCTCTTGACCAACTTTCCACGAAGCATAAAATGTCTGCTGATTGTAGGAATATGTCTTCCAATATATCTGCATTGCGCAGATGCAGGCCTTGAACATTGTGGTAATATGTCAATATATTATTTGAGGGCTTATCAAGAAGCCACTTTAGGCAGGGTGTCAGAAGTTTATCAGTTCTGAGGCTATTTAGCTCAATATAAACTGCATCTGTTTGCTGCATTTCCCTTGGCGGAGAAAATTTACCAATAATATATAGTCCTCCAGCATTGGTTGCTCTGCTGCGAGCTACATAAAGTGCAGATCGACTCATGCCATCTTGCAAATTCACCACTACTTTGCTATACGTTGCACCTTGGCTCTTATGTATAGTTATAGCTTCAGCAGGCACCACAGGAAATTGACAACGCTCAATTGTTACCTGTTCATTCTTGCGGTATTGAAAGGATCTTAACACTCGTACAATCGGCGTCCAATCAGGGTGAGATCTATTTCCGTTCTTCGATCTTGCTTCGGCTCCAACCGAATCCTCCATTTATCCAAAGCGTCGACACTATTATGTTCGATCCACTTGGTAAGCAGTCAACTCCCATTAGTTGGCCACTAGCTCCATTTACTAATCCGTCACTGGTATCGATATTCACAGTTATCATATACTTCGCAGTGGTTTTTAGAATTAGTGTGTATGGAAGGCCTTGAGTATCCGATGTTTTAAATCCTTGAACATTTTCCAAAATCTTTGTTTTATTCGCTGGAGATATAGAAACTGCTTTTATAGTGTCATTAGCAGTTGAAATGAACTGTTCAGTATTAATTTGAGCAAGTTTTAGAGTATTATAATTATTTGCTTTCGCATTTAAATAAAAGAGCCTTACTGCTTCATCTGGGATATTGATATTATCCCGAGCACTGACTTCTCTTTCTTTAATTAAAGCAATATCGCTATTTGTCATTTTTCCTTCTGACATGTTATTCAACGCCTCAGCGAAAGCGCAATCTTCCCGTTGGCGCATAATTTCCGTAAGCTCATAAAACTTAAACAGGTCCCAAAGCGGAGTTCCAGTAATGACACTGTAATTATCTCTTGGGTTGGCACAGAATATCCATCTATCGCCAACTGGGGGTAGCTGTTTCAAATCTCCGAATGCAATTATTGAAATTCCGCCGAAATATTCATTCGTTCGAAAGATCTGCTTTAATCGACTATCCAAATAAGATAGCATTTTAGCACCAACCATTGATATCTCATCAATTATGATTAGCTTAAGATCAATAAGCTTTGAGTGCATCGTGTTAAAAACATCGCTATTTAATGGCCTCAATCCATTTGAGGACTGATTTACTGGTAATGAAAAGAGTGAGTGCAACGTAAGACCCCCAATTCCAAATCCAGCTTTTCCCGTTGGCGCGGAAAGCAATACTTTGGTCACTTCTGGGTTGCTACCCGCAATAGTGGTAAATCTCAACATAAGTGACTGATAAATAGTAGTAATGAGTCTACTCTTCCCCACTCCTGCGCCACCTCCGACATATTCATAAAAAGTTTTATTAGCGTTCATGCTATTCATTACATGGGCATAATATTGTCGTTGTTTATTATTAAGTGAGCGCACCAATTCATGTAAATTATTTTCAGGAATCAATGGGGGCAATCTTATAACTCTGGGCCCATTCTCTTCAGAGTTTTGATCATCGTTTTGTTGGAACACGTTAGGGTCTCTTGCAACTTCGGGAATTGCAAATCCTCTAAACTCTTCATCCAAAAGTTGTGAGGCAGCAATTTCTCGGTTTTCATTATCGTTATTTTCCATTTGAACGTCCAGTAAAATTTGGTCGAAGAGCTCTTCATTTATCGCATCATATTTCTTCCTGTTGGCATCAATTAACAATTTATTATTGTTGTATGTTGCTTCATTGTCATTATTAATTATATCGCACTCTTCATTGCGCCAGGGAAAAAATAGCGTTACAAGTTCTCTGTAATAGTCCAATCTGGATATATTTTTGCTAAACCTTCTCCATCTCAGGATGTAGGGATTTTTTCTTTTCCGCATGACGCCTGATCCGTTTTGCAGTTGATATTCTTCCGGTGATTCATCAAAATCTTCCTCCACAATTTCTTCTGGAGGATTTTCGTCATCCTCCTCTATATTTCCGTCCGCCTCTCTTCGTCTTTTCGAAGATTTTCGTTCATATAGTGCGGCAAAATCAGCCAGACATTCATGTTCCATAGATTCTGGTCTGAGTATATAGTAATCGTGAAGTCCCGGCACATAAATATTTGTTGAGTCAGGAGGAAGTCTTTCCAATTCCTTTTTTGACTTTATCATGCGAACTCTTTGATCAGGATGCGATGTATTTACGAAAATATTTCCATTGCTCGTTTCTGACAAATGAAGTCCCAGAATATTGTACACAGCTTCTTGAGCTGATATTTCAGTTCCGTTAATGAACTTGCTTCCGAGATGTTGTAATTTCTCTTTAATTGATCGATCTCGATGGCCTCCAGCAGTAATTTCATCAATGGCCTCACGAAGCAGTTTTGATACACCTCTGTTTGATTTATTTATATAATTTATAATGTAACTACAGCATCCATATGCATCCAAAATGAATTGAATATCCATATTTGCTCTATGTAGTTTTAGTATGTCATGATTATATGCATTCAGCATTATATCAGAAAACTTTCTTTGCAGAAATATTTGAGGTTTCTTTAAGGTTGTTCTTATTGAGAAAATGTATTCATCATAATTAATGCCCAGGTGTGTAAGAAAATTATCAAAATTGTTAAGGTTTATTTGTTCAGCATGCGAAATATTAATTTTGTCATCCAACAGTTCTTGAATGCGTTTCCAAGTTTGTTTATAAATTGGATTGGGAGTTTCTTCGTCATCAAACGGATACAAAATTTTTGTTTCACGCATTGGAGGGTATGGAATATTAAACCGACATTTGCTTTCTCTACGAATTTCTTTTTTACAAGTGGCACTATGTTTGTGGTATTGATATCTTAGAACATCTTGCAACTCTTCGTTGTCTCCATTGGTAGTGATGAACGTATCAATAAATCTAACCACTTCTTCTGTGTTTAATGAGCCGTCACTATTCTGTAGTTTTGGCGCTCCTCTCAGCCAATACATGCCATGGGGGTGTGGTGAGCCACGTTGTTGAAATTCGATTCTCCAATAATAATGAGAAAGCTGGAAATCACCGAAAATATCATTGCTTTTGAAAAGCTTCATTAACTGGTGCAGTCGGTGGTCAAAATATCTGGAGCACGTCGCAGGATCTGAACGGATTAATCTTGCCTTTTCAGAACTTGGCAGATTCGAAGCTTCATCCTCACTGTTAACTTTGTTATCAATAAGAAGAGATAGAATGACCAGGAGTTCATTCCATTTGGTCTCGGCCGCGGAGAGGGTTATGAAAAATGTTGGTAATCCAAACTGGCGAATCATGGCCAGAACTTTTTTTTTTTCCGCCTCCCAATGAGCTGGGGCAGAACGCAATCCTTTCAGCAAATGGTATCCATCGTCGTGCTGAACCAAGGTGTTCACAAAGTTTTCATCCATCATATTTGCCGCAGTAACATGCGCTGTGCCAGACTTTTTTCTAAGGCAAATAGAAATCGCATTCTTGATGCGTGTCATTTCATGGCACTTGTACATGTACAAAATTTTTGGTATTTTCGCACAGCGGCGGTCGTAGTACCGAAGTTGGGACTTTGCTTTTCGTCCATATGTGGTTTTGCAGTTAAAAATTTTTCCGCATGATATTGAAGGAAAGGATAGTTCTTCAGCATCTTCCTGAGAAGTCATATCTACAGGACGCCGACCCTCACCAGGAGCCAATGCAATTCTTTCAATAATTGCATTATTTTCAATTGGCTCATTCTCCAGCAAGGTTTCCTGACCACCGGGATTTAAATTGTCTTCATCCTCGTTGCCTTGTGGATCAGGATCTATCTCCATTCGCTCTGCAAGAAGTTGTTCCACGATTGGTCGATCTTCTTGATCAGCAATAAATGGAACTTCTGCATTATTTTCAAATGCCGTGAGCCAATCCGTTAATATTGATATGCCATGCTTTTGGTATAGCTCAGTGCTTAACAAGAATCTTAGCGCTTCCATCACTTTAGCTGGTCTTATAGTCTCCGTCATGAAACTGTGTCGATATTCCAGCTTGCGCTTTAGGTGTACTTGCACCACATGGCTGTTATCAAAGGAACGAGGCAGCGCAGTTACCGTGTCGGAAACGGAAATGGGAACATTAACCACGGCTCCTCTTACTGCGCACTGCTTTTCATAGCCCAGGGATATAATTCTCACGAATGGAATTATCGGCGATATCAGTCGTTCTTCAAGGCAAGTTATGTCTTTGAGGCAGTCGGGAATTTCAGGGAAATCGAACCCTTCGGAAAGGCAAATGTTTGGTATTTTACCTTGATTATTTATTGATTTGTGACACGTAGAGCAAAATGAGTAAGAGTCATTTGTGGACGGAAACTTTTCAGACAAATAAAAGGACTTTGTTATATCCAACAGAGGATATTTTAGGGAAATTCGATTCTTGTCCAAGTACTTTGTGTTGTGCTTAAAAAATGTGCCTCCACAGCTCGTACATATTTCCGTTGGGCCCTTCTTTATTTGTCTTAAATATGTTTGGCGTGCCAGACTCATTCGCTGCTGCATTTGCAACTCTCTATGTTGCAGCGTCTCTTCTTGTGACATTGCAGCTCTGGCTTCTCTATTACGTTGGGATTGTCGTTGTGACTCCGCTTCACGATTTTGAGAATTTTGGCGATAATTAATAACCCGTGCTTCATTCATACGTCGAATTTCTTCAGCAATTCTCCGGGCTTGCATTCGAGTCACTCTTCTTTGAGATGAATTCAAATTTTGCTCTCGTCTTCTTATAGCCACATTTCGTCTTACATTTTGACGATTATTTGCATCACGTTCCCGTTCAGTTTCTCTGTACTCCAAATTCTGTCTTCGAACAGAATGTTCGGCAGTATTACGGTCTTGTTCCTGCCGCCTCGCATCCAAATCTTCACGTCGAATGGAGTGGGATAATGCGTCTCGTTCGCGCTCTGTTTCCCTGTACTCCAAATTCTGTCTTCGAACAGAATGTTCGGCGGTATTACGGTCTTGTTCCTGCCGCCTCGCATCCAAATCTTCACGTCGAATGGAGTGGGATAATGCGTCTCGTCCGCGCTCTGTTTCCCTGTACTCCAAATTCTGTCGTCGGACAGATCGTTCAGCAGTATTACGCTCTTGTTCCTGCTGTCGAGTAGATATATTTTCCCTTCGTATAGTATAAGAAGCAGCATCATCTTGGCGCTCTCTATTTCTATACGTGGCATTTCTCCGGCGTGTAGAACGTGACAATGCATCCTGTCTGCGTTCTCGTGCTCGAGTTTCCAAATTATTTTGGCGATTATTAGCCAAACGTTGCGAATTCATTTCTCGAATTGAAACAGGATCTTCTTGATAGCGTTGCTGACGACGATTTGCCGCTTCTCGACGAAGTTGTTCAGCAGATTTTTTTCTTAAGCGCGGCATTTTAAATTTTTGTTGTACGGCGGAATTTGATTTTAAATTGAATAGCTGTAAAAGATATTATATTATTCTGAAAACAAGATAATATGATGTGTAAAGGTGAAGATTAAAATTATGCTGAAAATAAAGGGTTATTTTATATGTTTGTATATTGTATGTTAAAGACTATTACTTGGAAAAATAAATACAGAAGCCTTGAAAAAGACAGTATTTAAACAATAAAATACAAGAGTCTTGAAAAAGACTTGTATTTAAATAATTTAAAACACTTGTCTTTAAAAAGACTAGCAATTAATAAGCAATTTCAAAAAAAACTTACGAAATTTTCTAGTGTTGGCAGCGTCAAAAGGGCAACAGCAACTTCACTCGCGATCGCGGTGGTTTAGGAAGCGCGCTCACTTTTTAAACACTTACACGTTTCACAGCACTTAAAAAAATCACAAATTTTAAACTTTCAGAAACGGCGCCAAAAATCGAGAAACACAGATTAATTTTGCGAGCAGCAGTCGGACAGCCTTCATCGGTCGGGAAATCGATTAAGACTGAATCGAATTTTAAATAGCAAAACCACGAAAGCTATCGAGTTTCATGTTCCGATTGTCATTTTATTCCAACTATGAAACTATTGCTATCCCTGTCTCTCTCACAATGTTTCAATAAGAGCTCTCTTAGAGAAACTTTTGATAGTTAATATCTAATTTAAATGACTTACTAACTATTCTATAAGCTAAAATAGAAATGCATTTATACATACACGTCTGTATATATGTTCATGCATTTTGTATAGTAATTACACCTTAATAAAAACAACTCTCTCCGCAAATTCAAAAGCAATTTGTTTTTTTCCCACGAAAGTATACCCCTTTCCCCCCCCCCCCCCCCCCCCGCCCCTTATCCACAAGTAAAATATTTCGCACACTCTTTGGCGGGCGTTTTCATCCAAAAACTCACTCACGACAAATATACATACATAAATACGTATGTATTAATAATGTGTAGGATTACAGATGATTTCATATATATGTATGTAAATACAGATTAATACCAAAGTATGTAACTCTTGTCTGCATTTTGCAGCGTTCTTAGTTAGTTAGTATTAGTTTTTTTTGACGTGAAAATACGCAAAACAGGTCCAATTCCAAGAACTATGGCATAAGTTCTCACTACTCTTTCGTCAAAATTTTTTCTCACGCTCTAACCTTGAACAAATATTGGCACGCTTTTAATACAGATAATGGCAAAAATTACATAAGCAATGTAACTCGTTTCATCTTATTTCCATAAGCCTTAAAAAACTGACAAAAAGAAAGCCTTTTGTCTAAATATATTATTCTATTTATTCTTGGAAACATGCAGAACAAGTGCCATTCCACGAAGTAATGCGTAAGTTCTCACGCCTCCCCCCTGAACAATTTTTCTCACGCTCTAACCTTCAAAAAAATATTAGCGCGGTTTTAAGAAAAAACCTATACATCATTTCTATACACACACCTACACATTGATTTGACTGCCAAGACGTGGTAACGCACAAGTGTAATTCCATAAAGTGGATCAAAAGTCGCCTGGAAAAGTCTTAGTACTAGGCAAACAGAAAATTTAGCAAGGAGTTTCAATACCATTCGTTTGCATATTCTCTTTTGTCTTCGTTTCATTCCTCATAGTCCAACTATTGCCTAGCCTTTTGGCATCATAATGCCATCTCTTTTATTCTTAAGGCTTAAGATGATCGCCTAAAAAACCTGCGACATATACACACATACATATGTATTCCATTGGTTCTCACGGTCCCCCCTCTCTTACGTCCCTTCGACTAAAAGATTTTTTCTCTCACGCTCGAACCAAAAAAATTCCCGAGCTTTTTAATAAGTTTTTTTCCCGAAATATTGATTTGCGACCTTCCACACGTGATTTTGCAATTTGGACATGCATACATGTACTTTAGAATCAGTTGCTACAAGTGATTCTGTCTCAGGAGAACAGAAAATTTAGGCGAAATCCCAAGTTTCATAAACATATTTTTGTTCCTTTGCGAAATCTTGTCCCGCTGGTGGTGCTGGGAGAGCTACTCTCAATTTTACTCTTTACTACATAAATACATACACACATATATATGCATCTATGTATGTATCAAGGTTCATATCTACATATGTACATGCATTTAAATATGTCAATATATATCATAATAACTAATCCATATGAAGAAATGCACTTGCTTCTATATTTTTTGCCAGATCTAAAAAGTTTCACTTGACCAGCTAACGAACATGCATGAACACGATCGTATACACAACGCAAGCTTACTCCCACAAGTTTAGTTTCCTACACAAAAACAACAAGGGCTACGTTACAGTCATTCCTCTCAAATTTTAGTCTTTCTCTACAGAAATATATGTACATACATACATATGTACATATGTATTTATGTATATTTATGAAACTTGGGATTTCGCCTTCATTTTCTTAAGCATGAAAGTAAAAGAGATGGCATCATAGTTTTTACCAGAACTCTTATCCAGAGTTGAACCATGAAGAATGAAACGAAGACAAAAGAGAATATGCAATAGAAATGATACTTAAAGTTCGTTGCTAAATTTTCTGTTTGCCTAATGCAAAAACTTTTTCCAGGCGACTTTTGATTGACTTTATGGAATTACACTTACACATTACCACGTCTTAACATTCAAATGAATGTGTAGGTGTGTGTATAGAAATTATGTATAGGTTTTTTCTTAAAACCGCGACAATTTTGTTCAAGGTTAGAGTGTCAGAAAAAATTTTGACGGGAGAAGGTGGGAACTTATGTCAAATAATAATTAAAAGCTAAAAAACAAATAAATTTCACCATGGTAGTCAGCGGGTGGGTTCCTCACGCCCACAAATTGAACCCCTTCTTGCGACGTTAACGCGGCTGATCTCTACCCATTACGCCACCAACCCAACTGACTTAACTTCGCTAGCCAGGGGCATCTCGCTCTTTCAATTTCGTTCCCTGTAAGAACACAATGCTAATATTTCTGTCTCTTTCAATAAGCATTGAGCATTAAATAAATTGATTATTTTAAAAATTTAATTATTGATTTATAATTATCCGATCTGGTTCAAACTTGGTGTATATGGGTTCAATTAAATTAAAACAAATAAATTAAAACGCAACAAAGAAAAAACAATATTTACTTAAATTTCTTAAATACGGCAATGGGATTTGAACCTAGGTCTTCGTGTTTGTACGGCTGACTTCTTAGAATTTGTTTTTGTTTCTTTGCCGCCAAAGAAAATTGCTTATTTTACTCGAGGTACCTCCACGTTTTAGTTAATAACTCCGGTGATAATTATCCGATCCGACTAATTTTTAAATTATTTTTTTTATTAAGGAACTTAACTTTTCATGTTTCAACCATGTAGCTTAAAATTTAAGCTCGAAAACGCCAGAACAAACAGACAGACGGACAGACGGACATGTCTCAATCGACTGGGCTGTTGATGCTGATCAAGAATATATATACTTTATGGGGTCGGAAACGTATATTTCTATGCGTTACAAACATCTGACCAATTTTATAATACCCTCTGCAAGGGTATAAAAACTAACGCAACCTCGCGTTAAAAACGCGTTTCAGGTACAAGGAAGAAGAAGAGCGCATGCAAATTAGCCAGTAGCATGTGTGTAAAATCGCGGCAGAAATACTACCTGACTATCTTCTGCAATAATTGTTTTCTATTTACATGCTCAGAAGGTCTTAGAAAACAGGAAAATAATATTTTAGGTCATATAAAATTGGGCTTACCTACATTGTTTGTATATTTTTTGGATTTGCCCGAGTACCTGTTTCAAATGGAAATCAATTTTGCTGTTACCTAATTAATCAAAAAGGTTATTACAAGTTTGTTTACCTATTGATTTAAGAAAAAATGGTATAAATTGCAAAATATTGCACTTGTTCGCAACAGTTTATTCTTGACTTCATAAGAGGAAACACAATTTTGTGGTTGAATAGTATTTTTAAATATAATTCACCTATGATTTCAAAGTGTAAAAATGGACTTGAAGAATTCTACGATATTTGAAGTTTTTCGGTCTGCTAAAAATCAAAATGAATTTGTAACGGAATTGGTTAAAGTGATGGGCGTTGAACCCGAAAACGTTAGAAAAAACAGCTTGCTATGAAAATTAAAAAAAACATCCACAATATCGTGAAGCAAAAATGGAGTTTTTGTCAAAGAAAAATCTCGGATTTTACTGGGATCTACGAAAACTGGCTTGAGCGGTCTACATCACTGGAAGATTCAATAGAGGAAGAAGTTTACCCATCTACTAGTCAAGGAAGAGGAAGGCCACCTAAGAGAATAGATGAGTGTTCATCTGTTACAAGGAAACGTAAGCTCGGGAATGTTGCCGAAAGCATTACAACAGAAAACCTGTCAGGAGCGCTATCTTTGAAATATTCAAGGGAACAGGAAAGGACAAAATCGTCAATAACAAAAGCTGTTCTGACTGCCAGTCCAATGCGGTTGACCAGGATTAAGGAAAGTATTCCGACGCCACCCAACTCGTCACTAAGTAAAGTAACCAAGAAGCATTTTCCTTGTTTATGGACTTGGGATTAAGCAAGGATAAATATGAAATCTTACGGAGCTCCTTGTTAAGGCACAACGTCGACGTTCATTTCCCAAAAAGGATGCAGTCCCCGCAAATAAAATAATCACAGAGATATCTGCAGAAGTAAAACTGCAGGACTTGATGAATCACACTGCGAAGCGTCTAATTGAAAGTTTGCCGGAAGCACAGGTGGATCTACTTCCTGAAAATTTGACTCTACTGAGTAAATGCATGCACAAAGCGCCTACAAACAAATCATAAAAACCGATAACGAAACAATTTCTGACGAAAATATGTTTATGTCTTCCGTAGTTCCTTTACGACTTAGGCTCCGGCCACGCATTGAGCGATGAGCGACTGAGCGACGCTCTCTCAAGCGACCTAAAATATTAAAGCTTATGAGAAAGCAGTGGAGTGGCCACGCAGCTGCTGAACGACGAGCGAAATTCGTGAGCGTCAGAGCGACGTCGCTCAGCGCTAGAATTGATTCTAATTTTTAGTGCATCGCTCAGCTACGTATTGCAAGCAATGCAAAAAATCAGCGCAGAGTCTTTGATTTTGGCTGTTCAAAGCCGAACGGTTTTATGGAATGACACTCATAAAGAGTTCAAAAATAGAAGTAAAACAGATAAGGAATGGTGTGAAGTAGGAATTACTTGTAACTGTACAGGTAAGTTTTTATTTAACGTTATGAAGAATATACAATATTAACTTAAGTTAAGTTATATATAATATGTGTACATGAATTTATGTATATATTTAAAGTGTCGTTATTTATGTAATTAAATGACTTAATATCTGAAATCCAAAAATAATCAGTTAAAGAATTTCTAACGTCCATTGCTGAGTGACTGCTTCTATTGCAATGTGACTGTTCTTCAAAAATATCCACATTTTTTGAAGCAACTATTCCATTATTAATTTCTGCTGTCATATTTATGTAGTCCAAATCACTGTCCCCATCACGTTCTCTTACATAATTATGTAAAATGCAAGCACATTTTATAATGTGAATGGCTGTGCTGGGTTTTGTCTCAATATCTTTTTGCAAAATTCGCCATTTCTTAGTTAAGATACCAAATGCATATTCAATGCACTTCCTGGCGATTGATAATCTTTCATTATATTTTTCAGTTTTGGCATTTAACTTTTTTCGAGAATATGGTCTCAATAAATAATTTTTCAGTGGGTAGGCTTCATCTCCTATTAAAAAGTTTGGCAAAATGATATTTGAGCCTGGTAGTGCCTGTGGTGGTGGAACATTGAATTTGCCTGCTTTCAGCAATCTAAACAAAGTGGATCCAGAAAATGTGCCACCATCGCTTTTCTTTCCTCTGCCCCCCACTTTAATTGCTATAAATTTTTTGTCAGCATCTGCTACACCTTGTAAAACAATTGAAAAATAATGCAAATAATTAAAGTAATGTGATCCAGTATGAGCTGGGCACTTAATTTGGCAATGTTTTCCGTCAATGCTTCCCAGACAGTTTGGAAATTTCCAACGCTTATAATAATCTTCCGTAACTTTTTGAAGCATATCAGTTGTTGGTGTTGGCATATATTCATTTACCAGTGATTTCCAAATTATAATGCTTGTTTCGCATATAATGTTGCTAACAGTACTTCTTCCCAATCGAAAAGCAAATGCCAAGTG
The DNA here is from genome assembly GCA_035045865.1 of Drosophila austrosaltans. Lineage (NCBI taxonomy): Eukaryota > Metazoa > Arthropoda > Insecta > Diptera > Drosophilidae > Drosophila > Drosophila austrosaltans. The sequence continues at coordinate 11,099,436 of JAWNOQ010000003.1, forward strand.
ATTGACCTGTAGCAAGGTACCTAAACATAAAAAAAAGGGCTTAACAAAATCAAACTAATATGAAAAATTACATGTAAATACATGTATAAAAAATTAATTTTTTAGGAGCTGCTGCAAAGGCAAAATGAAAGAATTTAAAGGACACATACAGAAGGACTTTGCAAAGACTACCACGCCTACCATCAGGAGCTAATGTCTTTCTTGAAACAAACAGTTGCTCCATATCCGACTGAGGGCAATTTGCAGGACGACGATGAAAACATGAATGACATGCTTTCAGATCTGCTTCAGGAAGATGATAGCAATATGTCTGTTATGTCAACACCATCTACAAGTATAGATGCAAAATCTACTTCCAGAAAAAGAAAAATAAATATGGAAACCGAATTCTTGGAGATAGAAAAAAAGCGACTGGAAATGTTGAGAAATCAAAGCGGAAAAGAAAAAGAAGCAGAGGAAGAAAACAAAAACCAAGATTTATTATTTTTTAAATCACTTTTGCCTTTTTTTGAAAAACTTACCGATATCGAAAAGTTGGAGATTAGAAATGAAATACAAAATATAATTATAGCTAAGCTTAAAAATAAGGAATAGATACAACTTCAAAGTACTAATTATATTATCATCAGTATTATAATACTCTTATTTACTTACTTACACTTACCTTAATAACAAAATCAATCGTTCTTCAGCAAAAATTGTTGATCTCGGTTTATTTATTTTATTTTCAATCGCACTTAACAGCAAGTCAAATGAATCGATTGACATCCGTAAATATTGCCAAAATCGATCTGGCTGGTCACGAAGGTTTCTGTACAGGTGATGAAACTCGCCATACTCTCTTCACAATCGATTTATGGGATGAACGCCAAACCTACGCCTTTGTATTTTTTTTTAATTGCCTATATTTGCTATAACGGCATTCAAGAAGATTTCTTAGAACTGCTCTAGAATAAGCCATATTTACAACTAATCAACTCGAGCGGTGTCGCTTAGTGCGTGGCCACCTCAGTCAACGCGATCGCTCATTAACGTCGCTCGAGAGAGCGTCGTTCAATCACTCATCGCTCAATGCGTGGCCGAAGCCTTATGCCTACGCAGATCAAGTTTGTTTTAAATTTTAGCCACGCCCACTTCCGCCCCCGCAAATCAAAAAAGAAAATTTTAAAATGAATTTACTAGAGCTGTATTAAAAATGTCAAATTCTTATTTGCTAGACATAATTATATAGTCAAACTGCACAAACTGACCAAGTTTAAATCGGACAACAAACATCGGAGATATAGCCATTTGCATTTTGTACTGAATTGCCAAGGCGACATTGGCAGATAAGAAGATAGCATGCGTTCGCTGCTGCTGCGATTTACTAGAGAAGTTTTAAGGGAATCACATTCTTATTTGGCACACCCTACAATGTGGCCAAAATGCATCACGTGGCCAAATTTAGTCGAAGTCGTACAATAAATATCGAAGAAATACGAATGTGCATTTTGAACTGAATTGCCAAGGCGACATTGGCTGCCAAGAGTGAGCGAGATAGCATGCGGTATCTGCTGCTGCATCTTAAAAGAAATTTTGAATTAAGTTGATGCCGATCTTGATTTAATATAACTAGTTGGTACAGGGTATACTCCATGTCGGCGGAGACGACTTGCTTGCTTCATTTTAATATGTACCAGCTATTCCCAATTATTAACGTTGTATTTTGTGCTTGGATTAAAAAGGCACCCTCTAAATTGAGCACTTCTTTATCGTTAAGTAAGATGACACATGGTAGAACTTCGGAGTGTGATCGTTTGTTCTGGCTATTGATGGTGATGCATTGAAGAGGTCTTATATTCAAATATGCCCGTATACACTTATTGTAATCTATTTTTTATCAAATCTTCCAGTTTACAAATCGTTTTAAAATTATGGGTCTTTTGAGTAACCCGTAGTTAGTATTCTTACATTTAAGTACACTAAAGAAGTCAAGTTCATCAATGACCTGTTTTCTTTTTACTGGGATTGCTAAAATAGTTTTATGTTTTCGGATAGCGAACTAATAATGTAAAATATCTTTGACGTCGGACGCTATATTTACTTCTCCAAATTCCATTAATTCTTCTACGTTAACAAATGTACTATTCTGTATAATTTCCTGTATTATATCTATTTCTTTGTTTGAAAGATCAAGTGAATTTCCTGTGTTGGCTTTGGCCCAAACGATGGCATAGATCACGTTCGTTATTTTTTAACGTAAAAGCTTAGTTTATATTTCAGTGTTTCTATCTCTGGGTGATCTTTATCTTTACTTTCTTTTCCTTTTTTGATTAACTCATTCGTGATGGTAATTAGCTCTTGGATCTTATCTTCTACTAACTTGTTAATTACGACTTGCTTATTGTTGCTAATTAACTGTCTGTTTATCCTGTCTACGACAATTTCATAATTATTGTGATCGGGACTGCCTGCTAACCATTTCCACGCCGTTCCTAAAATATCGAGCGATCTCCTATATCTCTTGTGAATTGGTCTCAACCTTTTAAGTTCGCTTTCCACTTTCGAAATCTCATATATATGAATAGATTGGGTTAGATGCCCTTGCATTTTGAACGAGGTCCTTCAGGACAGCTAAGGCTAGTTCGTATTTTTCATTTTCTATTACGTGAATGATTTTAAATGTTCCATTTTGTCGTGCAGCTGATTCTGTTTCCAAAGTTATTAATTTCGTGTTCGTATAATCAAGTATTGTCGCTTTTCCTAGGCACATCGGCAAGAAAAATCTACAGGAAAGAATTTAATTTTTGAAGTGATTTTTATGTATAATCCTCCAGGAGACTATTTTAATTTTGCTGTTTAATTCTTCTGCAACTATTTCTATTTTGTATTTAGGTGTCAGTTTGGACCCGAATCTCCTATCTATTTCCGCATAAACTTTATCTCCCGCGTTATATTTTTTCATTCTCTTCCTTTTTTGTTATGATAATCCAAATCCTTTGTGTGTTTCTGAGCAATCTTTTCTTTGATTTTCTCCCTGTCTTGCTCTATGGTTTCTGTCTCTTGGGTTAGCTGAGTTGTAAAAATACTTCTATCGGTTTTTTGTTCTATGAATTGACCTGTTGTACTCTTCTACTGCCTTGAGCATTATATCTTCAAGATTTACAGCTGGATTGTCATTTTTGAAACATCGCATCACCTCAGTGAAGGTGGAATGAATTCTTTCAACCTGTCCGTTACTTGACGATTTATATGGTGGGGCGGTATATTTTAAATGCCTAACTGATTAATTAGTAAGAATTTAGTCGTGGCTAAATTAAGTTATTTTTCGTTGTCCATTACTACGGTTTTGTTGCCCCGAAAGCTATAATGAGTTCCCTTAATGGTATTTTCAAATTTTCTGCTGCTTCACATTTTACCACTCTGACCTGGACATATTTTAAAAATTTGTCAAAATAATTTTCTCTTGGGTGGAATATAAATCTATATGAACTATTTCCCCAGGGTATGAGGGAATGGATGTTGCTTAAATTTCAATGTTAGGCGAATGCCTTTAACATTTGGATAGTTTGAAGGTTTGACAGCTATTGATTATAGCTTCTACTTTCCTGCCAAGAAATACTTAGATTGTATTTGAATCTTGTTTTCAATGGAATTTCTATGTGCTTTTGTGTGCTCCCTGATTATAATTTCTTCCTATTCAGCCTCTTCCCTTACATCAGAAACCTGGCTTTGCGTGCATCTAGCTTTATAGTTTCTGAAGTTAGCTGTGTAAATTTCATGAATTTTCCCCATTATTGATAGATTTTTGGGTCCACGTTTTCCTTTAGAATTTTAGTGAGTTTAGTTAGGTTGTTTAATCGTATGCCGGTAAATACTATTTTAATATTATTTAATACTATTTTAAAGCTATTGCTTGTGTTATCACACCTGTTAAGATGAAAATTTGGTTTTTGAATACATTAATATCCTGAACTGAACTAATTGAACTCTTCTAAGTAACTTTTCCATCTTTTCAACTTTTCAACCGTTGTGATTTTTATTAATTAACAGAATGTCAGGGGTTGATGGTCTGTGTGAATTACTACATTTGATTTACCATACAGGTACATTCTTTATTTTTGTAAGGCCCGAATTATGGATAACATTTCCTTCTCGTTAATTAGCGCAATTTTTTTCTGTCTTTGTAAGAGTTCGTGATATGGAAGTAATCGGTTTACCTTCTTGTTCGAGCACTGCTCCTATGGCAATATTTGAAGCATCTGTTGTTAGATAAAAAGTTTGTTTGAAGTTCGGGTAGGCTTATTTTAAATCTTGTGATGTGAGTGTGTTTTTGATGTTGTTAAAAGCGTCTTCATTTTGCAATTTCATCTTTACTTTATCATATGAACCCTTTATAAGTGTTGGTGTAAATGCATGCTTAAAATACAAACTATGAATTTCTCACAGTAAAGACCAATGCAGGCTTTGCTTAGAATAGAATTAACCCCTACATATTTTCATATACACTGTACTCACACTATATTTTTATACAACACAAAATTGTCCCCCACATTATGTTCACACACACAATCACATTTACACTATGAATAAGACCCCCAAATGTATATACATGTGACCCCCTAGATCCTAGAATCGTGTATATAAACTCGACCTTTTTCCTAATAAAATCAGTATTCAAGCAACTCTTGTCTATTCACTACTCTGCAATCAACGGGTGAGCATCGCTGTGTCTTTGGCCCCCATTTGCATGATCTCTCCGAAGTCCACCCAATTTCAAGTGTTGGTTGCGACAGCCCTATGTCACTAGTTTATGTTCTAGAGGCAAACATTTTTATAAATAATAAAATTATAAAATTCAATAACATTTTGGTGACCCCCGACTTTGGCGTTCCCAATTTAAAAAAAATAAAACATTTTGGTGTAATAGTCAAAGTGTGAGAATTTTGTCAACTCTGACTAATTTTCTCAATAACACGCATATAAGGAATTTTGGTCAACTTGTCGATCATTTCCTTTTTTAATACAACGCTTTGGAAAATATTGATATTCCTTAGCGAGGGCACGGTTTTGCAGGCTAGCAACAATCCGGGGTCCCGACATTTACGAAGCAATTGATTAACTTGGATATCATTGCATTTGTGCATATCATTTATGTCAACTTGGCGACGGTATTGCACACCATAACTAAAAACTACATCTGCTTGTGAGACAGCTGACTGTGTCAGCACTTTATCACATAGTCAATTTGGCGACTAGAATCACAGCGGAAAAAAGTACATTTGAGTCAACTTGGCGACTATTAGTGTACAACAGGTCAACTTGGCGACCATAAAATCTTCTGTTTGTCGGACAACTGAAATTATCAGCACTTTGTCGACTAGTCAATTTGTGGATTAGAACGACAGCAGAGTATAATCGGATACTCCAAATTTGGATTTCTGCAACGTGGGACAAGGCGTACCCAATCAATTAAATCATCTGGAAAACACGGAGACCAAGCAGTCGAAGGGTTCTACGATTCATTATATATATTTATATTAAATAAAATAAAAAAAAAAAATTAAAAACTTTATACTTGTTATTAAATTTAACTTTATTTACTAGTACTTTGATCACTAATCGGTGCGAGTCGGAGCGTACCTTGTCAATTGACTAAAAAATATACTTCCAACGGATCAAAGTACATAAAGTAAAATGGATAAAATATACGAACAACAGTTTGAGCGAGGTGAAGAGATTCAAAATGTCATCAGAAATGTCAAAAAGGACTCTGCCTCAAGAAAGTCAAAAGTTCTCTATTATGATAATAAAATTGAGACGATTGAGGATCTTTGGGATGAATTTGACAAAGTCCACACTGATTTAATGGAATCGTTGGGATACGAGCCATCCGGTCACGATTACTTCAAAAAATAATATTATTCAAAATTAAAAGAATTAACAGAAGAAGTAATAAAGGATTGGAAACTACAAAGGGCAAAAATTGAAGAAAGCAAATTGGCCCATCAAAAAGATGAATATCGCATTAACATTCAACCATTGATCAGAAAGCAAGGCGCTATGCTAGCAACAACTTCCAGGACATTAAAGCAAATAATTCCTGAAGAAAAAATGAACTACAAAACAGTTGTAGAAAACTTATGGCAGCAGATGGAAAAACTGCACTATGAGATGTATAAACTTTCAGTAGATCCAGTCGAAGCTGGATACAATTTGGAAACATTCATAATGGCAGAAAAAGCGATACTGAAATTTTGTGTCCAACCTGCACATGATGTGACAACGTCGTCACTACAATTGCCAAAAATTTCAATTCCAAAATTTGATGGAAATTATTTGAAATGGCAACAATTTCATGACATTTTTAAGAAAATGGTTCATGAATCAAACATACCCGCTGCACAAAAGATGTGGTATTTAAAAGCAAATCTATCAGGGGATGCCGAAAGATTAATTAGGCACCTTGAATTAACAGAAGTCAATTATGACACTGCATGGAAAATGTTGCAAGAACGATTTAACAATAAACGGGTCTTGGTTACAGCAGTTTTCGAAAAATTATTTGATCATCCAAACATTGGAAACGACGCCCTGTCAATAAAGAATCTTCATGATAATATTCATGAATCATTGCAAGCCTTAAAGAATATAGGCATTGACACGGAAACTTGGGAGTCTATTATAATTTTCCATATGACGAGAAAATTGGATAGACTTACCCACACTCTATATGAACAATCCCTTTCCGATTGTAACGAACACGCGTGTTTCGGAGGGCACTCTCTGTCTTACTAACAATTGGCTCGGCTGAGCTCAGGGAAAATGGGGGTGGTCTTTGTGCTCTCCCAATGAGCGCTACATAAATAAAATGAAGACAGAGATCGGGATATAGGATGAACCCAAATTAATTAGAATAGCTGCGGAGAAGTACTGCATTAAACGAAGACCTAGATGTTATGGCTTCCTCTATACCCACCCTCCTATGTAAAACTTTTGACATCTCAGCTGTTTTACCCATTCATCGGCTGTATTACCTCTGCTTTAGGTGCCCCAAATAAGAAGATAAGCAAATCATTTTCAATATAAAAGTCTATTCAATTCAAATTCCAAGTTGATATTCATAACTAATTCTAGGAACATGATTTAGGCCTATATCGAATTCATATCTAACTTTAGTCTATCGAACTATTATGCACAAGGCTATGCCAAACTTAGTTTAATTTTTGCAACGTTTTGCTTATCAAAACTTAACTTTAATGCTCTTATTATTTATACGACTTTCATTATTTCATATTTTCACGACTTTACTTCATTTTCATATCATTAAATTTATCAAATTGTCAGACTAAACTTTAACTATGCTGGTCACGGCAAGGGGTTATATTTAAATAGTCACAAGCAAGACTTACAATTTTGGTATCGGCTATGCCGTACTTACGACTTCATAGTGTCCAATCCGGTCAGCAGGCCTGATGACGTGTGGAGCGCTATATTCTATTAGCTTAGAAGAATTAAATTGGGTTAAATATAACCTGCTTCTCACAACCAACACTTTACAATCCTACATAAACCAAAAAAGAAAATTATTATACAACGAATTTTGGCATAGGAATGTGCGATACTTAAAGGAATGAATCCTAACTGGATGAAACATCGGTAAAATCCACAAACAGTGGCTCTCAGGCACGGTATCGAAGGTCTGGAAGTCTCCTTGTTACTCGCTTGGTGCAGGTGCTCTTCAGATAAACGGTAGAAGCCGTAGTGGTTGTCACTGGTCATAGTAGATCAACATCTTTGACTCTGGGGTGCTGCTAAATACAATTAGCACCATCCAGACAGCTGGTAAGTGATAACCCTCGGGTGCTTTCTGGTCTTAAGGCACGATCATGGATGAGTCCACAAATTAAACCAGAGCCTCTGCTGGCATAAGAGGTTTTAATTTTTGTTGAGCATAAGCGAATTAAACGCTGGCTTGGCTCTGGAAAACCATCTTAGCAATTTTCAGTGGACTCTGACCACAAACGGGTGTGGGATGATGTAATACCACGCGGAGTGCAGAGTTATGTAACTCCGTTGGTTACGCTTACGCGTATCGTTTTTTCTTGGCTCCGCTTCGTTTCAAGTTCTCTACCAGACTCCCTTCTTAATTTTTTTTCTACTTTTGCTAAGCTAGATCAGCGATAGAAGTTGAGCTTTAAGAAGTCCCGTTAAAGCTCTCCCTTTATTTCAGCTATTCTAAGCATACCATACAGTTTTAATAATAATTATTGGCCTAGTGCAAATTTTATTTAATTTGTCGTTGTGCAAGACAAGGCACCCTTACACGATACAAGGGAATTGCAGAAGACCAACGAATTCCTTGCATTTTTGGAACAACGTTTCCTTGCCCTAGAGGCGATTGGTACCAAGCAGTCCAGGGAAAGGAAAAAAATATGTGCATCAGCGTCTGGCACAAACTCATCTTCATGTCCGTTCTGCAGTAAGTTAAATCACAAACTGTTTCAGTGTGATAAATTCAAAGCTAAATCTGCAGCAGAACGGTTAAACTGGGTACAGAGACAGAGAATGTGTGTCAATTGTTTTAAAACCGACCACATGTCGAAGGCTTGTAGCTGGAAGGGATGTTTGAAATGCGATGGAAAACACAATACATTGTTACATTTGGGAAACAACGATTTGAAACCAAATGTAACAGCAACGGTCTCAGCTACGTCCACATATGGAAGCAATAAAAATTATACTCTACTAGCGACGGCTAGGGTCATTGTTAAAGGGACCAATGAGCGAGAAGGAGAATTTCGTGCGCTCTTAGACAGTGGCGTAGGAGTAGGAGGACAACCACAACTCAGCAGGTCAAGAGTAAATGTACTTGTGAAATCAAAATACACCGATTTCAGTACAAGAATCGCGGCCTTTGGTTTACCGCACATTGTTGCAGATCAACCCACAGAAGCAATTACGCAAATGTTTGACCTGCCGAAAAACCTACCTCTAGCGGATCCCAACTTTTACAAAACAAGTAAAATCGATTTATTACTAGGCGCAGATCACCATTTCTCAGTATTATTACCGGGACAAATAAAACAAAATAGTTGTCCAGTTCTTCAAAATTCAGAATTTGGTTGGATCATAGCTGGGAAAATAAACATGGTTACATCTGCACCTGCCACTTGTATGGTGCCTTCCAAGTCTGATGAACTGTTGGAGCGGTTCTGGAAATTGGATACCCTGAAACCAGCAAGAACATACAAAGGTCCAAAGGAAGAGTATTGCGAAAAGCACTTTTTGGACAAGTTACAAAAAAACGGCGAATGGACTGCCATTTGCTGAAGACTCTTCATCCCTGGGGGAGTCTTGTGATGTGGCTGTTAGAAGATTAGAAGAACAGCTTAGACACATGAAGGAAGTGTTGCCCAAAAAATTAACAAGGCGGCATCATTGTGTACTCAAACCTGACATTACCACAACCAAATTAAGAGTGGTATTGGATGCCTCGTCAGGAAAATCTGTGAATATCTTGTATCCAGAACCAGGTGAAAAACTTGATGATCAACTTGATGACGACGACGACGCCGATGATTCCCAAGAAGACGGGCTTAAGGATGCCACAACAAGGCAAAGCCCAAAAATACGAATCTTAGCATCGTTACCTCTAACGTTATTAATGATGTTGCTATTGTTACCATTGGCATTGGCCCAATCAGTAAATGTGACCCAATTTGATGCCAAACCTGGCATTTACTATGAGGAAATTGGAACGTAGCTGACTGGACAATCACTGCGTATTATAATTTGGATTCATATTGGGACGATATGAACACATTTTCTTTCGGAGAAAAAAAAATTGGGGAAATGTGTTCCCGACTAAAACCAAGTCAAGCCTGTTCTGCAATGTACAAACACTTCCAACATGTGGAAGAGGAACTGAGAATGGAAAACGATCTCTTGCCCATAGGACGAAATCGTAGAGCACCATTTGATTTTATTGGCAACATCGCCAGGAGTCTATATGGAGTACTGGACTCGGAATATGCAAAAGAAATGTCCAATACTATTGAAAAGGTGAAAACAAATGAGGAATATTTGGTAACACTCTTAAAGAATCAAACATCTATACTTGATTCAACAATCAACATCTTCAAGCGTGATGAGGCGATAATTGAGAAGCGATAGAATTTGATGGAGCAGCAACTACTCGATATGTCTCAAGCACATTCTGATTCTGTCAAGACTTTTCAATGGTATCTCACGATAACAACACAACTTTTGGTGATTGCTTCAAATTTGCAACGAGTACAATCAGAGATTGCCCATGTACTCACTGACGTTCATCATGACCAAATTAGCCCGTTGTTACTCTCGCCTAAACAACTTGAACTACACTTAAAAGAGTTAAAAAATCATCTTCCACCAGGACACATACTTCCTGCCACAGACGATGATGTTCTACATTTATATAAAATGATGAAGGCAGAAGGGAGCATTGTAAAGAAGCACGTAATATTCAAATTAACGCTACCATTGCTCTCAGCACAAGTATTTGAATTATACAATCTAGTTCCTATACCAGCAATCAGCAATAAAGGAATTATGACGATGGATATTCAAATTCCCATGATAGCGGTCAATAGGCACAGAGATCAGTTCCTTGGATTAACAGCAACTGAATTAAAACAATGCCATCAAGTCACAAATGAAGAATTCATATGTCAAAATAAACAATCTGTGTTCTCTATCAACAGTAATTGTGAATTCCAGTTGTTCAACAACAAAACTTCAAATATGTGTCAAATCAAATACACAAGCATGACTTTCGTCTGGTTCAATAAGTACTACAAGAACCATTGGATTTTTGCTACAATGTCGCCAATGGAGTTATCTGCAGTCTGCGATGACAACAGTTCAAGCATCACCATAAGTCAAGGAGGATTATTAACACTTGATCCAAGTTGCACTTTGCGGAATCCATTAATACGTGTAACTGGACATCGTATTACAACCAATGGCACAATGAATATGTCATACGCCCGGTTTGGGAATTTCTCCACCATGATGATGAATTCAACTAATGAAACGGCTTCAACCAATGTTCAGCTAAGCTACAATGAACTTGACAAACTCAGTAGTCAATTATGGCCCAGATTCAAAATAAAGTTACCATATGACCTAAAATCTAGTCAAAGGCCTATTCAACATCATAACATTGCTTCATACATAGCGCTAATAATATTCATAACATTAGTGCTGCTATATGTTATCAAAAATCGGTGTACCAACGGAAGACAAGAAGCCAGGATTGCTATTGGCCTTCAACAGATGACCCCTCCCGCAACTGGTACCCAGATGCCAACTGGTAGTCAACCGACTCAATCTACACATCGACCTGTTGGAAACTACGAAATCAACATTTAAGTAATGTTGAACAGTCGTTATGGCTGGGAGTATGTTGGTGTAAATGCATGCTTAAAATACAAACTATGAATTTCTCACAGTAAAGACCAATGCAGGCTTTGCTTAGAATAGAATTAACCCCTACATATTTTCATATACACTGTAATCACACTATATTTTTATACAACACAAAATTGTCCCCCACATTATGTTCACACACACAATCACATTTACACTATGAATAAGACCCCCAAATGTATATACATGTGACCCCCTAGATCCTAGAATCGTGTATATAAACTCGACCTTTTTCCTAATAAAATCAGTATTCAAGCAACTCTTGTCTATTCACTACTCTGCAATCAACGGGTGAGCATCGCTGTGTCTTTGGCCCCCATTTGCATGATCTCTCCGAAGTCCACCCAATTTCAAGTGTTGGTTGCGACAGCCCTATGTCACTAGTTTATGTTCTAGAGGCAAACATTTTTATAAATAATAAAATTATAAAATTCAATAACAATAAGTCTTCCCGCTACTCCTCGTAATAAAGAGGTTTGTGGCTTCGAGAGATTTGCAAAGTCTCGAATGAATCTGTAATAGCTGGCAAGGCCCAAAAAATAAACGTAGTCCGTTCAGCGTTTTTGGCGTTGGAAAATCTAATCATATCCCCTCTCTTGATATGATTACACCTAGAAATTTCACACTGCTGTAGAAGAAATCGCACTTGCCGATTTGAATTTTCATATTTACTTCTAATAATGTTTCTCCTCTGTTTTGCTGAAAATTATTGTAATATCTGAACTATTGCTAACCTAACCCAATCGTCTGGCATTTTGGAAAATTTTTTTTTTCGCGACCAACAATATCGGTGGAAAATTAACTTATTCGGCTTACTCGATTTTGCTTTGGATTTTTTATACCCTATAGGGTATATTAAAGTCACTCAAATGTGTGTAACAGGCAGAAGGAAGCGTTTCCGATCCCATAAAGTATATATATTCTTCATCAGCATCAGCAGCCAAGTCGATTGAGACATGTCCGTATGAACACCTAGATTTCGGAGACTATAAGACCTAAAACTACCAAATTTTATGTGAACAATTGTCTAATGTCCAGGCAGGTCGAGTTTGTTTCGAATTTTAGCCACGCCCACTTCCGCTCCCGTAATTTCGTATTAAATTTGTATTAAATTGATTTTGATTTCGAGGGTGTTCAATCATTTGACAGTGTCTATGCAGATCAAGTTTGTTTAAAATTTTTGCCACGCCCACATTCGCCTCCGCAATTTAGAAAAAATGAATTACTAAAAGAGTTTTTAAGAAATTAAAAATCTCGGGGGTGTTCCACTTCATTTAATATATCTAATTGGTACAGGGTGTACTCAAAGTTGGCAGCAACGTCTTGTTTGCTTCATTTTTTAGAAACTGGTTCAGAAAAACCTTGATATAACTAACTTCGTTTTAACGAAAAACTCAACATAACGAAGTTTTTCATACAAAAATAGCTATAGGGGCTATATCTATAACGAAGAATTTCTGAGTCTGAAAGCTTCTATATAGCGAAGCAATATTTCGAACACCTCCATACAACGAAAATAAAATAAGGCAAATTCAAATTTGTGGCAATCCGCTAAAGTTTCCTTTATCCCAAACCTCAGCATAACAAAGTCGTGCTTTACTTGTCTCTATTTCTTATTATTGAAAATGACATTGTTAATAGTGTTTTGAACGGAAATACAGTCGACATTGTTGAGGAGTGTTCACGCCAAAAAGGGTGACCAGCAGGGAGAAGCGGAGGGCTTTTTGCCCCTATACCCGAACGGGCATACTAGAACGATAATGGGCAAGTTCTATGGGAAACTTCGTCTTGCAAGGATGATTTTTTCCACGGCGGCTTTTTTTCTACGTGTTTTTTCAAGTTTGATATTTGAATATTTTTTTTTTCGTGTTTTCGAAACATTCATACTGTAATTCCATTAATTCATAATGCAAAGCAGTTTGCTTAAATTTAACGTTTGATTTTTAAATAATGAGTAGGCAAAAAGCTTCACATCATCACAATTAAATGGGAACTTAAATTCATAACAATATACATATACCTATTATAGGAAAGTACTTACATCGTTTGTAGCAAATTACATTTTTTTTATATTTGTATTTTTTAAAACAAAATCAATTAATAATTAACATGATTAAAACACCAAGGAATAATGGTACAATAGAAAACGAAAAAGAAATACGCCAAACAAAGATATCAAAATTCCCATATCTCGCCTTATTTTTGGACGTTTAAACTAGTTAACTACATACACTTAGGAAAACAAATTTGTATGGACATACGGCCGAAAAGCAAAATTTTACCCGCACCCGAAAGCTAAATAAATTTTGCAAACCAAACCCAACCCGCCCACACGGACACAAAATTTTAATGAAAAATACAATTTTTTAAGCTTCTGCGAAACAGTACTAACATTAAATATATTTATTAAGTAATAGAAGGAATGAAAATTAAAATTTTTTATGCTTTATCCAAGTCAGCACTTACATTAAATATATTTACTAAGTACAGTGGAATCTCGATTCTTGCTCATTCCCTCTGGTGGCATCCCTCGATCCATGAAAATTTTTCTCATTACGTTGCAACGCAGTACTTAAAAAGCTAATTTGCGCAAAACAAACACTCATCGACGATTTTTTAGGAAATAAAATACACATCCATAAAATAAATTTAAAATTAAAATAAAAGAATGCGTATAGAACAATTTCTAGTTGTTTTTTATCGAAGATTCGGTAGTTGCTACAACCTCAGAATTTGCAAAATGCCCGGTTTTCATTGCGAGCAAGAATCAAGATTCTACAGTAATAGTAAAAAGGAAAAAAAATTAGGCTTTCTTCAAAGCTACAATGTCATTTTTTTTTTTTTTTTTACAGAAAAAAAAACAACTTATCGAGATTCGCGCTTGACAATCTTGTGCGCGTTTCGTTAAACCTTTTGCCCGATGACAAATAAACTCTCTCGCTATGTTTAAGTTTTTTGGTATCGAAATACTCTTGGAATTGAAGTTCGTATATGGCGAAGAGTTTTTAATTTTCTACTCGTCAGCTGTGTCACTTGCGATTTCATAAATTTCAAGCATCATGATTTTGACGGATTCCAAAACATTAGTTCTTTGAATGGAGGGTTTAAAAACAACCCAACCAAATGCACTGAAGTTGGCTGAAAACGCATTTCCAAAGAACTTAAAGATTTTTGTTTTAATAGTTCAGTAACATTGAAACCAAATATTTCTACTTTACATTGTTTTTTAAGCTTTTCATACCATAATGCATATAAATGAATTGTTGGCTCTTAATCTTTAAACGGTTTCAAAAATTAAATATATGTAAGTTAACTTCCTCTTATTTGAGGAGGTCACCTTGCAGTAGCAAGGATTTGATTTCCGTCCTCCAACGGCACGCACACCACCCAATCATCAAGACTTTGGTTCGATCTCATATTATAATAAATAATAGTTTATTTCCTTTGCTAATCTCTCTCGGGTGTTTTCCACCCAGACACCTCCGGCTCCGGTCTCCTGGCTCGTTCTGCCAACGCTCTCGCTGCTGCTACTCCTCCTGCTCGCTGCCGCTTCTGGCGCTGCTGCTGCTGCCGCTGATCCTGCCGCTGATGCTGCTGTTGCCGCTAATGCTGCTGTATGGTGTTAACTCCTCCGCCTCTAAAGATCTGCGTCCCGCGGATCAACATGTTGCAGCCTCGGTGTGTAGGTGATACCCGTAATGTTTTTCAGGAATGCCCAATCGACAGGTCCTGGGTCGGCAAGATAGGACAACAGTTTACGTTTTGCCATTTAATGTCTTGTCAGCATAGCTATCTGCAAACAGAGCAGCTTTTTGTCTTGCATCTTCAATTGTAAAGTTGATATGGCGCAGGTCAGCGGTTCGAGCGAGCTTTGAGATAATAGGAGCTGAAGAAATGAGTTGTAGCAGACTGTTGCAGAGTGGGCATTGTAAGTATTTCTTCTTCCTCCAAGTATAATAGTGTAGTTTGCAGTTCTTCCGTTTTTCAAGGACTCGAAATTCTCCAAAGAACGATGGTGTTATGTGAAAGGATGAAAAATAGAATAAGTGTTTGTATGTACAAAAATTTTTTATTAATGTCTTTAATTCCTTATATATTTGTTCTTTTTTTTTTTATTTTGTTAATTCACAATTTTATTCGCTTTTTGTTTTCAATTTTTGAATATTTTTGTTTTTAATTGTCGCAAGGCTGTCTATCGTGATGCCTCCCTATGTCGGTTGAGGAAGATCTCCATTATCCCTTTTGGTCCTAACAAGGACCTACTTAGGTGGAGGTGACTCCACATCCTCACTCGGGAGGATACCTTGGATGGGAAGCACCACTGGTGGCCAATACCTGCGCATTTTTTTATTTTTTGCCTATTCTTCATAAACTTGCCACTCGTGGTGAATTTGACACTCATTAAATTAATTTTGAAGCTGACCGCCAACCGCCACGTTCACGAGTGCCCATAAATTGCTCAACGAATGTTATTCGCTTTTCTTTTTTTTATAATTTTCACTTATCTATGTCGCCAATGAGGATGCAAAATTCGACTTCCAAATAAACCTTTTGAGCCACCTTAATTTTCAGCGGATATTCTTTACTTTTATATCATGCACTGATGGAGATTTGAACCCCGGACACAAAAAATTAAAACTTTATTTTTTTTTGAAAACAACACTTTACATCCACTTGGCAACACAAAAAAAAATTTTCTTTTTTAATTATTTTATGAGTTTTTTACTTATGCCATTCGCCGACAGGGTTTTGAACCCCGGTTACAAAAAACAAAAATTAACTTATGTATTCGTCACAGAATTTATTTATCCTTGACAAGGTGATATTAAAAAATATCTAAGAAGCTAAGTTTGTATACCCTTGCAGCAAAATAATTGGTATAAATGTTTAACAAAATCAAAAACAAAAAAGAAAAAAACACATATAAAAATTTTCACTTCTTCACCGAGCATTAAACCATCAAACACCGAAGCCCATCGTGCCAACGATCTCCACATACTACGCCACCGTCCTAATTCGATATACATATATGCAAACCCATTGCATCTCGCTCTGTCAATTTTGTTCTGTGCAACAACACAACGCAAATGTTTCTGTCTCTCTCACACACCGCGTGGTGACGCATTTTTGCATATGTGTGTGTGTGCGTGATTGCTTGGAATTTGTTTTTGTTTCTTTGCTGCCAAAGAAAATTGCTTATTTTACTCGAGGTACCTCCACGTTTTAGTTAATAACTCCGGTGATAATTATCCGATCCGACTAATTTTTAAACTTGATCTGGATGATCGATTAAGGAACTTAACTTTTCATGTTTCAACCATGTAGCTTAAAATTTAAGCTCGAAAACGCATGGCTAAACAGACTGACGGACAGACGGACAGACGGACGGACGGACGGACGGACGGACAGACGGACATGTCTCAATCGACTCGGCTGTTGATGCTGATTAAGAATATATATAAGAATATATACTTTATGGGGTCGGAAACGTATATTTCTATGCGTTACAAACATCTGACCAATTTTATAATACCCTCTGCAAGGGTATAATAAACCACGACTTGTCTGTTTGACAGATTTAGGGAGAGTGATCTTGAAACGAAAATTGTACATTAAATCAAGGGCTGATCTACGTTTCTTTTATTTCACAGGAATTTAAACTGCTTCGCGACGATCGCAGATTAACTAGAATTATTGCGTTTGCTACACTCACACGCAGAATAATTGAAATATTTGATCTGCGCTGTTTTTGTTTCATAGGAATTTTAGGTGCGTAGCGGCGGTCGCAGAGCAACAAGAAATGTTGCGTTTGTCAAGGTTCCAAGGAACTTTGGCACGCGCAGAGGTTATTGGAACAATTGCTTCGCGCTGCTTTTATTTCATAGGAATTTTAAAGAGTCGCGCCGGTCACAGATTAACTAGAATTACTAAATTGTTCGGCACACGCAGAACAACTGAAAAATTGTATTCGCTGAGATTCTGAGAAATGTTTCATCATCGAATACAGAAATTCTTGGGAGCGATTCCAATATGTTTGTTGTGTAACCATCCACTTTAATTTTTCGGTGGGCATTTACAAGAAACAAAACTCTTAGATTTTTTTACTCGCTTTTAACTGCATTTACTCTATTTTTTATTCACTTTATTTTGGGAACACATTTACTTAAGGCACTTAAGGGCGAGAAAAGAAAAAAAAAAAAAATTTTAATATCGAAAGACGCGACGGAAGACGATCCCTACTCGGGCGCCAGTTATTTTCCTCTTATTTGAGGAGGTCACCTTGCAGTAGCAAGGATTTGATTTCCGTCCTCCAACGACACGCACACCACCCAATCATCAAGACTTTGGTTCGATCTCACATTAGAATAAATAATAGTTTATTTCCTTTGCTAATCTCTCTCGGGTGTTTTCCACCCAGACACCTCCGGCTCCGGTCTCCTGGCTCGTTCTGCCAACGCTCTCGCTGCTGCTACTCCTCCTGCTCGCTGCCGCTTCTGGCGCTGCTGCTGCTGCCGCTGATCCTGCCGCTGATGCTGCTGTTGCCGCTAATGCTGCTGTATGGTGTTAACTCCTCCGCCTCTAAAGATCTGCGTCCCGCGGATCAACATGTTGCAGCCTCGGTGTGTAGGTGATACCCGTAATGTTTTTCAGGAATGCCCAATCGACAGGTCCTGGGTCGGCAAGATAGGACAACAGTTTACGTTTTGCCATTTAATGTCTTGTCAGCATAGCTATCTGCAAACAGAGCAGCTTTTTGTCTTGCATCTTCAATTGTAAAGTTGATATGGCGCAGGTCAGCGGTTCGAGCGAGCTTTGAGATAATAGGAGCTGAAGAAATGAGTTGTAGCAGACTGTTGCAGAGTGGGCATTGTAAGTATTTCTTCTTCCTCCAAGTATAATAGTGTAGTTTGCAGTTCTTCCGTTTTTCAAGGACTCGAAATTCTCCAAAGAACGATGGTGTTATGTGAAAGGATGAAAAATAGAATAAGTGTTTGTATGTACAAAAATTTTTTATTAATGCCTTTAATTCCTTATATATTTGTTCTTTTTTTTTTATTTTGTTAATTCACAATTTTATTCGCTTTTTGTTTTCAATTTTTGAATATTTTTGTTTTTAATTGTCGCAAGGCTGTCTATCGTGATGCCTCCCTATGTCGGTTGAGGAAGATCTCCATTATCCCTTTTGGTCCTAACAAGGACCTACTTAGGTGGAGGTGACTCCACATCCTCACTCGGGAGGATACCTTGGATGGGAAGCACCACTGGTGGCCAATACCTGCGCATTTTTTTATTTTTTGCCTATTCTTCATAAACTTGCCACTCGTGGTGAATTTGACACTCATTAAATTAATTTTGAAGCTGACCGCCAACCGCCACGTTCACGAGTGCCCATAAATTGCTCAACGAATGTTATTCGCTTTTCTTTTTTTTATAATTTTCACTTATCTATGTCGCCAATGAGGATGCAAAATTCGACTTCCAAATAAACCTTTTGAGCCACCTTAATTTTCAGCGGATATTCTTTACTTTTATATCATGCACTGATGGAGATTTGAACCCCGGACACAAAAAATTAAAACTTTATTTTTTTTTGAAAACAACACTTTACATCCACTTGGCAACACAAAAAAAAATTTTCTTTTTTAATTATTTTATGAGTTTTTTACTTATGCCATTCGCCGACAGGGTTTTGAACCCCGGTTACAAAAAACAAAAATTAACTTATGTATTCGTCACAGAATTTATTTATCCTTGACAAGGTGATATTAAAAAATATCTAAGAAGCTAAGTTTGTATACCCTTGCAGCAAAATAATTGGTATAAATGTTTAACAAAATCAAAAACAAAAAAGAAAAAAACACATATAAAAATTTTCACTTCTTCACCGAGCATTAAACCATCAAACACCGAAGCCCATCGTGCCAACGATCTCCACATACTACGCCACCGTCCTAATTCGATATACATATATGCAAACCCATTGCATCTCGCTCTGTCAATTTTGTTCTGTGCAACAACACAACGCAAATGTTTCTGTCTCTCTCACACACCGCGTGGTGACGCATTTTTGCATATGTGTGTGTGTGCGTGATTGCTTGGAATTTGTTTTTGTTTCTTTGCTGCCAAAGAAAATTGCTTATTTTACTCGAGGTACCTCCACGTTTTAGTTAATAACTCCGGTGATAATTATCCGATCCGACTAATTTTTAAACTTGATCTGGATGATCGATTAAGGAACTGACCTTTTTATGTTTCAACCATGTAGCTTAAAATTTAAGCTCGAAAACGCATGGCTAAACAGACTGACGGACAGACGGACAGACGGACGGACGGACGGACGGACGGACAGACGGACATGTCTCAATCGACTCGGCTGTTGATGCTGATTAAGAATATATATAAGAATATATACTTTATGGGGTCGGAAACGTATATTTCTATGCGTTACAAACATCTGACCAATTTTATAATACCCTCTGCAAGGGTATAATAAACCACGACTTGTCTGTTTGACAGATTTAGGGAGAGTGATCTTGAAACGAAAATTGTACATTAAATCAAGGGCTGATCTACGTTTCTTTTATTTCACAGGAATTTAAACTGCTTCGCGACGATCGCAGATTAACTAGAATTATTGCGTTTGCTACACTCACACGCAGAATAATTGAAATATTTGATCTGCGCTGTTTTTGTTTCATAGGAATTTTAGGTGCGTAGCGGCGGTCGCAGAGCAACAAGAAATGTTGCGTTTGTCAAGGTTCCAAGGAACTTTGGCACGCGCAGAGGTTATTGGAACAATTGCTTCGCGCTGCTTTTATTTCATAGGAATTTTAAAGAGTCGCGCCGGTCACAGATTAACTAGAATTACTAAATTGTTCGGCACACGCAGAACAACTGAAAAATTGTATTCGCTGAGATTCTGAGAAATGTTTCATCATCGAATACAGAAATTCTTGGCAGCGATTCCAATATGTTTGTTGTGTAACCATCCACTTTAATTTTTCGGTAGGCATTTACAAGAAACAAAACTCTTAGATTTTTTTACTCGCTTTTAACTGCATTTACTCTATTTTTTATTCACTTTATTTTGGGAACACATTTACTTAAGGCACTTAAGGGCGAGAAAAGAAAAAAAAAAAAAAATTTTAATATCGAAAGACGCGACGGAAGACGATCCCTACTCGGGCGCCAGTTATTTTCCTCTTATTTGAGGAGGTCACCTTGCAGTAGCAAGGATTTGATTTCCGTCCTCCAACGACACGCACACCACCCAATCATCAAGACTTTGGTTCGATCTCACATTAGAATAAATAATAGTTTATTTCTTTTGCTAATCTCTCTCGGGTGTTCTCCACCCAGCCACCTCCGGCTCCGGTCTCCTGGCTCGTTCTGCCAACGCTCTCGCTGCTGCTACTCTTCCTGCTCGCTGCCGCTTCTGCTTCTGCAGCTGGCACTGCTGCTACTGCCGCTGATGCTGCTTTTGCCGCTAATGCTGCTGTATGGTGTTAACTTGTATATATATATATACTTAAAAAGAAAATATTTAAATATTTCACAATTGCGTTCTCATATTTCCAAATTAAGATTGGAGACTGAAGTTGGCTTTTTTATTGTTTTTGTAAATGAACCTATTTATATTGATTTGCGGCCATGACAGAATTTTCAGACTGAACTGCTTCATTTGCGAAAATAAGAGTTTTTAATTTTTTTGAGGCTATCGCTCAGATTAGAGACGATCTCGAAATTCTCATTTTACCTTATAACCATAGGATAAATGGGTATATTAAAGTAGCCAAAATATATGTAACAGGCAAAAGAAAGCATTTCGGACAATATAAAGCAAGGGTGGGCGCGTTGGGACGCACAAGTAAATGCAAGACGCATGTTTAACTGACGGACACACATTTTTAACCTATTTTCGAGCTCCTTTTTTTCACTTACCCCTGCCTTCGTTTCTCTCAATCTAGCTCGCGACCGCTGCTTGGCAGTTGAGTATGCGTCCCGCATTCACTTATGCGTCATTTTGTCTACAAAATCGTACACTTTTCCATGCGGAAGAAAAAGACGAAACGACACTATATTTGATAATGCGCGCTATAGCTACGTCTCGCGTTACCAACCTAATTAAAGTGTCGTTACACTTTTTAGTCTTAATTTTTTCCGTTTAGCCCGCGTTACAGGGAACTTGTTCCAAAAATAATTACTTTAGCTGTATTAATGATATCGTATTGTTACTAATTAATTTGGCCTACCAAATTTTTTCCCAATCGAATAATGATTATTGAAACGCCAAGGGCGGCAGTGCCCACCGCGAGTGAGCGAGATAGCATGTGGTCGTCACTGCGGCCTGACTGTTAAACTAAATTTTGTAGTAAATTGATGCCGATTTCGGAAATGTCCGAACTTATTTAATATAACTACATAGTTGGTACAGGGAATGCTTAATGTCGTCAGGGACGACTTGCATGCTTCATAGTTGGTACAGGGAATGCTTAATGTCGACAGGGACGACTTGCTTGCTTCATTATACCCTTGCAGAGGGTATTATAAAATTGGTCAGATGTTTGTAACGCATAGAAATATACGTTTCCGACCCCATAAAGTATATATATTCTTGATCAGCATCAACAGCCGAGTCGATTGAGACTTGTCCGTCTGTCCGTCCGTCCGTCCGTCCGTCCGTCTGTTCGTCTGTCTGTTTAGCCATGCGTTTTCGAGCTTAAATTTTAAGCTACATGGTTGAAACATGAAAAGTTAAGTTCCTTAATCGATCATCCAGATCAAGTTTAAAAATTAGTCGGATCGGATAATTATCACCGGAGTTATTAACTAAAACGTGGAGGTACCTCGAGTAAAATAAGCAATTTTCTTTGGCAGCAAAGAAACAAAAACAAATTCCAAGCAATCACGCACACACACACATATGCAAAAACTCGTCACCACGCGGTGTGTGAGAGAGACAGAAACATTTGCGTTGTGTTGTTGCACAGAACAAAATAGATAGAGTGAGATGCAATGGGTTTGCATATATGTATATCGAATTAGGACGGTGGCGTAGTATGTGGAGATCGTTGGCACGATGGGCTTCGGTGTTTGATGGTTTAATGCTCGGTAAAGAAGTGAAAATTTTTATATGTGTTTTTTTCTTTTTTGTTTTTGATTTTGTTAAACATTTATACCAATTATTTTGCTGCAAGGGTATACAAACTTCGGCGGAGCCGAAGTTAGCTTCTTTGATATTTTTAAATTCAGTTTGTTTTTAAAAAAATCCAAAAAAAATAAGTTTGTTATATAAAAGTTGTACCAAAAACTAAGCGAACTATAAATGTAGCAAGCAAGTCGTCCGTGCCGGCATTGAGTACATCCTGTACCAACTAGTTATATTAAATAAAGTCGAACACACTCAAGATCGCGACAACATCGAATTCATGCACTTGGAGCTTCAGTACATAACGCGAATTCGTATATTTCCGATATTTATTGTCAGATTTCGTCTAAACTTGGTCAGATGCTGCATTTTGGTCACATTATTAAGTGTGCCAAATAAATATGTCATTCCTTAAAAACTGCTCTAGTAACTCGTTTTTGCGGGGGTGGAAAGTGGGCGTACTTAAATTTGAAATAAACTTGATCTGCCTGGACATTAGATGTTCACGCCAAGTTTCGCAGCTCTAGCTTTAAAAGTCTCCGAGGTCTAGGTACTCATACGGATAAATGGACATGTCTCAATTGACTCGGCGGTTGATGTTAATTAAGAATATATTTACTTTATGCGGTAGCGACTTTAATATACCCTATTACCCTATTGTTACAGGGTATAAAAAACATTTAACAGAGATACAATGGATTCCCATGTATATTTTGCTATAATAGTACAGATTGCATTCACTACGTTGGAGAAAAAATAAAGTCCACAAATGCGCTTTAGGCTAAATTGTATTTTTGTCCAATAATAGCCTTTCAGTAAACACATTAAAGTATAAATTATTGGTGAAATGTAAGGAATCAACACGTCACGGCTTTCGGTTGTGCTGAATATACAAGTATGACACAAATTCAGTTTTTTTTTTTGCAATCAAATCATTGGGTGTAATCGAATTGGTTGAGATATATAGTAATGATTTGGTCACAAATTGGCACCAAAGAAAACATAAATTTCTCAAGTAACAAGGTTATCAGCCAAAGTTTGCTTTGCTGCAAACAAAAACGATTTAGCGCGGATTTTTGAAAATCCCATCACGTCGCAATACAACAACAACTGCTGTATAACCCCACTGCCACTCGTGCGGCAGCCGTACCAGAAAAGAAACACATAAAAAAGGGGGAGAGGGCAGGAGCATAGTCGCCGCCAGCAACAATTTATGTGCCAGATGAAAACTCAACCGAGTGTGTGATTTATCTTCAATAGTCTACGATTGCATTTTTTATTTATGGCATCAACTGCCAAGTTGGCCATATAGCAGAGCGTAAACGGACACTATTGACGTACTTTCAACAGCTCTATTCCGAAGGAATCGACGTTTTCTATGATCCCCCTTCAGTTTTAATATGCTACGTTCAGCCAATTAATAGTGTTAGATTGCTTTAGATTTTTATGAAAAACACTGACACATATTTATAACATAAATAAGGTTGTGTTGAGAGTAATATTAAATTTGAGATTCTATTCTTATTATCCACTGCTCACTTCTTTAATGATTTGTCATTAAGTCCATCATTAATCTTTGAGCGTTTGTACACATATTGCTTAATTTTTAAAAAAAAAATTGTTACTTGATTTACGTTATATACGGTAACAGCAGAGGCGCATAGAACTTTGATTTGACGAGGAAGGGAAATATTATTTTGGTCAAAATATACAATATTTTTATAAATTTTTATTTAAAATACTTGATATACTTAAGTAGTTATATCTGCATATACATAATAAAAGTTTCAAAAGCATCAAGCATCTCTGTAAATCAAATTTCCTGAAGAAATCTTAACTTCAAAGAGAGTCATGCAAAATGTCCAACTGTGTCCAGTCTAAAACTTCCAAAATTTAGTAGTGTCTGCAATTCTTGTTAAAATGCAATAGCCACAAATTTTGCAATTTTGTTTTTTAGTTCCTAACCTCACATTGCCAAATATGAAAATTTTTTCTTATGACACATAGACGCAAAAAGTACGTTGAAATGGGTTAATGGCCTCAATTTATCCCAAGATATTTAAAAGACACTGTGGGGTCTGGTTGGAAAAACCAACGATCGGAGAAAGTTCTAATAACAACAATCAAATCAAATTATCGAAAAATAACTTCACTTCACTGAAGCAAGTCGTGTTTTTTGCAGCTCTATCTTAAATCAATATTTTTGTGCTCTAAGACCGCTTATAATTTTATTGTTGTGCCTAAATATATACGAAATATTTCGGCGTTCTAACAATATTAATAACATTCAAGTGAAGTTAATTACAAACAGCTATAAAAGTTAAAATTGTAAGCATTTTTTTAAACTTTTTCCTGTGCGCTTACAGCCGTTTCGCATCTTGTGCTTCCCTTCCTAACTAAAGAGAGAGGGGTTGCGTACTCTTCGCCCATAAATACGCTGAACATCTGACTGCCCAAATTATCAATTACAGTTATTTACTTGCTCTTGCTCTCTGATTATTGCAGAAGCGAAATAAATTTTTATTATCTGCTTCGCCCTTCCATTCGTCTACAGTGCTCACTGCCTAATAGAGTTTACTTATAATTATGCTTGCTTGTTGCATCTCAACTTATGAAAGGAGACAGATTATACGACGATCTTTTTGTTTCGTGCTGGCAATGTGATAATTATGCGCATAATAAATGTGCAGGTCTCACTGGACATGTCTGAGACACAATTAGAAAAAGGATTGAACTGAACTGAACATGTGATAGTTGCCGCACTGTTGAATTGAAGATGAGAACATTCATGCGTCAAGCGCGAGATGGATTTAAGATTCTTCACTCTGACTTATGCTCTTTCGTAAAGAAGTTCAACTATCTAGTGTCTAACTTCCTCTCATTGAAAGTTTTAAGCGAGTCGAAAAAGAGAAGGAAATCAAACCACCTGACTATTGACGTTTCTTCAATGCCTGCCACTCCTAATACTGAAACAACAACACCACGCATAAAAACCGTTACACTAATATTGTGGAAAGGATTGTTCTTACCGCTTTAAACTGGATAGCTGAAGCCATCAAAATCGGTTCTGTTGCTGCTACTACTGCTCCAATGGCTACAGCTGAAGTTGTTACCTCAAAAATTAACATGAGCACTAATGCTGTTGTATCTCCTACTGCATCTACTGCTACTTTTGCTACTAAAGTCTCTGCTTCTACCGATATGAGTCGCTCTTGCACTCTTACAGCAATTGCGCCAAAAAGCATACTTTTGCGTCACGCCTACATGTTAACACTGCTGAAGATGACCTCATCCATAAAGCATTTCCTGGCTCGGATATTATAGTTAGAAAGTTTAAGTTTAGTAAGGCTAGAGACAGTTCTGTATTTTAGATTTCTGTCCCACTTTTTAATACTATTGTGTCCTCATCTTTTTGGCCTGAACATACTGTTGTTCATGAGTTCACCGTCCTACTAGATCTGTTGTCTCTCTACCTACTTCAAAGAAATAAAAAAACTAAATATACTAACTCCTGAAATCAATATTTCTTATCAAAATGTGAGGGGTCTGCTTAGCAAACTAACATCTTTTTATCTAAACAGTATCTTATGTCATAGCGTTTTCTGAGACTTGGCTCAAACCAAACGTCTTAAGCTCTGATTGTTTTTCAAGGGAATATGTGGTTTACTGAAATAATAGACCTGCGCGTCGAGGTCAAATCTGACCTTCCCAGTCAGATGGTGGGCATTGACGTCCCATATAAAATTGAAACAATTTGTGTTAAAATTACTTGTCTTAACACTAATGTCTTTATAATTTACTGCTGTATTCCTCCAACTTCTGACATTTCTCTTCCTAATCACAATGCAGTTGTCTTAAAAAATATTTTTTTTTCTCTCCGTGATCGTGGTCACTTAATCATCTTGAGTGACTTTAATTTACCACATGTGTTGTGGCAACACAAGCACATAATGATTTTTTGGATGAGCTGTTTGACTTTCTTGACTTGTTTGAAATGATCTCGATAATCAACTCATCTAACAGACTTCTTGACTTCTCACTTCCTGAAGATTCATATCACCCTACACTGGAAATTAAACTTGGACTTAACTCTTCATGTAATGTTATCCCCTCCTCTCAACCTCATCGGCGGAAATGTTTTCGCAAAACTGATTTTGCCCGCCTAGACTCTTAACTGAGTAGGACAGACTAGTGTAATCTATTTAATGGCGTTGTATTGAATACTGCCGTTGAACGTTTTTATTCAACTTTTTATGCTGCTTTTGATGATTGTGTGCCCAGCACCGTATGTGAATACAATTCAACAAAGAATCCTTGGTTCACACGTACCGTTAAATCAAGGTACTTTAAGCGATTTAAGAAAACCCAATTACTTATCAATTATATTAGATACAACTCAGCAAAATCTAGTTTCTCATATTAAACATGATCTTTAATTATCGCGTTGTAAAGCCGATTTTTTCCATAATCCGAGTCAATTTTATAAATTTGTAAATTATAAACGGTGCACAGTGGAGTGATTTTCAAAATTTAAAAAACATTTGATAGCAAATTCTTTTTTGATCACAAAAGTACCATTGCAAGGGTATATTTATTTTATTCTCCTAGAATAAAATTAAGCTTCCATAACTTTGTTGTGTTCAATCGAATATTACGAAATTCGAATTCTATTAGTCTAATATACTTTCCAACACATAAACCATCAGAATCGGTTGACTATATCTTATAGCTCCCATAGGAATGATAGGTCGAGAATAAAGTTAAGCTTCCGAAACTTTGTTTTTTTTTTTTCAATCGAAAAATAGGAAATTTGTATTCTATTAGTTTAATATACTTTCTAACATATTTACCAAGTTTCATCAGAATCGGTTGACTATATCATAAGCTCCCATAGAAACGATCGGTCAAAAATATAGCTTTAGAGCAATAACTCGAGTGTTTTTAAAGCGATTGTTCCGAAATTCTATTTGAAAGTTTAGTACATATAGAAATGTCTGTGCTAAGTTTCAGCCAAATCGGTTGACGATATGCTATAGTTCCCATAGGAACAATCGGATCAAACATTTTTTTTTGTCAAATTACATTTTTTTCTTAAGCCATTAAAATTTAATGTAGGTTTTACTTGTTTTATATGATCTCCAATGATTTTTTTACATTATAAATATGTAAATATCAAATGAATTGAATTCGGACAATATTCAGTTTCAAAGTTGCAAGCTTTTGTAAAAATTGTTCATTTTTTTCATACATGAAAAATGTCTGTAGTTTGAGATGATGTAGCACCCACAATTCTTATCGGATTTCAAAAATATTTTGGATCCATAACTTCTGAAGTATTATCTGTCGATTTCACTTTTGACTTTTGCCCAACGCGATGATGAAAAAATGATTTTTGGTCAGCTATCCGGGCAGAGGCCCCACTGTGCAACGTCTGGCCGACGGCGTCTGTTAAAGGCAGCAGTAGAACATTCTAGAAGGAAAATTTAGGCAAGCGACGACTGCGCAGAAATGAGAGATATTCCAAGTTGATGACTCAAAGTACACAGACGTGAAAAATTAAACAGTGACAAGTTCATAGTGAAGGTGAAATCTAGGATAACCACATCCAACCCAAGAGAGCACCAAGGATCATCTAAGGATAACGCGACATTATCAACATCGAATAACAACATTGAATAACAACATTGAAGGGCAATAAGTTGCAAGCGTAATAGAATATCCTGGTGAGTTGGCCACAGGGTCCTTGACTGCCCCTACCTCAATTCCCTACAACAATACCCAGCCTATAGGTAAAAATAAAGCATAGGAAAGAAAAAGTGTGGTTAGGAAATAATTAAAACCAAGTTCTAATCAATAAAGTTTATTATGTGCAATGAAAAGAAAAAGATAAATACAACTAAATAGGTCATAGGGCACTAACACCTTCTCCCTATCCTTTTTCTACCACCTCGTGTGTGTATAAATGTCTGTATGTGCGTATATAGTAATTTTCATGTGTGTCCGTCTATTCAATGGCGTCCGGGTGATACCCTAGCCATTGTTTAGTTGTTCGTTTCTTCTGTGATAATCAAGTTCCGGGTAATACCCTGCTTGATTATAATACTTCTTCGTGTGTATAATACCTCCCTTTTCCCCTCTAGTCGAGATCCTGGCAACACCCTACTTGACTAGAGTTTGTGTTTATGTCTTTTACCATCCCACCTTCTTTCCTCCCTTTGCGACAAAAAAAAAATCTAACAGAATTAACCTAAATTTTGTTGCTCATAATGATCTCGTATGTCAGTAATCTTTTTATGAATTTTCTGTAAAAAGGAGACTTTGGGGAGATTGAGATATTTACTCCAGCTGAGAAAAACTTCCTTACATTACATAACTTCCATAATTCTTTCACTTATTAGAGCATTTTGGTTTCTGCAGCAACAACAAAAAAATTCATGTATACATATTTTTATATTTTTTATGTTTATCAGCTTTACTTATTACTAATTATAGAGAACTATTAATTTTCTTTTCAAATACCTATTTAGAAGCGAAGCATGGAGAAATATCTTGTGTGTGGCAAGGTTATAGATATGGTTGATATTAATAAACAAATGCTAAATTTAAATAAAAAGGAATAATATGTTTGGTTATCACTCACGACTTTCTCTAAATCTCATTGATGCATTTCCTTGTCGTAATCGTTAGGCCCAAGATGACGAAGAGGTGGCTATCTTATCGTGGGAAATAAAATATAGGATTACCAAACAAGAAATTTCAAAATATTAAAAAAAAAAAATCGTACTCCATAGAAGTGCCTCCCTGTATCGTTTTCAAAAAAAAATTAATGATCGATTTTTTCTTAACTAGAAATTACTTAAATTTAAATTTAGTTTAAGATTGAACAAAAGTTAAAGTTGAAAAGAGATGTAAAAAATTAATAAAAAAAAAAATTGAGAAATTAAATTTAAATAATTTTTAATTATAACTTTTCTTATGTAATATAATTCTATTCCTTGAGTCAATCAGAATTATATTACATAAGAAAAGTTATAATTAAAAATTATTTTTGCATATTACAGGTCTTTTCACAAAAAGAAATCTTTTAATTTTTTTCCTTCACTTTCTGCAACTTTTACAAGCGGCCTAGGTTGAGTATAATTATATAATTAAGTGACTATAAATCCAATACGATTTCTCTTATAGATTGAAAATCTATACATGGTTTATATAATTTCTCCAAGACAATCATTTTTTGTTTGGCAGTTAAGTTGTTGTCTTTTTCCTCGTCCTCAGCTCTCCGGGTAAAGATATGTTGAAAGAATATTATATTTATTTATATATATAGAACTTAGTCAATTTCGGCCACGTGTAAAAACTGTACCAATTAATTTATTAATTTTGCAAGACAATAATTTAACGCAACTGAATGCATCTACGGTCACTTCTGAAATGAATGATGAAACAACTCACGCCATTTAGCTTCTGTCAAAGAAAAAATGCGTGAAGAGCTTTCTAACGGGTCTTTTCCCAATAGCAATCGACTTGGAAATTTATGATTTGCTCGCTTTTCGTATGTGAAAGAAATGCATTATCGTATGACTCACATGTGGACCATTGTAACGGTAGTTAAAGTAATTAGTTGGCTCTAAAAGTTGTCAACATCTGATCGCGTTTTGGTACATGTCTTTTTAAGTGTCTTTGTTAAGATTTTTGGCTAATGTTATTTTTATAAGTTTGACACATTGGGACTTGAATTTAAAATCCGTTCACTTGTGCATGAAAATTACACCAACCACTATTCTACCGACAGTAAGAGAAGGAAGGTTAATTCAAAGTAGTCTGCTAGAGTACGATGGCAGGTTGACATTACGATCCCAGTTTAGATCACGAAGAGAAAAAAGCAGAAATTGTTTCTAAACAGATTCAATTATAATTTGGTGTGACTCATATTGAGGTGACCATGTACAAGATCCGTCCTCCAAAATAGGACGGACCAGAGAAGTATAAAGAAATTTGGTAGTGTAAGGATCATCGAATTCCTTCGGCTATATCTTAACAAATCCAAGAACGCCTGTGGAATTAGCGATTGTCGTGGAAATATGGGAGTTGAAGTTTAGTTTACGGTCCATGAATACACCTAAATCAATCATTTCATTAAGGCGTTCTAATGGAGTGTTGTTCAGCAAATCCGTCGTCATCTGAGAAGAGATCCAATAGAACGACATAAACTTGCACTTAGTGGTGTTTAAGTTTAATAGATTGTGCTGACACCAACACTGAAAATTATTAAGATCAGCTTGTCATCTGTTGGACGAAACTATATTGCTATAACTAAGGCAAAGCTTAACATCGTCTGGATACATGAGGATATGTGAATGTAGCAAGACGGAAGGAAGATCATTTATGAAATGGATGAACAGCAACGAACCACGATGACTACCCTGGGACACACCCGAAGTCACATTGATAATTCTAGAGAAGTAATAATTAAAAAGGAGCTTTCGTGTTCTGCTTGTCAGATACTTACGAATCCAACAAAGCAGAATATTTGGGAAACCAATTGCGTTTAATTTTATGAGTAATAACTTATGGTTGACAGAGTCAAAAGCCTTATCGAAATCAGTATATATGACATCAGTTTGCTTTGCACTTTCAAATCCTTTGATTGTCATAGATATAAATTCTAAAAGGTAAGTGGTTGTAGATCTACGTTTCAGGAATCCATGATGAGCTGGTGAAATTATAGAGCTACAAAGATGTTGCAATGGAGAAGTTACAATTTTCTCAAAAGTTGGAAGCATCGGACTTACTACCCTTTTAATGAAGTGGAATTATAAATGATTCCTTTCAAATCAACGGGCAAGTGGAAGTTTCAACGGACAACGAGCATAATTTCTGAATAGGTTTACATAATGAATCAGAGCAAAATCTGAGTACACAACCAGGAATCCCATCAGGACCAGGTGAGTACATAGATTTGACTTGCTTAAGCACGCTGAGATGCGAACTTTCGTCAATAAAAGGATTGAATATGCAATTCGACTTTTAAAAAAGTGTTTGAGTGGTATTCCTTTAGGGAATAGGTGAAGTTGAAAATATCAGCAAATTTGTCGGGTTTCGTATTAAGCTTCATTAAATTTGTGCGAGCAATAGCATATTGGTAGAAATCTAATGCCAGACCTGCCTTTTTATAACTCTTATAATATCTCGACTTAACATTTCTTAAATTTGTCATCTCGCGATTGAACCAGATGGGGTGATTAGACTGAACTGATCTACAGAGAGGAATTCAAACTTTATAAACGGAATCAAGCATATTACAGAAATAATGAATCGCAGAGTCCAAGGTTGTACAATTGTACAGAAAGCAGCAATTTGAGTAAGGGATAAATTAAAGAGACCATTAATGAAGCAATGCGACGAGGAGTACAACAACACTGAAGACTCATCAGAAAGGGACCAGGAATAATCTGCAAGTAACATAAGTGCAAAAAGATTTAAGGAAAATTTTGACACTAATAAACTCAATTTCATGAGTGAAAGAGGACTGAATAATTTTATATGGAAAAGCTAGATCGACAGCAATGACCACACCACCACCATTGCGGATAATCCGATCTTTTCTCTAATTTAAAAATTTAGTGGATAAAACCGAAAATAAATAAAAAATATCAAAGAAGCTAACTTCGGCCCTGCCGAAGTTTGCATACGCTTGCAGTTTGAAACGGTTTCATTATTTTATTTGAGCACAAAATTTTAAAATGATTGCAATAAATATTTTAGAAAATAAAAAAAACCCGAGCAAAAAAGATTTTCTATAGTTCGCCCTATTAGGGAGTCGAACCAACACCTATGACTAAGGCGCGACGGTTCTCTAAATACTACGCCACTGAACTATCCGATGCGACTAATTTTTAAACTTGGTCTGTATAATCGATTAAGCAACTTAACTACTTATGTTTCAACCATGTAGCTTAAAATTTAAGCTCGATAAGCCTTGAACAAACAGACAGACATGTCTAAATCGACTCGGCTCTTGATGCTGATCAAAAATATATATACTTTCTGGGGTCGGAAACGTATATTTCTATGCGTTACAAACATCTGACCAATTTTATAATACCCTCTGCAAGGGTATAATAAAGGATAGACTATCTACAAACAGTCTAGACAGTTTGGATTTAAGTGCTGTAACATTCTGGTTGTTGCTGAAGTGGGCAATAGTTTGTTATTGCGAGAGGCGGAGATAGCAGAGGGCAGTCGATTTAGAGGCCGATTTCTCTATATTGTCGTATACTCCTTATAATAAGGTGTTCCAGCCAAAAATTTCTTATACAAATTGGGTTAAAGATAAGGCGGAATACTTACTTTAAATGACATGGGTATATGAAAACCAAAATTTTTTTGATCGCTTTGTTTAGGGCTAAGTCAGATGTAGCGTTAGCAGTAAACTCGACACACCAGCCGGCAGCTGCAGCGCTTGGCACTGAAGCTACCGTTGATGTCAATGCTTTACGAGCTCTTCTTGTCAGTATCTAATTGGGACAGGATATTCGTCCGGACGAAACAGACTATACCTGATATAGCGGTAACTTGTGTGATTCTATTACCGGCAGAGATTCCAATGGAATCCACACAATTGGATGCTACTGGACTTTTAGACGATATCAGGTGCTGTGAATACAGCGAGAGTAAGAGATGCAGGCGGACCAGGGAACAAATTCCTGGTGGTCTTCATTCGCTTCGAGGATTTGTTAACTAGTTTAAAACTATTCAACTTCCTTTCCAACGATGACCAGCCGACCGGTTTTTAAATCCCTCTCGTGTGCGCCTCATAAAAACACGCATCTCTATCTCAGCTTCCCGGCACGCTTCACAACTCCATTTCCGAGGCTGTCTTTTTCTTTGACTGTGTAACCAGCACATTTAAAATGCAAAACATTATCACACAGCCAAGTTAACAGTGAGGACAAATTGAGAACTTTCATCCCATTGACTCCGAACGTAGCGCACAGGAAGAAATGTTCATCTCCGTGAAGGTTAAATTACTTTCACTACTTTAAGGTAAAAGACAAATATCGACTGCCATGGGACCAGAAACGAGCTTTTTCAATTCATTGGTCAGCCCAGGCGTTGGACATGTTCATCATTTGCCAAAATTATAATTACCGACTTTCAACTACAGATATGCATCATTAAAAGGTATTAAAACGTCGTTTACAAATTTAGTACACAGTGACCCTCACTTACCCACAATTGAGAGTTTAATTATTTACTGAATTGTTTGTCAGGGCCTGCATTAGAAGTTGTCCAGTAGTTTCAGGTGACGGAGGAAAATTATGAAAAGGCAATGGATCGACTGCAAACTCGGTACAACGATGATGTACTGAAATTTTAATGATTGTGTCTCAAGTCTTTTCTCTTGCTCGTCCATGCGACAACCAGTCGCGACAGCGTTGCAAAGGTCATTACTCTCTCTTGGTTCAGCGGAACAAATAATGAACAGTATGATGAGGTACATCATCCAGAGCAAGGTCGATGCAGAGACAAAGGTACATTATGATGAAAAACAAAGTTTGGAGAAACTCTACTTGGGAAGGGTTTTTCAAGATTCTGAATAGACGCGTTCAATTCTTACAAGGCCACTGGACTGATCATTCGGATCATCGTCATACGAATATACGATCAAGGACAACATCGTCGGCCAAAACTTCATTCAACTGCATTAACGCATTCTTCTCTTGCCAATCCCCTACACATTACACTGGAAGCTGCAAGGCGTTTAGCGACAGTTCGATTCAACAGCGTCTCACTGCCACAAAAACCACCTCAGGATGTTTTAATTGTCTACGAAAAGGAGACAAGGTGTCAGACTGTCCATCAAAATCAAAATGCAAGGTGTGTCAATCGAGTCATCTTACACTCTTATACTAATATACTACGTCGGGCAACACGCAAGCCCATCTACCAAGTTTCGGAGATGCCCAGCCATCAATCAACACCTCATTAATAATTTACAGGGCAGGAATATATGTACTTCCGATCGCGCTGATTCAAGTTTAAGACAGCATTGGAAATTTTCACGTGGTGAAAATGAGCCCTATTGGACTCATGCTCAGAAGTAAACCTCATTGCAAAAGACACAGGAAAGCGACTGAATCTCAAAAAACATTTTGTAAATTAAGAAATTACTGGAATCGATGACTCGAGGAGATGGATCTCCTTTACCACATGTGGAACCTTAAAGTCAAGGCATTCAGACTATGGTTGGTCATCAAATTTTTTTATAGTGAAAAAGATTTCGGCTAAGCAGCCACCTTAAACCTTCGACATAACAAACTGGACCATACCTCCAGAAGTTAAATTGGCGGACCCACATTTTCATGAGTCACATAATATTCAAATACTGATTAACGTAGATGGGTTCTTTGATGCCACTCGAAACGGAAAATTGAAATTGGGTTCAGACAAGCCGTGCCTTCTGAACACCGCATATGGCTGGATCATCGGAGGCGACCTAGGAACAGAGCCCATCAGAACCTCGCCCAGATGTTTTGTAACAGAAAATGAACCCGTACTGAGCTCATTAGTTCAAGGTTTCTGGGAAATAGAAGAATTTAAGACAACAAGTCCAATCTTCACAGAGACGAGCGTTTGTGTAAATAATATTTCAGCAAGACAGTCAAACAGTTGGTAAATGGTCGAACTCAAGTCAGATTACCAGTCAGATTTTGCAGAAAATCTGCTCGTATTAGAAAGAGCGTAAGCTGAATCGAGATAGTCATCTAAGAACTTCGAACACCGCGTTCATGAAAAAATACATCTCGTTGGGACACATGTCTGTCATACCCAATGTAAATCACTCAGCACCACATTATTATATTAAGCACCATTGCGTTCTCCGACCAGAAAGTTTGACAACAAAACTTAGAGTCGTGTTCGATGCTTCGGCTAAAACATCTTCTGGCAAATCTTTAAATGACCTACTGAGGGTGGGTCCCACAGTTCAACACGATTTAATAGCCACATTCTTATCTTATACTTCTTATTTTATTTCAAAAATGTACGGACAATTGATGGTAGACGAAAAGGATCGACGTTATCAATGGATCTGGCGCGACAATCTTTCGCAAGAACTTAGAACATATTAACTAAATACTGTAATATATGGAATGTCAGCTACTCCATTTCTGGCAATAAGAAACATTCAACACATAGCTGCGATTTACGGCAACAAATTCCCCCTTGGAGCTGCGACCCTGCTTACCGATTTTTATGTAAACGATCTTCTTGCGGGCGCAGACGAAATAACTCTCTTACAGAAGAAGAAGGATGAAACCGTCATGATATTGGCTGAAGCTGGCTTGCAACTTACAAAATTTAGCAGCAATTCACTTCTACATCTGAAAATGAAGTATTCATTGCATTAGAAGGGCATGCCGTCACTAAAACTCTTGGTATGGCATGGCAGCCCTCTAGTGACGTTTTTGTATTCAGGTTCAATTGTGAAGCACAGGAACCGTATACAAAACGATCCATACTTTCCAAAATCGCTCGAACATTTGATCTTCTCGGACTCGTGAGCACAGTACTCATCAGTTGCAAAATTCTTCTGTAAGACATAACTTTAATGGGTCTCAATTGGGACACAACAGTCGACGGAATCTTAAAGGACCGCTAGGTGGAGTTGCTGGAGGATTTTTTTGGGAATCAAAGTTAACGATTCCTATTAATTTATTTGATTATTTTTATTTAATATATTACAAGTTTGGTTATACATTTAAGTGAAGCTCGCTTTTTGTTGCTCGATCTGATTTTCGATTAATAATCTTATCGATTGCTAGGGTTGCCAGCATGATTTAGCGGCGCCAACTTTTAACGTTGGCTAGGGGCCGCCACAGCTACCCCCTTTCCAGTGACCAAATCGGGAGCGAATCTTACTCGATGTTTCCTCTCGTATGTCTTGATAGCTATGGGAGGCGGTAGTGGTTGAGATGCGTGTGATGGTATATCCTCCTTTACTACGTATGCTGGTTTTAAGCGGTCAGTCGATATTGAGACACTGCTATCGTTTATTTTGATGTTGAAAACTCGGTCTGTCGGTCGACTTGTTACCTCATACGGGCCTGTATAAGGTGGTTCCAATGGTTGCCGCACAGCATCGGTACGTAACATTACGTGGGAACAGTCGTGCAAATTTTTTAAAATGAACATGCTGGTTTTGATGTGATGGGCCGCAGGAACTGGTCGTACGAGGCGCATGTGTTCCCGAAACTTTCCGATGAAAGGTGCTGGATGCAATGGTTTATCAAAATCTTCATAGAACTCATTCGGAATGCGAAGAGAGTTTCCATAAAGCATTTCTGCTGCCGATGCTTTTAAGTCCTCCTTAAAACTTGTTCTGAGTCCCAGCATAACCGTCGGCAATAAATCAATCCAGGAGGTACTCGGGCTGCACATCAGGGCCGCTTTAAATGAACGGTGCCAACGCTCGATCATACCATTTGATTGAGGGTGATAAGCCGTCGTGTGAATCTGCTTTCCGCCAACCAAATTAGTAAGCGCGCGAAAAAGTGCTGATTCAAATTGGGTGCCTTGGTCCGTCGTGATAGTTTTGGGACATCCAAAACGAGTTATCCAGTGCGACCAAAATGCAGAAGCTACCGTGTCCGGTAGTCTCCGGCCAACGTGAGAAGCGGTCGATCATGGTCAAGCAATATTGGAATCCGTTAACAGAAGGCATAATTACCAGATCCAAATGTACATGCTCGAATCGTCCATCAGGCATATCAATTTTGTTGGGCATAAGCACGTTGTGTTTGTGAATTTTTGCTCGTTGGCAGGGCAAGCAATTTCGCACCCATGTAATGACATCCTTCCTGACCGATGGCCAAACGTACTTCTTTCGTAATTGTTGAAGAGTCGCTCGTGTACCAGCATGTGACAGGCCATGTATGAATGCGAAGATGGAATGTCGAAGCGGCTGGGGTACATAGGGTCTTACTGCTCCAGTTGAGACGTCACAATAAATATTAACGTTACCATCCATTTGAATTGATTGTAAACGTAGCGATGAATTATTTTGTAAGATTCCAGCCAGTTCCATGTCGTCTTTTTGAGCGGCTTCAAGTTGATCCAGAGTAATTGCAGTTGGCATCGAAATTGCATTTAGGCGCGACAAGGCATCAGCCACTGTATTATCAGCTCCAGCCACATGTATTATGCTTGTTGTATATTGCGATGTATAATCCAAGTGGCGCAGTTGACGTGAGGATGTTTTCTCAGGCTTCTGCGAGAATGCATACGTTAGCGTATGCGTGCTTCAAGCATGTGCTTGAAGTAATGAATGGCGTCGTATATGGCGAGAAGTTCTCGATCATATGTGCTGTATTTCTTCTCCGTATCGTTTAGTTTCCGAGAGAAAAAACCAAGCGGTTGCCAGGATTCACCGATTTGTTGTTCCAAACACGCTCCGATAGCCATATCGGAGGCATCACATGTCAGTGCAAGGTTTGCATCAGGTGACGGATGGGCCAACAATACTGCATCTGCAACGCTCCGTTTGCACAGCTCAAAAGCGATGATGGCCGTCGACGACCATTCAACTTTTCGTTTGTCATTCTTTTTCATACCGCGCGTCATCTCATTTAGCGGTGCTTTGATTTCTGAAGCTCGAGGGATACAGCGTCGGTAGTAATTGATGATACCCAAAAAGCGACCAAGTTCGCAGATTGTTTCGGGTTGCTTGAAGTTGAGTATAGCAGAGATTAGGTCTTCTGGTGGGCGGATACCTCGGCTGTTGATGACGTAGCTTAAGAATCGCACCTCGGATTGACCAAACCGGCACTTGTTTGCGTTAATTCGGAGACCATGTTCTTTGAGCTTGTCGAATACTATGCGAAGATGTTTTTCATGCTCATCTGGAGAAGAAGACATGATTAATATATCGTCAATATAACAATAAACAAAATCGATTCCTCTGAAAATACAATCCATAAAGCGTTGAAAAGTTTGAGTAGCGTTTTTGGCATAAACAAAAACTCAATTAAACCAAACGGTGTGCAAACTGCCGTTTTCTGTATGTCTTCCTCTGCCATAGGTATTTGGTAATATGCTCGGACCAGGTCAATCGTAGAGAAGATCGACTTTCCGTGTAATTTTTCTGCAAAATCGTGGACGTGTGATATCGGGTATCTATCAGGTACCGTGATTCCATTTAGTTTGCGGTAATCACCGCAAGCGCGCCAGCCTCCAGAACTTTTTGCAACCATGTGTAGCGGACTGGCCCAAGGGCTTTTTGAATACCGACATATTCCTTGGTCAATCAAAAAGTTTACTTCTTCCCTCGCGACATCTAGTTTGTTTCCACTCAGACGGCGTGGACGCTCTCCAATCGGATTTCCTGATGTCTCTATGTGATGGACTACGAAGCGCATTTTTCTGTCGTTGTCCCGTTTAACGTACGCCATTGTCAACTCCATATACTGTTTTAAAATGCCACGAAAATCATGATTTTCATTTACTGTGGAAACTGAAAAATCTGTGGCTTTCAGCATGCTGCAGCTTGTGGACACGTTGGTGATCGCATCAATCAAACGTTTTGCTTTGAGATCAATGAGGATATTGAAGTGTGTGAGGAAATCAGATCCTATAATTGCACTTTGAACATCTGCAATGATGAATGGCCATGTAAAAGATCGACGTAGACCCAAATCAATGTTCAGGATGTGCGTCCCAAATGTTTGAATTAGCGTCTGATTTGCTGCAAAAAGTTGAAGATCATTAACTTTTAAATTTGATCTTATAGAAGTGTATGGTATGACTGATACTACAGATCCGGAATCGATAAGGAAGCGGATTTTGGATCGTGTGTCTTGGATATGAAGGCGAGTCTCCAGTAATTTAGTTTTCTTGCTGAACGTAGCCGAGTTTGTTGATTTGCTGATAGTCGGTTGGCCACCGCCCGTCAGCTTCGGTGGCAGCCGTTTTAGTTTAACAGATGAGATTTCGGGCAGCCAGGACTGCATCGTCTAGCTACATTGCCAAACTTTTTATGGAAGAAGCAGATGCGTGCATTAATGACTTCGGCGTTGTTTTTGCTCATTGAGTTCTCCTTGCGCTCTGGAGTATTAGTACGTGAGCGTGAACCTCTTGTTGGATTCTTAAGACGAGTTACGTCGGATTGTAATTTATGCACTGCTTCGGTTAGCTCCTGTACGGCAGTCTTCAAATCATTATTTTTCGAGTATGTGTGTAGAGCTTCCACTGAATTGTCTTCAGATGTAGAATTACTGGCTTGTGTTAGCATGTAAATTGAATTTACTTTTTCAGCTTCCAACATTTTATCAGCCACTTTGGCCAAGCTATTAAGATCATCCTCTTTCCAAACAGACAAGAGGGGACGTATCGCCTGAGGCATTTGGTTCATGAACAAAGTACGCATTATCGAGTGATTACCCAATCCGGGAGCCAGACGCTTCATGTGAGCTAAAATGTCACTTGGTCTCATACCTGTAGTTTCACCTCCATGCAGTAATCGCCGCACTTTGTTTTCGTCAGATTCTGCATACTTGTTGAGAAGCCTTGATTTTAGTTCTCCATAACGATTGTCGGATGGTGGTGTTGTAATCAGATCTTCAATCTCCAAAATGACGTCGCTATCCAAATGAATCGCCACAATGTCAAACCGATCGGCATCGTCAGTCACATTGCTAAGGCGAAGTGAGCGTTCTAATTGGGCAAACCATAACTGAGGGTTGTTTTTGTCGAATTTGGGTAGATGACAGACTCGTGTTTGTAGGTGGTTGAATCGTAACAGTGCTGAGCTGTTGTAGATTGGCTTGGATGTCCTCCAATTGTGCTTTTATTTCCGCGGGCTCCATTGCGAGATCGCTACTGTCATGAAATTCCTCCGAGTCGTCGATTTTTCCAGAAGAACGTAAAGTATAGTGTGGCATCACTAATACTTAGAAGTTGGAAGCTGCGTCCGCGCCAAAATTTTCAGTAAATACGTACTTGTGTGTGTAATTTTGGCGAGTTGGTTTATTATTTCACAAAGTTCAATAAACCAGTGTGTTCAAAACTTAGGGGTCACCACTTTGGGAATCAAAGTTAACGATTCCTATTAATTTATTTGATAGTTTATTTTTATTTAATACATTACAAGTTTGGTTATACATTTAAGTGAAGCTCGCTTTTTGTTGCTCGATCTGATTTTCGATTAATAATCTTATCGATTGCTAGGGTTGCCAGCATGATTTAGCGGCGCCAACTTTTAACGTTGGCTAGGGGACGCCACATTTTAAAGAGTTGGCATTGGTAGAAATTACTCGATTTTTGCATAAGCGCTGCGAAATACATGGATTTTCAGACGCATCGGAACGAGCTTACGGATGCTGCATAAACGTACGAGCACAAGTTGACAATAAAATACAACTAAATTTACTGATTGCAAAATCAAAGGTTGCCAAAATGAAGGTACGATTACTTCCCAGACTCAAGCTATGTAATACACTTTTACTCAGACGTGTCTGGCGGAGGTTCGAAAAGAAATTGGAAGACTATGTCGAACGTGTTTATTTTTGGAGCGATTCCACCATTGCACTCGTCGAAATTGCAATGCTTCGTCGCCAACAGAATTTCTGAACTACAAGAACATTCAAATTTCACTTGGAAACACGTTCCATCATCACAAAACCCAACAGACATAATTTCACGCGGATGCCGTACATCCGAGCTGATGACTAACATTTGGTTAAGGGGGCCAAACTTCCGTCGAAGTCCGTTCAAAGGCGAATTTTATGTGCATCGGCTTGACCATTCAGAGTCATCAGTGCTAAATTCAATAATTGACAAGAGTTCATCATACCTAAGAATTCTTCGTATAGTAGCATACTTGTTCCGCACAAGTAATCAAATTAAACAAAATCCGGCATTAACGGTAACATTACACATCAACTGAAGAACTTTTGGAGAATTATATTCCAAATTCAATCAGAAACTTACAAACCCGAAATCCATTCACTACAAAACAATCAACCCTTACAACCAAGCTTACAACGAATGTTACCATTCTTACAGGATATGAAACTGAATACCACGGTTGTGTCCGTGCTGAGAGTTGGTTGTCGCCTTTCAAACGCTGAGATGCCTTTTGATGCAAAGCATCAAGCTCTTCTTCCCCAACATCAGCAACTAACAATGCTCTACATCGAGTACCTACACAACAAATACCTTCACGCTGGACCAAGAATCTTGCTTGCTCTAGTCCGTGAAAAACTTTGGATAGTCAATGCAAGGGCATTGATACGAAAGATCGTACGCAATAGTGAAAGCTGTTTTCATTTCAAGCCAAAGCTGATGAATCAGCTGATGGAAAACCTTCCGGTCGATCGACTCTACGGAAAACGTCCATTTATAGTGACAGGAGTCGACTACTGTGGACCATTCTTCACATCGTACAAACTACGAAGAAAGGCTCCATATTTGTTTCTTTTGCATCTAAGACGATTCACAATAAATTTGTTTCGGAGCTGTCGACAAACGCCTTTCTTCTTGGAATTCGTCGATTCATTGTTCGTGGTGGAGTTCCAGAGCGATTATTATGCGACAACTCCAGTAATTTTGTGGGAGCTGCTACAAAGCTTTTCAAATTCACAACTCAATTCATCAATGAGTCAGATATTGACATAATCAAATTATATAGTACCACTAAAGGTTTCAAACTTTGTTTCATCCAACCTAGAGCACCACATTTCGGAAGCCTCTGGGAGGCAGCAGTGAACGGTGGTTCTGGAAAACATTTCAAAGGCCCATCTGACTTATGAAGAGTTGCAAACAGTTTTCCTAGAAGTGGAGGCAAATCTCAATTCAAGACCAATTGCTCCGATAGCTGTTGGACAGCTAGTCTTCGTTCATGAGGACAACACGCCACCGCAATACTTGTTGCTAGCACGAGTAACAGCAAGCATTCCTGGGAAGGATGGAAAGGTTCGTTTTGCGGATGTGAGGACATCCGCCTCTTCCGATAAATTAATATTATTGAAAGTTCTAGATCTTTCAACGCGGGGAGGATGTTTGGCGAGAACATTATTGAATTATTTCTAACGATATTTAAACTACATTGATGAATATAAAATGTATAGTCTGGTAACTCCTTTAGCTTTACTTATCTGTACCTCTGATTCTCTCATTCTGCGATTAGAATAATATTAAGAATAATAACCCCAACGAAGGGAAATTTAAAACCATTGCGTGGAGATAAATTTTGAGGAATCCAGACAGAACGCCTGGGACTTGTATTGGTCAACACATCTTAAAGCGCCTTTCATAAGCCGAGAACTTGTTGAAGTTTAATTGTTATATATACTTATATACAAAACTTTTAATTACATGCCAATAAAAGAAAATTTACACGTATTTACATTATTTACCATACGCCATGAAAATCAAGAGTATATAACTGCCTGCTTGCCTCTACATTTCCGCACTTCTCTTTACGTTACAAAGTCTTTTGTTTCTTTTAAAGTCTTAGCATATGTCTAATAGTTTACTGTTTTTTTTTTATATTTTTTAAAATTTTTTCTTATTAACTCATTTTGCTCAACTTAAAGCAACTCTCGTGACACAAGTCACCTGACACAATTTATTTATTTTGATGCACTTCAAGCACAATATGATAAACTGTACATTTTTGCTCTTTTTTGCGTATAATTGCATTTTTGTAAGATTTTTTTTTTATAAATGGAATTTATCTCATTTTATCCAATTGCGTTTGGGTTGTCTTTTTCTTTTGGCTTCTTGTCAATAAACCGTTTAAATTTTCTTGGTGGTGGTATATTTTTTTTATGAACTGCGCTTTTATTTTATTTTTGACAAATTTTCTCCCACTGGTGTAAATTTACTTCTATGGATGCGATGCTGGTTTCTCCTGACCCTTAATCACTCCTTTTGGCTTGCCAATTTACCCTGCAGCAACGCAATTTGCTTAAATTGGCCGAAAATTGGGACGCGGTCTGACCTTCTTTAAAGGTAAACACTTCGTTAAAACTTTGCAAAAAAAAAGAATTACTCTTTTTCTTTCACTTACATTTGAATTAATTGTCTCTCTTTCTTTCACTTACATTTGAAATAATTGTCTCCTTCGTTTGCTTTTTATTTGCCGATTTCTTTCATAACGCCAAATTTAAAATTTAACCGCGGATGTCTTAAATATCGCCAGATTTAAATATTACAAGAAAAA
Source organism: Drosophila austrosaltans (assembly GCA_035045865.1). Taxonomy (NCBI): domain Eukaryota; kingdom Metazoa; phylum Arthropoda; class Insecta; order Diptera; family Drosophilidae; genus Drosophila; species Drosophila austrosaltans. The sequence goes on from JAWNOQ010000003.1 coordinate 11,143,259, forward strand.
TTTTGAATTGTTAATACTTATACAAAGTTATGACACAAAGCAAGAGACAGCAGGTACTCCATTACTTTTTTCTTCGGCAGCTTGATGAAAAAGAATTTAGTCTCCGCTTTGTCTATGCCCCTATTGCTCTCACTGACCCGAAGTCTGGCATGCCTGAGAGTTATTCGCCGTCACCCCGATCAAGGCATACCTGTGGTTGTTGTCTTTGCTATCTTAGCGTGCCTTTTAAATATTCCGGATAAGGAATAATAAACCAATCTACTTTCTATCGTATATCATTTCTCCATCGGGCCTAAATGTATATAATTTTTTGCTCTTTACTTTTTTTAATTTTTTTTCAACCAAGGTGCTCTCACACAACTCTTAAAATCCAAATAACAAAATCTCAATTTTTACGCAAAAGAATCGAATTCTTTTATCACATTACAACGCAAATAAATAAACAAGGTGCTACTAGGAACAGACCATAGTCTTTTGACCTGGCTCATGAATTTGAAAGAGCCGAACTCAAAACTTGTTCGCTGAAAGTAAAAACTTCTAAAATACGGCTATGAAATCGTGTATAAAGAAGGTTCCCAGAAAGTTGCGGCGAATCAAGTTTTTTTTTTTTCAAACTGGTGGAATAGAACTAGTAAGTTTCACAAAGTTTTACAGAGAGACTATATACAGGATCTTTGGACGCTTCTAGAACTGGAGTGGAACCGAGTTACAAAAGAAAACATATAGATGTTGGTGGAAAGTATACCAAACCTTATAAAAATAGCTAAGATGGGTCTGTGGACAAAATATTAATTTTTTATCATATTTCATTTAGTTCACTTAAGGTGCAAGAGTGTGCATATGCGTGTTGTTTTGGTTTTTTTAGTTTAAATATTTTGCTGATTCTGTTCTGTTGTTGTTACATTTGGCAATTTGTTAACAATAAAATATATATTATTGAAAAAAAAAAGTTTTTTTGATTTGCTCTACTCGTTTGCATTTTATTGACTCACAAAGTTGAAAGTATCAACTATGGAAACACATTTGCTCCCTACTGTATGTGCATTTGATAGTGTGAATATTTACCTATCAAGTACTCTTGTTTTTTTTTTGCATTTATCAAACGCGAGGCATAAAAATAGCGCAAACTCGCGTTGAAACGCGTTCCAGGTTTAAGGAACGGGACGAAATACTTTTTAAAGCCCTTCGTCATAATTCAAGTCTTAGTATTCTTGATATAATAGTTAACTAGTTCCCAACATAGCATATCTAGGGCACAATATTGCCCATCCCTAGGAACATGCACATACATACATATATACATTCATACACCATGGCAAGGGACTTGCACAGAATTGTCGCTATTGCGCAGTTCTGTTTCTAATTCTTTTTCGCTCAGCTAAACGGCACTCAGGAATCTGTACGACGCAGACGCCCGCTGCTGTCGCCCGCTGCTGCCTCGTTCACACTTTAAAAGCTCACGATGATGTGGCGACAGAATGTGCCATCGTGGCAAATCTTGACTGGTATCTTCCAGGCCGCATATGGCAGGCAGCGTCTGGCAAACGGCAGCAGGGGAAAGTTTGATAACGGAAAGTACGCAAAAGTGGTCAAAGTGAACAAGAACCAAGAACAAGCCAAGGTAAATTAACTCAACTAACGAATCCAATGCAAGGATTGATCCAACTCAAGTCAAATATAACAAATCAACAAGTTTTGAAAGTATCGTAAAGGATTCCGGTAAATTGGCCATATTACTCATGCATAACACTCTTTAAGGTAGCCTTTAATTAATTACAAAAAAGTTTTATAACGTATGTAAAATTGATAATTGTGAAGTTAATGGGATCATAGTGCTACTAATACCCTTCATACAATCCTCATGCTTTCATACTAAGTGCTTAACTATGCCTATGTGTGTCACTACTAGAAAGTGCATGTTTTCCTGTTTTCCATGTTTGCCCCCATTGGTTTATATGGCTTCTTATCCAATGACATGCGACCAGGAGGGGTCATTCAGTTCAATGTTCGGGAATGCCCTAGTTGATCTAGTTGCGACTTCTGGGCCAGCGTATTGTAATGTTTGTCCCCAAGTCAAGGTCCTCCTACAGGATGTATACCCATTTCCCTCATCTATAACGAATATAAAATTAAAATAAAAAGCAGTACTAACATCTCTTACTGTTGCTCATGCCAATCTCGTGTCTCAGTATTCTATTTACAAATTTTGTGGAGTGAAACACCCTGCGGAGACTGAGAGTTATACCCCAGCTGAAAACTTCCTTTCAGGAAGAAAGAAATCGCATCAGAAATGCTACCTTAATAATTGTTCTCTATTTACATGCTTGAAAAAGGTGTTAAAATACAGCTAAATAACATTTTAGGTCATAGAAAATTGGGCTTACCCACATTTTTTGTTTGTTTTTTTGTATTTTCCCGATCACCTAATTAATCAAAAAAGGTTATTACAAGCTGTTTTACCTATCGTTTTAAAAATATAGTATAAAATACAAACTATTCCACTTGTTCGAGACAGTTAATTCGTAACTTCACAAGAGAAAACATCATTTTGCGGTTGAGAAGTATTTTTATACCTTGGTATATTCAGAACAAAAACGTACAGAAAGGCCTACATATTCTCAGAGTAATAACCGAAATAAAGACACAACAACTAAAGTACACCTCTGAACTCCAGGCACAACCGAATACCCTCGCCAAATCATTAAGCCGCGCATGCGATAGAACCCGTTTCCAACGAACAACCTTCCTCCAGCGAATAATCAGGGCCATAGATTAGAGTAGCAACCTTCAGATGCTATTTTACGTATTAGATAAAGATAAAACTAGAATAATTTTGTTAGTCTTAAAAACTATGTATAATAAAGGTATAAAAACCGATGATGAAAATATGGCTTCTAAGAAGTGAATTTTCTGAACATTGGAAAAATCTTCGACCATCTTCACGGTTAAGTTTGATTTTTCCTCACAATGATTGATGGAAAAGTCTTAATATTACGAAGATATTGTCAATTTTAAAGTGTCCAATTTGTAAAAAAAGATTCAAAAAGACTTTCACAATTCAGACGATTCTATAGATGAGGAAAAAACGTGTATGGAATTTCTCCGTTGCATTACAGAATAAATTGAGCGAATCTTTTGTTTTGAAGCTAACATTCACTTTTCCTTGGCCAGGAGTAGCAAAAACAAAGAATACACGTCGTAAGAATAAGCAAAGCAGAAAGGAAACTATACAAGCTTAGTTCTTTCACAAGCTTGGTTTAAAAGTTGACTGCCCAATATAGGGATTCGGGAATACGAATGGAAATACATCGAGGAAATTTTTTGAAAATAATCACATATTATCATAAATAGCAGGGTTTAATCTCGAGATCATTAAAAGGTTGGCTGCTATCCTTAATGGTCTAAACTGCAAGAAAATAATGAACTTCAACTTTTGGCTGAATGGTACCCCCACGAAAAACTAACACCCACAGTACATAGGATTTTGGCTCATGGAAAGCACTTAATAGAGAATATAGTGCTTACCAATTGGAGAGCTATTCGAAGAAGCACAGGAATTTAATAAAAAGGACTACAAAAAGTTCCGAAACACTAAAGCAGTCAATATATCTTGAGCTTGACAAAATGAAGACCTTCTTAACATGGTGGTAGCTTCATCTGATCCACTTATTGCATAAATAAGACATGTGCCAACACGGGAGGACATGGAGAAATAATAGTTCCGAAATGTTAAGTTTATTGGACTTAAAAATGATCCTGAAGATTATTTTGTTGAAAATGAGCCAAATATTAAATTTTTCATTTTTGTATATTAAATAAAAAATGAAACCATAACCATTTTAAATGTGCTTTTGTCATTTATATTATAGTAAAATGTTCATTTGTGACAAAGAAACACTTTTTTAATTGAATTTTACAGGTAAAATATGCATAGAAATATTATTCAACTTTGATTTTGAATTTCAAAGCAATCACCTTCGGCAAACATTATTTATAGCTTAAGGAATTAACTTTTAAATACTTTACTGAGGGATATTCAATGGATCCTTAATCATATAGCATGACAACTCTTCACTTCTGGTTAACGACCAACCTAGACGAGAGTTACCGACAAAATCAAAATGAAAATTCCGCTCGTAAAAAAAAACCGAATCAACGCAACAATAAATAAGCTGGAAATAAAGAGTCTGCGTTTAGAAGACACCAAAATTTATACACTTGATCATGTAACCAATTTGAGCATGATACACACGACAACAATATATTTATAGTAATAGTAATGGCATTACTGGGTTTCACGATTTTCATACTTTCGAGATACTGGAGGCCAGGGGCGGATCCAGAGGCAAATTTTGGGGAAGAACTCACTATTCAAAAGTGTCAATGTGTTAAAGTGCTTCATTGAAAAACATTGTATTCTTCCCCAGTTCACCTCCTACCCCCAAACAACCAAGTTATTGCATTAAAACCATGTTCTTGCCTGGTCGTTCCTATGGGAGCTATATGATATAGTCAACCGATTCTAATGAAACTTAGTGGATATGTCTGAAGATTTCAATTCAATTCATTGAGAAACAACAAAGTTATTAAAGTTTAATTCTATTCCCGACCGATCGTTCCTGTTACATTCTTTTTATAGTCGGAAATGCTTCCTTCTATGCGTTGCAAACTTCTGATCAAAATTTATATTCCCTTGCAAGGGTTTAAAAAGATAGATTAACTGTTTCCACTGTTACCACACTTCTTATTCGTTGCACTGTCACCTATAGACGTAGGGAAAATGCACGGGATTGAAGTAGGAACATTCATGGGCATTATGGCCAACTCACCTAGATCTTTGACTACGCTTGGAATGGGTTGTGTTTACTTATGGTTCGCCTGTAATCCTTATTGCCGTTGTGTTTTTATATGAATCCTTGCTGGTTCTATTCTCTTCACTTCTTAGATTTAGATTTTTTTTCACATCTGCACTGTTTGAATAGTTATAGTAGAATCCTCTGCATCTACACTGTTTGAATTTTTTTTTCGAATTCTCTGCTTCTGCACTGCTTGAATACTTAATTTTTTCTTCTCGAACATTGAAGTATGAAGGTGTTAGTGGGTAAGATTAGTGTATCGTGGCCGCGGGTACATGGCCTGACGGATGATACATAGTTAACTTATGTGTATATTGACAATATATATGTATACTGGTCGCGACCCGTTAAAGACCCGTTGCCATGGTGCTGTTAAATGAATATATATATATACTAGTAAACCCGGCAAACGTTGTTTTGCTATATAAATAATTTTATAGTTATTTCATAGCTTACTTATTGTAAGTATGTATGTATGTTAGAATGAGTATATTGTTTGTATGTAAGAATGTGGTAGGGAGTGAGAAAGAAAGGGGATGAAAAATAGATGTTGGCCGATTCTCATAGATACCGGATAAGCACAAAAAATTTCATCAAAATCGGTCAAGCCGTTTTGGAGGAGTATGGCAACAAAAACTGTGACACGAGAATTTTATATATATAGATATGTACAAATGTACATACATACATACATATGTGCGTATACCTAGGGAGGAGAAATCTAACTGCTGCACTAACAAATAATGGATTAATGTTTTTATAGTAATGTTCAACTTATTATTCCCTATTTCAATGGGAAAAATATAATAGACAATGAAATTAATGAGGAGCCACTGCATTGTGGGGGTGATCCAAAATGTGGCTCGGTCACCCAAAACACCTAAAACAGTAACGGATGATTTAACTGGTTCGCTGGGCGATGTCGATGGCGAGAGATCATGCTATAATGTAAAAGATATCCGTTAAATAATCTGATTTGTAACTGACCTGCCTAACTAGTAATCTCTCAGTGTGGCTTACATGAATGATAGCCTTATATCTTATTTATTTTGGGTGCTTAGAAATAAAATAACTATGACTTGCACTTGATCAATACTAAAGGTCTGGAAATGCGATCAAAATGAACATTTCTCTGTAGATTGGCCTACTTGGTCTTCTGGGCTTCGCTTATAGGTTGCAGGTGCTGGCTTGGCTTCGGCGTTAGAGAGGGTTCGCTCCTCTTTCGTTTTCGTCAGTATAGTTGCCCACCTTCATAGCGAAAGTCGCGGAAATAATCTGGAAGTTCTGTGGCGTTTGATTTTCTGCCATCATGCCCACTCTTGTGAGGTATCCTGTATCGTATTAAGGACAACAACAATGCAGTGATAGGATGGACGATACGGGAAAATTCCGGATGGAAACGACGATACCAGGAGGCGAAGTTGGTGAGAGTAGCTAATTCGTGTACAGCTGCTACCTTTTCTAGGTCGGTGTGATCACATGCCCTAGGAATTGGATTTGGTGTTTGAAGAATCTGGATTTGGCGTTGTTGATGAGTAGCTTGGCTTCTTTCAGACGCACAGTGGGGCCATCGCTCATTTCGCTTGTCAAAAATCATATCTTCTAAAGTAGTGAAGTGATTTTCAAAATTAAAAAGCATTTGATAGCTAATTCCTTAAGCTTCGAATTTAGTGGTTACCGAAGGTGCCACGAGAGCGACAAAGTTGAAAAATATTTCTAGGCATATTTTACACATAAAATTCATGAAAAACGCTTTTTTGATCACAAATGAACTTTATTATTTTAATTTTGATGACTTAATCAGATTTTTTTATGTTTTGTATTAATTTTTTATTGAAATTGCAAAAAAAAAAAAAAAAATACCATTGCAAGGGTATATTCATTTTGGTCACTTCTTCTTCTTCATGGTGATCACGTGCTCTGTAATCTGTTGTAGTGTGTCAAATTTGGGTAATTTCTTTGCCAGGAATTCGTTGATAACATGTTGATATCTTCAGTATCAAGTTGGAGATTGTATGTTGTATTGCCCTGCTGAACTCGGTTTACTCCTGCTGCCTCCTTGTTGAACAATGGTACGCTGTGCTACTCTGCTGAACTTGGTTTACTCAGCTTTCTGCGATGTCTTAGTTGTAGAATGGTTCCTTGATATTTGTATTACTTTGCTTAAGTTGGTTTTCAGTAGTTATTTCAAAGTTGGTTTGCATGCAGACTTACTCTCGGCTTGCTGTCGAAAGGGATTATCAAGTATAGCCCGTTTCAAGGCAGGGGGTAGTGGGTTCCAGTTACAAGCGGTTTTCTTCGCACTGGGTCGTGATCCGAGTGCCACGGAGAAAATCTGTGCCCAAGAAAGGGTGGTTCATGATCCCTGGTAGTACTAGCAGGGGAATTTTTACCTGTGAGTTCCCTACCCATACATCTACTTCGATCGCCTGCGTGATTTCTTTCCGGGATCCGTCTGCTAAGTTTATAGCAGTGCATTTTTGCTTCCAAACGTTCGTAGTGCCTACTTGCTGAGCTAGGGAGTTGCTGATGAAACTCCACGTAGCTCCTGTATCCAGAGTCGCATTCGTTAATCGTAACAGTGGCCATGATGTGACCCTTCTTGAACATGAGGCTACTTATGCTTGGGGTTGGTTTGGCGATTGCTTCGTTTGGTTCCCGGTCAAACGACGGAGCCTGGCATTTCCCAATCGTCAGCAAAAACCGATGGTTCGGACGTTCCGTTTTCCGCAGTCCCAGCAGAATAGAGTACGTTGATTGATACACTGCTTCGCAAAGTGACCATGTTCGCTGCAATTCCACTGATACTTTTGCTAAATGACAGATGTGGGAACCATTCACATCATTCTCTGGTAAGGATGGCAGGCTTGTTGCCATTCCTGTTTCGGCTGGTGCCCGCTCTTGGTCCACTGGTGAATTGTTGAGCGTAATTTTCGAATGCATGTGATATGGTTGTTTCTTTGATTTTCGACCACGCAGGGTCTCAAAGTTCACTATTAACTGAGTTTATTCATTTAAATCCTGGAAATCCATGCAGCGGGTATATAATTGATACCCAGAATGGAGGTTATCGAAGATGCGTTGTAACTCCTGGTATGTTATATAATTGGCTCTCTTTATCATGACGCGCAATTCTATAACATAATGCTTGAACGATTCTCCAGGGCATTGTCTTCGAATGAGAATTGCGGCTTCTAGCTTTTCGAAATATCTCGGAGGCAAGTAAAAGTTCAGAAATCCTTGCTTAAAGATACCCCATGATGAATATAGCAAGCCGATGGTTTGCGATCATCCTTTAGCGCGTCCACAAAATATTATTGGCATCCCGGTGGGTTATTATTCCTTGTTGATTCATAGCGTTTGTGGTGAACATGGGTACTGGCAGTGCTTTCCCATCCAGGTGGGTAATTATTCCGTGTTGATTCATAGCGTTTGTGGCGAACATGGGTACTGGCAGTGCCTTCCCTTCCAAGTCCTGGTTCTGGCATGGAAACTTCAGCTGAGTTATCTTATAGATACGCCTGGCTGGTGATATCGAACGTGAACGGGGCTTTATATGCAAATTCTTGTCTCTTTTTGCCATCTATCTATAGCTCTGCTAGACGAGCATGCACCTCTGGTCGATGATCATGAGTCCAAACTCCGCAAAGAAATTCTCTAACTCCTCTTTACGTCGGTAGGTAAGTAGTGATGGCAAAATTAATCATATTAATTTTAATCGACTATCGATTAATCGATTAAATATAATCGATTAAAGGCATTCGATCAATTGAATCAATACTCGATTCTTCGATTAAATAATCGCTTGGATGAGTAAATTTCAGCGCGAAGTGAACTTGACAACACAATATTTTAATTGCGAATTAAAAGTGAAATATCAAAGAAGCTAACTTCGGCTCTGCCGAAGTTTGTATACCCTTGCAGCAAAATAATTGGTATAAATGTTTAACAAAATCAAAAAAAAAACAAAAATGAAGAAAAAATACATCTAAAAATTTTCACTTCTTCACCAAGAATCAAACCACCAAATACCGAGCCCATCGTGCCACCGGTCTCTACATACTACGCTACCGCGCTAGTTACCGATAACGGTAATATTCTACCCCCACCTAAACCATTTCGTGAAACGCCCATGTCCCACTAATGTCAATCAACCCAGACATAACTGTTGCAACACCATCCAGAACTACTGGAATCAACAACCGGCGGAATGGCGATACAGCAGGTTTCACATACAGGGAATATTACACATAATCCACATATACATACATAATATTTTCCTGGTACTAACCAAAAGCCTCTGCGTAGGCAACATAGTATAAGAATATGAGAATATGCCGATTCAGCAGATTCTCGCATACTAACCCAGAGCCTCTGCGAAGGTTCCATATAACTAAACGAAATGAAATAAACTCACTTGATAATTTAGACACAAGGGAATCAGACGTGCGTTGACTTTTATTTAAAACTTAAACCACAATTGGATAAACACCATACTGGAAATCAAATTATAATTGGACAATCCCTATACTTCCAAGGGATCCTATACTTCCACAATCAATGACATAACTGGCGCAGCTCGGTACTCGGACAATACGATGCCTTTAAGACTTGCAATATTTGTAACAATGCAAGGATACAAGTAAGTACCCAATGGCAGTGAGAAAAAAATGGTGAAAATGAACAAAAATCATTTAGTGACAAAAAAAAAAAAGAAAAAGAAAAATGTATTAACAAAATGGAAATGAAGACAAAAGATCATTTTAGTAACAAAAAAAAAAAAAAATAAAATAAAGAAAAAGGAAAATATATTAACAAATTTGTAAAGTGTCAGTTACTTCTAAATAGTGTACATGTATCGAAGTTAGTATTCTAAGTATCGATTGTCAGTAGTTTAAGTTCGATTGTTAGTATTAAGTTAAGTCTAGAAAATATCGATATGCGGCCTAAGGCCACACTGGAGAATGTCTCCTTCTTCTTCCGGCAACATTACCCAAAAGCAGACGCATGAGCTGCTCAACTCTAGAAATAAATCTGTTGCCATCGATATTAAATATTCTATCTTTCAGAAAATAAATAGGATATTACAACTCAGAAGTGGGATGACTACCCGAAAAGACACATATTTCGGTACAAGGCAGGCCACCCGCTCCACATCCAAGGTGGCCGCCTCCACGCCCGCCGCTGACACTGACGCCACTGCCATGTCCACTACGGTGCCTGCTGCTGCGGTGCCGGTTGCCATGGTGCCCGCCGCCGATGTCGTACCCACCGCTGTGCCTGCCGCTGCAGTACATGAGCCCGCTGCGGTACATGTGGCCGCCGTGCCAACCACTGCTGTACCCGCCGCAGCATCCTCTGCTGTGTCCGCCGCCGCCGTATCCACTGCTGTGCCCGCCGCATCCTCTGCTGTGCCCGCATTTACCTCTGCTGTGCCCGCATTAACCTCTGCCGTGCCCGCCGCATCCTCCGCGGTGCCCGCCGCATCCTCTGCTGTGCCCGCCGCTGCCGCATTTACCTCTGCTGTGCCCGCCGCATCCTCTGCCGTGCCCGCATTCACCTCTACTGTGCCCGCCGCATCCTCTGCTGTGCCCGCATTCACCTCTGCCGTGCCCGCATTCACCTCTACTGTGCCCGCCGCATCCTCTGCGGCGGTATCGGTGCACAGCTATGGAGAACTGAAAGCAATCCTCCTCCGTGAGTTTGGACGCTCCCGCAGTGTGGAAGAAGTGTACCACGCTCTGCGTAGCCGGCGCATTAAGGCAGGGGAAGGATGCTTGAGGTTCGCAATCGAGATGCAGGAGATTGCCATGAATGCTCCGATTCCGGAGAACGAGTTGGTCGACATGATCATCGATGGACTGCGGGACAACTCTACTCGAGTCGGCATGCTGTACTCGGCTCGCACGGTGGTCGAACTGAAGCCCCTACTGGAACGTTACGAGCGCTTCCGTATGCAGGGGGCCGCCACCAGGCAAGCCCTCAGTGTGAAGGTGCAACCAACAACAACTGCCTCGTCGTCTGGGAACAAATTCTCAGGCACTGCCTCAAGTGAAACCAGATGTTACAACTGCTCTGGATGGGGGCATTATAAAAGCCAATGCCCGAAGCCGATCAGACCGCCGAACTCCTGCTTCAAGTGTGGTGTGGTGGGCCACATCTATAAAAACTGCCCGCATCGGATGGGAACTGCCGCCGCCGCCACTGCCGCCACCACTGTCGCCACCACTGCCGCCACTACTGCTGCTGCCGCTCCTGATGATGTAGGAAGTAGATTAAATCATCTACAACTGGTGAGTGTTGTTTTTGTTTGTGATGAAGTGCAAGATAGGAAATTTATAAATATGTTTTCCCTTCTCGACTCGGGCAGTCCGAAGAGTTTTATCCGTGAATCTGAAGTCCCTCTCAACTGCCGTCTTAGTCCCAGTAAATTGAACTGCCGTGGTTTAGGAAATAGCCAGCTTTGGTCTTTAGGCCAAGTACAGTGTAGTGTTCACTTCCGCGGTACGGAGACCATACATATTTTTGAAGTTTTGCCGAACAAAGCAACCGAACTGCCGATGATTATAGGCAGAGATCTCTTGTATAAAATTAATGTTAGACTTTGTAAACTAAAAGAAATCAAATATGAAAAGGAATCTATGTTACTTATGAATAAACCCACTGAATGTAGAAATATGAAACTCACTGATGTTCTGAAGTCCTTTGACATATTGAGAGAAGAGAGAGTGATACTGCCGTATGATAGAAATGAGATTGTATCTGCCGAATTGTTGTCCGATTCTCCCCTTCCGAAAACTTCTGCAGTACCTCCGGAAACACTGGATGATGCACTTATGGCTATAAATGCTATTGAGGTCCCTGCTGTCAATGATTTAGAGTTTGATATAGAGTCCACTTTACGGGAAGAGCAAGCCGCACACTTAAGGTCTATTATTTCCACTGCATATGTACAGGTTGCCCCTGAGTTAGTCAAGCCCGTGAATTATGAGATGAAAATAGAACTGACGAGCCAAACTCCCATTTTCTGCCGTCCCCGCCGTCTGTCGCACCACGAACGCACGGAGGTGCGGGAGATCTGTGATGATCTCTTGAAAGCTGGCATTATTCGCCACAGTAGTTCCCCTTACGCTGCCGCGATTGTCCCAGTACGTAAAAAGGACAACACCCTGAGGATGTGTGTAGATTACCGCCCGTTGAACAAACTGACTATTCGGGATCATTTTCCGATCCCCCTGTTAGACGATTGCATCGAACATTTGGGTGGTAAATCATTCTTCACTGTCTTGGATTTGAAGAATGGATTCCACCATGTGAAAATGCATCCCGATTCAATCAAGTATACCGCCTTTGTAACGCCTGATGGCCAATTTGAATATGTACACATGCCCTTCGGACTCTGTAATGGCCCTTCCGTGTTCGCTAGATTTGTTTATTTTGTCCTTAAGAAATTTATAAACCAAGGTCAACTAGTAATATACATGGATGACATCCTGGTTGCATCGCATGATTTCGAGACCCATCTGGAGATACTGAAGGAAATACTGTATACATTAAGAGTGAATGGGCTATGCCTCAAGCTGGCCAAATGCCGTTTTGCGTATAGGGAATTAGAATACTTGGGTTACTTAGCCAATTCTGCCGGTATTACGCCTAAACCAGCTCATCTTCAGGCGATACGAGACTTACCCATTCCAAGGAATAGCAAGGAATTAGAGCGCTGCTTAGGTCTATTCTCATACTTCCGCCGATTTGTACTTGGTTTCGCCAAGATTGCGTATCCGATGTCCCGATTGTTAAGAAAGAATACCCCTTACGTCTTCTCCGAGGAATGCCTCGAATCCTTCCGAACCCTGAAGTTGAAACTGATGGAATCACCCGTGTTATCGATCTACAACCCGAAGTCTGAAACAGAATTACACTGTGACGCTAGCTCAACTGGTTTCGGAGCAGTGCTCCTCCAGAAACAAACCGACGGTAAATTGGGTAGTGTTCTACTTCTCTAAGATAGCCTTCGCTGCCGTTATGAACTGGAGACGTTAGCTATCGTGTATGCCTTGAAACGTTTTGAGACGTACCTTAAGTTTATTCCGTTCAAAATCGTGACAGATTGTAATTCCCTGGCGCTGACACTGAGAAATGGTGGGCATTCCGCGAAAATTGCCCGCTGGGCCCTGCTGTTAGAAAATTACAATTACACAATTGTACACCGCTCGGGGGTTAGCATGCCCCATGCTGATGCTTTAAGTAGAATAGAAACCGCCGCATACGTTGATGATTTAAACCTCGACTTCCAACTGCAGTTGACTCAGAACCGTGACCCTGAGATTGTAAAACTCCGAGATGATTTAGAGAAACATGAAATAGCAGATTTCGAGCTGCGTGACGGAGTAGTGTTGTAGTGAATTCACATGTCGGTTTTAAATGACTTCAGCACAGCTTGTAACATTCTGTTGCAAGCAGGAAATAATAGTAATAAGTTTATATATAAGAACAATTGTATGTATGTACGCAAACTTGCATGCATACATTTCGTTCTGTATATAAGCTTACGCAAACGAATTGTGCTGGCACGCCAGCCCAATTATGCTGAGCTTGCAATTCGATCATGTGAGTTCACTCGCGCGCCTCACCCCTCTTATTTTGTAGCTGCCAACAAGCAGCATAAGTTAAAAGACAATATGAATCAATCGAAATAAAGTAACACCAGAGCACAGACGTGCCAACGACCAAATCGAAATAACTCATTACATGGCGACCGTGACAGGACAGTCACCTTGCAGAACCCTTTGATTGGAATTGTGTGTGAAATGTGGAAACAACAAAAGTGCCCGATTATACAATAAAAAAAAAAAAGAATTTTTTTATTCGACTGAGATAATCTGCATTTGCTCAGTACAGTCGTACCTCGCATCGTTTAGCACACACTCGCTAACCAATTTCCCAACAACAAAATATGTTCACATACATACTGCCAAGTGAATGGCCAATACAGAAGTTACATTTGAAAGTGCTGCTCCTGTCGAGCAAAGGGATGCACCCACACTAGAAGAGGCTCTAGTGGTGTATCCAAACGATGGACCACGCCCACTCACCATTGCTGAGTACCGGGCTCGAACACAAATAAATAAATCTACGCAAAGAAGGAAGAAGCGGGGCGGAAAAAGAATCGCCCTCCTGCGCCAGAGACGATTGGTGCAGGATATGTTGAAAACCACAACATTGCCTGAGGAAGACCGACAACTCTACCAAGAGAGTCTAAAGAATCTTGAAGAAGAACTTTGCCGTGGTGCAAAGTAACGCAAATCGGATTTCCGATATTGCCACTAATTTTAAAAATTTATCATTCATTCACTCATTTAAAAAAAATTTTTTCTTTACTATGTTTATATAACAAATCATCTCAATCATTTAATTTTAATTAAACCCTCAAGTCGATGCGTGCAAACGCTGCTTGAAAAACACTAACAAATTGATAGGCTATTACTAACACATGTGGTTGGGAGTATCCATTGTAAAAATTTTTAATGAAATGTAAACCTGAATTGTGAGCCAACCACATGCACTATCCCTTCTACTTTCCACGTCTCTGTCGCTGCTACTAGCAGTTGAATATATATATATTTTTTCATATATGCAATGCAATGAATTATTTAATCAATTAATTTTTTTTTCATGATCTATTGATCACTTTTAGTGGATATCACTAATTGATATCACACTCTTTTTTTATATATAAAAATATTTAATGTAATTTCTAATTACATTCCTTTAAAAAAAAAAAAATTAAAAATATTTAATTCGATGAAATTTCAAAAAAAAATTTTCTTTATTTTTATTATGTATACGTTTTAGGTATGAGCGATTTTTGGGTATGATTAGCGTCTCATAACTTTTTATGGATAATTTTGAAAAGAAGGTAGATTTTCGAAAAATTTTAAACATATTGATTACAGACGAAATATCGAATTTCTTCAAATTAGCTTCCCTAAAACCCAAAATGGGTTTAATTGACACGAAAACAGTGGATTCCACTGCCAATGTGATCAATAGAGTAGAAGTAGAACAACAAAGTCTTACAACTGTTACGATTTTACTGATCGTAATAATAATAATAATGAGCATGAACATGCTAATTAAAGTTTACGGAATGCACAATAGGTGCTTAAAAAAGAAGTATTTGAGCAAGGCAAATGATCTAGATAGAGTCTAGATAAACAAAAAAAAAAAAAGAGAAGAAGAAAAAGTTTTTGTTTTTTAAAAAAAAAAGGAAAGGAAAAATGTCGTTAGACGAATATTTTGCGAAAATTAGAGATAGGAACCCAAATATAGAAAGCGATCTACTAGAGGTTTTTAAGAGCGAACAAAGTAGCTCACCTCAACGCGCGATGGATCTGGCTACTATAAACATAACATACCTGGATATAACGGGAGAAGTATTCCCAATCCAAGGAAACAGCAGAGTAGCCATGTGCTTCATCCTCACTGTACCTAGCATATGCTGTTATACAAACGCAGCGGGTACTTTTTGCTTTTATTTAATGGATGAAGCACAACATTAAATCACAAACAAAAAAAAAAAACATTCAGTAGCAACACCTTGCTACACACACTCCATGACAATGACTACTAAATAAACCAAAATTACAAATAATTGACGGAAGATGCAGAAGAGGCAAGCCCTGTTCCGCACTTCCGTCAGGGGCAACAGCCCCCAACCAGCCAAAACATACACTTGCGTTAACGTAATAGTACTTCCAACAACAATGTCGTCCGATTTTGATCCCAGATCAAAAAATTCATAAAGGAATTTCCGTTAGAAGTACAATCTCCAAGAATGAAATTTTTTTTTTCCTCTTCTCAATTAAGATAATAAATAATAAATTGTCTGAAAAGGTACCCAAATCGTCCAAATAAGCTGTACTAACATAAAAATTTGAGATAAAACAACTCCCAGTTGCATATGCTTCACGCTGAAAGCAACAAATCAACAATAGTTAGCAGCTATTCAATGAGTTTTAAAATCACTTTCGACCATATATTTATGGTCAACACTTCACTACTAAATAATTTCTGTTGGAAAAGACAATTTCGTGGCAGATGCCCTATCTCGGATCACAATAACCGAGTTAACCCTTTCAGGACTGAATTAAAATGGAAAGACTAAAAAAATATTTGATTGCATAATACGATTAATATGGCCACAAATATTGACCAAAATCAATATTTTAGTCCTACGTATCCTGGTTCGTCCTCACCGAAATGTTGCCTATAGGCAACATTGGTCCTGAGTAGTACATGTTTAAAATAATACGTATACGTAATTGATGAATTAATATTGTATTTATTTCACTCTTACATTCATAATATTTTAATACGTTTAAACTCAAGACATTTTTTCTAAGACTCTTTGGTCTTCTGATATAATATTATATATTTATTACTTAAACTTATGTGTGGTATGACACAAAACAATTCTTTTTAGGATTTGAGCAAAGGTAAACGTCACACTTGGAACACTTTGAACGTGGGTATCCTGTTTTGCACAGTCTGCACCTGCCTTTTGAACCCCATTGAATCCAATGTTCGATTTTGTCGTATCTTATTTCCTTAGGTTTTTCCATAACATAACTTCTTTTAGATGTTGGAGTTGATAAAATTGATAAAGCGGGGGAAGATGGTGCTGGAGATGAATCGCGCGAGTCAATATTGAGCACAAGTTGTGCTGGACGACCCCTTTTTCGAGATTGAATTTGCATACTAGATCGAAGAAGTTCATTTGCAATATCCAGTTGAAATTGTATTAAAGGCATATGACGCGTGTTATCTTTGGTACAGTTCAAATCTCTTCGATACAGAAGCCAACTATTTACCACCGCCATATTTATACACCAAAATACAATGCGCATATACCACTTTTTGGAGCGGTGATTAATTTTATAAAGTTCTAATAACATGTCTGAAAGATCAACCCCGCCCATATGCTTATTGTAGCATTCTACAATAGCAGGACGAGGCACTTGTACATTTTTTCTCTCCTTCCGGCACCAGCGGGTGCATTCTGTGACAGGTTGGTCGCCAATATAATTTGAAATTAATTGCACACTTTTGTTGTCATACCAGCGGCAAGCAATTAATTTTAGCGAGGTTTCTACTTTCAAATCATAGGATCCTCGACCTTCTTTCGCAAGTTCCTTTTCAGTCTTAAGCACACAATTCTTAAGGCGGTTTGGGCGAATCGTTCCGGCTGCCAGGATACCTTTTTCTTTTAAAGCAATCATAAGACTTACGGAAGTGAACCAGTTATCAAAGAAGAGTTTAAAGTTTTGATCTTGGGGCACATTTGATGCCAAATGAAGAACTATATCCGATGATATTCCAAGCCCAAAAGAATCACAAGTTCCTTCACCAATATAAAGGCAAAAATCATAAATAAGACCAGATACTCCAGCTCTTGAAAACATTTTAAAGCCCCACTTGTGTGGTTTTTTAGGAAGATATTGTTTCAAGCTATGTTGACCTTTAAATGAAATTATTTGTTCGTCAATGCTTTGATACTCCTCTTGCTCCAATTTGTTGCAAACTGCTTTTATTCTTGAAAGCAACGGTCGTACTTTATATAACTTGTCGTAGTCATCTGAACCTTTTGGGGGTTGTTTTAGGTTATCATTCAGATGAAAATTTGCTTTAATTTTTTCAAATCTGATTCGACTCATCGAATCGGCAACAGCTGACAGTCTAAACTTTGATGACCAGGCCATGCGGCAGACAGGTATTTTTACCACTCCCAAATATAGCAAAATGCCTATAAAACGTTTAATTTCACTGACACTGCACTTGAGTTCGACTCCATTACTTTGTAAGGCATATGCGTTTGTTTCTGAGCAGATTTTATCCAAAATTTCATCATCGAAATATACAGAGAAATACGAAATTGGTTCCTTTGTTTCTCCAGATTTTTCGAATCCTTTCCAATAGCTAATTGGTTCAATTAAAGTTGAAGTATTTTTTCTCCATTAAGAGTATCTTGATTTACTTTTTCGATAATTTGCTGCACCGTTTCAGAACTGGTTTCGTTCTTACTACATTCCAATTGACTAATATTCAACAGTGCGCCTTCGAGACTTTCACCTTTGGTAATAGCATCTTGTACAGATTCTTCAATAAAATCTTCCAAAGTCTTTTGAGTTTCGGTATTCTCTTCATTTTCTTCATTATTTTCGTCATCGTCAGAATATCCCAATTAAATTGGCAAATATTTTCGATTTCCAACTGTGTTAAGCCTTTGGGTCGCATATCTAGCAGAGCAGAAACATTTTTAAATTTTGTATACCATTCGGGACCAATGTTGCCTATAGGCAACATTGTCTTTGGAAAATCAAAGACAAAACTCAACAATTTTGATAACCAAATTAATTCGTAATCTGTAAACTTACCTGATTTGTACATAAAAGTTCACTTTTGAAGTATTTATATTTAATATTATACGCGCAATTTAATTAAATAATAAAGCACTTTTTCTTCGAAATCAGCACCACGTGTACACTTCACAACAACTAAGAACACATTATTTCAAACGTAGCTTTGTAAATGCAGATCTACTCATAGAAGATCAGCTGATTAGATGAACAAAAAACATAACGGGAAAAAAAGCTTCGCAACATGCTTTTTGGCACATGAAGTTAATGTTGCCTATAGGCAACAGTGGACCTGAAAGGGTTAAAAGACATTCAAAATAAAGTCCTGAAAGTCACTACCAGGCAACAGTACAGACAAAATAAATCCTGCGCAGGAAAAGAAAAAGAGACTTTGCCAAGGCAAAGTACTCCAAATGCTTCTATGCCCAACGTTTACCAAGTTATAAATAATGACGAGGTACGAAAAGTAGTGGCCTTGCATATAACAAATAAACTGTGTTACTTGAAACACGGAAATAAAGTTATTGCAAGAATCGATATTGGCGACCTATATACTAATGAAAAACTTGACTTAGGTCAGTTCTTTCAAAGGCTTGAAAAGCAAGCCGGTATATTAAAAATAAGCCATATCAAAACGGCACCGTGGGAAAAGATCTTTGAATTTATTTCAATAGATACTTTTAAAGAAATGGGCAATGATAAATTGAAATCATTAAGAGTAGCGCTACTCAACCCGGTGACCATAATAAGAAATGAAAAAGAAAAAGAAGCAATTTTGTCTGAAAATCATGATGATCCAATACAAGGTGGTCATAATGGCATAACAAAAACTTTAATAAAAATAAAAAGACACTACTATTGGAAAAATATGACGCGTCAAATAAAAGAGTACATACGTAGTTGTCCAAAATGCCAAAAGTCGAAAACGACAAAACATACAAAGACCCCACTAACAATAACAGAAACGCCCATGAGTGCCTTTGACAGAGTAATAGTGGATACTATAGGTCCACTACCGAAATCTGAAAACGGTAACGAATACGCAGTAACCCTGATCTGTGACCTAACAAAGTATTTGGTAGCCATCCCTGTTCAAAATAAGAACGCTAATACCATTGCGAAAGCAATATTTGAATTTTTTATATTAAAGTACGGTCCAATGAAGACGTTCATTTCGGACATGGGCACTGAATATAAAAATTCAATAATAAGCGATCTGTGCAAATATCTAAAAATAGACAACATAACGTCTACTGCACATCACCACCAAACCGTGGGAACAGTGGAAAGAAGTCATAGAACTTTTAATGAATACATCCGATCATATATATCAGTTGATAAAACTGACTGGGATGTTTGGCTCCAATATTTTACATATTGTTTTAACACGACCCCCTCTATGGCACATGGTTATTGTCCATATGAGTTAGTTTTTGGCAAACAAAGCAATTTGCCAAAACAATTTAATTCTATAACTAATATTAATCCATTATATAATGTAGATGATTACGCTAGAGAAGCTAAGTTTAGATTAGAGCAAGCCTATAAAAGGGCAAGGCTTATGCTAGAAGAGCATAAGGTAAAGAATAAGGAATTATACGATAAGAACATAAACAACTTTAAAATAAAAATAGGAGATAAGGTTCTTGTTAAGAATGAAACGGGCCATAAGTTAGAATCTAAGTATCTAGGCCCATATAGAGTAGAAGCAATAGAAGATAAGGATAATATTTTAATAAGAGATAAAAGAAATAAAGCACAAAGAGTGCATAAGGATAGGTTAAAAATTTTTAAATAACAAACAGAAAAATTTTTCTCTAGTATTTACAAAATCTAAAGTGTATACATTGAAAATAAGGAAAGTTATTTGCATATACATATACAAATTTTTATTTTTATATATATAAATGAAAGGATCGAAAAAAAAAAAAAAATTTTTATTTTAAAACTTTGCAAAAAAAAAAAAAAAAAAAAAAAAAAAAAAAAATGCATACATGTAAGGGAAAAATATATATATTCATTGACGGACGTCAAATTTTTTTTTTTAAATAACACGAATTACTTTATAAAGTCATTTACTTTATATACACATATATAATAACTTCACTAGATTACGTTATTCTTTAAAAAGGGGAGGTGTAGTGAATTCACATGTCGGTTTTAAATGACTTCAGCACAGCTTGTAACATTCTGTTGCAAGCAGGAAATAATAGTAATAAGTTTATATATAAGAACAATTGTATGTATGTACGCAAACTTGCATGCATACATTTCGTTCTGTATATAAGCTTACGCAAACGAATTGTGCTGGCACGCCAGCCCAATTATGCTGAGCTTGCAATTCGATCATGTGAGTTCACTCGCGCGCCTCACCCCTCTTATTTTGTAGCTGCCAACAAGCAGCATAAGTTAAAAGACAATATGAATCAATCGAAATAAAGTAACACCAGAGCACAGACGTGCCAACGACCAAATCGAAATAACTCATTACAGTGTACCATCTGTCCCCGACGAGTGTACCCCAACTTTATGTCCCTTCCGAAATGATAAATCATGTCATACGAATAGTGCATGAGAAGCTTGGCCATATGGCCACTGAGAAGTGTTGTGCAGAAATCAAGAAGCACTACTGGTTTCCGTGTATGAAGTCTTACGTCAATAATTATATTAAAAACTGCCTCAAGTGTATTTATTATTCCGCTTCCGCTCAAGATAACCGTGTCACGCTACACAGTATTCCGAAAGTGCCCCTGCCGTTTGATACCATTCATGTTGATCATCTAGGTCCCCTTCCGTCCATACGTTCTAAGAAAAAATATCTCCTGGTTGTCATTGACGCTTTCACTAAATTTGTGAAGCTGTACCCTGCCGCCACTACTAATTCGCGTGAAGTATGTCAGACGTTAAAATCTCAGTATTTCGCGAATTATAGTAGACCCCGACGAATTATCAGTGACCGCGGTACCTGTTTCACTTCTTCCGAATTCGCAGAATTTCTAAGTGCCAATAATATAATTCACGTGCTGAATGCCACTGCCTCACCCCGGGCCAACGGCCAAGTCGAGCGAGTGAACCGTGTCTTGGGCCCTATGTTAGGTAAACTGACGGAACCGTTGGACCACGCGGATTGGGTCCAACAACTGCCGACCATAGAGTTTGCATTGAATAACTCTGTCCATTCCACAACAAAATTTGCCGCTTCCGTACTCCTATTTGGGGTGGAACAACGAGGTGTCGTAGTAGATGAACTAACCGAACGGTTAGGTGAGAGGACGGCAGAGGTAGATGCCTCAGAGGTAGACGTCCGGAGATTAGCCTTCCGTAACATTGTCAAGTCTCAAGAATATAATGCTGAGTATTACGCGAAGCGTCACCCCCCTGCTGTTAGTTTTGACGAAGGGGATTTCGTTGTTATTAAGAATGTAGATACTTCGGCAGGTACAAACAAAAAACTTATCAGACGGTATCGCGGCCCATACGTTGTTCATAAAAAACTTCCGAATGACCGATATGTTATCCGAGATGTGGAAGGTTTCCAGATCACCCAACTGCCGTATGACGGGGTACTCGAAGCCTCCAAATTAAAGTTATGGGCAGCCCCCGATCAAGATTGCACTTCAGATATCCAAACAAAGGCGACACCAGCCACTTAATGTTATTATTTTCCCCTTCCGACAGTAACTAGAATCGAGGTCGATTCCTTGTCAGGACGGCCGAGTTGTAAAGTGTCAGTTACTTCTAAATAGTGTACATGTATCGAAGTTAGTATTCTAAGTATCGATTGTCAGTAGTTTAAGTTCGATTGTTAGTATTAAGTTAAGTCTAGAAAATATCGATATGCGGCCTAAGGCCACACTGGAGAATGTCTCCTTCTTCTTCCGGCAACGTTACCCAAAAGCAGACGCATGAGCTGCTCAACTCTAGAAATAAATCTGTTGCCATCGATATTAAATATTCTATCTTTCAGAAAATAAATAGGATATTACAAATTGAAACAAAATGAAAACAAGAATCATTTTAGTGTCAAAAAAAAAAAAATAATAATAATAAGGAAAAAATATTAACAAACACAAATGAAAGAATTAATACCAAATGCTAATAATATATATATATATCTATTGACAAGTAAAATCACAAGAATTTCAAATCTTGATAATTAAAATGTGCAACAACAAATCACTTATGTATGTGCCACGGACATCAAACGCTGATCACCGTCGGCACATACAAGAACAATATAGTATATGAATGTGTAAAAAAAGAAAAAGAATAATGAAGATGAATAATTTGTGCAATACAAAAATGGTTTATGTACTCATTGCGGCGTCAATCGCTGATCACTGCTAGTGAGTACATAAGCTATATAAAAAAAATTTTTTCAATAAATTAAAAAATATAAATATATAATGAAGGTGTTGTGCAACATGAAAATTATTTATGTATTGGAACGCGGCGTCAATCGCTGATCACCGCTAGTACATACATAAATATATATATATATATATATATATATATATATATATATAAAAAGAAAAGAAAATTATTTATGCATTGGAACGCGGCGTCAATCGCTGATCACCGTTAGTACATACATAAATATATATATAAACTAGAAAACCCGGCAAACGTTGTTTTGCTATATAAATAATTTTATAGTTATTTTATAACCTAGTTGACCCAGCAAACGTTGTTTTGCCATATAAATAATTTTCTAGTAATTTCTAGTTATATATCATTATTAAACAATTACGACGCTTACACTATTAAACAATATTAATCTCTTAATGCTATAGCGTGAACAATATTTTTTGTTAGTCCATCTTCAGGTAACACAAACAAACTGTATGGTTTACCCACTCGAGAGCATGCCACGTATAATTTTCCGTGTGAAAAACATGGTGTTCTCAAATCTAATCCACAAACAGACATCGTTTGACCTTGGGATTTGTTGATTGTCATTGCAAATGCCAATCTAATCGGAAACTGAATACGTTTGAATTGAATTGGCACATCTGTAGGTATAAAAGGAATCCGTGGTATGAGTATATTTTCACCTCTGAACTTGCCATTTAAAATCCTGGCTTCGATCACATTTTTCGTTAATTTTTGAATGACTAATCGCGTACCGTTGCACAGCCGGGGCGGGTTCAAATTACGAAGCAAGATAATTGGAGATCCAACCTTTAATTGTAAATTATGCGGTGGCATGCCAGGCAAATCCAGTGAGTTCAAAAACTCTGTGGGAAAATTTACTTCTTCGCTTTCGTCGCAAACTGTATCAATAGATTTATATGATACCAAGTTCCCTGGCAACAACATCTGAAGATACAAATGTGCGTGTGTGGCAAGTGTGCTTCCAGAATCCTCGCCGCCCATAAAGTAAATTTGTAAGAATTTATGTGATTCGTTTGGCATTGGCAGCAGTGAGCCCATTTTATGATAAACTTGTCCTCTGATTTTGAATGCAGAAATGGATTGTTGACCATTTGTATTAGTATTTCGAACTATTTCTGTTGCTCCGAACAATGTCATTTGAAAGCATGAATTGAATCTTGGAATTGACTTCAGGAACACGTCAGAATCTAGATCCGTGCCGATAAGTAAGCCGTTCAATGGTTCAGGTTGTGTTTCAATTTCAGGTAGTTACACTTTTCCTGACGCGCACACATCCCCGCTAGCTCATTTTTGAATTTCAGAGCATGACAATGCGGACATTCCTTGTCCATAGCACCAATTACCACTTTTGAATGACCATAATTATCAATATCGGGATCATACTGGATTGCTAGACGCTGGAATGAATCAGATATAAGTGCTCGATGTACCTGTTGTCGTTGTTGGTAATTTGTTCTTCGTCTATTGGCTGTCAAACGGCGTGATTGTCGTTGTTCTACTCTTCTGACTTCATTGCGTTCAGCTCGTGCATCTTCTGGCTCTTCTTGATGCAATTGCGCCATTCTGACACGTGCATCAGTATTTTGTTGCTGGATTTGTACTTCTGCTCTTTCGGATCTGCTATTTCGCAAGTACCGAGCGTTACTTGTACTGCGGCTCAAATCAGCCCCTTTGCGTTTTCTTGGCATTGCTTATTGTACAAAACATGCATAAATAATAACCTATTTCACCCGGCAAACGTTGTTTTGGCATATAAATAATTTCCTAGCTTACTTAGTATAAGTATGTATGTATGTATGTTAGAATGTGTATATTTTGTATGTATGTAAGAATGTGGTAGGGAGTGAGAAAGAAAGGGGATGAAAAATAGATGTTGGCCGATTCTCATAAAAACCGGATAAGCACAAAAAATTTCATCAAAATCCGTCAAGCCGTTTCGGAGGAGTATGACTTCGAAAACTGTGACACGAGAATTTTATATATATAAGATATATATATGTATAACACAAAAAGAAAAAAAGAAAAGAAAAAACGAAATTCACAAAGATATTTGCAACACGAAAATCATTTACATATCTACTCAAACGCGGACATAAATCGCTGATCACCGCTGGCTTGAACAAGAATGATAATATATACATATATTTAAAAAAAAAACAAATTTTTACACACAAATAAGAAAAAATATTTTACATAAATAAATGACATATATTCATATATATATATATTTTTTTTTTTTTATTAATTAATATTTTATTTGCAATCTGCCTTAGACTAGGCAATAAAGAAATTGACTAAATATGAGTAATAATAGCCGGATGGTTTAAGCTCCAGTGAACTCAATCCATATATCTATGTATATATTTACTGTAGTGAATTCACATGTCGGTTTTAAATGACTTCAGCACAGCTTGTAACATTCTGTTGCAAGCAGGAAATAATAGTAATAAGTTTATATATAAGAACAATTGTATGTATGTACGCAAACTTGCATGCATACATTTCGTTCTGTATATAAGCTTACGCAAACGAATTGTGCTGGCAAGCGAGCCCAATTATGCTGAGCTTGCAATTCGATCATGTGAGTTCACTCTCGCGTCTCACCCCTCTTATTTTGTAGCTGCCAACAAGCAGCATAAGTTAAAATACAATATGAATCAATCTAAATAAAGTAACACCAAAGCACAGACGTGCCAATGAACAAATCGGAATAAACTCATTTCATGGCGACCGTGACAGGACACGATAGTCACTTATTTGCTAAAATATAAAACTATGGATAACTTAACATTGGAAGTTCGTCGGGTCGAGGAATACCCAAAGAATACTTGGATCTTGCTGGCAGGAATACCCAAAGAATACTTGGATTTGGCTGGACAGAAGCTCTTTTTGTGAGGCGACATTTTATTATTATTAATAACAAATATAAAACCTGGTCCGAAAAAGTGCATATCCACTTCAAAAAAAAAAAAAAATAAAACACGATTACGATTCCAAGCTTCATGACCGACCGGCAAACTGAGGAAGTTACATTTGAAAGTGCTGCTCCTGTCGAGCAAAGGGATGCACCCACACTAGAAGAGGCTCTAGTGGTGTATCCAACCGATGGACCGCGCCCACTCACAATAGATGAGTACCGGGCCCGACAAAATAAAAGGCCAACGACTCTAAGAAGGAAGAAGCGGGGCGGAAAAATAACCGCCCTCCTGCGCCAGAGACGATTGGTGCAGGACATGTTGAAAACAACCACGATATCCGAGGAAGACCGACAGCTCTACACAGAGAGTCTACAGGAGATCAACCTCAAACTCCGCACTGGTGCGAAGTAACGCAAATCGGATTCCCGATTTTGCCTTTAATTTTAAACATTCATTCATGCAAAAAAAATTTTATTATGTTTATATAAAACAATCATCTAAATCATTTAAATTTAATTAAACCCTCAAGCCGATGCGTGCAAACGCTGCTTGAAAAATACTAACAAAAAAACTTAGGCTATTACTAACACATGTGGTTGGAGTATGAATTGTAAAATTTTTTATGAAATGTAAACTTGAATTGTGAGCCAACCACATGCCCTATCCCCCCTTCTAACTTCCACGTCTCTGTCACTGCTATAAGCAGTTGAACGTATAAATTCATTTCCGCATGTATGCGTATATAACGTAATGAGTAATTTTTAACTAATTAATTTTTCGATGATCTATTGATCACTTAAAGTGGATATCAATAACTGATATCACACTCCTTTTTCTTTTATATATATATATACTACTACAGTTTTTTTTTATGTTTATATGCAAATTTTAAGTAAATCCAATTACAGTCTTTAAAGTTCAATTTCTCTTTAGAAAATATTATTTCAAAATATGAAATGCAATGAAATAAAAAAAAAAATTAATAAAAAAAAAATATATATTTTCTATGTATACGCTTCAGACTTAGATTCTTTCAACTTTTATGGGTAGTTTAGAAAAAAGGTTAGATTTTGGAAAAATTTTAAATACAGTAATCATAAATGAAATATCAAATTTCTTTAAGGTAGCTTCCCCAGAACCAAAAATGGGTTTAATTGACACGAAAACGGTGGATTCCACTGCCAATGTGATCAATAGAGTAGAAGTAGAACAACAAGGGCTTACTACTGTTACGATTTTACTGATCGTAATAATAATAATAATGAGCGTAAACATGCTAATTAAAGTTTACGGAATGCACAATAGGTGCTTAAAAAAGAAGTATTTGAGCAAGGCAAATGATCTAGATAGAGTCTAGATAAACAAAAAAAAAAGAGAAGAAGAAAAAGTTTTTGTTTTTTTTTTTTAAAAAAAAAAAGGAAAGGAAAAATGTCGTTAGACGAATATTTTGCGAAAATTAGAGATAGGAACCCAAATATAGAAAGCGATTTACTAGAGGTTTTTAAGAGTGAACAAAGTAACTCACCTCAACGGGCATTAGATCTAGCTACTATTAATACAACATACCTTGATATAACGGAAGAAAATTTCCCAATCCAAGGAAATACCAGAGTAGCAATGTGCTTCATCCTCACTGTACCTAGCATTTGCTGTTATACAAACGCAGCAGGTACTTTTTGCTTTTACTTAATGGATGAAGCACAACATTAAACAAAAAAAAAAAAAAAACATTCAGTAGCAACAACTTGCTACAAACACTCCATGACAATGACGACTAAATAAACCCAAATTATAAATAACTGACGGAAGATGCAGAATAGGCAAGCCCTGTTCCGCACTTCCGTCAGGGGCAACAGCCACGATCAACCAGCTATACACTTGCAGTAACGCAATAGTACTTCTAATCTATTAAAATGTCGTCCGATTTTATTCCTCCTCGAATCGATAAGGGAACTTCCATGAGAAGTATAAACTTCAATTATGAAAATTTTTTTTTAAAAAGCAATAAATAATAAATTGTCTGAATATGTCCAAATAAACACGCGTGTAAAGCTGTACTTAAATAAAGATATGGAGATAAAACAACTCCTTGTTGAATATGCTTCACGCTCATTCACTAAAGGTGAAAGCAGTAAATTCAACATAAAAACAAAACATTTTCGACCACACATATATGGTCAACATTTCACTAATAGACGATGTTAATTTGAAAAGACAATTTCGTGGCAGATGCCCTATCTCGGATCACAATAACCGAGTTAAAAGACATTCAAAATAAAGTCCTGAAAGTCACTACCAGGCAACAGTACAGACAAAATAAATCCTGCGCAGGAAAAGAAAAAGAGACTTTGTTAAGGCAAAGTACTCCAAATGCTTCTATGCCCAACGTTTACCAAGTTATAAATAATGACGAGGTACGAAAAATAGTGGCCTTGCATATAACAAATAAACTGTGTTAATTGAAACACGGAAATAAAGTTATTGCAAGAATTGATATTGGCGACCTATATACTAATGAAAAACTTGACTTAGGTCAGTTCTTTCAAAGGCTTGAAAAGCAAGCCGGTATATTAAAAATAAGCCATATCAAAACGGCACCGTGGGAAAAGATCTTTGAATTTATTTCAATAGATACTTTTAAAGAAATGGGCAATGATATATTGAAATCATTAAGAGTAGCGCTACTCAACCCGGTGACCATAATAAGCAATGAAAAAGAAAAAGAAGCAATTTTGTCTGAAAATCATGATGATCCAATACAAGGTGGTCATAATGGCATAACAAAAACTTTAATAAAAATAAAAAGACACTACTATTGGAAAAATATGACGCGTCAAATAAAAGAGTACATACGTAGTTGTCCAAAATGCCAAAAGTCGAAAACGACAAAACATACAAAGACCCCACTAACAATAACAGAAACGCCTATGAGTGCCTTTGACAGAGTAATAGTGGATACTATAGGTCCACTACCGAAATCTGAAAACGGTAACGAATACGCAGTAACCCTGATCTGTGACCTAACAAAGTATTTGGTAGCCATCCCTGTTCAAAATAAGAACGCTAATACCATTGCGAAAGCAATATTTGAATTTTTTATATTAAAGTACGGTCCAATGAAGACGTTCATTTCGGACATGGGCACTGAATATAAAAATTCAATAATAAGCGATCTGTGCAAATATCTAAAAATAGACAACATAACGTCTACTGCACATCACCACCAAACCGTGGGAACAGTGGAAAGAAGTCATAGAACTTTCAATGAATACATCCGTTCATATATATCAGTCGATAAAACTGACTGGGATGTTTGGCTCCAATATTTTACATATTGCTGCAACACGACCCCCTCTATGGCACATGGTTATTGTCCATATGAGTTAGTTTTTGGCAAACTAAGCAATTTGCCAAAACAATTTAATTCTATAACTAATATTAATCCATTATATAATGTAGATGATTACGCTAGAGAAGCTAAGTTTAGATTAGAGCAAGCCTATAAAAGGGCAAGGCTTATGCTAGAAGAGCATAAGGTAAAGAATAAGGAATTATACGATAAGAACATAAACAACTTTGAAATAAAAATAGGAGATAAGGTTCTTGTTAAGAATGAAACGGGCCATAAGTTAGAATCTAAGTATCTAGGCCCATATAGAGTAGAAGCAATAGAAGATAAGGATAATATTTTAATAAGAGATAAAAGAAATAAAGCACAAAGAGTGCATAAGGATAGGTTAAAAATTTTTAAATAACAAACAGAAAAATTTTTCTCTAGTATTTACAAAATCTAAAGTGTATACATTGAAAATAAGGAAAGTTATTTGCATATATACAAATTTTTATTTTTATATACAATATAAATGAAAGGAGCGAAGAAAAAAAAAATTTTAAAACTTTGCAAAAAAAAAAAAAAATGCATACATGTAAGGGAAAAATATATATATTCATTGACGGACGTCAAATTTTTTTTTTTAAATAACACGAATTACTTTATAAAGTCATTTACTTTATATACACATGTATAATAACTTCATTAGATTACGTTATTCTTTAAAAAAGGGAGGTGTAGTGAATTCACATGTCGGTTTTAAATGACTTCAGCACAGCTTGTAACATTCTGTTGCAAGCAGGAAATAATAGTAATAAGTTTATATATAAGAACAATTGTATGTATGTACGCAAACTTGCATGCATACATTTCGTTCTGTATATAATCTTACGCAAACGAATTGTGCTGGCAAGCCAGCCCAATTATGCTGAGCTTGCAATTCGATCATGTGAGTTCACTCTCGCGTCTCACCCCTCTTATTTTGTAGCTGCCAAGAAGCAGCATAAGTTAAAATACAATATGAATCAATCTAAATAAAGTAACACCAAAGCACAGACGTGCCAATGAACAAATCGGAATAAACTCATTTCATTACATATTAATAACTACCTATTTGTTTCTCTATATGGCAGGTCCAAGACATGAGTTCTTTTTAGACGTCTTGTGGTGGTAGAGTTATCTAATAGACTTAATGCTAAAACGTTTTCATGGTCATGTAGCCTATTGATATATCTACTTGTATAAGATTTAATCTCGTCTATGACGGTGGGTATTTGGAGATCTTTATGGATATCTACGTTGGTCATATATCGACAAGCGCCTGTTATTGATCTGAGAGTCTTGGACTGATATTTCTGCAGTATTTCTATGTTTGATTTGCTGGCTGTACCCCATAGCTGTAGCGCGTAAGTCCATACTGGCTTAAGAACAGCCTTGTATAGCCGTATTTTATTTTCAAGGCTTAACTGAGATCGAGGTCCTAGTAACCAGTACATTTTCCTGGTCTTTTCTTTTAGCTGTTTTTGCTTTGCCTTGATATGCTGCTTCCAAGTAAGTCGTCGATCCAAGTGAACTCCCAAATATTTCACCGATTCGCTATGTGGGATGATAAAGCCATTCAGCGATACTGGCGGACACTTTCCAGGTCTCAGCGAGAATGTGACCTGTACTGATTTCTGAGTATTCACCACTATTCTCCACTTTTTCAGCCAAACTTCAATAAGTCTAAGTTCCTCTTGAACTTTTTTTGACGCTTCAAGTATGTTACTGCTCGTAGCGATGACTGCGGTATCATCAGCATATGTTGCTATTTCAACAGCGTTTGTGGAGGGTAGATCGGAGGTAAAAATAGTGTACAAAACTGGGGCTAAAACGCTCCCTTGGGGGACACCGGCACTAGCAGTGTTTATGCTAGACGATTCCCCACGTTCATGGACATAAAATGCTCTGTTTTTCAAGTATGATTTAAGAATTAGAAAGTATGGTGCAGGTAGCCACTTTTTAATTTTGTAGAGTAGACCGTCATGCCAGACTTTGTCAAATGCTTGCTTAATATCTAAAAATACTCCTGTGCAGTACATTTTGCATTCTAGTGCGTTTGTAATTGCATTCGTAATGCGTGGACATGGAGAATCTAAAAATCCGTGTACCTCATTTACTGTATCAGGATCATTTTCTGGGTTTGGCTTAAAAACTGAACATAGGTGGTTAGCAAAGGCCTCAGCTTTCTCTACACTTCCTCTGCAGCGTTGTCCGTTGTTGTCGACAATTGTGGTAGCTCTTCTGGTGGGCCTTTTTAAATATCTACATGCTTTCCAGAGACTATATTGTAGGTCACTTGTGTGTGGGTCGAGACTTTTTAGAAAGTCAGCTGTTTTTTAATTTCCCATAGTTTGTTGTTTAAGTCCTTAGCAGCCTTGTTGAATTTTCTCTTGTCTACTGGGCTTCTTGTTGTTTGCCATATTTTCCGAAGTTTTCTTTTTTCAGCTATTTGAGATCTCAGATCTAGTGGCATAAATGTTTGTCTTCTTTGGTTTTCGTTTGGTGATGTTGTGAACATGCAACCAGCAGCATGAATTGAGTTAGTAAGTGTCTCAATAGCTATATCTACTTCGTTCCCAGTCTTTAGCGAAATGTCTAGTCTTGTTCTGTCTTCAAGCCATTTTTTAAACGCACTTATGTTTGTTTTTGAGTTAATGATTTTGTAGGGCTTTTCCTTAAAACATACTGTAGAACCATATGTAACAATAATTGGTGAGTGATCAGAGCTCAGATCGAAATTCTCCTCTATTTGAAAGTGATTTTGCTGTAGTCCAGCGTAAACAATGAAATCTAGTAGATCTGGGATTTTTCTAGTATCAGTTGGCCAGTACGTAGGCTTTCCGGTAGACAAGGTTTTGTAGTTGTTGGTGGTTATGCATTTGTACAGTTCAGCACCTTTTGGATTAACAAGTCTAGACCCCCACCATGGATGCTTGGCATTGTAGTCACCTCCCGCAATAAATTGCCTACCAAGTCCTTGAAATAGAGTGTTAAAGTCATCAAGCCTGCAGGAATATCTTGGTGGTAGGTACACTGCAGCTATGGAGATTGTTGCATGAAGACATTGTATTTGAATCGCTGCAACTTGCATGTTATTTGTGTTGATATTATCTAGTGCTTGGTATTTAAGTGTGTTTTTTACAATAACCGCACTTCCACCGTGTGCTCTTCCAGATGGATGATTAGCTTGGATAATGTCATATCCATATATATATATATATATGAAAAAAAAAGTAAAACGAAGTGAATTGTGAGTGCACAACAACAACAAAAAAAAATTTTTCTTCTAATAAAATGAAGTTGCTGAAATATAGAAAACATAAATTAAATTGATTCTTGTCTCCATTCTCAAAAAAAAAAAAAAAAAACAAAAAAAAAATATAAAGGAAATATATACATACATATATCATACAATGTCACAAAATGTAACCACTGCCATAGGGTATATACACATACATATCTATATACATACATATATAAGCAAAACTTAAACAACCACACTAACCACATATGATGCAGACATCAGAAATTTTAAAAATAAAGCCAACTAAGCAGGCAAAAGAGAGAAGAGTAAATAGGAAAACAGCAACACGTAATACGATACAAAAGCTCCAAAGAAGAAATACAACAACACGTAAATACTACACTATAAGAAAAAAAAAAACCTTAAGAATAACACAATCACACACACTTACATTAAATATACTAGTTAATAAGAACAAAAAAATAAGAAAAAATTTTACATAATAAACATATACCGTAACACACATAACACTGTACTCATAAAAGAGAAAAAAAAAAAAAGAAATAAGAAATTTTCTGTACAAGTTCGGGCCCACAGATGAAAAAGAATAGTTTAGTAAATAAAACCAGGTCCCGGCTAGGCCTTAGGAGTAGTGTCAGTTTACCAGAAATTAGGGAAGAAGAACCCAATAGAGCAGAAGCCATGTCGGACTCAGGCAATGCCTCGAACCAGTCAGGAAATGTCACTCCTAGTCTAGGGGCAATGACGGACACAGCTAGGACATCCCTAAACACGTCCATTAACATGACTCTCAATCCAACTGACATACTAGCATTCTTGTCAAGCAACTACCTAACTTTGACGGTACTCCAGCTACACTGGACATATTTATCACCAGTGTAGAGGAGATTATAATGCTCATTAGGGGCACGGACCAGACGCCATATGGACAGTTGTTACTAAAAACAATACGAAACAAGATTACGGGCAGAGCCGACCAAGCACTAAACAATCTAGGAATGGAATGGGACAACATCAAGAACAATTTAAAATGCTTATACGCATGGAAAAAATCCGAACCAATGATCTTACGAGAACTGCAGAGACTACCCGACGACTTACCAATAGGTAAACTTTTCTTCGAAATTACAAAACTAAGAAATCAATTACTTAATATGTCCCCTAATCATGACTATCAGGCTGACATAGCCTCGAAAAAAGCATTATACGACGACGTCTGTCTGCATGCTTTCCTATCCGGACTTTGCAAACCACTGTTAACAATAATTAGGGCAAGGAACCCAGGATCTATAGAAGAAGCGTTCCAATTGTGCCAGGCTGAGAAAAGTTTTCACTATCAAGGACAGAACAGGGGACAATACTTGAAAAATAACATAAATAGACAACCACCACATAATAGAAATCGTTTCCGTAATAATAATAGACCCGGCAATACCTGAAATTACTACTCCTCAAACTCATACAACTCGAACCCATTTAGACAATCACGGTTCCCAAACCAAAGTGACCGCCCAAATCAAAGTCGTAGCTCTATACAGAACTACCAAAACTCCCAAAACTATAATTCTCCACCAAACGGGAACAACAACAGAAATCGCAATCCTCGAGAAACATACCAAAACAGACAATACCATAACAATACCGAACAAACACAACAGACAAATTTTCACAATATTAATGAAGACGAAAATTTTCAAAGACAAGCCTCGACAATCCCGTCGGATACATAAGTAGGCATACTCATGGTCCAACACTCCCTTATGTAGTTCTGAATATTCCCAATCAAAACTGAAAATTGAAATTCATGATCGACACGGGATCTAACTTTTTCATTTATAGACCCGAAATTTGCTAACAAAGAAATGACACTAAACCTGACTAAGGAAATAATAATTACGACAGTCCTACAAAGTTACTCTATAGACAAAAAAATCACATTGCCTCTCCCATCAGAATTTAACGAACCCGGTGTACTAGACCTCCTTCTTTTTAAGTTTCATCCATATTTCGATGGGCTCCTAGGTATGGACTTTCTTTCAACCTACAAGGTTAATATAAATATGGGAAAATTCAAACTCCAAACAAAGCATACTTCCCTTGACATTCTAACCGAAGTCAACTACGCATCGGATATCTTCTATATACACCCCAATACGAAAGCTCGAGTTAAACTCCCTGTTAGTCTCACTAAGGGGGACTTCCTTTGCAATACAACATCTATTGAAACAAATCTTTTCATATCCGGTGGGCTCTACACAGCCGACGAAGGAAAAAGTTTCCTCGAAATTACAAACGACACTGACATAGAACAAACGCTTTGCTTAGATCAGCCAGTACAAGTAATGCCATATGACGAAAAAGCATTCGACCAAATCCGTAGTATAACGCTACAAACTGAACCTCCTTTCGGAGGCGAACAGCAAGGCAACAAATTGCAAACATCGCATTTAAATAAGGAAGAAAAAGGGGAGTTATTAAAGCTTTGCAAAGAATTTCACAACCTATTCTATGACGACTCGTTGCCACTTACCTTCACTAACGAGGTAAAGCACCAGACTTCCACATTAGACAACATACCAATACATGTAAAGACCTACAGATACCCTTACATTCATAAGGAGGAAGTTCGGAGGCAAATCGCCCATATGCTAGACAACAACATAATACAAAATAGTCACTCACCCTGGGGTGCCCCCGTTTGGGTAGTCCCCAAGAAATCCGATTCCACAAACGAGAAAAAGTGGAGATTAGTTATTGACAATAGAAAACTTAACGACAAGACAATCGCGGACAGATACCCCATACCTAATATTAACGATATACTTGATAGCATAGGAAAAGCAAAATATTTCTCCACAATAGATCTGGCAAGTGGATTTCACCAGATTGAAATGCATCCAGATGATATGCCCAAAACGGCTTTTTCTGTCGAGAATGGACATTATGAATTTTTGCGGATGGCTTTTTTTGCTTAAAAACGCACCGGCTACATTTCAAAGGGTAATGGACAATGTGCTAGGAGACTTAATAGGGAATACTTCTCTCGTCTACCTTGACGATATTATAATTTTTTCCACATCCCTCCAAAAACATTTATCAGACCTTAAAGCTGTCTTCCAGAAATTGCAATTTTATTGCAAACTTAAAAATCCAAATGAACAAATCCAACTTTCTAAAGAAAGAAATAGACTTCTTGGGATATATAGTCACACAAGAGGGCGTCAAACCCAATCCAAACAAGATAAAAGCAATTAAAGACTTCCCGTGTCCCAAGACTATTAAACAGATAAAATCATTCCTTGGATTTCTAGGCTATTATAGGAAATTTATAAAAGATTTTGCTAAAATTACAAAAACAATTACAAGACAACTTAAAGGAGGCAAATCGATCATAATTGACACAGAGTTCAAAAAAGCATTCGATTATTGCAAAACATTATTAACAAACGACCCTATACTACAATACCCTGACTTCAAAAAACCTTTTACACTTACGACAGACGCGAGTAACTTCGCCATAGGAGCCGTACTGTCACAAGGCCCTGACAAATCCGACAAACCTATTTGCTTTGCAAGCAGGACACTTTCTGACACGGAAACTCGGTACTCAACTGTGGAAAAGGAAATGCTAGCCATAGTCTGGGCAGTAAAATATTTTCGACCATACATATACGGTAATAAAGTAAAAATCGTCACAGATTACAAACCCCTAGTCTGGTTAGAAAATTTCAAAGGGCAAAACCCGAAACTCCTTCGCTGGAAATTAACCTTGTCCGAATATGACTATGAAATGGTCTATAAAAAGGGTTCACAAAATGTAATTGCAGATGCACTGAGCAGAATAGAACCGAATATGTGCACAAACGACACCAGCCCGGTACCAAACCCTAATATACCACTTTCACCCAGTCCATTAAATACATTCACCATGCAAGGAATATTTAAACTTCATCCAATCTCTACATGTGTTAAAACATCCCCGTTCACACACAAAATCCGTAATTGTGTTTCAGAACCTTCTTTCAACTTAGAAAACACATCAAGAATTCTGAAAATTTTTCTTAAACCAAATAAGACCTTAGCAGTGCATACCACCGACGAAATATTCGCCGTAATACAAGAATCATATTTCAAATACTTCGCAGACACCGGTCTATATAATATATGCAGGTGTTTGACATTCCTTTCGGAACCAACTGACTCAAAGGAAACAGAGAACATAATAAAAACTTATCACACGAACAATAATCATAGAGGTATAGACGAAACGTACCAACACCTTAAACGAGAATTCTATATACCCCATCTAAAAAACAAAATCTCTGAAATAATACGAGACTGTGAAGTTTGCCTAACTTTCAAATACGACAGGCAACCGCAAAAACCACCTTTCGTGGTACCTGAAATACCAAACGGACCATTAGATATCATTCACACTGATATTTATACAATCAATTACAACTACAACCTGACCATAATCGATAAATTCTCAAAGTTTTCTCAAGCCTACCCACTCACAAACAGAAACTCCGTCAGCGTCTTAAAAGCCTTCAAAACATTCATGAAGCAATTCGGCCTACCGAAGAAGATCATTCTCGATCAGGGTGCCGAGTTCTCAGGGATAGTCTTCAGAAAATTCCTGGAGCAATATAATATAGAACTGCACGTTACATTCTTTCAGCAATCGAGTAGTAACTCCACAGTCGAACGGCTACATTCTACATTGACGGAAATATATAGGGTAATTTTCAACAAAAGAAAGGAGTTAAAGTTACCACAATAACATGACGAAATCCTCGATGAAGCAATTATTACTTATAATAATGCTATCCATTCGAGCACCAATCACACACCTTTTGAATTATTCAGCGGAAGAACACATATCTTCGACCAAACTGTGAAATTCAATAACGAACAAGACTACCTAACAAAACTTAACGAATTCCGTTGTCATATTTATCCTGCGGTTAAACTAAATATGGAAACCTCGACACGTAGTAGAACAGAAAAACTAAATGAAAAGAGAACCATACCACCTGACATACCTACAGGCAACATAATCCTCAGAAAAGAAAATAGACGAAATAAACTAACTCCCCGATTCAGCAAACACAAAGCAACGACTCATACTAGACATTTTGGACAAGAACCAACCCTTAATAAAGCTCAACCTGGGACCAGCTAGAGTAGTGGAATCATTTAGAACCATAAATCATGTAATCCAATTAAATGATTACGAAGAGGCAGCAAGGGAAATCCTGGAAACAATAGAAAAATTGCCAAATGAGAAACAATTTTATGATATAAAAGCAACACTAAACGAAAAAATGGGACAGGTTCTTGAAAAATTAAATGTTTTATTTCCCAACAATAGCAAAACTAAGAGGGGACTTATCAATGGACTAGGAAACATAGTTAAAATCGTCTCGGGTAACATGGATGCAGACGATGAGGCAAGAATAGATAAAGATTTGTCGAAACTTCAAAAGGAGTCAAAGCTTAACATACAATTTCAAGAAGAATCTAGGATCAGGTTTAAACATATAGCAGACCATATAAATGGAGAACAGGATAAGATTAACAATTTCATAAAAACATACCAAAATACTATCTTTAAAGAA
Organism: Drosophila austrosaltans; assembly: GCA_035045865.1. NCBI lineage: Eukaryota > Metazoa > Arthropoda > Insecta > Diptera > Drosophilidae > Drosophila > Drosophila austrosaltans. Next base: position 11,181,105 of record JAWNOQ010000003.1, read on the forward strand.
ATAAATTCGGAACAGTATAGGGTACAGATGCTCCAACACTATAATCGAATCAGCTACAACATAGATATTTTATATAATCATTTAAGTAACATTGCAGAGAGCCTACTTTTTACAAAACTAAAAATAATTCCGAAATATATTTTCAACTCTAATGAAATATCAATTATCAAAGAAATTCTAAAAAAACAAAACATTGAAACAAAATTTGAACACGAAATATACAATATTCTCTCACTAGATTCAATAACAAAAAATAACACGTTAATATTTAAGATAAAAATTCCAATACTATCGCATGAAAATTACCAGATGTATCAATTAATACCCTTACCAATTAACAAAACAAAATTTTTAGTACTTCCTAAATATGTAATAAAAAACGCATTAGAAATTAAGATTTTAAAATCACCTTGTATTAAAATAAGCAGCCTTAATGTATGTGAGACCCCACTAATTACACCCAATCCAGAATGCTTACTTAACTTATTCAACAACAGTAAGGCGACTTGCAACATTATTGATGGAGGACTATACCCAAAGATCTCCGTACCAATCAAGGGACTGCTACTAATCTTCAACGCAAGAAACAAAACCATTACGTCCAACTGCATGCCCAACAAAACCTTCAGTGGTTCCATGGCCATCCACTATGAAAATTGTTCGATTGAAGTAGATGGGTTGGAATATGTCGACACCGCCACCACTGTAATCGACATATGGGACGTTAGCTTGCCACACATCAGCAATATGTCAATGATACCTACGACCAAAGAAATAAACTTTGAGGATCTCCATCTGGTCGATTTACAAAATGATCTGAACATGATGCAAATGAAAAATCAGGCTACGTCGCATTTGATAATCGTTTATATACTAATTGGAATCACAATATTAATTACTGCTCTGACATGGATCCACAATCGCCCACTACCCTAAGTATAAGAATATGAGAATATGCCGATTCAGCAGATTCTCGCATCCTAACCCAGAGCCTCTGCGAAGGTTCCATATAACTAAACGAAATGAAATAAACTCACTTGATAATTAAGAGACAAGGGAATCAGACGTGTGTTGATTTTTATTTAAAACTTAAACCACAATTGGATAAACACCATACTGGAAATCAAATTATAATTGGACAATCCCTATACTTCCAAGGGTCCTCACAATCAAGGACATAACTCGCTTACTTAGCTAACGTAAGCTAATTCGACATATATAGCAAACCCATTGCATCTCGATCTTTCAATTTCGTTCTGTGTAATAACACAACTAAAATTTTTCTGTCTCTCTCACACACCGCGTGGTGAAGAATTTTTGCATATGCATGTATGTGTGTGCGTGAGCATTAAAATATATTTAATTTCCATTAAATTTGATTATTGATTTGTAATCTTAATAATTATCCGATTTAGTTCAAACTTGGTGTATAGTGTATGGGTAAAAATTAAATTTAAATGCAACTTACAAAAAACAATATTTTTATATATTTCTTATTTGGTGCCGCGCGGATTCGATCACGGGTCTTTTGTGTTGGTACGGCAGATTTCTTTGAAATTTGTTGTGGCTGGTGTAAATTGATTATATTGACGATTTGTTTTATTGATTTGTAGCCGTAAAAATTATCAGATTTGAGTCAAACTTGGTGGGTAGTGTTTTGGTACAAATTGGATTTATATTCAAAAAGAAAAAAAAATTTTTAGTTTGAATTCTATTATTCCGATATTGGATATATCATATAGTAATCCGATCCGACCAATTTGCATATTTTGTTTACCTACACCATTAAGAAAGCAAACTACCAAGTTTCAACTACGTAGCTTAAAATTTAAGTTCGAAAAGCTGCGAACAAACAGACGGACGGACAGACGAACATGTCTCAATCGACTCGGCTGTTGATGCTGATCAAGAATATTTTTTTTTCTTTTTGGGGTCGGAAACGTATATTTCGATGCGTTACAAACATCTGACCAATTTTATAATACCCTCTGCAAGGGTAAAAAAACAATGGCACCGACGCAGAGTAAAGTGTGGAAATATTATAACAAAATAAATAATAAAGAAGTGAAATGCAATTAGTGTGAGAAGCAACTCAAATATTGCCAAAACACAACAAATATGTTGCAGCATTTAAAGCTGAAACACCCCAAAGAGTTTTCGTCCCTCAAGGTTAGTATTTCAGCCTTTATTTATGATAAACATGAATATTTTAATTTGATTATTTTTAGACACCGATCACACGTATTGAAGATTGAAAAAAGAAGTGGACTATCCCGATGTCCAAGACGAGCTGAGCTTTTTTCTAAACGCTCCTGTATTGGAGCTGAAACGCAACGTCATTGACGCCTGGGAGGAAATGCGTCCGGTATACCCAAAATTGTATACAGTTGCATAACGCTACTGTTTTTTGCTAGGCACATCTGTACCAGCTAAGCGCCTGTTCTCAAAAGCGGGTAATACGGCAACCGAAAAAAGAAACAGATTATTTACGGAACATCTAACTAAGCTTCTGTTCCTAAACTACGTTTTAAATAAATAAAAATTATTACGTGCTTACTAACAAAAGTGTTTTGAATATACATATATAAATGGAAAATATTACTGTTTTCTTTACTATTTTTCTATAAAATATATCAGAAATTGAAAAAATCATAAAGAGCAATGCTATAAAAATAATTGTTAAATTAATCGATTATTTTCATTTTTTGCGATTAATCGCGATTAATAATCGCAAGGGAAGAAATAATCATATGATACAATAATCAAATAATAAATTTTTTTTCTAATACTATAGGTAAGCCATTTGACTCCCATAACCATGATGTTTTGTGTTTTCTTGTGTTTTTTGTTACAATTAAAAAATGAATGGTTTATTTAAAGCGCACAAATCAACTTTAGGGAAGTGAGGCGGTGTGCATATGTTCAATGATGTTAACTACGCCTAGACAGGGCTAATTATCCTTCGATCCTGGATCCGATGAAAGGATTGACCAGTGTTTAATTTGTATTCTTATTGCTAGTAGACTTTTCTGTTATTAATTTTTTGTGATAATCCAATGCGTAATTTGTCGGCAAAACTCCTTTATAAATGGGTGATGGTTTTGGTTGATACTTGATACTTGATCTTGACCTGGTTCACTTTGCTGCTCTTTTTTTTTTTCATGTTCCTTGCTTGGCTGACTATGATATCCTTGATTGATCCTTGCGGTTTGACTATGATATACTTGATTGATCCTTGCTTGGTATCCTTGGTTGATATCCTTTATGTTGCCTTATTGCTGGTTCGCAGATGACGTTTTTTAGATGTTTACTTGTCGATGGTTCGCTGTCGATTGTGTCTCAGCTACTGTCGGTGGTTATCTTTTAACCTCGAGACTTCAAAATGGCAGAAAAAAGCTTTTTTTTTTGGTTATTTGATAGCTTTATTATTTTTCTTGTCGCTCTCATGTAAAACTTCTCTGTTTGGCGCGGGTTTGTTGGCCAATAGAGACCCAATTAATAAACGTTCCCTTTTTAAAAGCAACTCAACGGGTACAAAGGAAACAAAACAATTTTTTTTAACGGGATTCTTTACTTCCGATGCCCAATTTTGTGAAATTTTATTAAAAAATAACGAAGTTATTGGTGTTAAACCGTATACCCGACCGATCATTTCTATGCTAGCTATATAATATAGTCATCCGATAGGGATGAGCAAAAAGAAGCCTGGGTGCAAAAATCTGCTTTGCAGCTCGTGTCGACCCAGACAGACGGACGGACAGACAGACAGATAAACAGACGGACAAGGCAATCAAAGCAGCTCGTCGTGCTGATCAAGAACATACATACTTTATATAGGCGAAGACTTTTCTTCCTTTTTTGCGTTGCAAACTTCTGACCAAAATTATACACCATTGTTAGGGTATTAAATCAACTTTCAAATACCTGAATATGCATTCTAAGCAACAAATCACCCAGATGGCAAAGCTGACGGAGGAACTGGTGTTGAAATCAAACACCAGATCAAACATTGTCTCCACAAGGGATTTACCAAACGATTCTTAAAAACAACCTCAATAAGTGTCCAAACAACTATCGACAGACTGCACTTTACGGCCCACCACTCGTCTCGATCTCTAAAAACGAGTTTACTGACTTCAATACCGTCGGAGTACGCAGGAGACTGCAACGCCAGGCACCCTCATTGGTGATCCCACCTGATAATCTCCTAAGGCAAACAGCTGTACAACACAATTATCAATGTGCCTCACAGTGTAAACAAAAACGCAAACGCAAAGCACCCAGATCTAATAGACTTCGCAGTCACCAGGGGAATTACGCACAACTTGATAACGGCAGGGTCACTAAAAGATTGGTCAGCTAACCACTGTCCAGTAATTTTGACTCCATTTACACATCCGCAAGTAATAGAGCCCCAATTTGTAAAACAATTTATAAAACAAGCTGGTTCAGATTTACAAATATACTTGCGCCCATATTGAGTTAATTCCCAAACTGGACGACGAAGAAGACATCGAGGTTTGCACATACGTATTAGAGTCGATGCTTATTGAAACAGCAGATATCTCCACCCTATTTATCGGTTTCACGCGGAAAAAAATCAGGCAAGTGCACAGCGGAAATACATCGAGAATCTTACCCTTACTAGCATCAAGTATCCGCTGTGGAAAGCTTACCCAACTATAACTGATCTAACAGAAATAAAGTGTCTAGGGCTTTAGTAAAAACTGGTCACTTCCCTTAAGGGGTGAGGGGTAGTTAGAATGTTGAAAAAATCAAATTTAAAGTCAATCCGATAAATCGCAATAACTTATCTTAAATATTTTTACTTTATTCGAAAAGTAAATCAATTTTTAGTTTTTTGTTGCAAAAAGTACAATAAAATTTAAAATACTCAGTAAATTGGAGAAGTTTCAAAAACACACTCAATTTAAAGCTTAAAAAATTTGCTATCAAATGCTATTTAAATTTTGAAAACCGCTTCACTATTTTAGAAGATATGATTTTTGATAAGCGAAATGAGCGATGGCCCCACTGTCCGCCGTTTTTATTTTTTGTCCGACGTTTCTTACCCCAAAAAAATATACATCAAATGAAAAGTATAAAAAAAACTTTAACTCGGTAAAGTTACAGTTTTGGAGGTAACCTGAATTGCAGCTGCTTTGCGGAAATCGCCATTTTCGATGATGGAGAGAGCAGTAAGACCAATTTTTTTATGCTCTGTCTTTACTCGCTTTTGTTGTTAACTAACACATTCAGGTTGCGAGCAACGTCTACTGCGTCTTTTTTGTGGTCGAACAATTAATATAACGTGACTACTGACGCGAAACTTTAACAATAAATGATTTCGCATACGATTGCAATCTATAATACCATAAATCCCCTGAGAAACAATTGAGCTCCAATTGTTTCTTTAAATGAACACACTTGATAAGCGTATCTCAGCCACCTTAAAATAAATTTTATTATTATTACATAAGCACTATACACTGGTCGGCATATGTATTTTGACATCATTTACATTTCACTATTAGTCATTTTTATACCTTTGCAGAGGGTATTATAAAATTGATCAGATGTTTGTAACGCATCGAAATATACGTTTCCGACCCCATAAAGTATATATATTCTTGATCAGCTTCAACAGCCGAGTCAATTGAGACATGTCCGTCTGTCCGTCCGTCCGTCTGTCCGTCTGTCTGTTTGTTCGCAGCTTTTCGAACTACGTAGTTGAAACTTGGTAGTTAGCTTTCTTAAAGGTGTAGGTAGACAAAGTATGAAAATCGATCAGATCGGATTACTATATGAAATATCCAATATCTTTTAAATGATTAACAATCATTTTTCATGGCGACCGTGACAGGACGTCACATAGAAGGAACCCTTAATTAAATAATGTTTCTTCTAAGTTGACTAAAAATCAAATTGCTGGAGTTGCGGATTTAAAAAAATACCAACAAAAACGAAAAAACCAGCAACATCATCAAAACCTTTTTAAATACGGATTATATACATTCATATAATGTAACAACAACAAAAAGAGGAAAGTACTGGATATACTATTTAAAAAATCAACAAGTGAGATAATCTACATCGCTCACCACAGTGCAATCTGCATCACTCACCACAGTCGTACATCGCATCGCTTAGCACACACTCGCTAACCAATTCCCCAGCATATAAAATAAATGTGCACATACTACCACGTGTATGACCTGTCGAGCAAAGGGACGCACCCACACTAGAAGAGGCACTAGTTGTGTATCCCAAAGATGGACCACGCCCACTCACTATAGCTGAGTACCGGGCTCGCCAACATAAAAATTCAACGCAAAGAAGGAAGAAGCAGTTATGTAAACATAAATTTTTAAAAAATAATAGAATAAAATCTATATATATAAAAATGAAAGCCGATCTCCCTGGTCACGGCATCACGCGTGAATGTCTGGACCGATTTTACTAATTCTTTTTTTGTTGTATTTGTTATTATTAGGAGAAGGTTCTTACGTTAAAAAATAATACTGAAAAATTGTCTAAATGACGGTAAATGCAGATTTTAAAGTTCAACAGATTGTTTCATCAGATTACCGTTGATGTATAAGTCAAAATTGAAAATTGTTTTCGACACTAATTTGTGTAAGTTATAAGCGAACTTCGTACCGCCTTAGCGTATTATTATTAGGAGAAGGTTCTTGCGTTAAAAAATATTAAGAAAATCTCTCATGCCATGTTTTATACGCATATTATCTTTAAATTTTTGGCAAGACAACACAAAATAGCCGTAGCAACCTTATAAAAATCGATCTGTTTACAGAAATCAGTTTGAGTCAAATAAAGAAAAAGTTCGATTTGAAATCCACAAAAACTTATTCATAAAATTATAGTATTTGCAATTGAATTTTCGTTTTTAACAATGCCAGCAACCAGACGTGCAAGCTTAGGCCGCAGAACTCGAAATACGTCAAGTCAAAGATATATAAGAGCTAATCAAACTGATGAGCAAGGCGAAGCGCGAAATGAACTTGAACGGAATCAAAATGAAGATAGAAATTTTGTGTTTTATCCCCACAGAGCTGCATTCAGTTATAATGTGGCAATTGATTACAGTTCAGCGAAAATTGTTGCTATTGGACAACTGAGTACATATTGTGTGTCCACATTGGAAGGCATTGAAATTCAAAAATGAAGCCCCTGGGTTGTGTTGCGCCAGCGGCCAAGTCAAATTGACGCCATTGGTACCGCCACCAGAGCCACTACGTTCATTGGTATCTGGAATTGGTCCAGATTCTCATCATTTTTTGACTCAAATCCAGCAGTACAATAATTGCTTTCAAATGACATCATTTGGGGCAACAAAGGTTACTTTCAAAGTAAGTAATTATAATGGTAAACAAATTTTTTAGTTTTACTACCTATGGCAAAGACATGGATGTAAAGTATTGTGGCAGTATTTTGCGAGCCACATGGTGTAAAAATTTGCTATACAATATATTTATATTCTTGCAGATTCAGGGTCAAATATATCATCGAACAGGTTCCTTATTGCCAATGCCTGATCAAGACTATTAATTTTTGCAAATATATTTTATGGGCAATTCAGCAAGAGAAGCCGATCAGCGTTGCGCACACAACAACTCAGTGAAAAGATACATTGTGGAACAACTTCAAACATTTTTCCATCAACACAAATGAATCCTAACGCTAAGGCGGTACGAAGTTCGCCGGGTCAGCTGGTAATAGAATAGAAATAGTAAAACCTTGATGAAACGTATACTTGAATTGCGAGCCAACCACATGACCTAACCCCCTACTTTTTTCCACGACTCTGTCGCTGCTACTAGCAGTTGTCATATATGTACATACATATGTACATATGTACATCTAATATACATATGTATATAAATTAAGTGTCACAGTGTTTGTCCGCAATGCGATTTCAATCAAATTTCACATGTACCCGTAATATGGTGTAACTAAAAACATAGGATATTTTTTATCTTATTTAATTTATTTAATAATCAGGAAATTGAAAAAAATTTCATAAAATAATAAAATAAATAATTCCAACCCTCTCTAACACATTACATAGAGTGTTTAGCGATGGATATGATTTCGATAGTCGCTTCTATCGATAATTAGGGTTGCCAGCACGTATTTTACGCCGCCAACTTTCTAGGGTTGGCTAGGGACCGCCACATTTTGAATGTATTTTTTTCTACAAATTTATTTTATGGGCGATTGTAAGGAGCGCGTGACAACTTGGCGCCAAAATAATTTCATTGAACAAGCCGAGGAAAAAACAATTGTACTGTCGCTGGAAATTTTTTAACAAGAACAGAATCAACTTATTCGATTGATTAAGAGAGTTTCGCCACAATTGCAAAATGACAACTATAAAATCATCATATAAGCGGACAAAATACCACTAGGTGTACATGCTGGCAGAATCAATGCTCCAACTATTGATGAGGTTGCTGTTATTATGGTTGCTAATCCAGTTGACAAAATTATATCCAGGAATTAAAATCTTTCTTCATCGTGGATAGTCGTGTTTTTCTGTGCTCCTGCATAATTTCTTTTATTTCGGTTTTAAACTCACCGCGCCTGCCGAAAAATTCAGCTATTAATTTAGCAATAACTATTGACATTATTTTGTCATTTACAAAAGCAAAATCAAAGCATCGATCTTAGTATTTGAAAAAACAACAAAACTTTTTACAGCAGTGTTGTTGTTTTTGTTATTCTTTGCTCTTGCGTTTGTACTTTTTACCTCTTTAAAACCGCTCTCGCGCTTATTTCGTTTACCACGCCCATCTCTCAAGGCGGTCTCTTTGGGAAATGGGAAATGGTCTCTCTTTGCAGACGAATAAAGCTGTAGTTTCCGAAAAGTCCTGGCAATTATCAATAATTGTTGATATTGCCGATAGTAGACCAGTTGGAGGTGCAATACCGGACACTCAGGCAGATTCAATCGTGGTCGCTGACGCCGCGGTTGATTTGCGGCCTGGTTCCTATAAGCCTTTAACTGGAGTTTCACCTAAGAAACGTATATTTGTTTCAAGGCTTGATCCCGAACATTCTTCGGATTATGTCTTTACTTTTATTAAGACAAAAATTCAAGCTCATCACTATAATGCTAAAATAGCGGTGGAAAATTTTAAATTTAAATATTCGAGGGAGATATCCTCTTTTAAAATAAGTGTCTCAGTTGAACTGTTTGACATTATATGTCATAGCTGTTTCTGGCCGGATCACATTTTAGTAAAAGTATACACGGCCAAAAAGAATACTCGTCATCCGGTTAGGCTTTCTATCCCATCTAATTCCTCATCTTCCGGAATATCAGCATCGGCTGGTGTTCCAAAAAACTAATCTCGTCCCTTCTTCTGGCCTATCAGAACGTGAGAGGACTTAAATCTAAGCTTCCTAGACTCTATCTAGAGTGTCTAGCATTTGAATTTAAAATTTTAGTGTTTACTGAGACATGGTTAAAACCCGATATTAACGATGCATCTGTTCTTTCAGCAAAATTTTCAATTTTTAAATGTGATCGGACTTCTCGTTTAGGCGGAGGAGTTCTGATTGCAGTTGACTCGGCCTTAACTTCTAACCAAATTCATTCACCGGACATTCTGGAGATTGAGTTTGTTAGTGTTAAGGTCAGATTCAAGTCTTTCTCTGTCTACATTACTTGTTCTTACATCCCGCCGCGTTAAACGCAAAACATTTAGATTCTATTCGATATATTTCTTCATTGCTTTCTGATAGAGATATCTTAATCGTCTTTGGTGACTTTAATTTACCAGAAATAGCATGGTCTCAATCTGATGAATCTGCTTTGTTGCTTCCTTCTAAATCTCACTGCTTCGTTGATGGCCTTTTTCAGTTATCATTAGCTCAAATAAACCCTGTGCAAAATAACGTAGGCAGATCCTTAGATCTGATATTTGTGTTGGATTCCACCAACTGGCCAGTTACAAGAACCGACCCTCTAGTCTTTCCTAAAGACAATTTTCATCCTATTTTGGATTTATCTGTAGATCTGTCGCTTCGTGCACCGATTGTTGGTGTCAGTCCTGTGATTAAATCTTGTAATTTTCGCAAGACTAACTTTGTTAAACTGAATGAGCTCATTCTGAGAACTGACTGGTCATCCTTATACAGTTGCTTAGACATGGATCTTGCTATCTCGTTGTTTTATGATACTCTTGGTTCGCTTTTTAAGGTTTGTGTCCCACTGAGGACTCCAGTGTCGTCTCACCGACCTCCCTGGTTTTCTCGTGAGCTATCCAACTTGAAAAATGTCAAATCCAGATATTATAAAAAATACAAGAAATCGGGACGTTCTTCAGACTTTGCTCTTTACGCAGTTGCTCGCTCTAATTTTATGTTGCATAACAAGCACTGCTATAATAATTACCTCAAGCGTTATAAGCTTGAGTTTTTCTGTGATCCTAAACAGATTTATAGCTTTGTGAATTCTAAATGTAAGATGGTTCTCCAGCCATCAATGTTGTCGTTTGAAAATAATCTAGCGGACTCTGATCAAGCGATTGCTGATTTGTTCGCTGATTTCTTCACAACTACATATTCCTCAATGGAATACCGAGCGAATCTTCGGATAAAAAGGTCTAATTGTATTTGTAGTGCTCCGATCGATGAAAGATCGCTTCTTAGCGTGCTTAATTTAGTAAAACCTGTGTACACACCTGGTCCTGATGGAATACCTGGTTGTGTACTCAGATTTTGTGCTGAGGCTCTATGTAAGCCACTTCAAAAACTTTTTTTGTTGTCCGTTATATCTTGTCATTTCCCGTCTATATGGAAGGAATCTTATATAATTTCTCTTCATAAAAATGGTAAAACGTCGGAAGCATCCAATTATACGGGTATTTCTAAATTGTCCGCTATTCCTAAAGCATTTGAAAAGTTAATCACTTCTCAATTGCAACATTATTGTAGATTTATTATTTCACCATCTCAGCTTGGGTTTGTGAAACGTAGATCTACTACCACTAACCTATTAGATTTTACATCCTTATCGATCGAAGGATGTCGTTTATACTGATTTCAGTAAGGCTTTTGATTCTGTTAATCATACACTTCTTCTTCTAAAATTATACAAAATTGGTTTCCCATGCAGTTTAATTAGCTCGATTCGTGAATACCTGACAGACAGAACACAGAAAGTTCTTATCAAGTCATCAAGTTCTAGGTATATCCAAGTCACTTCGGGGGTGCCTCAAGGTAGTCATCTAGGACCTTTGCTATTTACCCTTTTTATTAACGATCTGCTATCCGTTATAATTCATTCCCGTGTCCTCATGTACGCAGATGATGTAAAGCTTTGTCTCAGCTACAGAGACATTACATCTCCCTCACGGTTGCAGTCTGACCTCCAAAACTTTCAGTCTTGGTGTCAACACAACTTATTAAACCTAAACACATCTAAATGCAAGGACATGACTTTTTCCAGATATACTCCTCAGTTGATTACCTACATTCTTAATAACGTTCCATTAACCAGACTTAATGAGATGATTGACTTGGGAGTTCTTATGGACCATAAATTGACTTTTAAGTCCCATATAAGCACTACTGTCGGAAAAGCCATGGGTGTTCTTGGGTTTGTTAAAAGATGGTCAAAGGAATTTGACGATCCATATACTACCAAAGTTCTTTACACCTCATTGGTTCGTCCAATTTGGGAATATGCATCCTGCATATGGTCACCCCAATACGATTCACATAAAGCAAGAATAGAATCAGTTCAAAAACAGTTTCTTCTCTTTGCTCTTCGTGGTCTGAACTGGGATCGTAATATCAACTTGCCTTTGTACTCTAGTAGACTTCTTTTACTTGACCTTCCTTCCCTCACTAACCGTAGATTAATGCTTGGCGTCATATTTATGCACAAGCTCCTTAATGGGAATATAGACTCTCCCGAGCTATTGAACCGAGTAAAACTAACAGTTCCTTGTAGACCTACTAGAAATTATATTCCTCTAACTCCTCCACGATGTACTACTAACTACGTTATGTATGAACCTTTTGGAGTTTTTTGTTCTGATTACAATCGTCTTTATCATGTAATCACTTCAGAGATCTCTATTCTTTTACTAAAAACTTCTATCCTTTCCTATCTAGCACGTAACTAGCTATAGTTTCGCTTTTTGTCTGTGTTTTGTGAATTGTCTCCGCGACTCGAGCCGTGCGTTATGCGGCTTGCGCCCCTCGGTCGGTTGGGCGGGAGGTGTGGTCAATTAGTGCCCTCGTTGGGATTCGCGCGTAAAAAAAAAAAAAAAAAGAGCTATACAAATTAGCCACTACAACGCGTGGCCGGGTCTGCTAGTAATTCCGACTAATTTTAATTACTTAATTCTCGCTACCTCTTCAGGAATTTTTTATTACTTTTCCTTACACTTAACTTCCAAATAGTTGAAAATTTTCTAAATTAATTTGAAACTTTTCTTTTTGTTGTTCTAATAATTTTATTTTTTAGATTGACTTAATATCGAATTTATACGCTTTTTTTGACAAAAAAAAAAAATCTTAATGAAAATGAATGAATGACAATAAATTAGTAAACAATTTGAAAATTTAGAATTATTCGAAAGTACGAGATATATATTGACACAAGTAAAAGTTTTGAGAATTTATTATCAATGAATGAAAACATTTATTCAAGCACCCTCGAGCAAACATGCAATCGTGATCCAGATTTTCGTATTCGCACTTTCAACATTTTGCGATTACATCGTGAATTCATATCAATATATGATTTCGAGTATGAATATATGCTAACTTTCGGGCTCAATACAAGCCCATAGCACCATTGGTCGAAAATAGAGAAAGGTGTAGTATTAAATATATTGGCGTACGTCTCAGTGAAAGAAGTAACTAAAGAGAACCCAATTTTGGGATTGGCAACAATACTACAGGTGCGTTTACACCGTTAAAAATTTTTTTTTTAATTTATATCTAAAGAATGACCGACTGGCAAGCAATTGTTGCTCAAGCCAGAGTTCTAAAAGAGGAATTGTTAAAGTCTTTTAAGTGTATTAGTTAAGATAGGACAATTGGTCTTGAAAAACACACAAAAATCGTTCAGACCACATTTCAGCAAATTCGTTTGCTATTAAAAAAACATTTACATTCCCTGACAGAAGGTCATAAGAGTGCCGTCAGAGCATTCTATTTCGAGTGTAGGGACAAATCCGTGTCAGCGTTAGGTAAACATAATATTAAGTTCGCTATAGTATCTAACCTAGAACTACAATAGTTCTCAACGAGGACACTCTGCCCGATAAAGACAGTTTTGACTTTACAATGGCAGAAAAAATAGCCGCTGATAGGGAGTACGTAATACAAGTTTCGTCTTTGGTTCCAGAGTTTGACGGTCAAAAGATCGCACTCAATCGCTTCGTTACAGCATTAAAAATTGTTGAACGAACTAAAGAAGACCAGGAGGATTTTCCTGTTGAGGTCATTAAATCCAAAATTACTGGCTCAATCCTGCATAAAATCCAAAATGAGACTACGATTACAGCAATAATAAATAAACTAAATCATAACGTTAGAGGCGAATCGACTGACGATTTAAAAGCCAAACTTATGAATGCCCAACAAAAGGGTAAAACAGCATCAGCAACTTGAAGCCGCCTATATAGACCGTGGGCTAGACCCCGATAACGCTGAGGAATTCGCTACAAAAGATGCTCTGCTGGCACTGATCGACCGATGCCAGCACGAACGAATTCGTACCATATTGGAAGCTGGACATTTTAGTCATTTTAATGATGCTTTGGGTAAATATATCCAATGCATAACCGAACTGACTGAAAGTCCCAGTGCAATATTGTACCAGCGGAGGTATTATACTAACCACCAGCATGGTAGAGGCAATTGCTGGGGTAACTACAATGCAAACTATAACCACGGCATTGGTAATTATCAAATTGATGATTACCGATCAACTTACAGGAGGGGACAATCCCAATATAGAGGCAATTATAGAAACAACAACACTAGTTCACAGTTTGGGAAACACGCAGAACCCTTTAGATACAGAAGAGTAAGCACAAAACATGTGCATACCATAAACTTTAATCTCAATATATTTGTTTGATTTTTTAATGTCGAAACAAACAAAAAATTAATATTTCTAACCGACACTAGTGCAGATATTTTAATTCTCAAAGAAGATTCATATGTTTTAAATGACATCGAAATGAATCATACAATTAACATTCAAGGCATTGGTAAAGGAGCAATAAAGTCCAAAGACCTTGCATCCTTCGAGCTTCAGACTCGAAAATTCATAATTCCACACAGTTTTCATATTGTACAGTATGATTTTTCAATACCAAGTGATGGTATAATAGGCATTGATTTTATCAAAAAATTCATCTGCCAAATAGACTGCAAACGGTGTAAAGATTGGTTTATCCTTAGACCAAATAATTTAACCTATTTATGGTCCAAAAACATACAATTCTGTTAACACCTCAGTTTTTCCTTGCAGCAAGATCCCAAGTAGTCCGACAAATTAATCTCACCTTGAGTGGACATATTGTGTTGATTCCCAATCAGGAAATTCAACCAGCTATTTTCGTTGCAAACACAATGGGAACAAATAAAAATACAGTAGTACTCTTGCAAAATGCAACTATTTCTGACAAGGTAATAAAAATAGATACTTTAAAGTCAGAACCTTCTTCGAACTACGATGTAGTTCCAACTACTCCTAAAGCTAGGGAAAATATACATAGTAATGTCCCAGCTAGTTAAAAATTTTCCGCTCCAATTAATCTCACCTTGAGTGGAGATATTGTGTTGATTCCCAATCAGGAAATTCAACCAGGTATTTTCGTTGCAAACACAGCAGCAATACAACTGTATTTCCAATTCGTTGCAAACACAATAAGAACAAAAAAAAAATACAGTGACCAGCGGGGAATGAAGAGGGCTTTTGCCATTATCCTCGAACCGGCACACTAGTATAATTACTAAGCAAGTTCCATGGAAAACTCCATCTTGGCAAGTTGATTTTTCCATCCCCGGCAACTATAAACGTCTCCCGATATCTCGGCCACTTAGTTCTACAAAAACACCTTTATTCGTAAACGCCTTAACACTGTGAATCGGTCCGGTACTTATTTACAATAAATCTGGCCTGTGTTCAAACGAGTTTAACGCGCGTTTTAATTTCCTTCCACTTGGGTAATAAGTCTGGGCTCTCAGATCAGAAGCTTCGCCCCGCTACAAACAGAATATAATAGCCCTCTGCTACTTGTTCCAAAGAAATCATTACCAGGCTCAGAAGATAAGAAATGGCGATTGGTTATTCACTATCCTCTTCCTCAAATTGACATACTGGACCCACTAGGTCGAGCTAAATATTTTTCATGTCTTGATCTAATATCCGGCTTCCACCAAATCGAACTTGAAGAAAATTCAAGAAATATAAAGTCATTTCCAACGAGTATTTGATCTAAAAATTCATTTCAGAGAATGATGACTATAGCATTCTCGGGACTTGATCCGTCCCAAGCATTCCTTTATATGGATGATTTAATAGTTATTGGTTGTTCCGAGAGCATATGCTGAGAAATCTTAACGATGTCTTTGATACATGTCAGAAACACAACCTTTAACTACATCCAGAAAAATGTTCATTTCTTATGCGTGAAGTGATTTTCCTAGGTCATAAGTGCACAGATAAAAGAATTTTACCTGATGACACAATATAATGTCATCAAGAATTATCCGGTCCCACATGATTTTAGCAAAGAATTTTGCATAATCACAGATGCAAACAAGCAAGCGTGTGGAGCGGTTTTAGCTCAAAACCAAGATGGACTCCAACTTCCAATCGCTTATGCATCACGTTCATTCATCAAAGATGAAAGAAATAAGAGCACAACGGAACAAGAGCTAGCAGCCATTCACTGGGCCATTACACATTTTTATTGCAAACATTTTACAATAAAAACAGACCATTGACTTATTTGTTTTTCATGGTAAATTCTAGCTCCAAATTGACACGCATGCGGCTCGAACTCAAAAAATACCACTTTACAGTCGACTTTTTAAAAGGAAAAGACAATTTTGTGGCAGATGCGGATATCAGTAATTGAGAGAATTGAGGGAAATGTATAACAAAGACCTGAAAGTCTCTACCAGGCAACAATATAGACAAAATAAATCCTGCGCAGGAAAAAAAAACAAAATCTTTGCATTAATAATGACGAGGTACGAAAAGAAGTGGCCTTACATATAACAAATAAATTGTGTTACTCGAAACACGGAAATAAAGTTATTGCAAGAATTAATATTGGCGACCTATATATCAGTGAGAAACTCGGCTTTGGTCAGTTCTTTCAAAGGCTTGAAACGCAAGCTGGTATACTTAAAATAAGCCAAAACAAAACTGCACCGTGGGAAAAAATCTTTGATCTTTGAGTCTGAGTCTGCCATCGTAATCTCGTAGACTCCTTTTACCTGTCCTTCCTTCTCTTACTAGTCGTAGATTAATGTTTGGCGTCATATTCATGCACAAGCTTCTTAATGGGGATATAGACTCACCTGAGCTATTGAACCAAGTAAATTTAACAGTTCCTTATAGACCTACTAGAAATAATATTCCTCTATCACTTCCACGATGTACGACTAACTACCTAATGCATGAACCTTTCTTTTGAACAGTTTTTTGTTCTGATTATAACCGTCTTTATCATGTAATCAGTTCAGAGCTCTCTATTCCTTTACTAAAAACTTCTATCCTTTCCTATCTAGCACGTAACTAGCTATAGTTTCGCTTTTGTCTGTATTTTGTGGATTGTCCCCGCGACTCGTGAGTTATGCCGCTTGTGCCCCTCGGTCGGTGGGGCTGAAGTTGTGGGCAATCAGTGCACCCTTAAAAAAAAAAAAATTATTTCAATAGATACTTTTAAAGAAATGGGCAATAAAATATTGAAATCATTAAGAGTAGCGCTACTCATTCGTCGGCATTACAACGCGATACTTTTAAAGAAATGGGCAATAAAATATTGAAATCATTAAGAGTAGCGCTACTCATTCGTCGGCATTACAACGCGATAAGTAAATATTATGGTTAATATGAAAAACTAGATTTTAATAAGTTGTATCTGATGTAATCGATATGTGATTGGGTCTCATTGAAACGCTTAAAGTATCTTGATTTTACATTTTTCAAATTTCAGAGGTTTCGTGTGAACCAAGAGGCTTTGTTGAATTGTTTTCACACATGGTGTTTAGCACACAAACATCAAAAGCATAAAAAGTTGAGTAAAAACGTTCAATGGCAGTATTCAAATCAACGCCATTAAAAAGATTATAGTCAGTTCCGTTTTTGCGAAAACATTTCCGCCGACGAAGATGAGAAGAGGGTCTAATATAACATGAAGAAACAAACGCAAGGTTTATTTCAAGTGTAGGGATACGAATCTTCAGGAAGCGATTAAGGAGGACACCGTTTAATTCTTATTGATGAAGAATCACTGACGAATACCAATTCAAAAAGTCTGTTAAATGAGTTAATTATTGAATTGATTTAAAACATGGAAAAGTCAAACAAACTAAGAAATCATTATGTGCCGAAGGGATTAGATAAGGAAGTTCCAGCTGGATTTGCCTCGGCACACATAATTAAGTGATTACGATCACGAAGGAAAGAAAAAATATTTTTGAAAACAACTGCGTGGTGATTATAAACAGAAATGTCTGACATTGGAGAAATATAACAGCAAAATATAAAGACATTAGTGTTTCGGCAAGTAACTTAACAAAATTTGTTCAATATTATATGGGACGTCAATGCCCACCATCTGGGAAGGTCAGATTTGATGGCAACCAGTAAGCCTCCACCTCGACGCGCAAGCCGATCATTCCTGTAAACAACACAGTCACTTGAAAAAAACTCAAAATTTAAGACATTTGGTTTGAGCCAAGTATCAGAAAACGCAATGACATGAGGTAAGAGAGATACTATTTAGATAGAGAGATGTTAGTTTGCTAAGCAGTCGCCTCACATTTTAATAAGAAATATTGATTTCAGGAGTTAGTAAATTTAGTTTTTTGATGTTTTTGAAGTAGGTAGAGAGGCAACAGATCTAGTAGGAAGATAGCTAAACACTGTAAATTCATAAACTATAAAAAGATGAGGATAAAATACTATTAATTAGAAAGTTCGGTACGGAAATCTAAAATAAAGAAATAGCTCTAGCCTTACTCAACTCAAATTTTCTAACAAAGATATCCGAGGCAGGAAATGCTTTATGGAAGAAAGCAATGAGGTCTTTTGAAGGATGCTACATAAATAAAAGGTCCTGATTATTTGCTACGGCGTTGGAGGGCCGTTTCGTTGGAGAGAAGTTCTATCGCATGCTGAGGTAATAATTTGGCGAGGATATTCGGATGTGCCTGTAGTTTAGCGGTGTTCTTTATTACACTAGGAATATGTAGGTCTTTCCGTACGTTTTCGTTCTGGATATACCAAGGTGCTTCCGTGATGGTGTAAAGATCTTTATTCGTCCTGTTTTCGGCAGAGCCGGATTTGAGGTGTCGAGGTTCGACACAACAAATTTATATGTGCGCTGGTGAAATGACAAGACATTTTTGTTGTTGTTGTTTGCAATTTTTGGTGTTTATTGAGTGTTTAAATGTTTATATAATATTTGTTGACGTTGTTGGTTTTTTATGTTGGCAGCGGCACCATTTGGAATAAGCTGGGAGTCTTATTGTTGTGAATCAATGCCCGGATCATCCAGTGGCCAATCGAAGGTAATTTTCGCAGATACTTTGTAGACTGTCAGATATATTCCCGGTCTTGCCTTTCTACCCTGACGACAGCTACTCTCCTAAAAAGTTGCTAAGAATACCTCCTAGGCTTCCACCACTATGCCAGCAGTACTCCTGGTCTTCCCTAAGCTGTGCTAGGAGTACTCCTACTCGATCCTGCCTGTGCCAGGACTACTCCTGGTGTTCCTAACAGTGCTAGGAATAACTCCTAGTCTTTATGTTGTTGCTAGGAATAACTCCTGGTCTTTATTTTGTTGCTTGGAATAACTCCTAGTCTTTATTTTGTTGCGTTTCTACTATCGTTGGCTTCGCTTGGTAACTTCATGGTTCTTCGCGATTTTACTTCACTTGCCGGTACACTCCAAATATGCTTCACTCATCAGATCCTCTTATGGTCTCAGCCGTGCGTATTTATAGGCATCTTGACCCAATCAGGACTCGTGGTGAACTCCTGACACGTTACGGGTACTTTTCCATTTACTCGTTTTGGTTTGAAAACTTTCCATTGCTTTCTTATTTTCGATCGGCTTTCTCTGCCGATCGCCTCATAGCTTGCTTGTTGCTATGCATGGTGAAATTCTTTCACTTTGAATGCGTCGCCTTTCGTCCTGCTGAACTCCCATCCTTGGTTGCCAACGCCTCTCGTTTTGCACTCTCCTGCTGGCTCGCGATTTCCGCCGCCGCCACCAGCATTTTTAAACACCATGCACCTCTCTTTTACATAACTAAGAGTAATCTAAAATCTATATAATACAATAATAATCTATATCTATATATATAAAAATCTATTGCTGTTTGTTTGTCTCGCTAAAACTCGAGAACAGCTAAACCGATACGGCTAATTTTGATTTTGAATTAATTGTGGAAGTCCAGGGAAGGTTTAAAAGGTGAAAAAATTCGAATAATTGCCGGGAAAATCCTCAAAACAGCATTTTTCTATTTCCCATACAAAAGTTTCGAACTAGCTTAAGTAAGTTAAGTAAGCGTGGCGTAGTATGTAGATAGTGACATTCCAAGTAATGTGCTCTTTTTTGTAACAGTGACTTTGATTAATTAAAAGTGACTCTGATTGAGTAAATTGTTTACGATGCCGAGGAGAACACGACCTGACTTAGGTCGTCGAAGTCGATCAAATTTGCGAAGAGCTACCTCACGTGTTGACCGCACTGATGACCAGAGACAGACAGATCAAGAATATAGTCGTATTGCTACATATGTCAGAATTGAACATCAGTACGACCTTGAAGCATTGGCCGAAACAGTTCGTACAAACGTTCCACAATTAAATCAACAACAAAGAATTGCGTACGACACTATGATAGAATAAATGCTTTTTTATTAAATACGGATTCGATTTGTTTGTTTTAAAATCAATTATCTTTAATTATCGATGAGGCAGTACGAAGTCTGCCGGGACACTAGTATACATATAAAAATGAATGTATGTCTGTATGTACTCGAAGAACTCAAAAACTACTGGACCGATTATTATGAAAATTGGTATATTATATATTACTTTCTTCACTTCAACGAAGTGGGTCGTGTTTTTTTTGCCCTCTCGCTTTTTTCTCGTTTTTTGTTTAATCCCGCATATAAAAATTCTTTTTCGTGGAATCTAGTGCCGAATTAATAAATTACGCCATCTATAAATTATAATTTGTTCTTAAACACATACTCAAACCTATTATTACTTATTGCTTTATTTAATAACAAAACTCAAAGTTTTGTTGTTTTGTCTACATAGACTTTAATTTTGTGTTTTTGATCCCTTTTACTTGCATTCGCACTCTCGCGTACACATTAGTGTTGTTATTTGTGTGCTGCTTGCTCTCGCGTCTTCACATTGTCCGCGACCGCGAACGTTACTCTCGCGATTGTGCCAGTCTTTATTGTTGTGTGTTATTACTAACTCTCTTAATTTTTGTCTCTTCAGTTTTTTCTGGTGCATTTTAAAACTTTAACACTTGTGTTATTTCTTGGTGCGTATAGCCCTTATATTATATTACATTGCTCATTTTTAAATTGCCCACTCTTTTTAAATTTTTTATTATTTATTTTATTAAATTTACAATGGTTGTCTGCTCTTCGAGAAAGTGCCCTCATTCTCAAAAATTCCAAGATGACTATCTTTTGTGCTGGCTGTGCGATAACATTATGCATGTCAAATGCGCTGGTTACACAGCCAAAGTAAAGGATAGTATTGGAAACGGTGGGGGACTAAAATTGAGTTGTGAAGCGTGCCGGGACGTAGAAATGGATATGCGTCTATTTATACGGCGGACGAGAGACTGCTTTAAGTCCCTATCGGCTGGCTTTTTGAAACTTCGTGATGAGTTTTCGTCTCTGGAAACTCAGTTTAATAGTTATAAACTATTGAACGAATCACCGAAGCGGAAGAAGACTATCCCACGGGATTTTCTCCCAATCCACCGGCATCTCTGTTTCTGCCGGTACCGACATCGTCGAACGACCCCATAACTCCAAATGGTCAGCAACTGATATCGTTTAGGAGTCCTACGGTGGCTGCAGTTGCGGGGGCAATTGATATTTCCCCTGGTAGCAGTGCCCCGCAGGCTGATTCGATATCGGTTGTAGCTTCTGATGTGTCCGGGCGAATATCCTCTCCCAGGGATATTTCCAATAAAACTTTAACCAGAAGAGCTCTCAAAGCGTCATCTGCTTCAGTAGTTCCAGCGCAAAATGTTGTTGCTGCAGTTGCGACTGGCGCATCGAGATCTCTTGTAGCCATTCCACCAAAAAAGCAAATCTTTGTTTCGATTCTCGACCCCAATACTGCATCAGATGATGTCATAGCCCATATCCGGGCAAAAGTCGTAGCGCCAAACATAGTGGTGGAAAAGTTTGGGTTTTCATATACTCGTGACATTTCGTCATTTAAAATCAGTGTTTCTCCAAATGTCTTTGACCGAATTTTCCACAAAGATTTTTGGCCGGAACATTTAGTTGTAAAGGAGTATACGGCTAAGAAAAAGAGAAATCGGCCTCCGATTCGCCTGCCTAACACAACTAATCCTTCCATACCCTCTGGCTCGTCAGTAGCTGGCGGGTCAAAAAACTAATTTCGTCCCTTATTCGGGCCTATCAGAATGTTAGAGGACTAAGATCTAAACTTTCTAAGCTTTTTGTAGATAGTCTATCTTTTGACTTTCATATCTTGGTCTTTACAGAAACGTGGTTAAAGCCAGACATTTCTGATGCCTCTGTTTTTCCCACAATTTTTTCAACCTATAGATGCGATCGAATCTCCAAAAATGGTGGTGGAGTTTTGATTGCCGTAAATTCATCTCTTCCTTCAGAAATAGTTCTGCCACCTGCCGTTCTTGACATTGAATTTGTTAGTGTCAAAATTTGTTTGAAATTATATTCTGTATTTCTAACTTGCTCGTATATTCCACCGAGTTCTGACATGACGGTATATGCTAGCCATTTAGAAGCTATTCGCTATTATCGTTCTGGGAGATTTTAATCTACCTGACGTTTCGTGGCTTCCATCAGGTGAGTCTTTTTTGTTGATGCCCTCCTCCTCACATTGCTTTGTTGACGGTCTCCTTGAGTTATCCCTAACCCAAGTTAATCCTGTTCGTAACAAAAATGAGAGATCACTAGATCTTATATTTATGTTAGATTCTTCTAACTGTACTGTTTCGAGGATTGATCCCTTAGTCGTCCCCGAAGACAGTTTCCATCCAACTTTGGACTTAGCTATTGATCTACTGTAGTATATGCAACCTTATAATAATAATAACCGACACAATATAGAGTATTCTCTTATTGCAAACGGTCATATAGCCGACACATGTTAGTGTATGCTATATGTGTTGCATATATTCCAACGGTGGAAACATAAAATACTAGATAAATAAAATACCTAATTTGTTATAAAAATTCAAAAAGTTAAGAAAAAATAAACAAAAAAGAAGAAAAAACACTTTTTCAGTTTTGTGAAAATACTTTTGTCGCAATAAATAAGTGTGTAAATACTTTTGACAACTTTTTATCATTGCTTATTTGCTTCAAATTATCTCTATGTACCGTTATTTTTTCTATTTCTTCTTTCATTGGATTCTTAAAAGATCAAGGTTCAAAGCATAGAATGTTTTGTTGTTGTAACTCACTTACAACAACAATAAAATGTCTTCGAAAAGTAAAGTTGCAAAAAAAAGTTTATTGTGTAAATACTTTTGACCACCCCTGTACATAAACATAAGCAAGCTCGAAACATGATCAGCCACTTACGTAGACTGGCCATGCGGACGAATTGCAACGTCTGCATAATCGAGCGTGTGAATGTTTATTGTATAACATATATGTACATACTGCACTCTCTCTCTTTCATACTTCTATATATATGCTTATATACTTAAGAATTCTTAGGCTAAGCTGAGAACTTATTTTTCAATAAAAATCATTCGGTTTTATACCGTCAACGACAATACATCGATTTATCTTTTACACTACCTTTTCGGTTACCAACTGATGGTACCAGTTCGACGTCTCGTACCCGTTGCTTTCGTAAAACTAACTTTTTCAAGCTTAATGAGCTAATTCTTGACACGGACTGGTCTTATCTGTACTCCTGTAATGATATGAATGCTGCCATTTGTTTTTTCTATGATAATATGTTTTCGCTTTTTGATGCTTGTGTTCCACGTGTGACCCCTGTATTGTCTAACAAGTCGCCATGGTTTACACTTGAGTTAACTTATTTGAAAAATGTGAAGTCTAAATATTGCAGAAAGTTAAAAAAATCGGATCGACCGTCTGATTTCTCTCTTTAAGCTGTTGCTCGATCGAATTTTTTAGTGCTTAATACACTATGCTATAAGGATTACATTAGGCGTTGTAAGCTTCAGTTTTCCCGTGATCCTAAGCAATTTTATAACTTCGTTAACGCCAAACGTGAGGTAGCAATAAAGCTAGGTAAAGGTAATAAAGCTAACGATGATGAGGCCATTGCCGATATGTTTGTTGATTTTTTCAAAACAACCTATTCCTCCAAAGAGCATCGAGCTAACATTTCAAATCCCTATCAGATGTGATCGATGAAAGTTCGCTTCTCAGTGTGCTTACTTTAGTGAAGCCCGTTTACTCACCAGGACCTGATGGGATACCTGGTTGTGTACTCAAGTTTTGTGCTGAGACTTTGATTTCCCCAATTCTTAAGTTATTTACTTTGTCCGTTGAAACTTCCTCTTTTCCAACCATTTGGAAAAAATCTTTAATTATTCCTTTGCATAAAAAGGGTAATAAATCCGTAGCTTCAAACTATAGGGGTATTTCCAAATTGTCTGCTATTCCGAAGGCATTTGAGAAAATTATAACTTCTCAACTGCAACATTTCTGTAGTTCTATTCTTTCATCTTCTCAACATGAGTTTATGAAACGTAGATCTACAACCACTAACCTTTTAGAGTTTTCTTCTTTAGCGATCGAGGGATTCAGGAATGCATTGCAAACTGATGTCATTTATACTGACTTCAGTAAGGCTTTTGATTCTGTCAATCATACACTGCTTTTATTCAAGCTGAACGAACTTGGGATTCCAAGCCTTTTGCTTAATTGGATTTCTCAATATCTTAATAACCGTACACAAAAAGTTGTATTTAAAACTTATCTTTCGAGGACCATCAATGTGACCTCGGGTGTGTCACAAGGTAGCCATCTAGGACCACTGCTTTTTACGCTTTTCATTAATGACCTTCCGTCAGTTGTAACTCACTCTCGTGTGCTTATGTATGCTGACGATGTTAAGCTTTGTACTAGTTTTTAAAGCTTAAGTTCCTCACATCTGCTCCAAGCTGAACTTAATAACTTTCAAACTTGGTGTGAAATTATCTTATTAGAACTGTATGAACGAAATGTAACGTCATGTCATTTCACAGATCCTCTTTGCAATTAGTGGTGTATTATCTCAATAATACCCCACTTGAACGTTTGAATGAGATTTATGATTTGGGTGTACTCATGGACCACAAATTAAATTTTACTCGTCATATTAATATCACTGTCAATAAAGCCATGAGTTGTCTTGGTTTCGTTAAGCGATGGTCGAAAGAGTTTGACGATCCTTACACAACCAAAACTCTTTTTATTTCACTAGTCCGCCCCATTTTGGAGTATGGATCATGTGTTTGGTCTCCACAATATGGATCACACCAAATTAAAATTGAATCTGTTCAAAAACAGTTTCTAATTTTTGCTCTTCGTGGTTTAAACTGGGATCGAAATGTTAACTTGCCCTCTTATTCTAAAAGACTTCTTCTAATTAACCTTCCCTCCTTACTTAATCGTAGACTAATGCTTGGTACTTTGTTTATTCATAAGCTTCTAAATGGACAAATAGATTGTCCTAATTTACTTCATCAGGTCAATCTATCTGTACCTTGTAGACTAACCCGAAATTATGTCCCTTTAACTTTAACACGCTGTACTTCTAACTATTCTTTGCATGAACCTTTCCGAGTTCTCTGTTCCGACTACAACCGCCTTTATTCTGTAATCGGATCAGAGTTCTCTATAACTATTCTAAAAACTACTATTTTAAGTTATCTATCTAGTAGTTAGTCTTAATTATTATTTTAGTTGTCGTCCGTTGTCCCCGCGACTTCGTTTTTGCATGCTGTCTGCTAGGGTTCGCGCGTAACAGGCTTTGTCCTGGTGTCGCTTGGACCACTTGAACGTAATGCGCATTGTACGCGTCAACGTCCAGAAGAACAAAATTCACTTCTCTAGTTGAAGTCCAAAGTCGTGATTGCACAGTGGTTGCGCCCTTAGGCCAAAAATCAAAAAGTCCATCACAACATAATTTGGTAAAATATACACAAATCGTCTCTTAAAAGTCCAAACTTCTTGATGGCAAACTGGATTTTTCTAAAAATCGAACGGAACTTTCTACTTTCTAAAAATATCATTGAAAGCTTGAACACGTATTAATTTTTGCAAGCCTGCTGCGCGTAGCATTCGTATTGTAAAGCAAAAAGCGGACTTCAACGATTGAGGTCCTAAATTATTAATACAAAATTAATTTTGAAAATAACGGTATTTAGTGTAAAAATTCTAATTGTGAAATTAATGGGATCAATAATATATTTCTTGCGAATTTTTTATTGATTTAACCTTTTTTGTTTATTTTCTGTTCGTTTTTTTTATGTTTACATAAAGTTTTAGTTTTATTCCCCCCTGAACCCCCGACTGTGATTGGTATCATTGTATTTCTCAACGCTTTAAGGTAATAAAC
The DNA here is from genome assembly GCA_035045865.1 of Drosophila austrosaltans. Lineage (NCBI taxonomy): Eukaryota > Metazoa > Arthropoda > Insecta > Diptera > Drosophilidae > Drosophila > Drosophila austrosaltans. The sequence goes on from JAWNOQ010000003.1 coordinate 11,207,185, forward strand.
ATGGAAAGTTAAGGTGCCGATAGTTGCCGATGCGATTGTACTCAATAATAATTTAAAGTTGTCTTACTGTTATTCAAGCTCAAAATGTTTTTGCAATTTTGTTTTTGTGATGTCATTTCTGTTTGTGTTTGTATCAATATTTTGCTTGTTTTTTTTTTTTTTTTTTTTACTTTGTACCTTCTTTTGCGCCTTTTTGTTGATTTTGGTTCAACAGACGCTTCTTATAATTGTGTTTTTTCACGCATGAATATATTTGAGTTTTGGTCTACAGAAAAAGGCAAGCTGAGAGTGTACTTAAAGGATAGCATCAAAAATAATGGCTACGAAGTCGACAGGATTGTGCTTTACAAGTGTATTGATTTCATTTGCAAAAAAATAAATCTTTATTGGGTTAAGTACAAGAGTACTTTTATCTTTTATAAAATCTTTTATAAAATATGAATCCGATTGGCTGAACGTTACGGAAAGTATTACAGTGAAGCCCAGCTGTCTTCCTCAACAAATGAATCTGGAGAATAACCGTGAACGCCCCAAGATTGATTTTACTGAGTCATCAAAAAGGACGAAACGTCGCCGGATCGCCGTGGTACAAAAACACGATGAGTCTGCCGCTAATGTTTTGCGCTCATTTGATTTTGAATCGAATGATAAGCCAAACGGGGCAAATATTGAAAAGGTTTTGGACACTGGATTATCGAAACACCAATACCAGTTTATTCGGTCATTCATAAATTGTGAAGCCACTTACAATTTGTTACCAAGTTATGTCTCGTACCCTTTGCTTTCGTAAAACTAACTTTTCAAGCTCAATGAGCTAATTCTTGCCACAGACTGGTCTTATCTGTACTTCTGTTATGATATGAATGCTGCCATTTGTTTTTTCTATAATACTATGTTTTCACTTTTTGATGCTTGTGTTCCACGTGAGACCCATGTATTGTCTAACAAACCGCCATGGTTTACACGTGAGTTAACTAATTTAAAAAATGTAAAGTCTAGATATTATAGAAAGTTTAAAAAATGGGGTCGACCGTCTGATTTCTCTCTCTATGCTGTTGATCGATCGAATTTTTCAGTGCTTAATACACTATGCTATAAGGATTACATTAGGCGTTGTAAACTTCAGTTCACCCGTGACCCTAAGCAATTTTATAACTTCGTTAACGCCAAACGTAAGGTAGCAGTGCACCCGTCCTATTTATGCTTTGAAAATAATGAAGCTAACGATGATCAGGCCATTGCCGATATGTTTGCTGATTTTTTCAAAACGACCTATTCCTCCAAAGATCATCGAGCTAACTTTTCTTATCCTTATCAGCTGAAAAGGTCTAATTGCGTCTTTAATCCTGTGATCGATGAAGATTCGCTTCTCAGCGTGCTTACTTTAGTGAAGCCTGTGTACTCACCAGGACCTGATGGGATACCTGGTTGTGTACTCAGGTTTTGCGCTGAGACTTTGATTTCCCCGATTCTTAAGTTATTTACTTTGTCCGTTGAAACTTCCTCTTTTCCAACCATTTGGAAAGAATCTTTTATTATTCCTTTGCATAAAAAGGGTAATAAATCCGTAGTTTCTAATTATAGGGGTATTTCCAAATTGTCCGCTATTCCCAAGGCATTTGAGAAAATTATAACTTCTCAACTGCAACATTTCTGTAGTTCTATTCTTTCATCTTCTCAGCATGGGTTTATGAAACGTAGATCCACTACCACTAACCTTTTAGAGTTTACTTCTTTAGCGATCGAAGGATTCAGGAATGCATTGCAAACTGATGTCATTTATACTGACTTCAGTAAGGCTTTTGATTCTGTCAATCATACACTGCTTTTGTTCAAGCTGAACGAACTTGGGATTCCAAGCCTTCTGCTTAATTGGATTTCTCAATATCTTAATAACCGTACACAGAAAGTTTTATTTAAAACTTATCTTTCGAAGACCATCAATGTGACCTGGGGGTGCCACAAGGTAGCCATCTAGGACCACTGCTTTTTACGCTTTTCATTAATGACCTTCCGTTAGTTGTAACTCACTCTCGCGTGCTTATGTACTCTGATGATGTTAAACTTTGTATTAGTTTTAAAGACTTAAGCTCTCCACGTCTGCTTCAAGTCGATCTTAATAACTTTCAAACTTGGTGTGAAATTAACTTATTAAACCTTAATGTTTCAAAATGTAATGTCATGTCATTTCATAGATCCTCTTTTCAATTAGTGGTATATTATCTCAATAATACCCCACTTGAACGTTTGAATGAGATTTATGATTTGGGTGTACTCATGGACCACAAATTAAATTTTACTCGTCATATTAATATCACTGTCAATAAAGCCATGAGTTGTCTTGGTTTCGTTAAGCGATGGTCGAAAGAGTTTGACGATCCTTACACAACCAAAACTCTTTTTATTTCACTAGTCCGCCCCATTTTGGAGTATGGATCATGTGTTTGGTCTCCACAATATGGATCACACCAAATTAAAATTGAATCTGTTCAAAAACAGTTTCTAATTTTTGCTCTTCGTGGTTTAAACTGGGATCGAAATGTTAACTTGCCCTCTTATTCTAAAAGACTTCTTCTAATTAACCTTCCCTCCTTACTTAATCGTAGACTAATGCTTGGTACTTTGTTTATTCATAAGCTTCTAAATGGACAAATAGATTGTCCTAATTTACTTCATCAGGTCAATCTATCTGTACCTTGTAGACTAACCCGAAATTATGTCCCTTTAACTTTAACACGCTGTACTTCTAACTATTCTTTGCATGAACCTTTCCGAGTTCTCTGTTCCGACTACAACCGCCTTTATTCTGTAATCGGATCAGAGTTCTCTATAACTATTCTAAAAACTACTATTTTAAGTTATCTATCTAGTAGTTAGTCTTAATTATTATTTTAGTTGTCGTCCGTTGTCCCCGCGACTTCGTTTTTGCATGCTGTCTGCTAGGGTTCGCGCGTAACAGGCTTTGTCCTGGTGTCGCTTGGACCACTTGAACGTAATGCGCATTGTACGCGTCAACGTCCAGAAGAACAAAATTCACTTCTCTAGTTGAAGTCCAAAGTCGTGATTGCACAGTGGTTGCGCCCTTAGGCCAAAAATCAAAAAGTCCATCACAACATAATTTGGTAAAATATACACAAATCGTCTCTTAAAAGTCCAAACTTCTTGATGGCAAACTGGATTTTTCTAAAAATCGAACGGAACTTTCTACTTTCTAAAAATATCATTGAAAGCTTGAACACGTATTAATTTTTGCAAGCCTGCTGCGCGTAGCATTCGTATTGTAAAGCAAAAAGCGGACTTCAACGATTGAGGTCCTAAATTATTAATACAAAATTAATTTTGAAAATAACGGTATTTAGTGTAAAAATTCTAATTGTGAAATTAATGGGATCAATAATATATTTCTTGCGAATTTTTTATTGATTTAACCTTTTTTGTTTATTTTCTGTTCGTTTTTTTTATGTTTACATAAAGTTTTAGTTTTATTCCCCCCTGAACCCCCGACTGTGATTGGTATCATTGTATTTCTCAACGCTTTAAGGTAATAAACATGGAAAGTTAAGGTGCCGATAGTTGCCGATGCGATTGTACTCAATAATAATTTAAAGTTGTCTTACTGTTATTCAAGCTCAAAATGTTTTTGCAATTTTGTTTTTGTGATGTCATTTCTGTTTGTGTTTGTATCAATATTTTGCTTGTTTTTTTTTTTTTTTTTTTACTTTGTACCTTCTTTTGCGCCTTTTTGTTGATTTTGGTTCAACAGACGCTTCTTATAATTGTGTTTTTTCACGCATGAATATATTTGAGTTTTGGTCTACAGAAAAAGGCAAGCTGAGAGTGTACTTAAAGGATAGCATCAAAAATAATGGCTACGAAGTCGACAGGATTGTGCTTTACAAGTGTATTGATTTCATTTGCAAAAAAATAAATCTTTATTGGGTTAAGTACAAGAGTACTTTTATCTTTTATAAAATCTTTTATAAAATATGAATCCGATTGGCTGAACGTTACGGAAAGTATTACAGTGAAGCCCAGCTGTCTTCCTCAACAAATGAATCCGGAGAATAACCGTGAACGCCCCAAGATTGATTTTACTGAGTCATCAAAAAGGACGAAACGTCGCCGGATCGCCGTGGTACAAAAACACGATGAGTCTGCCGCTAATGTTTTGCGCTCATTTGATTTTGAATCGAATGATAAGCCAAACGGGGCAAATATTGAAAAGGTTTTGGACACTGGATTATCGAAACACCAATACCAGTTTATTCGGTCATTCATAAATTGTGAAGCCACTTACAATTTGTTACCAAGTTATGTCTCGTACCCTTTGCTTTCGTAAAACTAACTTTTCAAGCTCAATGAGCTAATTCTTGCCACAGACTGGTCTTATCTGTACTTCTGTTATGATATGAATGCTGCCATTTGTTTTTTCTATAATACTATGTTTTCACTTTTTGATGCTTGTGTTCCACGTGAGACCCATGTATTGTCTAACAAACCGCCATGGTTTACACGTGAGTTAACTAATTTAAAAAATGTAAAGTCTAGATATTATAGAAAGTTTAAAAAATGGGGTCGACCGTCTGATTTCTCTCTCTATGCTGTTGATCGATCGAATTTTTCAGTGCTTAATACACTATGCTATAAGGATTACATTAGGCGTTGTAAACTTCAGTTCACCCGTGACCCTAAGCAATTTTATAACTTCGTTAACGCCAAACGTAAGGTAGCAGTGCACCCGTCCTATTTATGCTTTGAAAATAATGAAGCTAACGATGATCAGGCCATTGCCGATATGTTTGCTGATTTTTTCAAAACGACCTATTCCTCCAAAGATCATCGAGCTAACTTTTCTTATCCTTATCAGCTGAAAAGGTCTAATTGCGTCTTTAATCCTGTGATCGATGAAGATTCGCTTCTCAGCGTGCTTACTTTAGTGAAGCCTGTGTACTCACCAGGACCTGATGGGATACCTGGTTGTGTACTCAGGTTTTGCGCTGAGACTTTGATTTCCCCGATTCTTAAGTTATTTACTTTGTCCGTTGAAACTTCCTCTTTTCCAACCATTTGGAAAGAATCTTTTATTATTCCTTTGCATAAAAAGGGTAATAAATCCGTAGTTTCTAATTATAGGGGTATTTCCAAATTGTCCGCTATTCCCAAGGCATTTGAGAAAATTATAACTTCTCAACTGCAACATTTCTGTAGTTCTATTCTTTCATCTTCTCAGCATGGGTTTATGAAACGTAGATCCACTACCACTAACCTTTTAGAGTTTACTTCTTTAGCGATCGAAGGATTCAGGAATGCATTGCAAACTGATGTCATTTATACTGACTTCAGTAAGGCTTTTGATTCTGTCAATCATACACTGCTTTTGTTCAAGCTGAACGAACTTGGGATTCCAAGCCTTCTGCTTAATTGGATTTCTCAATATCTTAATAACCGTACACAGAAAGTTTTATTTAAAACTTATCTTTCGAAGACCATCAATGTGATCTGGGGGTGCCACAAGGTAGCCATCTAGGACCACTGCTTTTTACGCTTTTCATTAATGACCTTCTGTTAGTTGTAACTCACTCTCGCGTGCTTATGTACTCTGATGATGTTAAACTTTGTATTAGTTTTAAAGACTTAAGCTCTCCACGTCTGCTTCAAGTCGATCTTAATAACTTTCAAACTTGGTGTGAAATTAACTTATTAAACCTTAATGTTTCAAAATGTAATGTCATGTCATTTCATAGATCCTCTTTTCAATTAGTGGTATATTATCTCAATAATACCCCACTTGAACGTTTGAATGAGATTTATGATTTGGGTGTACTCATGGACCACAAATTAAATTTTACTCGTCATATTAATATCACTGTCAATAAAGCCATGAGTGTTCTTGGATTCGTTAAGCGATGGTCGAAAGAATTTGATGATCCTTACACAACCAAAACTCTTTTTATTTCACTAGTCCGCCCCATTTTTGAGTATGGATCGTGTGTTTGGTCTCCACAATATGGATCACACCAAGTAAAAATTGAATCTGTTCAAAAACAGTTTTTAATTTTTGCTCTTCGTTGCTTAAACTGGGATCGAAATGTTAACTTGCCTCCCTATTCTAAAAGACTTCTTCTAATTAACCTTCCCTCCTTACTCAATCGTAGACTAATGCTTGGTACTTTGTTTATCCACAAGCTTTTGAATGGACAAATAGACTGTCCTAATTTACTCAATCAGGTCAATCTATCTGTTCCTTGTAGACTAACCCGAAATTATGTCCCTTTATCTTTAACGCGCTGTACTTCCAACTATTCTTTGCATGAACCTTTTCGAGTTCTCTGTTCCGACTACAAACGCCTTTATTCTGTAATCGGATAATACAGAGTTCTCAATATCTATCCTAAAAACTTGTATTTTAAGTTATCTATCTAGTAGTTAGTCTTAATTATTATTTTAGTTGTCGTCCGTTGTCCACGCGACTTCGTTTTGCATGCTGTCTGATAGGGTTCGCGCGTAACAGGCATTGTCCTGGTGTCGCTTGGGCCACTTGAACGTACTGCGCATTGTACGCGTCAACGTCCAGAAGAATATGTACATATGTATTTTTCCACGGGGAAGGTTTGTATATGTTCATGACCGCCACTCGCCACAAGGTGCCGCTGTAGAGTAGCAACTTCTACCCCAATTAACTGATATGTTTGTCATAAAAATCAGTATGAGTATGTATTTTTACAATTGAAAGAAGAGAAATTTCATATGATTATCATAAAAATCAGTATGACCATGTATTTTTTTCAATTGAAACCAAACAAGCTTATTTTTCTGTAAGCAGAATTATCTTAATTAAATACTTCAATCGGATTTCTTTCGAAATAAACAAAATCAATTAAATGATTTAGAATGAATTGAATACTTATGTACTGATTTTTTTAAAGTTATTTTTTTTAAATTTATTTTAGGTGTTGGCGTAGCAACGCGCGCCGGGTACAGATAATAATAAATAAAATTATTTACAAAATAAATAAATATAAATAAGCAATAAATAAATGAATAAACAAATAAACATAACAAACTGGATGCCGCCCGTGATATGAATTAATAAATAATAAATCCTCATTGATGAATAACAAACCACCTTGTTTGATATATCATAAGAACAAAACTTTATTTTTCACTTTTACTGTTTTACTGCTTCAGCCACTGCTGGAATACATCTTGATCGTTCGTTTGCATATTTATTACTTCCGTTTCAAGGGCTCAAAAGAGAACAATATAAAAAAAGGCGTCCGATTGGCACCGGCGAATTTCACAATATTCCAGGAAATTTCAAATACATGTTTAGACAGAAAGAGAGTACATTTTAGACAATTTTAGAAAGAGAGGCATTTGGTTCCTCAACATCCCGGCCTCCCCTCAAACACTGTTTCTGAAAATGGTAGCGGTGCAATCTTCGTGATCGGACGAGTGATTAAACCTGTGGTTGTTTGAAGTTGTACTGCTCGTGTAAGGCCATCATCTCCTGGGAACACCTGAGTTACTCGTCCTAAGTGCCAAGCTGAAGGACGTGCGTTTGACTTCTTGATTAGTACCACGCTTCCAAGTGATATGTTTGGTACCTTAGAAAACCATTTTGGGCGTTGCTGTAGCGAGGTCATATACTCCTGTTCCCAACGCTTCCAAAATCCTTGAAGCATAGCCTGAATATGCTGCCAATAGTTTAGTCGATTAGTTGGAAGTTCAACATAACTTCCTTCTGGTATTGCTGTATAAATTCGGCGAATCAAGAAATGTGCTGGTGACAGATATGCGATCTCAGTATCTGAAGTTGCACATAAGGGTCGAGAATTGACTACCGCTTCTATCTGTGCCAGGAGTGTGTGCATCCGCTCAAAGGTAATGATCGTGCTGCCGAAAACTCGTCGTAAATGGAGTTTGACGGAGCGTACTGCTGACTCCCACTTGCCACCCCAGTGTGGCGAATATGGGGGAATGAAATTCTATTTAATTCCCTGCTCTACGAGGATCCTTGAAACGATGTTGTTATGCTTGTCAGATATGTGGAGTTGTATCATTTCATCCAAAGTGCGTTTTACACCAACAGAGTTGCGACCATTATCGCTAAACATTTCTGAGCATTTCCCGCGTCGAGCCATAAATCGTTTTAATGCCGCCAAGAATGTGTCTGTGCTCAGATCAGTTGCCAATTCCAAGTGAATTGCGGAGGTCACCATACAAACAAACAGACAAATGTAACCCTTTTTCTTGCGTGGATTTCGGCCCTTATGGGTCTTAAGCAGAATGGGACCCGCGTAATCGCATCCAGTGTGTTCAAATGGGAAGGCTTGTCGAACACGAACAGCAGGCAAGTTTGCAGTATGATGTCTTTGCCTGAAGGAATTCAAGCACTCATTAGTGATTCGTCGCAGTAGATTTCGTGCGCCAAAAATCCAGTATTTTTGGCGGATAATGACAAACATTGCCGAAACTCCAGGATGTAGGTTGATGCGATGCTCGTGCTGTAATAGCAACTCAACGAGCCGATGATGTTTCGGTAAAACATCCGGATGTTTGGCATCGGCGGGCAGGTCCGATCTCTTTAGACGTCCTCCCACACGAATAAGACCATCATCGTCGACAAAAAGGTCTAGATTGCGTAACTTTGATCGGGGTTCCACTGGTCGGTTTTGCAGCAGCAATTGTCGATCAACGTTGAATTTGTTATGCGCCTGGCGCAGACAGAGTTTTCTTGCATTATTGATTTCATCATATGTCAGAGGCCCCAAGTGGCTCTGTTTAGTTGATTTAAGACGATGAGCAAAACGACATACGTAAGCGACGATTCGAATTAATTTAAGCCAAGATGATACTCAAGTGGAGTAGAACCAATATCCTTGGTGACTGTCATCAGTGGGTTTGTCCTAAACTCCAGTTCTACTGCTGGATCCTTGGTTGAGCAGCAATGTTGTGATCTCTGTAGTATGGTCGAATATTGATGCTCGTCACGCAGCCAAGATGGACCATTCCATCATAAATCGAATTTCAGCAGCTCACTCGCGAGCATGCCTCGAGACGCTTAATCCGCCGGATTCTCCTTTGTGCTCACATGACTCCAAGCACTACGAGGAATGGTTTCCAGCATTTCCGCAGTGCGGTAGGCAACAAAGGTTTTTAGCTTATACGGTTGGTTAGAAAGCTATGAAAGCACGATGGTAGAGTCGCACCATGCGTATATTTTAACTTCTTTCTGGCGCAGGCCAGACCTTATTGATTGAACAAGCCGAGATAACAGCAGAGCTCCACATAGCTCGAGACGTGGTAAAGATTTCTGCTTAAAAGGACAGACTCTCGTTTTTGCAGCAATAAGTAACACTCCTATGCTACCATCAATATGTGTTACTCGCTTGTAGACGACAGAGTCAGCCTTTAGCGAAGCGTCTGAAAATGTGTGTAATTCAATTTCCTCGGTGCTGTTATCAATAAAACGTGGTAATTTCAGTTGATTCAATAGAAGGATGTCCTTGCGAAATGTTTGCCAGGACAGAGCTTGCTTGATGGGAAGTTCAGAGTCCCAATCCAAATCTAGCAACCATAGTTCCTGGAGCAGAACCTTAAACTGAACCACCACTGGAGCCAGAATGCCCAGTGGGTCAAAAATGCGTGCCGTGTCTGAAAGTGCTTGACGTTTGGTGCAGCTTGCATCCTCCGTTAAGGAAATCTTGTACGTCAGTACATCTTCTCCTGGGTGCCAATGCAGCCCAAGAACCTTTGTAGTATACCTTGATATATCAATTTCGTTGCCTTGTGTGTTATCGATTTGATTGCTATTCGATACCCATTTACTTAATTCCAACCGTGCACGCGCCATAAGTAAAGTTAATTCCTCCTTTATACTGATAAGTTCTTGCTCATTCATTGCTCCTGTTAAAACATCATCCACGTAGAAATCTTCCAGGAGTATCCTAGCCGCTGTTGGAAACTCGTGCTTGTGATCAATAGCAAGCTGCTCCAGTACTCTGACTGCCAGGAACGGTGCGCAGGCAGTCCCATACGTGACTGTACATAATTTGAAATGCTTTAGTGGTGCTGCAGGATCTTCTCTCCAGAGGACTCGTTGGAAGTTTTGATGATCAGGAGCCACCGAAATTTGTCTGAACATTTTGACAATATCTGCAGAAAATACAAACTTGTGCATCCTAAATCGTAGGCAGACGTCAAACAGACTGCGCTGTACGCATGGACCAATATGTAATGCATCGTTGAGACATCGACCGTTCCGATCCTGGAACGAGCCGTCGAATTCCACTCGGAGTTTAGCACCTAATACCGGATGATGAGGCAAGTAAAAGGTCATCTCCGAGGTATTTGCAATTTCCTTTTTATCCAATTCTTGCATATGGCCTAAGTGTATTTATTCCCTCATAAACTAGATATACTTCGACTGTAGGTGAGCATCTTTTAGTAAGCGACGTTCTACTGCAAGAAAACGTGATCTTGCTCCTTGAAACGTGTCTGCTAATCTTGGGTTGTCTTCTTTAAACGGCAACTCGACGATGTATCTTCATGTCGGGTGTGCGTTTCAAGGAAATGTTTTTCGACCTTTTTATCTTCAGCGTTGACAGGTGTGAATGAAGCTACTTCTTCGAGTTCCCAGAATCTTTGCAGCAGACAATCAATGTCAACAGCAGACAAAAATGATGTTGATGTGGATGGACTTGAGCATTCTACAGAGGTAATAACCCATCCGAATATTGTAGCTACTGCAATTGTACGTCCCTTGTCATCACAGAGCTTGCCGCCAGAGATCAAATGTGGTCATTTCCAATCAAAATATCAACGATGCATTAGTGTTAAATTCAGGATCTGCTAATTCGTAGCCAGCGAATGCAGAAAGTGCTGATGCCTTTATGTTTTGACGAGCCAGTGATGAAGTGATCTTTCCAAGTATATGTGCCTTCATATCCAGTGATTTGATACTCGAGATTTGAGTAGAAGAGAGCAGAAACCTCTGGCTGTTTCCGCCTTTATAGCAGATATACCCGAAACGGCAATCCGAGACGGTGAACGATGGAGACCCAATGATTGGGTGCATCTTTCCGAAATGTAGGAAAGTTCTGAGCCGCAATCCAATAAAATGCGACATGTAGTAAAACCTCCTTGATGGTTTCTCACGTTTACTAGTGCTGTTGGCAGTGTGCTTCTGGTAGGCGCATGTGGCTTGGCAGTACTACTTTGCGCCAAGTGGTGTTTGTAACCGCTACAACAGATGTAGCGGGTGGCGGATCTTCAGGAGCTTGGCTTAAGTTGACTTGCTGCTGTGACTGCATCTTTGCTGGAGCTGCAAGTCCCTCGGAATGCAGCAGTGAATGATGACGACGCTTGCAATACTTGCAGGAAAACTTAGACTCACAAGCGCTTACTCCATGACCAAGCTTCAAACAGTTGAAGCAAATATGTTTCTCTTTCACGAAGGTGTAACGTTGCTTGACAGACAAGCTTTGGAATTGGGAACAAGCCGACAGTATATGCTCATTACTAAAACACTTGGTACAGTTACCTGAGTTGGCGAGCATTGTGCGTGCTTGCCTTTTTACTTTGTCTTCTCTTTGTTTGCTGACTCCCTGGTCAGCAGCTTGGCTGAGCTCAAGTCTATCACATCGTGAGTCCAAAAACTTGAGCAGATCATTCACGTCTGGTGGTCTCATCAACCTTTGCGATGAGCAAATATATCAGCCAACAATCTCGTCCAGTTTGCCCGGATGCATCTAGGGCCCGAACAACATCGCTGGCAGCACTTGTCAGTACGCGGAGTGATGACGAGTTGTGACCAACAACTTTCGGCAAATTGGTGAATTCATTCAGCAGCAAATTCACCAAATAACGCGGCTTTTTATAGCGCTCACATAATGATCTCCATGCAATCTCGTAGTTAGCCTCAACTACAGGCAAATGTTGAATAAGTGAGGCAGCTTCTCCAACAAGGCATGACTTCAAATGGTGAAACTTTTGTATGTTTGTTAAAGTTTCCTTACTGTGAATGGCACTTCATAAAGATCCTTAAAATTCCTTATAATTTCCACCAAAGGGCTTGATGTGAATCTAAGGTAGTTCACAATCTCTTGCTTGTGGCACTGTGGCAGACTGTAAGCCTGATGACGACGTTTGATTAACTTGTGGCAACAGCCTTCGTACCAACTGCTGTTGTTCTTGCAGAGCCTCGCGTTGAGTTCTTGATTCCTCTCGTTGCAATTCATGCTGTTGTTGCAGAACCTCGCGTTGTGTTTCTAATTGACGTTGCTGAACCTCGCATTGGTTTCTTGATTCCTCTCGTTGCATTTGAAGTTGTTGTTCCATATGCATTTGCATTTGTTGTTGGTGGTACTGCATTTGTTGAAGAATTCCTTGGCCAACCGATCCCTCATTACTAGCGGTGCCACACTCTTCTAGTTTACTTGATGATGCAATTTTACTCTTTAAAGCTTTGAGGCGAGATATTATAACTTCGTATTTGTCCTCATATGCTTCGTAGTCAACCATTGGGTCCAAATAACCCGGTATTTCCTTATATTTAGATAATTTGTCACCAAGACTGACGAACTCCTTCCATGCATTGGTCAAAACATCCAACTTGGTGTCGACAGTGTAGATTTCGATTTCACTTGGCGGATTCTCAGCGAATCCATGTGCCCTGGTAATTGATGTCTTTAATCTTTCTCTTGCTTTGGTTAAAGCCTTTAGTTGTTCAATGATGAACAAAAATAATGAATTGTGCTTTTTGGCAGCCAAAATACACGCGCTTTTTCTTGGAGATGTGCACACACACGGCTCACTATCGATATTCGATATCACCCCAGTGGTGACACAGAAAGTTATCGATTATTTGTTCGGCGTCAATCCCGATTGACAATTAATAATTTCAACAAATTATTAACAACAAATGAGCAATAAATAACAACGCCCAACGATCCGGCTCGAAGGACCAAATTATGATGAATAACAAACCACCGTGTTTGATATATCATAAGAACAAAACTTTATATTTCACTTTTACTATTTTACTGCTTCAGCCACTGCTGGAACACATCTTGATCGTTCGTTTGCATATTTATTACTGCCGTCTCAAGGGCTCAAAAGAAAACAACATCAAAATAGGCGTCTGATTGGCACCGGCGAATTTCACAATATTCCAGGAAATTTCAAATACATGTTTGGACAGAAAGAGAGTACATTTCAGACAATTTTAGAAAGAGAGGCATTTGGTTCCTCAACACTCATATATATAAACATTAAATATAATTTAACCTGTAATCCTGTGGCTGCAATTAACAATATTCATCCCTAATCCCTAACAAATGTATGTACATTTGGATTTGATGATATTTGAATATTGCATCCTCCAAAACCTCCCTTTGATATATTCGTTGCAACCATTTCCTGATTCACCGTCGCTACGCGCACACATGCGTACTAACGCTCTCTCGGCTTTTACTCTACATGCCGATCTTGCACTCGCATCGCCTCTCCTCCCTCTCAGGTGCACACATGGGCCTAGCGACGAAAGCCGACACTTCACTCTCCGAGCGTAACTTTTAATTGTATTATTGCAGGTGTATGTGAACATCGTTTTGGCTATGCTTATGCATGGCCGTCCACCCGCGCCAGCCTACAAGCTTACCCGAATAATCGCGCATACATATATGTATGTGTGTGAGAATTATATTACATGGTCAGCGCCAGCCTACAAGGTGAATTGCATGCACAATTATATTCTTCGCCTTCTGACGTCATCGTTGCCAAAGTCCGATGGCTTCTTTTACCGCCGTTCAGATATCTGTTTACGATCATATGTTCTATGTTTTGTTTTTTTGTCATTGTTTATTTTATTTTCTCCTTGGTTTTTGGCGACGTCTTGCATTTCCTCTCGTGTGTGCGTGTGTGTGCATTATTTGCAAGTATATTGGTGGATCGTGTGTTTAGCTTGCATGCTTTATATGTTTTGTTTGTGTGCATGTGTGTTTTATACGTTTTGTTTGAGTGCCTGCGTATTTTATATCTTTTGTTTGTGTGCATGCGTGTTTTATATCATTTGTGTTTGCACAGACAAAGCTGTGTTGCTATCGCCTGCCATGTTGCTAGCGCATAATGATGCTTACGCATGTCAAACAATTGTTTGCACAATCAAAAATTTACCAAATTTCATATTTAAGACTGTATTTCAACAACTTGTAATGCATTTTAAACATTTTTTTTTGCTTAATATTATAAGCAAAATAATATATTTTCACAAGAGATCATCAAAATAACATTTAATGGTAATTCAACATAAATAGAAAAGTTCAATTAATTCTTTGCAAAATGCAAACTTCATTATAAAAATGAGTAAAAGGAAACGAAAAAATGTCAAAATGTTTTAATATTTTGTGTGACCGCCTTCTGCATCAATTACGGATTGTAGGCGCCTCGGAATCGATCCAATTAGATGTTGAAGATCGTACTCCTTCGGTAGTTTTTGCCACTCTTCGTTAATAATTAGGGCGGTTATATTCGTTAAACAGCGTTTGGCCACTTTTTTTTTAGGAAAACCCAAAAATTTTCAATTGGATTTAAATCTGGCCTTTGGTCAGGCGTACCTACATATAACTTTACCGCAGTTATAAAGTGCCCAAGATGTGCTCAATGTGCTCTATTGAAAAAGTGAGCCTGTTGTTGACATTGACTGCAGACACCAAAGGCGTGCTATTCTCGAAGAGATCTAGTTGTTTTTTAAAACTTTCTTGGGATATCTCCTTACCACAATAAGTTTTAATAGTCAACGCCAATTGTCTTAGGCTTGTTTGCGGGTTATTGTCAATGGCTCTTAGAATTTTTGATTCATCCCGTCTGCTAAGCTTCTCTGGTCTACCTCCAGAACTGTTATGCCCTAGCCGATTTTCAACATTGCCGCGTCTTAAAATGTTGTAAATTGTTCGAAAATTTACGGAAAACATCTCTGCCAGCTCTTTTGCATTTTTCCCGTTAGCATGGTTAAAGTAAAACAGTTGAACTAAATCTTCGTTTACGAGTTTTCCAGGCATGTCGTTTAAATCATTTTTAAGACCGCAAAACGTACGCCAAAACTTAAAATCTTGAATGATAGAGTCGACTAGTACGAAGGCAAAAGCACAACATTTTCATTTTCCCGGAATTTAGGACCGTTGTTTCTTTTCTATTCCCTTTTGTAGAGTAGTTTGCATTTTGCAGAGAATTAATTGACACTTGGAAATCTTAGTCATTTAAGTTTTTGTTTTGTTACTTATTTTGAATTTGTAACGTACAGCCACAAGTTGGGCGCCATTAAAAATATTAAACGAGACCCAGCTCTGATTCAAACCCTAAATACTCAAAGAAAAGCAAAGGAAAATCACCTGGAATAATACATTTGGCCGTCACCGCGTTCGGACGTATTTTTTATCGCGCTCCGCAAGTTCATCGGTGTCAGCATTTAAATCAGTGTTAAACTAAAGTGACAGGGGTCTCAGTCGCCACAGAGACGCCCAATCACAATTTTATATTGTTATTTGTAACTACAAATAATAATACTTAGTAAATATCTAAATTTACTAGCAATGCCAACGTGTAAAGAGACCAACTTGGGCCCATCTTCACTAGAATCTCGCCAGCAACAGCTACAAGAACAACTTCTCCAGCAACAAAACGAGCGTCGCCTATCTATTCAACGCAACAATGCATACTTCTCAGTAGTGTCTCCAACTACCACAACAACAATAAGCGCTGAATCCAAAAGTGCAAGTACGAGCAAATTGCTTACACCAACCAGCAACAATTTGTCTTGGAGCGCCCAATGCGCTTCACCCTCAAATTCGCTTACACCTCAAGTGTTAATTGGGTTATTGGGTTCGCCGACCGCCGTCAGCGCGCTCACAACAACAACTGTAACAGCAGCAACGTCTGCAATACCTTCGATCACCGTCCAGCAGACTACCTCAACAAAGTCTACCCATCCAGTGACGGTGAATCCAAAGTCACCTGTTCAGACTGGCATGGACAGATATATTAATATAAACAAGCGAAAGCTTAGCCCTCACACTAAAAGAGGCAACACTCCTAAAATGTCCAAAAGCAACATTGCTGAACGTAAAGCTCTGGAGGGCAACAGATTCCAAATTCTGGCAAATCAGCCGGAATCTCAAGAAGGAGTTTCCCAAACAAAACCCTCAGTAGCCAAGCCACCACCATTTTACATCCGTGGTGTAAAGCGCACTTCATTGGTGCCTAAGTTGGTGGCCCTAGTAGGAAAGGACAATTTTTATGTGACCCCACTTAACAGGGGGAACATAAGAGAAACTAAAGTCCAAACAAACAACGAACAGTTATATCGTACTATAGAAAAGTACTTTAGAACGGAGAATGTAAACTTCTACACATTCCAATTAAAGAGCGCCAAAGGTCTTCAAGCCGTGATTAAAGGCATTGAACCCTCGGTTCCGCCTCAGGAAATTGCAGAGGCATTGGAAGAGAAGGGCTTTGAGGTGAAATCCGTCTCAAATATATTAAACAGAAACAAAATCCCACAACTTCTGTTTAAAGTGGAGCTACAGCCTGATGCACGAGCATTAAAATCCAATGCAGTACATCCTATCTACAACCTACAACTACTGCTACATCGCAGAATCACTGTCGAGGAGCCTCACAAGAGGAATCATCCTCTACAATGTACTAAGTGCCAGGAGTTTGGCCATACAAAGTCGTTCTGCAGTCTTCGCCCAGTTTGCGTTGGCTGTGGACAAATTCAACAAGAGTGTGTCTGTTCCGACAATAAAACAAACGACAATACAAGGAAGTGCAGCAACTGCGGTGGAAATCACACCCGTCTTAATGCAAAGAAATCTACGGCTCGTATCCAGGGCTCCACACTTATTCCCTCGCAAACCACACCGGGAATATTCTTCTCAAGAGATGTAAGGTCATCAGCTGCTCCAACGACAACTAATCCTGGAGTAACTTTTGCAAGCGTGCTGCGCAACGGAAGTTCACAGCCCTCTACATCTGTAAATCCCGCTACAATCTCAAACAATGCGGCCCCAAGTCCACCCGTACTCGGCCAACAACCCAACGGGATCGAAACGTTGTTGATCTCGCTAAATCAAAACATGACAAACTTCATGACGTTCATGCAAAATTGCATGCAGGAACTTATGCGGAACCGAAACTTGCTCATTCAAAAGCTTTTGGACAACAATAAATAATGTCAGCACTACATATAGGACCATGGAATGCAAACGGCATTTCCAAGCACAAACAAGAACTGTCACTGTTTCTGGACTCAAATGATATTGATATCATGCTGTTATCGGAAACTCACCTTACCAACAAAAACAACTTCCAAATACCTAAATATGCATTCTACGCAACAAATCACCCAGATGGCAAGGCTCACGGAGGAACTGGCATCCTAATCAAAAACCGAATTAAACACTGTCTGCACAATGGATTTGCCAAACAATACCTACAAGCAACTTCAATAAGTGTCCAAACCACTTTCGGCAGTACAACCGTGGCTGCCCTGTACTGTCCACCACGATTCTCAATCTCTGAAAAAGAGTTTACTGACTTCTTCAACACACTCGGAGTACGATTTATTGCTGCAGGAGACTACAACGCCAAGCACCCTCATTGGGGATCCCGCCTGGTAAATCCAAAAGGCAAACAGCTATATAACACAATCATCAACCCAGCAAACAAATTGGGCTACGCCTCACCGAAAAAGCCCACGTACTGGCCAACAGATCCACGTAAGCTCCCAGATCTAATAGACTTCGCAGTCACCAGGGGAATTACGCATAACTTAATAAGGGCAGAGTCACTAGCAGAATTGTCATCAGACCACTCGCCAGTAATTTTCACTGTATTAACATATCCTCAAGTAACAGAGCACCCACTCGGACTAACAAATTATAAAACAAACTGGCTCAGATTTAAGAAATATATAAGCACCCATATCGAACTAAATCCCAAACTGGACGACGAAGAAGACATCGAGTTTTGCACCTCTGCATTAGAGTCGATGCTCATTGAAGCAGTTGATATCTCCACACCAAACATTGGCCACACCCAGGAAAAACACAAGTCTAACAACCGACTAATTGAACTTCTTGTAACAGAGAAAAGACGACTCAGGCGAGAATGGCAAATGTCTCGATCACCGGCAGCAAAATATCGCCTAACGGCAGCTTCCCGAACCTTAGCAAAAGCGCTTAGACAAGAAGAAGCAATAGCACAGCGGCAATACATCGAGAAGCTTTCCCCCACCAGCACCAAATATCCGCTGTGGAAAGCTCACCCAACCATAACTGCCCCAACCGAGATAATTTCACCTATACGATGCCCAACTGGCAAGTGGGCCCGTTCAGACGAAGAAAGAGCACTCACCTTTGCAGCTCATCTAAAAACGGTTTTTCTGCCAAACCCGTCAACAAACTCATTCCAGCTTCCCCCTCTAAGCACCCCAGTGGAAACCGAGCCACCGAAATTCCAAGCGGAGGAAATTTCTGCAATTATTAAAAACTATCTTAACCCAAGAAAGTCGCCCGGCCATGACAAAATAACCCCGAAAATGATCCGAGAACTCCCGATCTGTGCCGTGCGATACATCTGCAAACTTTTTAACGCGATAGTAAAATTGGTCACTTTCCAATGAGTTGGAAAAAATCAGTAATCATAATGATCCCAAAACCCGGAAAAGACAAAACACAGCCATCATCGTACAGACCCATCAGTTTATTGCCAAGTCTTTCAAAACTATTTGAAAAGGTCCTACAACTCCGTATAAATACAATCCTGGTAAACCAAAATATAATCCCTCATCATCAGTTTGGCTTCCGTGAAAAGCATGGCACAATTGAGCAAGTCAACCGTATCACCTCAGAGATCCGTACAGCATTCGAGCAAAAAGAATATTGTACAGCAATTTTTCTCGACGTCGCCCAAGCCTTTGACCGAGTTTGGCTTGACGGCCTAATATACAAAATAAAAGCGTCGCTTCCAAAATATACACACAGGCTAATGGAATCTTATCTATTCAACAGAAAATTCGCTGTACGTTGTAATAGCTTCACCTCTGATGACTTCGAATCAAAAGCAGGTGTACCTCAAGGCAGCGTGTTGGGTCCAACACTATATATTTTGTACACAGCGGATATACCAACAAATCGTACACTCACCACATCTACTTTCGCCGATGACTATCCGGCTATCCTTAGCCGCTCCAAATGTCCGATCAAAGCTGCAGAGCAACTGGCAACCCACTTAAAGGAAATTGAAAATTGGCTAGCAGATTGGCGCATCCGTGTAAATGAACAGAAATGTAAGCACGTTACGTTTACCCTCAATAGAAGAAACTGCCCATCATTGACTCTCAACAACGTGCCAGTGCCTCAATCCGACGATGTTGTATATCTTGGAGTTCACCTCGACAGAAGATTAACTTGGCGTAAGCATATCGAAGCCAAGAAAAAGCAACTAAAGCTTAAAGCAATCGGACTACATTGGCTTATCAACGCTCGATCTCCCCTATGCTTGGAATTCAAAGTTCTCCTCTACAACTCTGTGTTAAAACCCATCTGGACGTACGGCTCTGCACTGTGGGGAAACGCAAGCAAGAGCAACATCGAAACCATACAAAGGGCTCAATCCAAGATTCTCAGAACTATCACGGGAGCACCTTGGTATATTAGAAACGAAAACTTACAGAAAGACCTACATATTCCTAGTGTACTAACCGAAATAAAGGTACAACAGCTAAAGTACACCGCTAAGCTGCAGGCCCATCCGAATACCCTCGCCAAATCATTAACCCGAGTATGCGATAGAACTCGTCTCCAACGAAACGACCTTCCAACCCTCTAGCAAATAATCAGGGCCATAGATTAATGAAGCATCCTTCTGATGCTAGGTTACGTATTAGATTAAGATAAAACTAGAAAATTGTTGTTAGTCTTATACACTATATAAGAGATCCAACAAATAAATAAACACAAAAAAAAAAAAAAAACCTGGAATAATACGTCACTTGTGCAAGATATCGGCGATGGCATAACCGATCCGCGGGACTCTTAGTGCGGCTAGCAAAACGAGCTGGGGGATTCTTTAATCAATTATGCCCAAACCAAGTCCCTAAAATGAAATGCAAAGACAGAATGAATTAAAAGAACAAGAAGAGAACAGTCGCTGTAAATAGTTTGACTACGAAGATGTTCGCGTAGTCGCGCTCTCTACCCGCCCTACCATGATTTTCCTTTCAGCGCTAAATAAATCTGGAAAATCCCAAACACCATTCACGTCATTGTCATTACACCTGCATCACCCCTAACGAATCACGAGTCGTATTACTCCATTACAAGAAAAATACAATTTATTCAAGAAATATCGAAATAGTTTATCTTCGTGATAAAGAAATTCATTGTCGGAAATATTAAAGTTAACATAAAGCAAAATTTAGATTAGAGGATATCAACAAATAGAGAATACTCGAAAATAATTAAATTTATATTAATTCCTTATTATGAAAATATTCCAGAATTGGCCAGCAATAAAAGAAGATTAAAGTTAAGACTGCTTAAAGGGACCTAATATCATTTGAATTTTAATTAAATGTGGAATTTCAATTGTGCATGTTACTTGTAAAAACTTTCAAATACCATAATCAATGGTATGATTTATTTATATTATGGTTAAGCAAAATTATTAATTTGGTATGTTTAAATTATTAAAGTTTAAATTTGTAAATGATTAATTGTTGAGTTTTTCGAACTATTTAAGTATGAGGACCCTTGTTATATTTTAATTATTGAAAATTGCGCCTATGCCGTACTTACGAGTAAAGTCCAACGATGTCAGCAGGCCTGATGACGATTGATGAGCTTTAGAATTAGCTGTTTAAATGATTTTCATATACAATATAAATATATGTGATAAACTGCAAGCATAACTTAAGTATGGGAAGGTATTTATAAGTATTATTTTTTTTTTTTTTTTTTTTTTTATGCGCGAATCCTATCGGGTGCACTAAGTGCCCACAACCTCCCGCCCAACCGACCGAGGGGCGCAAACCGCATGACGTACGGCACGAGTCGCAGGAAACAGTTAACAAAAAACAGACAAATAACGAAAGCTACAGCCATTTACGAGCTAAGTAGGAAATGATAGAGGATTTTAGTACTCATAAAGAGAGCTCTGGGCTGATCACACGATAAAGTCGATTATAATCAGCCGACAGGACTCGAAAGGGATTATGCAATGCATAGTTAGTAGTACAGTGTGTAAGGGATAAGGGAATATAGTTTCTAGTAGGCCTAGATGGTACCGAAAGATCTGCTTGGTGTAATAACTCAGGCTAGTCAATATCACCAATTAGGAGCTTGTGCATGAAGATAACACCAAGCATTATTCTACGGTTAGTAAGAGAAGGAAGATTAATTAAGAGAAGTCTACTAGAGTAAGATGGCAGGTTGACATTGCGATCCCAGTTAAGACCACGAAGAGCGAAAAGCAGAAATTGTTTTTGAATAGATAAAATTTTAATTTGGAGTGACTCATATTGAGGTGACCATATGCATGAATTTTGGTAGTGTAAGGATAGTCGAATTCTTTCGACCATCCCTTGACAAAACCAAGAACGCCTGTGGCTTTAGCGATTATCGTAGAGATATGGGAGTTGAAGGTTAATTTACGATCCATGAGAACACCTAAATCATTCATTTCATCAAGGCGTTCTAATGGAGTGTTATTCAAGGAGTACGTCATCCTCTGAGGAGAGGTCCTATAGAACGACATAACCTTGCACTTAGTGGTATTTAAGCTTAAAAGATTGTAGTACAATAGTGATGTAAATTTGGGTCGAAATTTCGATGTCGATGTTCATCGATGTTTGCAAAATGATAGATCGATGTTGTGTGAAACGTCGGCTATAAACATCGATGTATCAATGTTTCAACCCATTCTGTTATTTTTCGTTAATTCAATTCTTAGAAGCCTTTTAAATAAATGCTGTCCTAGTTTTTGTCTGTGTGGCACTGAAACCACATGTTCTGCAATGTTGTGATATTTGACACCTGATGTTCTGTCAAACATCGATGCATCGATAAACATCGGTATGTCACAAAACATCGGAAAACATTGCCCAAAAATTATCGATGCTCGATGCATCGATGTTTTTTTACATCACTAGATTGTGCTGACACTGAAAATTATTAAGATCAGCTTGCAATCTACTGGACGAAACCATATTGCTATAGCTAAGGCAAAGCTTAACATCGTCTGCATACATGAGCACATGTGAATGAAGCAAAACGGAAGGAAGGTCATTTATGAAAAGGGTGAACAGCAACGGACCACGATGACTACCCTGGGGCAACCCCGAACTCACATTGATGCATCTGGAAAAGGAAGACTTAAATAAGACCTTTTGTGTTCTGCTTGTCACATACTCACGAATCCAACAGAGTAGAATATTTGGGAAGCCAATTGCATTTAACTTTATAAGCAATAACTTATGGTTAACCGAGTCAAAAGCCTTATCGAAATCTGTATATATGACATCAGTTTGCTTTGCACTTTCAAATCCTTTGATCGTCCTAGATGTAAATTCTAAAAGGTTAGTGGTTGTAGATCTTCGTTTCACGGAACCGTGTTGAGCTGTTGAAATTATAGAACTACAAAAATGTTGCAATTGAAAAGTAAAAATTTTTTTAAAAGCTTTTGGAATAGCGGACAACTTGGAAATACCCCTATAGTGAAAAAATCAGCAAACATATCGGCAATGATCACTGTCCGCAGTCTTATTTCCAAAAGTTAAATATAATGGGCTTATGCTCGTCTTGCATTTACCGTTCACAAAGTTGTAAAACTGCTTAAAATAACTGTAAAACTGAAGTTTACATCGCCGAAGATAATCCTTATAGCATTTTGTATTAAGCTTCATGAAATTTGAACGAGCAATCGCATATTTAGAAAAATCTGATGGACGACCTGCCTTTTTATAACTCTTATAATATCTCGACTTAACATTTTTCAAACTGGACAGCTCTCGAGTGAACCACGGGGGTTTATTAGACCAAACTGATCTACCGAGAGGAATACAAACTTTAAAAATGGAATCAAGCATATTATAGAAATAATGAATAGCAGAGTCCATGGTTGTACAATTGTACAGATATGACCAATCAAGGTTCCAAATAATATTATTAAGTCTGACAAAGTCAGTCATACGAAAGCAGCGGCTTCTTGTTACCGGCTGAGTATATAATACAGTTGGCGTACAAATAGAAAGGTCAATAGTTACATCCAAGGTTGGATGAAATTTGTCTTCAGGTAAAACGAGAGGTTCAATCCTGGAAACGACGCAGTTGGAGGAGTTCAACACAAATACAAGATCAAGTGATCTATCAATTGAATTGCGTACAGGATTAATTTGAGTAAGGAATAAATCAAACAGACCATCAATGAAGCAATGCGACGAGGAGGGCAACAACACTGAAAACTCATCAAAAAGGGGAACAGGGAATATCTGGTAAATTAAAGTCACCAAGAACGATGAGGGTATCTCTATCAGAAAGAAGTGAGGAAACTGCTTGAATTGCTTACAAGTGATAATTATATGTAATTAAGTCGGAAAGAGGTGGAATGTAAGAGCAAATAACATAAGTGCAAAAAGATTTAAATCAAATTTTGACACTAATACACTCAATTTCATGAGCGGAAGAGGACTGAATAATTTCATAAGGAAAAGCTGAATCGACAGCAATAAGCACACCACCACCATTGCGGATAGTCCGATCATTTCTATAAATTGAAAATTTAGTGGATAAAACCGAAGCGTCAGCAATATTTGGTTTAAGCCACGTCTCTGTAAAAGCAAAAACATGAAAATCAAAGGAAAGACTATCTACTAAGAGACTAGACAGTTTCGATTTAAGTCCTCTAACATTCTGGTAGGCCAGAATAAGGGACGAAGTTAGTTTTTTGGCCCGTCAGTAGATGCTGACGTACCAGAAGAAGGTAGAAGTTTATTTTAGTGATGGTGATAGCAGAGGGCAGTCGAATCGGAGACCGATATCTCTTTTTCGTTGTATACTCCTCTTTAATAAGATTTTCCGGCCAAAAATCTTTTCTACAAATTTGGTCAAAAAGATTAGGCGGAACACTTACTTTAAATGACGAGATATCACGGGTATATGAAAACCAGAATTTTTCCACCGCTATGTTTGAGGCCCGAGTTTTTGCCCGGATATGGGCTAAGACATCGTCAGATGTAGTGTTAGGGTCAAGCCTCGAAACAAATATCTGTTTTTTCGGTGGTATACCGACAAGTGAACTCGACACACCAGCAGGCACAGCAGCCACAGCACTGCGCGCTGAAGCTACCGCGGTTGACAATGCTTTACGATCCCCTCTTGTCAGTATCTGATTGGGAATATCCTTGGGGCAGGATATTCGCCCGGACCAATCAGAGACTACACCTGATATCGCGGCAACACGATATTGCTCACTATTGGATGTTATCGGACTTTTAAACGATATCAGGTGCTGTGAATTCGGTGTGTTTGGGTCATTTAACGTGGTCGGAACAGCGAGAATAAGAGATGCAGGCGGATTGGGGGATAAATTCCTGGGGATAGTCTTTTTTCGCTTAGGGGATTCGTTTACTAGTTTAAAACTATTAAACTGAGTTTCCAATAATGAAAACTCATCCCGAAGCTTCATTAGGCCAGCCGACAGATTTTTAAATCCCTCACGTGTGCGCCTCATAAATACACGCATCTCCATCTCGGCATCCCGACACGCTACCCAACGGGCGCTAACACAAGCAAATATAGGAAAGAGAGCAAGAACACACAAACAACACTATGTATGAAAGAGATCGCGAGTGCATGCAGGTAAAGCACAAACGAAAAAATCAAAGTTTATGAGACACAACAACAAAGCAAAGAGTTTTGTTGTTGGTTTAATACAAAAAGTAACAAAAGCTTTGATTTAATGTTTAGCAACAAATCGAAAACCAAGAACAATTAATTGTGATAGATATTTAATTAGAAAAGATTTTAATCAATTTTAACAAAATAAAAATTCCCGATATAAGCAGGA
Source organism: Drosophila austrosaltans (assembly GCA_035045865.1). NCBI lineage: Eukaryota > Metazoa > Arthropoda > Insecta > Diptera > Drosophilidae > Drosophila > Drosophila austrosaltans. The sequence continues at coordinate 11,232,313 of JAWNOQ010000003.1, forward strand.
AAAAAATTAATAGTGAGAGTGCCCAGAAAAACACGACCGGCAAGGTTGAGAGTTCAAAGAGAACTTTTGATCCACGAAAGATTTAATTATTTATGAAGAGAAAATCTGGTAAAACCAGATTAAAATGGTTACAGCTGATCTTCAATTTCGCTGCTAGTTTCCTCCATTAAGCACACGCGTTGTCGCTTAGATTAATCATTGGTTGGAATTATCCAACAAAAACTTCTGCAAGTTGCAGGAATTAGAAATGGTTTAGCCAATTTTCCAGGCTAAAATTAATTAAGATTTCCAGGTGAATCAACTGGGGATTATTTCACGATGTAAGTTTTTAAAAATGATCATTTTCGCCGATGTAGTTTTATTTTAATAAAAAAAAAACACTTGTTGTTGCAGTGCCGATATTTAATTCCAAAACAAAAACAAAAAATAATTTTATATGCATCAAATACCTTTGCTGGTGCTTAACCTCAATATGCAATTTTCCTCGAACTGGCACAATTTTAGCAAAATAATTTGGCCAACAAAAGTCGGGTGCATTTAGACAAAATATTCACTTTTTAGGGGCCGATAAGTTTATAAAAAATTGAAAAAATTTGGATTAAAATTTTAAGACCTCGTGGTCTTTGGAAATTTTCCACCGTGTTCACTTTAAAAATTTAATTCTCAGTGCGTATAAGCACTACTGTTCAGGTTCTTAGTCTTGAATGCACTAAAAAGTCACTCAGAACCAAAGCACTCTTTTGCGTGGGAGTGAGCTTAGCTTGGAGCTTGACTTCCAGGTTCCACTCATTTTTGAGCTTTCACTCAAGCTGAGTCTAAAGTTGAGCTTACTTACAGTGGTGTGGAAGAAAAAATGTACAATAATGGCAATAATTGACTCTCACAAATTATCGTTAAATGTTATTTTGATGATCTCTTATGAAAAGGTATTATTTTGTTTATATATTAGCCAAAAAAAAAAAAGGTTTAAAATGCATTAAAAGTTGCTGAAATACAGTCTTAAATATGAAATTAGGTATAATTTTTCATTGGGCAAACTATTGTTTGATATACTTGTCAAGAATGACAGTTCTAGTGGAGAGAACGCTTAAGAGAGCAGAGTGGAGAGTTGGCGTTGGGAGAGTAAGCGAGGGAGAGATCGAGGAGGCTTGTTCGAGAAGCTGCGGAGTGCAGACGTAAACTGTAGAGCTAAAAATAATGAAGTCTTAATAATAATTTGTATCTTGAATATATACATTAAATAAACCAATTATGCTTATTCCTGACAAATCAGAAGTGGGATACAAACTTACGGCTTACGGTATATAATACAAAAGTGTTAAAACGCGGAAAAAAAAAAAAAAGACGCAACGGCTTTAAGCGAAACGGTCCAAAGTTCCCATAGGAGAAAAAGAGACAAATATAGAAGCTAAACAAAAAATGAGGAAAAAAAAGACGCAACGGCATAAAGCAAAACGGTCAAGAATTTTCCATGGAATTGGGTTGCGAGACTTTAAAGTGAGATCGAGAAGCGACAAAGGCAAACCATAAGGGTAAGGCAAACGGTCGTGAAAGACATCTCCACGAAAGGAAGACAACCAAAAGATAAAGTTTAGTTGAAAAGAAAAAGAAAAATTGTCATCTCGATAAGTAAGCCAGTGTATCGATAATAACAATAATATCTAGTGAAAAAGTGATCTTGTCATCACTAGAAAAAGCGAGAGACAATAAGTCAATAATAACAAAAACGAAAAAAAAAAGGGTGGCAAAAGTAAAAAAAATGCTAGTAAAATTAAATACACTACGCGTCGCGGAATCGGATGTTATTCTACAGACAAATAATATCCAAATGACGGGAAAGAAACAATCGAAGATTGATGCACTAACGCAGGTTCTAGGAACGGACCAAATTGATACGGAGTATTATGGATTTTCAGTGGAAAATAATATGATGCAAAGGCAAATGGATGAACTGAAACAAATGATATCAACTCTATCAGAAGCAGTAGCGTCAATAAATATGAGAACACAAGTATTATCTGCGGATCAGCAAAGGCTTGAGTCGCGGACCGCAGTACGAGAAGATATTCATCGTCAAGGGTTGGATCAGCAAGTTGAGACACAACGATTGAGTCCACGTGAATAATAGCTGGTAATAGCTCCATGAAAGAGGTCATTGGTATGTTACCTGAGTTTGATCCAATAAAAGAAAATTTGTTTTCGGAACAGTTTATTACTAAAGTAGAGCAGTTGAAAGAAGTTTATGAGTGGAATAATGCCACCATATTGTTCGCTGTTCAGCACAAATTAAAAGCAGTATATAGATCATGGGAGCAATTCAAAATTGCGCTACTTAAAGATTTTCCAAGTGTTGCAAATGTAGCAGACGTGCACCGGCACATGATGAGACGAAAAAGAAAGTTTAATGAAACGATAATCGAATACTTTTATACCATGATGGCAATTGGAAGAAAAGCGAACATGGACGAACGATCTATAAACTCATATATAATCAACGGATTAAATCAACATGAGTCAACAAAAGCATTACTAGCAATAAATTTATCCACATGTGCAGAATTGTGTCGATCATTGAAAAATATGAAATCCTCTCAAGAATGGTCACAGTACAAGTCCATCGAGTATGGATCAGCAGGGTATACGAAACCAACAGAATTAAGCAACAACGAAGGAAAGGTTAAAGGTCCAAAATGTTTCAATTGTAATGAATTTGGTCACATTGCAGCCAAATGCCCAGCTCCACAGAAAAAGAAATTACGGTGTACATACTGCCAGAAACTGGGACATGAAGAAAAAGATTACAAATTCAAGGGATCAACAGTATCACAAGTTGAAGATACAAAGGATAATGTGTGTCCACCAATAATGCAAAAAGTTTATATCGGAGGTCACGAATATGAGGCGTTTGTAGACCCTGGTAGCGATAATACCTTAATTCAAGAGTCTCAAGTGCCAAAAGGAGCGATTCGACAGAAGTCAGTGAAGCGTTTACAAGGCTTTGGAGGTGCAATAGTCGAGTCAAAAGAATGTATTTGACGGAGTTCAAAATGGATAATCAACGTTTGTATACGAGAATTCAAGTGGTGCCAGACGAGGTACTACAATACACAGTACTACTAGGAAGGGACATTTTGTGCTATGGGAAAAAAGAGTCCAATATCGAACCAGAGTTAGAAGCTGAGAGCGAGAAAGCATGCGAGTTCGATATAGGCGCTGAGGCCAAGGGTCCTCAGGTGAATGATCTATTGAAGTCTTATAAAGAATGCTTTGCCGAAAATGTTTCAAACATTGGCAGATGCAAATCAACAGTGATGGAAATCAAGGTGTCAACAACAAAACCTATAGTGGGACGACGATACCAAGTTCCATTTGCAAAGAGGGATGCTTTACGATCAGTAGTAGATGAACTGCTGAAATACAACATTATCCAACGTTGCGGGTCACCACATGCAGCATCATCGATTTTGGTGCCAAAACCCAACGGAGAACACAGATTATGTGTGGAATTCAGGGCACTCAACGAAGTCACTATTAAACAACATTACCCAATGCCAATAGTTGAGGAACAGCTAGCAAAATTAGCAGGAAATCGGTACTTTACTACACTGGATATGACATCTGGTTACTATCAAGTAGAAATGAGCAAAGAAAACAAGGAATTCACAGCTTTTATGACACCCGACGGATTATTTGAATTTAATGTCATGCCAATTGGATTGATCAACGCACCAATGGTTTTCCAAAAGATTATTGCGGATATTATAAGAAAACTGGAATATCAAAGAAATATTATTAGCTATGTGGATGAAGTTATTATATCATCAAAAACCATCGAGGAAGGAATGATCATTCTAAATGAATTTCTAGAAGCAATTAAGTCAGAAGGATTAACTCTTCGCCCATCAAAATGTAAATTTATGCATACCGAAGTACAATTTCTAGGCCACATAATAACAAGGGATGGTATTCAACCAGGAAAAGAGAAGACAAAATGTATTGCAGAATATCCACAGCCAAGGAATGAGACAGAAATACGCAGATTCTTAGGAATCACAGGATTCTTTCGAAAATTTGTTAAAAATTTTAGCTTAATAGCATAACCATTGAGCATACTGTTAAAGAAAAATGAAAAATTTATATGGACAAACAAACAAAGCGAAGCTTTCAATAGCCTGAAAGAAGCTATTACGACACAACAAGTTTTGGGATTATATGACCCAAATAAAAAGCACGAAGTTCATACAGATGCAAGTAGCTCAGGAATGGCAGCAATATTATTTCAAGAGGAAGAAATGGAGACAAAGCCAATATTTTATTTCAGTAGAGTTTGTACGGACGCGGAAAGCCGCTACTCAAGTCACGCACTGGAAGTATTAGCAATAGCAGAAGCTTTGGAGAGATTTCGCGTATATCTTCTTGGAGCAAAATTTATAGTAATTACGGATTGTAACGCTGTGGCAACGTTAAAGAACTCAACAACTCTTCAACCACCCATTGCTCGTTGGTGGCTAAGACTACAAGAATTTGATTTTACATGCAAACATAGACCAGGACAAGAACTACCACATGTAGATGGAATGAGTCCTCAGCCAGTTCTAAAAGAAGAAAGTATATTACAGGAAACTGAACGAATTTATAAAATTACACCGATTGATGAAGATTGGGTGTATTCTATGCAAATGCAAGTTCCGAAAATAAAAGAAGTCTTTGAAGTATTCAAGAACAAAGATGTGAACTTTAATTGGAAACAAGTGAACAAAGACTATTCTGTTCCGCAAGGCAGATTATTTCGAAAAACCGATAAAGGAGACAAATTAGTAGTTCCTCAAGCAATTCGATGGAGGGTCACTAAAAGCAATCATGATGATGTAGGTCATTACAGCATACAGAAAACGTTGGATCGGATAAGCCGTCATTTTTGGTTTCCAAGGATGAGAAATTTTGTAAAGTCGTATATAGATGCGTGCCCAGAATGTTGTGTAAATAAAGTAAAAGGTGGAAAACCAGATGGGGAACTGCATTTACAAGAAGTAATACCAATACCATTTCGGTCCATAAATATTGATCACATTGGACCTTTTATAAAGAGCAAAAGTGGAAATTGTCACATTTTAGTAATGGTTTGCGCATTTACCAAGTATACCATTCTGGTAGCCACACGTAACACAAAGACAGCCCCGGTAATAAAAGCGCTGAGACAAATATTTAGTATTTTTGGCCAACCAGTACGTATAACATCAGATAGAGGAACATCGTTCACATCAAAGGAGTTTGAAGAATTTGTAAAAAGCAACGGAATACAACATATAAAAACAGCAGTACGCACGCCCCGAGCTAATGGCCAAGCAGAAAGGATGAATAAAACACTTTTAAATGCTCTGAAAACTTGTACAGACAAAGATAAAGATTGGGATCAGAATATATGTAAAATACAGTGGAGTATGAATACGCACGTGAACTCAACAACGAAATTTACTCCAAATGATCTAGTATTTAATTTTAATCCCAGAGATGTAGCATGCAATCAGCTTATCCAAGCAATAACCGAGGATTGCTACGGAAAACTAGATGTACAAGGTAATCGAACTCAGGCAGCCGCAAGCATTAAAGCAGAACAGAAAAAATGGAAAAAACGGTATGACACAAAGCACTGCCACCCACGAAAATTTGAAGTTGATGATTTGGTCGTCATTGATTACAACCCGATGGCGACAGGAGAAACAAACAAAATAGATCCAGCTTTTAAAGGACCATATGTCGTCAGCAAAGTTTTGGGAAACGATCGTTACATAGTAGAAGACTTACCGGATCGTTCCATATCTCAACGACGGTACAGTAATGTTATGTCAAACGACCATATGAAGCCATGGTGCGCTTTAATTCCGAATTTGGACATCATAGAAGAATGCTACAACTACATAAGTGACGACGAAGACGAGTCAGGAAAGGCCGGATGTCAAGAATGACAGTTCTAGTGGAGAGAACGCTTAAGAGAGCAGAGTGGAGAGTTGGCATTGGGAGAGTAAGAGAGGGAGAGATCGAAGATGCTTGTTCGAGAAGCTGCGGAGTGCAGACGTAAACTGTAAAGCTAAAAATAATGAAGTCTTAATAATAATTTGTATCTTAAATATATACATTAAATAAACCACTTATGTTTATTCCTGACATACTGTATGTACAAATTAATATTTTTCTGTTTATTTAAAAAACTTTATAAAGGCGAGAGCCGTTTGGCTTCCCTGTTGGTTACTTAAGAACTGACTTAAATATTAAAAGGAATATTTAAGCTACCCAGCGAAGCCCGCCTCAAACTGCTGACGATGCGGTTCCCACGAACGACGTGCTGATCGAGCAGCTCATGCAGTGGCATCCGGTCGCTGCTCCTCTATTCTGGTTATGCAGTGCACACCATAAAATGCTTATCTAGCATTTTTAGGGTGTTGGTTGTCCAATCGAATGGACCGCTGTGTTAACTCCTCCCTTGTCAAGGTTAAGGGCGTCCTCGGCCTTTCTCAGATTAGATATGACGACTTGGAACTCTTCTTTGCGGCGTTTGTTTTGTTTTGTTCGAATGACTTTCTTTACTGCCAAGGCGGTCACCAATAAGCAAAAGGCAGCAATTCCGACTATGAAAGGTTGAATGGAATGTTTTGAGTCTACTTCTTCCAAGTGTCTCAAGTTGTCGAGGGTCAGCCTGCGTAAGTATGGCAAACTGAGGATTTCTTGATGGCCTGTTATGTTAACGAGGGAGACGGCCGCCGATACTGGGACCATTTTTGGGATACCCTTGTTATTTTTGTAGGTCGTGCCGTTGACCTGTACCTCCTTCTCAAACGTGATCAGGAATGTGCCGGTCACTATTGTGGTCGCTTTGTCCATCTCCTTGATTATGGCAGTTTGATCATTTATTATTATGACACCATCATCTACTGCCGTGACAGGCTCCAAATGGCTGGGCTGTGTGTCGCAATGTGCTGTTAGTCCAGCGTGGAGTTGTTGAGCGCAAGTTTGGTGCAGTAAGGCCTTACAAAATGATGTTGAGATGGCCATAGTGCAATTCGTTAGGGCAGTGATGTTGGCCTCACAATCGGCCAGAATGTTGTTATTCCCGAAGCGCAGTATCGTTGAATTTCTTTGTACCGGGTAGATGTTTACCTTCTTACAAGTTTAATTAGGTCTAGGGTATTTAATCATAAAAAGGAGAAAGTTGTCGTTTTGTAAAACTCTAACACTGGATTTTTCAAGGATAGTTGTTATGCTTATATTTGTAGGAAGTTCTTTTATTTTAGCTACATCGCTTTGGTCTAAAATTATTGGGTTTATTGTGTTTAATTTCGCAAGAGAGATGGCAAGGATCAGGTTTTGTAGTTCTGAGATAACAATTCTATTCCTGGTAAGTAGTATTTCAAATAAATGTCCGGTATCGATCTGTTTATCTTTTGCGGCTTTAAGTAAGGTGTTAACGGTATCCGTGAGTTTATTAATCTGTTCCTGAGTGGCAGTATTGATAGCTATTTGGTTACGTTCGGCAGTGACGAGCTCTCTTTCCTGGAATTTCAGCTGTTCCCAATCCTCAAAGTCTGGAGTGCCGGCAACTACCTTAAGGGCTGTTCCTAAGAAATTTAGACTCCTAACATGGCGGTGGTGTGTCGACAAGGAAGAGAGCAAGGTATCTACCTGTTCTGAATCTATCTTCAGCAGCTTTCTCATATGAGACTGTGGGAAGTGGTCTAAAAGTTTTTCTGTCTCCTGTTTGATCTCGACATAGGTGGAAAGGTTGGTTGTATGCTGTAGATAGCCATACTCTTCCCATAGAACGACGTTTCCGTCTATTATTGGGATATAGTTTGAGTAAGTAAACTCTGTTAATTTGGATGTTGCCGCAGCGATGAGTGTAAGTATTAGAATCCTATAAATAAAAGAGAACTAAGTTAAGTGGTTTATTATCTAATATTGTCCTAATGGACCACCCTCCCATTTATGAGCACCGTTGTGCCCATATCTGCTTGAATCGTTTCCTCTTCGTAGAGAGGTGTTATTTTGTTTCCTAATCTTTTGTTGCATTTTACCAATATTTTCTCTCCAACTTGATAGGTTTTTATCTGCCTGTTTTTGTTATGGTATTCTAGCAAGTCAACCTGTGCTTTTTGAAGTCTATTGCTGATCTCAACAAGTGATTCGGCTGATCTGTCATAGATTATTTCTATAGGAGGTTTTTTGTAACAGAATGAATCGTTTTGTTATACTGTATTGTGGATAATAATAGAAGCTCCGTTGTATCATTAATTTTTTGATCTAGTTTCAGGCACCTAGCGATCTCGACAAGGGTGCTGTGAAAACGCTCAACTTGACCATTGGAGGTACTATGAAGCGGGGGAGCATTTTCAATGGATATCCCGAAGTTATTTTCTAACATTGATCTTATCGTACATGTATTTAGTGATTTTTCATTGTCACAGTACAATTTTTTGGCTGCTGGAAAGAAATTTGCGATTTGCAATAATGCTGGTTTTACGTCAACAGTTGATCTAGAGTAAATTGTAAATAATAATTTAGTCATTTTTGGAAAAAAATAGTCCTTTAGTATTTGTTTAATGTTTTCCTGAGCTGCCCTATGGGCCCTGCTGTGTTCTAACGCGATGATTTCTAACTGCTCGTCTCTATTGGCAATATCTTGTACGAGATTTTTGCAATACCAAAAAGTCGTCGATGGAAATTCCTGGATTAGTTGATGTTGTATTTCTCCTAGCGTGTGTAAATCGCACTTAATTGCGTTAACGACGTTGGGGTTTACCTTTTCTTTTAACACGTCTAATAGGCTGTTAGAGTCTGCAAATTCTATTAGGTGCCGAGTTTTTTCCTTAAAGAAGATGAAGGAACGGCTTGATTGACTGTTTGATTGTTGGATGATAATTTGGTTACGAAAACAATTAATGGGCTTTTCGGAGGTTTGAATAGTGTAGCTTAAAGATTCTTCACTATGAATCGTTGAGTAAGCAGTACTTCCGCCATCTTGTGCGGCGTCAGACCTTGCGTCATTTTTTAGGGTTTTTATGTGTTGACGAGACATGGCGTCAGCAACGTAATTTTCTTTTCCGGGTTTGTAAATAAATGTTGGATTATACTCCTCAATAAAGGCTTTCCAGCGTTTTATCTTAGAGTTTGTATTTCTATCCGACACCGCAAATGTAAGCGGTTGATGATCAGTGATGATATTAAAATTTCTGATTCCGTAAAGGTAATTTCTTAAAGTTTTTATTGACCAGACAATGGCCAATAATTCCCTTTCGTTTGTGGCAAAATTGATTTCCGGACCCCTTAATGTCCTGGAGAGTAATTGGCTTTCCTTGTTGCGAAAGGACAGCCCCTATACCCGATGCCGATGCATCGGTGGTAAGATCAAAAGGCTTTGAATAATCGGGGTAACTCAATAAAACGTCTTCAGATGCCAATATTGACTTTAACTTTTCGAACGCTTTCATTTGCGATTCGTTAAATTTAATGGGAACTTTTCGGGATTGGTAAGTGCTGACTTTTCCGTTTTCGCCTTTTAGAAGATCCGTTATAGGTTTTGCTATTTTAGCAAAATCCCGAACAAAGCACCTATAATAACTGGCAAGTCCCAGAAAGGAGCGAACTCCAAATAGAGTTTCTGGAGGTTTGTATTGTGAAATTGTATTTATTTTTTCGAGGGGCAGTGGTGATGCCGCTTCCTGAAACAATAAATCCCAAATATTCTACGCTGGTCTTAAAAAATGCGATTTTTCTTCCGAGACTCGCATGTTTGCATTGTGTAAACGCTGTAAGACCCAGTCTATGTGGTTTAAATGGTCTTCCTTTGTTTCTGAAAAAATTATCACGTCGTCGACGTAGACATGGCAAAACTTTCCAATCTGTTCTCGGAGAACGTCGTCGATTGCTCTTTGGAATATGCTTGGGGCATTTTTCAGCCCGCAAGGCAGCCTGCAGAATTCATACTTTCCGTTGTTAACGGAGAAAGCTGTCTTTTCCCGATCCCGCTCGGCAAGGTTGATTTGGTGGAAGCCGGATTTAAGATCAAGAGTTGTAAAGTATTTTGATTTGCCCATGTTGGATAAAATCATGGTAACATTTGGAATGGGATATTTATCATCAACCGTGTTAAGGTTGAGTTTCCGAAAATCGATCACTAATCGTTTCTTCCTGTTTGCTGTCTCGTCGGTACCTTTTATGTCCACAACCCAAATCGGATTGTTGTAAAGTGACCGCGAGGATCTTATGATTCCATCACTTAAAAGTTGTTTAACTTCTGAGTTAACGAAATCTGTTACGCCCATTGGGTGGGGGTACGGCCTTGAGTACACCGGTTCGTTATTCGTGGTCCGAATTGTGGTCACAATATTTATATTGTTGGGGAGACTATTTTTTGGATTGGCAAATGCGTTAGCTCGTTTGTCAATATTTTTTTTCAATTCGTCCCTTATGGCGACTGTTACGTCGGACTCGTTAATTTTAAAGAAATTAACGTTTTTGCATTTTAAAAATTGGAGCCGCTCGATTCCATTGTTAAATATGATCTGCTGTTTAGCGAGATCGATTCGAGCGTTTAGCTGTGCTAACAGGTCAAGGCCGATGATACCTTCAAAGGTTTTTAGGGCCGATAAAATAAAAAATCGGTTTTTACTCCGAACAGCTTGATTCTACATTTTTCATTAATTATATTATCCCCATGGACAGATTTTCTCCTAAAAGAAGGTCGGGCACTACGTAATTTTTTGATGCCCCAGTATCTACTAACAGTCGAATTGTTCTCCCTGCATAGCTCCTTTCGATGAAGGGTAGCAGGGAGTGCTCTCTAAAAAATTGACGAATTCGAAATCCTGCGCGTCGTCTTCGCACTTGGCCACTTCGATTTCTGCTTTCGTAAGATAGCACTCATCGCTTTCCTCAACCGGAGGTAAAATTTCTTGGGTGACATGATTCACTCGTTGTTGTTTTGAATCTACCTGTGCCATTATTTGGCCGTTTAAAGGCTTGACCTTGATTTTGAAATTGAGTAATATTGGCCTGATAAGGGGGGTTGCTTGGATCTTGCGGACTATATTGGGTCCTTTGTCTAAACCTGGAGGAGTTGTCGACCTCCATGGTTTCTACTGGCGGTTGGTTCTTAAAACGCCTGCTATTTTCTTTATTATCATGCTTTTTATTATAATAAGGATTTTTTCCTTGGGGTTCTTGGCGATTCCAGTTCTGATTTTTTTATAAGGCTCGACGTCTAATTTTTCAACTTTCTAGGGCTTTTGCGTAGCTGGCCGCAAAGGCGTATCGTTCATTATTCGATTCTACTTCCTGAGCCAAAGCCAAAGCGGACGGGAGGTCTTTTGGACGAGTCGAGAATAAGACGTCACTAAGTGCTTTTCGCGTGCCCGATATAAAGACACAGAGCGCATCTGAACGATACTTTTTATTCATTGCTACTGCCAACTCGTGACTGTAGCTCATAATTGTTTTATTAGTAATCAAAGCTAGCTTTTGCTCAACACGCTCGTAGTATTCTACAAGAGACAAGTTCCCTTGCCTCAACATAGATAGGTCTCGTTCTAATAAATATATCGGTCGCTTATCCGCATAAGTAAAGTCTAATTTGTCTATAATTGCGTCAAAATTTAAGACTGTATTAAATGATGTCAACACCGTATCGGCGGGGCCCTTTATTTTATTTCTTATGATAGCTACTGCCTGATAATATCTAGAACTGCCATTATATTCCTTAAATATATTGTGGGCGACGTGAGCAGCCTTGCGCCACGCAACGTACGTCTCTTGTTTCCCTTCAAAATCGGGAAGGGATTTTACGACGTCTAGGGTTTCATTACACTCGACCCCCCGGATAATTTCTATTTCTTTATGAGCTTGAACCGCTGGAGCATCAACCTTAACACTTTCTAGCTTATTTGTCAGTTCAGCTAATTTTTTATCAAATGCTTTCTTTTGTATCGTAAGAGCGCTTTGAACGGCGCCGAGAACTACAGCTTCTACTTGTTTTGCATCCATTTCTATGCTTTCTATTTTGTTCGAATTATTCCAACAATCACTAATACTGCCACAGGGAACGGCGCGTTTCTCTGTTTTTAATTTATCAAAAAAATCGCACAGACATTCTACGTCAGAGTCACTCATAAGAGATAATAGTTTGTGTTTTGGTTTTCTTTTATTATGTTCACAAATATTTTTAAGAAGAAAAAATGATTGTTTTTATTTTTGCAATTTTCATTAACAGATCCACAAGAGACCTAAAAAATTTATTTTTTAGTTTGGAAAATCTAATTTGGATATTTATTTATTTACGCTTCGTATTTTGGTAGGTAAAACAAAATGAATATTGAGGATAGGAATTTTAAATTCAACAGATTTATCTCGGTTTGTTTGGATTCTTTTTTTTTTTTTTTTTTTTTTTACTCTCACTTGCGGTTCATTTCTTTTTTGTTTGTTTTACTTTGTTGATTTTGTTAGCGATGTAGTTTAAATAAAAGATCACCCTACTTACATGATTTTTTGGTTTCCTTTAATTAAATTTTCTTAGCTTTGGAGGTCGAAGTTCAATGCTGATGAAGTTTTGTGTTTTCTCACTCGTCGTCTAGCGCTGCTGTCAATTGATATCACTGGTACTCGTCTTGCGCAGCCGTCACCAGACCAGTGACGTGACTTAATCGCGCCCGGCAGCGGTCCGATGCCGTGACAAATAGTAAATATTTGATAATAATATTTATTTTATTATCTGTTTGTCGCTGTCGTGGCTGACAAACTTTAGCAATGTTACTTGCCAAATTAGTTGCTTTTTATTTCTTTGCCAGGGTCATGGCGAAGAAAAAAATGTTCACATTCACTTGTGTTTTATTTTTTGTTGCCAATTGGTGGCGCTTTTGTCTCTCGCCAGGGTCGTAGGCCAAGAGATTTTCCAAAACTTATTTTTTTAACTTGTATGTGTTATTGTTGCGCGAGTTCTATTCCTTAATTAGGCGCCAATTAATATTTTTCTGGTTATTTAAAAAACTTTATAAAGGCGAGAGCCGTTTGGCTTTCCTGTTGGTTACTTAAGAACTGACTTAAATATTAAAAGGAATATTTAAGCTACCCAGCGAAGCCCGCCTCAAACTGCTGACGATGCGGTTCCCACAAACGACGTGCTGATCGAGCAGCTTGTGCAGTGGCATCCGGTCCCTGCTCCTCTATTCTGGTTATGCAGTGCACACCATAAAATGCTTATCTAGCATTTTTAGGGTGTTGGTTGTCCAATCGAATGGACCGCTGTGTTAACTTACATATTTGGGAGGTAAAATATACTACATATAAGTTAACTTTGTATCAACTGTCAGGCCTTGTGCACGCGGCCACGATACACTAATCTTACCCACTAACACTTTCATACTCCCTGATTACACTCCGACCTCTTCGCCGACTCTAACTCTTCTGTCAAGATCAGTTGCTCGCGCCTCAGCTAACGCTGATGCTGCTGCTGCTGCCGCAACTGCCGCCGCTGTCGGCGCTGCTCCTCAATATATTTTCCACTGGGCATAATTGAGGGGAACGCCAAGCGGTGTTAACTTATATCTTCCCTCACAATAGTTATGAGAACCTAAGATTGCGCACTTTGGTTTCGATATTACTCTTACTTGCGTTTCCCCTCAGTAAAGAGCCGTACGTCAGATGGGTTTAAAACCCATCCCGCAAGTAAGAGTAATATCGAAACCAAAGTGCGCAATCTAAGGTTCTCATAACTATTGTGAGGGAAGATATATGTAGTATATTTTACCTCACAAATATGTACATACAGTATATCAAACAATTGTTTGCACAATGAAAAATTTTACCAAATTGTCTAGTAGAACTTTGAATTCCAAGCATAGGGGAGATCGTGCGTTGATAAGCCAATGTAGTCCGCTTGCTTTAAGCTTTTGTTGCTTTTTTTGGCTTCGATATGCTTACACCAAGCTAATCTTGTGTCGAGGTGAACTCCAAGATATACTGTGAAATGACATATCGAGAGCTCACTGTACTCAGCACTATGTCCAGTATATACTTCATATATACCAATAAACATAAATGCTACAATGCAACGACACTTTGTTCTTGTTGCACCGTAATATGATCGGCCACGAGTACCATGAATTACAGACAAGCCGCGTCAGCATGGGTCCCATTCAGTGACCGCTTGCATAAGATATATATGAATGTGTAGACCACGCTCTATTCCAACAGCTGCGTGTCCCCTGCTTACATTTTGCATATTTGTTCATTTGCGGATGCGCAAATTTTGCTAGCCACTTTTTAACTTCCTTTAAGTGGGTTGCCAGATGCCCAGCAGCTTTGATCGATTATTTGGAGCTGTTGAGAATAGCCGTGTCATCGGCGAAAGTAGATGTGGTAAGAGTAGGGCTTGTTGGTTTGTCTCCATTATACAAAAGACAAAGTGTTGGACCCAGCACGCTGTCAGAGGTACTGCTTTCGATTCGAACTTATCAGAGGTGAAGCTTTTACATCGTATGGCAAATTTCTTGTTGGATAGATATGCTTCCATTAGCCTGTGCATGTATTGTGGTTGCGTTGCTTTTATTTCACATATTGGGCCGTCAAGCCTGTCTTCATCGAAGGCTTGGGCAACGTGGAGTAAAATCGTTGTGCAAAATTCTTTTTACTCGAATGTTGTGAGGATCTCTGAGGTTATACGGTTGACTTGCTCAATTGTGCCATGCTTTTCACGGAAACCAAACCGATAAAGTGGGATTATGTTTTGGTGCGTCTGGATTGTGTTTATAGGGAGCTGAGAGACCTCTTCAAATAGTTTTGAGAGATTTGAAAATAAAATAATGGGTCTGTACGATGATGGCGGTGTTTTGTCATTCCGAATTTTGAGATTATTAAGATTATTGATTTTTTCCAACTTATGGGAAAGTGACCAGTTATTACTATCGCATTGAAGAGTTTGCAGATGTTTCGCACTGCACAGAGCGGCACTTATTTGATCATTTTCTTAGTTAACTTCTCATGACCCGTCAACTTTCTTGGGTCGAGATAGTTTTTAGTAATTGCAGAAGTTTCCTCCGCTTAGAATTTCGTTGGCTCACTTTCTAGGATGCTTAAAGAGGAAGCAGAAATGAGTTTAATGACGGATTTGGCAGAAAGGCCGTTTTAAATGGGCTGCAAAGGTGAGTGCACGGTGTTCGTGTGTACGGTCCCACTTGTCAGTTGGACATTGAAATCCAACCGAGAGGTTAGAGCAGTTATGGTTGGATGAGTCGTCTTTTACCTGTTAAAAGTAGTTCAGTTATTTGGTTGTTTGACTTGTGTTTTTCCTGGGTGTAACAGATAAATGGGGTGGAGACATTTAATGATTCAATGCACTTCGACTCTAATGCCGAGGTGCAAAATACGATGAGTTCTTACTCGTCCAGTTTTGGATTCAACTCGATCTGAGCCAGTTTGTTTTATAATTTGTTAGTCCGAGTGGGTGCTCTGTTACTAGAGGATATGTTAGTACAGTGAAAATTACTGGCAAGTGGTCAGATGACAATTTTGCTGGTGACTCTGCCGTTATCAAGATATGCATAATTCCCCTGGTGACTGCGAAGTCTGTTAGATATAGGAGCTTGCGTGGGTCTGTTCGCCAGTACAACGGATTACTCGATGAGGCATTTCTCTTTTTGTTTTCTGGGTTGATGATTGTATTGTGCAGCTGTTTACCTTTTGGGTGTACCAGGGTGGATCCCCAATGTGGGTGCTTGAATTTGCAGTCTCCTGCAGCAGTAGGATTTACTGCTATTCCAATCGTATTAAAGAAGTCAGTAAACTAGTGCTGGGAGCCACTGGTTTACTGCCGAAAGTGGTTTGGAAACTTATTGAAGTTGCTTGTTAGTATTGTTTGGTAAATCCATTGTGGAGACAATGTTTGATCCGGATTTTCATTAGAATACCAGTTCCTTCGTGAGCCTTATCGTCTGGTTGATTTGTTGCATAGAAAGCATATTTAGGTATTTATTTACTATGATATCTATAAAATTTGAGTCCAGAAACAGTGACAGTTCCTGTTTGTGCTTGGAAATTCCGTTTGCATTCCAGAGACCTATATGTAATGCTGACATTATTTATTATTGTCTTTTAGCTTTTGTATGAGCAGGTTATGGTTCCCCATAAGTTCCTGCATGCAATTTTGCATGAACGTCATAAAATTTGTCATAGTTTGATTAAACGAGATCAACACCGTTTTGATCGCGTTGGGTTGCTGGTCGAGTACGGATGGACTTGGGGCCATGTTAGATTGAATAGTAGCGGTATCTACCGTTATCTAAGTTACTCCAGGTGTAGTTGTTATTGGAGTTGTTGATGGCCTTACAGCTCCTGAGAAGAATTTACCTGGTGTGGTTTGCAAGGGAATAAGTTTTGGACCCTAAGATGAGCCTTCAGATCCTTATAGACAGGACATCCTCTGTAATTCACACTGTGATTTTCACCATAGTGGCTGCACTTCCTTGTGTTGATATTTGTTTAACTGTCGGAACAGACACTGTCGTGTTAAATTTGTCCGCAGCCAACACAAACTGGGCGAAGACTCCAAAAAGACTTTATGTGCCCAAACTCCTGGCACTTAGTGCCTTGTAAAGGGTGTGTTTTCCTGTGTGGCATTGGTTATAGGTTTTTAAAGTTCGTGCATCGGACTGTAGCTCCAGTTTAAACAGACAGACTTAACCTTAAAACCCTTCTCAATCAATGCTTCCGCAATTTCCTGAGTCGGAACCGTTGATTTAATGCCTTTCATCACTGCTTGAAGACCTTTGGCGCTCTTTTTCTTCTGGACGTTGACGCGTACAATGCGCAGTACGTTCAAGTGGTCCAAGCGACACCAGGACAAAGCCTGTTACGCGCGAACCCTATCAGACAGCATTCAAAAACGAAGTCGCGGGGACAACGGACGACAACTAAAATAATAATTAAGACTAACTACTAGATAGATAACTTAAAATAGTAGTTTTTAGAATAGTTATAGAGAACTCTGATCCGATTACAGAATAAAGGCGGTTGTAGTCGGAACAGAGAACTCGGAAAGGTTCATGCAAAGAATAGTTAGAAGTACAGCGTGTTAAAGTTAAAGGGACATAATTTCGGGTTAGTCTACAAGATACAGATAGATTGACCTGATTAAGTAAATTAGGACAATCTATTTGTCCATTTAGAAGCTTATGAATAAACAAAGTACCAAGCATTACTCTACGATTAAGTAAGGAGGGAAGGTTAATTAGAAGAAGTCTTTTAGAATAAGAGGGCAAGTTAACATTTCGATCCCAGTTTAAACCACGAAGAGCAAAAATTAGAAACTGTTTTTGAACAGATTCAATTTTAATTTGGTGTGATCCATATTGTGGAGACCAAACACATGATCCATACTCCAAAATGGGGCGGACTAGTGAAATAAAAAGAGTTTTGGTTGTGTAAGGATCGTCAAACTCTTTCGACCATCGCTTAACGAAACCAAGACAACTCATGGCTTTATTGACAGTGATATTAATATGACGAGTAAAATTTAATTTGTGGTCCATGAGTACACCCAAATCATTAATCTCGTTCAAACGTTCAAGTGGGGTATTATTGAGATAATATACCACTAATTGAAAAGAGGATCTATGAAATGACATGACATTACATTTTGAAACATTAAGGTTTAATAAGTTAATTTCACACCAAGTTTGAAAGTTATTAAGATCGACTTGAAGCAGACGTGGAGAGCTTAAGTCTTTAAAACTAATACAAAGTTTAACATCATCAGAGTACATAAGCACGCGAGAGTGAGTTACAACTAACGGAAGGTCATTAATGAAAAGCGTAAAAAGCAGTGGTCCTAGATGGCTACCTTGTGGCACCCCCAGGTCACATTGATGGTCTTCGAAAGATAAGTTTTAAATAAAACTTTCTGTGTACGGTTATTAAGATATTGAGAAATCCAATTAAGCAGAAGGCTTGGAATCCCAAGTTCGTTCAGCTTGAATAAAAGCAGTGTATGATTGACAGAATCAAAAGCCTTACTGAAGTCAGTATAAATGACATCAGTTTGCAATGCATTCCTGAATCCTTCGATCGCTAAAGAAGTAAACTCTAAAAGGTTAGTGGTAGTGGATCTACGTTTCATAAACCCATGCTGAGAAGATGAAAGAATAGAACTACAGAAATGTTGCAGTTGAGAAGTTATAATTTTCTCAAATGCCTTGGGAATAGCGGACAATTTGGAAATACCCCTATAATTAGAAACTACGGATTTATTACCCTTTTTATGCAAAGGAATAATAAAAGATTCTTTCCAAATGGTTGGAAAAGAGGAAGTTTCAACGGACAAAGTAAATAACTTAAGAATCGGGGAAATCAAAGTCTCAGCGCAAAACCTGAGTACACAACCAGGTATCCCATCAGGTCCTGGTGAGTACACAGGCTTCACTAAAGTAAGCACGCTGAGAAGCGAATCTTCATCGATCACAGGATTAAAGACGCAATTAGACCTTTTCAGCTGATAAGGATAAGAAAAGTTAGCTCGATGATCTTTGGAGGAATAGGTCGTTTTGAAAAAATCAGCAAACATATCGGCAATGGCCTGATCATCGTTAGCTTCATTATTTTCAAAGCATAAATAGGACGGGTGCACTGCTACCTTACGTTTGGCGTTAACGAAGTTATAAAATTGCTTAGGGTCACGGGTGAACTGAAGTTTACAACGTCTAATGTAATCCTTATAGCATAGTGTATTAAGCACTGAAAAATTTGATCGAGCAACAGCATAAGGAGAGAAATCAGACGGTCGACCCGATTTTTTAAACTTTCTATAATATCTAGACTTTACATTTTTCAAATTAGTTAACTCACGTGTAAACCATGGCGGTTTGTTAGACAAAACTTGGGTCACACGTGGAACACAAGCATCAAAAAGTGAAAACATAGTATTATAGAAAAAACAAATGGCAGCATTCATATCATTACAGGAGTACAGATAAGACCAGTCTGTGGCAAGAATTAGCTCATTAAGCTTGAAAAAGTTAGTTTTACTAAAGCAACGGGTACGAGACGTCGAACTGGTACCAGCATTTGATAACCGAAAAGGTAGATCAATAGTCAAGTCCAAAGTTGGATGGAAACTGTCTTTGGGGACGACTAAGGGATCAATCCTCGAAACAGTACAGTTAGAAGAATCTAACATAAATATAAGATCTAGTGATCTCTCATTTTTGTTACGAACAGGATTAACTTGGGTTAGGGATAACTCAAGGAGACCGTCAACAAAGCAATGTGAGGAGGAGGGCATCAACAAGGAAGACTCACCTGATGGAAGCCACGAAACGTCAGGTAGATTAAAATCTCCCAGAACGATAAATATGTCTGCATCCGAAAGAAGTGAAGAGACAAAGCGAATAGCTTCTAAATGGCTAGCATATACAGTCATGTCAGAACTCGGTGGAATATACGAGCAAGTTAGAAATACAGAATATGATTTCAAACAAATTTTGACACTAACAAATTCAATGTCAAGAACGGCAGGTGGCAGAACTATTTCTGAAGGAAGAGATGAATTTACGGCAATCAAAACTCCACCACCATTTTTGGAGATTCGATCGCATCTATAGGTTGAAAAAATTGTGGGAAAAACAGAGGCATCAGAAATGTCTGGCTTTAACCACGTTTCTGTAAAGACCAAGATATGAAAGTCAAAAGATAGACTATCTACAAAAAGCTTAGAAAGTTTAGATTTTAGTCCTCTAACATTCTGATAGGCCCGAATAAGGGACGAAATTAGTTTTTTGACCCGCCAGCTACTGACGAGCCAGAGGGTATGGAAGGATTAGTTGTGTTAGGCAGACGAATCGGAGGCCGATTTTTCTTTTTCTTAGCCGTATACTCCTTTATAACTAAATGTTCCGGCCAAAAATCTTTGTGACAAATTTGGTCAAAGACATTTGTTGGGACACTGATTTTAAATGACGAGATGTCACGGGTGTATGAAAACCTAAACTTTTCCACCACTATGTTTGGCGCCACGACTTTTGCCCGGATATGGGCTATGACATCATCTGATGTAGTATTGGGGTCGAGCCGCGAAACAAAGATTTGCTTTTTTGGTGGAATGGCTACAAGAGATCTCAATGCGCCAGTCGCAACCGCAGCAACAACATTTTGCGTTGGAACTGCTGAGGCGGATGACGCCTTGAGAGCTCTTCTAGTTACTACTTTATTGGGAATATCCCTGAGAGTGGATATTCGCCCGGACTCATCGGAAACTACAACCGATATCGGGTCAGTTTGCGGGGCACTATTACCAGGGGAAATGTCAATCGTCCCCGCAACTGCAGTCACTGCTGGACTATCTAAACGATATCAGTTGCTGACCATTTGGAGTTATGGGGTCGTTCGACGATGCCGGAACCGACAGAAACAGAGATGCCGGCGGATCGGGAGAGAAATCCCGTGGGATAGTCTTCTTCCGCTTCGGTGATTCGTTCAATAGTTTATAACTATTAAACTGAGTTTCCAGAGACGAAAACTCATCACGAAGTTTCAGAAAGCCAGCCGACAGGGACTTAAAGCCCTCTCTCGTCCGCCGCATAAATAGACGCATATCCATTTCTACGTCCCGGCACGCTTCACAACTCCATTTTAGTCCCCCGCCGTTACCAATACTATCCTTTACTTTGGCTGTGTAACCCGCGCATTTGACATGCATAATGTTATCACACAGCCAGCACAAAAGATAATCATCTTGGATTTTTTGTGGATGGGGGCACTTTTTTGAAGAGCAGACAACCATTGTAAGTTAAATTAATAAAAAAATTAAAGTAGCAACAAATAAATAAATAAATCAAAAAGTTTATAAGAGAGGCAATTTAAAATGAGTAATATGAAATATAAGGGCTATACGCACCAAAAAATAACACAAGTGTTAAAGTTTATTATGCACAAGAGAAAAAGAAAAAAAAACTGAAGAGACAGAAGTTAAGAGAAGTTAGTAAACACACAACAACAAAGACGGGTACAATCGCGATAGTAACGGTCGCGATCGCGGGCAACGTAAAAACGCGAGAGCAAGCACCACACAAACAACAACACTAATGTGTCGCGAGAGCGCGAATGCAATTAAAAGGGATCAAAAACACAAAATCAAAGTCTATGTAGACAAAACAACAAAACTTTGAGTTTTGTTATTAAATAAAGCAATAAGTAATAATAGCTTTGAGTGAGTGTTTAAGAACAAGTTACAATTTTTAAATCGCGTAATTTATTAATTCGGCACTAGATTCTACGAAATAGAATTTATTATATGCGGGATTAAATAAAAAATTTGATAAAAGCGAGAGCGCAAAAAAAACACGACCGACTTCGTTGAAGTGAAGATAAGTTTTTTTAGTTGGAAGTTGTAGAAGTTTACGCTTTCTGTACTAAAGTACTTTAAATGGTGGTGGCTTGGCTACAGAGGGTTTCATTTGGGAAACTCCTTCTTGAAACTCCGGCTGATTTGCCAGTAATTGGAATCTGTTGCCTTCCAATGCATTAATTTGAACAATATTAGCTCTGTTTTTCTTTTGGGTGTGGTACCACCTTTTTTGGTTTGCGGCCTTAGCTTCCGCTTGTTTATGTTAATATTTCTCTCCTTACCTATCTGAACAGAAGAGTTCAGATTCAACGTAACTGGTTGAGCAGATTTTGCTGAGGTAGTCTGTGGGGCGGTAATCGAAGCTATTGCAGACGTTGCTGCTATTACAGTTGTTGTTGGGAATTTGGGTACTCCAAGAGTAATTGTAAAGTAATTTGCTCGTACTTGCACTTTCGGTTTGTTGTGGTAGACGTAGGCACTGATGAAAAATTTGCATTGTTGCGTTGCCGAAGAATTTGTTCTTCTAGCTGCTGTGGGCGAGAGTCTAGCGAAGAAGGGCCCAAGTTGGTATCTTTACACATTGGCATTACTTGTAATTTTAGTTTATTTTTAGGTATTGCTATTTGTAGTTACAAATAACTATATAAATTGTGATTGTGCTACTTTGTGGAGACTGAGAGATCTGTGTCTTTACTGGTTTATCGTTGACTAAACGCTGACACCGAAGAACTTGCGGAGCGCGATAAAAGTACGTCCGAACGCGGTGACTAGCTTTGTAATAGTAATAGTCTAAGTTAATACAAATTTTATTAAGACCACGGCACAATGGTTCTGCTTGTATGGAAGTATTAGAGGGCTGAAAGTTTTAGCAAGCTTCTAAAATAGTGTTTTTGGTTGAAAAAATCCCTAAACCAATGAACCCCAAACAAACCAAATTAATAAACAATAACAATTTATAAGTTATTTAAATACTAAAAAATTCACAATTTTACTAAATTTTAGGATGTCTCCTCAAGTAGGCTATAAACTGAAGAAAATAACTTTAAATTGTCCTTTTTTTAATTTTTCTCTACCCAGTAATATATGGGTCGAACCGCAAAAGCAAATAATTCATTATGTCAGTATTTGTAAGTATTCGTGACATTTTGCGGGTATGATTCAGTCTGCATTTCTTTATTGTTTGCCTCTGCAGCTTACTCCGAGAGCTCTCCAATTGAAAAAATTGCGTGCTTTATAACAGCAGATCCGCGAATGAGCACCTTATGAACCGTCGCCTGCAAATAGTACCAGGGATACTCCTTGATTAACCCTTTGGCAGTATCTAGGTCATATTCACTAAATTTGTCTACTTTGATTTTGTGTCCCGATGCCAAAGCTTGCACTAAGGTGCAACAACGATAGATTTTTATTAAAGCCTCCAATTTATGTAGACAAACGAGGATTTGAAAAAAATTTTCTCGCTACATTGCCATCGTTAAATGTTCCTTTGCCACCATCTCTAGGCTGGTCCACTATTAAGCCCTTTTATCCAGTTTGACTTCTCTCTTTCTTTCTAATACTTTCTGTTTTTGTTGGGGCCCTCTGGCTTGCCACATTTTTATGACCGACTTGTAAGAAAGGTGAAGAAAGTATTCAAAGAATCTTATTTTTGTATGTACCACTTTGTTCAAACATTCATTTAAATTGTTCATCTCCGTTGGCTTTGCTTCGCATATATAACATTTAGTGGAGAGCGATTTACTTAAAGCGTTACAAACTTTTCCATCCACCATAGTTAATTGTAAGTTATACTCAACGGATATTTTCCTATTTTGGACACATAGTTCAGTAGGTATTAGAATACTTATTTGCCGCTTAAAATATTTCTCCTCTGATTTTGATACTTCGGTCGTCTCTTTTTTAAACTGGAATCGAACTGGTCTGCAATAATGTGCTGATGAAGGCCGGTGGTTTTTCCAAATTATTTTTTGTTCAGTTTTTGAAATAAGTTGAAGAGGTACGTAAGACGTACCGAATAAACTTTTGTCGTCTACATCATTAGAAAACGTTTGCTTGAATTCCCTATGACCCGTACTTCCATCAAAACCCCACTTTCCAATTAATAACAGATCAGCGAAAGAATCATCTGCAATTGTTTCAAAAACATCAGATTAAAGCTCTATAATGCTCAAGGCTGTGTTATCTAACAAGCTTTGAAGCTCAACTTCTGCGTAGGATTCATCCACAGAGATGTTGTTAGGATATCTGTCTTTTTTAGAGCTTAAAATGCATTTATAGCTCGGGAAAAAATCTAATTTTGCTGTTCACAAAATTCCGTATCAGCAAATAATGCTGTTTCGTCATTCCGGTCTCCATTAAAAGAGAAATGACTTCTATGGGATCCGCTGGCAATACATTTTGTCTTTGATTTTCGTTGCGTAATGCAGAGACAGCGTTCTTAGCAATTTCGTCCAGCTGAGCCATACACCGACGCTTAGTTCTCGTTGAAGACTCCATAAAATTTAGTTTATGACGGCCACGTGGAGCACCTTCCGCATTTTCTTGGGGTTCATTCTTGATATTTTTTAATAAAATTGACTCCATGGTACTTAGCCAATCAGACTCATATTGTAAGACAGAAGATTTCTTACGTCTATAACCCATCCAAAAATCAACATTTTTTGCAAGTGTACTCAATTGGTTTAATACACGCATTCATTTCATCTTTAAAGCCATTGTTGTCAAAATTTTGTTGTACACCAGCAGTTACTTCTCGTAACTTTTCAGCATGTGTGCCTTTTTTGGAGCACCACATATCAAAGATATCTAGGCGTGCGAATACACACTGACATATGTTTCCTATCAAATTAAAAGTTAACAAAAAATTAATAAGTATTACAAGGTTTTTATGCTAAATGAAAACCACAAGTAAAGACAAAAACAAACACAGGGGTTCTGCTGGACTGGTTGAAAAAATAAGAAGATGCGTTAGATAATTAATTATTTCACACACATCTGCAAGTTTCTGCAGCTGACTTAAACACTTTTTTTTAAGTAAAAACTTAG
The DNA here is from genome assembly GCA_035045865.1 of Drosophila austrosaltans. Taxonomy (NCBI): domain Eukaryota; kingdom Metazoa; phylum Arthropoda; class Insecta; order Diptera; family Drosophilidae; genus Drosophila; species Drosophila austrosaltans. The sequence goes on from JAWNOQ010000003.1 coordinate 11,256,737, forward strand.
ATTAATACAATGAATATAACATCTATGGGGGAATCGGGGGCGAACACAACTAAAACTTTAGCTAAACATAGAAATCGGGCACTAAAAAGCAACATAAATAAAGGTTACATAAAACATTAATTTCAAAAGGACAAATACACAATATAGTTTTTAGTAATTTACTAAACTAAAATAAAAACCTTTAACTTGAAATTCTATTGATAAATTATAAAGTTTTAATCACAACAAGAACATGTGAACCACTTGAAACTGACTTTCGCATTGAAAGTTTTTGCGATTCCTAAGCTTTACTCTAAAAGTGATCACTCGTTCATGCGTTTGGTTCTATTTTTAGAAAATCCCGTTATGTTTCCAGAAAAATCCGCTTTGCCATTGTAAAGTTTGAACATTTTGGAGACAATTTGCTTGCAACTTTTTTCTATTCTTTGTTTTAGTTTTTTTTTTTTTGATTTTTGACCTCTGGCGGAGCCACTATACACTGTCATCTTTTAACAAAGCACATTGTTTACTATTTGTTTGTGTGCGCACTTTCTGTGATCTAGGTCTGCGAACAAGGGGAAGCAGAATGAATGCAAAGTGCGGTTCGCAGACAAGCACATGCGCTAGATAAGTTGTTCTCGTGTCCTCATGTATAACTATGTTTTGTATTAGTTACAGAAGCATTATTTCTCTTGTCGGTTGCAATCCGACTTTCATATTTTCAGCTTTGGGGGTATACTAAATTACTAAAACTATATACTTCCAAATGCAAGGTTATGACTTTTCACAGAAATACTCAGGAATTAGTTACATATTTTTTCAGTGATATCCCATTAGATATCTTAATGAGTTGTAAGATTTGGGTGATCTTACGGGACCGTAAATTTACGATTTAGCCCCATGTTTTCACTACCGGCGGTAAAATCAAGGCTGTTTGATAATTCATATACAAAAAAATTATTTTCACTTTATTGGTCCATCCTTCTCTTATAAATTATAAATTATTGCTTGGCGTCATATTCATGCACAAACTCCTTAATGGTGAATCCAAACAGTTCCCTTTAGACCCACTAGAAAATATGAACCTGTTTGTAGAGGGGCGAAGCTTCTGATCTGAGAGCCCAGACTTATTACCCATTTGTTGAAGGAAATTAAAACGCGCGTTAACTCGATTGAACACAGGCCAAATTTATTGTAAATAAGTACCGGACCGGGTCACAATGTTAAAATAAGGCGTTAACGATTAAAAGGATTTACGAGGCCAAGAAAATCTCGAATGATGATGGTAGTTGTCGGGGACGAAAAACTCAACTTCCCTAGCCCAGGTGAACTGGTAAGGATGGGGAGCAGCAACGTTCTGGAGCGCCGAACTAAAGGAGTTCCGAGGAACGGCCGACATTTCCGGAGCGCATAAGCTCCTTCGCAGACCTTGCACAGGTAGGAGTTCTCTCGATGAGGTCCATCGCTTCCTTCGAGGCTGGGACGAGCGGTTTTTGGAGAGGCGGAAATTTGAGCTGCAGACGTGGACCCAGTGGTCGGCTCAACTGTGGCACCGCACAGAATCCACCCGAATATCGTCTCCAGAGCAAGGAGGGACCCGCAGATGTCCTTTTCGATGCGCTTTCCTAAAACGTGGGAGAGAAGATCCACACCGATGATTAAGTCTACTGATTAAGTCTACTTTCGTGGAAATGTGGATCTGCCAAAGGAAGACGCGGAATGCTCTCCTTTATCTTTGTGGGAACCAGGCAGGACATAATCGCGCTAGGAAGGTTGGGCAAGACGAAAGCGTGTGCTTCCACGTGCTTGGAGGATCTCTAGGAGAAGAGATTTTTAGTTCGCACACTTTGTGAGCGTTGGTGGCAACACAACTGGAGATGCCACTGATTTTAGCGTCAGTGACACGGAACCGGGGTCTCACCAGATCGAACATCCTCTTGGATATGAATGTTCCTTCAGATCCGGTGTCTATCAAGGCGCGTGCATGGAATTCGGCACCTTGATGTCCCGAACAGACGCGGATCGGATGGTTCTCTCTGCCACACAATTGGCAGGAGACCTTGTTGACAGTTACGGTAGTGGTCAAAGACTGGAATCTAGTCGGAGGCCCAGATTTGCGGACGGCTGCTGGGATTACTTGTAGCGCAGGAGTGGGCTTTCGACCTTCCAACATTTCTAGAACGCGATACCGATCTATTAGAAAGTTGTTCAGGTCAGACCAGGATGAGAGGTCAGTCTTGTTTGGGATGGATTGTTCCCATAACGCGATGGTGGCGTTTGGCAATTTGGATGTACAAAGCGCCACCAACAAAACGTCCCAGTTCTCCGTGCTAACATCGGATCGCCTGAGCGTGGTTAAGCACCCTTGGATGGTGCTCTAAATATCTTTCAGGGCGGCGCAATTCTCGTGAACGACTGCTGGAAGGTTAAAGAGAATTTTCATCTGGCTGGCAACAAGCTGTCTCTTGTTTTCAAGCCGAGCTTGAAGATTCTCCCAAGCCACATGAAAACCGTCGTTGGTTAATGGAGAGCTGGAAACGATCTCCTTTGCCTCGCCGCGCGTTTTGGACACCAGATGATACAGCTTTTCAACTGGTGCCAACCTCGGATTGTTCACGTTCATGGCAGTGAACAGGTCGCGGAAAGTGGGCCACTGATTGTAGTCGCCAGTAAAAACGTCAAACTTACACGGAGGTAGCCGATAGCCAGCATGGACGTACTGCTCACGGATTTCGGGGGCGTTTTGGGACGCGGAAGCCAAAAAGCCATTTCGGTGGCGTCTGATAGTCGTTGAGACTCGGAACGGGTTTGTAATTTAGACGCGGGAGCGGACACCGTGACACGTGGAATTGATTGGGAGCTAGAGTCGGAGTGCGCGGGCGAGGGAATGCGACTGCAGACGGATGCTCTTTTGGGCGTAGTGCCGGAAAGGCCTGGTGCTGATTGAGCGTTGGAGGAACGCTTGACGGTGTCGGTACAGCGGGATACTTTGGAAATAAATAGCGGCGTGGATGGCGACGTGGATCGACGAGGCACTGCTAGACGATCTATTTTGTGGCTGCTTTTTGCAGGATCTGTGGGCATAGCTGGATTTTACTACAACGAGTCACGAAAGATATCGTGTTGGTCAACGAATTTGATCGTAGTGGACTGTAATATATATCGAATTTGGAAACCGAACGGATGCGTCGGCAAATCGATGAGTAATTACCAGCAAAAATGAGAATAAATAATTTTAAAATGTTATTTGTGTGGTGAGTGTAGTTTATGTGGTCCAGTGGAAACGGTCCAAAACCATTAAGCGCTATTTCGATTGCAGCTTTTCGGCTTTATTTATTCAGATGATTTTATTTGCTGCAGGCGGGTCGAAAATCCGCTAAGATTTGTCCGTGGCTGGAATGCCCTGTGCTTTATATCGCACGGTATTTTATTAGATTTAAAATTTGGAAAATTAATTACAAAAATAAAAAACCGGAATGTTTCGAATCGATTTCGCTGGAAATACGAAACGGGAAAGGGCGCAAACTTTTTGTGGAAATTTGTCAACAAAATTAAATTTTATTGACGGAAATTATTAATCACACACGAAATTGTCAAAATTATTAATTCGGAAGGGGAATAATTTTTTTTTTTTAATATTTATTCTGAATTTTATTTATTTTCACTTTAGAAAGTTAATTTTTATTTTATTTATTGCTGGAGAAACAATTATCATGACGGTGATCGTCACGGGCCACCACTAATGGGCATCAGCTGTGCTGCCAATTGGTGGTTTGTTTACTTTTGGAAATTTGCAATTTTGTTGTTAATTTTGCGCAATGATTTAAAGAATTGATGTGAAAGTGATGTGCAAATGCCGAAAAATTTATAAAATTGGTGCGGGAAACCAATGAAAACAAATGCCACGTCAGTAGTGTCTTATAAACACAAAGTATGTAAATGCCGGTTGTTGAGTTCGACACTATCCGTTTCAAGGGGGGAATTTTTAGCAGACCAACACAAGTAAATTTCCATATATTTCATTTATTAACGACTTCAAATTTAAACTATTAAACTATTGATTACTTAATATGGTACAAAATGTTGGTACAGCTTTAAAATTAAATTGTGCCCTGAGTGGTGTCTTCAGTCAAACTGAAAATTCACTTGCATAGCAACAAGCAAAGACCCACTAAAATAATTTAAAGCACAAGAAGTAGCGGTTAACTTCCCAGCACGTAATCTGCCGCTATGAACAATATGCAAAGCTTAGGAGTTTAACCCTATATTGGCTGCTGGGAAAATATTACATTTCGGCGGCAACACCGGTGCACCTGTGTATGTGTTCATATATGGATAAACATACATATGTATACAAGTGTGGGCGCATATGCATTTACAAATGTGTGTTTTAAATAAGAACTTTCGGTTGGATTTCCTTTTTTTGAGTTTTTGGAATGACGGAGCACTGGTCGAAATTATTGCCAATTCAATTACAGGTGAGTTTGTTGTTGATCTTGGGCCAAACAAGAAAACTACAGCACTTTTTAATTTCAGCTGGCACTTGCACTCACATCTGTATGCACTTATGTGGGTGTGGAATTCTTTCGGAAGTTGAAAAAAAAAAAAAGATGGAAATGGAATTAAATTGCTAGGATAAGCGCTAGATCAGGATAGATAAGAAAATGCAATTGAATATCCACACAAATTAGAGTGAAAAGTCGCTATGGAAAAGACTTTTCACTACAGGTATGTATGTATGTATGTGTATGCATATGAATTAATTGAATGGCAATAAGAATGTTTCTACTTATCAGATTCTCCACCGATGCGAAGCTGGGGCGTGTGGAAGGACATCCGGCTCGAAGGACAAATGATTTGTAGAGGGGCGAAGCTTCTGATCTGAGAGCCCAGACTCATTACCCATTTGTTGAAGGAAATAAAAACGCGCGTTAACTCGATTGAACACAGGCCAGATTTATAGTTAATAAGTACCGGACCGGGTCACAATGTTAAGATAAGGCGTTAACGAATAAAAGGATTTACGAGGCCAAGAAAATCTCGGATGACGATGGTAGTTGTCGGGGATGAAAAACTCAACTTCCCAAGATGGAGTTTTCCACAGAACTTAGCTTAGTAGTCAGTGTGCCCGTTCGAGGATAGTGGCAAAAGCCTTCATTCCCCTGCTGGTCCCCCTTTCTGGCGTGAACAGTACCATTACATCTTCCACGTTATACTACTAATGAATTTTTTTTAGTTTTTTGTTCTGATAATAATCGTCTTTTTGTGTGATCAGTTCAGAGCTCTTTCTTCCCTAACTGAAAACTTGGATCCTTTCAAATTTAGCTCGGAACTAGTTATATATGTATATAGTTTCGCTTATGTGTTTTTTTGGTGGATTGTCCCCGGACGTTATGGGATCTGTGCCCCTCGTTCGGTTGGCAAGATTCATGGTCAATGAGTGTACCCGTAGGGACTCGCAAAAACTAAAAAAAATTTGGTGGTACAAATTTTTCTATTTTTGATTCCAAGTACCTAGCTTTCATGAACTGATCTAAGCCACCACCAAGTCACAAATACAGAAAACATACATTTGTGTAAAATGTTAAACTAGATAAATGAACGTGAACTTTTCAATATTTTCATTAAGTTTTCAAACTAATTTATATTAGGTTATAAGTATTATCATAAAGTTACATCAACAACTTAAAAATTAGTATTTATACGTACATCATATTTAGTTTGCACATTAAAAATAATAGCTTATAGCTTAATTAAAGAGTTATTATACATTTTATAACTGTAATAGTGGCTTTCTTCTCCCTGCTTTCTCTACTTACAACTTTTTACCATAGGAGATTATAGTCTTGATCGGTTCCAAATTTCTGGAGTGACGAGCAAAAAAAAAAATGCATGCCTCTCAAAGAAAAACCACTGTGACCATCATCACAGTAAAGAATTAACTTTCCTCTCATTTCCCCAGAACGGAATAAAAGAACAAGAAATTCGACAGCCTGTGTTCCAGTTGCTCCTGCTACTAAAAATAAACTTTCCACAATATCGATAAGGTGGCAGTATTTTGTGACAACGTTCAGAGTTTCAACAACAGGAGCCTTGAAGTAATAGCTCAACTAGTCATTATAGCTGAATTACATGTCCTACATGTCAATTGGTAATGGCTGATGGCGTGAGAAGCGTTACGTTATACTATAATAGTGCAGAAATAGTGAAATAGAGTGAAAATTAGATTCTACTACTTTGGTCTACTTTGAGGCGTTAATATTCGAAAGGAAATAGTCACCTTGTCAGTAGAATGCTCGACTACAGCCGAAACTACAAATACGAGAATTCGTCTGGTGTCTTCGCAGATTAAGTTTGTTCTCAATTTATGTCATGCCGGCACCCGGCTTAAAAGGGAGTACAACTAAATATTATTTAATTTCAAAAAGTTCAGGAGAGATATGCAAAGGCCAGCGCAATCTCTAAAATATGCATTATTTAAAACTACGCTTTTAATAACTTTTCGGATTGGCAAACGCTTTAGTTTGTTTAATATGTTGTTTATAACTAAAGACCTTATTTAGTTTATTTATGTTCAATTAGCCGCATAGGAAAAAAACTTGAGAGTCGCAATTTCTAATTTAGAAATAACATTGTAAGTAGTGAAATCTTATTAAGTGCACACATTGCATTTTAAATATTATAAAAGAATTTTTAAACGTTTGTCTTTTCCATCTTCGTTGCAATCAAAATAAAATTTTTAGTTTACGGAGTTCTAAAGGAGAAAAAGAGAAAGATATTTTATTTTTTATCCGTTAATATTAAAATACCTTTACAGAATTTAGTCGCAATTCAAATGACATAATTTATTGATACGTTGTGTTACCTACATACATGTGTGTAAAGAGTAGTTTGTTTTACAAAATGGTAAAAAATATTTTTAAAATTAATTAAGTATTGATTATTCACGATTACTTGACTTAAAACTATGGAATTTTAAAAAATTATTATTTAAAAACAAATTTCATTTTTATTTATATTCGTGTGATATTGATTGCATTTGCTATTGATTCCCTTCGTAATAGTTGTTTTTTATCATTTTCTACTTCAGTAGGTAATATTCCAATATTGCGGTCATTTAGGTAATGAACGTCTTCCTCAACTATTTTCTCCAACAATATTTCGCCAGTGTGAAGACCTAAAAGAAAATCAAAATTAGTTTATGTGTATATCCGTCTATATTCCAAATCCTTAAATACGGCTGAGCCAGATTTCTGGTGTCAAGACTAGGCACAACAAGTTTATATAATGGAATGCTGTTGTTGGACGCACAAGCAACTGCAGGACGCACACTCAACTGAAGGACGCACAAGCAACGATCGCGAACTCCAGAAAGGGTCATAAATATGCGAGTTCGTAGATAGAGGGACGCACAAGTAAATGCGGGAGGGGAAAGCGGAAAAAAGGTCGCGATCGCGAGCTCGAGTTCGTTGGTAGAGAGACGCACAAGCGACTGAGGGACGCACAAGTAAATACGGGGGCGCACATTTATGACCCTTTCTCGAGCTCGCGATTTTTTTCCGTTTTCCCCCTCCCGCAACTGCTTGTGCGTCCCTCTGCCATCAAACACGCACATTTACGACCTTTTCTCGAGCTCGAAATTTCTTCTTGTGCGTCCCTCAGTCGCTTGTGCGTCCCTCAGTTGCTTGTGCGTCCCTGTACCTACAAACTCGAGCTCGCGGTCGCGACCTTTTTTTCCGCTTTCCCCTCCCGCAGTTGCTTGTGCGTCCCTCTGCCTACGAACTCGCACATTTATGACCTCTGCCACAAAAATAACGGAAAGAGCTCGGTGAGCTCCGGGAGCCACTACGTGCCCACCCTTGGTGTAAATGCATGCTTAAAACACAAACCATGAGTTTCGTACAGTAAAGACCAATGCAGGCTTTGCTTAGACTATTATAATTCTATAATTAACCCTAACATATTTATACCCTTGCAGAGGGTATTATAAAATTGGTCAAATGTTTGTAACGCATAGAAATAAACATACGTTTCCGACCCCATAAAGTATATATGTATATTCTTGATCAGCATCAACAGCCGAGTCGATTGAGACATATCCGTCTTTCTGTTTAGCCAGACGTTTTTGAACTTAAATTTTAAGCTACATGTTTGAAACATGAAAAATTAAGTTCCTTAATCGATGATCCAGATCAAGTTTAAAAATTAGTCGGATCGGAAAATTATCACCGGAGTTATTAACTAAAACGTGGAGGTACTTCGAGTAAAATAAGCAATTTTCTTTGGGAGGAAAGAAACAAAAACAAATTTCAAGAAATCACGCACACACATACATATGCAAAATTTCGTCACCACGCGGTGTGTGAGAGAGACAGAAACATTTGCATCGTGTTGTTGCACAGAACAAAATTGACAGAGCGAGATGCCATGCGTTTGCTATATATGTCGAACTAGCTTATGTGAGTTAAGAGAGGATGGTGGCGTAGTATGTAACCATGGTTTGGTGTTTGGTGGGTTCGGTTCTCGGTGAATACGAAAAAAATTTTTTGTTGAGTTTTGTATTCTTTTTTGGTTTTTTTGATTATTGATTTTTAAACATTTATACCAATTATTTTAAAATTTTTGTTTTTAAATTAAATAATAAACCAGTGAAGCTGCAAGGGTATACAGGTATACTTCGGCTTTGCCGAACTTAGCTTTTTTGATATTTTCATATACACTGTACTCACACTTTATTTTTTATGCAACACGAAATTGTCCCCCACATTATGTTCACACACACAATCACATTTACACTATGAATAAAACCCCCCAATGTACATTCATGTGATCCCCTAGATCTTAAAATCGTGTGTATGAACTCTACCTTTTTTCTTAATAAAATCAGTATTCAAGCAACTCTTGTCTAATCACTACTATGCAATCATCGGATGAGGATCGCTGGGTGATTGGCCCCCAATTTCAAGTGTTCAATTACATTTTGGTGACCCCGACTTTGGCGTTCCCAAATCAAAATTTTGGTGTAACAGTCAAAGTGTGATAATTTTGGTCAACTCAGACTAATTTTCTCAAAAAACGCACATAAGGAATTTTGGTCAACTTGTGGATTATTTCCTTTTTCAATATAACGCTGGAAAATATTCCTTAGCGAGGGCACGGTTTTGCAAGCTAGCAACAATCCGGGGTCCCGACATCTACGAAGCAATTGATTAACGTGGATATCATTGCATTTGTGCATATCATTTGTGTCAACTTATGCACACGATAACCAAAAACTACATTAGCTTGTGAGACAACTGACTGTGTCACCACCTAGTCAACTTAACGACTAGAATCACATCAGAAAAAAGTATATACGAGTCAACTTGGAGACTATTAGTGTACAATAGGCCATAAAATCTTCTGTTTGTAAGACAACTGAAATTATCAGCACTTTGTCATCTAGTCAAATTGACGTTTAGAACGACAGCGGAGTAAAAACGGAAAATTTTAATATTGGATTTCTGCAACGTGGGACAAGGCGTACCCAATCAATTGAATCATCTGGTAAACACGGAGACCAAGCAGTCGAAGAATTTCTATGATTTATTATAGATATACATTCATATTAAATAAAAACAAAAAATTAAAAACTTTATATTTGCTGTTCAATTAAACGTTATTTACCAGTACTTTGATCACTAATCAGGAGCGAGTCGGAGTGTACCTTGTCGATTGACTAAAAAATATACTTCCAACGGATCAAAGTAGGGGAAGGTGGGGTATTTTGGGCCACGGGGAATCGTGAACCAGCGCCATTTTTTTTTCCCAATGAATTATGACAGGTGCGAATAACTGTTAACGACTCGTCTTATGATACCCTATAATTTCCATAATGAACAAATGTGGGCACCGTCATTGGTACTTTGTTTTATTTACAAATAAAAATTGGGTGCTCTCGATATTTAACTTACACTCCGTGAATGTCCTTATATTTTTTTTATTCCTGTGAATCGACGGAGGTAACTATGTTTTTAATATTCGTGTGTATATAAGCTTTCAAAATTATAACGGGATTTTGCATGTATTTGTTATTGTTGCTGTTTTTTGCAGCCATTTTCTAAAAATGAGGGTTCGCGGGAGTTGTGAAGCTTTTTTCTTGGGGAGTTAAGAGCCACTTGTTTCTTGCCATTTAACGACATTTTTAATGTGTTCAATACTTGTGTATGGAAAACATGCCGAAAAAAATGAATCGGCGAAATACCATACATTGCAACGTCTGCGATCGTGCAATGCACTTGAAATGTGCCAGAATAACTGAAAGTTATTGGACTTGCATAAATTGCATTTCAGGCTGACATGTGTAATTTTTTCACTACAACAACTAATTTCTCAATTATTATTTGTATTTTAGTGAAATAAATAAAATTTTCCTAACAAAAATTGTTGTTTTTATTCAATTTTAAAAGTGGTTCACAATACCCCGAGAATTTTGAAAATCCCGAAAAAATCTATTTTTGAAAATTGCCTTAGAATAACCTAATTTTCATATATTCCATTAAACTGTTGTGACCAAATGAAAGCTAAATCTTTTTAGTACAACACCCAGCACTCAAATTTGAAGTAAAACTTGTTTAAATAGAAAATTTCTGTCAATAAAAGAAAGTGGCTCAAAATACCCCACCTTCCCCTACATAAAGTAAAATGGAGAAAATATACGAGCAACAGTTTGAGCGAGGTGAAGAAATTCATAATGTTATCAGGAATGTCAGAAGGGATCTACCTCAAGGAAGTCAAAAAGTCTCTAGTCGAGGTGAAGAAATTCATAATGTTATCAGGAATGTCAGAAAGGACTCTGCCTCAAGGAAGTCAAAAAGTCTCTATTATGATAACAAAATTGAGACGATTGATTATCTTTGGGATGAATTTGACAAAGCCCATACTGATTTTATAAAATCGTAAGGATACGAGCCATCCGATCACGATTACCTTAAATATGAATACTATTCGAAATTAAAAGAAATAATAGAAGAAGTAATAAAGGATTGGAAACGACAAAGAGCAAAAATTGAAGAAAGCAAATTGGCCCATCAAAAAGACGAAGATCGTATTAACATTCTGCTATTTATATATATGCTAGCAACACTTTCCAGAACATTAAAGCAAATAATTCCTGAAGAAAAAATGAACTACAAAACAGTTAATGAAAACTTATGGCACCAGATAAAACAACTGCACTATGAGATTTATAAACTTGGGTCATTGAGATCGCCGACCGCCGTCAGCGCGCTCACAACAACAACAATTGCAGCTACTGCTCCAACAACAACTGTAACAGCAGCAACGTCTGCAATACCTCCGATCACCGTCCAGCAGACTACTTCAACAAAAACTGCCCAACCAGTGACGGTGAATCCAAAGTCATCTGTTCAGACTGGTATGGACAGATATATTAATATAAACAAGCGAAAGCTTAGCCCTCTTACAAAAAGAGGCAACACTCCCAAAATGTCCAAAAGCTACATATTTTTTTTTTTTTTTAATCGCGAATCCCAGCGGGTACATTAGTGGCCACAATCTCCAAAGCAATAAAACCTGTGGCTTTAGCGATTATCGTAGAGATATGGGAGTTGAAGTTAAATTACGATCCATGATTACACCTAAATCATTCATTTCATCAAGGCGTTCTAATGGAGTGTTGTTCAAGGAATACGTCATCATCTGAGGAGAGATCCTATAGAACGACATAGCCTTGCACTTAGTGGTATTTAAGTTTAAAAGATTGTGCTGACACCAACACTGAAAATTATTAAGATCAGCTTGCAATCTACTGGACGAAACCATATTGCTATAGCTAAGGCAAAGCTTCACATCGTCTGCATACATGAGCACATGTGAATGAAGCAAAACGGAAGGAAGGTCATTTATGAAAAGGGTGGACAGCAACGGACCAAGATGACTATCCTGGGGCACCCCCGAAGTCATATTGATGCATCTGAAAAAGGAAGACTTAAATAAGACCTTTTGTGTTCTGCTTGTCACATACTCACGAATCCAACAGAGTAGAATATTTGAGTAGAAATTTATTGAAAAGTTACAATTTTTTTCAAAAGCTTTTGGAATAGCGGACAACTTGGAAATACCCCTATAGTGAAAAAATCAGCAAACATATCGGCAATGATCACTGTCCGCAGTCTTATTTCCAAAAGTTAAATATAATGGAATTATGCTCGTCTTGCGTTTAGCGTTCACAAAGTTGTAAAACTGCTTAGGATCACTGTAAAACTGAAGTTTACATCGCCTTATAGCATTTTGTATTAAGCTTCATGAAATTTGAACGAGCAATCGCATATTTAGAAAAATCTGATGGACGACCTGCCTTTTTATAACTCTTATAATATCTCGACTTAACATTTTTTAAACTGGACAGCTCTCGAGTGAACCAGGGGGGTTAATTAGACCAAACTGATCTACCGAGAGGAATACAAACTTTAAAAATGGAATCAAGCATATTATAGAAATCATGAATAGCAGAGTCCATGGTTGTACAATTGTACAGATATGACCAATCAAGGTTCCAAGTAATATTATTAAGTCTGACAAAGTCAGTCATACGAAAGCAGCGGCTTCTTGTTACCGGATGAGTATATAATACAGTTGGCGTACAAATAGAAAGGTCAATAGTTACATCCAAGGTTGGATGAAATTTGTCTTCAGGTAAAACGAGAGGTTCAATCCTGGAAACGACGCAGTTGGAGGAGTTCAACACAAATACAAGATCAAGTGATCTATCAATTGAATTGCGTGCAGGATTAATTTGAGTAAGGAATAAATCAAACAGACCATCAATGAAGCAATGCGACGAGGAGGGTAACAACACTGAGGACTCATTAGAAAGGGACCAGGAAATATCTGGTAAATTAAAGTCACCAAGAACGATGAGGGTATCTCTATCAAAAAGAAGTAAGGAAACTGCTTGAATTGCTTCCAAGTGATAACTTTATGTGACTAGTGTCCCGGCAGACTTCGTACTGCCTCATAGATAAATAAAAGACCTAATCTTTTGTATAAAATGATTTTAAAACAAACAAATCGAATCCGTATTTAATAAAAAAGCATTTATTGAATAAAGCATGAAGTTTTATTATTATTTTCGATACATCATGTTGCTTACTTAGAAAACAGAGTTTTCCTAAAATACTGGCTAAATTTAAATTTGATATTCACAGACACACACTGTTAAAATACACTCTGTTAATTAATTTAAAGCTTTCTCATAAACTATATTTTTTGTTTTGTTTTGTGGTGCGTAAATAAACAAAGAAGATGGTTTTCCGACGCGCGAACACGCGACGTATAATTGTCCATGCGCGAAACAGGGAAACTCCAAGTTGATTCCACAAACTTCTAACGACTGTCCTTGCGATTTATTTATGGTCATCACAAAGGCCAGACGTACTGGAAATTGTAAGCGTTTAAAATCGAATGGTAAGTCGTTTGGAATCATCGGTATCCGCGGGATCAACACATTCTCTTCTTTGTATTTTCCTTTTATGATTGTCGCCTCAATGACGTTATTCATCAGTCTTTTCATAGCCAGTCTTGTTCCACTGCATAGTCGAGGTTGATTAATGTTACGCAGCATGATGACAACTGATCCTACTTTTAACTGCAAATTGTGAGGTGGTAACCCAGGCAATTCCAGTGAATTTAAGAACTCAGTGGGATAGTTGATTACGTCATCCTGGTTCATTACGATGTCGACTGATTTGAAGGAAACCAACTGTCCTGGAAGAAAATTCTGAATGGTCGCATTAAGATCCTCGACACCTTTATTTTTCGCTGCTAATATTGCTCGTTCACCCAGCCAATTATGGTTATTGAACTTTTGCGCTATATCTGGGAAAACTCTCTGCATAAGCTCCACTTTTGAGTCTGTGATGTGACAGAAATCTGTAGGTAATATGATGAATCCGGTCGAGGTGTCCACTGCAACTTTATTATTTCCAATGTCTAACAACTGCTTCGCAAACACATTTGCAGTTTCATCTTGTTGTCACGAAGATCTTTCAACGTTCTGTCCAGTGCCTCCAGTGACCTCTTATGGCCATTGTGCATTCATCTCAAATAATCAATATGCATTCCTGTAGGATCTTGGCCATTGCGCTATTTTTGGCGATGTTGCAAATTGGTGTTTCGGTGATTTGCATGTTTAGTGGTAATTTGAAGGCAGAATGTGCAGTTCGCCCGCCTTCTAGCAGAGTTGCAGCTATTCCAGATGAAGCCAACGCTAGAGCAACATCATTTCGCGATCTGACCCTCGCCAAAAGCAATGAAATTAAAAACGTTTTTCCGGTTCCTCCGGGAGCATCAAGGAAATAAAATCCACCAGATCCACTGTTCACAGCTTCTATCAAAGTCTCGTACGCAATTCTTTGTTGTTGATTTAATTGTGGAACATTTGTACGAACTGTATCGGCCAATGCTTCAATGTCGTACTAATGTTCAATTCTGACATAGCAATACGACTATTTTCTTGATCTGTCTGTCTCTGGTCATCAGTGCGGTCAGCACGATCTAAGTCAGGTCGTGTTCTCCTCGGCATTACTTAATCAAAGTCACTTTTAATTAATCAAAGTCACTATTACAAAAAAGAGAACATTACTTGTAATGTCACAATCTACATACTACGCCACGCTTACTTAACTTACTTAAGCTAGATCGAAACTTTTGTATGGGAAATAGAAAAATGCTGTTTTAAGGATTTTCCCGACAATTATTCGAATTTATTATTATTATTAAAATTATTCACCTTTTAAACCTTCCCTGGACTTCCACAATTGATTCAAAACCAAAATTAGCCGAATAGGTTCAGCTGTTCTCGAGTTTTAGCGAGACTAACAAACAGCAATTGATTTTTATATATATATATTAAGTCGGAAAGAGGTGGAATGTAAGAGCAAGTAACATAAGTGCAAAAAGATTTAAGTGAAATTTTGACACTAATACACTCAATTTCATGAGCGGAAGAGGACTGAATCATGTCAGATGGAAAAGCTGAATCGACAGCAATAAACACACCACCACCATTGCGGATAATCCGATCTTTTCTATAAATTGAAAATTTAGTGAATAAAACTGAAGCGTCAGCAATATCTGGTTTAAGCCAAGTCTCTGTAAAAGCAAAAACATGAAAATCAAAGGAAAGACTATCTACAAAGAGTCTACACAGTTTCGATTTAAGTCCTCTAACATTCTGGTAGGCCAGGGACAAAGTTAGTTTTTTGGCCCGTCAGTAGATGCTGACGTACCAGAAGAAGGCAGAAGTTTATTTTTAGAAGAGGGGATGATAGCAGAGGGCAGTCGAATCGGAGGCCGATTCCTCTTTTTCGTCGTATACTCCTTTATAATAAGGTGTTCCGGCCAAAAATCCTGAGTTTTTGCCCGGATATGGGCTAAGACATCGTTAGATGTCAAAACAAATATCTGTTTTTTCGGTGGTATACCGACAAGTGAACTCGACACACCAGCCGGCACAGCAGCCACAGCGCTGGACGCTGAAGCTACCGTGGCTGACAATGCTTTACGAGCCCCTCTTGTCAGTATCTGATTGGGAACAAAATCAGAGACTATACCTGATATCGCGGTAACTTGTGTGATTCCATTACCGGGGGAAATTCCAATGGAATCCACACAATTGGATGCAATCGGAATTTAAACGATATCAGGTGCCGTGAATTCGGTGTGTTTGGGTTATTATTCGTGTTCGGAACAGCGAGAATACGAGACGCTGGCTTGAAAAATATTTGGTTCTGCCTAATTGGTCAAGAATATCGTCTATTCTTGGAAGTGGGAATTTGTTAGACAATCATTTTTTGTTTATTTGTCGGTAATCGACAACTAATCGCCATCTTTTATTTTCATTTCCTGGGAGACCTTTTTTGGGTACAAGTAGTATTGGACTATTGTACTCCGAAATTGATGGTTCAACAACTTTATCCTGAATGAGTTTTTCGACCTCTTTATTAATTAAGTCTTTATGACCATGCGGTATTCTATAGTTTATTATGTACACTGGTTCTGTATCCTTTAACCCTTATAAAAGTTATTAGTTGAAATAGATTCGGTTTCAATTCCGAAAATATCTGTACACCGTGTGCATAGTTCTGTGAGCTTAGCTTTGAACAATTGTGGGAAATTCTTTTCAAGTTTTTTCATGACGTCTTTGTGTCTATTATTTTTAATATCTCAGACTTTGTCATAGTCTCTCAATGTCTCGGTTTGGATTTCTTTTAAATTTATGATTTTGGTTGAACTTGTTGTATTTACTATTCGGACAAATATATTATCTTTATTGGAAATTGTATTTCCAATGTATATTTCTTTATCAATTTCTTGATTTGGAATCAAAATGGTATGTTCAACGAAATTTAGTTTAATTTGACGGACGACTTCAGCACGAGCTGGATGTACTATAGCGTTATTATCACAAGTATGTGTAATTGGTATATGTATTGGATAGTTGAGATTGTTTGGCCGGTATTAGAGTATCACTGGAATGTGTAAAATCTAATTGGCAGCAGTTGAATTTTTTAATGAAGTCTATGCCAATTATACCGTCGCTCGGAATTGGAAAGTTATGTTTTACTAAATGAAAGTTGTGAGGAATTATATATTTTCCTGTAGTTAATTCTACAAATGACAAACTGATTGAAAAAACTGATCCTTCCCCTTTTCCTGAAATTTTTGTTGTTATGTTAGTATTAACGTTCTCAAAAATATCGACATTTTCTTTTAATAGAGAAATGTCTGCACCAGTATCAATTAGGAAGGCGAATTCCTTACCTGAATTTAATTTTTTTTTAAAGGGAATTACTGGTTTTCCGGATCACTTTGCGCAACCCGTACATTTGAATTGTTATTGTTGTGGCTTCTATTTGAATTGCCACGGCCTCTAGAGTTTCCTCTAGTTTGGCCTTGTCCTCTATAATAGGAACTATTGTTTCTCGTATTTCGGAACCCGTTGTATTGGTAAATGCCTCTTCCACGGAGGTTACCCCGGTTTCCTCGTTCGTTTTGAAACTGATAATTTTGGTTTTGGGTCTGTCTTTGACGAAAGTACCGAACAGAGTTTGCCTCTTCAGTGGCTTCCGTAGAAGTGTTCACGAATTTCAAAATGGCTTCATTCATGTTTTTGAGTGTGCCTGACCGCATAACATGTTTTACTTCAGTTAAGGTGCAGTTTTGAGTCATGGCCTTTACAGCAAGTGTTGTGCTGTATTTGTTTGCTAGTTCTGTAGGCATGCCATCATCGATGTAAGCTCCTTTAAGAGTTTTTGTCAATGTTTCCACCTCTTGGGTGTATTGGTTGACGGTTTTGTTTTTTTGTTGGAGATTTAATAATTTTGCAGAGATTAACTCTACAGATTCTCCTGTAACATTTTCAGTTTGCTTTTTAGTAATGGCAACTATTGTTTGCTCATTTGTAATTAATTTTCTTGCGTGGCCTTTTAATTTTGTTTTTATTACTCTTACTGCAATTGCTTCGTGAGTACCTTTCATGGTGTCAACCAAGTCAAGACCATCTAGGAAACTTTGAAGGATTTCAGTATTTCCATCGAACTCTGGTATTAGAGTTGATGCGAGTTTTAAAAACTCACGAACAGATTGTTCATTGGCCATTGTCGGATTGTCAGAGAGTGGTTGCAGCGAAGGTTTTGATACTGACGGCATTTCTATTTCTTGCGATGTTAATTTATATTCGATGTCAGATTCTTCTCTCATTTGTTCAGATTCCTCTGGACAATTCGTGGCTAGAATTGACTCGTCAAATTAAGCATCCGTATTTATTGCGTTTGGAACGAAAATATGAAGATTATGACTGTACGATATTGTTCTCAGTTGAGTTCTTAGTCGGTCAAGATTTTCCCTCGCTTGTAGCAAGTGCAAATTATTGAGTCGACTGAATACTTCCGCAAATAGTTTATTGATTGTGTTGAATTCATGTATTATAATTCGAATATGCTTCAGCTTTGTTTTGTTTTTGGATGCTTTTATTGAGGCATTTAAACGACTTCTCGAATTCTATCCTGTGTGCTTTCACGATCTGAACAATTTTTGGCCATTCCATGGGGTACTTTATTAAAAAAGTTGGACTTTATATACTATGAAACCATCTTCTTCGAAAACTCGAATTTTAACATATGATAACATAGACATTGCCTATACTTTGTTTACACATGATTCACTTGTGTAGCAATGTATAAGTGGACTGAAATACAAGTTATACCTGTCCATGTAAAGGTATTCGAATTCTTATATGGAAATGTAGCCTTCTTGTTCTCTAAGAATATTTATAGAATTTGCAATAAAACTAAGGTGATTTTGAAGAATCACTCCCATTTCTCTAATTTTGGTTTGCAATTCCCTTTCCTTTTCATTAGCCAACAATCCATTTTTTTTATTATGAATAATAATATTATGATTAGTACCGAGAAAGTGTGAAAATGTTTTTTTTAGATTCTGTCTAATGGCATGATTCATGTACCTTTTTTTCAATGTTCTTTTATACATTAGATAAATTTTTAGAAGTAAAAAAAAATAAGCAAAAGTGAAAGGATAAGTAGCTGGGACTCTAGGTGGTTAGTCAGATCTACAAATTCTATTACGTTCTGCACATTGGCTGTACGATCCTTAATTTTAAAAGATTTGCCTCCCATTTTGGAATTTAATTACTATTTTCATACGTAAAACGAATTTAATCTTGAATTTGGTAAAAGTATATGGGATGCAAAAAAAATTATTTGCGAAATTTATTAATATGTAATTAAAGTTTGAAAAATTTATTATTTAATTAAAGTTTTCATAAAGAAGAAATTTTGTTTTTTATTTTTTTTTTTTTTTTTGAACTCAATTAAGGTTTGTTGTATATAAAAATTATTTTTGCCTTTATTTAATGCAAATTATTATATTTAAATTTATTTTCATTGTTTAATTAAATTTATTTATTTAATGAAAATTGTTATATTTAAATTTATTTTCATTTTTTATTTTTATTTAAAATGTCCTTTTTTTTAAATTTAAAAAAAATTTTTTATAGTGTTTAAGCAAAAAAAAATTTTATTCCCTGATCGATCAACGCAGTGATCTCCTAGTCTATTGGGCGTATGGCTTTATGGGCCATACTATATACGGGACAACGCAATTGTCGCTCAGTTTGATATTTTTTACATATGTATTTTTAAAAACAATTTATTTTATTTTATTATTTTGTTGGGCGCTCTTTGTAGAGCTATCGGATTCTTCTAGGGAGACTTGGCTTTATGGTAAAGTGTATTTGCACATGGGCGTTGATAATGGTCCGGGACAATCCCGCGGACACTCCTCTTCTGTATCTTTTTGTATGTCTTCTCCTGTGGTGGATTTGTTTTAGTTTTAATCGATATGTTTTTTATTTTTCGAGTGTTAGTAGAGGATGGGTCAATAGACTTTTTCTTATTGATTTGCTGAGTCAACTCAATGTGGTCGAGCTCAGTCTGCAATTTTAGTGTGGGGGGTTGGAAGCGTACAGTAATTTAATAATTTCTCTTTTTTTTTAATTTTTGTCTAAGTCCACCTCTGTTTTTCGACACCATCACTCTACTTACTCAGATGTTTCTTTTTTCTGTTGTTGTTGTTGTTATTGGTTGACATTTTTCGTTGGATTTTTTTTTTTATTTAATTGTTTAATTGAGTTCTGTGGCTGCTGCTGTCACTTGTCTCTTATCACTTCTCACTTGTCATCCTCCTTTAATTAGATTCCTTTCTTAGATGTCAATTTTCGAAAAGTATTCCTTTGTCACGGTCGCCATGTACGGTTTTATCAGACTGATTTTATTATTCAAGTCAGAAAAGTTCTTAGGTTAAATACATAAATATATAATATAAGTATATATCATTATTCTAAGAAAGAGAGAGTGTGCTGATCAAGTTTCGAGCTTGCTTATGTTTATGTATATGCACCACATATTGCATACACTAACATTTATCAGCTATATGACCGTTTGCAATAAGAGAATACTCTATATTGTGTCGGTTATTATTCTCATTAGAGTGCATATACTACATTAATCATATACAGTATATAAGGGATCCAACAAATAAATAAACGCAAAAAAAAAAAATTAACTTGTAGTAGATCCAGTCGAAGCTGAATACAATTTGGAAACATTCATAATGGCAGAAAAGGCGATACTGAAATTTTGTGTCCCACCTGCACATGATGTGACAACGTCGTCACTACAATTGCCAAAAATTTCAATTCCAAAATTTGATGGAAATTATTTGAAATGGCAACAATTTCATGACATTTTTGAGAAAATGGTTCATGAATCAAACATACCCGCTGTACAAAAGATGTGGTATTTAAAAGCGAATTTATCAGGGGATGCCGAAAGATTAATTAGGTACCTTGAATTAACAGAAGTCAATTATGACACTGCATGAAAAATGTTGCAAGAACGATTTAACAATAAACGGGTCTTGGTTACAGCAGTTTTCGAAAAACTATTTGATCATCCAAACATTGGAAACGACGCCCTGCCAATAAAGAATCTTCATGATAATATTCATGAATCATTGCAAGCCTTAAAGAATATAGGCATTGACACCGAAACTTGAGATTCTATTATAATTTTCCATATGACAAGAAAATTGGATAGACTTACCCACACTCTATATGAACAATCCCTTTCCGATACAAGAGAATTGCAGAAGACCAAAGAATTCCTTGCATTTTTGGAACAACGTTTCCTTGCCCTCGAGGCGATTGGTACCAAGCAGTCCAGGGAAAGGCAAAAAATATGTGCATCAGCGTCTGGCACAAACTCATCTTCATGTCCGTTCTGCAGTAAGTTAAATCACAAACTGTTTCAGTGTGATAAATTCAAAACTAAGTCTGCAGCAGAACGGTTAAACTGGGCACAGAGACAGAGAATGTTTGTCAATTGTTTTAAAACCGACCACATGTCAAAGGCTTGTACCTGGAAGGGATGTTTGAAATGCGATAAAAAACACAATACATTGTTACATTTGGGAAACAACAACTTGAAACCAAATGTAACAACAACGGCCTCAGCTGCGTCCACATATGGAAGTAATAAAAATTATACCCTACTAGCGACAGCCAGGGTAATTGTTAAAGGGACCAATGAGCGAGAAGGAGAATTTCGTGCGCTCTTAGACAGTGGCTCCCAAGTCAATCTAATCTCAGAGAGACTAGTAAAACAATTATCTTTAAAAATAGAAAAGGCATCGCTAAGAATTGAAGGAGTAGGAGGACAACCACAACTCAGCAGGTCAAGAGTAAATGTACTTGTGAAATCAAAATACACCGATTTCAGTACAAGAATCGCGGCCTTTGGTTTACCGCACATTGTTGCAGATCAACCCACAGAAGCAATTACGCAAATGTTTGACCTGCCGAAAAGAGGTATGTTTTTCGGATCCCAACTTTTACAAAACTAGTAAAATGGATTTATTACAACGATCAGATCACCATTTCTCAGTATTACTACCGGGATAAGTAAAACAAAATAGTTGTCCAGTTCTTCAAAATTCAGAATTTGGTTGGATCATAGCTGGGAAAATAAACATGGTTACATCTGCACCTGACACTTGTATGGTGCCTTCCAAGTCTGATGAACTGTTGGAGCGGTTCTGGAAATTGGATACCCTGAAACCAGCAAGAACATACAAAGGTCCAGAGGAAGAGTATTGCGAAAAGCACTTTTTGGACAAGTTACAAAAAAACGGCGAATGGACTGCCATTTGCTGAAGACTCTTCATCCCTGGGGGAGTCTTGTGATGTGGCTGTTAGAAGATTAGAAGAACAGCTTGGACACATGAAGGAAATGTTGCCAAAAAAATTACCAAGGCGGCATCATTGATTACTCAAACAAACTAAGAGTGGTATTTGATGCCTCATCAGGAAAATCTGTGAATATCTTGTATCCAGAACCAGGAGAAAAGCATCAACTGGATGTCAGCGACGCCGATAATTCCCAAGAAGGCGAATTGAAGGACGCTACAACAAGGCAAAGCCCAAAAATACGAATCTTAGCATCGTTACCTCTAACGTTATTAATGATGTTGCTATTGTTACCATTGGCATTGGCCCAATCAGTAAATGTGACCCAATTTGATGCCAAACCTGGCATTTACTATGAGGAAATTGGAACGTCTAGATTTGCTGTAGCTGACTGGACAATCATTGCGTATTATAATTTGGATCCATATTGGGACGACTAAAACCAAGTCAAGCCTGTTCTGCAATGTACAAACACTTCCAACATGTGGAAGAGGAACTGAGAATGGAAAACGATCTCTTGCCCATAGGACGAAATCGTAGAGCACCATTTGATTTTATTGGCAACATCGCCAGGAGTCTATATGGAGTACTGGACTCGGAATATGCAAAAGAAATGTCCAATACTATTGAAAAGGTGAAAACAAATGAGGAATACTTGGTAACACTCTTAAAGAATCTAACATCTATACTTGATTCAACAATCAACATCTTCAAGCGTGATGAGGCGATAATTGAGAAGCGATAGAATTTGATGGAGCAGCAACTACTTGATATGTCTCAAGCACATTCTGATTCTGTCAAGACTTTTCAATGGTATCTCACGATAACAACACAACTTTCGGTGATTGCTTCAAATTTGCAACGAGTACAATCAGAGATCGCCCATTTTCTCACTGACATTCATCATGACAAAAATAGCCCATTGTTACTTTCGCCTAAACAACTTGAACAACACTTAAAGCAGTTAAAAATCATCTTCCACCAGGACACATACTTCCTGCCACAGACGATGATGTTCTACAATTATATAAAATGATGAAGGCAGAAGGGAGCATTGTAAAGAAGCGCGTAATATTCAAAGTAACGCTACCATTGCTCTCAGCACAAGTATTTGAATTATACAATCTAGTTCCCATACCAGCAATCAGCAATAAAGGAATTATGACGATGGATATTCAAATTCCCATGATAGCGGTCAATAAGCACAGAGATCAGTTCCTTGGATTAACAGCAACTGAATTAAAACAATGCCATGACAAATTCACAAATGAAGAATTCATATGTCAAAATAGGCAATCTGTGTTCTCAATCAACAGTAATTGTGAATTTCAATTGTTCAACAACAAAACTTCAAGTATGTGTCAAATTAAATACACCAACTGGTTCAAAATGTACTACAAGAACCATTGGATATTTGCTACAATTTTACCAATGTAGTTATCTGCAGTCTGCGATGACAGCAGTTCAAGCATCACAATAACTAAAGGAGGATTATTAACACTTGATCCAAGTTGCACTTTGCTAAATCCATCAATACGTGTAACTGGACATCGCATTGCAACCACCGGAACAATGAATATGTCATACGCCCGGTTTGGGAATTTCTCCCAGGGATGATGAATCTGCGGCTTCAACCAATGTTCAGTTAAGCTACAATAAACTTAATAACCTCAATAGTCAATTATGGCCCAGATTAAAAATAAAATTGCCACATGACATTAAGTCTAATCAGGGGCCTATTCAACATTACAACATTGCGTCATACATAGCGCTAATGATATTCATAACATTAGTGATGCTGTATGTTATTAAGAATCGGTGTACCCACGGAAGACAAGAAGCCAGGATTGCTATTGGCCTTCAACAGATGACCCCTCCCGCAACTGGTACTCAGATGCAAACTGGCAGTCAACTGACTCAATCTACACATCGACCTGCTGGAAACTACGAAATCAATATTTGAGTACTGTTCAGTATTTTGGTGTAAATGCATATTTAAAACACAAACCATGAGTTTCTCACAGTAAAGACTTAACGCAGGCTTTACTTAGAATAAAATAACCCTTACATATTTTTATATACACTGTACTCACACTATCTATATATATAAAAAAAAAAGTCGTGATAGTCACACTATTTATAACTCAAGAACGGCTGAACCGATTTGGCTGAAAATTGGTGGAGAGGTAGCTTAAAATCAGGAGACGGACATAGGTTTTTATCCTATTCGAACGCATTTTCGTGAAATAAATATAAAATGTGGTGAAACAAAAACGCATCTAATATGAAATAACGAAACGCAAATGACAGCAAAATGTGGTATAACAAAAAGCGTATCTGAAAAAAATACAAATACAGAACGTCTAACGTATATTATGTCGATATGTTAAATGATCGTTGATATGCCTCCTAAAAGACGAAGAAGTTTAGGCAGATGAAACCAAAATGCTGCAAACCAAGCTTTCGATTACGATTTGTCAATTGACTACAGTAACTACCAATGTGTTACTATTGGATCTATGAACTTGGTTTGCTCTCATTGTAATACATTGAAATACAAAAATGAAGCCAATGGATTGTGTTGCGCAATTAGAAAAGTGAAATTGATACCATTGGATCTACCACCAGAGCCATTATACACATTGGTTTCAGAAATAGGACCAGATTCAATACACTTTTTGTCAAATATCCAACTGTATAACAATTGCTTTCAAATGACGTCGTTTGGGGCAACAAACGTAGTTCGAGAAAATTTTATCCCAACTTTTAAGGTATGTATTATAGGAGTTAATCATTATTATTTTGTGAAGAAAATTTCCTGTTAACTAAGTGAAAATGTGTGATTAACCTTCAGTTCCTTATCCCCAAGAAGTATATAACTTACTCATAATATTATTTGGCGATTTAGTACATATTTATTGTTTTGAAACACAATACAATTATTTGTTGATGGATATCAGTTACAACTAATTATTACATATTGACATACCTAAACATCAATTATTAGAAGACAGGTATACTTTTTACGAACAAATATTATTTGTATATTTTCAAATAATTTTTTTTAATAATTATGAATCACATGATTAACAAATCTTTTTGTCAGAACGAAGAGTACAATCTATTAAAGATTCATTAATTAATAAAAAAAATTAATTTAACAAAATCAAAAAGTGTAAGGATAGTCGAATTCTTTCGACCATCCCTTGACAAAACCAAGAACACCTGTGGCTTTAGCGATTATCGTAGAGATATGGGAGTTGAAGGTTAATTTACGATCCATGAGTACACCTAAATCATTCATTTCGTCAAGGCGTTCTAATCATCTGAGGAGAGATCCTATACAACGACATAACCTTGCACTTAGTGGTATTTAAGCTTAAAAGATTGTAGTACAATAGTGATGTCAATTTGGGTCGAAATTTCGATGTCGATGTTCATCGATGTTTGCAAAATGATAAATCGATGTTGTGTGAAACGTCGGCTATAAACATCGATGTATCGATGTTTCAACCCATTCCGTTATTTTTCGTTAATTCAATTCTTAGAAGCCTTTTAAATCAAGGGTGGGCAAACAACAAACAACAATCCGGGCAGAGAAAAAGGTCTCGACGTCGAGTCCGAGCAGAGGTCATAAATGTGCGATTTTGTAGGCAGAGGGACGCACAAGCAACTGCGGGACGCATACTCAACTGAGGGACGCACAAGCAACGATCGCGAGCTCGAGAAAGGGTCATAAATGTGCGAGTTCGTGGATAGAGGGACGCACAAGTATGTAAGTATGTAATTAGTATTTTAATACAACACAAAATTCTCTCCCACGTTATGTTCACACACGCAATCACATTTACACTATCGTGTATATAAACCTGACCTTTTTCATAGTAAAATTAGTATTCAAGCAACTCTTGTCTATTCACTGCTCTGCAATCATAGGGTAAGCATCGTTTCTTTGGCCCCCATTTGCATAATCTCTCCGAAGTCCATCCAATTTCAAGTGTTGGTTGCGACAGCCATATGTCACTAGTTACTGTTCTAGAGGCAAACATTTTATAAATAATAAAAATTATAAAAATCAATACCAATGATCTTTAATTTAAAAAACTTTCTCAATTTCAACCAGCTGATTTATTTACTTTTAATGATAACTAATACTATTAATTAATATGAAGAGTGAGTTAAAATCATCAACGTTTCCCCAATAATTAAATATAAATCAAACAATTTTTTTTTACCATGCTTATAAAAATTATTGTCTAAATTTCTACATCTTATCAATACTTTACACAAACAAATATGAAAACCTAAAATTATATTTTGCTACTAGCCCTCAATATTATGAATGTTTTGTTGATATTTTTTCCTTTTGTTGCCAATTTTTGATTCTCTCTTATTTAAACTCTATGTGATTTCTAAGTTTTCAGTTTATTAAATGGAACTTAAGTGAATTGTGAATTATTGCGTGGCAATATGAAAAACAGTATTAGATGTACGTTCAAAAGATTTTCGAATAAACTATCCGCAATGAAAATCATAGGTAGGGCTGGGTAAAGAAGGGAAGATGGCGCATTGATGGTCAATGGTAATATTGGAGCTTCCCCAAAATTTTGTACGAAATTTTTTAGTTTTTGTTTTAGATTACTGGACAATTCAGTTCGTTTATTTGAGTTTTTTTTTAGACTTCCTAATATTATTTTGACTTAGATTTTGAATTTGTGAATGTTGAGACCGGCTACTATCAAACACCCACTCCACTCCAAGCTAAGGTAAGATTCCAAAGGCTCACGACTAAGCTTTAATAGATGGTGTAGTATATAATTTTATCATACTTGGACACTTATGCCTCACATAAAAGAAGCAAAATACCTATCTTCCTATAATTTTACCTGATTCATTGCATTACAAGTGTAGATCGATCTCCCATTCGGTTTTACTTGTCATCCCCAGAGCTCGCATATAACTGTTGACCGTTTCGCGCGGTCGCAATATAAGAGTTTTTTACTCAGACTTTGAGCAAAAAGTCCCATAGCAACCGATTGAGTTGTTCGTATAAAAAATTTGCTCGCGCTCAGCCGAAGACCGTTTTTCGTTCTCTATTGCTCGCCTCGTTTACAGACCGTTTGTCTTTTGCGCTTGTGTTGCGCGTCAGTTTTCGCTGTGACTTACTGGAGTAAGCAAAAAGTGTATCAATTTTTTAACTTTACAGTGACACATAAATCAGTGTGTAAGGTGTGCGGAGTGAAATTATAAGGCAATCTCAACAAATTTGAAGCGCCATTTGCATGTTAAACACGTTGAGAGTGCGACACCGAAGAGGAGAATAAAATTAAAGTAATAAAGAAAAAGAAAATTACATATGGAACATATGGAAGAAACTACTGACGGAAAGCCATTTATGTTCTTAGACAGCAAGGGATTTAAGGAAATTGTTGGTCCAATTTATAATGCCCTTGGTATGAACCCAATAACATCTAGGAACATTATGAGAAAAGTCCATCTAAAACGACATAAGAGCTTTAGTCAGGGGAAAGCTGTTATCGCTCAAATTTGACGTGGCGACTAGAATTTTGAAAGTGATTCTTGGAGTGAATCTGCAAATGATAAGGACTAATATGAGTAAGACAGAGATCGTTGTGAAGACGTTAGGCATAATTCAGCTTACGTATACACACACTCGAGATTATATTAAAGAGCAAATTTTGGAAATTATTGTCGAATATGGCATATCAGTTGATCAAATATTCAGGTGAACATTTAATTTCACTTTATTTTTAATATGTTTGTTATTAATGAAAATGAATAATGGGAAAAACATGGTCAAAGCCTTAGAAATACTAAATGACGACATGGCGGAGTCTCATTTTGAAGATGACACAAAAGAAAAAATTGGATGGGAAAGCTTGAAAAAATGAGTTTGGCGAACATTCATCTGGTACGGTGTGCAGCGCACACTCTTCAGCTGTGCGTCTATGACGTTAATAAGCTAAACGAGATTAGCCAAAAAATTGGTATCTGTCGCAAATTATGCAAAACATTGCGTACTGAAACTACAAGGTAAGTAAAGTACATACAAATATTAATATATTTTTTTATATGTGCATAAAAGAAATATGTAACCTGCGCAGACGTATGTTAATTAAGCACAACAAAAATATACTTAGAATAGAATTAAATAGAATTCAACTTACGTAATGTTGAAAAAACTAATTGAATTAAAAAAATGGGACTGGGTGGAGACAAGTGTCGAAGCGTTCAGGACGCATATGATGCGACTATAAAGCTGCAGAAAAAACATTTAGTATACAGTGAATTTTTCATTATATGGATGGAACTTAATTTGCAGTGCCAGAACAGCCAAAGTTTTCTTAAAAAAAAATTATTGGCACAGATTAAACTTCAAGGAAGTAAGTTGCTTGAAAACGAAGGATTATTATCTGCTATTAATATGGATCCACGAGTCAATCGGAGTTTAACAGATCACCAAAAATATTTGGCAAAACAAAAAAAAATAAAAATTGCTTTTCGCCTGTTTAAGCTGAAACATGTAAGACGGAGTATAATTGAAGTTTGGTTCCTGTTTCATTTAAAATTGACCCTGTCACATACTTACATGATAATTAATTTTTATACCCTTGCAGAGGGTATTATAAAATTGGTCAGATGTTTGTAACACATAGAAATATACGTTTCCGACCCCATAAAGTATATATATTCTTGATCAGCATCAACAGCCGAGTCGATTGACACATGTCCGTCTGTCTGTCTGTTTCTATCAACTTTTAGATAGTAAAACTTTAAGCTACATAGTTGAAACATGAAAAGTTAAGTTCCTCAATCCTTTGTGTAGGTAAAGTTTAAAAATTAGTCGGATCGGATAATTATTACCGGAGCTATTAACTAAAACGTGGAGGTACCTCGAGTAAAATAAGTAATTTTCTTTGGCAGCAAAGAAACAAAAAAAAATTTTAAATATATCTGCCGTACAAACACAAAAGACCTGTGATCGAATCCGCGCGGGACCAAATTAGAAATATATAAAATTATTGTTTTTTTGTTGTTGCATTTCAATTTAATTTTTACCCTTACACCCTACACCAAGTTTGAACTAAATCGGATAATTATTAAGGTTACAAATCAATAATCGAATTTAATGGAAAGTCAATTTATTTTAATGCTCACGCACATACATACATATGCAAAAATTCTTCACCACGCAGTGTGTGAGAGAGCCAGAAATATTTGTGTTGTGTTCTTACACAGAACGAAATTGAAAGAGCGAGATGCAATGGGTTTGCTATATATATCGAATTACGTTAGCTAAGTGAGGACGGTGGCGTAGTATGTAGAGATCGGTGGCATGATGAGCTCAGTGTTTGATAGTTCAATGCTCGGTGAAGAAGTGAAAGTTTTTAGATGTGTTTTTTCTTCTTTTTTTTTTTTTTTGATTTTGTTTAACATTAATACCAATTATTTTGCTGCAAGGGTATACAAACTTTGGCAGAGCCGAAGTTAGCTTCTTTGATATTTTTTAATTACAAACAATAAAGGCTCACTTCGAACAAACTGTTGCATCGCAGACAATTGATGAAATTGATTTGTCTATGGACTCCTCCTCACCATCTTCGTTACCAGAAGCAAAGTCGTTTTTCTCACCTTATTTGGACGACGTGATGACTGTTCCATAATCAAGAGAAGAGCAAATTTTTGACAAACTGATAAAAATATATTCTGAAGTGGAGAATTTCGACAAGATGTCTAGTCGTTTACGATTAAATGACGATATATTACCCTTCTTTAGCAATGTAAAAATAAAGTCACCACAGCTGAGTGCGCTGGTACATGTAGTATTGGCTACACCAGCTACTCAAGTGTCCGTTGAAAGAGCATTTTCAGCTTTGCATTATTTTAAAGCGAACGACGAAGATCAATAAGTTCGCAAAATTTAAACTCATTATTAGTTGTTAAGCTCAATTCAGAATAAATGAATCATTTCCAAAATTTTTTTTTGTAAAACCAACATCGCATTATCATTTATTAATTCCAAGTTAATTAATTAACAAAAAATATAAATTTTGTAATCAAAAGACTAATTCTTTGTTCTTATTCACAATATTACACAAGTTGAAAAAAAAGGTACCACTGTGCATCGAAAAGAAGACAAGTGTTTTAGTGCGAACTTCACTCGTATCTCTCTTTGTGCGATGTTCTGTAAGAGAGCTTCTCACGAACAGCTCAACTGAATCAGTTCTCAACAGAAACCGACAACAAAAAGAAACGAAGTCTAATGTTCAGAGAGAGAGTGAGTGTGCATGCTTGTTTCGATCATTCTCGCATACAGACTGCAAGGAAAAAAAAGGTCAAGAGTTATTTGCGAGCTATGGTCATCCCCTTTTCAGTAAACTTCGGGGTCGTCCATAATAGAAACCTAAACAGGTCGGGGCACGGAGATCCTCAGAAAACCTTGAGCGACCTTCTTCTCCCTTACTTCTGTCCGGTAATTGGGATCGTTTTAGCATAGCCGTCCTAACCACGCCCATTCTCAAGGTTTTGGCAATAAAAAATTTCTTGAGAATTGTACATTGGCCTAAAAAGGTTCCTTACAACTTTTCAACTTTATGCACAATTCAATATTCATTATCAGCTTTACAAATCGAACTTAATTTTAGAGAACTGTAACTTCTTGTCACCGCCGCATTAATGATATCTAATGATATGACTTCTCCTATCTTCCGCGAAATCAATTTTCCAACATCACCGATAATGCGTATACTGGCAGAAGCTGGGTGACCCCCGATTGAAGACAAAGTTACACAAACCACTGGTAAACTTACCTCTAAACGCATTCGCAAAGCCTTAACCCAAAAAAAGACGATAAAAGCACCTCTCTACTCACTTGCGAATTCAACCAACAGCAATCAGGTCTTAAATCCCCCATCTTTACCGTCTTCCCGTTTAATATTATGGATTCACATAAATACTAAAGTTTTAATAAAAATATGGAAAAAAAACTCGATATCAAGCCATTACCACACAATTGAAAGTCGAATTTTCGTTCGTTTCTTCTTTAGACATCGCATATGTTCACTATAGCCAGTCAAATATGGCCATCCACTATAGCCAAACACCATAAATATAGCTATAATTATTCGTTTTTTCTATATTGCATGGGTAGAAGTAAGCTTGGCTAAAATGAAACAAACTTAATCTGCATGGACACTAGACTGATGTTCAGCTTAGCTTAGTCTCTGAGATTTCAGTATTCATACGGACTGAGGTGTCACAATCCACTCGCCTGTTAATGCTAGTAAAAAATATATTCTATATAGAATTGAAAACGTTTTCATCTGCCAGATATCTAATTTTAAGCGTGTTCAATATATCATTTTACGCTAGAGCCATTGAAAGGCATACAGTCATTTCTTGGGCTATCCTGTTACTTTCAAAGTTTCATCAAGCTTTTGCCAAACTTGCAAAGCCATTACCATAATGCCTTTATTAGTAGAAACGTCGTTAATATTAAAGAAAGGGAATTGGGAACCTAGATTTTTTTAATAAAATTTAAAAACAAACTTTTATCACAGAGCGTCCTCCTAGCATACCCAACTTGAATAACTTCCCCTTAACTTATTTATTGACAGATCGGCAAACCCATCCAATTTTTATCTAGAATAATTTCAATAATGAATAAAAGTGGTCTACCAATGAAAAAGAGATATTGGACAACGTCTGTACTTTTACGGTAAACCCAAAAAAATTACATTCTATTCATCAGCTTTTAAAATTCTACATCATAACAATTATGCCAATTTACAGTTTCATGGAAGAATTAAGAGAACCGTATAGGATTTTTTTCTTTCTTTTGCTTAAGTTGTGTGTTATGGTGTTAAAAACATGCCCTGAAAATTTCAAG
Organism: Drosophila austrosaltans; assembly: GCA_035045865.1. Taxonomy (NCBI): domain Eukaryota; kingdom Metazoa; phylum Arthropoda; class Insecta; order Diptera; family Drosophilidae; genus Drosophila; species Drosophila austrosaltans. Next base: position 11,288,452 of record JAWNOQ010000003.1, read on the forward strand.
TCAAAAGAACATATGTTTTTTTTTGTAGAATTTTTTTTTTTTGCAGGAAGGTCGGGCATAAAATCACATCATTTGTGCATATTGAGTAGGGGAAGGTGGGGTATTTTGAGCCACTTTCTTTTATTGACAGAAATTTTCTATTTAAACAAGTTTTATTTCAAATTTAGGTACTGGGTGTTGTAGTATGAAGATTTAGCTTTTATTTGCTCACAACAGTTTAATGGAATATTTGAAAATTAGGTTATTCTAAGGCAATTTTCAAAAATAGATTTTTTCGCGATTTTCAAAATTCTCGGGGTATTGTGAGACACTTAAAATTGAATAAAAACGACGATTTTTGTTCGGAAGTGAAAAAAATTACACATGTCAGCCTGAAATGCAATTTATGCAAGTCCAATAACTTTCAGTTATTCTGGCACATTTCAAGTGCACTGCACGATCGCAGACGTTGCAATGTATGGTATTTCGCCGATTCATTTTTTTCGGCATGTTTTCCATACATAAGTATTGAACTCATTAAAAATGTCGATAAATGGCAAGAAACAAGTGGCTCTTAACTCCCCAAGAAAAAAGCTTCACAACTCCCGCGAACCCTCATTTTTAGAAAATGGCTGCAAAAAACAGCAACAATAACAAATACATGCAAAATCCCGTTATAATTTTGAAAGCTTATATACACACGAATATTAAAAACATAGTTACCTCCGTCGATTCACAGGAATAAAAAAAATATAAGGACATTCACGGAGTGTAAGTTAAATATCGAGAGCACCCAATTTTTATTTGTAAATAAAACAAAGTACCAATGACGGTGCCCACATTTGTTCATTATGGAAATTATAGGGTATCATAAGACGAGTCGTTAACAGTTATTCGCACCTGTCATAATTCATTGGGGAAAAAAAATGGCGCTGGTTCACGATTCCCCGTGGCCCAAAATACCCCGCCTTCCCCTATTTGTGTTTTTGCTTCTTATATTTTCTGGCTGTTGTCAGGTAAGTTAAACATAAAAACATTAAAAAAAAACCTCGAAAAAAAAGTTATTAAATATTAGTTTTTCTCTAAAAATATAAAAATGTCGCGAAATTAAATTTTTCGGTTTTCATACGTTTTTGTTTTTACCCCGAATTTCATAATTCTTTTTTTCGGTGAAAGCTAACATCCCAATGCAACGAATGAATGCTTGAAATCTATTAAAAGGAATTTTTATTTGATTTAAAAAAGTTGTTTAAACTTTAAACGCGATTATCTCGAAACCACTTTTTTCAAACTGGTTGGGAGGATAACTTCAGTAAATGTAGATCGATTTTCAATTTTTTTTTTAAATTACTCCTAATACCCACCATTCTGGCGTATACTAGGATATTTTGGATCGGTCAAAAATAAAAGACCTAAGACCAAAAAAGGGGTTAAAAAGGTAGATTTTCGAAGTTTTGACTTTGACACCTCCTTGCTCCCCTATATAGCGACCTATCCCAAATATCCTAGTATACGCGATAACCACAAAAATTCTTAACATAACTCCATTTCTACTTTTTCTTTCAGATAATCCGTTCTCAAAAAATCGTCCCAACCATGGGCATATGTTTTAAATTTTTCGTCAACGAATTACAACAACAACCGATACAACAACAACAACGAAAAATATTTTTTAATTTGATTTCATTAATTATCTTTCAAAAAAAAAAAAAAACTGCATATTGATACCTCTCATACTTTTTGTGCAAATTAATTTTTTGTAAACCTTTGCAAAACGACACCTGAGACTATACGGTTCCCTTAAACTGTAAACTTATGTACAAAGATAGATTTTTGAACTCCGTAATAGATATACATATGTATTGACTGGTGAACCAATTAAGAAAACTTAAATTAATGCTTATAGTACATTATAAACTAATTGCAACTATGGAAATCCCAGTCGACATATTTTAAAAACAAATTTTCACATTGACCGACAATAAAACAAGCCACAGTTTCGTAATAGTATTTTAAGTGTAAAATCACTAACTATACAATACATAGATGGGACAAACGTAAGATTTTTTGATTGCAAACACTAGCCTAACCATGGAACCCCAGAGACCTTCGGCAAAAAGCCGAACGTTCGTACGCTCAATGAGAGCAAGTGAGAGCAAGTTCTGTCAATGTATGTGTGCACTAGTCGGTACATGGGCAGGCATCGTAGTGTGTGTGTGAAGTGAAGTTTTACAACACCGCACTTCAATAGCTCGCTCGACACAAATTTTTAATTTTCGACAAAACAGCGACAATATGAAGTGAATATACCCCTGTGGAAAGGATATCAATCAATCTCTGCATTCAATTTTAAAGTGTCTCGGTGGCTGTGACGATAGAGTGTTCACTTGACGAATCGAATCACCGTTGGCTCGATTCCCATTCCAAACTCTTGCATACAACATTGTTTCTAATTTTCAATAATGAATTGATTTCTTTTTCTCTTCTACTGTTTTATAATAATTAAAGATTATTCGTTTTTTTATTGCCGGCTCTTTAAACAAGAGCCGGACTGGTAATTCGTCCCTAAAATCCCAAAAAAAAGGAATAAAAGACTTCGTTGATGTGTTAATTTATGTTAGCCCTAATGGCTTTAAAATTTCAATTTTCCGAATACTTTTTTGCTTTTCAGATGATGCATCGCATAATTCCATCAGCCATCTGGTTTTTATTTAAGCAAGACTAACAGAAAATAGTTCAATAAGTGTTTTCGATGCTCTATGCATTTATGAGTTTCGCAAAACCGATCTTTGTATTTTTGCTCGTTTTCAGTACGAAAAATACACTCATTAAAAAAAAAATCAATTCATAATTGAACATAGAAAATAGAAACAATTTTGTATAGAAGGGTTTATACAGGGGATCGAACCAGCAGTAACTCGATTCGACAAGCGAACACTCACAGCCACCGAGACACTTTAAAATTGAATGCAAAGATTGATTGATATCCTTTCCACAGGGGTATATTCACTTCATATTGTCGCTGTTTTGTCGAAAATTAAAAATTTGTGTCGAGCGAGCTATTGAAGTGCGGTGTTGTAAAACTTCACGTCACACACACACTACGATGCCTGCCCATGTACCGACTAGTGCACACATACATTGACAGAACTTGCTCTCACTTGCTCTCATTGAGCGTACGAACGTTCGGCTTTTTGCCGAAGGTCTCTGGGGTTCCATGGTTAGGCTAGTGTTTGCAACCAAAAAATCTTACGTTTGTCCTATCTATGTATTGTATAGTTAGTGGTAAAATTCATTGACCTTTTTAAGTATATTGAATATATTTATGAATTAAATGTGTCATTGACTATTTTCGGATTCAGATTTTAATTTAAAATCTTGAGGTGGTCTTTTTCAGTATACAAAGGATGTTTAATTAAGTGCCTATGAAGAACATGGAGGAATATGTCATAGCTCATCGAAATGCAATATAACGGAAAGAAAATAAAATTATTGTCCGATGCTTGTTAAATAGGCAAACTTTTCAAATGCCAAACACATACACCAAATCTAATAAACCGCTATTTATCAGCAAAAGATAAATTTCCAAGATATGCACAAGTCAAACTAGTTAAATCGTAATAGCTTTATTCAAACATGTACAACACCACAACACGATTGAATAAGCAACGTTTAGATAGAACGGTTTTCCTCCACCTTTACATAAACGATTCTGAAGTTGAAGATATAATATTCTGGGGAGAATAATTATTCACCTGATCTTTTAATATATATTTTAGAATCAAAAATTCGATCTGGTAGTCTTTCAAAGATTTTAAATAAATTTATAATTTTTTAAACTCTGTCTTATATTAAAATCCACTGGATCCCAAATTATCTTCGAAACATCGCTTATATCCGCTATGGCGATGCTGCTAAATCTTGATAGGAGTTTGACTGCTTAAACTACTTCTACTAGTTCTAGTTCAATCCAATAACATTTTGTAGACATAAGTAGACTCCTTTAGTCTCTCTTTTTGCCTGGCGGAGTCTTTAAATTTATTGTTATATGTTTTCCTTGATTATTTCATTTTTTCGCTTTTCTTAACTCCAACGAATGGACAAATCTTATCTACTGGTCTTGTAATCGACCCTTCCTGTAGTTTCACTCTTTTTTTTATTGTCCTCACCTTTGAGAGCATTTCCAATTTTCACCACAGGCCAGGATGGTAATTTTTATCCTCAAATTGGTTACAATTTTCTCCATTTTTACTTTGTTACCGTCAACCCGATCGGGCCTATTAAACTTTGGATTGGCTAGAATGTACAATTGCTATTTTTATGTATCTCCATTTTTTTTTCTTTTCTGGAGGAGCGTTAACCTTAAGAAGCTCTTTTCACGGTTTTCGCACTTTTATTGACAAGCTAATACTGTACATTGGCGTACACGTTTTTGTTAACGACACTCCGCTTATTTCTGTACGTGCCTTCATTTTTATCAAATTTGAAATCTTGGCTGTTTCATCAAAAACAACAACACTCTTAGGGATCCCATACCCACCATTCACTGCATTAATCTTTATTAGGGCGGTAGATAATAATAAAATAATAGTCTACTGATTGCAAGCCTTTGAATTTAGAGCACAGAAATGTGTCAGGCTATTAGTAACAATTTCTTTAACAGCCATATAAGCAACTTTTTGCATTAGTCCTTTTTCCCTCTTTTTTGACGGAGCTTAGATAGTAATATGCTCCAAATAATAAATAAAACTTGGCTTTCATAAAGTTGAAATTCCTCTTAATCCAACTTCCTTAGTATTTGTGAACTTCATCGGACAGATTGGCTTTAATTTTTTTTAGGTGTATTGACTTCATTAATTTTAGTAGACTCATTATTTGTTACTGTTACTTCTGGGTGTATACCGCCACTGCGTATGCTCTGGTCACTGACTTTCACTCTTAACGGTCAGTGTTCTTGCCACTGGCAATATTTACTGGAACTGTCTAGTCACTGAATCACTTTACAGGAATCTTTCTTGTCCTTTTTTTCTACTACTTACTATTTAGATTATTAACCGCATCGAAAGTTTTTCGCGGGACTTATTTTTTGTCACGAGTTCGATATACCGCCTTTAGATACGACACACTAAATTTTCGCCGCCTCGAAATTTCCGCAATTGCTCCAAAGCTTTCCCAACCATAATTGCTCCAACCAAATGTGCCCGTAAAGACGAAGAAAGAGCACATATTTTGTGTTCAAACGTATTGTGGGTGAGTCGGCTATAGAGCCAACATGTGTTCTTTCCATTTTTTTTTTTTTTTTGCATCATTTGATCCAGAGGAATAGAGTGTGGCGTTAAGTATTTTTATCAAAATAAATAAATTTATAGCGTGCCATGAATAAAGAAAAAGTTTGACATTTGCCGCGTGAACTTTGTGACTTCTCAAAGGATTCTAGTTCTTCCGCGAGGACATCGATTATCTCTTGCAAGACGGCGTAGTTAAGGTAGTCCAGCGGAGATTTTATGGATAAGTCTAAAGGGACTTCATTAGAACTTGCTGTTCTAGCTCGCTATCCATCCGCGATCAATTCCCCGCTGATAAATTTACTATGTGGCCTCGTGTCCAGATTTGCGGTAGCTATTAGGTTTCTCATCAGTCACCGCACTACTCTTCCTTCGATTTCCGGTATGTTAGTCCATTCCACCAGGGCGCTAATACGTTGGTTTCAGGCCTTCTCTTCAATTGCGGAAAGCATTCCTTCATTTGCCGACGGACTTAGTTGACAACAATCAAACGATCGGACTGCTTTAGCTGAGCTAATTGTCGCAATCTCGACTTCGACCCAATCCCTAGCACCGAGGGACATCTGCTATCGGCTCTGATCAACTGCATATCATGCGATTGACTGCAAGGGGAAGTGGAAAAAGTTCTCGCCTTTGGACGGTATTCCGAAAACCATTGCGAGAAGTATTGGTTGGGTACTACGGCTTAGGCTTGCAGGATGTTTCTCACTTAAACCTATCAATGAGCTGGTAAGGATTTCCAGGTGATTAAGGGCTGGAGTTTAAACTTTATACTACCGTAAGGGAAGATGGAGCTTCGTTTCATTTGGGGTGTTGCACTTTTCGATACGGTTAAGATCTCGGAACATGGATTCCTATAGAATCCATATAGAATCCTAATGGTTGGTGGTTAATCACCAATGCAGAGACAACTATGACCCTTTCAAAATGTTCATTTTTAAGCTAGTAGTGAATTTTTTGGGTCATAGGTGCACAGTTAAAGCAATTTTAAATACGATACCATCAAAAAGTTTATGGTCCTATATGACGCAGGCAACGCTTGGACTTTTGCAGCTATAAACTTTTGAATGTGCAGAATACCAAATCTAAATCCAAATCTAGAAAATTGAATACAGGCCACAATTTTCAGCTAGTATGGCTAACATTTTAAAATAAACTCAATAATTCACAAAGACAAGTCCTGAAAATCACTTCCAGGGAGCAATATAGACAAAATAAATTAAACGCAGTTAATGGAAAAGAATTTTTGACAAGGCAAAGACATAAAATATCTAATGTTCAAATTCCCACAAATAATTTAAAACAGCCATACATACAAACACTATTTTAACTATCACGGAAACGCCAATAAGTATCTGTGACAAACTAATAGTGGGTACTATAGCTACAGTACCCTATGTTGGAGATAATAACGAATTCACAATAACCCTGATATGTGAAATTACAAAATACCCTGTTTCAAACAAAAGCAATTGCATATATTTGAATCTCTTAAATTAAACTAGAAACTAATTATTTGGGCCTATATAAGGTAGAAAATATTTGAATTTGAGGTAGGAAAAGTAAAATACACAAAGAGAATAAAAATGATCAATTCATAAAGTTAATTATGACCAATACTACTTTGATTAAAAATAAAACAACCAATCGGAAAAGTAACTTTAACAAATTTTTATTTTAATATTGAAGTACTAGCTAACCTGGCGAACTTCGTACCGCCTAAAATTCAAAGAATGTTGTGCTAACTTTTAGCTGAATTAATTTGGGCTTTGATGAACTTAATACAATAATACAAAGCAATATAAATATGATGAATGAAAAATCATCAGCAGATAGATCGTTCAACAATGCAACTCTCATATTTACAGACAGTTGAAGTTTGTTTGCATATCGCCAGATTTGATGCTTTGAGGCAAGCGTTTATTTCGTCGGCAGCATTAGATCTTGGAATAACTGGTAGTGTTTGTCGAAAATTGCCAGATAATAAAATCATTGAAAACACCAAAACATCTCGAGTCATTGCGCAAATCTTTTAATGTTCGGTCTAGTGCTTCCAATGCGCGTTTGTGCGCCATTGTGCATTCCTCCCATATGATAATTTTTGATGCTACTAAAACTTTTGTCATTGCAAAGTGTTTCGAAATGTTATATGTCGGTTGTTCAGTAGTTTAAAGATTTAATGGCAATTTTAACGCTGAGTGAGCCGTACGGCATCCGTCTAACAATGTAGCCACTATTCCAGAAGAAGCAATCGCTATCGCAATTTCGGATCTCGCACGTACAGTGGCCAAAATCAATGACATGAGGAATGTCTTCCCAGTTCCACTTGGGGCATCCAAAAAAAAATAAGCCACCATTTCCATCATCAGTTGCATTAATCAGTGTATCATAGACTTCCCCTGCTTAGGATTCAACAGTGGTACATTCGTTTGAACTGATTCGATTAGTTCATGTGGATCATATTCACGTTAACGTTCTAATACTCTATTAAATGCGTCATTCATTCTGCGATCTGGCGCTGGCATTCCTAACCTAACTAACAAACTGCCGCATATGAGGTAACACATATCTTCGATCATGAGCAAGACCTGGTTATGCATCTCTTGATTCGTTTCAAGATCGGGATTTCTTGAGCTGACACGAATTTGATGTAAAATGTCTTCTGACATGTTATCCTTCTATTTGTTCCACAGGTCACGTGGATTCGATGGGAAGCATGTCGAAATGGTGATTGCAAATAATGTGCGTATCTGACTTGGAGATGCAGAAATAAATGCTTCAGCGATTGTCGCGTCCCAATGAGTATCGTTTTCAAGCAAATTCAGCTCTTGACATGCTGCACGAAATGTGGGACACACTATACCATTAACAGTTCGTAGTGATTCAAATGATGTTGGCCCTCGAACATGTACCAGCAACAACCGCAAATAGAAACATTCATCATTCTTCGAATGAACTGTGTAAATATCTGTATGACCAGGAACTGCATCGCCTTGCTTCCGACGTTGAAATTTCTTCGATGTAGCATTCCAAGTGTAATAACGCGGCATTTCCGAGTAAAGCAACGTTCGTGCGAACGGATCGTTTTGACAAATCGCAAAGAAACTGGTCAGTTTTGTCGCTGACAAATCTTGGAGAATTGCTCTTTTTGTAGCTGTGTTGATCCCTTAAGCCGGTCAAGTTGTTCTTCCATATTGTCCATGAAGTATATTTGCAAGAATTTGTGCTGTGCATCTTCAATAGGTTGCAATGATCCAATGCGATGGCAAATCTGGCCTTGAATCTGTAAACAAACTCTTTTTACAGAAATCTAACAAACTTCATTCCAATTTTTTTTTACCTTAAATGTCGGATTATATCCGTGTTCTTCAATAATTTCCACCCTAAATGAAGTCATTTGGAAAAAGGCATTGTATTTTTGAGTGTTCGCTAGATAATGTCGTGATTCTAGTGTTTCGCCATTAAGCAGGGAAGGCAATGGCTCTGGTGGCGGGACCACTAATGGTAATGTCACTTTACCACTAAGGCATCACAAACCGGGCGTTTCGCCAGCAAACTTCAATGCCCCACAATGCTGGCAAACAACGTCCATTGGACTAATGCAAACTAAATGATGCAAGGCGTAGTCGATGGTGCAATCATATCGAAACGCTGCTCAACTCAAATTAATACTTGAACCATTTCTTCTTGTACTTCGAAGATTATTCCTCTGTTCATCATTACGATAAGCTCGATGATTTCTCGTTTCATGGACTTCATCTCTTTGAGAAGCACGAATTAAGGCCCTTCTTTGCTCCATACTAACGCGGCGCTCTTCTCGGGCGATTTTTCGTTCTTCGTCAGATAAGAGACTAGCGATATTCCGTTGCCTAATTGCATTACGGGTCCGCTGGGAAAGAGTATATCTTCTAGGACGCGGCATTTTTATTAACAGTAATACTGAATAAACAATCGCTTATAATTTGCACAAATTAATGTCTAAAACAATTTTCAATTTTGACATATATATCAACGGTAATCTGATGAAACAATCTGTTGAACTTTAAAATCTGCATTAACCGTCATTTAAACATTTTTTCAGTATTTTTAAGATATATTCTGCTAATCGGGGCGGAGACAAATCCAACAAATAAAGAACCATGAAAATTGGTCCAGCAGATCTCGAGGTATAAGTGTTGTAACAAAACCGACTTTCTTTTATATATAGGTATATAATAATAATATAATAAGAAGATTAAGTAAAATAAAAATAAAACGTGGCATATAAAAATACATTTATGTATAACTATATATACATATACATATGTATTTATAAGAAAAAGCTAGAAATATGAGAAAACTATCGATTTGACCAGCCTCGAAAAAAGACTAAAGATAAAAGGAAAAGTAAACGTTTCAATAAATTTTTTTCTTTATTTACTTTTTAGTTTTGTTCAAACATTTGCAAATTGAAAAAAAAACTAATAAAATATTAACTTGATCGTCTAGTCTTAGGATTGTTTTATTGATAGTTTCGAGGCGGAGTGCCCAACAAAAACCCTTACAAAAAGATGTTCAATTGCTGAGATGATTCCAGCAGTTCTATTATTCTATTATAAAAAACAACCTTAAACGCACTACGAGTCTTGGAGTTTGATACTAGTGTACAGACAAACAATACGTAAATGACGGGAAACAATCGACGATCGATGAATTAACGCCAGTTCTAGAAACGGGATATTATGAGTTTTCAGTGTAAAATAATATGATACAAAGGCAAATGGATGAACTCAACCAAATAATGCCAATATTATCAGAAGCGGTAGCCTCAATATACGAACACAAATTATATATGGGGGTTGAAGTTCATCACTAAAAGTTGGATCAGGATATTAAGACACAACGATTAAGACTACGTGAAATCTTTAGTAATGTCTTTGTAACGTCCTTGTCATCGAAATTTAATCAGAATTTGACCTAATAAAGGAAAATAAAAGAAAGAAGTTTATGCGCTACTTAAAGATTTTTCAAGTGCGTTTAATGTAGACGTTCAGCGGCAAATGATGAGACGAAAAAGAAAGTATAACGAAACGATAAGCAAATACTTTTATACTATGATCGGATGGAAAGCTAACATGGACGGAAAACTAACGAATAAAATTATCATGAGTCGACAAAGGCATTATTAGCAACGAATTAATGCACATAAGTAGAATTGTGTCAAAAAAACAAAATGTATGTAGGACATGAAGAAAAGAATTGCATAGTCAAGGGATCAGCGGTATCGCAGGTTGAAAATACAAAGGATATGTGTGCCGACCGATTACGAAAAATGTTTATATCAGAGGTCATGATTACGAGGCGTTTGTAGACACTGGTAGCGATAGTCAAAAGAATGTATTTTGACGGAGTTCAAAATATTATTAGCTGCGTGGATTATCGTTTTAAGCGAGTTTCTAGAGACAATTTAGACAAAAATATTTACTGCCTATGTGCCCATCCAAATGTAAATTTGTGAAAACCGAAGTACAACTTTTAGGCCACATAATTACAGACGATTTTTTTCAGCCGGAAAAAAAATAGACAAAATGCATTGTAGAATATCCACAGCTATGGAATGAGACAGAAACACACAGAATTCTTTAGATAATTTTATATGTATATAATTTAATAATTATTATTGAGCATACTTTTAATAAAAGAAAACTTTATATGAACGCAAAAACAAAAAAATTATCTGAAAGAAGCTATTACGACACAATTAGTTTATACAGATGCAAGTATTGGCTCAGATTACAAAGACTTGATTTTACATGCAAATATAAAGTAGAACAGGAACTACTACATGTAAATGAAATGTCGGCGAATTCTAGAAGAGTGTACTACTGAAAGCAGAAATAATTTTTGAAATCACACCGATTGACAAAGATGTGTTTAAAATATTCAAGAACATTACTTATAATAGCTCATTCGAAACACGTGAACAAAGAATAATCTGTTTCGCAAAGCAGACTATTTCCAATAACCGAGAAGGGAGACAAATTAATAGATACTCAAGCAATTCACTGGAAAATCAATAAAAGCAATCGTAATCATGCAGGGCTTTGCAGCATACAGAATTCGTTGAATTGGGTAAGCTATCATTTCTGGTTTCCAAGGATGAGAAGATTTAAAAAGTATTACTTGGATGGGTCCCCAGAATGCTGCTTAAACAAAGTAAAACGCGGCAAAACATTTTGGCTGTATTTTAAGGAAGTAATATCAATATCATTTCAGTCAATAAGTAATAAAAATTTGTCTGATAGCCACATGCAATACAATAAGCAAATAGTTGCCATTTTTAAATAACCAGTATGTATAATATCAGATAGAGGTACGTTGTTCACATCAAAGGAGTTCGAACAAAAGGAACAGAAAAAAAAATGTAAAAACAACAGGGCGTACGCCCCGAGTTAAAAAGACAAGTTAAGCACTTTTAAATGCTCTGACACCCACACACACTAAGAGTTCCATATCTCAACGACGATACTGTAATGTTATGTCAAACGACCATATGAAGCCTGTGTGTGCTTTTTTTCGAATTTGGTCATCGTAAAGGAGTGCTGCAACTACATTAGCGACGACGAAGACGAGTCAGGAAAGGCCGGATGTCAAGCATGAAAGTTACTTTAGTGGAGGGTACGCGTAAGAGAGCAGAGTGGAGAAAGAACATTTGGAGAATATAAGAGAGGGAAGTGTAGGGGAGTCTTGTTCGGGAAGCTGATAAGTGCAGTCGCAAAGTATTGAGACCTTAGGATGACGAAGTATAAATAATGATTTCCTAAAAACCAATATTAAATAAACAACTTATTTTTTTGACAGTTCAAATTTGAGTTTTCCCGCGCCTCAACTCCAATCGATGATATAAAGTGAACCAATAACTTTTCAAATCAGTAAACAAATAACACCACAAAACAGACAAAGTAAAAATAAATCGGTTTCAAGTAGTAAAATCACCGTTATGATGGGGACCGTCGATCCCCCTAATAAGATTAAACTAATATCTGAGCTCAAGTTTTTTAATATGAAATGCACAGACGACAATTCAATGACAAACATTTCCCCATTTACAATAAAAATGGAGAAGTTCTGATTTCACTTGCAATGGAGAAGTTCTGCAATCAAAAAAAAATACGAGACGTTAGCCTTCTCATCAAACCAAAAAAAATTATCCAAGCTCACAAGTTCTTAAAACTTCAATTGCTGCGGCAGTACCCATTTGCTGCCTCTGAACATCTCACTCTCAACGTCTTAAAAGGAGTCATTTATTCAAACGACCTACGCTGCCTACTGAAAAATTTATCTAGCAAGAGCTTACAGCCCAAAATGTCAACTACATTTGGGGCTGCAAGAAGAAAATATTGAAAAAGTTAACAACGAGCTCCAAGAAACTGGACTAATCATCCTTACATTTGCCTCACACACAATCCCTCAGTACATCAAAATAAGGTATGAAAGGGTCAAACTCAGCACCTACATCCCGCCTCCACTCCGCTGCAACAAGTGCTTTAGGTTTGGACATACGACTAAAATCTACCGCAACAACAAGGCCTGTATTAATTGATCTAATGATTTTTACACCGATTCCGACACCAACGAACTTTGCAATTTTAACAAGTGCTGTATTAACTGCAAGGAAAATAGCCTCCTGGATACCAACCACTCATCAGTCTAAAGAAGATGCCCCATATTTGTAAAACAACAAGAAATACAAGCCATAAAAGGTTATATTAAAAAAGCCATCTCGATACATAATTCAAGACTCCCACATGCTGGTTGCTGGTAAAGACTCTAATGTAGCAAAAAGCATTCCCACAGTCATTACTAATCACCAATCTAACATTACAGATAAAACTTAAAGGAAGCTCCTTGTCGGCTTCCACTTTCTTTCTTAGTAAAAACACAGAGGAAGAACTTATCTCATCCAAAAATATCCCACCAGCTCCAATTAACACACATACTACGCAAAACTCCACCATAAAAACTCCCTAAAAATATATCAAGCAAACTTAAATCTCAGCTAATAGTTCACCAAAAAAAAAATTAAATCAGAATTTTCCAAATATTGCAGCAAAAGAACTAACATCTAGTGATACCGCAATCTATAAATCCGAATCATCTTCAGATGACCAGATGGATCTTGATTGCCTGTAAAATTTGTACAATGGAATATAAATGCCTTGAGCATTAACTACAGCGAACTTCAAATGCTTATAGCAAAGCTTAGACCCCATGTCATAGCTTTACAAGAGACCCATATATTACCAAGTGTTAACAGCCCACGAAAATTAATTACACAATGATTGCTCTTAGCTCGTCTTCTTCTTATGGAGGAGTAGCGATCCTTATACATAATTTAATACAATACCAATAAAAAATACTCAGGACTGACTTTGACGCAGTTTGTGTCGAAATCTGTTCAAAAAGAATAGTCCGCATTGTCTCAGCATACATTCAACCCAAAGTTATATTCACTATTCCTCAACGATGGCAGCCCAACATACTTGAGCACACACAACACCCTAACACACATCAATCTGTGGAAGCAGACTGGAAACAAATTTCTTCGGCAGTGACCACCTCCCAATTTCAACTAGCCTATTCACTACAAACCAACAACAGAAACCAGACCATTGTTAAAACTGATAAAGCTGACTGGAACTTATATTTCACTCTTGCTTTTAGTCACAATTCTTTTATACCAACTAGCAATAAGACAAATCAAGAATTCTTAGAAGTGCCCATGAAAGTATCCCAAAAGCTTCTCTTAAAATTTCGCACATTGTCCCATGTTGAAACAAAAATCTCGAGCTATTAAAGAAAGCCAAAAACCTTGCTTGACGATTACTGAAACGTAATATTTCCACGGGTAACATAATTTACTATCGGAAAAAAAACACACAATTTAAACTGTGTCTTAATTTAGCTAAAAAAGAATCTACAATGAAATTTACTGAACAGATTGATGAATCCTCTGACCCCTTTGAGTAAAGTTTGGAATAAAATTCGTCTTTTCTGTGGATTAAATCCCTCCAAAGGCTTACATTGCATACAAAAACCTAATATTGTGGATGCTTTCTGCAGTGCCTGGTCCTTAGAGTCACATGACCGCAACTTTTCAAACCTTTTTATAACCGACAAAAAAAGGGTTTCAACAGACAGTTTATTGCAAACGGCAGGTAAAACTACCCTCCCTATTGAGGACAACATTAACTTTATTGAATTCTCATCGGCACTAGAATCCTTGAAAGGAAATACTCCAGGCTTAGACCGAATCAATTATTCGATGAAAAAGCATTGCCAGATGCTACAAAAAAAAGAATTATTGACGTTTAAAACTTAATTCTAAGAGACTGCCTACCACAACAGTACAAGCTTAGCATAATAAAACTTATATTAAAACCAAACAGAGACAAAACAGGCACATATTTCTTATTATCGTCCCATATCACTGAACACTTGTATGTCAAAGCTACTAGATAAAATTATTTCCAAAAGACTGTGGTGGTTTGTAGCTACTCACCAACTTCTACATTTTAGTCAAGTAGGTTTCAGAAAATATAAATCAGTTATGGACTGTCTTTTATTTATAGACCATTTTGTAACTAAATCCTTGAATGCGGAAAAACATATTCATACATATCAGTTATTTCCCTTGACTTCTCCAAGGCATTTGACAAAATTGGCATTCATGCTGTAATTGATCAACTGATTAAATGTAAAGTTGGACCTAATATGTTTAACTATGTCATAAATTTCATGATCAATAGGAAAATCAAAGTGAAAGTTGAATAATTTTACTACATAACCCTCCTATTGGATAACGGAGTCCCGCAAAGATCTCCATTGTTCGTAGTCCAGTTTGTCATTGCCTATCAAAAATTACTGAAATCATAGGTCTATACAAAGAAATTCGAATGAGTGCATATGCTGATGATTTTAATCTAATAGTTAAATTAGACAACAGCATAAGCAAAAAAATCTTGATTCTCTGTTTAACATCATTTCCGATCGGTGTATGTACTCTGGTGGTGGCATTGCTCCTGCCAAATGTAGCATATTCACAATTGTAATAAACAGCGCTGCATATGTTATGTTAGTAAAAGCAATCTACAAATCGCTAACGTGGACTCACTAAGATTATTGGGCCTTAAATTGAGCAAGAAGTACAAATGGAATATGCACATCGACGAACAAAATACGTTGATATCTGTAGCAAAGTCATTACTTATATCCAAAATTGACTACGGCTTACCACTATACGGTAATACTGCTCCAAGCTCCATGAAAAAAAATAAAACCATTTTAAACGCAGGAATTATAATTGCCTTAGGCGCCTTTTGCACAACACCAGCAACCAATTTATTTTTTGAAGCTGACATTTCCAACCTCGACGTCAGAAAACAACTGCTTATTGTCAATCTATTCAAAACCATCTTAAACAGTTCAGTCTCACCTATCCAAAATATAATTAAAAAATATAAGTTTCCAAGGCTAGGAAAACGACAGTCTACCCTAGCCCATATTTTCTTCTATAGCAAAGCAACTGACATCACTCTGACACCTCCCAAGAAACTGAAGCAAAGTTCTATTAACACCACGCTAAGTAAATTGAACAAAAGCACAGCTCCACCGTATGTTTATAGAAAAGTTGAACTCCTTGCCGGTCATGATTTTCTGGGCGCTCTCACTATTAATTTTTTTCCTGCTTATATCGGGAATTTTTATTTTGTTAAAATTGATTAAAATCTTTTCTAATTAAATATCTATCACAATTAATTGTTCCTGCTTTTCGATTTGTTGCTAAACATTAAATCAAATCTTTTGTTTTGTTTTAAACCAACAACAAAACTCTTTGCTTTGTTGTTGTGTCTCATAAACTTTGATTTTTTCGTTTGTGCTTTACCTGCATGCACTCGCGATCTCTTTCGTACACAGTGTTGTTTGTGTGTTCTTGCTCTCTTTTTTATATTTGCTTGTGTTAGCGCCCGTTATTTTCGCGTTAGTTAATCGCGTTTGTGATCTGTTTTTTGTTGTGCGTTCACTGTGCTCTTAACTTTTTTCTCTTTCGACTTGAAAGCAGCTGCAGCACCTTAACCCTTGTGTGGGACTTTTGGTTCGTATACGGCCTATTTTTTTTTTTTTTATATAAATCTTTTTTACTTCTGTTAGTTTATTTTTCTGTTATTAATATTTACTATTAATAAAATTGAAAATAATTTAACAATGTCGGTCTGCTCAAGTAAGAAGTGCCCTCACCCTATTAAAGCCCATGAAGATTTTTTGCTTTGTTGGCTGTGTGACAACGTTATGCATTTTAAATGTGCTGGTTACACAGTCAAAGTAAAAGACAGCCTCGGAAATGGTGGGGGCCTGAAATGGAGTTGTGAAGGGTGTCGGGATGCCGAGAGAGAGATGCGTGTATTCATAAGGCGCACTGAGGGATTTAAAAACCTGTCGGCTGGTCTTATGAAGCTTTGGGACGAGTTTTCATCACTGGAAACTCAGTTTAATAGTTTTAAACTATTAAATGAATCCCCGAAGCGAAAGAAGACCATTCCTAGGAATTTGTCCCCTGGTCCGCCAGCGTCTCTTATTCTCGTTGTTCCGAACATGATTAATAACTCAAACACACCGAATTCACGGCACCTGATATCGTTTAAAAGTCCGATTGCATCCAATTGTGTGGATTCCATTGGAATTTCCCCCGGTAATGAAATCACACAAGTTACCGCGATATCAGGTGTAGTCTCTGATTTGTCCGGGCGAATATCCTGCCCAAAGGATATTCCCAATCAGATACTGACAAAAGCGGCTCGCAAAGCATTGTCAGCCACGGTAGCTTCAGCGCCCAGCGCTGTGGCTGCTGTGCCGGCTGGTGTGTCGAGTTCACTTGTCGGTATACCACCGAAAAAACAGATATTTGTTTTTGACATCTGACGATGTCTTAGCCCATATCTGGGCAAAAACTCAGGCCTCAAACATAGCGGTGGAAAAATTTAGGTTTTCATATACCCGTGACATCTCGTCATTTAAAGTAAGTGTTCCGCCTAATCTTTTTGGCCAAATTTGTAGAAAAGATTTTTGGCCGCAACACCTTATTATAAAGGAGTATACGAAGAAAAAGAGAAATCGGCCTCCGATTCGACTGCCCTCTGCTATCACCCCCTCTTCTAGTAATAAACTTCTGCCTTCTTCTGGTACGTCAGCATCTACTGACGGGCCAAAAAACTAACTTCGTCCCTTATCCTGGCCTACCAGAATGTTAGAGGACTTAAATCGAAACTGTCTAGTCTCTTTGTAGATAGTCTTTCCTTTGATTTTCATGTTTTTGCTTTTACAGAGACTTGGCTTAAAACAGATATTGCTGACGCTTCGGTTTTATTCACTAAATTTTCAATTTATAGAAAAGATCGGATTATCCGCAATGGTGGTGGTGTGCTTATTGCTGTCGATTCAGCTTTTCCACCTGAAATTATTCAGTCCTCTTCCGCTCATGAAATTGACTATATTAGTGTCAAAATTTCACTTAAATCTTTTTGCACTTATGTTACTTGTTCTTACATTCCACCTCTTTCCGACTTAATCACATATAATTATCACTTGGAAACAATTCAAACAGTTTCCTCACTTCTTTTTGATAGAGATACCCTCATCGTTCTTGTTGATTTTAATTTACCAGTTATTCCCTTTCTGATGAGTCCTCACTGTTGTTACCCTCCTCGTCGCATTGCTTCATTGATGGTCTGTTTGATTTATTCCTTACTCAAATTAATCCTGTACGCAATTCAATTGATAGATCACTTGATCTTGTATTTGTGTTGAACTCCTCCAACTGCGTCGTTTCCAGGATTGAACCTCTCGTTTTACCTGAAGACAAATTTCATCCAACCTTGGATGTAACTATTGACCTTTCTATTTGTACGCCAACTGTATTATATACTCAGCCGGTAACAAGAAGCCGCTGCTTTCGTATGACTGACTTTGTCAGACTTAATAATATTATTTGGAACCTTGATTGGTCATATCTGTACAATTGTTCCATTTTTAAAGTTTGTATTCCTCTCGGTCAGTTTGGTCTAATAAACCCCCCTGGTTCACTCGAGAACTGTCCAGTTTGAAAAATGTTAAGTCGAGATATTATAAGAGTTATAAAAAGGCAGGTCGTCCATCAGATTTTTCTAAATATGCGATTGCTCGTTCAAATTTCATGAAGCTTAATACAAAATGCTATAAGGATTATCTTCGGCGATGTAAACTTCAGTTTTACAGTGATCCTAAGCAGTTTTACAACTTTGTGAACGGTAAATGCAAGACGAGCATAAGCCCATTATATTTAACTTTTGGAAATAAGACTGCGGACAGTGATCATTGCCGATATGTTTGCTGATTTTTTCACTATAGGGGTATAGGTGGGCTCCGGGAGCTCCGCGAGCTCCGGCAAGCAGAGAAAAAGGTCTCAGTCGCGATTCCGAGCAGAGGTCATAAATGTGCGAATTTGTTGGCAGAGGGACGCACAAGCAACTGCGGGAGGGGAAAAAGGAAAAGAGGTCGAGATCGCGAGCTCGAGTTTGTTGGTAGAGGGACGCACAAGCAACTGAGGGACGCACACTCAGCTGAGGGACGCACAAGCAACGATCGCGAGCTCGAGTTTGTTGGCAGAGGGACGCACAAGTAAATGCGGGAGGGGTCATAAATGTGCGTCCCGAATTTACTTGTGCGTCCCTCAGTTGCTTGTGCGTCCCTCTACCTACAAACTCGAGCTCGCGATCGCGTCCTTTTCCCTCCCCCGCATTTACTTGTGCGTCCCTCTATCCACGAACTCGCACATTTATGACCCTTTCCCGAGCTCGCGATCGTTGCTTGTGCGTCCCTCAGTTGAGTATGCGTCCCGCAGTTGCTTGTGCGTCCCTCTGCCTACAAAATCGCACATTTATGACCTCTGCTCGGACTCGACGTCGAGACCTTTTTCTCTGCCCGGATTGTTGTTTGTTGTTTGCCCACCCTTGATTTAAAAGGCTTCTAAGAATTGAATTAACGAAAAATAACGGAATGGGTTGAAACATCGATACATCGATGTTTATAGCCGACGTTTCACACAACATCGATTTATCATTTTGCAAACATCGATGAACATCGACATCGAAATTTCGACCCAAATTGACATCACTATTGTACTACAATCTTTTAAGCTTAAATACCACTAAGTGCAAGGTTATGTCGTTGTATAGGATCTCTCCTCAGATGATTAGAACGCCTTGATGAAATGAATGATTTAGGTGTACTCATGGATCGTAAATTAACCTTCAACTCCCATATCTCTACGATAATCGCTAAAGCCACAGGCGTTCTTGGTTTTGTCAAGGGATGGTCGAAAGAATTCGACTATCCTTACACTACCAAAATTCTCTATACCTCTTTGGTCCGTCCTATTTTGGAGTACGGATCATGAATATGGTCACCTCAATATTAGAATTGAACCTATTCAAAAACAATTTCTGCTTTTTGCTCTTCGTGGTCTTAACTGGGATCGCAATGTCAACATGCCATCGTACTCTAGTAGACTTCTCTTAATTAACCTTCCTTCTCTTACTAACCATAGAATAATGCTTGGTGTTATCTTTATGCACAAGCTACTAATTTTTGATATTGATTCGCCTGAGTTATTACACCAAGTAGATCTTTCTGTACCATCTAGGCCTACTAGAAACTATATTCCGTTATCCCTTGCACACTGTACTAAAAAAAAAAAAAAGAATTCCTGCAATTCCAATCAGAGCAACACTTGCCAACTACGTTCATTTACACTGACGGTTCCCAAATTTCTGGTTCTACGGGTTTTGCGAGAACTACAGATCATGACATAATAAAAAGACTTCGCTTGGGTCACACAAATATAACCCACTCACTTTATTTGAATAAAGACATCCCTAAATTATGTCCAAATTCTGCTTTTCCAAACCACATTAACCCTCGATCATTTGCTTATCAACTGAACCTAACTTTATTTTAAATAGTTCAAAAGCCATAAAAAAAAGAAAATTTTTAATGTACACAACAGGTTTAAGTAAAATGTATCATACTGTAATTTAGACGAAGGCCCCTGCAGCAATGGATTCATAATGTTGATTCCAGTTTTGTAAACAAAAATCAACTCTTCAAATAAATAAATAAATAATATTTTTCTTGATCCCAAGTTTTAACTTCAACCTCGCTTAAAAGACAGACATGCATGGCTATATGTATTATGAGGTAGCAAACTTTTATTATACCATTTGCAAGGAAAGAACAAAACAAAGAAATTAAAAATAAACTTTTCACTAAGTACATCAGTTAAAAAATCAAAACTTTTAATGACCGTTTTTGAAAGTCAACAAAGGTTAGCATGAAGACGCTTTCCTCTAATTTTAATTTATTACTAGCTGACCCGGAGAACTTTGTTCAGCCATAGAGGCAATAAAAAAGCAGATTTTTGATTTTATTAAATTAATTTTTTTATTAATTAATGAATCTTTAATAGATTGTAGTCTTCGTTCTGACAAAAAGATTTGTTAATCATGTGATTCATAATTATTAAAAAAAATTATTTGAAAATATACAAACAATATTTGTTCGTAAAAAGTATACCTGTCTTCTAATAATTGATGTTTAGGTATGTCAATATGTAATAATTAGTTGTAACTGATATCCATCAACAAATAATTGTATTGTGTTTCAAAACAATAAATATGTACTAAATCGCCAAATAATATTATGAGTAAGTTATATACTTCTTGGGGATAGGGAACTGAAGGTTAATCACACATTTTCACTTAGTTAACAGGAAATTTTGTTCACAAAATAATAATGATTAACTCCTATAATACATATCTTAAAAATTGGGATAAAATTTACTCGAACTACGTTTGTTGCCCCAAACGACGTCATTTGAAAGCAATTGTTATACAGTTGGATATTTGACAAAAAGTGTATTGAATCTGAAACCAATGTGTATAATGGCTCTGGTGGTAGATCCAATGGTATCAATTTCACTTTTCTAATTGCGCAACACAATCCATTGGCTTCATTTTTGTATTTCAATGTATTACAATGAGAGCAAACCAAGTTCATAGATCCAATAGTAACACATTGGTAGTTACTGTAGTCAATTGACAAATCGTAATCGAAAGCTTGGTTTGCAGCATTTCGGTTTCATCTGCCTAAAATTCTTCGTCTTATAGGAGGCATATCAACGATCATTTAACATATCGACATAATATATGTTAGACGTTCTATTTTAATTTTGACATACTATATCAACGGAAAACTGATGAAACAATCTGTTGAACTTCAAAATTTGAATTTATCCTCATTTAGACGAACCATGAAAGTTTTTTGTATTTTTTCAGATTCGTTTTTGTTATACCACATTTTGCTGTCATTTGCGTTTCTTTATTTTATATCAGATGCGTTTTTGTTATGCCACACTTTATAGTTACTTCACGGAAACGCGTTCGAATGGATTAATAACCTATGTCCGTCTCCTGTCTAAGCTACTTCTCCACCAATTTTTAACCAAATCCATTCCAATTCCAAAGCCGTTCATGAGTTATAAACAGTGTGACTAACACGACTTTCTTTTATATATGTATACATATAAGAAGATTATTAACACAACAGTAGTTTTTCTGGTTTCAACACACTTGGATCTGGGAATGTTTACGGACATTCGTTTTATGATTGCAAGAATTTTTCAAAATATGTATGTATGTGTCTAAGAACAAGAACAGAACTAAGAACAAGAACAGTCCTACGAGATTTTTTAACGAAATCTAAAAAAGAACAAAAAATGTTAAATAAAAACGGCTTTATTGTTTTTTAAAATATTTCCCTTCATGATCAATACATTCGTTCGAACCATTGGTCATTTTTTTCTAATCTTCTTGAGACACCTTCAAAACATGGTTTATAAAATCTTTGACCATGCACTATTTTTCCATGTTTTGACTGCTTAAAAATTCGCACTGTCACGATGGAAAATGAATCGTCTTTTTCAGTTCGTTTTGCGAATATCTCCAAAGAGCTCCGTCTAATAAATAGTCGTATACAACCTAATATCGACAGTTCTTCGTTGATTTGACGGAATAGTGGCCACATGACCTATTATCCGCAAGAAGCAAGCGCAAATATGCTTTCAAATGCTTTGTGCGAACAGCTTTTACTGGATTTGGCTCATCTTGAAACATCTTGCTGTTTAGTGTCCGGTTCTTATGCATACGTATATCCATTAATCATCACCCGTTTAAGAGATTTGTTACTACCAAGCTACGCAAGCCTTTTTTTGAAGGATTGATAAGTTATGGGGTATCCACCGAAAGCAAACCTTTTCTGCATCTAAAATATATTGGAATATATTGAAGTGAATCTAATGTGCAAGAATGCTCATCTCACTTGTCGATCTTGCACTTTCTTTTCACGCACACCATTGTTGTTTTAGGACACAATAACCGATTTTGGACGACTTTGACGGAACTTGTAAGCGCCTGAACTACGATCACGATTAAATTCTGCGAACCAGCGATAAACTGTCGTTTTTGACGGTATTTTTTCGCCATACAGAGAACTGGGATTCTTGATGGCATTAACTAATCTGTGAAACGGTTTTTAAAAGAAACAAAACAAAATTTTTGGATTTTTTGTTTATTGACTTGATTTTTATTATACCCTTGCAGAGGGTATTATAAAATTGGTCAGATGTTTGTCACGCATAGAAATCTACGTTTCCGACCCCATAAAGTATATATATTCTTGATCAGCATCAATAGCCGAGTCCGTCTGTCCGTCTGTCTGTTTGAATCAGGATGACAGCCTCAAATTTTAAGCTACATGGTTGAAACATGAAAAGTTAAGTTCCTTGATCTATCAAGTATGAAGAGAAAACCAGTCGGATCGGATAATTATCACCGGAGTTATTAACTAAAACATGGAGGTACCTCGAGTAAAATAAGCAATTTTCTTTGGCAGCAAAGAAACAAAAACAAATTCCAAGAAATCTGCCGTACAAACACAAAAGACCCGAGTTCGAATTCGCGCGGCAACAAATAAGAAATATATAAAATTGTTTTTTTGTTGTTGCATCTAAATTTAATTTTTACCCATACACCCTACACCTAGTTTGAACAAGATTGGATAATTATTAAGGTTACAAATCAATAATCATATGTATTTGAAAGAAATTAAATGTATTTTAATGCTCACGCACACACATACATATGCAAAAATTCTTCACCACGCGGTGTGTGAGAGAGACAGAAATATTTGCGTTGTGTTCTTACACAGAACGAAATTGAAAGAGCGAGATGCAATGGGTTTGCATATATGTCGAATCAGCTTACGCTAGCTAAGTAAGGATGATGTGAAAATTTTCAGATGCGTTTTTTTCTTTTTGTTTTTTTTTTTGATTTTGTTAAACATTTATACCAATTATTTTGCTGCAAATTTTGTATGAAATTTGTATTCTATTAGTTTAATATACTTTCTAAAATATCTACCAAGTTTCGTCAGAATTGGTTGACTATATCATATAGCTCCCATAGGAACGATCGGTCAGCAATATAGTTTTAGAGCAATAACTTGAGTGTTTAAAAAGCGATTGCCCCAAAATTTTCTATTTTGAAGTTTAGTACATATAGAAATGCCTGTGCTAAGTTTCAGCCAAATCGGTAGACTATATGTTATAGCTCCCATAGGAACAATCGGATAAAAAAATTGTTTTTTGGTCGAATTACATTTTTTTCTCAAGCTATTAACATTTAATGTAGGTTTGATTTGTTTAATATGCTCTCCAATGATTTTGTTACTTTATAAATATGTAAATATTAAATAACAGTTTGCCAAATTTGCATGCGCTCTTCTTCTTCCTTGTACCTGGAACGCGATTTTAACGCGAGGTTGCATTAGTTTTTTGGCTTTTTGACAACTTTCCGCAAAAAAGCGCAAAACTGCACTATATAGGTCTGATAGGTGAATGTTCCCTCTATCACATGTATATGGTTTCATCGTGTATCTAGGTGTATCTCTGTTGATTCTACTCCGCCAAAGTTGGAAAAATGCGAAAATTTAGTGTATTTTTGAAACGTCTCCAATTTACTGAGTATTTCAAATTACATTAAATTTTTTACAACAAATAACTAAAAAATGATCTACTTTTCGAATAAAGTAAAAATTTTTAAGATCGGTTGTTCAATTCGGCCAATATTCAGTTTCAAAGTTGCAAGTTTTTTAAAAATTCTACATTTGTTTCATACATGAAAAATGTCTCCACTTTGAGATGATGTAGCACCCACATTTCTTATCGGATTTCAATAATATTTTGGATCCATAACTTCTGAAGCATTATCTGTCGATTTCATTATTTACTTTTGCCCAACGCGATGGTGAAAAAAATGATTTTCGGTCAGCTATCCGGGCAGAGGCCCCACTGTGCGACGTCGAGTCCGAGCAAAGGTCATAAATGTGCGAGTTTGTATGCAGAGGGACGCACTCTGCCTACGAACTCGCACTTTTATGACCTCTGTCATAAAAATAACGGAAAGAGCTCGGTGAGCCAAATAAGCAACTACGTGCCCACCACTGATTTATTTCATTGACGAAAGAGTTTGTATGCCCTGTAGCCATAGGTGTGATATACATATAAAAGCTGCCAAAATGTATGTAACAGGCAGAAGAAGGCAGAAGAAAGCAGCAGCAACAGCCGAGTCGAATAAGACATGTCAGTCTGTTTGTATGAACACTGAGATTTCCGACACCATAAAAGCTAGAGTTACCTTGTTTTGAAGTTGACTTTCGGCCCCGCAGTTTAATAAAAACGAAATACTTATTAACCTAACATCATCTGACTAAATTTAGTCGAAATCGGACAATAAACTGCTTTTGTCACATCAGTGTTCACGTCTTCTGATGTCTCCTCTTCGACTGCAAAGGGGTTTAAATAGTCAATTTTGGCTCAACAGAACTGCTTAAAAATTGATGTAAATGAAATTCTTTTGGTTTCTTTATTTTTTTGTTTTTTTTTTTTATTTTCATATCTGCATTGGATGTAATATATCTGAAAAAGATTAGATTTTATAACAACCATTTCGTAAGTACCACACTAAATTTTTTTTCCTCAGAAATAATAATCATGAATGAATTATACATATATTTTTTTTTTTATCTAAAAATTGTGGTTCAAAATGATTTTATATTTTTATTAAGAACTAGTGTCCCAGCAGACTTCGTACTGCCTCATCGATAATTAAAGATAATTTATTTTAAAGCAAACAAATCGAATCCGTATTTAATAAAAAAGCATTTATTGAATGAAGCATGAAGTTTTATTATATTCGATACATCATGTTGCTTACTTAGAAAACAGAGTTTTCCTGAAATACTGGCTAAATTTAAATTTGATATTCACAGACACACACTGTTAAAATACAGTCTGTTAATTAATTTAAAGCTTTCTCATAAACTATATTTTTTGTTTTGTTTTGTGGTGCGTAAATAAACAAAAAAGACGGTTTTCTGACGCGCGAACACGCGACGTATAATTGTCCATGCGCGAAACAGGGAAACTCCAAGTTGATTCCACAAACTTCTAACGACTGTCCTTGCGATTTATTTATGGTCATCGCAAAGGCCAGACGTACTGGATATTGTAAGCGTTTAAAATCGAATGGTAAGTCGTTTGGAATCATCGGTATCCGCGGGATCAAGACATCCTCTTCTTTGTATTTTCGTTTTATGATTGTCGCCTCAATGACGTTATTCATAAGTCTTTTCACAGCCAGTCTTGTTCCATTGCATAGTCGAGGTTGATTAATGTTACGCAGCATGATGACAACTGATCCTACTTTTAACTGCAAATTGTTGAACTTTAAAGTCTGCATTTACCGTCATTTAGACAAATTTTCAGTATTTTCTCACACTTTAAACCTTCCCTGGACTTCCACAATTAATTCAAAATCAAAATTAGCCGAATCGGTTTAGCTGTTCTCGAGTTTTAGCGAGACAAACAAACAGCAATAGATTTTTATATATATAGATAACAGTTATAGCACAAAAGGCCAATAGCACAGTTTATTATCAAAGCTGGTACACAGCTAAGATTAAAGCGACAAATTTTCAGGATCGACTTAATATCCCTTTGGAGTCTTAAAGAAAATAGGTTTCACGACCAGAGTAAAGGATAGTGTTTGCGAAGCGTCCTGAGACGTGGAAATGGATATGCTTCGGACAAGGGATGGATTTAAAACCTTTGTCGTCTGGTTTTCTAAACCTTCGTGATGAGTAAGCTATCCCTCGGTGTGGGGCGAAGCCTCTGACGCTGTAGAGCCTAAATTTATTACCCAATGTAATGTTGTATTTAGAATTGAAGACTCGGGGTAACTTTGTTTAAAACACAGGTCAGTTTATTGTATAAAGAATACTATACCGGGTCACAATTGAATTAGGCGATAGAATAGAGAATACTACTTAGGAAAGTGGCCAAGAAAATCTTGGGAGCCGTATGAAATTGTATCAGGGTGGAAAAAACGCAACTTCTCAAGATGGAGTTTTCTATAGAACTTGCAAATCGTAGTTCTAGTGTGCCCGTTCAGGGATAGGGGCAAAAAGCATTCATCTTTCCCTGTTGGTCACCCTTTTTGGCGTGAACTATCGAAATTTCCCTCCCAATTTGCAGGCATCTCTGCTTCTAACGGTTCCGGCTTCGTGTAGTGACCCTATAACTCCAAATTCTTAGTAACTGATATCCATTAGAAGTCCAGCAGTGGCTGCAGATGCGGGGACGATTACCAGGGGAAATGGGTAATAGTGCCTCGCATGCTGATGCGATATCGGGGGAAGCCGTGTCCTATGTCCAGGTGAATATCCTCTCCCAGGGATATCCCAATAAAGTTTTAACAAGCGGAGCTCTTAAAGCGTCCCTGTAGCTCCAGCGCAAAATTCTGTTGCTGCTGTTGCAGACGGCGGTACAAATTCGCTTGTGTGCGTTCCACCAAAGAAGCAAAACTTTGTTCCAAGGCTCGATCCCAATACTGTTTTAGTTTTCAAATTTTCCTGATATTTCGTAATTTAAAATTAGTGACCCGATAAGTTTATTTGACCAAAATTAATTATTAAGATTTTTGGCCGGGTCATTTAATAATAATGAAATATACGGAAAAAAGAAGAATTCGCCAGCCTTCCACTGAGACAACTAATCTTTTCCTCCCCGGATCGTCAGTATTTGTTGATGAGTCAAAAAACTAATTTCGTTTCAAATTCTGGCCTATCAAAATATTTAAGGACTAAAATGTAATCTTTCCAAAATCCGTGTTGATAGTCTATCTTTTGACTTTTATATCCTGGTCTTTATACACGTTTCTGTAAGAATCAGTACATAAAAGTCAAAAGGTTCAGATTAGATCTAAATTTTAGTACTAGTAACAAAAATAGTCTTTTAATTAAAGCCAGACATCTCCGATGTTTCTTATTAGTGTAAGTGCATACCTTAAAACACGAACCATTCGTTTCTTAAGGCAGGCCTTACTAACTAACCCTTACACATTTTTCATATATGTACATTGTAGTCGCACTATTTTTCATAAAACACAAAAATTGTTTCCCACATTATTTTCACACGCGCAGTTGCACATTTATCCTACCCGTAAAATCGTGTGTATAAAATCGACTTTATCATAATAAAATCAGTATTCAAGCAACTCTACTTCATTACTCTGCAATCATCGGGTGAGCTTCGCTGTGTCTTTGGCCCCCATTCGCATGATCTCTCCGAAGTTCACCCAATTTTATGGGTTGGTTGCGACAGCCCTATCTCACTTGTTTATGTTTTAGGGGCAAACAATTTTATAAATATAAAAATATATATAACACAATAACATTTTGATAACCCCTCGAATTTGGCGTTCCCAATTTAAACAAATAAACCATTTTGGTGTAACAATCAAAATGAGAGAAGTTTTGGTCAGCACAGGCGACTAATTTACTCAACAACACGCACAGAAGATTTTTTGTCAACCAGGGGATCAAGGAAATGTCCTTTCATACAACGTTTTAGAAAATGTTGATATTCTTTAGTGAGAGCACCGATTTGCTGTCTTGCAACAAACCGGGTTCCCGACATTGCCGAAGCATTTGATCAACTTGGCAACTGTATTGCATACCCCACACACAACAAGCACATATGCTTGTGAGTCAAGTGACTGCGACAGCACTTTATCAACTGGTCAACTTGACTGCAGATTAAAACGGAAAACTCAAACTCTGTATATCTGCATCTCAAGGATTACAAGGATCCAGTATGCACAATTATATTAAATAAGAAGAAAAATAGCAACTTTATCCGAGTCGCAGGCCTGTTGTCAATTATCGGTGACACAATTTAGTATTTCAAGTTTTATGTTTTCTTGCCTAATGAAGAAATGGGCACACTTTTAGTTTTGGTAACGAAAGCCCATTCCCGGGATTTCTTTCTCTTTTAAAACCCTAACCAAGATGGACACAATGCGGTAATTTAAAGTTAACTGAAAAATAAACTTATTCTTATTAGTACTGTTTCAGCAAATATCCCGATTAGTGATTTAAAAGTGGACAATACTTGTTGTTCAACTGAATATTACTTACCATTACTTTGATCACTAAACAGGTTAGAGTAGGAGCGCACCTACATATATAATATATATATATATATATGTATAATATACACTTTTAACGGATTTAATTACATAAAAAATTAATGGAAAAAATATACGATCGACAGTTTGAACGAAGAGAAGAGATTCAAAATGCCAGAAAGTAGAGTCCTAACGGAAATCAAAGGATTTATATTATGATGAAAAAATTTAAATGTTTTAGGATCTTGGGGATGGATTTAAAAAGAGTATTATTTAAAATGAAACAAATAATAAAAAAAGTAATAAAGGATTAAAAAATGCAAAAAGCAAAGATTGAAGAAAGCAATCTAGCCGATCAAAAAGAAGAAGATCGAATTAATATTCAACTATTAATATCTAAGCAAAGTGCTTATGGCAGCAGATTGAACAACAGCACTATGAGATTTATAAACTCTTAGTAGATCCGGTCGAAGCTGGATGCAAATTGGAAACATTTATAATAGCAGAAAAGGAGATACTGAAATTATGTATCCCACCTGAACATAATGTGACAGCGTCGTCATTAAAATTTACAAAAATTTCAGTTTCAAAATTTTATGAAAAGCATTAAAAATGCCAATAATTTTACGACATTTTAAAGAAAATGGTTCATAAATCGAACATACCCGCTGTACGAAAGGTATTTAAAAGCAAATCTATTAGGAGATGACAGCTTACGAGAAATTTTTTGATTATCCTAACATTGAAACGACGCCCTGTCAATAAAAAATATTCCTGATAATATTTACGAGTCATTGCGAGCTTTAAGGAATATAGGCATTAATACAGAGAGTTGGGAATCAATTATTAATTTCCATACGACTAGGAAATTAGATAGACTTACCCACAGTTTATGTGAACTGCTATTTTGGAACTACATTTCCTGGCCCTAGAGGCGGTTGCTACCAAGCATACCAGAGAAAAGCAAAAAACCTGAGCATCAGAGTCAGGTAGAAACTCCTCTTCATGTCCGTTTTGTGATAAGTTAAACCATAAACTGTTTCAGTGTGATAGATTTAAAACTGTATCTGCGACAGAACGTCTGAACAGCGCGGAAAATGTGTGTCAATTGTTTTAAAACATAAAACACACATTGTCAAAGGTTGGAAAGGGATGCTTAAAATGCGATAGAATACGCAATATATTAATAAATTTGAAAAACAATAACTTGAAAGCAATAAAAATTATACCCTACCAGGGACACCCAGGGTAGTTGTTAAAGGGACCCAAGCTAGACGGAGAACTTCGGGCGTTCTTAGACAGTAACTCCCAAGTGAATCTAGTCTCAGAGTGACTAGAAAAAGAATTATAACTAGAAATTAAATTACGAATTGAAGGAGTAGAGGAATAAACACAAATCCCCAGGGTAAATGTGAAACAATATACACCGATTTCAGTACTAGAGTCGAATCCTTTGTCTTACCGTACATTGTAGCAGAAAAATTTACCACTAGCGGATCCCAACTTTAACAAAACTAATACGATTGCTCCATTACTAGAAGCAGACCGCCATTTTTCAATTTTACTACCAAAATAAGTGTCCAGTTCTCCAAAATTCAGAGTTTTGTGGATCATTGCTGGGAAAATAAATATGGGTATCTGTACCAGCTACATATGTGTATGTTACCAAGCCTGGTTGACTTTTGGAGAGGTTTTGGAAATTGGATACCTTGGAACCAGCAAGAACATACAAAAATCCAGAGGAAGCGTATTACGAAAAGCACTTCTTAGACAAGTGTTGCCAGAAAAACTACCAAAGCAGCATTGTTTTTCAACCACGACATAGAAAAAATGTTTCGACAGGTATGAATCCAGATGATCAATTGAAATATTACAGCTTGAAGACAGTGACGTATGGAACAAATTCAGCACCATACGTAGCAACAAAAAGTAGGCCATTGAAACAACGACATTGAAAAATGATTTTCATGGGGATGATGACAGCGTGACAGAAGCACTACTAAGCAGGCAAGATTAAAATCTTTAAACAAGCTGGACTTAATTTGATGAAATGGTGCTCAAACGTTTATCAGATATAGGGCAAATATTTGGTCGATTAGGACTATTTGCACTTGTAGTAGCTCGTGCCAAAATCCTACAACAACACATTGCTTATGAAAAATTTGAGATGAGATTGTATTATCATGAATTAACTCTCGGGCATCTCGTTTTCTCAAAATTGTGGCAAACAGGCTCACAAATGTACATTCTATCCATATCTGCATCTCAATTTAGCACGAACAATTTATTGTAAGTGTACTACGGTTCTGTTGAGCACAAAAAGACAGTTCAGCTGGAATTGGATAAATTGCAGCAAGCTGGATTGGTAATAATCAAGTAAATTCAAGAGGAGGAATTTGCGTATGACCTTCGTCACCTAAAAAGACGTCTAGAGCAACCCAAGGGCAAAAAAGGAACTAATTCAAGTGGCAACCAGGCTACAACAAGCCCCTGAGTCATAATTTTTAAAATGATATGATTAAAACTAAATAAAAACAACATGCACTGTGTACAATACGCGGTACTGCCAGACAACAGTATCACATTCAAAAGTAAAATTGAATTGGCTTTTGTAATTCGCCAGCCGTCTTTATACGTTTTGTAAATCATGTATTTCAAAACCTCATAAATGAAAATGTACTTGATTTGTACATGGACGACATCATAGTACACGCTGATACAGCCAACGAATGCCTTCTAAAAGTACAGAAAGTTTTGAACGTAGCTGCTGAATATGGGCTGAAGATAAAATGGAAGAAGTGCCGATTTTTGCAGACAGCGATAACATTTTTGGGTCATCAGATTGCGGCAGGAAGCATCAAACCAGGATTGGATAAAACCAAAGCTATAACCAAGTTTGCGATGCCTCAAAACATCAAGGCTGTTCAGTCCTTTTTGGGACTAACCGGATTCTCTAGAAGATTTATCAAAAACTACTCGTTGATTGCTAAGCCATTAACAAATCTGTTACGGAAGGACGTTAAATTCAAAATGGGATTAGAGGAACAACAAGCAGTCGCTGCCCTGAAGGAAGCACTAGTAAATGAACCAGTTTTAAAACTATATCGTCGAAATGCGAAAACGGAAATACATACAGACGCATCAAAGGATGGATTTGCAGCAAACTTATTACAGTGGCAATTGCATCCCATTCTGTTCTGGAGCAAGAAAACGTCGGAATCTGAAGAAAGACTGCACAGCTATTTGCTAGAAGCTAAAGCTATTTTTCTCGCCTGTAAGAAATTCCGGCGGTACATTCTCGGAATTCCTTTCAAGCTAGTTACGGACTGCGCCGCGTTTAACGTAAAATAAAAAAGACGTCCCTCGAGAAGTAGCTCAGTGGGTTCTGTACCTACAGGACTATGATTTCGAAGTCGAACACAGACAAGGAACAAGGCTTAAACACGTGAATTGCCTTAGCCGATACCCAATTGAAGTTATGCTGGTATCCTCTGTGGTCACTGCGAAAATTCAAAAAGCTCAGTAGCAGGATATGATGATCAGAGCAGTTGCCGAAATTCTTAAAAGTAAACCGTATGACAATTTTAAACTAAAAGGAGGTCTTGTTTACAAGGTGGTGCAAGGAACAGATTTGCTTGCAGTACCTAAATCTTTGGAAAAGGAGATAATAACCGAGGCGCATAACGAAGGGCATTTTGCGGCAGAAAAAACCATGCATGCGATAAAACAAAACTATTGGATCCCACATCTGGAGGGCAAAGTAATGCAGATTATAGCCAACTGTATCAAATGCATCATCTACAACAAAAAGCTTGGTAAAAAAGAAGGATTTCTTCATCAGATCGAAAAAGGTTTTGACCCGCTACACACTTTACATGTCGACCATTTGGGACCGATGGATGTCACCACAAAAATGTATAAGTACATTTTTGTTATGATTGATGGCTTCAGTAAATTCGTTTGGATGTATCCCACTAAAACCACATCCCACTAAAACCGCGAAAGCTGAAAGAGTGGTCGGATATTTTTGGAAATCCAGCTCGCATAATAAGTGATCGTGGATCGGCGTTCACCTCAAGCAGTTTTGAAGAATATGTAAACCAAAACAACGTCGAACATGTGTGGAGCACCACTGGAGTGCCAAGGGGAAACGGACAAGTCGAACGTGTTAATCGATCGATATTGAACATCATTTCTAAATTATCATCGGAGGAACCTGAGAAATGGTATAAGTTTGTTAGGTTCAGAAGGCTATTAACTCTACTATCCATAAATCGACAAAGCGATCTCCATTTGAGCTAATGATTGGCGTTAAGATGAGATGCAGACCTGATAGTAATATTGTGCAACTACTTGAACACGAATTACTGGATAATTTTGATGAACTGAGGCAAAAAATACGGCAGGAAGTTAATGAAAATATTCAGCAGGCTCAAGACAGCTACAAGAAGCAGTTCGATAAAAACCGAAAGAGCGAATTGGGATATAAAGTTGGAGATCTAGTGGCCATACGTAGAACCCAATTTGTGGCAGGGAAAAAGTTGGCAAGCGAGTTCCTAGGCCCTTACGAGGTAGTCAAGGTAAAACGAGCAGGGCGCTTTGACGTACGGAAGGCAGCAGATGTTGAGGGACCAAACTACACGGCTACAAGCAACGACAACATGAAACTTTGGAGTTACTCGGAGGAATATGAGGATGCATGGTCATCAGAGGCCGATGACTAATCAGGATGACCGAATGTGAGATGGAGCGAGGTAAGTTGCAACGTTGTGGCAACTCCCGGAAGCAGATGTTAGTTGTAACGTGGTGGCAGCACAAAAAGCAGAAGAAGCAGAACTCAATGCAGATCAAAAGAGTGAAGTCGTATAAGCAGCAGATAAGAAGTTTAAGTAGCATCAGCCGTATCATCAGCAGCAGCAGCCGTGAATAAATTAAAGCAGATCATTCACTTATTGTTATTTGCCTACACACCCATCCACATTTACCGTATAATAATTAATTAATCAATAAAGATATATAAATATCTCACATATATAGATGTATGCATATTTTTAAAGGAAAAAAAATTTTTTTTTTGATTCTCACTCTCCTTTTTCTTTTTATATTTATATATATTTTTTTTATTTATAAATTTGTAACCTATCCTTATGCACTCTTTGTGCTTTATTCTTTCTATCTTTAATTAAAATGTTATCCCTATCTTCTATTGATTCTACTGTATATGGGCCTATGTACTTAGGTTCTAACTTATGGCCCGTTTCATTTTTCTTAAGAACCCCTTATCTCCTATTTCTAGTTCAAAATTTCTTACAGTCCTATCATATAATTCCTTATTTTTATTTCTAGCATAAGCCTGGCCCTTTTATAGGCTTGCTCTAAGCGTAATCATCTACTTTTCTAGCGTAATCATCTACATTATATAAAGGATTTATATTATTTATAGAACTAAATTGTTTTGGCAAATGGCTTTGTTTGCCAAAAACTAACTCATATGGACAATAGCCATGTGCGATAGAGGATGTATTCATTAAAAGTTCTATGATTTCTTTCCACTGTTCCCACTGCTTGGTGGTGATATGCAGTAGACGTTATGTTGTCTATTTTTAAATACTTGCACAGATCGCTTATTATGGAATTTTTATACTCAGTGCCCGTGTCCGAAATGAACGTCTTCATTGGACCGTACTTTAATATAAAAGATTCAAATATCGCAATAGTATTAGCGTTCTTATTTTAGGGATGGCTACCAGATACTTCGTCAGGTCGCATATCAGGGTAACTGCGTATTCGTTACCATTTTCAGATTTCGGTAGTGGGCCTATAGTATCCACTATTACTCTTTCAAAGGCACTCATAGGCGTTTCTTTTAATGTCAATGGGGTCTTTGTATGTTTAGTCGTTTTCGACTTTTGGCATTTTGGACAACTACGTATGTACTCTTTTATTTGACGCGTCATATTTTTCCAATAGTAGTGTCTTTTTATTTTTATTAAAGTTTTTGTTATGCCATTATGACCACCGTGTATTGGATCATCATGATTTTTAGACAAAATTGCTTCTTTTTCATTATGTATTATGGTCACCGGGTTGAGTAGCGCTACTCTTAATGATTTCAATATTTTATTGCCCATTTCCTTAAAAGTATCTACTGAAATAAATTCAAAGATCTTTTCCCACGGTGCCGTTTTGATATGGCCTATTTTTAGTATACCGGCTTGCGTTTCAAGCCTATGATAAAACTGACCTAAGTCAAGTTTTTCATTAGTAAATAAATAGGTCGCCAATATCAATTCTTGCAATAACTTTATTTCCGGGTTTCAAGTAACACAATTTATTTGTTATTTGCAAGGTTACTTTTCGTACCTCGTCATTTCTTATAACTTGGTAAACGTGGAGCATACATAGAAGCTTTTGGAGTACTTTGCCTTGGCAAAGACTCTTTTTCATTTCCTGCGCAGGATTTATTTTGTCTATATTGTTGCCTGGTAGTGACTTTCAGGACATTGTTTTGTATGTCTTTTAACTCGGTTATTGATATCCGCGATAAAGCATCTGCCACGGAATTGTCTTTTCCGTTTTCATAATTTAATAGTTGAATGTTGACCAATTGTGTATGGTCGAAAGTATTTTATAGTGTACAATTGCTGGAAACTGTTGTTGGTTTGTTGCTTTCACCTTTAGTGAATGAGCGTAAAGCATATGCAACTGGAAGTTGTTTTCTCTCCATATTTTTTGTTAGTACAGCTTTGCACGTGTGTTTATTTGAACTAATAATTATCGGACAAATGTATTACTTTAATTAAAAATAAAAAAAATTCATTATTGGAAATTGTACTTCCAATGGAAATTCATTTATCAATTTCTTGATCTGGAATTAATATCGGACGACTTCAGCATAAGCTGAAAACATTATTGCGTTATCCCAAATATATATATATTGTTTAGTTGGGATTGTTGTACTTTGACAGAAGTGCAGAAAAGAGCTTGCCTCTCCTGCGGCTTCCGTTCAAGTATGTATAGATTTGGTATTGTGTGGTCTTTGTCAGGGAATGATTGTAGCGAAGGTGTTGCTACTGAATGTTTATTGCAGTTAATCTTCTACTTCTACGTCCGAATCTTCTATATTTACTGATTCGATCGTATCTTGGAAAATATTATGTACCATTTGGGGCACGCCCTTTCCTTGTGGTTTCTTAACTAACAACTTACTATACGCTGCCTTTATGGACTTTTCCATAAGATCTACTATTTCCTGTTTAAATTTGTAATTCTTAGATATCCAGTACCTGATTTCCTTGTATTTATAATTTGTTTAATTTGTTTCTCCTGATTGTATCAGGAAATCAAGGAATGGTAGGTATATCTCTAAATGTCTTGTCTACTTATCCATTTAAATTTTTTTTTTGTTCTTCTGTCATGTAAAGACGAAAAATGTAGAATTTAAAATAAGTTTTCCATAAAAAAAAAAAAAATGTGGTATGTACTATACAATTCTGATGTTTATATAAAAATATGTTTTCACTTTTTTTTTCATAACTTTATCATTTTAACTTGCCCTGCTAATATACTTTTTCTTTAAGCACCTATTGTGCATTCTATAGACTTTGATTAGCAAGTTGGCGCTCAATATTGTTACTATTACGATCAATAAGATCGTAATGGTTGTTAGACCTTGTGTCTCAACTTCTGCTTTATTGATCACGTTGGCAGTGGAGTCCACTGTTTTCGTGTCAATTATACTCATTTTTGGGATAGCGGAAAATGCTCTGAATAATTTTGAGATTCTGTCTGTTATTAAATTATATATACATATATATTTTTGAAAATCCCTTGTTTTCTAAACTATCCATAAAATAGGTAAATCATATATAAAAAGTTAAAAAGTTAATCATATCTAAAAACTTTTATAAGCGTATAAATTTGAATTTGATAAATTTAATTTTAAATTAGCAAGAACCTTTCATTTAAGTATAAGTATAAAAAAAAGCTAGTGAAAGGTGAGAATTTAAATTGAGAATTTAGAATTTAAGTCATGCATTTCATATAAGAAAATATATTTCAACTGCTAGCAGCAGTGACAGAGACGTGGAAAGTAGAAGGGGGGATAGTTCATGTGGTTGGCTCACAAATCAGGTTTACATGTCATTAATAAATTTTACAAAATATACTCCAACCACATGTGTTAGTAATAGCCTACTATTTTAGTTAGTATTTTTTAAGCAGAGTTTGCACGCATCGGCTTGAGGGTTTAGTTAAAAATTAATTTTAAGATTGGGTAATTATATAAACGTATAATTTTTTTTGATGTTTTGATTAAAGTTTTTGCGATTTGCATTACTTTGCACCACTGCAAAGTTGGTCATCTAGTTTCAAACTCTCTATGTAGAGTTGTTGGTCTTCCTCAGGCAATGTTGTAGTTTTTAACATATCCTGCACCAATCGTCTCTGGCGCAGGAGGGCGATTCTTTTTCCGCCCCGCTTCTTTCTTCTTTGAGTCGTTGACTTTTTATCCTATCGGGCCCGGTACTCCTCTATTGTGAGTGGGCGCTATCCATCGGTCGGATACACCACCAAAGCTTCTTCTAGCGATGGTGCATCTCTTTGCTCGACAGGAGAAGCACTTTCAAATTTCACTTTCGTGATCTGGCTTGAAACACCAGACGGTGCCGATGCTGGCTGCAGAGGCGTCTTCTTTGGTGGTGTTCAAGTATATTCTCCTAGGTGGTCTGCCATTTACCACGTAAGCCGGATGGGTTTTTCTTTTGTGCACTTTCGAATGTTATATAGTTATTTGGTTGCCGTGCATTTTTTTTTCACTCCGGCAGTGGCAGTAGCTGGGTGGAGTTTTGTTGCTTCTTTTTTTAGTTATAATAAATCAGCTCCAGCATGTTCACATCAGCACAGTTTGTTCAGCATTTTAATTTTCAAATTTCTTCTTTATTGTTGTTGTTGTGAGTTTTTTTTTTTTTTTTTTTTTTTTGAATTTTTAGTTACTTCAAAATTAAATTGAAGGTTTAATTTAAGAAGCACGTCTGTGCTCTTACAAAGTTTTATTTAGAATGTCTTAAACCTATACATACAAATGCTTATGCTGCTTATTAGCAGCTACAAAAAATACATGTATGTATGAGGCGAGAGTGTACTCACATGTTTGGTTACTCATTCTTGGTTGGACCAAAATGCAAGCTAAGCATATTTAGGCTGGCTTGCCAGCATAGTTCATTTATTTAAGTATACATATATATAAGAACGAAATGTATGCATTCAAGTTTGCGTACATACATACAATTGTTCTTATATACATGTATGTATGTATGTATATCAATATTTATATTTATTTATTGCTTGCAACAGTTACAAGTTGTGCTGATTGGTTTCAACTATGACATGTGAATACACTACAATAGTGCTTACGACTAACAACGGTTTTCTAGTTTTGTCCTAATCTAAGCATCTTAGCTGTGGTACCTTTATTACGGTTATTACACTAGGAATATTTAGGTCTTGCGAGACCACTTTGGTTTAACAAAAAAAATTGTAAGAAATAAAGAGTTAACAAATTGAGCCGGAATGTTTAAAAGACCCGCTAAGAAACATAATCGATCAGCAAAGTCAAAAACCTCAGGGTAACTCTGAGCGGTGTGACGGCGAATAACTATCAGTTAGTCTAGACTTCGGGTCAGTGAGAGGCATAGGGGCATAGACAAAGCAAAGATTACATTTTTTTCATCAAGCCGCCGAAGAAAATAGAAATGCAGGACTTGACGTCACTTGCTTTGTGCCATAACCTTGTCGAATTGGTAACAATTGAAAATTTTTCTTGTGAAATTTAAAGCCGACGGTATCTAAAATATTCGTGGTTAATTAATAAAATTGACATAATAAAATTTATCGGCAAATAAAGAGCAAACGAAGGAGAAAATTCTTTTAATTGTAAATGGAAAAAAAGAGTAATTTTCTTTTTTTTTTGATAAACTTAATGAAGTTTTTACCTTTAAGCAAGGTTAGACCGAAGCCCAATTAAAAGTGCAAAGAAAATTTAAACGTTTTAATTGACAAGAGGCAAAAAAAAAAACCCAAAGAGAAAACAAGATGAATTCCAGAAAAAAGCAAAGTCAAACATATAATTTAAAGCTTAAGGAATTAGCTATCAAATGCTTTTTGAATTTTGAAAATGGCTTTACTACTTTAGAAGATATGATTTTTGACAAGCGAAGTGAGCGATGGCCCCCACTGTGCAAAAATTGGTAATTGGCCGTCACCGCGTTCGGACGTGTTTTTTACCGCGCTCCGCAAGTTCTTCCGTGTCTGCATTTAATCAGTGTTAAACTAAAGTGACAGGGCTCTCAGTCGCCACAGAGACGCCCAATCACAATTTATATTGTTATTTGTAACTACAAATAGCAATACTTAGTAAATAACTAAATTTACTAGCAATGCCAACGTGTAAAGAGAACAACTTGGGCCCATTTTCACTAGAATCTCGTCAGCAACAGCTACAAGAAAAAATTCTCCAACAACAAAACGAGCGTCGGCTATCTATTCAACATAACAATGCATACTTTTCAGTAGTGTCTCCAACTACCACAACAACAGCAAGCGCTGAATCCAAAAGTGCACAACAATTGGTGTTGGAGCGCCCTAGGTGGTGGCCCTAGTCGGTAAGGACAACTTTTATGTGACCCCACTTAACAGGTGGAACATAAAAGAGACCAAATGAATGTCGAACAGTTCTATCGTAGTATAGAAAAGTACTTTAGAACGGAGAATGTAAACTTCTACACATTCCAATTAAATAGCTCCAAAGGTCTTCAAGCCGTGATTAAAAGCATTGAACCCTCGGTTCCGCCTCAGGAAATTGTAGAAGCATTGGAAGAGAAGGGCTTTGAGGTGAAGTCCGTCTCAAACATATTAAACAGAGACAAAGTGACACAACCTCTGTTTAAGGGGGAGCTACAGCCCGATGCACGAACATTAAAATTCAATGCAAGGCATCCTATCTGCAACCTGCAAATACTGCTCCATTGCAGAATCACTGTCGAGGAGCCTCACAAGAGGAGACACAATGTACTAAGTGCCAGGAGTTTGGCCACACAAACTCGTTCTGCAGTCTTCGCCCAGTTTGCGTTGGCTGTGGACAAATTCACCACTACTGTGTCTGTTCCGACAATAAAACAAACGCCAATACAAGGAAATGCAGCAACTGCAGTGGAAATCACACCGCAAATTACAGAGAATGTCCTGTCTATAAGGAACTGAAGGCTCGCCTCAATGCGAAAAAATTTACGGCTAGTATCCAGGGCGAAACGAAAACTTGCTCATTCAAAAGTTTTTGGACAATAACAAATAATGTCAGCATTACAAATAGGCCTCTAGAATGCAAACGGCATTTCCAAGCACATACAGGAACTGTCACTGTTTCTGGACTCAAATGATAGTGATATCATCCTACTATCAAAAACACACCTTACAAATTAAAACAACTTGCTCATTCAAAAGTTTTTGGACAATAACAAATAATGTCAGCATTACAAATAGGCCTCTAGAATGCAAACGGCATTTCCAAGCACATACAGGAACTGTCACTGTTTCTGGACTCAAATGATAGTGATATCATCCTACTATCAAAAACACACCTTACAAATTAAAACAACTTTCAAATACCTAAATATGCATTCTATGCAACAAATCACCCAGAAGGAAATGGCATACTAATCAAAGGAAGGAACGAAAGGAACTGGCATACTAATCAAAAACCGGATTAAACACTGTCTCCACAATGGATTTGCCAAACAATACCTACAAGCAACCTCCATAAGTGTCCAAACCACTTTGTCAATCTCTGAAGAAGAGTTTACTGATTTCTTCAATATACTCGGAGTACGATTTATTGCTGCAGGAGACTACAACGCTAAGCACCCTCATTGGGGATCCCGCCTGGTATATCCAAAAGGCTAACAGCTGTATGACACAATCATCAACCCAGCAAACAAAATGGGCTACGCCTCACCGAAAAAGCCCACGTACTGGCCAATAGATCCACGTAAGCTCCCAGATCTAATAGACTTTGCAATCACCAGGGGAATTGCGCACAATTTGATAACGGCAGAGTCACTAGCAGAATTGTCATCGGACCACTCGCCAGTAGTTTTCACTATATTAACACAACCACAAATAATAAAGCACCCACTCGGACTAACAAATTATAAAACAAACTGGCTCAGACGAATTGTATGAGCACCCCTATTAAATTGAACCCTAAACTGGACGACGAAGAAGACATCGAGTTTTGCACCTCTGCAATAGAGTCTATGCTCATTGAAGCATCTGATATCTCCACCCCAATAATTGGCCACTCCCAGGAAAAACACAAGTCAAACAACCTACTAATTTGAACTTCTTGTAATAGATAAAAGACGACTCAGGCGAGAATGCTGAATTTCTCGATCACTGGCAGCAAAATATCGCCTAAAGACAGCTTCGCGAACTCTAGCAGAAGCGCTTAGACAAGAAGAAGCAATAGCACAGCGGTAATAACTCGAGAAGCTTACCCCCACCAGCACCAAATACCCGCTGTGAAAAGCTCACCCAACCATAACTGCTCCAACCGAGATAATTTCACCTATACGATGCCCAACTGCCAAGTGGGCCCGTTCTCATCTAAAAAACGGTCTTTCTGCCAAACCCGTCAACAACCTCATTCCAGCTTGCCTCTCTAAGCACCCCTGTGGATACCGAGCCACCGAAATTCCAAGCTGAGGAAATTTCAACAATTATTAGAAACTATCTTAAACCAAGAAAGTCGCCCGGTCATGATAAAATAACTCCGAAAATGATCCGAGAACTCCCGATCTGTGCAGTGCAACACATCTGCAGACTCTTCAACGCGATACTAAAAACTGGTCACTTTCCCATAAGTTGAAAAAAATCAGTAATCATAATGATCCCTAGACCCGGAAAGGACAAAACACAACCATCATCGTACAGACCCATCAGCTTGTTGCCAAAAAACACAACCATCATCGTACAGACGCATCATCTTATTGCCAAGTCTGTCAAAACTATTTGAAAAGGTCCTACGACTCTGTATAAACATAATCCTGGTAAACCAAAATATAATTCCACATCATTAGTTTGGCTTCCGTGAAAAGCATAGCACAACTGAGCAAGTCAAGTCTCCTTTACAACTCGGTGTTAAAACCCATCTGGACGTACAGCTCTGCTCTGTGGGGAAACGCAAGCAAGAGCAACATCGAAACCATACAATAGGCTCAATCCAAGGTTCTCAGGACTATCACAGGAGCACCTGGGTATATCAGAAACGCAAACGTACAGAAAGACCTACATATTCCTAGTGTACTAACAACAGCTAAAGTACACCGCTAAACTGCAGGCACATCCAAATACCCTTGCCAAATTATTAACCCGAGCAAACGATAGAACTCGTCGCCAACGAAACGACCTTCCAGCCCTCTAGCAAATAATCAGGGCCATAGATTAATGAAGCATCCTTCTGATGCTAGGTTACGTATTAGATTAAGATAAAACTATTAAATTGTTGTTAGTCTTATATGCTATATAAGAGATCCAACAAATAAATAAACGCAAAAAGAAAAAAAAAATTTAAAAAGAGGGAAATAAATACTCTAGATTTTTATAACGTATGGTAAATAATATAAATACGTGTAAATAAAAGATTTATATATACAACAATTGAACTTCAACAGCAGCACAACAAAGGCCTACGTCGATGCTGACGTTTCCTTCCATACTTATTTTTTACATATGTATGTATATACACGAGACCAAAAGTTTGTAGAGCTGAAACGGACAGAGTGCGAAAACCTGCCCACGCTTCTCGCTGGTCCGCTTCACATGTACAAGCAGCATTCGCATAGCAATTGGCCAACGAGTGGAAAATATCAAAGAAGAAAAAAAGGAAGAAAAGAACCGAGATATGAAGAAACAAGTTAAAAAATAGACAAGTAATAAACAGCGAGATTAGCCACTTGCCTTGACATCTGCACAGTGGTTCGAAACATAATACTGCGTTTTGAAACCGACTTATTTATTTTTGTGAGTGTACAAATGAATCATTTAAACTTTTATTGAATTATTGTTTTTTTGTAAAGTCAAGTAAAATAATATTTTGCTTTGATTTGTAAATTATATGAAGAAAAAATAAATGTTAAATAGAATTAAAATTTTTACCGAGTTAGAATATATTATTATGAATTGAATTTTTTAAGTTTTGGGTTTTTCCACAAATACAAGCTAACTTTCTTAAATCATAGTAGGGTGGACACAGAAGCGTGATTACATTACCAGCTGGTAATCATATTTGGTGATTCTAACTCTTCTAAATCTTTACCTATTTATAGTCGACAGATTCAATTTATATTTCTTTTTTTTTTTTTTGCATCTAGTGGTCTGCCATTACAGAAAGTCAACGAACCCCCCAGCCGCCTGATTGCTAGACGAAATGAATTGACCGACCGGATATAATGGTAGAAATCCAGTCACTGACTACACCCTTTTTATTGGTGTGTCTTTTCGTTGTGTGTAAAGTTGTCCGCTGTTATCACGGCGACCGTGATAGATCTTGCAATAGTAAAGAGAAACAAAGGGTCAGAAGCATGTGTAGAAGTTGATCGCAAAGCGGAGTAGTACATTTAATTGTTAGATATCTAATTTAGAAACTTTGAGTGAATCGGATCTTGAAGAATGTAATTGAGTAGTATCTGTATTTGAATATCAGAAGCTTAGCTAATTTGGCTAACATACATACTCAGTCACAGTCTTCAAACAAATATAAATGTTCTTGTACGTTACAGTCTTTCTGTACGTGCAGCAAGGTGTTCCCGTGATTGTTCTGAGAACCTTAGATTGCGCTCTTTGTATGGTTTCGATATTGCTCTTGCTTGCGCTTTCCTACAGTCCAGAGCCGTACTTCCAAGTACGAAGCCGAAGCAAAGGATTAAAACTCACTTTCTGGATGCAATGGTCACAGGAGTATCTTCAAAACTACACAACTCCGCCAAGTGGAAAAGGCTTCACAATAATGTTAAAGAAGGCATGATGGTGATCCTCAAAGAAGACAATGTAACGATTCTTCAACGGCCGTTGCAAAGTTATACCCTGGTCCTGATGGTTATATTCGAGTGGTCGAAGTAAAAAAGGCATCTGGAATTTTTAAACGAGCTTTTCATAAATTAGCTCCACTACTAAAAACATTAGATTCAGGCGAAAAGCATCAACTGGATGACGACAACGATAATTCTCAAGGAGACGGTATAAAGGACATAACAACAAGGCAAAGCCCAAAAAGACGAATCTTAGCATCGCTACCTCTAACGTTGC
The DNA here is from genome assembly GCA_035045865.1 of Drosophila austrosaltans. Lineage (NCBI taxonomy): Eukaryota > Metazoa > Arthropoda > Insecta > Diptera > Drosophilidae > Drosophila > Drosophila austrosaltans. The sequence goes on from JAWNOQ010000003.1 coordinate 11,332,730, forward strand.
TAATGATGTTGCTATTGCTACCAAATCTGGCATTTACTATGAAAAAATTGAAACGTCAAGATTTGTTGTAGGTGATTGGACAATCATTGCATATTGTGATTTGGATCCTTATTGGGAGGATATGAAAAAAAGCATTTCCAACATGTGGAAGAGAAACTAAAAATGGAATGGACGAAATCGTAGGCACCATTCGTCAGGAGTCCTTATGGAGTACTATACTCGGAATATGCAAAAAAAATGTGCAATACTATTGAAAAGGTAAAAACGAATGAGGAATATTTGATGACACTATTAAAGAATCAAAAATCAAAAAAACTGAAAAAACACGTAATACTCAAAGTGACGCTAACTCTCTCTAACTCTCTTTCTCTGAGTTGTGATTGTACAACTCAGAGAAAGAAAGTTAGAGATTTAGAGTTAGTTCCTTTACCACCAATTAGCAATAAAGGCATTGTGACGATAGATATTCAACTTTCCGTGATAGCGGTTAACAAGCACATTGATTAGGTCCTTGAATTCACAGCAACTGAGTTATAACAATGCCACTTTTGTTTCGACCAACTATAATCTTAACTTTCAGCTGCGAGCTGTGAATTGCTGTGAATTCAGCCCTTTTCTCTAAGGTCGATCAGCTTTCTGCAATTTTTGACATTGAATTTGTTAGTGTCAAAATTTTCAAATTTATCATCATCAATCAATTTCACGATTGGTCTGATACGCACCAATGCGCTTCAAGCTAATTTTTGCCGCTGGATAGATCTACGATTATGCCTTTTTACCAAGAGCTATTAGGATTGGTTTCGTCGATCACCACTACGACGTCGCCTTCCTGCAGGGTATAGGCTGGGTAATCACCTCTCCAAAAAGGACATGTACCCATAGCTTGCGAAATCGTTCTCCTTTTTATACTGCGATATGGAAGCGCTTACCAAATAATGCTCCAGCGTTATTATCTTTTTTTTTTTTACTTATTGCGTCTTTTGTACCGCTTGGAAAATAATTCAGTGTGGCACTTAGGTTAGAAATCAGATGGTTTTCTAATCTGGCTAACGCATGTACCGACGTTTTACGTCGTTTAGCACGGATTTTACAGATCATATCATTTTTTCCTAGCCAGTGCCCATATGTGGCGCTCCAGACGGGGAAATGACCATAGAAACTCTGGGTACCCTTTTTCCAGTTCCACTGTGGTCGTTCAATCTCCTCTACTTGCAGCCTGTTAGCTCACTCATAGCTTGTGGTTGCCTCATCTAGCGACTGCAGTTGAGTGTTTCGAATTCCAACATAAATTCGTCCGTTGATAGAGAGTTTTTCCCTCCTTCTTTCTACTTTGACTTTTATGAGCCGAAAGTAGCCGACTCCAGTGATAGTGAATGGTGGCTTGTTTATTCCCTTCCTTTAAAGCCTTCCGCACGTACATTTTAACTTCGTAACGCTACTTTTGTCCCTGGACTCTCAAAATGCCGGCAAGTATTGTGTATTAAGTACATTGGTACGGGGCATTTTGAGTATGCTGCTGCTCTTTGGGACCCTCTATCCTTACTGCAGATATGAGAGTTCCTCGGCATAGCTTTCGGCTTGTACTGTATATTATGTTGTAAGCATCATTTGAATTCTTTGAGTGTATTAATACTTGCGCTGCTTCTAAAATTTGGCTAGTATTAATCCCAATATAGCTGCCATTACCTCCATACGGGAAATCGGTATTTGCTTCAGTGGTGCAACTCTCGATTTGGAGGATACTTACGAGCAGCATACTTCTGCTTAAAGTTTTGCCCTTATAACTGCGACTGTAGCATACGCTTAATATACTCGCGTCTGTAAAGATATACGATTCAATATTATCGGATCTACTCACCATGTCCAAACGTTGAGAAATTCTTACATTTCCAATTTCTGGCTGTCTTCGTAGCCTAGATATCCATCGGGAGTGCTTTCTCTCAGGTATCGGTTCATCCTATCCTACTGATAATCTCCACACATCTCGCAGTATGATTTTTGCTTATGTAATGTAGAATACCATTAAGCCAAGGGGATCGAATATGAACATAGGATAGGAAGCATATTTTGTCGTCTTTCCGTCAAATACGGATTCCTCGGTGTAAAGGTGAATACATCATACTGGGGCCTCTGGTCTGTCGTGACCCTACAGTAGTCCAGTTTCCCATTGGTTCTGTTCAGAAATTAATTTAAAAGTTTTGTAAAAAATAAAAAATGCTTAAAGCGAATTATGTTGGTAGCAGCTGGTAGACCAACTAAGTCGCTTGAGAAGCCTCTCCTCACCAGTTTGCCTAAGCGCTGTGTGTTGCATTACTATTTGTTTCAGTTCCTGTCAAATTTGTCTATACAGCGACCAACCAAGCCTTGGGCTCCTTCTGTCTTATATCATCAGTCCATCGGCATGGGCATAGCTCCTCAGTAGGACCTTCTTGTCATAGTTGCACCGCTATATTTGTTTTCATCAGTGTGCAGGCTTTCATCAGTAAGCACGTACGTTTTTACCTCCCTCCCGGAACAGTACGATGTCACCGAAACATACCGAAAAAGCGTTTAATCGTTCTGCCCAGTATGCAGATTAGCCGTGCTCTCCTCCAGGCTTGACAAACTACCCCATCCGACCTATGTAGGAGAGAATGATGCTCCGTGGCACAGCCATTTAATAAGCAATGTATTACAAAATGCTTGCCGAAACGTCTCGAGCACAGTTTGCCTTCCTTAAAGAAAAACAATTTGTTTTTTACTGTAAGTGACAAAAATTGCTAATGTTTTTCTAATTTGTGAGCTCCTGCGTACATGCGACATGCGTCTGCCGGAACTGCTTAAGTGTCGTTGTGTACCATGAGCCAGGCTTTGGGAAAATTACTGCTCGCCTTCAACATCCTGCCACCGGTTCTGGCATCACTTTGCAGGCAATTATTGCTAGCCTTTAAGGCAGATTATCGAACGCTAAGATGTCTGTCTTGAGCACTGCTTCTCTATGACTAGCCCAATCCAGCCGTATGTCGTACGGCATATTTCTAGTAAACTGCTGCCACTTGCCTTTGCGTTGTGATTATGCAATCTAAGTTGCTTTGTATAGATTCCTTGAGCTGATGAGAGCACATTATTAGGGAATCCGATATTTATCGCAGCTCATATACTCATTTAGGTTTAAGTTTCCACGACAGCTGTGCTTCTCCTCTAATAGTTTACTGCAGTATATTTCCTGGCTGTATAGTGTGAAATTCTTTGATTGGTCCATATGGCGCCTGTTGGATCAACGTACTGGGGATGATACGAACTCCTTCCGTTTAAGACACGCTAGATTGTATCCACAGTGATCACATCTGCATACCACTAGCTCGACTCAGCCAAACAGCATTTACACCATTTTCAGGTCTCATAGCAGCTTGATTACTTTGAGGTATCTTAATCGATGCAATTCAGAAGCTAAATATTAGCTACAGAATCAGCGTTTCTTAAAATGTCTTCACGTTTTAATTGCAAATTAAAATTCAGTTTTCAAATATTCAGGTTATGAAAAGTTCAGTAAAGTTATTTATTTATTTATTTAACGTCAACTAAACAAAGTGCAATTGACCTAAACTAATTAAACTAATATAATTAAAAAGAAAGGAATAAACTAAAACATAAAGAAGCAGAAGGCGAAAAAAAGGTAGAAATAAGGAAAGTTAGGAGGCAGGAACAGTTCGAAGGAAGGCAAGGATTAATAAACGTAAAGAAGAAGGAGATCCGTGAGGAGAAATAAAAAGGGAAAACTCATTGTAGTCACTACACACCACTCGAAGAGGGTCATGTAGGTTATAATTAGAGACGCATGTTCTTAAATTTAAAGGAACAAAATTGCGTGTTGGACGACACGGAAGGGCAAAATCTAATTTCCCCAATAAAAAGGGAGAGTCTATTTCCCCAGTTAGCAATTTATGAAGAAATACAATTCCGCTGACGAGTCTTCGATTTGATAAAGAGGGCAGATTCAGGAGAAGAAGCCTACTCTGGTAACGAGGGAGGGGCCTAGTTGGCTCCCAGTTTAGACCCCGTAGGGCGAACAATAAAAATTGTTTTTGGACTGATTCAATTCGTTGTTGGTGAATAGAATATTGAGGACTCCAAACTGGTGAGCAATATTCAAGCACTGGACGTACCAGGGATGTATATAAGATCTTAGTAATATAAGGATCACTGAACTCCTTGGACCAACGCTTTATAAAGCCTAGCAAAGATGTTGCTTTGTTAGCCACAGATGAAATGTGAAGCAGGAAGTTTAGTTTGGGATCAAAAATAATACCCAAATCTTCAACAGAAAAAACTCTATTTAGGATAGCGCTATTCATGTAGTAAGTAGCAAGAAACGGCGAACGACGACAAAATGTCATAGATGAGCATTTCAGTGTGTTGAGATGGAGGTGATTAATCATGCACCATTCACTAAGCTTATTAATATCAGCTTGTAAAATGGAATGAAGAGCTGGATCTTTAAATGATACGCAAAGCTTAACATCATCTGCAAACATAAATACATGGGAGTTATTTAAAACGTTAGGTAAATCGTTAATAAACAGAGTAAAGAGTAGTGGGCCCAGATGACTTCCTTGGGGAACACCAGATATGACATTAACATTTTTGGAAAGCGCAGATCTAAACAAAACTCTTTGAGTTCTATTGGTGAGGTAAGACTTTAACCAGGATAAAAGATTAGGAGAAAATCCTAGCAAATCAAGTTTCTTTAACAGAAGTTTGTGATCGACACTATCAAAGGCTTTGCTAAAATCAGTATAGATGACATCCGTTTGTGATTTATTAAGAAAGCCATCATGAACCAATGTACTGAATTCGAGAAGATTTGTAAGTGATAAACGTCCCTTCATAAATCCATGCTGATGGGGAGAAATTATAGATTTGCATTGGTGTTTAAGATTAATCGAAATCAACTCTTCAAAAAGTTTAGGAATAACCGAGAGTTTGGCTATACCTCTATAGTTTGTTACGTCAGATTTGTTCCCCTTTTTAAATAGGGGGATTATAAATGAATTACTCCAAAAAGAGGGAAAGTGTCCAGTTTCTATGGAGAGGGTAAAAAGCCTTAACAGAGGTTCACTTAACGAAAGGGAGCATGTCTTTAGAATACAACTGGGGACGTTGTCTGGACCAGGCAAAAATGACGACTTCAAAGAGGCTAAACAAATTACGAGAGATTCTTCAGAAATATTAGGTTGGGTTGGTGCATATAGTACGGGTAAGATCCGGTGGAAGGTAGCGAATTAGAGTAAGTCAATTGGAAAAAATTAGCAAAAAGATCAGCTATATTAAAGTCAGAGTCCGCTGTTTCCGCATTAAAAAAGTATGACGAACGAGATGCGTTTGAACGCCGTTTAGAATTTACAAATTTATAAAATTGCTTCGGATTATGGAAAAAATCGGCTTTACAACGCGATAAGTAAACATTGTAACATTGTTTGTTCAATAAAAGAAACTTAGATTTTGCTGAGTTGTATCTAATATAATCGATATGTGATTGGGTTTTTTTGAAGCGCTTAAGGTACCTTGATTTAACATTTTTTAAATTTGAGAGGGTACGTGTGAACCAAGGAGGCTTTGTTGAATTGTATTCACATACAGTGTTTGGCACACAAACATCAAAAGCAGCATAAAGAGTTGAATAAAAACGTTCAACAGCAGTATCCAAATCGACACCATTAAATATATTATACCAGTCTGTCCGTCAGTTTTGCGAAAACATTTCCGCCAACGAGGTTGAGAAGAGGGGATAATATTAGATGAAGAATTAAGAGCAAGATTAATTTCCAGTGTAGGGTGAAGCGATAAAGGGAAGCGATAAAGGAGGACATCGTTCAATATTAATTGATGAAGAGTCACTGACGAAAACCAAGTCAAGAAGTCTGCTAGATGAGTTGGTTATCGAGTTAATTTGAAACAAGGGAAGATCAAACAGCTCACCTAAAAAATCGTTATGTGCTGAAGGGATAAGATATGGAACCTCCAATTGGTTTTGCCACATCACATGATGTAAATTAAAGTCACCTAAGATGATTAAATGATCACGATCACGGAGAGAAGAGAAAATATTTTTGAAGATAACTGCATGGTGATTGTAAATAGAAATGTCAGACGTTGGAGGAATATAGCAGCAAATAATAAAGATATTAGTGTTTGGGCAAGTAATTTTAATACAAATTGTTTCGATATTGTATGGGACGTCAATGCTCACCATCTCACTGGAAATGTTAGATTTGATGGCAACCAGAACGCCTCCACCTCGACGCGCAGGTCTATCATTTCTATAAACCACATATTCACTTGAAAAAGACTCAGAGCTTAAGACATTTGGTTTGAGCCAAGTCTCAGAAAACGCAATGACATGGGAGGTAAAAGAGATACTGTTTAGATAAAGAGATGTTAATTTGCTAAGCAGTCCTCTCACATTTTGATAAGATATATTGATTTCAGGAGTTAGGAAATTTAGTTTTTTGATGGTTTTGAAGTAGGTAGAGAGGCAACAGATCTAGTAGGCCGATTGTTAGATACTGTGAACTCATGAACAACAGTATGCTCAGGCCAAAACGTTGAGGCTACAATAGAATTGAATAGAGAGTTAGTTACGGAAATCTTAAAAGAAGAAATATCTCTAGCTTTACTAAACTTAAATTTTCTAACTAAAATATCCGAGGCAGGAAAAGCTTTATGGATGAAAGCAATAAGATCATCTTCAGCAGTGTTGGCATGCAGGCGGGACACAAAAATATGCTTCTTCGGCGCAATTGCTGTAATAGAGCAAGTAGAAGCAGCGACGGTAGTTGAATAAGTAGCAACAGAAGCCGTAGACGTTGCCGCAGTGCTAGTGCCCAAGGTTTTGATTGGGGTAACGGCTGGAACTATAGAATTAGAAGGAGCAGATGTGCTAGCAATTTCGATGGCCTCAGCGGCACCATTTGGAGCAGTTACAACAATGATATTATCAGCTGATGCCACAGAAGTTAGAGCATCATTCCCGTCAGCAATTATTTCGGCAGCATCGCTCTCCGTAAAGTTGGTGTGACGATTTACATCCGAAGGCATATCGACAATAAGAGGCGTCGCAAAAATTGGAGTAGTGGTTTTCATATTAGGAGTAAGAGGCATTGCAGAAATATCCACAGAGAGGTTGTTTGATTTTTTCTCTTAGGGGACTCGCTCAAGACTTTCAATGAGATGAAATTTGACTCAGGATCATTGAACTTCTTCACGAAAGAGCTTAAGTCAGCATGAAGACTCTTAAAACCATCACGCGTTTGTCGCATAAATGTTCTCATCTCAAGCTCCACAGTGCGACAACTGTCACATGTCCAGTTAAGTCCGATCCTTTTTCTAATTGTATCTCGGACACGCCCAGTGAGACCGGCACATTTAATATGTGCATAGTTATCACAGAGCCAGCATGAGACATAGAGATCGTCGGCTATGAGTTGTCTCCTGTCACACGTTGAGATGCAGCAAGCCAGCATAGTTACAGGCAATCTCACTTAGGTAGTATGCACTGTAGCCGAATAGAAGGGCAAAGCAGATGATAGAAATGTTTTAGCTTCAGCAGTAATCAAGCGGGAGAGCCACCGTATATAACTGCACTTGTTAATTTGGGTAGTGAGATGCTCAACTTGTTACAGGGCGAAGAGTGCGACAATTAACACTCTTACTTAAGAGAGAAGCACAAAAAGCGAGCAGCTGTAGACACACAGGAAAAGTCCAAAAAAAATAATTGAACAATTTAAACTTTATGATGGCAAGTTTATATTATAACTTCACTAAAAAGTTTAATAATATTGTTTGAACTCCGAAATATTTTGAGTATAATTAGGCTCAAAAATTTAAATTCTAAGCGGTCTTAGAGCACAATAATTATCGAATTTAAGCGGAGCGGCAAAAAACACGTCTTGCTTCAGTGAAGTTTTCTCCAGTATATTTTTTATACAAGAATAAGCACAGTACATGTTCTTTTTTAGCTTACATCTCAAGTGACTTAATGGTTTATAAGTAAAGATAAATATTAAAAAACTACATTTTTATTAACTGGAGAAGTAAGAATTTTTTACAATTTCTTAAGTAAATTGTTTATAATTTCTTTTAGCTAGTGGTTCATGGAAATAAAGAAATTTCTATGGGAACCCAATCTTTTATCAATAACTGTTGGTAAACTTTTATTTTACCAAAACTGCGCAAAATGATTTTTTTTTCTTGTAAGGCGATTGATTTATGCTTTTCGAAAAAAATCTACCATTAAATTTTATGTGGCTCACTTGGGAAATTTTCACACTAGTAGTAAGTTTTAGAATCGCCTTTAGTTTTTATTTATTTTGTAATCCTATGTATATTTTTATGATTTAATGTACAGATGGGTTGGTTTATTTTAAAATTAATTAATTAATCGTTTACTACGCCATCGAAAGCGATAGTTATCGATAGCCAGATCGTCACATATTTAGCGGGGAATTTAAATACTACCCGGGTTTTACATTCGGCGTAACCTGACTTCTGATCGACCTTAATCATGCACACACTTATAACTCATAAACATTACGAATAGCAACAAAATCATTGACTTTAAATCTCAAAGGTGCCCTATGTCTCAGGGCATACCGCTTTTCATAACGGTTTTGTGAGGACTGAATGTTATTACAAGCTTCTTGCCTAACTGGTTCAAGATCACAAGTTCCGTTTGAGCTAAATTTTTTTATCTAGATATTCAGTCAGTTCATCTACAATGGGACCACGCTGATCGCAACTAAACAATAACATGGATGGGGTCTTACCGGTCCTACACTGCACTGAATTTTAATGCCAAGCTCTACGCGGGTAATCAACTTTTACCAATCGGCCTAATTTGATGGTTCTGACAATTTTCCTAACAATTGCATTAATACACGATTAACCTATCAATTAGGCTAAGAGGCGGCATAGGCTACTTTGATGTGATCAATATTTCTATCCTCAAGAAAATCGGCACACTGAAATGACGCAAAACACGTACGTCTACCGGATATAATTCTTTTGGGACTGCTGTAGTACTCAAAGTACTTCTCCAAAGCTGCATTCACTTCTTTAGTGCTAGTAAAATTTGCAGGATACAACTAAACAAACTTTGTAAAGGTGGCAATGACAACTAACAGGTGTTTTCTCTGCGAATTTATACTCGGCAACAGACCTAGGTGATCTACATGGATAGTAACAAACGGGATCGGGCTTTTTGGAATACTATGCAAGGTTCTATTATGAATAGTTCTCGAGACGGAATGTAAAATACACGGCAAGCAATCTTTTATAAACGACTCAACTTTACTCTTCAATAGGGAAAACCAATACTTTTCCTTCAAATGATTCACACACTTTTCGCCAGCTAGGTGACCTAATTTCTCATGGGATCTCCTAATTAATTCCCGCTGCATTCAGGTCGGGGTGTACAAACATAATCTACCAGTCGCATTTCTTTTATAAACAACACCATCAACTAATTTGAAACTATCGACACGGCTTTTCTCAAGATTGTCTCGCAGTTCACATATATCAGGATCTCTAATCTGTTCGGTCTAAAGCAATAAATCAACATCATGCGGAGTTGCGATAATTTCTCCAACTATGCTTACCAAATCGTTCAAATCGTCAATATCAAACGGTTATCTGTAAAGTCACAATGCTCGGCTCGGTCAACCGAGACTCTCTCACTGCCCACACGATATATTTTTCACACCAACAACACACGGTTTCCTGAAACCTCTATCAAGTGATTCTAATACAAGGGCTCGAACTAACATTGTCTATACGTACACACGGTTCACAAGGTTCGCACGGCTCGCAAGGTTCACAAGGTCCGCAACGGTTCGCAAGATTTACACGTTTTGCAAGGTTCATACGATTCACGATGTTCACACGGTTCGCAAGGTTCACACGGGTCGCAAAGTTCTGACGGTTCACACGGTTCGCAAGGTTTACACGTTTTGCAAGGTTCACACGGTTCGCAAGGTTCACAGGTTCGAGTGGTTCGCAAATTTCACATTTACTATCTTGTACCTAATGGGCACACGGACTAATATTTTTCTTCGATTGGATACACGGTTCTCTATTAGTTTTATCTACTTTAACTTGGTTCTGATGTTCACTGCTCAATTAATTGTTTTCTAACAAGTCACACGGGTCATAAGTATCTTCTGCTATTTCTTTAAATAATTCTGTTTGTCGACTTAACGTCTGTGAACTACTGAATAATTAAAATTCTCCATTTCTAACGACCAACGCGCAATACGAAGGTTTATCGATTTCTTACTTAAAATCTAAACTAACGAATCACAATCGGTAACTATTAAAAAATGGTTATGCTTAAGATATACACGAAGTCGACGTAGTTCGTAAATTATAGTTAAGATTAAATATCAAAGAAGCTAACTTCGGCTTTGCTGAAGTTTGTATACCCTTGCAGCTTCACTGTTTTATTATTTAATTTAAAAACAAAAATTTTAAAATAATTGGTATAATAATTGGTTTAACAAAATCAAAAAAAAATAAAGAAGAAGAAAAAGACATCTAAAAATGTTCACTTCTTCACCGAGAATCAAACCACCAAACATCGAGCGACATCGTGCGACCGATCACTACATACTACGCCACCGTGCCTACTTAACCTACTCATGCTAGTTCGACATATATAGCAAACGCATGGCATCTCGCTCTTTTAATTTCGTTCTGTGTAAGAACACAACACAAATATTTCTGTCTCTCTCGCACACCGCGTGGTGAAGAATTTTTGCATATGTATGTGTGTGCGTGAGCATTAAAATAAATTTAATTTCATTAAAATTTGATTATTGATTTGTAAGCTTAATAATTATCCGATCTTGTTCAAACTTGGTGTAGGGTGTATGGGTAAAAATTGAATTTAAATGCAACAACAAAAAAACAAAAATTTTATACATTTCTTATTTGGTGTCGCGCGGATTCGATCGCGGGTCCTTTGTGTTTGTACAGAAGATGTCTTGGAAATGTTTTGTTGCTGGAGAAAATTGATTATATTGACGATATCTTTTATTGATTTGTAGTCGTAATAATTTTCCGATTTGAGTCAAACTTGGTGGGTAGTGTTTTGGTACAAATTAGATTTATATTCCAAAAGAAAAATTTTTTTTTCAATTTGAACCCTGTTCCGGTATTGGATATATCATATAGTAATCCGATCCGACCGATTTGCTTACTTTGTCTACCTGTCTTGTCTTGTCTTGTCTTGTCTACCTTTAAGAAAGCTAACTACCAAATTTCAACTACGTAGCTTAAAATTTAAGTTCGAAAAGCTGCGAACAAACAAACAGACGGACAGACGGACATGTCTCAATCGACTCGGCTGTTGATGCTGATCAAGAATATATATACTTTATGGGGTCGGAAACGATATTTCTATGCGTTACAAACATCTGACCAATTTTATAATACCCTCTGCAAGGGTATAAAAATGCATCTCTCGGAATTTTACCCATTGGAAAAGGGCCACCTAGTTTCAGTAATTCAGTTAATGGTTTTGCTATACGGGAAAAGATCGGAACGAATTAACGAAAATATGAGAAAAGACCTAAGCAGGAGTGTAATGATTTACTATTAAGGGGTTCTGGATACTCTTGAATTGCTTGAAATGTGTATTATTTGGTAAAATTTCCTGATCACTAACATTATATCCCAAATAATCGATGTGCTTTTGGAAAAAGTTACTTTTCTTTAAATTAACTTTAAGGTTATACTGTATCTAACGATCTAATAACTTTGCTAACAATGTAAGTCGCCAGAATAATGTCGTCCATATATACTACAAGTTCACGATTTCTAACCATATCACTTAGTACACTCGATAGAAATCTGTGGAACACCGCAGGGACGTTCCTAAGACCAAAAGGCATCCTCAAATATTAAAACTGTCCATCTTAATAGACTCTTCATCCATACCTACATGGTAAAATCCACTTTTTAGATCTATCACGGAAAACACTCTCTTTCCTTCCAAATATTCTAAGCAATCTTCAATCAAGGGCAACGGGTAATTATCCCTAATAGTTTTCTTATTAAGACCTCTACAATCGATACACATTCTAATTTTCCCGTCCTTTTTTCTCACCAAGACAATTGTTGAAACCTACTGGGCCTACTTATGTTGTTCGCTAATAACTCGGTAACAGTTTCAGTTACAATGCTTCTCTCGTAGTACGATAATCTTCTAGGACTGCTATTAAATGGTGCCATATCGGGCAACCGTATACTCACCGTTGCTTCCGGGAAACCGTAGTTAACTAACGATCAATATAATGATCGTTGATTATCTTGCGGTACTCCCGTATCGAACCAAGACCAAAATCGCTACCTATGTTAATACTATGGATACATCTGAAAGCGCCGTACATGTAGTTTGTAATTCCATCGGCCACTCTCGAAACGGTGATGCAATCGTGTTTACATCAAGTTTACTAAAATTACTATGCGGATCAGTAATAATGTCATTAAGGGTCTTATACATAGGGAGCTTATTAAGCAGGGATGCACAGAAAGACTTATAAGATAAAGCCACAATGCCATTACTATTAATATTTTGTTCACTTTTTTCAGTACAAGTTTAAGGCCTAATATTCTAATAGAATCTAATTCCATCGGGAATAACAAAAAAATTCAATTTCATAATAGTGTTTAAAAAAAAGAACTAAACATTTCACTTTTCCATACGTCAATATTGGATTTCCGCTAAGCCCTTTAAGCGAACTTTTACTTATTTTTGACAATTCGACAAATGAGGTATTAAAGCTCTGCCAGCAAAAAAAAACTCCGGTGTCTAAAAATGCAAAAATATCCTTAATATCGGTGCATCCGTCTCTACAAGGTATTCTTAAACTTACTAATTAAATAAACGACTTAACATCAATAGCCTCGGGTTCCTTACAGGTGCTGTCTGAACACGCTTTGGATGCTGGTTACTTAGATGACCCATCTGGCGACAATTGTAGCATCTCGCTTCCTTCAAAGTAGGCAAAGTAACAGGTTCACGATCGGATAACTGACGTGCGCGAGTAGCCAATGGTTTCGGAATCAACTGCACCGACTGGAAGCGCATCATTTTCTTCCTTATTTCATCCAAAGAAGTACAGTAATACTTAAGTAGAGCAGCAACACCGGTACGGTCTTTGATACCATCGCAATGTATTTGATCAAGTCGCTGTCTTTAAATTCATCCATCTAGGCCATGTTTCTAACTAAAAAGTACCCTTAGGCGATCGGGCGTTTCCGCATTCGACTTGCTATCTCGAAATTAGATATTTGCGTGCCAAATACCTTCACCAGGGTGTCCTTCAGCTCTATCCAAGTGGTTGTCCTCTCATAGATCATGGAGGCTTTGGCTGATCCCTGCATTAGCCAGTTACCCAATGACGAACATTGGGCTTCATTTAATCGATATACGCTAGCCGCCTTTTCCAGCTCTCGAATCCAAACGTGAATAGATAAAGCATCTTTCCCCCCGAAAATGTACATCCGGTGGCCTCTACATCTTTCAGACCCAAACGGTGTCTCTGGTTCGGTACATTTAAGTTTTCTTCCAACTCAGCAACACGAGTCTTCAGCTCAGCCAGGTTTTTACGGGCGGTATACAAAGCAATATGACTCATGACTGAAGCCAACTTATCCACTTCGCTTGGTCCAGGGTTTTCATAGTCAACAAAAAGATGCTGCTCCTCAAAAATTTTCACCTGCTCTGTGGGACGCTCCGGCACAGCAACATCAACAAGCTGTCTGACAAGCTCATTAGCAGAAGCAGTAGTTACGAGCATCTGGCCTTCGGGTACTTCTATAGCTCCAGGCGATTCTTCGCGATTTTCATTACTGCTTTTGCCAATAAACGCAATTGGTAAATAGACGCTTTCTTGTCAATCGGCGCTTGCTCAGCGGCAGGCAACTCAAACAAACTTCTTTTGGGGTAAACCCCACACCTGATTTGCAATCCTATATATTTTTATTATGATTTTATGTACAGATGGGTTTTATTATACCCTTGCAGAGAGTATTATAAAATTGGTCAGATACGTTTCCGACCCCATAATGTATATGTATTCTTGATCAGCATCAATAGCCGAGTCGATTAAGACATGTCCGTCTGTCCGTCTGTCTGTTTCTATAAAGTTTTAGACCATAAATTTTTAAGCTACATAGTTGAAACATGAAAAGTTAAGTTCCTTAATTGATTGTGTATGCAAAGTTTAAAAATTATTCGGATCGGATAATTATCACCGGAGTTATTAACTAAAACGTGGAGGTACCTCGAGTAAAATAAGCAATTTTCTTTGGCAGCAAAGAAACAAAAAAAATTCCAAGAAATCAGCCGTACAAACACGATGACCTAGTTCGATTCCCATCGCTGCATTAAAGAAATTTAAGAAAATATTGTTTTTTCTTTGTTGCGTTTTATTTTATTTGTTTTAATTTAACTGTACCCATATACACCAAGTTTGAACTAGATGGGATAATTATAAATCAAGAATTAAATTTTTAAAACAATCAATTTATTTAATGTCAATGCTTATTGAAAGATTCATATATATTAGCATTGTGTTCTTACAGGGAACGAAATTGAAAGAGCGAGATGCCCTGCGCTTGCTATGTATGTTATAATAGCGGAGTTAAGTCAGTTAGGTTGGTGGCGTAGTGGGTAGAGATCAGCCGCGTTAACGTCCCAAGAAGGGGTTCTATTTGTGGGCGTGAAAAGCCCGCTGTCTACCATGGTAAAATTTTTGTTTTTTAGCTTTTAATTATTATTCGACATAAGTTCCTACTACTCTCCCATCAAAATTTTTTCTCACGCTCTAACCTTCAACAAATATTGTCGCGGTCTGAAGAAAAAACCTATTCATAATTTCTATGCACACACCTACACATTCATTTTAATGTCAAGATGTGGTAACGCACAAGTGTAATTTCATAAAGTCGATCGAAATTCGCCTGGAAAAAGTTTTTGCATTAGGCAAACAGAAAATTTAGCAACGAATTTTAAGTATCATTCCTATCGCATATCCTCTTTATCTTCGTTTCATTGTTCATGGTTCAACTCTTAACTAGAGTTCTGGTAAAAAACTATGATGCCATCTCTTTTACTCTTAAGGTCTTAGAAAATGAAGGCGAAATCCCAAGTTTCATAAATATACATATGTATGTATGTATATATTTCTGTTCGATTGCGAAATCTTGCATACATATAAATTAGAGACATGAGTGTAACGTAGCCCTTGTTGTTTTTGTGTAGAAAACTAAACTTGTGGGAGTAAGCTTGCTCTGTGTGAAGCAAGTGGATGACTCTGGCTCATTTCTACATAAGAATTAGTTCCTATGACTTTATTCACATATATAAATGAATGTACATACATATGTAGATATGTATCTGGATACATACATAGATGCATATACTTACATACATATATGGGTGTATGTAGTAAAGAGAGCGGGACAAGATTTCGCAACGGGACAAAAATATGTTTATGAAACTTGGGATTACGTCTAAATGTTCTGTTCTCCTGAGACAGAATCACTTGTGGCAAGTGATTTAGAGTACATGTATGCATGTCCAACTCGCAAAATCACATGTGGAAGGTCGTAAATCAATATTTCGGGAAAAGAACGTATTTAGAGCGTGAGAGAAAAAATCTTTTCGATGAAGAGGCGTAAGGGAGGAGGGACATGAGAACTAATGGAATACATATGTGTGTATATTTCGCAGGTTTCTAATGCGATCATCTTAAGCCTTAAGAGTAAAAGAAATGGCATTATGATGCCAAAAGGCTAGGCAATAGTTGGACCATGAGGAATGAAACGAAGACAAAAGATAATATGCAATAAGAATGGTATTGAAACTTCTTGCTAAATTTTCTGTTTGCCTAATGCAAAAACTTGTTCCAGGCGAATTTTGATCGACTTGACATTCAAATGCATGTGTAGGTGTGTGTATAGAAATTGTCCATGGGTTTTTTCTTAAAACCGCGCTTATTTTTTTTAAGGTTAGAGCGTGGGAAAAATTGTTCACGGGAGAGGCGTGAGAATTTACGCAATACTTCGTGAAATGGCACTTGTTCTGCATATTTCCATTAATAAATAGAGAATATATTTAGACAAAAGGCTTTCTTTTTGTCAGTTTTTTAGGGCTAATGGAAATAAGATGAAACAAGTGATTATGTAATTTTTGCCGTAATCTGTATAAAAAGCGTGCCAATATTTTTTCAAGGTTAGAGCGTGAGAAAAAATTTTGACGGGAGAGTAGTGAGAACTTATGCCATAGTTTTTGGAATTGGACCTGTATTGCGTATTTGCAAGTCAACAAAAAAACTAAAACTAACTAACTAAGAACGCTGTAATTTTGCATTTGCAGACAGGAGTTACTTTGGCTTTAATCTGTATTTACATATCTATGAAATCCTCTGTAAGCCTACACATTATTAATACATACATGCGTTTTGGATGAAAACGTCCGCCAAAGAGTGTGAGAAATATTTAACTTATAGATAGGGGGGGAAAGGGGGAAACCTTTTTTGGGAAAAAACCAAATGGGTATTGAATTTGCAGAGAGAGTTGTTTTCATTAAGGTGTAATTACTATACAAAAAGAATTAACATATATACAGGCGTGTATGTATATATAAATGCCTTTCTATTTCAGCTTAGAGAATAGTTAGTAAGTCATTCAAATTAGATATTAACTATCAAAAGTTTCTCTAAGAGAGCTCTTATTGACACATTGTAAGAGAGAAAGGGATGGCAATAGTTTCATAGTTGGAATAAAATGACAATCGAAACATAAAACTCAATAGCTTTTGTGGTTTTGCTATTTAAAAGTCGATTCGGTATTAATCGATTGTGAGAGAGACAGGGATAGCAATAGTTTCATAGTTGGAATAAAATGACAATCGAAACATGAAACTCGATAGCTTTCGTGGTTTTGCTATTTAAAAGTCGATTCGGTATTAATCGTCGATTCAGTGTTAATCGATCCCGACCGATGAAGGCTGCCAGATTCCCGCTCCCAAAATAAATCTTGTGTTTCTCGATTTTTGGCGCCGTTATTGAAAGTGCTGTGAAACTAGTAAGTGTTTAAGTAATAAGGGCGCATCCCAAATCACCACGACCGCGAGTGAAGTAGCTGTTGCCCTTTTGACGCTGCCAACACTGAAAAATTTTGTAAGTTTTTTTTCAAATTGTTAATTAATTGCTTGTTTTTTTAAAAACTAGTGTATTAAATTGTTCAAATACAAATTTTCAGCATAATTTAAATCTTCACACTTAGACATCATATTATCTTGTTGTCAGAAAAGCATAATGTCATTATAAAATTCACAACGTTTGGCCAATAATCGCTGAAATATTTTGGAAACTCGAGTACGAGAGCGCCGACAGGATGCATTGTCACATTCTACACGCCGAAGAAATGCCACGTATAGAAACAGAGAGCACCAAGATGATGCTGCTTCTCATACTATACGAAGAGAAAACGAAACTACTCGACAGCAAGAGCGTAACACTGCTGAACGTTCTGTTCGAAGACAGAATATGGAGTACAGGGAAACAGATCGCGAACGCGACGCATTATCCCACTCCATTCGTCGAGAAAATTTGGATGCGAGACAGCAGGAACAAGAGCGCAATGCTGCTGAACATTCTGAGCGGGAACGTGATGGGAATAATCGTCAAAATGACTCTAATGCAAGCCCGGAGAACTGCTGAAGAAATTCGACATATGAATGAAGCACGGGTTATCAATTATCGGCAATTTTCTCAAAATCGTGAAGCGGAGTCACAACAACAATTCCAACGTAATAGAGAAGCCAGAGCTGCAATGTCACTAGAAGAGACGCAGCAACATAGAGAGTTGCAAATGCAGCAGTGAATGAGTCTGGCACGCCAAACATATTTAAGACAAATAAAAAAAGCCCCAACGGAAATATGTACGAGCTGTGGAGGCACATTTTTTAAGCACAACACAAAGTACTTAAACATGAATAGAATTTCCCTAAAATATCCTCTGTTAGATATAACAAAGTCCTTTTATTTGTCTGAAGTTTCCGTCCACAAATGGCTCTTATTCATTTTGCTTAAAGTGTCACAAATCAATAAATAATCAAGGTAAAATTTGGTGAAAAATATGGTGAAATTCCCGAGTGCCCCAAAGACTTGCCTAGAAGAAAGACTAATATCACCGATAGTTCCATTCATGAGAATTATATCCCTGGGATATGAAAAGCAGTGCGCAGTAAGAGGAGCTGTGGTTAATGTTCGCATTTCCGTTTCCGACACGGTTACTGCGCTGCCTAGTTCATTTGATAACAGCTATGTGGTGCAAATACACCTAAAGCTGGAATATCGACACAGTTTCATGACGGACACTATAAGACCAGCTAAAGTGATAGAAGCGCTAAGATTCTTGTTAAGCACTGAGCTATATCAAAAGCATGGCATTTCAATATTAACGGATTGGCTCACGGCATTTGAAAATAATGCAAAAGTTCCATTTATTGCTTATCAAAAAGATCTATCAATCGTGGAACAACTTCTTCCTGAGCGAATGCAGATAGATCCCGATCCACAAGGCTACGAGGATGAAGACAATTTAAATCCCGGTGGTCAGGAAACCTTGTTGGAGAATGAGCCAATTGAAAATAATGCATTTATTGAAAGAATTACAATGGCTCCCGGTGAGGGTCGGCGTCATGTAGATATGACTTCTCAGGAGGATGCTGAAGAACTATCCTTTCCTTCAATATCAGCAAAACCACACATGGCCGAAAAGCGAAGTCCCAAATTCGGTATGAAGTATGAGTATGAAGCTTCGAATCTGCCAAGTTCTGAAAAGGCAAGAATAATCCGTTCAGATCCTGCGACGTGCTCCAGATATTTTGACCACCGACTTCACCAGTTAAAAAATCAATAATATTTTCGATGATTTCCAGCTTTCTTATTATTATTGATGAATAGAATTTTAACAACGTGGCTCACCACACTCCCATGGCATGTATTGGCTGAGAGGAGCGCCAAAACTACAGAATAGTGACGGCTCATTAAACACAGAAGAAGTGGTTAGATTTATTGATACGTTCATCACTACCAATGGAGACAACGAAGAGTTGCAAGATGTTCTAAGATATCAATACCACAAACATAGTGCCACTTGTAAAAAAGAAATTCGTAGAGAAAGCAAATGTCGGTTTGATATTCCATAGCCTCCAATGCGTGAAACTAAAATTTGGTATCCGTTTGACGACGAAGAAACTCCCAATCCAATTTAGAAACAAACTTGGAAACGCATTCAAGAACTGTTGGATGACAAAATGAATATTTCGCAATGCTGAACAAATAAACTTTAACAATTTTGATAATTTTCTTACACACCTGGGCATTAATTATGATGAATACATTTTGTTAATAAGAACAACCTTAAAGAAACGTCAAATATTTCTACAAAAAAAGTTTTTAATCAATTCATCAATCAATCGTCGACCGTCAACGCGTTCGGACGTATTTTTTGTCGCGCTCCGCTATTTCTTCGGTGTCAACCTCCAAACAATTACAATTAAACAAGTGACAGGGCTCTCAGTCGCCACAGAGACGCCCAATCACAATTATATTGTTATTTATAAATACAAATAGCAATACTTAGTAAATAACTAAATTTACTAATAATGCCAACGTGTAAAAAGATTAACGCAGGCCCTTCTTCACTAGACTCTCGCCAGCAGAAGCTACAAGAACAAATTCTTCAGCAACAAAACGAGCGTCGGCTCGTAACAATGCATGCGCAACAATGCATGCTTCTCAGTAGTGTTTCTAACTACTACAACAACAACAAGCGCTGAATCCAAAAGTGCAACTACGAGCAAACTACTTACGCCAACCACGACAACAATTGGTCTTGGAGCGCCCAGTGCGCTTCACCCTCAAATTCGCTGACACCTGAAGTGTTAATTGGGTCATTGGGTTCGCCGACCGTCGTCAGCGCGCTCACAACAACAACAATTGCATCTTCTGCTTTAACGACAACTTTAAAAGCCGCAAAGTCTGCATTAGCTTCAATTACCGTCCAGCAGACTACCTCAAGAAAAACTGCCCAACCAGTGACGGTGAATCCAAAGTCACCTGTTCAGACTGGTATGGACAGATACATTAATATAAACAAGCGAAAGCTTAGCCCTCAGACAAAAGAGGTAACACTCCCAAAATGTCGAAAAACAACATTGTTGAACGAAAAGCTTTGGAAAGCAATAGATTCCAAATATTGGCAAATCAGCCAGAATCCCAAGAAGGAGTTTCCCAAATTAAACCCTCTGTAGCCAAGCCACCACCATTCTATATCCGTGGAGCAAACTGCACTTCACTGGTGCCAACAGCGCTAGTTGGTCAAAACAACTTTTATGTAACAACACTCAATAGGGGTAACATAAAAGAGACCAAAGAGACCAAGCCAAAAGTGAAGAATTCTATCGTACTATTGAAAAGTACTTTAGAAAGGAACGTGTGAATTTCTACACATTCCAGCTAAAGAGTGAAAAAGGCCTTCAAGCGGTTATCAAAGGTATAGAACCAACGGTTTCGACGTAGGAAATAGTTGAAGCATTGGAAGAGAAGGGCTTTGAGGTAAAGTCCGTCTCAAACATACTGAACAGAAATAAAGTGCCGCAACCTCTATTCAAAGTGGAGTTACAGCCCACATGTGATAAAAAACTTAAACCTAACACAGTGCACCCCATATTCAATCTTCAACTTCTGCTGCATCGCAGAATTACTGTGGAAGAGCCGCATAAGAGGACACACCCGGTACAATGCATTAATTGCCAGGAGTTTGGGCACACAAAGTCCTTCTGCAGCTTTCGCCCAGTTTCGCGAAGAAATCAACGGCTCGTATCCAGGGCTCGGCACTAATTCCCTCTCAAACAACACCGGGAATATTTTTCTCAAGAGCTGTAAGGTCATCAGCGACTCCAATAACAACTACTCCCTTAGTAACTTTTGCAAGCGTGCTACGCAATGGAAATGTACAGCCCACTCAAACGGTAGATCCCGCTACCATTTAATCTAACCCCCAAGTCCATCCGTACTTGGCCAGAACCCCAACGGGATCGAAACGTTGTTAATCTCGCTCAACCAAAACATGACAAATTTCATGACGTTCATGCAAAATTGCATGCAGGAACTTATGCGGAATCAGAACTTGCTTATTCAAAAGCTTATGGACAATAACAAATAATGTCAGCACTACATATAGGCCTCTGGAATGCAAACAGCATTTCCAAGCACAAACAAGAATTGTGACTGTTTCTGGACTCAAATAATATTGATATTATGCTATGATATTAAAAACACACCTCACAAACAAAAATAACTTTCAAATACCCAAATATGCATTCTACGCAACAAATCACTCAGACGACAAGGCTTACGGAGGAACTGGTATCCTAATCAAAAACCGGATTAAACACTGTCTACACAATGGATTTGCCAAACAATACCTGCAAGCAACTTCAATAAGTGTTCAAACCACTTTCGGCAGTACAACCGTGGCTGCACTTTACTGTCCACCACGATTCTCAATCTCTGAAAAATAGTTTACTGATTTCTTCAATACACTCGGAGTACGATTTATTGCTGCAGGAGACTACAACGCCAAGCTCCCTCATTGGGGATCCCGCCTAGTAAATCCTAAAGGCAAACAGCTGTATAACACAATCATCAACCCAGCAAACAAAATGGGCTATGCCTCACCGAATAAGCCCACGTACTGGCCAGCAGATCCACGCAAGCTCCCAGATCTAATAGACTTTGCAATCACCAGGGGAATTGCGCACAATTTAATAAGGGCAGAGACACTAGCAGAATTGTCATCGGACCACTCACCAGTTGTTTTCACTATATTAACAGAACCACAAATAATAAGGCAACCACTCGGTCTAACAAATTGCAGATTTAAAAAATACATAAGCACCCATATCGAGCTAAATCCCAAACTGGACGACGAAGAAGACATCGAGCTTTGCACCTCTGCACTAGAGTCTACGCTTATTGAAGCCGCAGATATCTCTACCCCAATTATCAGTCACACCCAGAAAAAACACAAGTCTAACAACCGACTAATTGAACCACTTCTAGCAGACAAAAGACGGCTCAGGCAAGAATGCAAATGTCTCGATCACCGGCAGCAAAACATCGCCTAAAGGCAGCTTCGCGAACTCTAGCAAAAGCGCTTAGGCAAGAAGAAGCAAGGACACAGCGGCTATACATCGAGAAGCTTAGCCCTACCAGCACCAAATATCCGCTGTGGAAAGCACATCCAACCATAACTGCTCCAGCCGAGATAATTTCACCTTTACGATGCCCAACTGGCAAATGGGCCCGCTCAGACGAAGAAAGAGCACTCATCTTTGCAGCTCATCTAAAAACGGTCTTTCTGCCAAATCCGTCAACAAACTCATTTCAGCTCCCCTCCTTGACCACCCCAATGGAAAGTGAGCAACCGAAATTCCAAACGGAGGAAATTTCTGCAATTATTAAAAACTACCTTAACCCAAGAAAGTCGTCCGGCCATGACAAAATAACCCCAAAAATGATCCGAGAACTCCCGATATGTGCTGTGAGACATATCTGCAAACTCTTTAACGAGATAGTAAAAACTGGTCACTTTCCCATAAGCTGGAAAAAATCAGTAATCATAATGATCCCAAAACCCGGAAAGGACAAAACACAGCCATCATCGTACAGACCAATCAGTTTATTGCCAAGTCTTTCAAAACTATTTGAAAAGGTACTACAACTCCGCATAAATACAATCCTGGTAAACCAAAATATAATCCCACATCATCAGTTTGGCTTCCGCGAAAAGCATGGCAGAGATCCGCACAGTATTCGAGCAAAAAGAATATTGCACAGCAATTTTTCTCGACGTCGCCCAAGCCTTTGACCGAGTCTGGCTTGATGGCCTAATATATAAAATAAAAGCGACGCTTCCACAATATACACACAGGCTAATGGAATCTCATCTATTCAACAGAAAATTCGCTATATGATGTAATAGCTTTACCTCTGATGACATCGAATCAAAAGCAGGTTTACCTCAAGGCAGCGTGTTTGGTCCAACGCTTTATATACTGTACACAGCGGACATATCAACAAGCCCTACACTCATCACATCTACTTTGACCGATGACACGGCTATCCTTAGCCGCTCCAAATGTCCGATTAAAGTTGCTAAGCAACTGGCAACCCACTTAAAGGAAATTGAAAAGTGGCTAGCAGATTGGCGCATCCGTGTAAATGAACAAAAATGCAAGCATGTTATATTTACCCTCAATAGAAGAAACTGCGGATCATTGACCCTCAACAACATGCCAGTGCACCTCGACAGAAGATTAACTTGTCGTAAGCATCTCGAAGCCAAGAAAAAACAGCTAAAACTTAAAGCAACCGGACTACATTGGCTTATCAACGCACGATCTCGCCTATGTCTGGAATTCAAAGTTCACCTCTACAACTCGGTATTAAAACCCATCTGGACATATGGCTCTGCGCTATGGGGAAACGCAAGCAAGAGCAACAGTGAAACCATACAAAGGGCTCAATCCAAGGTTGTCAGAACCATCACGGGAGCTCCTTTGTATATCCGAAATGAAAATGTACAGAAAGACCTATACATTCCTAGCGTAATAACCGAAATAAAGGTACAACAGCTAAAGTACACCGCTAAACTGCAGGCACACCCGAATACCCTGGCCAAATCATTAACCCGAGTACGTGAAAGTATTCGTCTTCAACGAAACGACCTCCCAACCCTCTAGTAATTAATCAGGGCCATAGATCAATGTAGCATCTTTCAGATGTTAGGTTATGTTTTAGATTAAGATAAACCTAGAAAATTGTTGTTAGTCTTATTAGCCTATATAAGAGATCCAACAAACAAATAAAACGTTAAAAGAAAAAGAGAAGAAAGTTTTCTGATATAATGCTGAATGCATATAATTATGACATACTAAAACTACATAGAGCAAATATTCAATTCATTTTGGATGCATATGGGTGCTGTAGTTACATTATAAATTAAATAAATAAATCAAACAGAGGTGTATCAAAACTGCTTCGTGAGTCCATGGATGAAATTACTGCTGGAGGCCATCAAGAGCGATCAATTAAAGAGAAATTACAACATCTCGGAATCACATCCTGATCAAAGAGTTCGCATGATAAAGTCAAAAAAGGAATTGGAGAGACTTCCTCCTGACTTAACAAATATTTATATGCCGGGACTCCACGATTATTATATATTCAGACCAGAATCTATGGAACATGAATGTCTGGCTGATTTTACCGCACTATATGAACGAAAATCTTCAAAAAGACGAAGAGAGGCGGACGAAAATATAGAGGTGGATGACGAAAATCCTCCAGATAAAATTGTGGAGGAAGATTTTGATGAATCATTCGAAGAGTATCAATTGCAAAACGATTTTTTTTTTCGTCATGCGGAAAAGATGGAGAAGGTTTAGCAAAAATGTATCCAGATTGGATTATTACAAAGAACTTGCAACGCTATTTTTTCCTTGGCGCAATGAAGAGTGCGATATAATTAATAATGACAATGAAGCAACGTACAACAATAATAAAATGTTAATTGATGCCAACAGGAAGAAATATGATGCGATAAATGAAGAGCTCTTCGACCAAATTTTACTGGACGTTCAAATGGAAAATGACGATAATGAAAACCGAAAAATTGCTGTCTCACAACTTTTGGATGAAGAGTTTAGAGGATTTGCAATTCCCGAAGTTGCAAGAGACCCTAACGTGTTCCAACAAAACGGACCTGATCAAAACTCTGAAGAGAATGGGCCCAGAGTTATAAGATTGCCCGCATTGATTCCTGAAAATAATTTACATGAATTGGTGCGCTCACTAAATAATAAACAACGACAATATTATGCCCATGTAATGAATAGCATGAACGCTAATAAAGCTTTTTATGAATATGTCAGTCATTTATGTTGAGATTTACCACTATTGCGGTTAGCAACCCAGAAGTGACCAAAGTATTGATTTCCGGGAAAAGTATTGCCAACGGGAAAAGCTGGATTTGGAATTAAGGGTCTCACGTTGCACTCACTCTTTTCATTGCTAGTAAATCAGTCTTCAAATAACGATGTTTTGAACACGATGCACTCAAAGCTTATCGATCCAAAGGTAATCATAATTGATGAGATATCAATGGTTGGTGCTGAAATGATATCTTATTTGGATAGTCGATTAAAGCAGATCTTTCGAACGAATGAATATTTCGGCGGAATTTCAATAATTGCTTTCGGAGATTTGAAACAGCTACCACCAGTTGGCGATAGATGGATATTCTGTGCCAACCCAAGAGATGATTACAGTGTCATTACAGGAACTCCGCTTTGGGACCTTTTTAAGTTTTATGAGCTTACAGAAATTATGCGCCAAGGGGAAGATTGCGTTTTCGCTGTGGCGTTGAATAATATGTCTGAAGAAAAAATGACAATTAGCAATATTGCTTTAATTAAAGAAAGAGAAGTTAATGCTCGGGAAAATACCACTATCCTAGATAAAGCAGTAAGGCTCTTTTATTCAAATGCGAAAGCAAATAATTATAATAATC
The DNA here is from genome assembly GCA_035045865.1 of Drosophila austrosaltans. Classification (NCBI taxonomy): domain Eukaryota; kingdom Metazoa; phylum Arthropoda; class Insecta; order Diptera; family Drosophilidae; genus Drosophila; species Drosophila austrosaltans. The sequence goes on from JAWNOQ010000003.1 coordinate 11,358,422, forward strand.
TAAAACTTGCTCAAATTAATACTGAACAGTTCATATCAACTGCGAATAACACTATAAAAGCAGTTTCTATATCTCCAGCGAATAAAATGAAGATTTTTGAAAATGTTCTAGGATTTAAAACATCGGATACTCAAGACCTTCCATACACACTAATTCTAAAAACCACTGCGAGGTATATGATAACTGTGAATATCGATACCAGTGACGGATTAGTAAATGGAGCTAGTGGCCAACTAATGGGAGTTGACTGCTTACCAAGTGGATCGAACATAATAATGTCGACGCTTTGGATAAATGGAGGATTCGGTTGGAGCCGAAGCAAGATCGAAGAACGGAAACAGATCTCACCCTGCTGAATGAATAACTATACATAAGAGCCAAGGTACAACGTATAGCAAAGTATTGGTGTATTTGCAAGATGGCATGAGTCGATTTGCAGTTTATGTAGCTTGCAGCAGAGCAACCAATGTAGGAGGACTATATATGATTGGTAAATTTTCTCCACCAAGGCAAATGCAGCAAACAGATGCAGTTTATATTGAGCTAAATAGCCTCAGAACTGATAAACTTCTGACACCCTGCCTAAAGTGGCTTCTTGATAAGCCATCAAATAAAATATTGTCATATTACCATAATGTTCAAAGTCTGCATCTGCGCAATGCAGATATATTGGAAGATATATTCCTACAACCAACAGATATTATATGCTTCGTAGAAAGTTGGTCAATAGAGGGGGAAGAATGTGTCATTGCTGGATTTGAAATTAATCGCGAGAATTAATGGGCGCACCTGTGAACAAAACAGAAGATCGCGCAACGGGATTAAAATATATGCGAAACCACCAATTATTGAAAACACAGTGGTTTTAGAGCAAAAGAGTATTGAAACGAATAATCCCAATGAAATATGTCAGATCGTGACATTTAAGCACGTTGACGTTGTCTATCTCGTGATTTACAGAAATCCATCGTTCCCCGGTATTCAATTTAGAGAAATAATTACATCATATTTAACGGATTTAAAAGAGCTATATCGAAAAATAGTTGTTTTGGGTGACTTTAATATATATCGCTCAACAGGTCAGTACCAGCTGGAATTAACACTGAATGGCCTGGGGTTATCGTCTCTTCTTCAAAAAGTCCCAAAAACAAAACAATTAACGGAAATCGATTCGGCACTTTCATCTGGGTTGGCAAACATCAGAGCCCAAGTTTATGAAACGCCTTACAGCCTCTATTCTATTTTCAGCATTATTTCAATTTTTTCGATTTTCAGTGTAGAAGGAGGTCCCCACTATAACAGAAGAAAGCTGCTAATTTATATTTTATTCTTAACTAAAATATATTATTTCTTTTCAGTGAAGAATAAAGCTTCGACCCTATGGAAGAATCCCAAACAATGGGTAAGGTTTAATCAGTATTTTCTTATTTTCAATGGAGATAAAGTCCGGACCTTATTAATAACAATTTATCTTATTATTTTGATCATGTTTTTCAGAGCAGAAGGAAGTCTAAAAGTAATGTTTATTGTTTTACAGTATAGAGGGACGCCACGATAAGTATATACATATGTATCTTTTCTTATTCAAAAATTTAATTTTGTTTCTTTCAATGCTAATTTATTTATTTTATTTAAACTTATTTATTAGTTATTAAGTATAATTTATTTTATATTTATTTATTATATTTTATATTTTCAGTGTAGAAGGATATCCCCAATATAGCAGAAGAAAGTCTCCAATTTATGTTTTAGTCTTAACAATTTTATTTCTTTTCAGAATAAAGCTTCGACTCTAAGAAAGGATCTCATACAAGGAGTAAGGATTAATCAGAATTTTCTTATTTTTCAGGAAGAAAATGTGCAGGTTATTAGTTATTAAGTGTTATTTATTTTATTAACTATTATCTAATTCTTCTTTTTATTGCAGGAGGACCTCTATATACATATAGTTAATTCATAATGTTATATGTACTTTCAATAAAACGCCTTTTTTTAGTGCGACAAAAATAAAGAAACTAATCAAATTTATTGGCTTAACACAAACCTGTTTTTGTAAAGTTGTATTGATTTCACAAAGAAATTTATAAAGATTAAAGAACTGCAAGGGAAGTTAACTTCTTGGATATTTTTAAGATTAAATTAATTATACAAAACGTGTGTCTCTTCTTATCGCGTGCCAAAATTCAAATACGCGATCTTTCAATTAATCGTTAAATACCAGAAACTTTGGCAGCTGGGCACACATTTAGCGGGGAATTTAAATAATACACGGGTTTTATAATTTTAAGAGTTTTTTTGTTTTCTTTTTTGGGTTTAGGGCGAGAATTCAACCTTGTTTTGTTTTTTATTTTTTATTTTTAAGCTTAACTTAAAATTATATATTTTATTTCTTATATTTAAGAATAATTGTATGGACCAATGGAGACAAGGTCATGAGTTCTAATGTTTTTGGTTGACTATTTTTGAATATTTTAAACCTTCCAAGGTTAAAAAAGGCATCCAAAATAAGTCTTTTAAATACCTCCTTTAAATTTTTGATGGTTTTTTCCATCGATGGAAAAAATAACGAACGGAGCAAAAATCGATAAATTCCCAGCTCTACTTCATAATTAAACTGTTATTGTTCAAGAGTCCACCTGGCAATTCTTGGATTCAATTCTATTCGATTTAAAGTAAGTGTTAACGAGTTACAATCTGTCACCGCTTTAAAGTGTCTGTTTTATAAATACACTCTAAATCTGCACTCTACACTCTAAATCTGCGTATACATATAATAGCCAGTGTTTGCTGGTTTTTGTACTCGCTGCATTGCAGTGCAACTCTGCCTGGTCCTTGTGGTTATAATTCTTTTAAAGCAGAAGCAAGCTAACTCATTTTCCTTAAAAACGATCTCCTTTTCATTTTTAAGCGAGTCGTACAGAGGGTTTGCAACTACGGAGAAATTCTTTATAAAGCGCCAAAAAAAAAATTCTTACAGCACGAGTTTTTGTTGAGAATACCGCCTCTAAACCTTTTTCATCTGCTTTAATAACATTTTCTGAAATAAAAAACCCCAAATATTTGATCTCAGATTGCAATTGAGTACAACGGAAGGTGAATATTACTAGCCCAGTTCAGACCACGAATAGAAAAAGGACTGCTTGATGTGATTCGTATTGGGGGATCGTATGCAAGATGCACATTTTAAAATTGCACGACCAATGAAGAGTAAAGAATTTTGGTTATGTGGATCGTCGAATTTCTTCGACCATCTATTAACAAACCAACGAATATTCATGTCTTTACCGACACACAGTGGGTTCTCTGCCCGGATAGCTGACCAAAAATCATTTTTTCACTATCGCGTTGGGCAAAATTAAAAAGTGAAATCGACAGATAATACTTCAGAAGTTATACATCCAAAATATTTTTGAAATCCGATAAGAATTGTGGGTACTACATCATCTCAAAGTGAAGACATTTTTCATGTATGAAAAAAATGAACAATTTTTACAAAAACTTGCAACTTTGAAACTGAATATTGGCAGAACTAAATAAATGATCTTTAATATTTTTACTTTATTCGAAAAGTAGATCAATTTTTAGTTATTTGTTGTAAAAAATACAATAAAATTTGGAATTGTAAATTGGAGACGTTTCAAAAACACACTAAATTTTCGCATTTTTTCAACTTTGGTGGAGTAAAATCAACAAAGATTCACGGAGATTCACGATATAATCATATACACGTGATAGAGAGAGTATTCACCTATCAGACCTATATAGTGCAGTCTTTTGCTTTTTTGCGCAAATTCGTCCAAAATTCAAAAAACTAATGCAAACTCGCGTTCAAAACGCGTTCCAGGTGCAAGAAACAAGAAGCGCGCATGCAAATTTTGCAAACTGTTATTTGATATTTACATATTTATTATGAACCAAAATCATTGGAGAGCATATAAAACAAGTCAAACCTACATTAGATGTTAATGGCTTAAAAAGAAAATGAAATTTGACCAAAAAAATGTTTGATCCGATTGTTCCTATGGGAGCTATAGCATATAGTCTACCGATTTGGCTGAAACTTAGCACAGGCATTTCTATATGTACTAAACTTCAAAATAGAAAATTTTGGGGCAATCGCTTTATAAACACTCAAGTTATTGCTCTAAAACTATATTTTTCACCGTTCGTTCCTATGGTTGCAATATGATATAGTCAACCGATTCTGATGAAACTTGGTAAATATTTTAGAAAGTAAATTAAACTAATAGAATACAAATTTCGCAATATTCGATTGAAAAACAAAAAAGTTACAGAGGCTTAACTCTATTCTCGACCGATCGTTCCTATGGGAGCTATATGATATAGTTATCCGATTAGAATGATTTCGAGATATACAATGCCTGCAGCAAAAAGAAGTCTATGTGTCTGTAGCATTAAGGGTTTTGGAGAAGACCAAAATAATGTACCCTTGCAATGGTATATTTTTTTTGCAATTTAAATTAAAAATTAAAACAAAACATTAAAAAATCTTATTTATCTTATCGAATTCGAATAATAAAGTTCGTTTGTCATCAAAAAAGCGTTTTTAAAGTGAATTTTATGGATAAAATATGCCTAGAAATATTTTTCAACTTTTACCTTGAATATCTAAGCAACCCGAGCACGTGGCAACTCCATTTGAAGCTTAAACAATTAGCTAGCGAATGCTTTTTAAATTTTGAAAATCGCTTTACTACTTTAGAAGATATGATTTTTGATAAGAGAAATGAGCGATGGCCCCACTGTGCGACGGTAGTGGATATGGGATTTGAAAGTTAAACTATGGTCCATAAGTACTCCCAAGTCGATCATCTCATTAAAACGTGTTAGTGGAGTATTATGAAAAAAATAGGTATTCAACTGAGGACAATTTCTTTAATTTCTACAACGGAGAAGGAGATATAATGTCTCTGTAGCTGAGACTCTATATATGAGCTCTTTATTAATTGCATACATAAGGTCACGAGAATGGGATATAACGGAGGGAAGATCGTTAATGATAAGAAGCCAGTGTTGTTTAAATTTATAAGAAAAAGCGTATGATTAACACAATCAAAAGTCTTGCTGAAATCAGTAGAAATGACATCAGTCTAAGTCCTTCGATCGTTAAAGATGCGAGTTCATAGAGGTTAGTGATACGTACGTTTTCTATGTTTCACAAACCTATGCTGAGATGGTGATATATTATATCTGCAAAAATGTTGCAGTTGCGAAGTGATTTACTTTTCAACAGCTATAGGAATAGCGGACAATTTAAAAATACCCCTATAATATGAAGCAATTATATAAAGCTCCTTTCATACAGATGGGAAATGACAAGATTTAACAGACAACAAAAAAGTTTTTGAAGGAGCTTACATAGAGCCTCAGCACAAAATCTGAGTACACAACTAGATATTCCATCAGGACCAGATAAATTAAGCACGCTAAGAAGCGAACTTTCACTGATCGACGGACTACAAATGCAATGAGAACTTTTTATCTGATAAGGATACGGAAAATTCTTACGGTATTCTGTTCAGGAATATGTTGTTGTGAAGAAATCAGCGAACAAATCAGCAATAGCTTGATCAGCGTCTGCTATTATTTTTAAACGATAATATTGGAGGGTGGACAATTATATTAAGTATAAAATTCACAAAGCTATAAAACTGCTTAGGATCACGGAAAAACTCTAGCTTACAACGCTTGAGTTAATTATTATAGCAGTGCTTGTTAAGAAACATAAAATTGGAGCGACCAACTGCGTAAAGAGCAAAGTCTGAAGAACCTCCCGACTTTTTTTTAATACTTGGTTTTCTAGCTCACGAGAAAACCAGGGAGGTCGGTGAGACGTCACTGGAGTTCTCAGTGGGACAAAAGCCTTGAGAACCAAGATAATCATAAAACAAAAAGGTAGCAAGATCCATGTCTGAGCAACTGTATAAGGATGACCAATCATTTGTGAGAACGAGCTCATTTAGTTTAACAAAGTTAGTCTTGCGAAAATTACGAGATTTAATCACAGGACTGGCACCAGCAATTGGTGCACCAAACGACAAAAAAAGAAGATAAGTAGAATGAAACTTGTTTTCTGGCAAGATTAGAGGGTCAATTCTAGTAACTGCAGAGTTAATAAAATCGAACAAAAATATCAGATCTAGGAATGTACCCCTGCTTTTCCGCACAGGATTTATTTGAGCCAAAGGCTATCAATAAAGCTGTAAGAAATAGAAGTGTTGCCGCGTAAGCTTATAAGTAACCCTCGCGGCAAGCTCTCTGTTAATCGAACAGCTGATCGGATGACTTGGAGTTTCGGATAGGAGCGAATTTAATATGAACCACAACTAGGAAGCGGTGAAGTGGCGTGATGTGGATGCAAAGGAAGAACACAAAAGGGACGAGATGATGGAAAATATCTGGATTGGTACAGACAGTTCAGTTGTCGCTAAGCAGCGGAGTTTAGCACATGTTTTTTAATTACAGTATACTCCTGTATATCATATCATTTATTGTTACACTTGTATACATCCACTTATCGTTTGTCTATGCTATATAAATATTATCCTGAATTGTAATAGCAATAAGTTTTGAAGTTAAATAAAGTAAAATTGAAACGTGAAAAGTGGAGATTCAAAAAAGGAGCCAAACGACAAGACAGCGTCGCAACATTTTACAGAACCAACATTTAAAAAAAAAAAAAAAATACTGGTTCTGTAGCTAACATTAAGCTGTAGAATTACATCGATAGCGACAACTAAAAGCACGTGGACGTAAGGAGGTCGTTTTTTGGAAAAAGAAAAAACTTGGAAAAACGCTTACGGCCAAGATGAGCAAGGACGACATGGCGCCCGTAGAGAGGTTGGCAGATGAAGACTCTGGCCAACAAATGGATATTCGAGCACATTGCAGTATTCAATCTGCTATGGGACACGAAAATGGTATAAATGCTGGAGGGCAGGCTCGCGCTAGTGGTACGCATACAGGCGTGATCGCTGTGGATACAATTGCCACAACTAGCGTGCCTTCAGCAGGAGTTGCAGTGTCACATCGAGAGGCGCACGATCGTCAGTACACTGCGCCAACCGGCGCCACATGGACCAATCAAGGAATTTCACCCTTGACGGAGAGGGCTCATCCAGGGGCTATACAGCCAGGAAATATGATCCATTCAACTATGGAGATTGGAAGCGGTGGCTTCTCGGAACGACCAACGGTTATTAGAGCTGAAACACAGCAGCCGAGGAAACTAATACTCGAAGGAGTATATGGGCAGGCGAGCAATTTGGCATTCAACGGACCTGCGATGAATAATGGAATGCCAACTAATGGGATCTCACCAGCTACAGGAGTCTACACAAATCAACACAGATTGCACAATCAGAACACGATGGCAAGTTGCCACAGTTGGCAACCGAATTCAGCGATGTTTCCAAATCCATTGAACTCAACCAACGATCTGTCGCTGACGGCGTCACAGATTGCCACTCGGCAAGTAATATCTAAAGATTTACCATATTTTTCAGGTGATCCGACAGAGTGGCCTATGTTTATTGTGAACTACGAGCAATCGACAGAACGCTGTGGGTTCAGCGACCAGGAGAACTTAATTCGGTTGCAAAAATGTTTAAAAGGACTGGCTCTGCGTGGGAAGCTGATGGTGCCCGCTACGGTGAAGCAGGCTATCGAGACTCTTCGGATGCTCTATGGACGACCAGATGCTATTCATCAAACACTGCAGGCAAAACTACTACGAGAGCCAGTTGTAAGAACGAACAATTTAGAGGGTCTAGTGCGGATGGCTTTGGCTGTACAAAATTACAGAGCGACTCTAAGCGCCATCGGACTCGTCGAGTACCTGAGTGACCCAACGCTGCTTCGCAGTTTACTGGAAAAATTACCATGCAACATACGGCTGGATTGGGCTCGACACAGTGAAACAGTACTCAAAGCAGACATCTCTGCCTTTGATGACTGGCTTTTCAGGCTAGCAACAGTAGCCAGCAAAGTGATGTCAGTACCGGTGGCCCCGAGTCCAAGCGAGTTGAAAGCAAGCAGCAAGTTTCCCAAAGCCAGACTCATGATACACAACGACACTCGTGCAGTCACGGCAGTGGCGTGTCGTAAGTGTGCGGGAGCACACAAATTGGAAGAATGTAAGAAATTTTTGTCACTTACAGTAAAAGAAAGATGGATGTTCCTAAAGGAGGGCAAATTGTGCAGGAGATGTTTTGGCAAGCATTTTGTAAGACATTGCCCAATTAAAGAGAGGTGCGGCGTAAAGGGCTGTGCCAAGGAACACCATTCTCTGCTACATAGTTCCGGTCGGGAATCAAACACTACGCCTGCAAGTCAGGAGAAAAGCACGACAATTCTGCATACTGGGCAGAACGACAACGCGCATTTTCGGTATGTTCCGGTGACGCTGTACGGATCTGAGAGAGAGGTGCAAACGTTCGCGCTTATTGACGAAGGCTCAGCGTGCACACTGATAGAGACAAATATAGCGGAACAACTAGGATTGGAAGGTCCCACTGAGGAGCTATGCCTTCGATGGACTGGTGACATAACACAGAAGGAGCCTGAATCTAAAAGAGTGAATCTGAGCATCGCATCGCATCATAATGGCAAGGTTTCACACAAATATGGCTTAAAGAACGTTCGGACAGTAACTAGTCTGGACCTGCCAGTTCAAACACTGGACGAATCAGTTTTGCAAGCGCATCCGCACTTGCAGAGGTTGCCTATACAAACATATGCGGAAGCACGAGCATCGATAATTATTGGTCTGGATAATGCAAAACTCGGCGTGCCTTTGATAGTAAAAGAGGCGAGAGGGACAGAGTTCATTGTCGCCAAATCAAGGCTCGGTTGGTCGCTGTATGGTCAAGGTAGTCAGGAACTGAAACCAAGAGTGATGCACATTTGTAAGTGCAGTAACACGCAGCGCTTGGACGAGATGGTAAAGTCAAGCTTTTCAATCGACGCAGTTGGTGTTCGAGCTAGTTCCAACGAAATTCGCTCCGAAGAGGATGAACGAGCATTATCGATTCTGGAAGAAACTTCGAAATTTATTCCGGAAGAGAACACATGGGAAACAGGACTACTGTGGAGCCATGACGACGTAAAACTGCCGTCGTCTCGGAAAATGGCGATGCAAAGGCTAATATGTCTTGAGTCGCGTATGGCTCGAGACAAAGATTTGGAAGAGTTTGTTAATACGCAAATTCGGCGTTACGAACAACAAGGATACGTGCGGAAGACAAACTCCAACGGAGCCAATGAAGATCACAGAACATGGTACTTGCCTATATTCGTAATTACTAACCCGAATAAAGGCAAGTCGAGACTTGTTTGGGATGCTGCAGCTAAAGTCGAGGGAGTCGCATAGAACTCGGTGTTTCTCAAAGGTCCGGATCTACTGCCGTCATTGGTGGGCGTGCTGCTCAGATTCAGGCAGAAGCCAATCGCCGTGTGTGGAGATATTCGAGAAATGTTTCATCAGGTGAAGGTGCGACGAGAAGACCAAGCTGCACAACAATTTCTTTGGCGTTACGGAGACCAGAGCAGGGAGCCAGACAGGTATACCATGCAAGTAATGACATTTGGCGCCTCTTGTTCTCCAGCAGCAGCCAACTATATAAAGAACAAGAATGCCAAAAGCTTCTTAGAAGAATATCCAGATGCAGTAGAAGCAATCCTCGGGAACACATTCGTAGATGACTGGTTGGAAAGTGGCGAATCAGACGAAGAGATGGCGAAAATGGCAACAACAGTGAAAACCATTCATGAAGGCGGTGGATTTGAGATGCGCGGTTGGATTTCAAATTCCATCAAGGTAATGCGAGCTTTAACGGGAAAGCTCGACCAAATAGAAAAAAGCATTGACCACGTGGAGTCAACGTACGAAAGAGTTTTAAGAATGCATTGGAGACCCCAGTCTGATGTATTCACCTTTACACCAAAATTCGATGAATCCGTATTTGACGGAAAGACGACACCGACCAAAAGAAATATGCTGCGTATCGTTATGTCCATATTCGATCCGCTTGGCTTGGTTGATTTTACATTATACAAGCAAAAATCATACTGCAGGATGTGTGGAGATCATCAGTAGGATGGGATGAACCGATAGCCGAAAGAGAACTCTCACGATGGATGTCTTGGTTACGAAGACTGCCCGGAATTGGAAATCTAAGAATTCCTCGATGTCTGGGCATGGTGAGCAAAGCTGATAATATTCTGGAGAGTTCGCAGATTGAAGAATGGAGGTGGGTACCATCTGCACTCAACGTCGCTGACGAAGGAACGAAATGGGGCAAAAATAATCAATTCAATGAAGGAATGAGATGGTTCTCTGGGCCATCATTTTTATATGAAGACGAGTCGTGTTGGCCTTTAACAGAATTAAGCATTAGTCAACAGAATTTGGAACGACTCAATCTACACGAGCTTAAAGTTACGTCAGAATCCATACTGGCAACTGTCGTACCAGAAATCACGAGATTTAGCAAGTGGGAGAAACTAGAAAGAGCTGTGGAGTACGTTGCACGATTCGTACGCCTGATATTCAAACGAGAACCAACATCAGAAGCAGCGCAAACAATTATGCGCTCAAAGAGTTTGGAAGACGCTTACAACATAATCTACAGAGCAGTGCAAGCTGAAAGCTATGCCGAGGAGATCGCATCTCTGCAGGAAGGAGGGAGAGTGCCAAAGAACAGCAGCATCTTCAGGATGTCCCCGTATGTTGACGAAGCCGGCGTTTTGAGAGTTCGAGGAAGAATCGATCAGATTGTAGGGGTCGCTACAAGTGTAAAGCGACCAATAATACTGCCATGTACGCATGCAATTACTCAATTGCTAGTTGATTATTTCCACAGAAAATACAACCATCAAATGAATGAAGTGGTAATCAACGAGATGAGACAGCTGTACTGCATCTCTGGTTTGCGAGCGCGGGTGCGAGCCGCGAAAAAGAAATGCCAAAGATGTCGAAACCAAAATGCTCGTCCGGAAGCTCCGGAAATGGGCAACCTGCCGCCTGAAAGACTGGAGATCAACGAGCATCCATTTACTAACACTGGAGTCGACTACTTTGGGCCCATGGTAGTCATAGTAGGTCGACGGAGGGAAAAACGTTGGGGCGTGTTGTTTACATGCCTGACGGTGCGTGCCGTACATATCGAACTGGCACACTCTCTATCAACAGACGCATTTTTGTTGGTATTCGAGACCTTCGTCGCTAGAAGAGGCGTGCCCAAGCGAATAGTTTCGGATAATGGCACAAACTTTAGAGGAGCTAGCAGGCTGCTAGCAGAGGAGATTGAACGCATTTCAACAGAGGAACTGGAAAAGAGATACCCAGAGATTTTATGGTCGTTTATCCCGCCAGGAGCGCCACATATGGGCGGTGCCTGGGAAAGAATGATACGATCTGTAAAGTCCGTGCTAACGGATGTATTGGAGGCAAGAAACGTGCATGAGCCAGTGCTACGGGCAGCATTAGCAAGGATAGAAAACGTACTTAACTCTAGACCGTTAACGTACGTGTCACTGGAATCCATAGACGCAGAAGTGCTTACACCAAATCATTTTCTAAGAGTCAAAAGAATGAAGATGATAACGCTGGAGCTTTACTTGGTAAGAGTTACAGTATTGCAGGTCAAATTGGAGAACGATTCCGCATGCTATGGATAAGAGACTACATGCCCTATTTGGTGAGACGAGCCAAATGGTTCGATTCACCAGCGGATCCCCTACAGAAAGGCGACGTCGTAGTAGTGGTCGACGAGACCCATCCTAGAAGCTCTTGGAGGAAGGGCATAATCGTTGATCTATGCAGCGGCAAAAACGGAGTAGCTAGAAGCGCATTGGTGCGTACAGCGACAGGACTTCTAACTAGGCCAATCGTGAAACTGGCCAAACTGGATGTTCGAAAAACAGAGTAACGTTGCACTCGATTGGATGCAAACTTCAAGAGCAAGACTGAAGTTTGCAAAGGAGGGAATGTTGCCGCGTAAGCTCATAAGTAACCCTCGCGGCAAGCTCTTTGTTAATCGAACAGCTGATCGGATGACTTGGAGTTTCGCATAGGAGCGAATTTAATATGAACCACAACTAGGAAGCGGTGAAGTGGCGTGATGTGGATGCAAAGGAAGAACACAAAAGGGACGAGATGATGGAAAATATCTGGATTGGTACAGACAGTTCAGTTGTCGCTAAGCAGCGGAGTTTAGCACATGTTTTTTAATTACAGTATACTCCTGTATATCATATCATTTATTGTTATACTTGTATACATCCACTTATCGTTTGTCTATGCTATATAAATATTATCCTGAATTGTAATAGCAATAAGTTTTGAAGTTAAATAAAGTAAAATTGAAACGTGAAAAGTGGAGATTCAAAAAAGGAGCCAAACGACAAGACAGCGTCGCAACAAGAAGAAAGCAACAAAGCAGATTCATCGGAATCAGACACGCTATTTCTGTTAAATTAAAGTCCACAAAAACAATTAGGATATCACTATCAGAAATCAATGAGGAAATATATCGAATAGATTCCAAATATTAAGTATACACTGCCATGTCGGATTGTGACGAGATACAAAAACAAGTAATGTAGACAGGGAAAGATTTGAGTCTGACCTAAACGCTAACAAACTCAATCTCCAGAACGTCAGTGGAATGAATATGGTCAGAAGTTAAGGCCGAGTCAACAGCAATCAAAACTTCTCCGCCAACACGAAAAGTCCGATCACATCTAAAAATTGAAAATTTTGCAGAAAGAACTGATGCATTGTTAAAATGAGGTTTTAACCATGTCCCAGTAAACACTAAAATTTTAAATTCAAATGCTAAACTATCTAGGTAGAGTCTACAAAGCTTAAATTAAAGTCCTGTCATATTCTGATAGGACAGATGAAGAGACGAGATTAGTTTTTTGGAACACCAGCCGATGTTGATATTCCATAAGATGAAGAATAAGATCGAATGAAAGCCTAACCGGACCTCGAATTTCCTTTTTGGTCCTGTATTCTTTTTCTAAAATGTGATCCTGCCAAAAGCTGCTATGATATATACAGTCAAACAGTACACTTATTTTAAAGGAAGATATCTAACTTGAATATTGAAATAAAAACTCAAAAAAGTTATAAGAAAAAAATAAATATCAAAAAAGCCATGGATGTTGAAGCAAATTTGACACTTGGGTCAAACTTGCAGAGAAGGATTAGAAAAAACTTAAGAGAAATACTTAAATATACATAAATACACATATCACTTTTACGCGAGAAATATATTCGAGCGCGAATAAAAGAAACTAAAGAAGAGCGGGAGAGCCACAGACACGGCATAAACGCATAAAAAAAACCATCTTTTAGATCGAATTCCGAAAAATAATTCTTATCTACAAGCTTATCCAATAAATCGTCTATCAATGGTATTGGATAGTTGTCTCTAATTAATACCTTGTTTTGTCTTTTAAAATCAATGCACAATCTTATCTCACCAGACTTCTTGGGCACTAACACTGTGGGTGAATGATCTTTTTCTTTAAGTATTCATCAAGCAACACTTGCAGCTAAATGGTTTTGAATTATCTAAGATCAATTTCATCTCACATTTTACCTTTGGTATATCTGGTCTTACATTCATGTAAGCTTTTTCAAATAACCGTGCAAACTGTTATCGAAGTTTAAACTCAATCTTTTCACCTATTTTATAAAAAACCTCTACAACATTTGTGTAGTTAATATTTGAAAGGTCTCATTATATTTCAGCCAACCGTTCTACTTTTTTATTTACTACTTCGTGAGATGCTTGTTTAAAAATGTTATTTCGTTCTATAGCTTATATGTCTTTAGTGAGCTTTTTTTTAAGCCATGATAATTGTATTGAACTGAAATTACTACCTGAGTCATGCTTCATAGACTGTAATAATAGGTTTATCAAAAAAAATATCTAAAGTAAATCACCAAATTTCTTACATATTCATTCCCAACCGCTGATTTATGCGTTCTCTTTTGACATTATAAACTGCGCTTATGTTTACCAATTGTCTAATCAATCTCTTAGCGCAAGTAGTTCCATCAAATTCGGATAAAGCTTTCCTGGTCCGCATCTGGAAAAACTTGTGGAGCAGTCTCCTCGACGTTCTAAAGGAATCTCGTTTAGGCACGCCACCAATTAGGTCTTTAATCCAGTGTTTGGCAATCCTACAACCTGCAACCATCTCTTCATGGTTGGCAAATTATGAGACATAATGTTTATGTGCATTGCAAAAAGTCTACCAGTAAGACTCTTGATTCTGTTAATCATACATTTTTTTTACATGCTGAACTAACTTGACCTTCCTCAATCAATATCTAACTGACCGCGTGTGTTTATTAGTTTTAAAGACTCAAGTTTCCCACATCTGCTTTAAGCTGATCTTAACAACTTTTACCTTTGGTGAGAATATAACCTTTAAAGCTTCCACGTTTTAAAATGTAACAAAATGTCAATTATTTAAGTATTATCTTAATAATACTTCACATGAAAATGAGTGATTTGGTTGTGCTTATGGATCACAGATTGAATTTCACTCGTCACATTTCTATTTTAATCAATGAAACAATGAGTATTCTTCGATTCGTCAAGCAATGGTCGGAAGAATTCGCCGATAACTATACAACCACAACTTTTTTTATTTCGCTGGTCCAAGACATTCTGGAGTGTGGATAATCTGGAGTGTGGATAATCAATCTGGATTACACCAAGTTAAAATTGAATCTGTTCAAATGCAATTTTGCTCTTCTAGGCTTCAACTAAGGTCAAATTAATAACTTACACTCACATACTAATAGGCTTATTCGTTATTATCTTTCCTCATTAACTGAACAGTAGAGTAATGATTGGTACCTTGTTTATCATTCTATCTGTATTTTAGTAGAAACTATGTTCCTTTAACTTTAACTAACATACTGCAATTCTAACTATTCTTAATATGAACCAATTTGAGTTCTTTGTTTCGATTATAACCACCATTATCTTGTAATCAAACTAGAGCTCTGTATACCTTTGCTCAAAACTTTTATTCCACAATATCTATCTCGTAGTTAGTTTTAGTTTATATTTTAGCATTCGACTGTTATCCACGCGACCTCGTTTTTGCATTCTGTTTGCTATTTGCTATGTTTTAGTTTTCTCAAACCTTCAGTTCAATGAAAAACCTACAAGCAAAAAACTTTTTTGTGCTCATATTCTCATCGAGCCGTCTAACAAAGAAGATAAATATATATAGAGAAAAAAATAAATGAATATAGAAATAATTTTTGTTTCTTAAATTTGTAAGAATACTTAGTACCGAATGCCGCAGTGCTCTCACCAGTACAGTAGGTCTGAAAATCGGCAACTATCTATTTTTTATATCCCTTTCTCTGTCTACATTACTTGTTCTTACGTTCCGCCACAATCCGACATGGCGGTGTACGCAAAACATTTAGATTCTATTCGATATATTTCTTCATTGCTTTCTGATAGAGATATCTTAATCGTCTTTGGTGACTTTAATTTACCAGAAATAGTATGGTCTCAATCTGATGAATCTACTTTGTTGCTTCCTTCTAAATCTCACTGCTTCGTTGATGGCCTTTTTGAGTTATCATTAGCTCAAATAAACCCTGTGCGAAATAACATAGGCAGATCCTTAGATCTGATATTTGTGTTGGATTCCACCAACTGTGCTGTTACTAGAACCGACCCTCTAGTCTTCCCTTAGGGCAAATTTTTATCCTACTTTGGATTTATCTGTAGATCTGTCGTTTCGTGCACCGATTGTTGGTGTCAGTCCTGTGATTAAATCTCGTAATTTTCGCAAGACTAACTTTGTTAAACTGAATGAGCTCATTCTGAGAACTGACTGGTCATCTTTATACAGTTGCTCAGACATGGATCTTGCTATCTCGTTGTTTAATGATACTCTTGGTTCGCTTTTTAAGGTTTGTGTCCCACTGAGGACTCCAGTGTCGTCTCACCGACCTCCCTGGTTTTCTCGTGAGCTATCCAACTTGAAAAATGTCAAATCCAGATATTATAAAAAATACAAGAAATCGAGACGTTCTTCAGACTTTGCTCTTTACGCAGTTGCTCGCTCCAATTTTATGTTGCTTAACAAGCACTGCTATAATAATTACCTCAAGCGTTGTAAGCTAGAGTTTTTCCGTGATCCTAAGCAGTTTTATAGCTTTGTGAATTTTATACTTAATATAATTGTCCACCCTCCAATATTATCGTTTAAAAATAATAGCAGACGCTGATCAAACTATTGCTGATTTGTTCGCTGATTTCTTCACAACAACATATTCCTCAACGGAATGCCGAGCGAATCTTTCGTATCCTTATCAGATAAAAAGGTCTAATTTGTATTTGTGGTCCTTCGATCGATGAAAGTTCGCTTCTTAGCGTGCTTAATTTAGCAAAACCTGTGTACACACCTGGTCCTGATGGAATACCTGGTTGTGTACTCAGATTTTGTGCTGAGGTTCTATGTAAGCCACTTCAAAAATTTTTTTGTTGTCCGTTAAATCTTGTCATTTCCCGTCTATATGGAAGGAATCTTATATAATTCCTCTTCATAAAAATGGTAACAAGTCCGAAGCATCCAATTATAGGGGTATTTCTAAATTGTCCGCTATTCCTAAAGCATTTGAAAAGTTAATCACTTCTCAATTGCAACATTTTTGTAGATCTATTATTTCACCATCTCAACATGGGTTTGTGAAACGTAGATCTACTACCACTAACCTATTAGAATTTACATCTTTAACGATCGAAGGATTTAGGAATGCAAGACAAACTGATGTCATTTATACTGATTTCAGCAAGGCTTTTGATTCTGTTAATCATACACTTCTTCTTTTAAAATTAAACGAAATTGGCTTCCCAAGCCCTTTAATTTGTTGGATTCGTGAATACCTGACAGACAGAACACAGAAAGTTCTATTCAAGTCTTCAAGTTCAAGGACCATCCAAGTAACTTCGGGGGTGCCTCAGGGTAGTCATTTGGGACCACTGCTATTCACACTTTTTATTAACGATCTTCCATCCGTTATAATACATTCTCGTGTCCTCATGTATGCAGATGATGTAAAGCTTTGTCTCAGCTACAAAGACATTATATCACCTTCACGGTTGCAGTCTGACCTCCAAAACTTTCAATCTTGGTGTCGACACAACTTATTAAACCTAAACACATCTAAATGCAAGGACATGACTTTTTTCAGAAACACTCCTCAGTTAATTACCTACATTCTTAATAACGTTCCATTAACCAGACTTAATGAGATGATTGACTTGGGAGTTCTTATGGACCATAAATTGACTTTTAAGTCCCATATAAGCACTACTGTCGGAAAAGCCATGGGTGTTCTTGGGTTTGTTAAAAGATGGTCAAAGGAATTTGACGATCCATATACTACCAAAGTTCTTTACACCTCATTGGTTCGTCCAATTTTAGAATATGCAACCTGCATATGGTCACCCCAATACGATTCACATAAAGCAAGAATAGAATCAGTTCAAAAACAGTTCCTTCTCTTTGCTCTTCGTGGTCTGAACTGGGATCGTAATATCAACTTGCCTTCGTACTCTAGTAGACTTCTTTTACTTGACCTTCCTTCCCTTTCTAATCGTAGATTAATGCTTGGCGTCATATTTATGCACAAGCTCCTTAACGGGAATATAGACTCTCCCGAGCTATTGAACCGAGTAAAACTAACAGTTCCTTGTAGACCTACTAGAAACTATATTCCTCTAACACTTCCACGATGTACTACTAACTACCTTATGTATGAACCTTTTCGAGTTCTTTGTTCTGATTATAATCGTCTTTATCATGTAATCAGTTCAGAGCTCTCGATTCCTTTACTAAAAACTTTCATCCCTTCCTATCTAGCACGTAACTAGCTATAGTTTCGCTTTTTGTCTGTGTTTTGTGAATTGTCCCCGCGACTCGAGCCGTGCGTTATGCGGCTTGCGCCCCTCGGTCGGTTGGGCGGGAGGTGTGGGCAATTAGTGCTCCCGTTGGGATTCGCGCGTAAAAAAAAAAGTGACAAGGGTTGTCCACCCTTAACAACATAACCTCAAGTGTGCGAAACTAGTGGCACGCGAGTTATCGATAACGGTAATATTCTACCCCCACCTAAACCATCTCGTGCAACGCCCATGTCCCACTAATACATACATAATATTTTCCTGGTACTAAACAAAAGCCTCTGCGTAGGCAACATAGTATAAGAATATGAGAATATGCCGATTTAGCAGATTCTTGCATACTAACCCAGAGCCTCTGCGAAGGTTCCATATAACTAAACGAAATGAAATAAACTCACTTGATAATTTAGACACAAGGGAATCAGACGTGTGTTGACTTTTATTTAAAAACTTGAACCACAATTATCCAATTGTTGTGTTTATCCAAACACCATACTGGATATCAAATTATAATTGGACAATCCCTATACTTCCAAGGGTCCTCACAATCAATGACATAACTGGCGCAGCTCGGTACTCGGACAATACGATGCCTTTAAGACTTGCAATATTTGTAACAATGCAAGGATACAAGTAAGTACCCAATGGCAGTGAAAACAAAAGTGGTGAAAATGAACAAAAATCATTTAGTGATAAAAAAAACAAAAGAAAAAGAAAAATGTATTAACAAAATGGAAATAAAGACAAAAGATCATTTTAGTAACAAAAAAAAAAAAAAAAAAAAAAAAAATATAGGAAAAGGAAAGTATGTATATTAACAAATTGGAAATGAAAACAAGAATCATTTTAGTGTCAAAAAAAAAAAATAATAAAGAAAAAATATTAACAAATACAAATGAAAGAATTAATACCAAATGCTAATAGTATATATATATATCTATTGACAAGTAAAATCACAACAATTTCAAATCTTGATAAATAAAATATGCAACAACAAATCACTTATGTATGAGCCACGGACATCAAACGATGATCACCGTCGGCACATACAAGAACAATATATATGAATGTGTAAAAAAAGAATAATGAAGATGAATAATTTGTGCAATACAAAAATGGTATAAAAAAAAATATATAAAGGAAATATATACATACATATACCATACAATGTCACAAAATGTAACCACTGCCATAGGGTATATACACATACATATCTATATACATACATATATAAGCAAAACTTAAACAACCACACTAACCACATATGATGCAGACATCAGAAATTTTAAAAATAAAGCCAACTAAGCACGCAAAAGAGAGAAGAGTAAATAGGAAAACAGCAACACGTAATACGATACAAAAGCTCCAAAGAAGAAATACAACAACACGTAAATACTACACTATAAGAAAAAAAAAAACCTTAAGAATAACACAATCACACACACTTACATTAAATATACTAGTTAATAAGAACAAAAAAAAAAGAAAAAATTTTACATAATAAACATATACCGTAACACACATTACACTGTACTCATAAAAGAGAAAAAAAAAAAAAGAAATAAGAAATTTTCTGTACAAGTTCGGGCCCACAGATGAAAAAGAATAGTTTAGTAAATAAAACCAGGTCCCGGCTAGGCCTTAGGAGTAGTGTCAGTTTACTAGAAATTAGGGAAGAAGAACCCAATAGAGCAGAAGCCATGTCGGACTCAGGCAATGCCTCGAACCAGTCAGGAAATGTCACTCCTAGTCTAGGGGCAATGACGGACACAGCTAGGACATCCCTAAACACGTCCATTAACATGACTCTCAATCCAACTGACATACTAGCATTCTTGTCAAGCAACTACCTAACTTTGACGGTACTCCAGCTACACTGGACAGATTTATCACCAGTGTAGAGGAGATTATAATGCTCATTAGGGGCACGGACCAGACGCCATATGGACAGTTGTTACTAAGAACAATACAAAACAAGATTACGGGCAGAGCCGACCAAGCACCTTTTGAATTATTCAGCGGAGGAACACATATTTTCGACCAAACTGTGAAATTCAATAACGAACAAGACTACCTAACAAAACTTAACGAATTCCGTTGTCATATTTACCCTGCGGTTAAACTAAATATGGAAACCTCGACGCGTAGTAGAACAGAAAAACTAAATTAAAAGAGAACCATACCACCTGACATACCTACAGGCAACATAATCCTCAGAAAAGAAAATAGACGAAATAAACTAACTCCCCGATTCAGCAAACACAAAGCAACGACTCATACTTGACATTTTGGACAAGTACCAACCCTTAATAAAGATCAACCTGGGACCAGCTAGAGTAGTGGAATCATTTAGAACCATAAATCATGTAATCCAATTAAATGATTACGAAGAGGCAGCAAGGGAAATCCTGGAAACAATAGAAAAATTGCCAAATGAGAAACAATTTTATGATATAAAAGCAACACTAAACGAAAAAATGGGACAGGTTCTTGAAAAATTAAATGTTTTATTTCCCAACAATAGCAAAACTAAGAGGGGACTTATCAATGGACTAGGAAACATAGTTAAAATCGTCTCGGGTAACATGGATGCAGACGATGAGGCAAGAATAGATAAAGATTTGTCAAAACTTCAAAAGGAGTCAAAGCTTAACATACGATTTCAAGAAGAATCTAGGATCAGGTTTAAACATATAGCAGACCATATAAATGGAGAACAGGATAAGATTAACAATTTCATAAAAACATACCAAAATACTATCTTTAAAGAAATAAATTCGGAACAGTATAGGGTACAGATGCTCCAACACTATAATCGAATCAGCTACAACATAGATATTTTATATAATCATTTAAGTAACATTGCAGAGAGCCTACTTTTTACAAAACTAAAAATAATTCCGAAATATATTTTCAACTCTAATGAAATATCAATTATCAAAGAAATTCTAAAAAAACAAAACATTGAAACAAAATTTGAACACGAAATATACAATATTCTCTCACTAGGCTCAATAACAAAAAATAACACGTTAATATTTAAGATAAAAATTCCAATACTATCGCATGAAAATTACCAGATGTATTAATTATTCCCTTACCAATTAACAAAACAAAATTTTTAGTACTTCCTAAATATGTAATAAAAAACGCATTAGAAATTAAGATTTTAAAATCACCTTGTATTAAAATAAGCAACCTTAATGTATGTGAGACCCCACTTATTACACCCAATCCAGAATGCTTACATAACTTATTTAACAACAGTAAGGCGACTTGCAACATTATTGATGGAGGACTATACCCAAAGATCTCCGTACCAATCAAGGGACTGCTACTAATCTTCAACGCAAGAAACAAAACCATTACGTCCAACTGCATGCCCAACAAAACCTTCAGTGGTTCCATGGTCATCCACTATGAAAATTGTTCGATTGAAGTAGATGGGTTGGAATATGTCGACACCGCCACCACTGTAATCGACATATGGGACGTTAGCTTGCCACACATCAGCAATATGTCAATGATACCTACGACCAAAGAAATACACTTTGAGGATCTCCATCTGGTCGATTTACAAAATGATCTGAACATGATGCAAATGAAAAATCAGGCTACGTCGCATTTGATAATCGTTTATATACTAATTGGAATCACAATATTAATTACTGCTGTGACATGGATCCACAATCGGAGGTCGGTCGTTTTTACGCCCACTACCCTAAGTCCCACTGTCACTCCTATCCAGCACTCGGTTCCTGATAACGGTAATATTCTATCCCCACCTAAACCATCTCGTGCAACGCCCATGTCCCACTAATACATACATAATATTTTCCTGGTACTAAACAAAAGCCTCTGCGTAGGCAACATAGTATAAGAATATGAGAATATGCCGATTTAGCAGATTCTTGCATACTAACCCAGAGCCTCTGCGAAGGTCCCATATAACTAAACGAAATGAAATAAACTCACTTGATAGTTTAGACACAAGGGAATCAGACGTGTGTTGACTTTTATTTAAAAACTTGAACCACAATTATCCAATTGTTGTGTTTATCCAAACACCATACTGGATATCAAATTATAATTGGACAATCCCTATACTTCCAAGGGTCCTCACAATCAAGGACATAACTCGCGCACTCACCTACAACTATTTTTTGTGTTGTGTGTATCCTTTTTTTCAGAAAAGATTCGGTGAAAGTTAATTTTTTGTTAATCTCGGGCAAACATTTTTTGTGTTTATTTTTTCACCATTCTAACAACATGCCAATAAAATTATGAAAAGTAAAATTTTTTGGTTTCATAAATCAGTGTAATGGTAAAAGTAATAATATTAAAACAACGTCAATCACGCCGCTTTGCAACCAATAGACGTAGAACAAGTGAACAACGACGCCAACATGTACATCGATCGTTTACATCTGATTCAGTCCTAAGTCTAGCATTCCAGTGTGAGCCCGATATTGTGTATTATGCTCATTCAAAAGTGGTGCTCACTCAGTCATTTCGGTAAGAATTTGCAAAATTGAACGGCATCTATTTTAATGAACAATAAAATGAATCGTGAACTGTAGTAGAACACTGAAGTAATGGCAGTGATTGTTACTTGAGGAAAAACGATCCATGTATGACCGAACTAGGTGAGTTCTTCATTTTGGTTGCACCAGATGGAACTGACAAAGTATTCTTTTTTTCACTAATTCTTGCTTTAATACGATAAACTAATGACATCGAATTGCCCAATGCGTCATCAGGTATTGCGGCAACTCTCCTAGATAGAGGTAGAGCAGCTCACTCAGTATTAAAGCTGACCCTAAATATTCTTAATAACCCTGACACAGTATGCAACATTAAAAAATAATCATCCATGGCCACGGTACTAAAAAAATGTTAAAATATCATTTGGGATGACAGCGCATCATGCCTATTTCACGCATATACCACATCTATACACATTTACAATAAGTTAATCATTTGTCTACACTAGAATTACTTAGAAATATTTTATATGGCAAAACAACGTTTGCAGGGCCTTTAAGTTTAATTGTATAAGTTAACGCCCCTTAGTTGCCTACTTCAAGAAAGAAAGCACACTATGTAAATGATTGAACAAACATATGTTCTCCTACAATCCTCAAACGGGCTTAGCTTAACTGAAGACATTCCATAGGGGGAAGCTATATTAGTTAAATCGATTACCAATCCAAAACAAAGACTAACGGAATAAAGAATAATTGTCAACTACCTAAATAAGATAGTGTTAAATTATAAAAAAAAAAAAAACTGTTGTAAAACTTTCAAGATTCGAATCCTACATTAACTTATCTCTTTTTGATTAATGCAAGGGTTTACCTTATTCAGCTTTTTACCAACATAAGCAAGGAAGAATTTGAAAAATCAGACCTTGACTAGGAAAAAGTCTTGAATTGTATAATAATGAAATTCGTTTATCTTATAATTATTATTCGTTTATCTTATCTTATCTGAAGAAATATAAATTGTTCAAATTGCTCAAAATCAAAAATATTTTAAGATCAGTTAGTACATACATAAGACTAACACAAATGCTGTTTTTTAAAAAAAAGTATAACTTTACAGTTAGTTAGTTTTTCTTAGCTAAAAACTAACTTTATAATTTCGTACTGCCGCCTTAATTAACCGTTTTGTAATCGGATGTATTTCATATACTTCACGGGACAATGCCTATGGGATACGGCGGTCGCTCGGGAATTTTTGCTACGGAATTTTCGTTACTTATCCACTTTTCACAAATCTGGTAGAATGTATTAGAGCGTTGCCTTGCTGCAAAGTCCGCAGAATCGGTCCAAAAATATTCTAAAAACGTGTCAGATTCTCCATCATCGGAAAGTACAATATATCAATGTCAGTCGTGCAGCCTTCCGCTGTTTTTGTTTTGCAATAATATTGTTTTTACATTCTTTACACATTAGTTATTACTAACTTTACAGTGGACAAACTTGCACTAACACCGAACTCTTCCTAAAGCCCCTTTATTTCGTAGAAAATTGCTAACTACATTTAGTCCTCGACCAATGTCCAGATTTAAAGTCTAATTCTTTCTATTAAAACATCTAAGAAATTAGTTTTACTTAAATTTTCAATTGAATCTAAGTTGTAAGAACTGCGGTCTGCATTACACACTTCAATCGTTGAACATATTCTGATAATAAAAAAATATGCAGTACTTGTACTGAATACATTGTGGATGGAATAGAACACCGTACCGGTGCTGCTCCACTTACATCTTACTGTACTTATTTCGACGAATTGAGGGGGAAAATGATACGCCTTAGTCAGTGCAGTTGTTTCTGAAACAATCGGCTGCTTGCGCACGTCAGACGTCCAACCGTGCGCCTGATTCTTTCCCTACTTTAAAGGAATCGAGGTGCTATGGAAGACAGATGGGTCATCTAAGTAGCCAGTGTCCGCGACCCAAGAGACCAAAAGGACATTGCTTTAATTGGTCACCTGTGCAGAACCGGAGGCTATTGATGATAAGTCGTTTATATAATTAGTAAGTTTAAGAATACTATACAATACATAGTAGAGAGGGATGCACCGATATGAATGATATTTTTGCGTTATTAGACACCGGAAGCTCAGTAAGTTTCATACAGATCATAGTAATTTTATTGAACTTGATGTAAACACGTTTGCATCCCTGTTTCGAGAGTGGCCGATGGAACTACAAACTACATTTACAGCGCTTTTGGATGTAGATAGTGTTAACATCGATACGGGAGTGCCGCAAGATAGTCAACGATCATTATATTGACCGCTTTTTAGTTAACTACGGTTTCCCGGAAGTAACGGTGAGTATACGGTTGCCCGATATGACACCATTTCATAGCAGTCCTAGTAATAGGTCCTGCCTTACTAAATGAAAGAAATTCGATATATCGACATCGGCATTTCCATCAATAAGCACTCCATCGGTTCCATCGATAATATCAATGGTGCCAACTGCTTTGTACGCATTCAATTACTAATTTTAATGTAACTATCCTTAACTTAATTTCTAAAAAAAGAACTGCATCATTAATACAAATTTAGATAGAATAAAGGATGGAGGCCTAGATGGAAACACAAAAGAAATTAACTATAAGTAAATTAAAGAAAGAATTCGAAGCAAAGACGATCAGCTTTGTTTAATTTTCAAAATACAAATTGTTAAGCTGAATCGATATAGCCATGTCCGTCGGCGTGTTTTTTTTTGAAGACCTTGAATTTGAATCTAAGTTTAAGTCAAAAGTAAATTTTTTAGATAGGTATGTTTGACAACTTAAAGCATTTGTCGGATTGGACTAGTATAAGATC
Organism: Drosophila austrosaltans; assembly: GCA_035045865.1. Classification (NCBI taxonomy): domain Eukaryota; kingdom Metazoa; phylum Arthropoda; class Insecta; order Diptera; family Drosophilidae; genus Drosophila; species Drosophila austrosaltans. The sequence goes on from JAWNOQ010000003.1 coordinate 11,383,741, forward strand.
AAGTCATTATCGGAATAAATGGCTTATAAATGTTGTTGGTACACCAACCGCCAAGTTTAAATAACGTCTGACAGTTAGTATGGTTGTAAACCAATAAAATATATTTTAAGGGAGTATTCTAGTCTAGGATTTTGAAAAAATTAAAATTTTTTTTTCCACATTTCGATAGTTTAGGTATTTAAGAATATGACCCTAAAAGGATATTTCAAAATTCGAATTATATCTGAAGTTATTATCATTTTAGTGACGTAGCACCCAGACCGGTTTGGGCTAACCGTAAAACTTTGAACGCGTTTATCTCGAAACTATTTTTTTTTGACGAAACAGTCATAATATCTTAAGATCTAGTAAACCGTTTGACTTGAAATTTGGCATGAATATTCTTTATATATTCCTTTATCGCATCAACCATTGAAAACTAAAAAAATTTAATTTTCAATGTTTTTAAATAATTGCAAATGTTAAAAACTTAGTGGGAAAATCGCCCTCAGTTTTTGAGTAGCCATCATTTCGCGAGAAAATTTTTTTCTTCATTTTTTTGGTTCATACCCTATTGGCATTTATACAGACCAAAAATAATTCATATTTTTTTCTCAGATGCACAGGATATCATGACTGTTGTGACACGGCTTTTTCCCCCATCTCTACTTTAACGACGCATAACTTGCTGTAATTTGCATATTGATTTATTTTTTATTTTTTTATGTACTCTTGAAATGTGAATAAATAAGTCATAAAAAAAATGGATACTAAAAATGTTGAAAATGTGTGAGAGAACACCGCTGTATGTTTATGTATGTATATGTATTTCTAATTGCCTTGTATTGGTGTCCGTTCCACGAATTATAACGGACAATCTTTGGTTCCTCTTTATGTTAAGTTGCTGCTTATGCTTGCAGCATATATTTTCTATGTACTCAATTTTAGTCTCTAATAAACTCTGCATTCAATAAAAAATATCAATGGCTTCTTATTTATTTATTCCTTAAAAAAGCTCGAATTCTGGTCTTCTAGGCTAGAATATTACTTTATACCTATTTCAGCCCAAAAATACAACAAAAACAGCCTTACAGACGGAAAAGAATTCTGATTCAACGCCTGCGTGGAGCTTAGAAGCAAAATTGAATACGATAAGTTTTGTAAATACCAAAGACGGGGTAGCAAGACAAATGGTTTTAATTTTGTTAAAGCTTTTACTGTTTCAGCGGCTTATATATAACTCCTGTTTGCATTAATAAGCCTATGTAGACTGTTTGCTTTATTATATAACTGCTTTTTTTTTTAGTTTGCTAACTATTCTTTAACTGGCTTAATGAAAGTCGCTTATTGCTCAGAAGCACTGGTCGGACATTTTAACCCACTTTCTTGGGATAAAATGGTTTCTCACAATTTCCGCCGCTTATTATTTCGGTGGCCCGCTTTTTAAAAGAGCACTCAAATGAAGTTCTTAATGATTTTGGCTGAAAGCACCCCCAAATTATGGCATGCGCAGACTATAAAAAGTTCTTTTTCCGCTCTTACCTCTGCAGGTTGCAGCGCCACACCAGTGAATTTGATTTATGAAGTTACTTGTAAAAAGCGGACAGCTTTTTTACTTATATTTTGATCTTAAATGTTGTAATTAAAACATTTAAACATTTCATATTTTTCAATTTTTAGTATTGAAAAATGAATACAAAAGGAAGATTGTGGGTAATATAGATGTCCATTTTGTTTCATTATTGCTTGTAAGTTATTTTTACTCTATGTAAAACAGTAACCATACATAGAAGCATAATGTGTTAAATTACCAACCAAGAACCGGTTGGTTTCGTTTTCTGACACTAGTATCAAACGCGCGCCCAATGTTTTCATAAAACAGACATTTCTAAGCCGACTACCCTTATCTGATATGAATGCTGTTACTATATTTTTTTTTTGTGTTCTTTCTGCTTTTGCTTCAGTTACATCATTTAAAACATGAAAATGTTTGTGATTTTATAAAAAATAGAATAAATCATTTAGATTTGACGTTGTAGACTTCGGCTTTTTCCGTGATACTAATTTTATAATCTTTGACCACCAGTCTTTCAAAAAATATTGTAAAATGTTCACCCACTTTTTAGGTACTGCACCAAAATGACAACTCTCCTGTAATTGGTCTATAATACCGTTTGAAGGTATTTCTTACCTCCCATTTGGAAGGTAAAAAAATACTAAATATATAGACACTTCCTTCTCGTCCTTTTTTACTTTCTCAAAACTTTTTCCATTAACATTTACCTTCTTTGTATATCAAGAACTTGGTCAAGAATTTGTTCGTTAGACAAATGCGAAACATCCACTTACAAATGTTAGAAAAGTCATTTTAAAAGTAAATAAATTTTACTAACCGTTTCGGCTAATAATCGGTCCATTGGAAACATTTTCAGGGGAGCCACAAGTTACGACGGCGACATCTGTGGATGAGATGTTAAATCCATTTTTTTGAAGGGCAACTGCTTTTCGTGTATGCCGCGTTGTTAATACACCAGTCTCTATGTCTCTTTCGAGGCGATGACCTACATAACGAATAAAGAATTTATATAACAGGTGTAGACACAAATAATAATCCTCCATAATACCAGATCGGGATCTAGTCAGTTGTCGCTGCACGTAATCCTCAAGGTCTTCCTCTTCCTTGCGACTAATCAGGCAGTTCAAAATTAATAGAAACAGTCCTAAGGCGAATGAAAACAACCCAGTACAAGTAACTTCATTCCACCAAGCTGAGCTGGAACCTTTTTATTTAAAATATAATAAGACGTTATAAAATAGGTATTTTTTACACTTACTAAACACGTTCCATGACATGGTTTCATCGGGGATGACTCCAGCACCACACAAAAACACTCCAAAAACCATAAAAACAATTCCAATGTGCAACATTCCAATGCTAGTAACAACCTATACAAAAAAAAAATCTATATGAATTATTTAAAGCAAATATTTTAAAAATGCGTTCCACCTGACTATCAAGCATACAATAAATAAAAATTTATATGAATTATTTAAAGCAAATATTTTAATAATGTATTCCACCTGACTATCAAGCATTCCAGGTCCGGACTTAGCCGAGTGATGTGAATGGTGAAATTTACGTCTTACGGATCCACTAGGCGAATGGAAGGTGTCACCACTCTCTGAGCTTTGAGTGCTATAACGTCGCTCCCGAGCTCTTTTTTGTTCATCACGCCGCTTCCGTTGGCGTTTAATGGCCATTGCCGAATGTATCCCCACGGAGTGCATTTAGTGACCTATTAAGAAATTTTTATTAAATCAATTTGAGGTATAGAAAAAAAAATGTCCTATCAAAAATGGCAGATAATAACCGCTGGAAAAAGTGATACTGAAAAAAATTTCACTGATCCCTAAGAAAAGTTATGCCGAAGTCTGTAAGCCCTTGCAGTTTCTAGTCATTTACTTTTTTGTCAAAAATTAAAAAATTAATGCTGTAAAAAAAAAACAATTAATAACAAAAGAATTATGGAATAAATTTTGTCTTGCCATAAGGAGTTGCGTTAGGCTTGCCCATTGGATGATCTTAAATATGAGCAACGACATTTCTATCAATCTCTGGCAACCTTGAAGAGTATTTTGGCATTCGGTTGTTTAGGTCGTAAGCAACACAACGCGAAGTTTAGTCATAATTTTCACATACAAAACTCTCTATTTCACACACTATAACAATTAATATCTCTTATAATTGGTGGCTCGTCGGTGTCAAACACAGATCTTAAAGAGTCTCATCGTGTAAATCGACTGGTGCATGTGCGGTGTAGTGAAAAAAAGTTGTAAAGTTGATATATGGTGCTTAAAAAGTTGAAGAGTTGTGTATAAATATTAAGTTGAATAATTAGTAGCTACGCTTTTTATCAGTTGGATTTCATCAAAATACGCAGAACCAAAATATGGAAAAGTAGTGAGATTGAAAGGCGCAAATCATTGTTGTTTTAAAACGACGCGCAGAATGGATAAAACGCCCTCAAAAAAGCAGAACACAAGCAGAAGGGAAAATTAGTAGAATGCATGGAAAAAGCTGAATCTCAGATCGAAAATGCAGTAGTTGGATAGGAAGTTGTGCATCCAAGTACTAGTAAACAGCCAGCGGTTGAAAATATTCGAAACGGGGCTGAGGCTAAAATCGAACAGAACTTTACAACTGAATGGTTAAGTTTAAAAGTAAAGTCGGATGAGCAACGCGGCAGTAAAATAAAAACTGCACCAGATAATTTTGCAAAGATTTTGTGAATTTATATTTCATTATGGGAATGTGATTTCAAGTCTATACCAATAGAAAAGAGGTATTTGATAGAAATTTTGAAGCGTATGAAGTCACAAGTAAGCAAAAATATGAGCATGTCAGGGGAAATAATAAATAAAGAATATTGTTTTAAGATTGACTGTTACGTTATGCTTCTATTAGGAAATTTTGAATAGTTGCTGACAGGCAAGGATATATGTAATTGATCGGGTATATAATGTCATCGAAGAGTCAAAGTATGGAGCTCCGTCATAATACCGCAAGGATTTGGAACAGATGATAAAACGAAGCTATGACATCACTAAAGAAGTCGTTAAAGAGTGCCCAGTGCAAACGAAGTTTGTTCCCGATGGAAAAATCAAGATGTTTCATCACTTACCGAGTCATTTAGCGGGAGATGATTCCAGTGCCGTAAAAGAACAAGTCGAGGAATTTATGGATGAAGGTGTTGTACGTAAGTCGTCATCATAGACTGTTTTTCGGTTCCGAATATGGAAGAAGAATTGGAAAAGCTGTAGCCGGCCAAGTGGTTTTGTTAACTAATTAGAATTAACAAAAGATTTCAGCATATCGATCCAATACAGTTTATTTTTGGAGAGGCTTACTGTCTGCCAGCGAGCCAACAACAACTTTTTATGTATTATATAATTGTTTATACTGAATCGCCAAACGAGTGTTTGCAGAAAACGAAGCTTGTTTTGGAGTAAAATGGTAAAAATGTAGCTTTATGCTGCCACGTGTAAGCCTTCTTGGCCACATCATTGAAAGAGAATGAATTTGGCATGGCAAAGAGAACACTGCTACTACCCAAGATACTCTCACAAATTTACTTACAGAGAAACAGTCGGTGCAAACTTTAAAGAAGCTACATGTAATCGAGCCGGTTTACTCATGGGTGCCACTAACGGAACTTCCCACTAATGCGTCAAAGGACTTTTTTGGAGGTGTGTTGCTGCAGGTGTTTGATGACTAATTTTGTATAGTTTATTATTGAGGCTGAATCCAAGTGTCATAGTTACTACTTGGAAGTAAATGCATCATATCTCGCACTCAATTTCAACTAGTCACTGGCTGTGTAGCTGTATATGGAGAATTTTACATTCGAAGCTGTACATCGGCCAATGAGACACGTAGACTGTCTCAGCCGTTTTTCACTTTCATGCATGTTTATGCCGACGGATTTAACAGAGCGTACAAAGAAGACCTAGCGATAGAACGATTTTCTCAAAGAGGTAGTAGAGATACTATTTGGCACGCCCGTACCAAGATTACTACCTTAAAACTGTGGATGGCATCGATTAGTTGACTGTTCCAAAACTAATGAAACGAGTGGTAATTCATGGATAGCACGAAGTTGGGCAATGCTCTTCTACTACTCTCGAAAGAAAAGTAAAAAATTTGATCGCGAATTGTAAAAGTAGTATTTTTTAGTAAAAAGAATGGCAAACAAAAAGCTACTTTCATTATAAAGACAACGGTGACACGCTACTCCACAAACTGCATGTTGATCATTTGGGTCCTATGGACGCGACAGCCCAACAATACAAATATATTCTTGCTAAGGTGGCTGAGCTGTCTAATTATTTTTAGTTATTCCCAAAGACATGGATGCGAAGAAGTTGTGAAATGGTTGAGTAACTGGGCTTTTGTTTTTGGATTTCCCAAGCGAGAATTTAGGCCCATATGAAGTAAAAAGGTCAAACGAAGCGGTCGCTATAATGTCAGAAAAGTTGCGAGCATTGAGGGTCCAAGCATGACAGCAACAAGTTGTAATCAAATGAAATTATGGCGTTTTGTGTTTGAGAACGAGGATTTATTATCATCTGGATCAGCTGAAGAGGAGCAGGAGGGCCGTATATAAAAAGAGGATTTCCCACGCAATCGTCTTCTTATTCTACATTATACTTGCCGATTGGGTAATTATACCCTGTACTCATAGGGTAAAAGGTTATATTAAAGTCGCTAAAATGTATGTAACAGGTAGAAATATACATTTCTGACCCCATAATGTATATATATCTTGATCAGCATCACTAGCCGAGTCGATTGAGCCATGTCCGTCTGTCCGTCCGTCCGAATGAACACCTTGATCTCGGAGTCTATAAGAGCTACGAAATTTGATGGAAATTTCCGTCTAGTGCCTACACAGGTCAAGTTTGTTTCAAATTTTAGCCACGCCCTCTTCCGCCCCACGGAATTTGGAAAAAACGAATACTGGAGCTGTATGAAAGATATCATATTCTTATTTAGCACACCTAACTATGTAGCCGATCTGCAGCAGCTGACCATATTTTGTCCAATTCGGACTAAAAATATCGGAGATATACCCATATTCTTTTTGTACTGAAACGCTTAAGGCGACATTGGCTGAGCGAGATAGCATGCGTTCGCTGCTGCTGCATGTAAAGGAAATTTTGTATGAAATTGATGGCTATTTCGATTTTTTTTTTTAATGTATCTAGTTGGTACAGGGTATACTCGATACGTCAGGGATGACTTGCTTGCTTCATTTTAAGTATGAGCAACGACATTTCAGTCAATCTCCTGGCAACTGAGAAACTTCCATGGACAATCCGTGGCTGTCAGAAAACAGTTTGAAAAACAAAAACATAAACATTAAACAGTAATGACGTGTTTAAAAACGAAATTAAAACAAATGTAAGAATAATACAATAAATCACACGTTTAAGCAAGTGTCACTATAAGATCCGCTTCCAGCCGACCCTTTAAGTTAAGTGAAGACCAGTAGGATGACCCAAAAGGGACAAAATCGATCTTCTGCATATCATGCTGTAAGCTAACCGTTTCAAGAAATCATAATTATTAATATTGGTAAACCCGAATAATCTATTAAGACCAGCAGTGTTAGCCGATGAAGTTTCAACCAAATAAAAAATTAACATCGATCAACTAACACAACAAATTTCAAAAATTATAGTAGAAACCTTGTCCCATAACAATACATCCGAATTTCTTGCCCTTTAGCTAGACTAGCGAAACTAGATAAAGTTCCAGATTTTTCCAAGGGATTGAAAGAGTTAAATGGGAACCCAGCGGGTTTAGCTCCTGGATGAAAACGAAGACAAGATATTTCTGCATTCTCCACACACTGAGAAAAAAGATAGAAGGACATCATGCAATGTCCCACTTGAATAGGATTCTATTTCCAAATGTTTGACTTTATATAATGCTGAAAAAAGGCATATAACAACCATAGAATATCAGTTGACCGGTCTAGCACATTGCAACTATTCGGTTGAAGAATTTCTTTCGGCTGCTTATAAACATCAATCTGTCATCTTAAATAAAGTGGGTAGCATGAACGCGACCAAAGAAACAGAGCGTCTACTGATTAAACTATATCGGGATAAAGCACTCAATAACTTTGTCAGGGGACTGCAAGGTGAACTTCCAAGACTTTTAAAAATCAAAGAGCCCACTGACCTAGCAAAAGTCCTTCGCCTATGCCTTAAACACATAGATCAAAAATAAGTCGCTACCCAAGACAATTAGAAAGGTTGTTCACAATTTTTCCATTTCCTCCAAAGCAGTTGCCAATAACCCAGAATATGGGTTTACTTCATCAGCCGCAACCACCCATATGGTACAATACGCTGTACCACAATTTGCCACAACATAGAATCACTCATAATGGTCAACATTTCTAACAACAACTAAACCGCAATTTTCCTATATTATCTTATCGTGCTTTTGGATCAAAACCAATCCCTCGTCCCGAACGGATGGATGTAGTCGAGTCCATCCAAACAAACAAATCAGTAATATGAAAACTGTTTAAGAAAATAGAAACGATCAGAAAGTAGAATTTAACAGAAAGTGAACAATACGACACTGAATATTTTGCGGACACAGAAAATCCAGTAGACAACTTTCCTTATAACTTCAAAGATGAAGATCAATTTGAATATTCAGACATTAATTTTTTAGAATAATTATACTTTGAGTGTAGGATCAAACGAGGAAAGACCCTCAATATATTATTTGGTACAGGTTCGAATAACAATAACATAAAGCCACAATTAGTAACAAATCCGAAGAAGAATATAGAACCTTTCGAAGCAGCCTCCCTAGGCGGCAAGGTAAGAATTACACATTGCACAGAAGCAAATCTATTTGTCTTTTACGGTCGACATCAAGACAGCATCATTTGATGCTATCCTAGAGTCTTAGGCAGCTAAACACAGTAGTTGTGGCCAACAAAAAGGTTATGACAGTTAAACTTGAGTTCAATATCCCGATCAGAGAAAAACTAGTTCAGGCAGTCAACGATCTAAATATTAGAGCAGAACATATGTATGTCTTCCGAACAAAGCACCAATATTAAAGAACTGACACAAGACCAAACAACAAATTGTCATTAACACCCACTGTTAAGGCAAAAATAAGAACCACTACAATTTGTTCTCCAATTTGTCTCAAAAACAAGAAAAAAAAACAAATACAACAGCTTTTACATGTAATTCGCCCCTCTCGGTCCCCATATAACTCCCCACTTATAAAGTTACCGAAGAAATAAATTGCATCCCGAGAAAGGATATACAGATTATAGATTATAGAACACTAAAATTTTTAACTATCGCTGACGGATATGTCATGACAGAATTCAAACGACTTCCATTTGGCCCAAAAACAGCCTTATCAATGTTTTAAAGAGCCTACAACATAATTAGACAACATTTAGGGAAAACCTGCTATAGTCGTGTTTGGTAAAAATTAAACTTCCCACCTGGCTCACTTGGAAACAAAATTTCAAATCCTCCATGATGCAAAAATAAAATGTCCACTAGACAAGTGCGAATTTTTCAAAACCAAAGTAGAATTCTTAGGTTTTTGTTAAATATTAGCATATTCCTAAAGGCCTGAAACAGAGTTGTGAAGCCTGCCGGGACGCAGAGATGGACATGCGTGTATTTATGAGGCGCGCACGTGAGGGATTTAAAAACCTGTCGGAGGGTCTACTGAAGCATCGGGATGGGTTTGAATCATTGCAAACTCAGTTTAATAGTTTCAAACTATTAAGCGAATCCCCGATGCCTTCGTCCGCCTGCGTCTCTACCAACCACAGTAAATGACCTAAATACATCAGAGCACCAAATTTACAGCTCCTGATATCGGTAATGGAATCACGGGTTTACTTGTCGGTAATACCACCGAAGAAACAGATAAACTACATCAGATGATGTATAAGCCCATATACGGGAAAAAAAACTCTGGCCTCAAACACAGCGGTGGAAAAATTTAGGTTTTAATATGCCATTTAAAGTAGGTGTTCCGCCTAATCTTTTTAACCAAATTTGTTGAAAAGATTTTTGGCCGGAACATCTTAATATAAAAAAGTATACTACGAAAAAGAGAAATCGGCCTCCGATTCGACTGCCCTCCTCCTCTTCCAATAGCAAACTATTACCTTCTTCTGGTACGTCATCATCTACAGACGGGACAAAAAACCAACTTTGATTTTCATGTTCTAGCTTTTACAGATACGTGGCTTAAAACAGTTATTGCTGATGCTTCGGCTTTGTCCACTAAATTTTCAAATTATCGGATTATCCGCAATGGTGGTGGTGTGTTAATTGCTGTGGACGCAAATTTTCCATCCGAAATTATTCAGTCCTCTTTCAGTTATGAAAAAAATTTATTAATGTTGAAATTTCTCTTAAATCTATTTGCACCTTTATCCGATTTAATCACTAATAATAATCACTCGGAAGAATTACCGCAGTTTTTTCGCTTCTTCCCGACGGAGATTTTTAGACCTTACAACCATGAACCCTGCGGCTTATTATTTCTATAATATGCTTGATTCCGTTTTTAGAGTTTATATTCCTCAGTTCGGTCTAATAAACCCCCTGGCTAACAATTAATGAAATGTTAAGTCGAGATCAGATTTCTCTCAATATTGCTCGCTCCAATTTAGTGAAGCCTAATGCTTCTGTTTCTGTGATCCAAAGCAGTTTTACAACTTTGTGAATGCTAAATTCAAGTCGAGCGAAAGGTCATCCTTTTTGAGTTTTGAAAATAAGATAGCTGACAGTGGTCAGCTGAGTTTTTCAAAACACCCTATTCCTCAACAGAATACCAATCTAAAATCTTATCCTTATGTGTTAAAGAAGTCGAATTGCATATTCAATCCTTTAATCGATGAAAGTTCGTTTCTTAAAAAAACCTTTATATTCACCCGGTACTGATGGGATTCCTGGTTGTGTGTTCAGATTTTTGCTGAATGTTTATGCAAACTTATTTAGAAATTATTCTCGTTATCCGTTGAAATCACCACTTTCCCGTTGACTTGGAAGGAATCGTTTATAATTCCTCTTCACAAAAAGGGTAGTAAGTCAACCTATTAAGGTATTTCTAAGCTGTTCCAAAAGCTTTAAAGAAAATTGTAATTTCTTAATTGCAACATTTTTGTACTTCTATAATTTACCAGCCCAAAACGGTTTCGTGAAATGTAATTTTAGAATTTACATCTATGACAATCAAAGGATTTAAAACTGCAAAGCAAACTGATGTCATATATACTGATTATAGTAAGGCTGATTTGACTCTGTTAACCATAAGATACTACTTAATTTCCCAAATAGTTTACTTTGTTGAATTCGTGAGTACCTGAACACAAAAGGTCCTATTTAAGTATTACTTTTCCAGATGCATCAATGTGACTTCGGGGGTGCCCCCGAACTGACAGACTGACCTTAATAATTTTCAGTGTTGGTATCACCACAATCTATTAAAATTTAATATCACTGAGTGCAAGGTTATGTCGTTTTAGACGACGTCTCCTCAAATGACAACGAATTCCATGAACAACTCTCCATTAGAACGTCTTAATGAAATGAATGAATTAGGTGTACTGATGGACCGTAAAACAACCTTCAACTCCCATATCTCCATGATGATCGCCAAAGCGATAGAAGTTTTTGGTTTTGTAAAGAGATGGTCAAAAGAATTGCACTAAGTGCACCCGAAAAAATAAAAAAAAAAACAAAAAAATCGGGCAACATGACATATTATTCTACTACGAAATTTCAAAATTTGAAGAAATGGATAACGAAAATTTTTTAGTTCAGCGTCTATGTATAACTTTATGAAGAAGCCCCATTTCGGATCTTCGCCACAATGCAGTGGCTTATGATTAATTTCATCGTTTGTTATATTTTTCCTTTGAAGTAGGGAATAATCGAATTAAAAATATGTATGCTCTGATTTCGTAGTGTAGCAATTAGATTTCCCTTCCCTATGGCAACGGGACTTGCATAGATTTGTCGCCGTTGCTATTGTGCAATTGCACAGTTAAAGGAAATGCAAACGACGCAGACGCCCGCTGCTGACGCCCTCTGCTGATACCCGTTGCCACGCCTAAACTTTAACGGCACGCGACCAATATATGTACATATGTATTGGTAACTGTCACGACATGGTGTCAATCTTTGATTGGTCCATCCTAGGCCGCGTCTGGCAGATAATGTATTAAAGAAAGAAAAACCAAAAGAAAGAGAAAAAGATTACTGCAAATTAATAGGTCATAGGGCCACTAATACCCTTCCTACACTCTTTCCTCACTTTCTCCTGTATAGGTAAATATTTATATGTTGGTCAATAATAGTTAGTATGTGTGTCCTTTTACGCAGTGGCTTCCGGGTAATACCCTAGCCATTGTCTAGAATTAATTGTCTGTACATAGTGTTGTCTTCAAGTCAGGGTCCGGATGATACCCTTCTTGACTTGAGTCAACTTGTAGTAGTTTTGCTACCACTTTTTCATCTTCAAATCAAGTTCCGGGTAATACCCTTCTTGATTAGGATCAACTGCCGTGTATATACTACTTCCCTTTTCACCTCGAGTCAAGATCGGGGTGATAGCCTACTTATCTGGAGTTTGTGTGTGTATGTCTCTTTTCTATCCCGCTTCCTTTCCTCTCCTCTAGCGATTACAAAATTAACAAAATTAGCTTTTATTTCTGTTTCTTATACAAATCTCAAATTTCAGCATTCTTTTATAAATTTTTTGTAAAAGAAGACTCTGAGGAGATTGAGATATGAGAAGAGAATTTTTTTTTTTTTTTTTTTTTTTTATTAATTAATATTTTATTTGCAATCTGCCTTAGACTAGGCAATAAACAAATTGACTAAATATGAGTAATAATAGCCGGATGGTTTAAGCTCCAGTGAACTCAATCCATATATCTATGTATATATTTACATATTAATAACTACCTATTTGTTTCTCTATATGGCAGGTCCAAGACATGAGTTCTTTTTAGACGTCTTGTGGTGGTAGAGTTATCTAATAGACTTAATGCTAAAACGTTTTCATGGTCATGTAGCCTATTGATATATCTACTTGTATAAGATTTAATCTCGTCTATGACGGTGGGTATTTGGAGATCTTTATGGATATCTACGTTGGTCATATATCGACAAGCGCCTGTTATTGATCTGAGAGTCTTGGACTGATATTTCTGCAGTATTTCTATGTTTGATTTGCTGGCTGTACCCCATAGCTGTAGCGCGTAAGTCCATACTGGCTTAAGAACAGCCTTGTATAGAAGAGAATGAGCTGAGAAAAACTTCCTTACAACTTTCATGAAGAAATGCCAACTTAATATCCAATTTTTTAAAGCACCACCATACAAAAGTTCATTCAACGGACAGAGAGAACGACTACACTCCACTTTACCAGAAATAATGAGATGACTCAAAAGAAAAGAGATAGATAAACTTTTACATAGGGTCATTTACGAATTTAACAATTCAATCCATTCAGTTACCAAACAATGCCCACTAAAAATTTTCTTTGCAAGATGTCCATAAGACTCGAACAATATGAACAGGCTTGTAAGATTAACATAGACAGTTTAAAAGAAAAACAAAAAATATCACAATCAATCTAGAAATCATATAAAAACCTACAAGCACGGTCAGGCTAACTTTTGTCTTCTTCTTAGTTAGGAAAAGTAGTTCATAAAAGCAACATTAATAACGACTTTTTCATACAGGATACTTGGAATAATTCCCATACAGGCACGGATGGAAATGACTAACTGTACGAAAAATCATATTCTTACTCTCCACAATGGAGAAAGGAAAATCACCACATTTCAACAGAATCATTCATCTCATAAACATAGCTCAAATACATAATTCATAAGATAAACTCGGGAATCACATCAAATAAGAACTGACATCTTTGAACTTATTTCACTTAATAATCAATATACTAACAATTGCCATACAAAAATATTCATACCCCTACAATAATCTTGATACTTATATGCCAACTCAAACTCGACTGGTAAGAGAAAATACCAAATAAAAAAAATATCAAAGAAGCTAACTTCGGCTTTGCCGAAGTTTGTATACCCTTGCAGCTTCACCGTTTTATTATTTAATTTAAAAACAAAAATTTTAAAATAATTGGTATAAATGTTTAACAAAATCAAAAAAAAAAACAAAAAAGAAGAAAAAATTCAACCAAAAATTTTCCCGTATTCACCGAGAATCGAACCCACCAAACATCGAGCCAGCATGCGACCGATCTCTACATACTACGCCACCATCCTCACTTAACATACTTAAGCTAGTTCGACATATATAGCAAACGCATGGCATCTCGCTCTTTCAATTTCGTTCTATGCAACAACACAACGCAAATGTTTCTGACTCTCTCACACACAGCGTGATGACGAATTTTTGCATATGTATGTGTGTGCGTGAGCATTAAAAAAAATTGACTTTCCATTAAATTTGATTATTGATTTGTAACCCTAATAATTATCCCATCATCTAGGGTGTATGGGTAAAAATCTAATTTAAATGCAACAACAAAAAAAACAATAATTTTATATATTTCTTATTTGGTGCCGCGCGGATTCGAACTCGGGTCTTTTGTGTTTGTACGGCAGATTTCTTGAAATTTGTTTTTGATTCTTTGCTGCCAAGGAAAATTGCTTATTTTACTCGAGGTACCTCCACGTTGTAGTTAATAACTCCGGTGATAATTTTCCGATCCGACTAATTTTTGAACTTTACCTACACAATCGATTGAGGAACTTAACTTTTCATGTTTCAACCATGTAGCTTAAAATTTTACTATCTAAAAGTTGATAGAAACAGACAGACGGACATGTCTCAATCGACTCGGCTGTTGATGCTGATCAAGAATATACATATATACTTTATGGGGTCGGAAACGTATATTTCTATGCGTTACAAAAATCTGACCAATTTTATAATACCCTCTGCAAGGGTATAAATATGCTAGTCAATGGGCAAAATTTAATATTAGGAACAGCATTCCTATAAATGTCAATGATTACAATTAATGATACATCTAGGTATATAACAACAAAAAATAAACCCGAAATAAGTTTATCGATTGAAGAAATGTTGCAACTCGCCGACGTATCCGTCTTGTACAATAACACTGTGATCCCCTTTGTCATAAAAAATACCCAATCTTAAAAATTTTAAATATGAAAACATCATTATCTGATCAATAATTGGGAAAAACACAGTTGTAAACTTACAATTTAACGAAATTTTTAAAAATTAAGATACTACGTTAGGATTAGGATCAGATTGTACAAAATTTAACAACTTAAAAATTTGTAATTTGTAATAGAATTAAGATATGACGATCGCCTTCTTAACTTCTATTAGGTATAAATTCAATATATTACTACAGCAATGCGAAAAACAATTCATAAATAAACGGTTGCAGGTAAAACGCTTTCTCTTAGGTAAAAAGAAGCGGGGAAACCGTTACAGACAATCATGCAACTGGTTAGTAAAAGAATTTTAACTTTGGAACGAAGACTTACCCACTACTAGAATTAACGGGGATGTACACGCTCACTGGATGTGTTATCGGTGCTTTGCGGAAAGTCGGTGATTCGGTTGGGAGAAGAGTTTTCGCACGTCTACAGATTATTCGTCAATATTTCCAATGAAAGCTGTTATGACCTCCGGAAAGAAGTGTTTTCCATTTTTATCTTTGAAGGGAGCGGAGTACTGGTGGTTTTATTGGGGTTTTGCCGTAACTCCTCAATACAGCTGTATTATCCAAAAAGTATTTTACTGGTTAGAAAAAAGAGGTTAACTTTATAAGGGGATATCATTGACAGTCAGAGGGATATTAGAGAATAGGGGGCAAGTTGTAGATTAAAATTGTGGAAGGAAGTGAAGCACCCCAAGAATTACCACTTATTCCGCTAAGTCTTAATAAACCACGTTATTTAAAAATTTATTTGTTTCCTTTTCCTTTTTTATATCTTCTTCATATTTCTCACTTTTCATACTATTTGATTTTAATTCAGTTTCCGAATCACTTATTATTGCCTTTCTTTTCTTCAGAACCCGTTTTCTTTAATATTTGCAATTAAATAATTTTTTTCCCACTGTCGCGTGGGCTGTACATTTTTCAAATTGTGTGCTAAATTAAATTATAACAAACTTTCTTGGGGTTCAGTTTTCAGTCTATCCAGGGTCTCTTTAAAGAAATATTTGCAAAAGAAAAAAAAAGACCGAGACATAGATTTTAATGAAAAAGTGTTACTGCTAAGATATAAATGAGTTTCTTACCAGTTGTGATCAAGCTAATTAATTAATTAGTATTTAAATCTGTATGTCAAATAAAACGACGGATCTTTTAAAGACTAGGACAAAATCTGATATGACTAGGTAACCGTCATCGTATGTCATCCAAGTCAACTAGGGATTTACCCGTAGATTAACTTGTTTGAAGATGTCCATGTCATTGTTCATTGATACATTTTAACTAAACCAGTTGAAGCTTAGCCCGGATTCGGACGGAGTTGATGACGTACACGTTTATGGATGTCTAAAATATAATTTCAACCAGCAAATTCCAATAAAGCCAATTATCGATATACCCGGTGACTAACTAAATAGTCTGTCTACCTTGCATACAATGGGTTAGTATGTATATTTTCCTTTGTCCTGCCTTGTTAAATTTATCATTAGTAAAGTTTGTCCTATTTTCCCATTTTTTAATTGCGTACGCCAGAATTGAACGAATTAACTTAATCTTAGTATCAGGTATGCCTTTTAAGCTTCAACAATAGCAACCTGTTGCGGTGCGAATGAAGTACGCCCCTTGCCAACATGGTTTATTAAAGGTACGACTCTGACCTTTAATCTAAAAGTCCCATATTATGAAATAGCAGCAGCCGCTACTACGGCGCACATTTGGAGTAAATTTGGCAAGCAGAAAGAGCAGACATGAGTGCAAAAGAAACACAAATGTAAGAATAATTTTGGACAGAAAATGAATTGTAAAAATGAATTGTTAACTAATAAGAATTTACAAAAAGATTTCAGCAATACGCAATACCAAATGTACATTATACGATGGAATAAACATAATGTGAATAAACTTAATGTTTTTCACTTTAACTATTTTACTGTGCCAGCCACTGCTGGAACACGTCTTCATCGTTCGTTTACATATTTATTACTGCCGTTTCAACGGCTCATAGAGAATATACTTAAGAATTGGGCGACTGATTGGCGCCGGCGAATTTCACAATTTGTAAGGAAATAACAAATACAGTAGAATCCGGTTATAACGACTCCGCTTATTGCGTCCGTCCGGTTGAAGCGACGAAAGTTCGATGTCTTGGTTGGAACCTCCGGTTAGTACGTCGGCGACGTACCGCTTATAAAGACGAACCGCTTATAGCGACGATATTTTTCTCAGTTCAACCGGTTATTACGACGATCCGAGAAAAAAATATGTCGTAATAATCAAAAATTCAAAAAATTGTGAGGAAAGATATAATACATCTTACCACACAAATACATGAAATACATAATATATGCTTAATAATACATATTACCACACAAATACATGAAACACATAAGCTATATTATTTATAAATCACTCCCTCACATTTTAGCGAAATATGAGTGTACATGATGTACATAATATGGCACGCCCAGCCAATATGTGCAAACGTATGTTAGCAACATGGCGAGAGCTTAGCAACATTAAAAGCTAAGCAACATCGCAAGCATTGGCAACATAAGCGGAGCGCTAGCAATGTACGTGGGAAATTTAAAATATTCATGTACACAAATATACATATACGCATGCATACAACTAAACATATAAAACACGCATGCATACAACTAAAACATATAAAACATGCATGTCTACAACGACACAAATAAAACGAGAGAGAGCGCGCTGAGAATGCGTGAGAGTCAAAGTAAACGATCATATGCTCGTAACCAAACATCGAACATATGATCGTAAACAAATAATGCAACGGCGGAATAGAAGTGTCATCGGACTTTGTTGCGATGACGTCAGAGGAATGCACCAGCAGTTAAGTTGTAGGCTGATGCGGGCGGGCGGAATGCATAAAGCATTACCGAAGATAAGAAAAACAAAAAGAAACGAAAATTCTCACGCATGAGAACTATGAACAGCTCGTAGGCTAAAACGGGAGGGCGGCAATGCATAGGCATTGCCGAAATATTAAACTCACACACACACACGAACACAAACGAAGCTACGCTCAGAGAGCGGTAGTTTGTAGGCTAAAGCGGGAGGGCGGCAATGCATAGGCATTGCCAAAAACGAAAACCAAGAAACTGCGCTCAGAGTATGCGATCGGCTCGTGAGCGAGAGAGTAACGGTGAGGTGAGAGGAGGTGAGAGCGCCGCTTAAACATGTGTGGGTGTATCAGCGGCGAATGGATGGTTTGACAGCCACTGGAAAGTGGCTGCAACAAATAAAACAAAGAGAAATTTATGAAGGCGGTTAATTCGAATAAATCAAATAAGAGTTATATAGTTACAACAAAAAGGGGTGAATTAATGTTAATTGGGAGTCATTATCATCTATTTATATATATTTTACATTTATATTTTAGTATGTATTATTTTATATTTCTTTATATTTTCTTATATTTATTTATATAGCCATGTATCTCATGTAATTATGCATTTACGTTTAGGTTGTAAGTTTATTGTATTAGAAAATTGTTAGTTACTCTTAATTTTAGAAAAGAGAGATGCATGGTGGGTAAAAGGGGTGGCGATGGCGGAGATCGCGGGGCCAGCACGAGACCAGGAGAGAGCCAAAAAGGAGACGCCGTTGGCAACCGAGGCTGGGAATGCAGCTAGTTAGGAGGTGGCGCATACGAAGTGAAAGAATTTCACCATGCATAGCAACAAGCGAGCTATGCTGGATGAGCGGCAGAGAAAGCCGATCAAAGGAAACGAGCAATGGAAAGTTTTTAAGACAAAACGAAAACTGATGGAAAAGTACCCGTAACGGGTCAAGAGTTCACCACGCATCCTGATTGGTTCAAGATGCCTATAAATACGCACGGCTGAGACCAGAAGGGCAACTAGTGCGTGAGTGAAAGTTATGAAAAGCGAAGTACCAAGTCAAGCAAAGGGTAACTACAAGCAGCGAACTAAAGACTAGGAGTTATTCCTAGCATCAAAGAGAAGACTAGGAGTTATTCCTAGCAACTAGTCAAAGACTAGGAGTTATTTCTAGCACCAATAAAAAGACTAGGAGTATTCCTAGCATCAGCAAAAAAGACTAGGAATTATTCCTAGCGCCAATAAAAAGACTAGGAGTATTCCTAGCATCAGCAGAAAAGACTAGGAGTTATTCCTAGCGCCAATGAAAAGACTAGGAGTATTCCTAGCATCAGCAAAAAAGACTAGGAGTTATTCCTAGCAGCCAGGCAAAGACTAGGAGCTATTCCTAGCACTATAGGAAAGACTAGGAGTATTCCTAGCACAGATAGGAAGACCAGGAGTATTCCTGGCCCAGGCAGGATCGACTAGGAGTATTCCTAGCGCAGAGTAGGTGTTGGTGTAAATGCATGCTTAAAATACAAACTATGAATTTCTCACAGTAAAGACCAATGCAGGCTTTGCTTAGAATAGAATTAAACCCTACATATTTTCATATACACTGTACTCACACTATATTTTTATACAACACAAAATTGTCCCCCACATTATGTTCACACACACAATCACATTTACACTATGAATAAGACCCCCAAATGTGTATCCATGTGACCCCCTAGATCCTAGAATCGTGTATATAAACTCGACCTTTTTCTTAATAAAATCAGTATTCAAGCAACTCTTGTCTATTCACTACTCTGCAATCAACGGGTGAGCACCGCTGTGTCTTTGGCCCCCATTTGCATGATCTCTCCGAAGTCCACCCAATTTCAAGTGTTGGTTGCGACAGCCCTATGTCACTATATGTTCTAGGGGCAAACATTTTTATAAATAATAAAATTATAAAATTCAATAACATTTTGGTGACCCCCGACTTTGGCGTTCCCAATTTAAACAAATAAAACATTTTGGTGTAACAGTCAAAGTGTGAGAATTTTGTCAACTCAGACTAATTTTCTCAATAACACGCATATAAGGAATTTTGGTCAACTTGTCGATCATTTCCTTTTTTAATACAACGCTTTGGAAAATATTGATATTCCTTAGCGAGGGCACGGTTTTGCAGGCTAGCAACAATCCGGGGTCCCGACATTTACGAAGCAATTGATTAACTTTGATATCATTGCATTTGTGCATATCATTTATGTCAACTTGGCGACGGTATTGCACACCATAACTAAAAACTACATCTGCTTGTGAGACAACTGACTGTGTCAGCACTTTGTCACCTAGTCAATTTGGCGACTAGAATCACAGCGGAAAAAAGTACATTTGAGTCAACTTGGCGACTATTAGTGTACAACAGGTCAACTTGGCGACCATAAAATCTTCTGTTTGTCGGACAACTGAAATTATCAGCACTTTGTCACCTAGCCAATTTGGGGACTAGAACGACAGCAGAGTATAATCGGATACTCCAAATTTGGATTTCTGCAACGTGGGACAAGGCGTACCCAATCAATTGAATCATCTGGAAAACACGGAGACCAAGCAGTCGAAGGATTCTACGATTCATTATATACATTTACATTAAATAAAATAAAAAAATTTTAAAACTTTATACTTGTTCAATTTAACTTTATTTACTAGTACTTTGATCACTAATCGGTGCGAGTCGGAGCGTACCTTGTCAATTGACTAAAAAATATACTTCCAACGGATCAAAGTACATAAAGTAAAATGGATAAAATATACTAACAACAGTTTGAGCGAGGTGAAGAGATTCAAAATGTCATCAGAAATGTCAAAAAGGACTCTGCCTCAAGAAAGTCAAAAGTTCTCTATTATGATAACAAAATTGAGATGATTGAGGATCGATGGGATGAATTTGATAAAGCCCACACTGATTTAATGGAATCGTTGGGATACGAGCCATCCGGTCACGATTACTTCAAAAAGGAATATTATTCAACATTAAAAGAATTAACAGAAGAAGTAATAAAGGATTGGAAACTACAAAGGGCAAAAATTGAAGAAAGCAAATTGGCCCATCAAAAAGATGAAGATCGCATTAACATTCAATTATTGATCAGAAGGCAAGGCGCTATGCTAGCAACACTTTCCAGGACATTAAAGCAAATAATTCCTGAAGAAAAAATGAACTACAAAACAGTTGTAGAAAACTTATGGCAGCAGATAGAACAACTGCACTATGAGATGTATAAACTTGCAGTAGATCCAGTCGAAGCTGGATACAATTTGGAAACATTCATAGTGGCAAAAAAGGCGATACTGAAATTTTGTGTCCCACCTGCACATGATGTGACAACGTCGTCACTACAATTGCCAAAAATTTCAATTCCAAAATTTGATGGAAATTATTTGAAATGGCAACGATTTCATGACATTTTTGAGAAAATGGTTCATGAATCAAACATACCCGCTGTACAAAAGATGTGGTATTTAAAAGCAAATTTATCAGGGGATGCCGAAAGATTAATTAGGCACCTTGAATTAACAGAAGTCAATTATGACACTGCATGAAAAATGTTGCAAGAACGATTTAACAATAAACGGGTCTTGGTTACAGCAGTTTTCGAAAAACTATTTGATCATCCAAACATTGGAAACGACGCCCTGCCAATAAAGAATCTTCATGATAATATTCATGAATCATTGCAAGCCTTAAAGAATATAGGCATTGACACGGAAACTTGGGATCCTATTATAATTTTCCATATGACAAGAAAATTGGATAGACTTACCCACACTCTATATGAACACTCCCTTTCCAATACAAGGGAATTGCAGATAACCAAAGAATTCCTTTCATTTTTGGAGCAACGTTTCCTTGCCCTAGAGGCGATTGGTACCAAGCAGTCCAGGGAAAGGCAAAAAATATGTGCATCAGCGTCTGGCACAAACTCATCTTCATGTCCGTTCTGTAGTATGTTAAATCACAAACTGTTTCAGTGTGATAAATTCAAAACTAAATCTGCAGCAGAACGGTTAAACTGGGTACAGAGACAGAGAATGTGTGTCAATTGTTTTAAAACCGACCACATGTCGAAGGCTTGTAGCTGGAAGGGATGTTTGAAATGCGATGGAAAACACAATACATTGTTACATTTGGGAAACAACGATTTGAAACCAAATGTAACAGTCTCAGGTCTCAGCTACGTCCACATATGGAAGCAATAAAAATTATACTCTACTAGCGACGGCTAGGGTAATTGTTAAAGGGACCAATGAGCGAGAAGGAGAATTTCGTGCGCTCTTAGACAGTGGCTCCCAAGTCAACCTTATCTCAGAGAGACTAGTAAAATAATTATCTTTAAAAATAGAAAAGGCATCGCTAAGAATTGAAGGAGTAGGAAGACAACCACAACTCAGCAGATCAAGAGTAAATGTACTTGTGAAATCAAAATACACCGATTTCATTACAAGAGTGGAAGCCTTTGTTTTACCGCACATTGTTGCAGATCAACCCACAGAAGCAATTACGCAAATGTTTGACCTGCCAAAAACCATACCTCTAGCGGATCCCAATTTCAACAAAACTGGTAAAATTGACTTATTACTAGGAGCAGATCACCATTTCTCAATTTTACTACCTGGACAAGTAAAACAAAATAAGTGTCCAACTCTTCAAAATTCAGAATTTGGTTGGATCATTGCCGGAAAAATAAATATGGCTACATCTGCACCTACAACTTGTATGGTGGCTACTAAGCCTGATGAACTTTTGGAGCGATTCTGGAAACCTGATACCTTGGAACCGGAAAAAATATACAAAAGTCCAGAGGAAGAATATTGCGAAAAGCACTTCTTGGACAATTTACATAAAGCTGCAGATGGAAGATTGGTTGTAAAACTGCCATTTGCTGAAGACTCTTCATCCCTGGGGGAGTCTCGTGATGTGGCTGTTAGGAGATTCCTATCAGTGGAAACCAGGATGAGCCCAGAAATAAAGGCAGAATATATAAAGTTCATGAAAGAATATGAACAGCTTGGACACATGAAGGAAGTGTTGCCAGAAAGATTACCGAGGCAGCATTATTTCATACCTCATCATTGTGTTCTTAAACCTGATAGTACCACAACCAAATTAAGGGTGGTATTTGATGCTTCATGTAAGACATCATCAGGAAAATCTTTAAACGATATCTTGTACCCAGGACCAGTGGTACAAAGTCAACTATTTTCAATCCTATTGAGGTTTAGGACACATAAATATGTTTTCACTGCGGACATAGAAAAAATGTACCGACAGGTATGGGTAAATCCAGATGATCAATTCAATCAAATGATTGTTTGGAGAGACAGCCCAAATAAAAAATTGAAGTATTACCGCTTGAAGACGGTAACCTATGGAACAACTTCGGCACCATACCTCGCAACAAAGAGTCTGGAGTATTTGGCAACCAAAAACAAGGAAAAGTGGGCCTCAGGAGCAACTACATTAAAAAATGAAAAATGGGACTATTTGCACCTGTTGTAGTACGCGCTAAAATCCTACTGCAACATATTGCATCTGAAAAATTTGAGATGGATGCCAATTTACCTGCTAATTTGGAGAAACAGTGGGAATTGTATCGTGCGGATCTGCAAGAGCTAAATAAAATGCAAATGCCCAGGCACATATATGATGGAAAGGTGCCATCTACACGTCAGATCCACACCTTCGTAGATGCATCAGAAAAGGCGTATGGAGCTGCTGTATACATTCGGGCCACATACAAAAATGGTCAGATTTCCGTGCGTTTGCTGTGTGCAAAGTCACGAGTAGCTCCACTGGAAAAACAATCATTGCCACGTCTTGAGTTATGTGCAGCAGTGCTTGGAGCAGAACTCACGGACAGAGTTCGACACGATCTCAGGATGGAAGCGGAAAATGTTGAACCTTTCTTGTGGTCAGATTCAACAATTGCACTGTTATGGATTAATTCTCGGGCATCTCAATTCCATACATTTGTGGCCAACAGGCTTACAAAAATACATGCTGTTTCCAAACCGACACAATGGAGGCATGTATCATCAGCTCTAAATGCTGCAGATGTCCTATCAAGAGGAATATCGGCATCTCAGCTAACATCAAACAATTTATGGTTATATGGACCATTATATCTACATGGACCACAATCACGCTGGCCAGCACCATTTAAAGCATCAGAACATGTGACTGATACTTCAGAGCGGAAAACCAAAGTATTCAGCATGCCAATGACAAGTAGCATTCCTGCTTCTGGAAGGGATGATGGGTGGATTTATAACATAAACCACAAAAACTCAGTATATCGTATGCAAAGAATTATTGCATACGTATTACGTTTCTGCAGAGCACAAAATAGAAGGAAGACTGTTCAACTGGAATTGGATGAATTAGAACAAGCTCGAATAATCATAATCAAACAAATTCAGGAAGCTGAATTTGAGTATGAGCTTCGTCATCTCAGAAATCGCCCAGAGCAACCTATGGGCAAGAAAAGTAACTTATCATCATTACCTTTGGTGCTTGATGAAAATTCGGTTATTCGAGTGGCGACCAGACTACAACAAGCTCCAGTGTCAAGGGACACAAGGAACCCTTATCTTCTTCCGTATAATAATATCATTGTCAAAATGATTCTGCGCAAACTACATGAAGACAACATGCATTGTGGACAAGATGCATTACGAGGTATTGCCAGACAACAATATCACATTGTGAAAGTGAAATTGATGATACGGAATGTGATACAAAATTGTGTATCCTGCACAAGATTCAGGCCAAAACTCTTTAAGCAAATAATGGGAGAGTTACCTGAACACCGCGTATCTCAAAATAGACCGTTCCTCATCTCTGGTGTGGATTACTGCGGACCCTTCTGGATTCATCACAAAATAAGAGGAAAACGTCCAGACAAGGCATACATTGCTGTGTTTGTATGTTTTGCAACAAAGGCAGTACATCTGGAATTGGTTGGAGATTTATCAACATCCTCATTTATTGGAGCATTGCAACGCTTCATTGGACGAAGATGAAGTTGCCAAACGTTGTACTGTGACAACGCGACAAACTTCGTTGGAGCTAACAACCAATTGAAAGAATTAAGTGAAACGATATACTCTGAAATGGCAACTGGTGCAATTATGGAATTTTGTAACCAGAAAGGACTTCAATTCAAATTTATTCCCCCGCGGTCACCTCATTTTGGAGGTTTGTGGGAGGCAGCTGTAAAATCAGCAAAGCATTTATTGCTAAAAAATGTTTCCACAGCCAATTTGACATTTGAACAATTGTCAACAATTATTGTGAACATTGAAGCAATATTGAATTCACGGCCATTAACTCCAAATACAAATGATCCTAATGATCTTACTGCACTCACACCAGGACATTTGCTCATTGGAGAACCATTGGTGGCTCAACCTGATCCAGAGCCAATCAGGAAGAAATCGTTGACAGAACAATGGGAGCTGGTGCAACGATTAAAACATACCTTTTGGATGCAATGGTCACAGGAGTGTCTGCAAGGACTGCAAAACTCCGCGAAGTGGAAGAAGCCTCATAATAATGTGAAAGAAAGCATGATGGTGATCCTCAAAGAAGATAATGTACCCATTCTTCAATGGCCATTGGGGAGGATTATAAAATTATATCCTAGTCCTGATGGCTATATTCGTGTAGTTGACGTAAAAACGGCTTCTGGAATTTACAAACGAGCTATTCATAAATTAGCTCCCCTACTAAAGACACCGGAACCAGGAGAAAAGCATCAACTGGATGACGACGACGCCGACGATTCCCAAGAAGACGGGCTTAAGGATGCTACAACCAGGCAAAGCCCAAAAAGACGAATTTTAGCATCGTTACCTCTAATGTTTCAAAAATCGGTGTATCAACGGAAGACAAGAAGCCAGGATTGCTATTGGCCTTCAACAGATGACCCCTCCCACAACTGGTACCCAGATGCCAACTGGTAGTCAACCGACTCAATCTACACATCGACCTGTTGGAAACTACGAAATCAACATTTAAGTAATGTTGAACAGTCGTTCAACGGCCGGGAGTATGTTGGTGTAAATGCATGCTTAAAATACAAACTATGAATTTCTCACAGTAAAGACCAATGCAGGCTTTGCTTAGAATAGAATTAACCCCTACATATACATACAACACAAAATTGTCCCCCACATTATGTTCACACACACAATCACATTTACACTATGAATAAGACCCCCAAATGTATATCCATGTGACCCCCTAGATCCTAGAATCGTGTATATAAACTCGACCTTTTTCTTAATAAAATCAGTATTCAAGCAACTCTTGTCTATTCACTACTCTGCAATCAACGGGTGAGCACCGCTGTGTCTTTGGCCCCCATTTGCATGATCTCTCCGAAGTCCACCCAATTTCAAGTGTTGGTTGCGACAGCCCTATGTCACTAGTTTATGTTCTAGAGGCAAACATTTTTATAAATAATAAAATTATAAAATTCAATAACAGTAGGCAAGACCAGGAGTATTCCTGGCATAGTGGGGGCAGACTAGGAGATATTCCTAGCAAATTATAGGAGAATAGCAGTCGATAGGATAGAAAGGCAAGACCTGGAGTATTCCTGGCAACATAACCAAAATACCTGCTAAAGTTATTCTCGCTTGATCATCAAAGTTTCCCAAATCTCGGACGTGCATCAGCAGCAGCAAACACTGAAATTAATCCTTGCCACCGCCAGCCAAAAGGCCACACAATAATATTTACAAATAATTATTTAATATAAGCCATATTATTAATAAAACCATTGATTTACATGTTCAAAAATTTCATCAACAAATCTTATTATTTCGCCAGCGCACATATAAATTTGTTGTGCCGAACCTCGACACCTGAAATCCGGCTCTGCCGAACAACAGGACGAAAAAGGATCGTTACAAAATTTAATTTAACTTTAATTGTTTTGATTAAAAATATAATTTGTGTTACAGTCGACTCTCGTTAATTCGAAATTCAAGGGACTCTTAAAATATTTCGAATTATCGAGTGTTTGAAATATTAAATGGTTCGAAATTTTTGAGAGAAAATTAATAATACTTCGAATTATCAAGTGTTTTTGTTTAACTGTTAATGTTTTACATATTTATAATGTGAATTAATTGATCTTTGAAAAAAATTAATTTATACGGGTTTGTTTTGGAGCACATTGTTGCTGCTCAGACTTTTCAATAATTTTGTTAAGTAAAAAAAGTGTCTCATATGCTGTTTCATCAGTTTTGTAGACAAAAGCTTTGTAAGTTATCGAATGTGGCTTTTGCTACCTTAACTGACACCTCTGCCAAGGGTTCAGATATATCGTCTTCATCATTATCGTTGCTCCTTCCATTCGTATCTGTCGAAGATAAAATTTCGCCATCGGTTAGTGATCTTGAGACAGCAACATCTTTATCTTGGACTTGAACATGGTCAAAAAAAACTCACACCGCTAATGTCAACTGCTGGTACCATTGATGGTTCCTTATCATCCATAATTATTTATTTAACTGTTAAAAGCCAAAGTTCTTACTAACACACCAAGAAACTTTGAATTGTCGAGGGTTTGACCATATGAGTTCGAATTACCGCGTCGTCAGAATGATTTTTTTGTTCGAATTACCGAGTGCATGAAAATGTATAGCAACCATAAAAATACCGAAAAAATGTTTTTTTGCTCCGTCCGATAGTACGTCTTCCGGATATAACGACGTAAAACGTCGGTCCCTTGAGCGTTGTTATAACCGGACTCTACTGTACGTACAAGCGTAATTGAGTTGGAAGAGAAGCATTCCTGAAACACTGTTCTGAAAATGGCAGGGGCGCAATCTCGGACGAGTGATCTCGTCTGTGGTTGTTTAAAGCTGGACCGCTTGCATGAGGCCATCAACTCTTGGGAACACCTGAATTACCCGTCCTAGGTGCCAAGCTGATGGTGGAGCGTTTGACTCCTTGATTAGTAATACATTTGGTACCTTAGAAAACGATTTTGAGCGTTGCTGTAACGAAGCCAAACACTTCTATTGCGAACGCTGCCAGTAACTTATCCGATTAGTTGGAAGTTCGACATAACTTCCCTCTGGAATTGCGATATACGTTCGGCCAATCAAGAAATGTGCTGGTGACAGATATGCGATCTCAGTATCTGAAGTTGCACATAAGGGTCGAGAATTGACTACCGCTTCTATCTGCGCCAGGAGTGTGTGTATCTGCTCAAAGGTAATGATCCTGCTGCCGAAAACTCGTCGTAAATGGAGTTTGACGGAGCGTACTGCTGACTCCCACTTGCCACCCCAGTGTGGCGAATATGGGGGAATGAAATTCCATTTAATTCCCTGCTCTGCGAGGATCCTTGAAACGATGTTGTTATGCTTGTCAGATATGTGGTGTTGTATCATTTCATTCAAAGTGCGTTTTGCACCAACAAAGTTGCGACCATTATCGCTAAACATTTCTGTGCATTTCCCGCGTCGAGCCATAAATCGTTTTAATGCCGCCAAGAATGTGTCTGTGCTCAGATCAGTTGCCAATTCCAAGTGAATTGCGGAGGTCTCCATACAAACAAACAGACAGATGTAACCCTTTTCCTTGCGTGGGTTTCGGCCCTTATGGGTCTTAAGCAGAATGGGACCCGCGTAATCGAATCCTGTGTGTTCAAATGGAAGAGCTTGTCGAACACGAGCAGCAGGCAAGTTGGCCATAAATTGATTTGCAGTATGGTGTCTTTGAAGAAATTTAGGCACTCATGAATGATTCGTCGCAGTAAACTTCGTGCGCCTCAAATCCAGTATTTTTCGCGGATGATGACAAACATTGCCGAAACTTCAAGATGCAGGTTGATGCGACGCTCATGCTGTAATAACAACTCAACAATCCGATGATGCTTCGGTAAAACAACTGGATGTTTGGCATCGGCGGGCAGGTCCGATCTCTTTAGACGCCCTCCCACACGAATAGCACCATCATCGTCAGCAAAGGGAACTAGACAGAGTTTCCTTGCATTCTTGATTTCATCATATGTCAGAGGTCCCAAGTGGTACTGTTTGGTTGATTTAAGACGATGAGCAAAACGACATACGTATGTGACGATGCGAATTATTTTAAGCCAAGATGATACTCGTTAAAATAACAGCTCAAATGGACTAGAGTCAATATCAATGGTGACTGTCATCAGTTTGTTTGTCCTAAACTCCAGTTCTGCTGCTGGATCCGTGGTTGAGCAGCAATGTTGTGATCTCTGTAGTATGGTCGAATACTGATGCTCGTCACGCAGCCAAGATGGACCATTCCACCATAAATCGAATTTCAGCAGCTCACTCGCGAGCATGCCTCGAGACGCACAATCCGCCGGATTCTCCTTTGTGCTCACATGTCTCCATGCACTACGAAGAATGGTTTCTAGAATTTCCGCAGTGCGGTTCGCAACAAAGCTTTTTAGCTTATGCGGTTGGTTAGAAAGCCATGAAAGTACGATGGTAGAGTTGCACCATGCGTATATTTTAACATCTTTCTGACGTAGGGCAGACCTTAGATGACAGTAGAGCTCCACATAGTTCGAGGCGAGGTATATATTTCTGCTTTAAAGGACAGACTCTCGTTTTTGCAGCAATTAGTGACACTCCTATGCTACCATCCATATGTGTTACTCGGTTGTAGACAACAGCAGATTAAGCCTTTAGCGAAGCGTCTGAAAATGCGTGTAATTCAATTTCCTCGGTGTTGTTATCAATAAAACGTGGTAACTTTAGTTGAATCAATGCAAGGATGTCCTTGCGAAATGTTTGCCAGGACAGAGCTTGCTTCATGGGGAGTTCAGAGTCCCAATCCAGATCTAGCAACCATAGTTCCTAGAGCAGAATCTTAAACTGAACCACTACTGGTGGCAAAATGCCCAGGGGGTCAAAAATGCGTGCCATGTCTGAAAGAATTTGTCATTTGGTGCAGCTTGCGTTTTCCATTAAGCAAATCTTGTACGTCAGTACATCTTCTCCTGGGTGCCAATGCAGCCCAAGAACCTTTGTAGTATACCTTGAGATATCAATTTCGTTGCCTTGTGTGTTATCGATTTGATTGCTATTCGATACCCATTTACTTAGTTCCAACTGTGCACGTGCCATAAGTAAAATTAATTCCTCTTTTATTCTGATAAGTTCTAGCTCAGTTTCTGCTCCTGTCAAAACATCATCGACGTAGACAATATCTGCAGAAATTACAAACTTGTGCAACCTAAATCGTAAGCAGACGTCGAACAGATTGCGCTGTATGCATGGACCAATATGTAGTGCATCATTGAGGCATCGAACGTTCCGATCCTGGAATGAATCGTCGAATACCACTCCGAGCTTAGCACCTATTACCGGATGATGAGGCAGGTAAAAGGTCATCTCTGAGGTATTTGGAATTTCCCTATCATCCAAATCTTGCAGTGATAAAGTGATCTTTCCAAGTAAATGCGCCTTCATATCAAGGGAGTAATTTGATACTCAAGACTTGAGTAGAAGAGAGCGGAAACCTTTGGTTGTTTCTGCCTTTATAGCAGATATACCCGCAACGGCAATCCGAGACGGTGATCGACGGAGGCCCAACGTTTGGGTCTTTAGGAGCTTGGCTTATATTGACTTGCTCCAGAGACTGCATCTTTGTTGGAGCTGTATGTCCATCGGAATGCAGCAGTGAATGATGACGGCGCTTGCAATACTTGAAGCAAATATTTTTCTCTTTCACAAAGGTGGAACGTTGCTTGACAATCAAACTCTGGAATTGGGAAAAAGCCGACACTATATGCTTATTACTAAAACACTTGGTACGGTTACCTGAGTTGGCAAGCATCGTGCATGCTTGCCTTTTTACTTTGTCTTCTCTTAGTTTGCTGACTCGCTAGTCATCAGCTTGGCTGAGCTCAAGTTTTCCAAATCGTGAATCCAAAAACTTGAGCAAATCATTAATAGTTATGGTTCTGACAACCTTGGATTGAGCCCTTTGTATGGTTTCAATGTTGCTCTTGCTTGCGTTTCCCCATAGCGCAGAGCCATATGTCCAGATGGGTTTTAATACCGAGTTGTAGAGAAGAACTTTAAATTCCAGACATAGGGGAGATCGTGCATTGATAACCCAATGTAGTCCGGTTGCTTTAAGCTTTAGCTGCTTTTTCTTGGCTTTGATGTGCCTACGCCAAGTTAATCTTCTATCCAGGTGAACTCCAAGATACACAACATCGTCGGATTGAGGTACTGGCACATTGTTGAGCGTCAATGATGGGTAGTTTCTTCTATTGAGGGTAAACGTAACGTGCTTGCATTTCTGTTCATTTACACGGATGCGCCAATCTGCTAGCCACTTTTCAATTTCCTTTAAGTGGGTTGCCAGTTGCTCAGCAGCTTTGATCGGACATTTGGAGCGGCTAAGGATAGCCGTGTCATCGGCGAAAGTAGATGTGATGAGTGCAGGACTTGTTGGTATGTCCGCTGTGTACAGTATATAAAGCGTTGGACCAAACATGCTGCCTTGAGGTACACCTGCTTTTGATTCGAAGTCATCAGAGGAGAAGCTATTACATCGTACAGCGAATTTTCTGTTGAATAGATAAGATTCCATTAGCTTGTGTGTATATTGTGGAAGCGTCGCTTTTATTTTATATATTAGGCCGTCAAGCCAGACTCGGTCAAAGGCTTGGGCGAGAAAAATTGCTGTGCAATATTCTTTTTGCTCGAATGCTGTACGGATCTCTGAGGTGATACGGTTGACTTGCTCAATTGTGCCATGCTTTTCAAGGAAGCAAAACTGATTATGTGGGATTATATTTTGGTTCACCAGGATTGTATTTATACGGAGTTATAGGACCTTTTCAAATAGTTTTGAAAGACTTGGCAATAAACTGATTGGTCTGTACGATGATGGCTGTGTTTTGTCCTTTCCGGGTTTTGGGATCATTATGATTACTGATTTTTTCCAGCTTATGGGAAAGTGAACAGTTTTTACTATCTCGTTAAAGAGTTTGCAGATATGTCTCACAGCACATATCGGGAGTTCTCGGATCATTTTTGGGGTTATTTTGTCATGGCCGGACGACTTTCTTGGGTTAAGGTAGTTTTTAATAATTGCACAAATTTCCTCCGTTTGGAATTTCGGTTGCTCACTTTCCATTGGGGTGCTCAAGGAGGGGAGCTAAAAAAAGTTTGTTAACGGATTTGGCAGAAAGACCGTTTTTAGATGAGCTGCAAAGATGAGTGCTCTTTCTTCGTCTGAGCGGGCTCATTTGCCAGTTGGGCATCGTAAAGGTGAAATTATCTCGGCTGGAGCAGTTATGGTTGGATGTGCTTTCCACAGCGGATATTTGGTGCTGGTAGGGCTAAGCTTCTCGATGTGTAGCCGCTGTGTCCTTGCTTCTTCTTGCCTAAGCGTTTTTGCTAGAGTTCGCGAAGCTGCCTTTAGGCGATGTTTTGCTGCCGGTGATCGAGACATTTGCCATTCTCGCCTGAGCCGTTTTTTGTCTGCTAGAAGTAGTTCAATTAGTCGGTTGTTAGACTTGTGTTTTTTCTGGGTGTGACTGATAATTGGTGTAGAGATATCTGCGGCTTTAATAAGCTTAGACTCTAGTGCAGAGGTGCAAAGCTCGATGTCTTCTTCGTCGTCCAGTTTGGGATTTAGCTCGATATGGGTGCTTATGTATTTTTTAAATCTGAGCCAGTTTGTTTTGCAATTTGTTATCCCGAGTGGTTGCTTTACTTTTTGTGGTTCTGTTAATATAGTGAAAACAACTGGTGAGTGGTCCGATGACAATTCTGCTAGTGTCTCTGCCGTTATGCAATTGTGCGCAATTCCCCTGGTGATTGCAAAGTCTATTAGATCTGGGAGCTTGCGTGGATCTGCTGGCCAGTTCGTGGGCTTATTCGGTGAGGCATAGCCCATTTTGTTTGCTGGGTTGATGATTGTGTTATACAGCTGTTTGCCTTTAGGATTTACCAGGCGGGATCCCCAATGAGGGTGCATGGCTTTGTAGTCTCCTGCAGCAATAAATCGTACTCCGAGTGTATTGAAGAAATCAGTAAACTGTTTTTCAGAAATTAAGAATCGTGGTGGACAGTAAAGTGCAGCCACGGTTTTACTGCCGAAAGTGGTTTGAACACTTATTGAAGTTGCTTGCAGGTATTGTTTGGCAAATCCATTGTGTAGACAGTGTTTAATCCGGTTTTTGATTAGGATACCAGTTCCTCCGTGAGCCTTGCCGTCTGGCTGATTTGTTGCGTAGAATGCATATTTGGGTATTTGAAAGTTGTTTTTGTTTGTTAGGTGTGTTTCCGATAACAGCATAATATCAATATCATTTGAGCTCAGAAACAGTGAAAGTTCCTGTTTGTGCTTGGAAATGCTGTTTGCATTCCAGAGGCCTATATATAGTGCTGACATTAATTATTATTGTCCATAAGCTTTTGAATAAGCAGGTTCTGATTCCGCATCAGTTCCTGCATGCAATTTTGCATGAACGTCATGAAATTTGTCATGTTTTGGTTGAGCGAGATTAACAACGTTTCGATCCCGTTGGGGTTCTGGCCAAGTACGGATGGACTTGGGGGTTAGATTAAATGGTAGCGGGATCTACCGTTTGAGTGGGCTGTACATTTCCATTGCGTAGCACGCTTGCAAAAGTTACTAAGGGAGTAGTTGTTATTGGAGTCGCTGATGACCTTACGGCTCTTGAGAAAAATATTCCCGGTGTTGTTTGAGAGGGAATTAGTGCCGAGCCCTGGATGTGAGCCGTTGATTTCTTCGCGTTGAGGCGGGACTTGAGTTCTTTATAAACAGGGCATCCTCTGTAGTTCGCTGTGTGATTACCACCACAATTGCCGCACTTCCTTGTATTTGTATTTGATTTGTCATCGGTGCAGGCACAATCTTTTTGAGTTTGTCCACAGCCAACGCATACTGGGCGAAGGCTGCAGAAGGACTTTGTGTACCCAAACTCCTGGCAATTAGTGCATTGTACCGGGTGTGTCCTCTTATGCGGCTCTTCGACAGTAATTCTGCGATATAGCAGAAGTTGAAGATTGTAAATAGGGTGCACTGTGTTAGGTTTAAGTTTTTTATCGCATGTGGGCTGTAACTCCACTTTAAATAGAGGTTGCGGCACTTTATTTCTGTTCAGTATGTTTGAGACGGACTTTACCTCAAAGCCCTTCTCTTCCAATGCTTCCACCATTTCCTGTGTCGGAACCGTTGGTTCAATGACTTTGATAACCACTTGAAGGCCTTTGGCACTCTTTAACTGGAATGTGTAGAAATTCACACTTTCCTTTCTAAAGTACTTTTCAATAGTACGATAGAATTCTTCACTTTTGGCTTGCACTTTGGTCTCTTTTATGTTACCCCTATTGAGTGGTGTCACATAAAAGTTGTTTTGACCAACTAGCGCTGTTGGCACCAGTGAAGTGCAGTTTGCTCCACGGATATAGAATGGTGGTGGCTTGGCTACAGAGGGTTTAATTTGGGAAACTCCTTCTTGGGATTTCGGCTGATTTGCCAATATTTGGAATCTATTGCTTTCCAAAGCTTTTCGTTCAACAATGTTGTTTTTCGACATTTTGGGAGTGTTGCCTCTTTTGTCTGAGGGCTAAGCTTTCGCTTGTTTATATTAATGTATCTGTCCATACCAGTCTGAACAGGTGACTTTGGATTCACCGTCACTGGTTGGGCAGTTTTTCTTGAGGTAGTCTGCTGGACGGTAATTGAAGCTAATGCAGACTTTGCGGCTTTTAAAGTTGTCGTTAAAGCAGAAGATGCAATTGTTGTTGTTGTGAGCGCGTTGACGACGGTCGGCGAACCCAATGAAGCAATTAACACTTCAGGTGTCAGCGAATTTGAGGGTGAAGCGCATTGGGCGCTCCAAGACCAATTGTTGTTGCTGGTTGGCGTGAGCAATTTCCTCGTACTTGCACTTTTGGATTCAGCGCTTGTTGTTGTTGTGGTGGTCGGAGACACTACAGAGAAATATGCGTTGTTGCGTTGTATTTTGTTGCTGAAGAATTTGTTCTTGTAGCTTCTGCTGGCGAGAGTCTAGTGACGAAGGGACTCAGTTAATCTCTTTGCACGTTGGCATTACTAGTAAATTTAGTTATTTACTAAGTATTGCTATTTGTATTTACAAATAACAATATAATTGTGATTGGGCGTCTCTGTGGCGACTGAGAGCCCTGTCACTTGTTTTATTTTAATTGTTTGGAGGTTGACACCGAAGAAATTGCGGAGCGCGACAAAAAATACGTCCGAACGCGTTGATGGTCGACGATTGATTGACGAATTGATTGAAAACTTTTTTTCTAGAAATATTTGACGTTTCTTTAAGGTTGTTCTTATTAACACAATGTATTCATCATAATTAATGCCCAGGTGTGTAAGTAAATTATCAAAATTGTTAAAGTTTATTTGTTCAGCATTGCGAAATATTCATTTTGTCATCCAACAGTTCTTGAATGCGTTTCCAAGTTTGTTTCTAAATTGGATTGGGAGTTTCTTCGTCGTCAAACGGATACCAAATTTTAGTTTCACGCATTGGAGGCTATGGAATATCAAACCGACATTTGCTTTCTCTTCGAATTTCTTTTTTACAAGTGGCACTATGTTTGTGGTATTGATATCTTAGAACATCTTGCAACTCTTCGTTGCCTCCATTGGTTGTGAGGAACGTATCAATAAATCTAATCTTCTGATTGGGCGTCTCTGTAGCGACTGAGAGCCCTGTCACTTTTTTTTATTTTAATTGGTTGGAGGTTAACACCGAAGAAATTGCGGAGCGCGACAAAAAATACGTCCGAACGCGTTGACGGTCGTTGACTATCCAACTTGGTGTTGTCAGTGTAGATGTCGATTTCACTTGGCGGATTCTCAGCGCATCTACGTGCCCTGGTAATTGATGTCGTTAACCTTCCTCTGGCCTTGGTTAAAGCCTTTAATTGTTCCATGATGAACGAAAATAATAAATTGTGCTTTTTGGCAGCCAAAAATACATGTGCACACATACTTCTGACTATCGATATTCGATATCACCCCAGTGGTGACACAGAAAGTTATCGATTAAATGTTCGGCGTCAATCAACGATTGACAATTAATAATTTCAACAAATTATTATTAACAAATAAGCAATCAATAACAATGCCCAACGATCTGGATCGAAGGACCAAATTATGATGAATAGCAAACCACTGTGTTTGATACATATATCATAAGAACTAAACTTTATTTTTCTCTTTTACTATATTACTGCTTCAGCCACTGCTAAAACACGTCTTGATTATTCGTTTGCATATTTATTACTGCCGTTTCAACGGCTCAAAAGAGAACAAAATTAAGAAATAGGTGTCTGATTGGCGCCGGCGAATTTCACAATATTCATGGATATTTCAAATACATGCTTATACAGAAAGTGGTGGACACGTAGTGGCTCACCGAGCTCTTTCCGTTATTTTTGTGGCAGAGGTCATAAATGTGCGAGTTTGTCGACAGAGGGAGGCACAAGTGAATGCGGGACGCAAACTCAACTGAGGGACGCACAAGCGGAGAAAAAGGTCTCGATCGCGAGCTCGAGGATGGGTCATAAATGTGAGAGTTCGTTGATAGAAAATGCGAGAGGGGAATGCGGAAAAAAAGGTCGCGAGCTCGAGTTTGTGGGCAGAGGGACGCACAAGCAACTGAGGGACGCACAACTTGTGCGGCACAAGTAAATTCGGGACGCACAAGAAGAAATTTCGAGCTCGAGAAAGGGTCATAAATGTGCGAGTTTGTAGGCAGAGGGACGCACAAGTAAATGCGGGAGGGGAAAAAGGAAAAAAGGTCTCGATCGCGAGTTCGAGAACGTAGTCATAAATGTGCAAGTTCGTAGATAGAGGGACGCACAAGCAAGTGCGGGAAGGAAAAAAGGTCGCGATCGCGAGCTCGATTATAGGTCTCGGACTCGACGGCGAGACCTTTTTCTCTGCCCGGATTGATGTTTGTTGTAAATGTTCTTGTCGGGCTCACTTGTGAAATTTGACTGCCCTCCAATGTTTTAGACTATTCTAGAAAGAGAGGCATTGGGTTCCTCAACACATACATACATATATGTACATACATACATATATGTACATACATATATATATGTAAAAAAAAATTATATTTACTTCCAAATAAACGCAGATTAAAAAAAATGTTTAAAAATCAATAATTAAAAAAAATGATATATATTTTTTTTTTTTAAATTTAAAAAATAAACATTTTTTTCGCGTACATTTCAATGGGATTGCCCAAGCATCCTGCCCAACCAAACGATCGACGCCTCAATTTAATTTCTATCATTTAGCTACAGATCAAATTTGTTTCCGAGATTGCTGGAACTAGTGTTCGAGTTGCCGAGTTAACTACTACCCGATTAGTAATTTTTTTGTTCTTAAACATTTAAAAATTAAATCGATTCGTGTTTTTGATTTCCTTTGCTTGCATTCGCCCTCTCGCGTAGTAGTCTAGTTGCTGGTGTGATGGTTTCTCTTGTGCTTTTATATTGCTCGCGATTGGGTCTGTAACTATCATATTTCTTTTTCAGGTGTCTATGATAATTTTAAGCCTAGTTATTACCAATTCTTGATTTCAGTGTATATGCATTACATTATTTATTTATTTTTTCATTTTATTTTTTTGTCTTTTGATGGATAAAAATAGTAATAATTTTATAATGGTTATCTGTTCACTTAAAAAGTGCCCTCATCCCTAAAAGGTCCAGGTTGACTAATTTTTGTAATTTTTTGTAAAAAATTCTATTGGAAACGGATGGAGCCTAAAATGGAGTTGGGAAGCATGCTAGGACGTGGAAATAGATGTCCATCCATTTATGAGGCGAACAAGGGAGGTATTTGAAACTTTGCCGGCTGGTTTTCTAAAACTTCGTGATGCATTTTCGTCTCTGGAAACTCAGTTTAATAGTAACAAAATATTAAAGGAATCACCCAAGCGGATTTTAGGATTTCCTTCTCGATTTTCCGGCATCTTTGCAACTGATATCGCTTAGAAGCCCAGCAATGGTTGCAGTTGCAGGCAAATATCCTCTCTCAATGATTTTTTCAATAAAGTTGTAACAAGAGGACCTGTGAAAGCGTTATCCGTCTCTGTGGCTCCAACGCAAAGTACTGTTGCGGTTTAGGTATCCCACCTAATAAATGGTTCATAAAGTTTTTCGCCCAGAGCATTAATTTACAACGCAGTATGCAGCTACGAAAAAGAAACATCGGCTTCCACTTTGCCTATCTTCTGATTCTTCCCTTCCTACCCTGTGGTTTGTCAAAACCTGCAGACGTCCACTGTTCTGGCCTATCAGAATATTCCAAGAAGAAATATAAACTTTCAAAACTATATATAGCTAGTCTACCTTTTGACTTTCATATCCTGGTTTTTATAGAAACGTGGCTAAACCCCGACATATTCAATGCGTCTGTTCCTCTCGCAATATTTTATTAAAGCGACTAAACATTTAGAATTGGTAGTGTAGTTTTATTTGCTGTTAGTTCAGCCTTTCCCTCTAAGTGTCAGAATTGTATTCTGTCTTTCTAACTTGCTCTTATATTCCACCAAAATCTAACGTGGCGGTTTATGCTAGGAATTAAGAAGCTATTCCCTCCGTTTTTTCACTTCGTAATCGTTCTTGGGGATTTCAGTTTGCCGGAATTTAAATATTTTTCATCATTTGAATCATCCTTTTCCTAACTGCTGATAAAAATACCTTTATTTTTTTTTACTCTTGTGAAGATATGGATTTAAATATTTTTCATCATTTGAATCATCCTTTTCCTAACTGCTGATAAAAATACCTTTATTTTTTTTTACTCTTGTGAAGATATGGACGCTGCGTTTGTGGTTTATAAAATGTTATGTTTTCACTTTATAATGCCTGTCTTCTACGTGCGACTTATGTGTTGCATGATAAGCCATGATTTATCCGCGAGTTATTTCATTTAAAAAATGTGAAGTCTAGATTTTATAAGAAGTACAGTTGGTCGATTTAATTTGTGCTTAATACACAATGTTAAAAGGTTTTACCGATCAATTATCAGGCTATTGCTGATAATATTGCTAACGTTTTCAATACATCTTATTCCTCCAAGGGGCATAGAGGTAAGCTTATTGTCCAATTGCATCTGTAATCCTGTCATTGATAAAAGTTTGCTGCTTAGCGATATTTTAATATCTACTCAACATGGGTTCATAAAACGTAACCTTTCAGAGTTCACTTTTTTAGCGGTTGATAGAGTCAGGAATGTATTGCAAGCTGATGTCACTTATACCGAATTCAGTAAGGACTTTGATTCTATTAATCACCGCACAGAAAAAGTAATATTTAAGACTCATTACAGAATAGCCATTCAAAACCATATTTCCCATTCTTTAAATTCAATACTAATACATTCTTGTGTGTTTAAGTACGCCGAAAATGGTAAACTTTATCTTAGTTTTAAAGACTCAAGTTTCCCTCGTTGCTTTAAGCTTATCTTAACAACTATCAAACTTGGTGTAAAATCACTGTAAAGTCTCAACGTTTTAAAATGTAATGTCATATCTTTTTATAGATCCTCTTGTCACTTAGTTATGTATTATCTTAATAATGCTTCACTAGAACGTATAAACGAGATTAATGATTTGGGTGTACTCATGGAAAACAAAGGGGGGTTTCTGGTTTGTAGACCTTAAAAACAGGTATTTTTTTCAACAATTTTTTTGGGGAAACTATCGGTTATGACATGGCTCGCTAACGGAAGTCCTCTCGTCCAGTAGGATAATTTGAAACAGACAAATGATACATTTTGTTAATCTGTACACTTACGCGCGTGGGATAGACCTCAACTTTAAAAAAAATTGAAAAATGCAATAGTTATCAACAATTGAACATTAAAGTCCAATCTCTCCGGTTTTTCGACTTAGATTTTTTTTTTTTATTGACCACAATTTTTAATATTTTTTCATGATCGAGGTCTACCCCACACAGACACTATCTGTTAACATGTGTAAAAATTTTATGGCGATTGCTCGTTTTTTGCACCAGTTCATCAGGTCGAAAAACACTGTTTCGAGAAAAACGTGTTTAAAGTTCCAGAAGTACCTTGCACGAAGAGGACATGGTGCTTACAAAAGAAGGTGTATCTCGAAAAACATCTGTCGGATCGACTTCAAATTTTTAGACAATATTTTGAAAATATCATACCTTAAGAAAATGTATAGAAAAAAATGTTGATTTTTTGGATCCAACGAATCAGAAACCTCCCTTAAGATTGACTCAAGACACTTCTCTCCCTGTCAGTAAAACCATTAGTGTTTTTTGTTTTGTCAAGCGCTGGTCGAAAGAGCTCAACTATACCTACAAAACCAAAGCTCTTTTTTTTACTAATCCGCCCCATTTTAAAGTATGGATCACACAAAATTTAAAGTGAATTTGTCCTACATTGCTGATTTTTGCACTTCGGGGTTAAACTTGGAATCAAAATGTTAACTTGCCCTCCTATTCTAATAGACTTCTTTTTATTAATCTTCCCTTCTGAGTTCCAGCGTAGAGTAATGCTTGGTAATTTGTTTCTTCACAAACTTTTGAACCGACAAATAGACTCTGCTAATTTACTTAATCAGGTCAATCTATCTGTACCTTGTAGACTAACTCGAAATTATGTTTCTTTACTTCTAACACGCTGCACTTCTAACTAAACTTTACATAAGCCTTTTCGAGTTCTTTTTTCCTTTTACAACCGTTCGTTCCATAATGGGACAAGAGATCCCATTACTTTTCTCATTTATTGGATTGAATTGGATGTCGTATGACGTGGTAACTGAGCGAGATGACAGCTGGGCTGTCATCGAGTCTGCTTCGGTACGGCGTAGATGAATAAGAAGGTTAGAGTCAATTCAATTTTGCGCTTAAGGAAATGAAAAAAGAAAGTTTTTCATAACGACACCACCACGGGCATTATAAGAGGATCAGTTGTTACCAAGCGATACGAGTTTTATGCAACTTCAAAATATTCCATGGAAAGACAAAGTATCGTAAAAATAACAGGATTTAACCGCTACGTCTGCACTCTTCAAACAGTGGCCCATAATTTTACAGATGCATAATCAAAACCCGCTGGAGCTTCTTAAAACTTTGAAAACATTAAAACCCGAACAGTACCAGACACATGGGGGCACATT
Source organism: Drosophila austrosaltans (assembly GCA_035045865.1). Taxonomy (NCBI): domain Eukaryota; kingdom Metazoa; phylum Arthropoda; class Insecta; order Diptera; family Drosophilidae; genus Drosophila; species Drosophila austrosaltans. The sequence continues at coordinate 11,424,648 of JAWNOQ010000003.1, forward strand.
ACCACTCTGGGAGAGAAGGAAGCAACCTGCATATAGTGCTAAGCGTTTCTTTGGAATTATTTTTTTGTTGCAATAAAAAAACAATGAGACGGCACTAGCAATTTGCTAAACAGTCGCTTACAACTAGTGACTTGTAGTTTATTCTAGCCGTTTTGGATATAAAAAAATGCAAGTTTTAAGCCAGAAATTTAATCACAAAGCAATTTATAAATTTGTGCCATGTTGTGAGTCTTTTCCAATTTATTTCGATGTCAAAGCTGAATGCTTGTCTGGGAATCTTTGTCCCTTAAGCATTCGCTAAAACGGAAAATAATTTAGTTTTGTGGGTATTGAACTATTTTTTTACATATTGCTTATAATAATTGTTAAATTACGACATTCTTATTGGTCATCAATACCTTTAACAGGGATTTAATGTCATTATGTCACCACGTAAGTTTGAAATTGTGGAAGTCAAAACAGTTAAGATTTGTTTAGTCGACATCAAACCAGTTCACCTTAACATTCTCGATACCGAATTGCAGGAAGCTGATAGAAATAAGTTAATTTTAATTTTTAAGATATATACACTACCCTTAATTACATTTTTATTGTAACCAAGTGTCAGAAAGGTCTAAACAGAACTAAATCTGAACAGAGAACTAACTAACATCTTAGAGTCCTAATATTATTTATGGCGTGATTTTTGGGAGTTGGCTAAAGTGGCCTGATCGATTCTGGTTGGTCTCTTTGAAGATTTGTTTTGGATAGGATAGTGATTCCAACGAAAAGGGTGTAAAGTGATATTCTTATTTTGGACGCTGCAGCTGCGCGTAGGAGTAAGATGGGGTAAATTGTTTATAAATTAAAAGAGGGTCAAGATTTGCTGAAATTGCATTTTTACGTTAGGGAGTTAGATGGGGTGAATTATTTATAAAATAAAAAAGAGTCAAAATTTGCTGAGCTTGCATTTTTGCGCGAGGGAATTGGATGGGACGAATTGTTTCTAACAAAGTAATAAAAAAGGGGTCTTGGTTGGGAGCGGATATATTACTATATATTTACTTTAATATATGCAAGAATGCCGATTTAGTGGATTAGAGCTTATATCAACCTCAGAGCCTCTGCGATTTCCTGAATAATTAAGAATACAATTAAGAGATCAGTTTGATTTTGGAAAAAAAAACAGGACGGTTGTATATATTTGGCAATTGAAATAACTGAGGAAACAAAAGTCAACTGAGGTAACTGAAAATAACCAGGGCAACAAAAGTCAAGTGGGATAATTCTAGATACATTAAAGAGATCAGTTTGAATTTGGAAAAAAAAACTGGACGGTTGTATTTATTTGGCAATTGAAATAACTGAAGGAACAAAAGTCAACTGAGGTAACTGAAAATAACCAGGCAAAAATAATCAAGTGGGATAAATCTGGATATAGACTAGAGAACAGGAGTTAACTGGCGTTGCTGAAAAGTTCGAATCCCACGATGCCATTTAAGTATTAGCTGTTGTAAGCAGTGTAATAGTAGAGTATTCAGTGGAAAATAGAAAACAAAAGAAAAATTATGAAAATAAAAATTAAGGAAAATAAAATAAGAAAAAGTTAATGAAGAGAATCGTTTTAATTGTTAAAACTTTTGCCAAGTAAAAAAAGAAAAATATATAAAGGAAATTAATAAAGAAAGAGAAATAAAAAATTATGTATATAAATAAAATAAGAAAAGAAGAGCAATAAAATAAATTAAACCAAAACTAAATAAATTGTGAAAAAACTAAAATAACAAAATTTTAAAATTTTGGAACATCAAGTGTTGATCACCACAGAGTTAGGAAAAATAAAATATGTAAAGGATTGTCTTTTTTAGAAGTATGAAACTTTAGATTGGAATAATACAACGATGGATAATGATATTTGCATGAATTTTTTTTATTTGGTAGATCAATTCGTGACATTACAAATAACAAAATTTTAAAATTTCGGAACATCAAGTGTTGATCACCACAGAGTTAGGAAAAATAAAATATGTAAAGGATTGTCTTTTTTAGAAGTATGAAACTTTAGATTGGAATAATACAACGATGGATAATGATATTTGCATGATTTTTTTTTTTATTTGGTAGATCAATTCGTGACATTACAAATAACAAAATTTTAAAATTTCGGAACATCAAGTGTTGATCACCACAGAGTTAGGAAAAATAAAATATGTAAAGGATTGTCTTTTTTAGAAGTATGAAACTTTAGATTGGAATAATACAACGATGGATAATGATATTTGCATGATTTTTTTTTTATTTGGTAGATCAATTCGTGACATTACAAATAACAAAATTTTAAAATTTCGGAACATCAAGTGTTGATCACCACAGAGTTAGGAAAAATAAAATATGTAAAGGATTGTCTTTTTTAGAAGTATGAAACTTTAAATTGGAATAATACAACGATGGATAATGATATTTGCATTATTTTTTTTTTTATTTGGTAGATCAATTCGTGACATTACATCTTGAATATAATATCGCCGAATTTTGTCCTCTAAGTAGTCAAGGGTTTGCAGCCTATCCGCATAAACCAGTGACTTGACATAATCCCACAGAAAGAAATCTAGCGGGGTTAGATCACACGATCTTGGTGGCCAACTCATTGCTTCAAAACAAAAAATTATTCGGTCTCCAAACGTCACTTACAGCAATTGCATTGTGGCACGAGCTGTGTGGCAGGGAGCACCCTCCTGTTAAACCACAGGTCCTTGACATCATGGCTGATCAATGACGAAACCAAAAAACTAGTGATCATGGCTCTATATATATATATAACACTCCTGTCATCATTTATTTATTTGCACGTAGTGCGCGAAACGTGTTTCGCACAGAAGCATCATTTTCCAAGTAAATTTGCACAATTGCAAACTGAGAAAAAATTCCTCAACAGCTGGTCGATCGATCGCCATTTTGAACTGTGGTTCCACTTTAAAGTTCTATTCCCGCAAAAAAACACCCTTTATGTAAAATTAAAATAAACAAGAAAAATTAATTGCCCAATATAAAAAGTACCAATACGTAAACTCTGAGAACATCAAGAGTTGATCTCCAAAGAGTTAGACAAAACAAAAATATATAGAAATAATAAAACTAATTAAGCAAAAGAGAGTATCAATATGCAAACTTTGCGGACCTCAAGTGCTAATCACCACAAAATGATGCATATTAACAAAAACAAAACAAAAAAAATTAACGAAAATCGAAATCGAAAATTGATTCTTGTCTCCATTTAATCTAACACTAAGCAATATAAATTGGCACAAACCCACAATATTCAATTCAATTGCCGAAATACTTTTAAAGTTGGGGTCATTCAAAATCTACCACCTTGATCAAGTGACCTGAAAACTTACATCCAAAGAAGGAAGCCGCGTATTAAAAGCTGTCACCGACTCAACACAGCACACTTATCTCAGATAACCAAAATTACATTGTGAAAAATTTACTAAGGGAGGACCCAGTTGTGACGCAGGTTTTGGAAAAAATATTAATTTTTTTCAGTTCCGGAGTTTATTTATTATGAAGGCCCCCAATGGCAAAAATAATTTTGATGCATTACACTCACCTTTTCACTGTTAATTTCACATAATTTGGAACTTTGAAAAAAAACAAAATACTTTTTCTCACAATTTTCAACACGATGTTTGGTACGCGTATGCACAATGCGACTATTAACGTTGGTGTCTGTCCAAAAACTGCAGAACGTCAAACGAACATGATCTCATACGGCATGTCAAAAATATTTAGATGCGTCACACCTGAGCCCCCTCCCCTATATATACTATATATATCTTTGGCAATTTCTTTAAACTTCATAATTTTAAGAAGACTTTGATTTAAAAAAAATAACGCTAAAAAGACGGATTTATTCGACTTGCTTTTGAAGAGGCCTTGGCCGGTCAACGACAAGTTATCGACGAACAGGAAATTGCACTAGAAAGGGGACTTATTGAATTAATAGACCAGATCGGGCTCTTGACGGTCTGTCTGTAACTAGTAAAAAGTACGAAGTAAAATCCTATTTTAGGTTCTTGTTGGAATGAAAGCCTCGATGCAGTAAAATCGTTACCAGAATTTGAAGCTGCTGCACATGCGGTGCCTGAGTTGTACGTAACATCGAGAGGTACTAGTAGATATTATCAAGCCTTTGTTATAACTAGAAAAAAATAGTTAGGTTGGCGGTTTGCGTACTCCTTTCATTGAGAGTACTGAATTTTATAACAATTATATCTCGCCTAGATTTCATTTATTCTGGTAAGAGACCTATTTACCACATAGAACAAGAGGGCTAAGGTGACTCGTTTATATCTGAATTTTATGACGAGGTAAAGAAAAAGTTGACTCTTTTATAGCAAACAAAGTATTTATGACATATGGAAACAGCAAAAAGATTCGCCGCTTTGAATTCAGAGTACAAGGAGGATGGTTTACGGATAATCATTTCTGGACTGAAAAAACCGCTGTGCGATTTACTTTTCTTATCAAGGCCAAATGAATTAGCACATGCTTTAACTTTAGCTCAAGAAGTTGTCAGAAATCATCAATGGTTAGTTTTTCCATTCAGTTTCGCTCAGCGTAATGAGCAACGTAAGAAAGCAATACATATAATGTGGTCAAGAAGCGCAATGACACTGGCAAAAACCCTAATAGAGACTATTTTGATCAGAGAGTTGAACCAATGGATGTGGACCCGGAAATAGAACGATTTGGAAATAAATTTCAAACAGACAATATATAATCTATTAAATTGGAATCAAAACGTCAACGACAGCTACAGGGCCCAGCAAGTAGAAAATAATAATGTGAACTTCAAATCTTAGAAAGTCTCGAAGAGTTAATCATGAAAAAGGTCGCGATCGCGAGCTCGAGTTTGTAGGTAGAGGGACGCACAAGTAAATTCGGGACGCACAAGAAGAAATTTCGAGGTCGAGAAAAGGTCATAAATGTGCGAATTTGTAGGCAGAGGGACGCTCTAGCAGTTGCGGGAGGGGGGAAAAGGAAAAAAGGTCGCGATCGCGAGTTCTAGAACGTAGTGATAAAAGTGCGAGTTCGTAGATAGAGGAACGCACAAGTAAGTGCGTGAGTGGAAAAGGTCTCGATCGCGAGCTCAAGGATAGGTCAGAAATGTGCGTCCCGTATTTACTTGTGCGTCCCTCAGTTGCTTGTGCGTTCTTTGCCTACAAACTCGAGCTCGCGATCGCGAGTTACCATCTCAGGTCCCCTCGAGATGCCCCCATCAAACCACCAAGATCAACTGCAACTTAAAATACAACTTAGCAAACTTGAGCAATATCCAGAAGACGCAACATCAGCAACAAGCAGGATGTAACACGATTCCAAAGAATGTAAACAAAAGCTTACGTCGGCATTCTGCCGGGTGCGGTACAAAGAAATATACATATATGAATAAAATGAAACCAGTCTTCATATGAAGTCAAAGCAAACAAGTCTTTTTATTATCTATCAAACAATTAAACCAAATCATCAGATATATATATATACCCCGGATCCTAGAAGTGATATACATATATACCCCGGATCCTAGAAGTGCTAGTGCGTCCCTCTGCCCACAAACACGCACATTTATGACACTTTCTCGAGCTCGCGATCGTTGCTTGTGCGTCCCGCATTTACTTATGCGTCCCTCTGCCTACAAACTCGCACATTTATGACCTCTGCTCGGACTCGACGTCGAGACCTTTTTCTCTGCCCGGATTGATGTTTGTTGTAAATGTTGTTGTCGGGCTCCCTTGTGAAATTTGGCCGCCCACCACTGAAGTAAATAATTGTAGCACAGGTCGCGAGGATTACACAAAGAGCATGTTAACAACGCAGCTGATGACTACCTAAAAGAATTGTAGCTTACTTTTTTAGAGCTAAGTCCATGCTCCCCTGGATCCCAAGGGCAGAATCGGGACGCAAATTAAAATTCTTAATCGATAAGGGAGCATTAAAAATGATTTTAATCCAATAGATAAGGAGTAGTGGCATAACCCCTTAATGTAAAAACAATTCACGAAAAAGTAAAATTGATCGACAGTGTTCAATTAATAATTAATTAATATATTTGGTAGAAATACAGATTTTTTTTATTTTACCCGGCCACGGCGGCAACGATGGAGTAATTAGCTTGGATTAGGTAAAAGAAGTTAGTGCTGTCATTGATCTGAGCTAATCTTTATTTAGACATCAAAATGTTGAAAATCAAATTTTTTTTACGAACTCATTGATGTCAATCACATCACAATTGATATTTACGATATACCAAAAAATGGAAAAAATAAATTTTTTACAATATTGAAATCAAACTATCAGACCTTTGCCGATCCAAACAAATCTTTACCATACAATACTTATGTAGTAGCAACTATTTCAACGCAAAATGAGGAACCAATTTATACTCCTTTTTATCAGTATCTACAAAGCGTAGCGGATTTTGTAAGTCAAGAGGAAAATTACTTGTTAACGAATGGTATAAACAGACCATCGAAGTCACTTTATAATAATCCCATCTGGGTAGTTAGTGAAAAGGGCAAGGAAGAATTTCGTCAGCACAATTGGTTGTCGATTTTCGTAAATCAAGTAAAAAACTGACGGATATCCAATTTCTGATATCACTGGAATACTTTCTAATCTAGGGGGATGCGAATTCTTTACAACTTTGGACTTGAAATCAGGCTTTCACCAGATTGAGCTCGCCAAACGTGAGAGATGTAAAACTGTCTTTTTTATAAAAAATACAAAATTTGAGATTTGTCAGACGACAACGGCAGACGCCGTTGGGTTTAAAAAATGCACCGAGAATTTTCTAACGAGCAATAGATGCCGTTTTGAGAGCCTTCATGGGTAGGTGCTGTTTTGTTTATGTGGATGAGGATGTTGATTAAATTTTGAAATGCTTAAATGAGGCAAATATGAGAGTATCGTTAGAAAAATCATACCTCTTTATGCAGGAGACAAAATATTTGCGTTCTGTATTTTCTGATGGGGTCATAAAAACAACCCCATAGAAGCTAGAGGCTATTCGAAATTTCCCTCAACCAAGCAATTTAAAAGAAAAAAGATTTTTTTCAGGTCTAGCAGGATACTATATGTATGTGTTTTTTTAAAGGATTATATAAAGATTATAAAGCTCCTTACTGTATTCTCGAAGGTGAACATGGTCAAGTTTTAGCTGCACAATCAAAAAAAAAAAAAATAATAAGAGCCTTTGAATCGTTGAAAGAAAGTCTAATGTCGAAGGATGTAATATTAAATTACCCTGAAACAAAATAGTTGATTTTAGTAAATCTTTTGATTTGACTACGGATGCGTCTGCGCATGATATTGGGGCATGTTTGTCACAAAACCGTAGACCAATAACTATGATATCCCGAACATTAATTGGCCATGAGGAAATTTTTGCTTCAAATGAGCGAGAACTTTTAGCCATTAAATGGGCACTTAAAATCCTACGAAATTGTTTGAATGGTGTAAAGAGCTTAAATGTATTTACGGATCATCAGCCCCTTACGTATTCAGTGTTAAAAGAATACCTAAACGCATAAATAAAATGGTGGAGGGCTTTCATAGGTGACTCTAATAGTAAACAATGTCAAACTGCAGAACTTGCGCTTAGTCAAAAAATGATCTTCATCCGACAAAACACGTTATTGCTAAAACGCCGATTCCAACTTATTCTGGAGAAATACTTCATTTAGATATTTATTCAACTGATTCATACCATTGTTGAACATGTGTTTATAAATTCTCAAAGTTTGCAGTAGTGCAGGAATTTCTGACGTAAAACCTCAAATCTTGCAATTACTTAATAACATTAAACTCGTACAGTGTGAAAAGTTCATTATAAAATTTAAATGAAGAGATGGTCAATGCCCCGCATATGCATAGGACCTCCAATGGCCAAGTGGAGCGTTTTAACAGTACTCTTACGGGAATTTCCAAATGTCTTAAGCTTTATCGAGGTTGCAGCCACGTTAAAGAAAAAATTCAAAAAGCACAGGAAAAACTTGTCGCAAATAATAAAAGAGTTAGGCAGGATAGAGCATTTGAAACAGGAGAAAAATTTTGGTAAAAACGAATAGAAGGTAAGGGAATAAGTTGAACCCACTTTATTTATAACAAACAGTGGAACAGGATTTAGAAACAACAGTACTTATAAAAGGGAGGAGGTTCCATAAGGACAATAATATTTATTATTAAAATTATTAAAAAAATAAAAAATGACACCGATTATGTGTTCTATACTAAGCTTTTAATGAAATATACGAAAAAAAAACGCAATGAAGCGAAGCAAGCAAGTCGTCCCTGCCGACCTTGAGTATACCCTGTACCAACTTGTTATTAAATAAAATCAAACACCCTCGAATTAGCGATCAATTCCATAAAATTTTTTTTTCACTGATTCTTGACAGCCAATGTCGTCCTAAGCGTTTCAATACAAAACGCATATACGTATATCTCCGATATTTATCGTCCAATTTTGCCAAAATTTGGTCACAAGGTGGATTTTGGCTACATTATTAGATGTATTAAATATATATTCCAATATGGCTCTAGTTATTCGTTTTTATACCCTGTACCCATAGGGTAAAAGAGTATGTATATTAAAGTCGCTAAAATGTAAGTGACAGCCAGACAGACCCCATAAAGTATATATATTCTTGATCAGCATCGACTACCGCGTCGAAGAAAACAGAAATGCCAGACAAAAACCAATGCTCAGAAACCAATTACTGAAAACCACCGGCTACGGCTATTAGGCCGAGAACACGAATGAAGCCTCAAAGAAGCCCTTTAGCACTTTATGACGATATCTGTCTATATGCCATCATAATGAGTCTTCGTGCCCCACTCAGAAAGAATTTTAGGGTTAAGATCCCAGCAACTATCGAAAAAGCCTTTGAATCAGGCTGTGAAGACTTTTTGTTTTCTGGGACAGGGCAGGGCAGGGCAGAGGACGGTACTCCAACAATAGCGTAGATAGGAAAAGCTAACAACAGAGTCGGCCCCAATGGAAACTACAACTCCTCAAACTCGCATAACTCTAACGCATTTAGACAGCCACGCGACCAAAATCAAAGTGATTATTCGAACCAAAATTGTCAGAACAACCAGATCCGTAATTCCGGACAGAATTACCAGAACAACCAGAGTCAAAAATTTAGACAGAACTACCAAGACAACAAGAACAGTAGTTTTAAACAAAATAAACAAAGCAAACAAAATCACACTCCCGTGGAAACTATCAAAATAAGCAATATCACACAAGCACTGGGCAAATACAACCCTCCATATTTTATAATATGTATTATCGATAAATCCGTCAGTTACAAAAGTAAAAATATCAAAGTAGCTAACTTCGGCCCTTGCAGCTTCAGAATGTTTAATTATTTTATTTAAGCACAAAATTTAAAATGATTGCTATAAATATTTATAGAAAATTAAAAAACCAGAGCAAAAAAAGATTTTGCAAATTTCGCCTGTACCGGGAGTGAACCCAACACCTTTGACAATTGTGCGACTGATCTCTTACTACTACTTTGTGCAAGAACACAACACAAATATGTTTGTCTTTGAATTTTTGCATGTGTGCAGATTTTTTTTGAAATTCTTTGTTGCTGGTGTAAATTGATTATATTGGCGATTTGTTTTATTGATTTATAGCCGTAATAATTATCCGATTTGAGTCAAACTTAGTGAATAGAGTTTTGGTACAAATTGGAAAAATTTAATTTAAACCCTTTATTCCAATATTGGATAAATCATATAGTAATCCGATCCAACCGATTTTCAAACTTGGCCTGCGCACACCTTTAAGAAAGTCAACTATCAAGTTTCAACTATGTAGTTTAAAATTTAAGATCGAAAAGCTATGAACAAACAGACAGACGGACATGTTTCAATCGACTCGGCTGTTGATGCTGATCTATGCGTTACAGACATCTGTCCAATTTTATAATACCCTCTGCAAAGGTATAAAAACATAATGGTCGGAAGTGTGGAACTTCCCTATATAATGGTTAACCGTTTTTCAAAGTTACTCCATAGAGAATACAATTTTCTTGCCTATTCCAACCGAATTTAACGAACCTGGTCAACTGGATCTTTTATTGTTTAAATTTTATTCACATTTCGTATCTCATATTTATTTGCAACGCAATGTTTTCACGAGGTCACGAATAATGATGAAGAAACACTTTGTTTGGATCAGCCACTACACATAAATCCTTACAATGAAGTGTAATGTATTCACAAATGTATTCTGTCATAACTTCTTATGTGATTTTATGTGTAGATGTGTCTGTTATACGTAGCCTCGGCCCGACAATGGAAGAGAATAAGAAAACCATAGCACGCAGCAGTCTGTCAATGCGGAAACGCCCGATCGCCTAAGGGTACTTTTTAGTTAGAAACATGGCCTAGATGGATGAATTTAAAGACAGCGACTTGATCAAATACATTGCGATGGTATCAAAGACCGTACCGGTGTTGCTGCTCTACTTAAGTATTACTGTACTTCTTTGGATGAAATAAGGAAGAAAATGATGCGCTTCCAGTCGGTGCAGTTGATTCCGAAACCATTGGCTACTCGCGCACGTCAGTTATCCGATCGTGAACCTGTTACTTTGCCTACTTTGAAGGAAGCGAGATGCTACAATTGTCGCCAGATGGGTCATCTAAGTAACCAGCATCCAAAGCGTGTTCAGACAGCACCTGTAAGGAACCCGAGGCTATTGATGTTAAGTCGTTTATTTAATTAGTAAGTTTAAGAATACCTTGTAGAGACGGATGCACCGATATTAAGGATATTTTTGCATTTTTAGACACCGGAGTTTTTTTTTGCTGGCAGAGCTTTAATACCTCATTTGTCGAATTGTCAAAAATAAGTAAAAGTTCGCTTAAAGGGCTTAGCGGAAATCCAATATTGACGTATGGAAAAGTGAAATGTTTAGTTCTTTTTTTTAAACACTATTATGAAATTGAATTTTTTTGTTATTCCCGATGGAATTAGATTCTATTAGAATATTAGGCCTTAAACTTGTACTGAAAAAAGTGAACAAAATATTAATAGTAATGGCATTGTGGCTTTATCTTATAAGTCTTTCTGTGCATCCCTGCTTAATAAGCTCCCTATGTATAAGACCCTTAATGACATTATTACTGATCCGCATAGTAATTTTAGTAAACTTGATGTAAACACGATTGCATCACCGTTTCGAGAGTGGCCGATGGAATTACAAACTACATGTACGGCGCTTTCAGATGTATCCATAGTATTAACATAGGTAGCGATTTTGGTCTTGGTTCGATACGGGAGTACCGCAAGATAATCAACGATCATTATATTGATCGTTAGTTAACTACGGTTTCCCGGAAGCAACGGTGAGTATACGGTTGCCCGATATGGCACCATTTAATAGCAGTCCTAGAAGATTATCGTACTACGAGAGAAGCATTGTAACTGAAACTGTTACCGAGTTATTAGCGAACAACATAAGTAGGCCCAGTAGGTTTCAACAATTGTCTTGGTGAGAAAAAAGGACGGGAAAATTAGAATGTGTATCGATTGTAGAGGTCTTAATAAGAAAACTATTAGGGATAATTACCCGTTGCCCTTGATTGAAGATTGCTTAGAATATTTGGAAGGAAAGAGAGTGTTTTCCGTGATAGATCTAAAAAGTGGATTTTACCATGTAGGTATGGATGAAGAGTCTATTAAGATGGACAGTTTTAATATTTGAGGATGCCTTTTGGTCTTAGGAACGTCCCTGCGGTGTTCCACAGATTTATATCGAGTGTACTAAGTGATATGGTTAGAAATCGTGAACTTGTAGTATATATGGACGACATTATTCTGGCGACTTACATTGTTAGCAAAGTTATTAGATCGTTAGATACAGTATAACCTTAAAGTTAATTTAAAGAAAAGTAACTTTTTCCAAAAGCACATCGATTATTTGGGATATAATGTTAGTGATCAGGAAATTTTACCAAATAATACACATTTGAAAGCAATTCAAGAGTATCCAGAACCCCTTAATAGTAAAGCATTACACTCCTGCTTAGGTCTTTTCTCATATTTTCGTTAATTCGTTCCGATCTTTTCCCGTATAGCAAAACCATTAACTGAATTACTGAAACTAGGTGGCCCTTTTCCAATGGGTAAAATTCCGAGAGATGCATTTTTATACCCTTGCAGAGGGTATTATAAAATTGGTCAGATGTTTGTAACGCATAGAAATATCGTTTCCGACCCCATAAAGTATATATATTCTTGATCAGCATCAACAGCCGAGTCGATTGAGACATGTTCGTCTGTCCGTCTGTCTGTTTGTTCGCAGCTTTTCGAACTTAAATTTTAAGCTACGTAGTTGAAATTTGGTAGTTAGCTTTCTTAAAAAAAAAAATTTTTCTTTTGGAATATAAATCTAATTTGTACCAAAACACTACCCACCAAGTTTGACTCAAATCAAAAAAATTATTACGACTACAAATCAATAAAAGATATCGTCAATATAATCAATTTTCTCCAGCAACAAAACATTTCCAAGACATCAAGACACAAAGGACCCGCGATCGAATCCGCGCGACACCAAATAAGAAATATATAAAATTTTTGTTTTTTTGTTGTTGCATTTAAATTCAATTTTTACCCATACACCCTACACCAAGTTTGAACAAGATCGGATAATTATTAAGCTTACAAATCAATGATCAAATTTTAATGAAATTAAATTTATTTTAATGCTCACGCACACACATACATATGCAAAAATTCTTCACCACGCGGTGTGTGAGAGAGACAGAAATATTTGCGTTGTGTTCTTACACAGAACGAAATTAAAAGAGCGAGATGCCATGCGTTTGCTATATATGTCGAACTAGCATGAGTAGGTTAGGTAAGCACGGTGGCGTAGTATTAAGTGAACGGTCGCACAATTTCGCTCGATGTTTGGTGGTTTGATTCTCGGTGAAGAAGTGAACATTTTTAGATGTCTTTTTCTTCTTCTTTATTTTTTTTTGATTTTGTTAAACCAATTATTATACCAATTATTTTAAAATTTTTGTTTTTAAATTAAATAATAAAACAGTGAAGCTGCAAGGGTATACAAACTTCAGCAAAGCCGAAGTTAGCTTCTTTGATATTTAATCTTAACTATAATTTACGCACTACGTCGATTTCGTGTATATCTTAAGCATAACCATTTTTTAATAGTTACCGATTGTGATTCGTTAGTTTAGATTTTAAGTAAGAAATCGATAAACCTTCGTATTGCGCGTTGGTCGTTAGAAATGGAGAATTTTAATTATTCAGTAGTTCACAGACGTTAAGTCGACAAACAGAATTATTTAAAGAAATAGCAGAAGATACTTATGACCCGTGTGACTTGTTAGAAAACAATTAATTGAGCAGTGAACATCAGAACCAAGTTAAAGTAGATAAAACTAATAGAGAACCGTGTATCCAATCGAAGAAAAATATTAGTCCGTGTGCCCATTAGGTACAAGATAGTAAATGTGAAATTTGCGAACCACTCGAACCTGTGAACCTTGCGAACCGTGTGAACCTTGCAAAACGTGTAAACCTTGCGAACCGTGTGAACCGTCAGAACTTTGCGACCCGTGTGAACCTTGCGAACCGTGTGAACATCGTGAATCGTATGAACCTTGCAAAACGTGTAAATCTTGCGAACCGTTGCGGACCTTGTGAACCTTGCGAGCCGTGCGAACCTTGTGAACCGTGTGTACGTATAGACAATGTTAGTTCGAGCCCTTATATTAGAATCACTTGATAGAGGTTTCAGGAAACCGTGTGTTGTTGGTGTGAAAAATATATCGTGTGGGCAGTGAGAGAGTCTCGGTTGACCGAGCCGAGCATTGTGACTTTACAGATAACCGTTTGATATTGACGATTTGAACGATTTGGTAAGCATAGTTGGAGAAATTATCGCAACTCCGCATGATGTTGATTTATTGCTTTAGACCGAACAGATTAGAGATCCTGATATATGTGAACTGCGAGACAATCTTGAGAAAAGCCGTGTCGATAGTTTCAAATTAGTTGATGGTGTTGTTTATAAAAGAAATGCGACTGGTAGATTATGTTTGTACACCCCGACCTGAATGCAGCGGGAATTAATTAGGAGATCCCATGAGAAATTAGGTCACCTAGCTGGCGAAAAGTGTGTGAATCATTTGAAGGAAAAGTATTGGTTTTCCCTATTGAAGAGTAAAGTTGAGTCGTTTATAAAAGATTGCTTGCCGTGTATTTTACATTCCGTCTCGAGAACTATTCATAATAGAACCTTGCATAGTATTCCAAAAAGCCCGATCCCGTTTGTTACTATCCATGTAGATCACCTAGGTCTGTTGCCGAGTATAAATTCGCAGAGAAAACACCTGTTAGTTGTCATTGCCACCTTTACAAAGTTTGTTTAGTTGTATCCTGCAAAATTTACTAGCACTAAAGAAGTGAATGCAGCTTTGGAGAAGTACTTTGAGTACTACAGCAGTCCCAAAAGAATTATATCCGGTAGACGTACGTGTTTTGCGTCATTTCAGTGTGCCGGTTTTCTTGAGGATAGAAATATTGATCACATCAAAGTAGCCTATGCCGCCTCTTAGCCTAATTGATAGGTTAATCGTGCATTAATGCAATTGTTAGGAAAATTATCAGAACCATCAAATTAGGCCGATTGGTAAAAGTTGATTACCCGCGTAGAGCTTGGCATTAAAATTCAGTGCAGTGTAGGACCGGTAAGACCCCATCCATGTTATTGTTTAGTTGCGATCAGCGTGGTCCCATTGTAGATGAACTGACTGAATATCTAGATAAAAAAATTTAGCTCAAACGGAACTTGTGATCTTGAACCAGTTAGGCAAGAAGCTTGTAATAACATTCAGTCCTCACAAAACCGTTATGAAAAGCGGTATGCCCTGAGACATAGGGCACCTTTGAGATTTAAAGTCAATGATTTTGTTGCTATTCGTAATGTTTATGAGTTATAAGTGTGTGCATGATTAAGGTCGATCAGAAGTCAGGTTACGCCGAATGTAAAACCCGGGTAGTATTTAAATTCCCCGCTAAATATGTGACGATCTGGCTATCAATAACTATCGCTTTCGATGGCGTAGTAAACGATTAATTAATTAATTTTAAAATAAACCAACCCATCTGTACATTAAATCATAAAAAAATACATAGGATTACAAAATAAATAAAAACTAAAGGCGATTCTAAAACTTACTACTAGTGTGAAAATTTCCCAAGTGAGCCACATGAAATTTAATGGTAGATTTTTTTCGAAAAGCATAAATCAATCGCCTTACAAGAAAAAAAAAAAACATTTTGCGCAGTTATGGTAAAATAGAAGTTTACCAACAGTTATTGATAAAAACATTTTCCCAGATGAATTTCTTAATTATTTATTTTCTTTTTACTCGTTGCTTTTTTCTTGATCATTTTTTTTCTGTTACCTTTTAATTAAGATTGGGTTCCCATAGACATTTCTTTATTTCCATGAACCACTAGCTAAAAGAAATTATAAACAATTTACTTAAGAAATTGTAAAAAATTCTTACTTCTCCAGTTAATAAAAATGTAGTTTTTTAATATTTATCTTTACTTATAAACCATTAAGTCACTTGAGATGTAAGCTAAAACTTCACTTCACTGAAGCAAGTCGTGTTTTTTGCCGCTCCACTTTAATCCGAAAATTATTGTGCTGTTGACCGCTTATAATTAAATTATTGTGCCTAAACATACATTAAATTTTTCGGTGTTTCAAACAACATCATTAACATTCAATTGAAGTTAAAGTTTTAACTGCAACAAAAATCTAAATTGTAAAATAATTTTAGACTTTTTCCTGTGTGCCTGCAGCCGCTCGTTTTTTGTGCCTCTCTTCTCAACTAAAAAGAGTGTGATTGCGTACTCTTCGCCTATTAACACGCTGATCATCTGACTGCCCAGATTAGCAATTACAGTTATTTACTTGCACTTGCTCTCTGATTACTGCTGAGCCGAAAAAAATTTCTTATCATCTGCTTTGAACTTTTATTCGGCAACAGTGCACACTGCCTAGTGCGAATACTTGTAATATGCTTGCTTGCTGCATCTCAACGTGTGACAGAAGACAACTTATAGCCGACGATCTCCATGTCTCGTGCTGGCTATGTGATAATTATTAAAGGTGCAGGTCTCACTGGACGTGTCCGAGACACAATTCGAAAAAGGATTGGGCTGAATTGGACTTGCGATAGTTGCCGCACTGTTGAATTGGAGATGAGAGTATTCATGCGTCAAACGCGGGATGGTTTTAAAAGTCTTCACTCTGACTTATGCTCTTTCGTGAAGAAGTTCAACGATCTAGAGTCTAACTTCCTCTCACTGAAAGTTTTAAGTGAGTCGCCAAAGAGAAAGAAATCTAATCATCTGACTGTAGACGTTTCTTCATTGCCTGCCACTCCTAATACGGAAACAACAACACCTGTTTTTGTGACGCCTCTTAATGTTGATATGCCGTCGGAATTAAACCGTGGCACTAATATTGTGGAAAGTGATGCTGCCAAAATGCTTGTTGACGGAGACGAGAGTATTAATGCCGCGGCTTTAGCTGGGAATAGAATTTTAGTTACTGCTCCAAGTGATGGAACTGAAGCCATCGAAAATGGTTCTGCTGCTACTACTGCTCCAATGGCTACAGCTGAAATTGCTATTCCAATAATTAACTTAAGCACTAATGCTGTGGTAACGCCTACTACTTCTACTGCAACTTTTACTACAGACGTTGCCGCTTCTACCGGTGTGCGTCGTTCTTGCAGTCTTAAAGCAATTGCGCCAAAGAAGCATATTTTTGTGTCCCGCCTGCATGTAAACACTGCTGAAGATGACCTTATTGCTCTCATACATAAAGAATTTCCTGCCTCGGATATCATAGTCAGAAAATTTAAGTTTAGTAAGGCTAGAGATATATCCTCGTTTAAGATTTCTGTCCCTATCACACTTTTTAATACTATTGTGTCCCCATCTTTTTGGCCTGAGCATACTGTTGTTCATGAGTTCACAGTATCTAACAACCGTCCTGCTAGATCTGTTGTCTCTCTACCTACTTCAACTATATCAAAAAACTAAATTTACTAACTCCTGAAATTAATATTGCTTATCAAAATGTGAGGGGTCTGCTTAGCAAATTAACATCTCTTTATCTAAATAGTATCTCTTTTACCTCCCATGTCATTGCGTTTTCTGAGACTTGGCTCAAACCTAACGTTTTAAGCTCAGAGTGTTTTTCAAGTCAATATGTGGTTTACAGAAATGATAGACCTGCGCGTCGAGGTGGAGGCGTACTGGCTGCCATCAGATCTGAGCTTTCCAGTGAGATGGTGAGCATTGACGTCCCATACAATATCGAAACAATTTGTGTGAAAATTATTCGGCAAGACACTAATGTCTTCATAATTTGCTGCTATATACCTCCAGCGTCTGACACTTCTGTATATAATTACCACGCAGTTGTCTTCAAAAATATTTTCTCTTCTCTCCGTGATGGTGATCATTTAATCATCTTGGGTGATTTTAATTTACCTCATGTATCGTGGCAAAACCAACTGGATGTTCCTTATCTAATCCCTTCAGCACATAATGATTTTTTAGGTGAGCTGTTTGACTTTCCCATGTTTCAATTGAACACGATAATCAACTCATCCAACAGACTTCTCGACTTGGTTTTCGTTAGTGATTCTTCATCTATAAATATTGAGCGATGTCATCCTTTATCGCTTCCTGAAGATTCGTATCACCCTACACTTGAAATCAATCTTGCCCTTAATTCTTCATCTTATATCAACCCATCTTCTCAGCCTCATCGGCGAAAATGCTTTCGTAAAACTAACTTTGCCCGCCTTGATTCTATGCTGTTGATGGTTGACTGGTATAATCTTTTTAATGGCGTAGATTTGGACACTGCCGTTGAGCGTTTTTACTCAACTCTTTATGCAGCTTTTGATGTTTGTGTGCCCAACACCTTTTGTGAAAACACCTCAACAAAGCCTCCCTGGTTCACTCGTACCTTCTCGAATTTGAAAAACGTAAAATCAAGGTACTTTAAGCGCTTCAAAAAAACCCAATCACATATCGATTATATTAGATACAACTCAGCAAATTCGTCATATTAAATAAGCAATGCTATAATGATTACTTATCGCGTTGTAAAGCCGATTTTTTCCAAAATCCAAAGCAATTTTATAAATTTGTAAATTCTAAACGGCGTTCAAACGCATCTCCTTCGTCATACTTTTTCCATGCGGAAACAGCGGACTCTGACTCTAATATAGCTGATCTTTTTGCTAATTTTTTCCAATTGACTTACTCTAATGCGCTGCCTTCCACCGGCTCTTACCCGTACTATATTCATCAATCCAACCTTATTTATATGCCAAGGATTTCTGAAGAATCACTCATAATCGGTTTAGCCTCCTTGAAGTGTTCATTTTTACCTGTCCGGACAACGTTCCCAGTTGTATTCTGAAGACATGCTCTCGTTCGTTAACAGTACCTTTGTTGAGGCTTTTTCCATTGAATCTGGTCGCTTTCCCTCTTTTTGGAATAATTCATTTATAATTCCCTTATTTAAAAAAGGAAACAAATCGGACATATCTAATTACAGAGGTATAGCTAAACTCTCGGCTATTCCAAAACTTTTTGAGGAAATGATTTCGATGAATATGAAACACCAATGCAAATCTTTAATTTCTCCGCATCAGTATGGATTTTTGAAGTGACGTTCATCACTTACAAATCTTCTTGAATTCAATACTTTGGTTCATGATGATTTTCGTAATAAATCTCAAACGGATGTTATTTACACTGATTTCAGCAAAGCGTTTGATAGTGTTGATCATAAACTGTTGTTAATGAAACTTGGTCTGCTAGGTTTCTCTCCTAATCTTCTTTCTTGGTTAAAGTCTTACCTCACCAATAGAACTCAAAGAGTTTTGTTTAGAACTTCGCTCTCTAAAAATGTTATGGTGTTATCTGGTGTTCCCCAAGGAAGTCATCTGGGCCCACTACTCTTCACTTTGTTTACAAAAGATTTACCTAATGTTTTTAATAACTCTCGTGTATTTATGTTTGCGGATGACGTTAAACTTTGCTTTTCATTTAAAGATCCAGCTAATCATTCCATTTTGCAAGCGGATATTAATAAACTTACTGAGTGGTGTAAGTTAAATCACCTCCATCTCAACACACTGAAATGCTCATCTATGACATTTTGTCGTCGTTCGCCGTTTCTTGCTACTTACTACATGAATAGCGCTATCCTAAATAGCGCTTTTTCCGTTGACGATTTGGGCATCATTTTTGATCCCAAACTAAACTTCCTGCTGCACATTTCATCAGTGACTAATAAAGCAACATCTTTGCTAGGTTTTATAAAGCGTTGGTCTAGGGAGTTTAATGATCCCTACATCACCAAGGTCTTATTTACATCATTGGTTCGCCCTGTATTAGAATACTGCTCACCAGTTTGGAGTCCTCAATATGCCGTTCACCAGCAACGTATTGAGTCGGTCCAAAAACAATTCCTTTTGTTCGCCCTACGTGGCCTAAACTGGGAGACAATTAGGCCCCTCCCACATTACTCAAGTAGGCTTCGTCTCCTTAATCTTCCTTCTTTAATAAATCGAAGACGCGTTTCTGGTATTCTTTTTCTCCAAAAACTGTTATTAGGGGAAATAGACTCTCCATTTTTGTTAGCGAAAATTAACTTTGCTGTTCCAATTCGTCCTACACGTAATTTTGTCCCTCTTCATTTAAGTACATACGTCTCCAACTTTAGTAGTCATGAACCTCTTCGAATTTTGTGTAGAGACTATAATGAGTTTTCCCATATTATTTCTCCTCACTTTTCTCCTTCTTCTTTTCGTATTGTACTCTTTGACTTCCTTCGAACTGTTCTTCACTCCTAATTGTCTAATCTTCATCTATTTTCTTCTTTTTGTTTTGGCCTGCGGCCACCTTACTTTTAATTTACTCCTTAGTTTTTAATTCTTATATTTTAATTAGTTAAGTCATTTGCATTAGTTAAGTTGACTTTAAAATAAATAAATAAATAAATAAATAAAAAAGAACGTAATACTAATACTTCTTTCTTCATCGTGGATAGACGTGTTTTTCTGTGCTCCTGCATAATTTCTTTTATTTCGGTTTTAAACTCACCGCGCCTGACTAAAAATTCAGCTAATAATTTAGCAATAAATATTGACATTATTCTGTCATTTAAATTTTTGTCATTGCGCTTTTTGTTTATATTAACTATACAAAAGCAAAATCAAAGCATTGAACTTAATATTTTAAAAAACAACAAAACTTTTTACAGCAGTGTTGTTGTTTTTGTTATTCTTTGCTCTTGCGTTTGTACCTTTTACCGCTTTAATATCGCTCTAGCGCTATCGCCAACGCATTGTTGTTGCATGTGCAGTGCTGTTGGCTCTCCAGCTCTCTTGTTTCAAATTTCTTTTATTCGCGCTCGCATCTATCTGTCTCGCGTACAAGTGATACGTGTATTTGTGTAGTGCTTAGTTCTCTTAGTTCTTGCACTAATTTTCTCTGCGAGTTTGACCCCAGTGTCGAATTTGCTTAATAAATCTGAGTGAGTTTTTTCTTTGGCCTTTTCGATATTTAATTTTTTTATAAATTTTTGAGTTGTAATTAAATTTAAAAAATGTCTGTCTGCTCAAGCAAAAAGTGTTTGAACCCTCCTTCACCCCATAACGCGTTTCTTTCCTGTTGGCTGTGTGACAATGTCATGCACGTTAAATGTGCTGGCTACACGGCCAGAGTAAGGGATTGTTTGGAGCAAAAAGGGGGGCTCAAATGGGGTTGTGACTCATGCCGAGAGGTTGAGATCGAAATGAGGGTGTTTATGAGGCAAACCAGGGATAGATTGAAGAAATTGTCATCTGGTTTTCGTAAACTCTGCGATGAGTTCAATGCTGTGGAGAGCGAATTTAGCAGCTATAAGCTGTTAAATGAGTCTCCAAAGCGTAAGAAAACTCCGCAGCTTATTTCGTTTACCAACCCCATTTCTCAAGGTGGTCGCAAGGACGAGGCTATCTCCGTTTCTCCAGGAAATGCCTCTCTTTGCAGACGAATAAAGCTGTAGTTTCCGAAAAGTCCGGGCAATTATCAATAACTGTTGATATTGCCGATAGTAGTCCAGTTGGAGGTGCAATACCGGACACGCAGGCGGATTCAATCGTGGTCGCTGACGCTGCGGTTGATTTGCGGCCTGGTTCCTATAAGCCTTTAACTGGAGTTCCACCTAAGAAACATATATTTGTTTCAAGGCTTGATCCCGAACATTCGTCGGATGATGTCTTAACTTTTATTAAGACAAAAATTCAAGCTCATCACTATAAAGCTAAAATAGCGGTGGAAAAATTTCAATTTAAATATTTGAGGGAGATATCCTCCTTTAAAATAAGTGTCCCAGTTGAACTGTTTGACAGTATATGTCATAGCAGTTTTTGGCCGGACCACATTTTAGTAAAAGAATACACGGCCAAAAAGAAAGCTCGGGATCCGGTTAGGCTTTCTATCCCATCTAACTCCTCATCTTCCGGAATATCAGCATCGGCTGGTGTTCCAAAAAACTAATCTCGTCCCTTCATCTGGCCTATCAGAACGTGAGAGGACTTAAATCTAAGCTTCCTAGACTCTATTTAGATAGTCTAGCATTTGAATTTAAAATTTTAGTGTTTACTGCGACATGGTTAAAGCCCGATATTAACGATGCATCTGTTCTTTCCGCAAAATTTTCAATTTTTAGATGTGATCGGACTTCTCGTGTAGGCGGAGGAGTTCTGATTGCAGTTGACTCGGCCTTAACTTCTGACCAAATTCATTCACCGGACATTCTGGAGATTGAGTTTGTTAGTGTTAAGGTCAGATTCAAGTCTTTCTCTGTATACATTACTTGTTCTTACATCCCGCCACAATCCGACATGGCGGTGTACGCAAAACATTTAGATTCTATTCGATATATTTCTTCATTGCTTTCTGATAGAGTTATCTTAATCGTCTTTGGTGACTTTAATTTACCAGAAATAGCATGGTCTCAATCTGATGAATCTACTTTGTTGCTTCCTTCTAAATCTCACTGCTTCGTTGATGGCCTTTTTGAGCTATCATTAGCTCAAAAAAACCCTGTGCGAAATAACATAGGCAGATCCTTAGATCTGATATTTGTGTTGGATTCCACCAACTGTGCAGTTACTAGAACCGACCCTCTAGTCTTCCCTTAGGGCAAATTTTTATCCTACTTTGGATTTATCTGTAGATCTGTCGTTTCGTGCACCGATTGTTGGTGTCAGTCCTGTGATTAAATCTCGTAATTTTCGCAAGAATAACTTTGTTAAACTAAATGAGCTCGTTCTCACAAATGATTGGTCATCCTTATACAGTTGCTCAGACATGGATCTTGCTATCTCGTTGTTTTATGATACTCTTGGTTCGCTTTTTAAGGTTTGTGAGTCCTGAGGAGTCCAGTGTCGTCTCACCGACCTCCCTGGTTTTCTCGTGAGCTATCCAGATATTATAAAAAATACAAGAAATCGGGACGTTCTTCAGACTTTGCTCTTTACGCAGTTGCTCGCTCCAATTTTATGTTGCTTAAAAAGCACTGCTATAATAATTACCTCAATCGTTGTAAGCTTGAGTTTTCCCGTGATCCTAAACAGTTTTATAGCTTTGTGAATTCTAAACGTAAGATGGTTGTCCACCCATCAATGTTATCGTTTGAAAATAATATAGCGGACTCTGATCAAGCGATTGCTGATTTGTTCGCTGATTTCTTCACAACAACATATTCCTCAACGGAATACCGAGCGAATCTGTCGTATCCTTATCAGATAAAAAGGTCCAATTGTATTTGTAGTCCTTCGATCGATGAAAGTTCGCTTCTTAGCGTGCTTAATTTAGTAAAACCTGTTTACACACCTGGTCCTGATGGAATACCTGGTTGTTTACTCAGATTTTGTGCTGAGGCTCTATGTAAGCCACTTCAAAAACTTTTTTTGTTGTCCGTTAAATCTTGTCATTTCCCGTCTATATGGAAGGAATCTTATATAATTCCTCTTCACACAAATAGTAAGAAGTCCGAAGCATCCAATTATAGGGGTATTTCTAAATTGTCCGCTATTCCTAAAGCATTTGAAAAGTTAATCACTTCTCAATTGCAACATTTTTGTAGATCTATTATTTCACCATCTCAATATGGGCTTGTGAAACGTGGATCTACTACCACTAACCTATTAGAATTTACATCTTTAATGATCGAAGGATTTAGGAATGCAAGACAAACTGATGTCATTTATACCGATTTCAGCAAGGCTTTTGATTCTGTTAATCATACACTTCTTCTTTTAAAATTAAACAAAATTGGCTTCCCAAGCCCTTTAATTTGTTGGATTCGTGAATACCTGACAGACAGAACACAGAAAGTTCTATTCAAGTCTTCAAGTTCAAGGACCATCCAAGTAACTTCGGGGGTGCCTCAGGGTAGTCATTTGGGACCACTGCTATTCACACTTTTTATTAACGATCTTCCATCCGTTATAATACATTCTCGTGTCCTCATGTATGCAGATGATGTAAAGCTTTGTCGCAGCTACAGAGACATTATATCACCTTCACGGTTGCAGTCTGACCTCCAAAACTTTCAATCTTGGTGTCGACACAACTTATTAAACCTAAACACATCTAAATGCAAGGTCATGACTTTTTTCAGAAATACTCCTCAGTTGATTACCTATTTTCTTAATAACGTTCCATTAACCAGACTTAATGAGATGATTGACTTGGGAGTACTTATGGACCATAAATTGACTTTTAAGTCCCATATAAGCACTACTGTCGGAAAAGCCATGGGTGTTCTTGGGTTTGTTAAAAGATGGTCAAAGGAATTTGACGATCCATATACTACCAAAGTTCTTTACACCTCATTGGTTCGTCCAATTTTGGATATGGTCACCCCAATACGATTCACATAAAGCAAGGATAGAATCAGTTCAAAAACAGTTTCTTCTCTTTGCTCTTCTTGGTCTGAACTGGGATCGTAATATCAACTTACCTTCGTACTCTAGTAGACTTCTTTTACTTGACCTTCCTCCCTTACTAATCATAGATTAATGCTTGGCGTCATATTTATGCACAAGCTTCTTAATGGGGATATAGACTCTCCCGAGCTATTGAACCGAGTAAAACTAACAGTTCCTTGTAGACCTACTAGAAACTATATTCCTCTAACACTTCCACGATGTCCTACTAACTACCTAATGTATGAACCTTTTCGAGTTCTTTGTTCTGATTATAATCGTTTTTATCATGTAATCAGTTCAGAGCTCTCTATTCATTCACTAAAAACTTCTATCCTTTCCTATCTAGCACGTAATTAGCTATAGTTTCGCTTTTTTTGTGAATTGTCCCCGCGACTCGAGCCGTGCGTTATGCGGCTTGTGCCCCTCGGTCGGTTGGGCGGGAGGTGTGGGCAATTAGTGCTCCCGTTGGGATTCGCTCGTAAAAAAGACAAGATCATGGAAAAATTTGAAAAAGTACAAGACAGCAAGTTTTCGATAAACAGAGGAGTTTGGCACGCTTTTATTTAATATGTGTATACGCTTATACCTTATACATGTACATGTACTGTGCTTATTCTTATATAACTTTACTGAACTTTTCATAACCTGAATATTTGAAAACTGAATTTTAATTTGCAATTAAAACGTGAAGACATTTTAAGAAACGCTGATTCTGTAGCTAATATTTAGCTTCTGAATTGCATCGATTAAGATACCTCAAAGTAATCAAGCTGCTATGAGACCTGAAAATGGTGTAAATGCTGTTTGGCTGAGTCGAGCTAGTAGTATGCAGATGTGATCACTGTGGATACAATCTAGCGTGTCTTAAGCGGAAGGAGTTCGTATCACATCGCTCATGATCCCCAGTACGTTGATCCAACAGGCGCCATATGGACCAATCAAAGAATTTCACACTATACAGCCAGGAAATATACTGCATTAAACTATTAGAGGAGAAGCACAGCTGTCGTGGAAACTTAAACCTAAATGAGTATATGAGCTGCGATAAATATCAGATTCCCTAATAATGTGCTCTCATCAGCTCAAGGAATCTATACAAAGCAACATAGATTGCATAATCACAACGCAAAGGCAAGTGGCAGCAGTTTACTAGAAATATGCCGTACGACATACGGCTGGATTGGGCTAGTCATAGAGAAGCAGTGCTCAAGGCAGACATCTTAGCGTTCGATAATCTGCCTTAAAGGCTAGCAATAATTGCCTGCAAAGTGATGCCAGAACCGGTGGCAGCATGTTGAAGGCGAGCAGTAATTTTCCCAAAGCCTGGCTCATGGTACACAACGACACTTAAGCAGTTACGGCAGACGCATGTCGCATGTGCGCAGGAGCTCACAAATTAGAAAAACATTAGCAATTTTTGTCACTTACAGTAAAAAACAAATTGTTTTTCTTTAAGGAAGGCAAACTGTGCTCGAGACGTTTCGGCAAGCATTTTGTAATACATTGCTTATTAAATGGCTGTGCCAAGGAGCATCATTCTCTCCTACATAGGTCGGATGGGGTAGTTTGCCAAGCCTGGAGGAGAGCACGGCTAATCTGCATACTGGGCAGAACGATTAAACGCTTTTTCGGTATGTTTCGGTGACATCGTACTGTTCCGGGAGGGAGGTAAAAACGTACGTGCTTATTGATGAAAGCTTGCACACTAATGAAAACAAATATAGCGGTGCAACTATGACAAGAAGGTCCTACTGAGGAGCTATGCCCATGCCGATGGACTGATGATATAAGACAGAAGGAGCCCAAGTCTTGGTTGGTCGCTGTATAGACAAATTTGACAGGAACTGAAACAAATAGTAATGCAACACACAGCGCTTAGGCAAACTGGTGAGGAGAGGCTTCTCAAGCGACTTAGTTGGTCTACCAGCTGCTACCAACATAATTCGCTTTAAGCATTTTTTATTTTTTACAAAACTTTTAAATTAATTTCTGAACAGAACCAATGGGAAACTGGACTACTGTAGGGTCACGACAGACCAGAGGCCCCAGTATGATGTATTCACCTTTACACCGAGGAATCCGTATTTGACGGAAAGACGACAAAATATGCTTCCTATCCTATGTTCATATTCGATCCCCTTGGCTTAATGGTATTCTACATTACATAAGCAAAAATCATACTGCGAGATGTGTGGAGATTATCAGTAGGATAGGATGAACCGATACCTGAGAGAAAGCACTCCCGATGGATATCTAGGCTACGAAGACAGCCAGAAATTGGAAATGTAAGAATTTCTCAACGTTTGGACATGGTGAGTAGATCCGATAATATTGAATCGTATATCTTTACAGACGCGAGTATATTAAGCGTATGCTACAGTCGCAGTTATAAGGGCAAAACTTTAAGCAGAAGTATGCTGCTCGTAAGTATCCTCCAAATCGAGAGTTGCACCACTGAAGCAAATACCGATTTCCCGTATGGAGGTAATGGCAGCTATATTGGGATTAATACTAGCCAAATTTTAGAAGCAGCGCAAGTATTAATACACTCAAAGAATTCAAATGATGCTTACAACATAATATACAGTACAAGCCGAAAGCTATGCCGAGGAACTCTCATATCTGCAGTAAGGATAGAGGGTCCCAAAGAGCAGCAGCATACTCAAAATACCCCGTACCAATGTACTTAATACACAATACTTAGCGGGCATTTTGATAGTCCAGGGACAAAAGTAGCGTTACGAAGTTAAAATGTACGTGCGGAAGGCTTTAAAGGAAGGGAATAAACAAGCCACCATTCACTATCACTGGAGTCGGCTACTTTCGGCTCATAAAAGTCAAAGTAGAAAGAAGGAGGGAAAAACTCTCTATCAACGGACGAATTTATGTTGAAATTCGAAACACTCAACTGCAGTCGCTAGATGAGGCAACCACAAGCTATGAGTGAGCTAACAGGCTGCAAGTAGAGGAGATTGAACGACCACAGTGGAACTGGAAAAAGGGTACCCAGAGTTTCTATGGTCATTTCCCCGTCTGGAGCGCCACATATGGGCAATGGCTAGGAAAAAATGATATGATCTGTAAAATCAGTGCTAAACGACGTAAAACGTCGGTACATGCGTTAGCCAGATTAGAAGACCATCTGATTTCTAACCTAAGTGCCACACTGAATTATTTTCCAAGGGGTACAAAAGGCGCAATTAGTAAAAAAAAAAGATGGTAACGCTGGAACATTATTTGGTAAGCGCTTCCATATCGCAGGATAAAAAGGAGAACGATTTCGCAAACTATGGGTACATGTCCTTTTTGGAGAGGTGATTACCCAGCCTATACCCTGCAGGAAGGCGACGTCGTAGTGGTGATCGACGAAACCAATCCTAATAGCTCTTGGTAAAAAGGCATAATCGTAGATCTATCCAGCGGCAAAAATTAGCTTGAAGCGCATTGGTGCGTATCAGACCAATCGTAAAATTGATTGATGATGATAAATTTGAAAATTTTGACACTAACAAATTCAATGTTAAAAATTGCAGAAAGCTGATCGATCTTAGAGAAAAGGGCTGAATTCACAGCAATTCACAGCTCGCAGCTGAAAGTTAAGATTATAGTTGGTCGAAACAAAAGTGGCATTGTTATAACTCAGTTGCTGTGAATTCAAGGACCTAATCAATGTGCTTGTTAACCGCTATCACGGAAAGTTGAATATCTATCGTCACAATGCCATTATTGCTAATTGGTGGTAAAGGAACTAACTCTAAATCTCTAACTTTCTTTCTCTAAGTTGTACAATCACAACTCAGAGAAAGATAGTTAGAGAGAGTTAGCGTCACTTTGAGTATTACGTGTTTTTTCAGTTTTTTTGATTTTTAATTCTTTTATAGTGTTATCAAATATTCCTCATTCGTTTTTACCTTTTCAATAATATTGCACATTTTTTTTGCATATTCCTAGTATAGTAAAATTGTAAAATAAAATAGAAGTTTACCAACAGTCATTGATAAAAACATTTTCCCAGATAAATTTCTTAATTATTTATTTTCTCTTTACTCGTTGCTTTTTTCTTGAACATTTCTTTTCTGTTACCTTTTAATTAATATTGGGTTCCCATAGATATTTCTTTATTTCCATGAACCACTAGCTAAAAGAAATTATAAACAATTTACTTTTCTTACTTCTCCAGTTGATAAAAATGTAGTTTTTTAATATTTATTTTAACTTGTAAACCATTAAGTCACTTGAGATGTAAGCTAAAAAAGAACGTAATAAAGACAAGATCATGGAAAAATTTAAAAAAGTACAAGACAGCAAGTTTTCGATAAACAGAGGAGTTTGGCACGCTTTTATTTAATATGTGTATACGCTTATACCTTATACATGTACATGTACTGTGCTTATTCTTATATAACTTTACTGAACTTTTCATAACCTGAATATTTGAAAACTGAATTTTAATTTGCAATTAAAACGTGAAGACATTTTAAGAAACGCTGATTCTGTAGCTAATATTTAGCTTCTGAATTGCATCGATTAAGATACCTCAAAGTAATCAAGCTGCTATGAGACCTGAAAATGGTGTAAATGCTGTTTGGCTGAGTCGAGCTAGTGGTATGCAGATGTGATCACTGTGGATACAATCTAGCGTGTCTTAAGCGGAAGGAGTTGGTATCACATCGCTCATGATCCCCAGTACGTTGATCCAACAGGCGCCATATGGACCAATCAAAGAATTTCACACTATACAGCCAGGAAATATGCTGCATTAAACAATTAGAGGAGAAGCACAGCTGTCGTGGAAACTTAAACCTAAATGAGTATATGAGCTGCGATAAATATCGGATTCCCTAATAATGTGCTCTCATCAGCTCAAGGAATCTATACAAAGCAACAGAGATTGCATAATCACAACGCAAAGGCAAGTGGCAGCAGTTTACTAGAAATATGCCGTACGACATACGGCTGGATTGGGCTAGTCATAGAGAAGCAGTGCTCAAGGCAGACATCTTAGCGTTCGATAATCTGCCTTAAAGGCTAGCAATAATTGCCTGCAAAGTGATGCCAGAACCGGTGGCAGGATGTTGAAGGCGAGCAGTAATTTTCCCGAAGCCTGGCTCATGGTACACAACGACACTTAAGCAGTTACGGCAGACGCATGTCGCATGTGCGCAGGAGCTCACAAATTAGAAAAACATTATCAATTTTTGTCACTTACAGTAAAAAACAAATTGTTTTTCTTTAAGGAAGGCAAACTGTGCTCGAGACGTTTCGGCAAGCATTTTGTAATACATTGCTTATTAAATGGCTGTGCCAAGGAGCATCATTCTCTCCTACATAGGTCGGATGGGGTAGTTTGCCAAGCCTGGAGGAGAGCACGGCTAATCTGCATACTTTGCAGAACGATTAAACGCTTTTTCGGTATGTTTCGGTGACATCGTACTGTTCCGGGAGGAAGGTAAAAACGTACGTGCTTATTGATGAAAGCTTGCACACTGATGAAAACAAATATAGCGGTGCAACTATGACAAGAAGGTCCTACTGAGGAGCTATGCCCATGCCGATGGACTGATGATATAAGACAGAAGGAGCCCAAGTCTTGGTTGGTCGCTGTATAGACAAATTTGACAGGAACTGAAACAAATAGTAATGTAACACACAGCGCTTAGGCAAACTGGTGAGGAGAGGCTTCTCAAGCGACTTAGTTGGTCTACCAGCTGCTACCAACATAATTCGCTTTAAGCATTTTTTATTTTTTACAAAACTTTTAAATTAATTTCTGAACAGAACCAATGGGAAACTGGACTACTGTAGGGTCACGACAGACCAGAGGCCCCAGTATGATGTATTCACCTTTACACCGAGGAATCCGTATTTGACGGAAAGACGACAAAATATGCTTCCTATCCTATGTTCATATTCGATCCCCTTGGCTTAATGGTATTCTACATTACATAAGCAAAAATCATACTGCGAGATGTGTGGAGATTATCAGTAGGATAGGATGAACCGATACCTGAGAGAAAGCACTCCCGATGGATATCTAGGCTACGAAGACAGCCAGAAATTGGAAATGTAAGAATTTCTCAACGTTTGGACATGGTGAGTAGATCCGATAATATTGAATCGTATATCTTTACAGACGCGAGTATATTAAGCGTATGCTACAGTCGCAGTTATAAGGGCAAAACTTTAAGCAGAAGTATGCTGCTCGTAAGTATCCTCCAAATCGAGAGTTGCACCACTGAAGCAAATACCGATTTCCCGTATGGAGGTAATGGCAGCTATATTGGGATTAATACTAGCCAAATTTTAGAAGCAGCGCAAGTATTAATACACTCAAAGAATTCAAATGATGCTTACAACATAATATACAGTACAAGCCGAAAGCTATGCCGAGGAACTCTCATATCTGCAGTAAGGATAGAGGGTCCCAAAGAGCAGCAGCATACTCAAAATGCCCCGTACCAATGTACTTAATACACAATACTTAGCGGGCATTTTGAGAGTCCAAGGACAAAAGTAGCGTTACGAAGTTAAAATGTACGTGCGGAAGGCTTTAAAGGAAGGGAATAAACAAGCCACCATTCACTATCACTGGAGTCGGCTACTTTCGGCTCATAAAAGTCAAAGTATAAAGAAGGAGGGAAAAACTCTCTATCAGCGGACGTATTTATGTTGGAATTCGAAACACTCAACTGCAGTCGCTGGATGAGGCAACCACAAGCTATGAGTGAGCTAACAGGCTGCAAGTAGAGGAGATTGAACGACCACAGTGGAACTGGAAAAAGGGTACCCAGAGTTTCTATGGTCATTTCCCCGTCTGGAGCGCCACATATGGGCAATGGCTAGGAAAAAATGATATGATCTGTAAAATCAGTGCTAAACGACGTAAAACGTCGGTACATGCGTTAGCCAGATTAGAAGACCATCTGATTTCTAACCTAAGTGCCACACTGAATTATTTTCCAAGGGGTACAAAAGGCGCAATTAGTAAAAAAAAAAGATGGTAACGCTGGAACATTATTTGGTAAGCGCTTCCATATCGCAGGATAAAAAGGAGAACGATTTCGCAAACTATGGGTACATGTCCTTTTTGGAGAGGTGATTACCCAGCCTATACCCTGCAGGAAGGCGACGTCTTAGTGGTGATCGACGAAACCAATCCTAATAGCTCTTGGTAAAAAGGCATAATCGTAGATCTATCCAGCGGCAAAAATTAGCTTGAAGCGCATTGGTGCGTATCAGACCAATCGTGAAATTGATTGATGATGATAAATTTGAAAATTTTGACACTAACAAATTCAATGTCAAAAATTGCAGAAAGCTGATCGACCTTAGAGAAAAGGGCTGAATTCACAGCAATTCACAGCTCGCAACTGAAAGTTAAGATTATAGTTGGTCGAAACAGAAGTGGCATTGTTATAACTCAGTTGCTGTGAATTCAAGGACCTAATCAATGTGCTTGTTAACCGCTATCACGGAAAGTTGAATATCTATCGTCACAATGCCTTTATTGCTAATTGGTGGTAAAGGAACTAACTCTAAATCTCTAACTTTCTTTCTCTGAGTTGTACAATCACAACTCAGAGAAAGAGAGTTAGAGAGAGTTAGCGTCACTTTGAGTATTACGTGTTTTTTCAGTTTTTTTGATTTTTGATTCTTTAATAGTGTCATCAAATATTCCTCATTCGTTTTTACCTTTTCAATAGTATTGCACATTTTTTTTGCATATTCCGAGTATAGTACTCCATAAGGACTCCTGACGAATGGTGCCTACGATTTCGTCCATTCCATTCTTAGTTTCTCTTCCACATGTTGGAAATGCTTTTTTTCATATCCTCCCAATAAGGATCCAAATCGTAATATGCAATGATTGTACAATCACCTACAACAAATCTTGACGTTTCAATTTTTTCATAGTAAATGCCAGATTTGGTAGCAATAGCAACATCATTAGCAACGTTAGAGGTAGCGATGCTAAGATTCGTCTTTTTGGGCTTTGCCTTGTTGTTATGTCCTTTATACCGTCTCCTTGAGAATTATCGTTGTCCTCATCCAGTTAATGCTTTTCGCCTGAATCTGATGTTTTTAGTAGTGGAGCTAATTTATGAAAAGCTCGTTTAAAAATTCCAGATGCCTTTTTTACTTCGACCACTCGAATATAACCATCAGGACCAGGGTATAACTTTGCAACGGCCGTTGAAGAATCGTTACATTGTCTTCTTTGAGGATCACCATCATGCCTTCTTTAACATTATTGTAAAGCCTTTTCCACTTGGCGGAGTTGTGTAGTTTTAAAGATACTCCTGTGACCATTGCATCCAGAAAGTGAGTTTGAATCCTTTGCTTCGGCTTCTATTTCTGCCTGATTGGCTCTGGATCAGGTTGAGCAACTAATGGAACTGTAAATAGTAAATGCCTTAGAGTGAAAGCAGTAAGATCACTTGGATCATTTGAATTGGTAATCAGAAGCCGTAAATTTAATATTGCTTCGATATTAACAACTATTGTTGACAGTTGCTCGAACGTCAAATTGGCTGTTGACCTTTTTTTAGCAATAAACGATTTGCTGATATTACAGCTGCCTCTCATAAACCTCCAAAACGTGGTGATCGCGGGGGAATAGATTTAAATTGAAAGCGCTTCATTTAAAAGCTTAAAACAACCGAACTACATTGGCTTATCAACGATCGATCACTCCTATGTTTGGAATTCAAAGTTCTCCTCTACAACTCGTTGTTAAAACCCATTTGGAAGTACGGCTCTGGACTGTAGAGAAACACAAGCAAGAGCAATATCGAAACCATACAAAGAGCGTAATCTAAGGTTCTCAGAACAATCACGGGAACACCTTGCTGCACGTACAGAAAGACTGTAACGTACAAGAAAATTTATATTTGTTTGAGGACTGTGACTGAGTATGTATGTTAGCCAAATTAACTAAGCTTCTGATATTCAAATACAGATACTACTCAATTACATTCTTCAAGAACCGATTCACTCAAAGTTTCTAAATTAGATATCTAACAATTAAATGTACTACTCCGCTTTGCGATCAACTTCTACACATGCTTCTGACCCTTTGTTTCTCTTTACTATTGCAAGATCTATCACGGTCGCCGTGATAACAGCGGACAACATTACACACAACGAAAAGACACACCAATAAAAAGGGTGTAGTCAGTGACTGGATTTCTACCATTATATCCGGTCGGTCAATTCATTTCGTCTAGCAATCAGGCGGCTGGGGGGTTCGTTGACTTTCTGTAATGGCAGACCACTAGATGCAAAAAAAAAAAAAAAGAAATATAAATTGAATCTGTCGACTATAAATAGGTAAAGATTTAGAAGAGTCAGAATCACCAAATGTGATTACCAGCTGGTAATGTAATCACGCTTCTGTGTCCACCCTACTACGATTTAAGAAAGTTAGCTTGTATTTGTGTAAAAACCCAAAACTTAAAAAATTCAATTCATAATAATATATTCTAACTCAGTAAAAATTTTAATTCTATTTAACATTTATTTTTTCTTCATAAAATTTACAAATCAAAGCAAAATATTATTTTACTTGACTTTACAAAAAAACAATAATTC
Source organism: Drosophila austrosaltans (assembly GCA_035045865.1). Lineage (NCBI taxonomy): Eukaryota > Metazoa > Arthropoda > Insecta > Diptera > Drosophilidae > Drosophila > Drosophila austrosaltans. Next base: position 11,458,368 of record JAWNOQ010000003.1, read on the forward strand.
AATAAAAGTTTAAATGATTCATTTGTACACTCACAAAAAGAAATAAGTCGGTTTCAAAATGCAGTTTTATGTTTTGAACCACTGTGCAGATGTAAAGGCAATTGGCTAATCTCGCTGTTTATTACTTGTCTATTTTTTAACTTGTTTCTTCATATTTCGGTTCTTTTCTTCCTTTTGTTTCTTCTTTAATCTTTTCCACTCGGGTGTGTTAGCGGTGTGCTTTAGCTTTTGTACCTTTATTGCGGTTAGTACACTAGGAATATGTAGATCTTTCTGTACGTTTTCGTTTCTGACAAAAGTTTGCAGATGTATCGCACGGCACAGATCGGGAGTACTCAGATCATTTTCAAGCCCGGAGGCTTTCTTGGGTTAAGATAGTTTTTAATAATTGCTGAAATTTCCTCCGCTTGGAATTTGGGTGGCTGGAATGGGTTTGTAGACGGGTTTGGCAGAATGAACATTTTTAAGTAAGCTGCAAAGGTGAGTGCTCTTTCTTCGTCTGAACGGGTCCTATTGCCATTTGGGCCTCGTATAGGTGAAATTATGTCGGTTGGAGCAGTTATGGTTGGGTGAGCTTTCCACAGCGGATATTTGGTGCTGGTGGGGGTAAGCATCTCGATGTATAGCCGCTGTGCTATTGCTTCTTCTTGCCTAAGCGCTTTTGCTAGGGTTTGTGAAGCTGCCTTTAGGCGATATTTTGCTGCCGGTGATCGAGACATTTGCCATTCTCGCCTGAGTCGTCTTTGATCTGTTACAAGAAGTTCAATTAGTCGGTTGTTAGACTTGTGTTTTTCCTGGGTGTGGCGAATGATTGGGGTGGAGATATCAGCTGCTTCAATGAGCATCGACTCTAATGCAATGGTGCAAAACTTGATGTTTTCTTCGTCGTCCAGTTTGGGATTCAGTTCGATATGGGTGCTTATATATTTCTTAAATCTTAGCCAGATTGTTTTATAATATGTTAGTCCGAGTGGGTACTCTGTTACTGGAGGATATGTTAATACAGTGAAAATTACTGGCGAATGGTCTGATAACAATTCTGCTAGTGACTTTGCCCTTATCAAGTTGTGAGCAATTCCCCTGGTGACTTCGAAGTCTATTAGATCTGGGAGCTTGCGGGCATCTGTTGGCCAGTACGTGGGCTTTTCGGTGAGGCGTAGCCCAATTTGTTTGCTGGGTTGATGATTGTGTCATACAGCTGTTTGCCTTTTGGATTTACCAGGCGGGATGCCCAATGAGGGTGCTTGGCGTTGTAGTCTCCTGCAGCAATAAATCGTACTCCGAGTATTTTGAAGAAATCAGTAAACTCTTTTTCAGAGATTGAGAATCGTGGTTGACAGTAAAGTGCAGCCACGGTTGTACTACCGAAAGTGGTTTGAACACTTATTAAAGTTGCTTGTAGGTATTGTTTGGCAAATCCATTGTGGAGACAGTGTTTAATCCGGTTTTTGACTAGGATGTCAGTTTCTCCGTGAGCCTTGCCATCTGGCTGATTTGTTGCATAGAATGCATAGTTAGGTTGTTGAAAGTTGTTTTAATTTGTAAGGTGTGTTTTTGATAGTAATATGATATCACTATCATTTGAGTCCAGAAACAGTGACAGTTCCTGTTTGTGCTTGGAAAGGCCGTTTGCATTTTAGAGGCCTTTTTGTAGTGCTGACATTAGTTATTATGCTCCATAAGTAAATAAGCAAGTTTTGGTACTGCATAAGTTCCTGCATGCAATTTTGCATAAACGTCATGAAATTTGTCATATTTTGCTTAAGCGAGATCAACAACGTTTCGATCCCGCTTTAGATGGAATAATAACAGGATCTACCGTTGGAGTGGGATGTGAGTTTCCATTGCGCAGCACACTTGCAAATATTACTCTAGGGGTAGTTGTTGTTGGAGTTGCTGATGACCTTACAGCTCTTGAGAAGAATATACCTGGTGTGGTTTGCGAGGGAGTAAGTTTCGGGCCCTGGATACGAGCCGTAGATTTCTTCGCATTGAGGCGAGCCTTCAGTTCCTTATAGACAGGACATCCTCTGTAATTTGCGGTGTGATTTCCACTGCAGTTGCTGCACTTCCTTGTATTGGCGTTTGTTTTATTGTCGGAACAGACACAGTAGTGGTGAATTTGTCCACAGCCAACGCAAACTGGGCGAAGACTGCAGAACGAGTTTGTGTGGCCAAACTCCTGGCACTTAGTACATTGTGTCTCCTCTTGTGAGGCTCCTCGACAGTGATTCTGCAATGGAGCAGTGTTTGCAGGTTGTAGATAGGATGCCTTGCTTTGGACTTTAATGTTCGTGCATCGGGCTGTAGCTCCCCCTTAAACAGAGGTTGTGTCACTTTGTCTCTGTTTAATATGTTTGAGACGGACTTCACCTCAAAGCCCTTCTCTTCCAATGCTTCTACAATTTCCTGAGGCGGAACCGAGGGTTCAATGCCTTTAATCACGGCTTGAAGACCTTTGGCGCTCTTTAATTGGAATGTGTAGAAGTTTACATTCTCCGTTCTAAAGTACTTTTCTATAGTACGATAGAACTGTTCGTCATTCATTGTGACCCCCTGTTAAGTGGGGTCTCATAAAAGTTTTCCTTACCAACTAGGGCCACCAACTTTGGCACCAAAGAAGTAAAGTTTGCACCACGGATGTAAAATGGTGGTAGCTTGGCTACTGAGGGTTTCGTTTGGGAAACTCCTTCTTGAGATTCCAGCTGATTTAACAGATTTGAAATCTGTTGCCCTCCAATGCTTTTCGTTCAGCAATGTTGTTTTTGGACATTTTGGGAGTGTTGCTTTTTTTTGTATGGAGGCTAAGCTTTCGTTTGTTTATATTTGAGGGTGAAGCACATTGGGCGCTCCAAGACAAATTGTTGTTGCTGGTTGGTGTAAGCAATTGGCTCGTACTTGCACTTTTGGATTCAGCGCTTGCTGTTGTTGTGGTAGTTGGAGACATTACTGAGAAGTATGCATTGTTATGTTGAATAGATAGCCGACGCTCGTTTTGTTGCTCGGGAAGTTGTTCTTGTAGCTGTTGCTGACGAGATTCTAGTGAAGATGGGCCCAAGTTGGTCTCTTTACACGTTGACATTGCTTGCATTTAGCTGTTTACTAAGTCTTGATATTTGTAGTTACAAATAACAATATAAATCGTGATTGGGCGTCTCTGTGGCGACTGAGAGCCCTGTCACACGATAAAAAAATACGTCCGAGCGCGGTGACGGCCAATTGCCAATTGAGACTTGACGTCATTAAATGTCTATCTAGCTGGAAGTTCAACTGTAGTACTCTCACCCTAATCTCAGTAGTCAAAACTTTAGTACTATCAAAGACCGACTGTATGGCACAGCCGCTAATAGTTCCCTTGAGAAAATAAAAACAAATTTAAACGCAGAAGTCAGAATTGCACTTGGCGCGTTTAGAACCTCCCCAACGAATAAATTACTCCTTGAGCCTAACATTCCACCCATTGAAAAAGGAAGAAAATCTTACAGCTAATCTTTTTAAATCAATAACAAACAACTCGGACTCACCACTCTGTAAAATAGTTAAAAATATCAAACCACAAAAGGCAAACAAAAATCACTCTACTTTAGATAAAATTATCGAATACAATAAGATGCTTAACATCACTCTAAAATCCCCAAACAAACTAACACACAAATCCCCACATGGACTCTTAAGACAAACGCCATTAATACATCTCTCAACATTTTCAACAAAAACACAACTCCATCAGAGATTTATATAAAGCAGTTTCTTGAACTGAAATCAAAACATAACAACAGAACAAAATTCTATATTTACGCGCGAATCCCAACGGGAGCACTAATTGCTCACACCTCCCGCCCAACCGACCGAGGGGCGCAAGCCGCATAACGCACGGCTCGAGTCGCTTGGACAATCCACAAAATACAGACAAAACGAAACTATAGCTAGTTACGTGCTAAATTTGAAAGGATAGAAGTTTTTAGTAAAGGAATAGAGATCTCTGAAATGAATACACGATAAAGACGATTTTAATCAGAACAAAGAACTCGAAAAGTTCATGCAGTGAGTAGTTAGTGGTACATTGTGGAAGTGAAAGAGGTATTCAATTTCTAGTAGGTCTACAAGGAACTGTTAAATTTACTTGATTCAATAGCTCAGGTGAGTCTATATCCCCATTAAGAAGCTTGTGCATGAATTTGACGCCAAGAATTAATGTACGATTAGTAAGAGAAGGAAGGCCAAGTAAAAGAAGTCTACTAGAGTACGATGGCAAGTTGATATTACGATCCCAGTTCAGACCAAGAAGAGCAAAGAGAAGGAACTGTTTTTGAACTGATTCTATTCTTGCTTTATGTGAATCCTATTGGGGTGACCATATGCAGGTTGCATATTCTAAAATTGGACGAACCAATGAGGTGTAAAGAACTTTGGTAGTATATGGATCGTCAATTCCTTTGACCATCTTTTAACAAACCCAAGAACAGCCATGGCTTTTCCGACAGTAGTGCATATATGGGACTTAAAAGTCAATTTATGGTCCATAAGTACTCCCAAGTCAATCATCTCATTAAGTCTAGTCAATGGAACGTTATTAAGAAAGTGGGTAATCAAGGGAGGAGTATTTCGGAAAAAAGTCATGACCTTGCATTTAGATGTGTTTAGGTTTAATAAGTTGTGTCGACACCAAGACTGAAAGTTTTGGAGGTCAGACTGCAACCGTGAGGGAGATATAATGTCTCTGTAGCTGAGACAAAGCTTAACATCATCTGCGTACATGAGGACACGAGAATGAATTATAACGGATGGAAGATCGTTAATAAAAAGGGTAAATAGCAAAGGTCCCAGATGACTACGCTGAGGCACCCCCGAAATGACTTGGATAGACCTACAACTTGAAGACTTGAAAAGAACTTTCTGTGTTCTGTCTGTCAGGTATTCACGAATCCAGCATGGGAAACCAATTTTGTTTAATTTTAGAAGAAAAAGTGTATGTCTAATTCTAAGAGGTTAGTGGTAGTAGATCTACGTTTCCCATGCTGAGATGGTGAAATAATAGATCTACAAAAATGAAGTGATTAACTTTTCAAATGCTTGAGGAATAGCGGACAACTTAGAAATACCCGTATAATTGGATGCTTCCGACTTTTTACCATTTTTATGAAGAGAAATTATATAAGATTCCTTCCATATAGACGGGAATTGACAAGATTTAACGGACAACAAAAAAAGTTTTTGAAGTGGCTTACATAGAGCCTGAGCACAAAATCTGAGTACACAACTAGATATTCCATCAGGACCAGATGAGGTTTTACTAAATTAAGCACGCTAAGAAGCGAACTTTCATCGATCGAAGGACTACAAATACAATTAGACCTTTTTATCTGATAAGGATAAGAAAGATTCGCTTGGTATTCCGTTGAGAAATATGTTGTCAGCAATCAGCAATCGACTGATCAGAATCCGCTGTATTATTTTTAAACGATAATATTGATGGGTGGACAACCATCTTACGTTTAGAATTCACAAAGCTATAAAACTGTTTAGGATCACGGGAAAACTCTATCTTACAACGCTTGAGGTAACTATTATAGTAGTAGCAACATGAAATTGGAGCGAGCAACTGCGTAAAAAGAAAGTCCGAAGAACGTTCCGACTTCTTGTATTTTTTATAATATCTGGATTTGACATTTTTCATTTTGGATAGCTCACGAGAAAACCAGGGAGGTTGGTGTGACGACACTGGAGTCCTCAGTGGGACACAAACCTTAAAAAGCGAACCGAGAGATAGCAAGATCCATGTCTGAGCAACTGTATAAGGATGACCAGTCAGTTCTCAGAATGAGCTCATTCAGTTTAACAAAGTTAGTCTTGCGAAAATTACGAGATTTAATCACAGGACTGACACCAACAATCGGTGCACGAAACTACAGATCTACAGATAAATCCAAAGTAGGATGAAAATTATCTTCAGGCAAGACTAGAGGGTCGGTTCTAGTAACTGCACAGTTGGTGGAATCCAACACAAATCGCACAGGGTTTATTTGAGCTAATGATAACTCAAAAAGGCCATCAACAAAGCGTTTAGATATAGAAGGGAGTAATAAAGCAGATTTATCAGATTGAGACCATACTATTTCTGGTGAATTAAAGTCACCAAAGACGATTCAGATATCTCTACCAGAAAACAATGAGGAAATGTATCGAATAGAATCTAAGTGTTTTGCATACACCCCCATGTCGGATTGTGGCGGGATGTAAAACAAGTAATGTACACAGAGAAAGACTTGAATCTGACCTTAACACTAACAAACTCAATCTCCAGAATGTCCGGTGAATGGATTTTGTCAGAAGTTAAGGCCGAGTCAACAGCAATCAGAACTTCTCCGCCTACACGAAAAGTCCAAACACGTCTAAAAATTGAAAATTTTGCGGAAACAACTGATGCATCGTTAACATCGGGTTTTAACCATGTCTTAGTAAACACTAAAATTTTAAATTCAATGCAAACAGTTCAACTGGGAGACTTATATTAAAGAAGGAGGACTCCCTTGAATTTTGAAAATAAAATTTTTCCACCGCTATTTTAGCATTACAGTTATGAGCTTGAATTTTTGTCTTAATAAAAGCTAAGAAATGGGGGTTGTAAGCGAAATAAGCTGCGGAGGATTTGTCACAGTGAGCAGTGAAGGAGATTGTGGAACCACGGCCGAGACGGGATTGGGCACAGGCAAATGCAAGGACAGATTGCGCATACTAGTTTTCTTACGCTTTGAAGACTCATTTAACAGCTTATAGCTGCTAAATTCGCTCTCCACAGCATTGAACTCATCGCAGAAATTACGAAAACCAGATGACAATTTCTTCAATCTATCGCTGGTTTGCCTCATAAACACCCTCATTTCGATCTCAACCTCTCGGCATGAGTCACAACCCCATTTGAGCCCCCCCTTTTTGCTCCAAACAATCCCTTACCCTGGCCGTGTAGCCAGCAGATTTAACGTGCATGACATTGTCACACAGCCAACAGGAAAGAAACGCGTTATGCGGTGAAGGGGGGTTCAAACACTTTTTGCTTAAGCAGACAGACATTATTAAATTTAATTACAACTCAAAAATTTTATAAAAAAATTAAATATCAAAAAGGCCAAAGAAAAAACTCACTCAGATTTATTAAGCAAATTCGACACTGGGGTCAAACTCGCAGAACTAAGAAACCTAAGCACTACACAAATACACGTATCACTTGTACGCGAGACAGAGATAGATGCGAGCGCGAATAAAAGAAATTAGAAAAAAGAGAGCGGGAGAGCCAACAGCACTGCACATGCAACAACAATGCGTTGGCGAGAGCGGTATTAAACCGGTAAAAGGTACAAACGCAAGAGCAAAGAATCTCGGACTGGAATCTCAGACCCTTAGTTAAAATAGAAAAAATAATGAAAATGGAAGACTACTTAACCGTCTTGCAAGCCCATCTTTCTATCTATCTATAGTTTTCTAAGGCTTTAAGTTAAATCAATGGCAACCTCAAAATCCAACCTCAATCCTGTGAAAGTTTATATCCGCAAACAGTAAACATTTAATCATTTTTAATTCCCACTTTATGTATAAAAGTAATGAGTGTAGTGCAAGAAATGAGTCCTCCCTAACTACATACGAATTTAAATCACTGATTATCAGATAAATGAAACAGTCTACTGTCAACAGCAATCAAAACTCAATATTAATCGAACAAAACGGATTCATTATAGACATAAATATCATTTATTTATTTATTTACACGATATAGCCATGTAGGATACAGTCCCCGTTGGTTACACAATAGAGAACATTTTTGTAACATGTAAACAATAAAAAATCGAAAACAACGTTTTAGTTAACTTTACACTGTTGTATTATCGCAGAGAAACAATGACTACAGCTTAAGTCCAACGAATTTTACAAACTTGTGTAAGTACAAACAGCCAATAAATAAACTATTTTCCCTTACCAATTTGTTGAAGTAATTCAAAACTTATATGTATAGGAAGCTGTACAACCACCATCTGGCATTATTTCTTATAAAATTAAAAAAAAAAAATCACGATTAACGATAGTTAATAAGTTTTATAAAATTTTTCAGAATTTTCTGGGTCCTAAGGAATTTTAATACCAAACATTTCAGCAAAATAATGGGAGAGCAAAACATACCAAATTAAAAAAATAACTGATGAAATACTTAAAATGCAGCTAGATAGTTATCCAAGATACCAATGAAAGAAAGACAACGGGAGCACTAATTGTCACACTTCCCGCCCAACCAGGAGGTCAAGTGTTAGAAACTGGGATATTACACAGTCCAAGCCGATACTCTTTGAACCCTAAATTTAGCACAGAAGTACCGCTTGCTTTTTTGAAAAAAAAAACCTACTCTGTCGTGGGGCCAGAGTGTTTTCGTCGATTCTAGAAAGAATCACTTTTGCGCCCTGTCACATATCCCTTTGTCAGCAAAGCTTCTCAAAAACAGTATATGTCAGTACTAATTTGTTTGGAAAAATGTCGAACATTAAGGTTGGATTTAGAAAACACTTCAGGCCAACGTGACTGACTTTTTTGTTTATAATTCAATCGTCAACGAAAGTACTTTTTATTGCGCTCCGCAAGCCATTCGGTATCAGCTTTCAAACTGAGTCAAACCAGTAAAGTGGCAGGGCTCTCGGTCGCCACAGAGACACCCAAACACAACTATTTGAACCCACAATAATTAAATCAACAGTAACAAATAACTAAATTTACTAGTAATGCTAACTGACAAAGAGACCAACTTGGGCCCTTCTTGACTTAACTGTCGACAGCAGCAGCTACAAGAACAAATTCTTTAACAGCAAAACGAGCCTCGACTATCTATTCAACGCAACAATAAATATTTTTCAGTAGTGTCTGACACAATGACTACCACAACAACAACGCTGAATGAAAAAGTGTAAATTCGAACAAACTGCTTACACCAACCAGTAATAATTTGCCTTGCCTTCACCTTCAAATTCCCTTACACATCAAGTGTTAATTGGGTCATTGAGTTCGCCGATCACTGTCAGCGCGCTCACAACAACAACAAATACATCTATTGCTCCAACAACAACTGTAACAGCCGCGACGTTTGCAATAGCTTCGATCCCCGCCCAACAGACTACTTCAACAAAATCTGCCCAACCAGTGACGTTGAATCCGAACTCATCTGTTGACATTGCTATGGACAGATACATATATTAACATAAACAAGCGAAAGGTTAATCCGCAGACCTAGAAAGGCGGTAAAAACTAAAAATGTTCATCGCAAAACATTGGAAATTACTAAAATACAACTACTGGAAAATCAGCCCGAATCTCAAGAAGGACAATCTCAAAGGATCCGTGGTGCAAACTGCACTTCACTAGTGCCACAGTTGGTAGCCCTAGCTGGTCAATAGAACTTTTATATGACTCCACTCAACAGGGGGAACATAAAAGAGACCAAAGATCAAACAATAAGCGATCAGTTCTACCGCACTATAGAAACGATGTTAAAAACGGAAAATATCACATATACACACAATACACATTCCAAAAAAAGAGCGCCAAAGGTAATCAAACCGTGATTAAAGGCATTGAACCAATGATACCGATTCAGCAAATAGTAGAAGCATTGATTGAGAAGGGTTTTGAGGTTAAGTCGTTCTGCTACATCGCAGAATCACTGTCGAGGAGCCTCACAATAGAACACACCCTCTACAATACACTGGGTGCCAGGAGTTTTGGCACACAAAGTCGTTCTGCAGCCTTCGCCCAGTTTGCGTTAGATGGCTACAAATTCAACACGACTGTGTATGTTCCGACAATAAAACAAATGGAAATGTATGGAAGTCATAAAGCAAATTACAAAAGACGTCTACGGTTCATATGGAGGGCCCGACACTTATTTCTTCGCAAACCACACCGGGTATATTCTTCTCAAGAGCTGCAAGGTCGTCAGCAACTCCAACAACAACTACACCTGGACTAACATTTGAAAGTGTGTGGATTTGCCAAACAATACCTACAAGCAAAATTAATAAGTGTTCAAACCACTTTCGGCAGTACAACCGTGGCTGCACTTTACTGTCCACCACGATTCTCAATCTCTGAAAAAGAGTTTACTGATTTCTTCAAAATACTCGGAGTACGATTTATTGCTGCAGGAGACTACAACGCAAAGCACCCTCATTGGGGATCCCGCCTGGTAAGCCCCAAAGGCAAACAGCTGTTTGCAATCATCAGCCCTTCAAATAAAATGGGTTGTGCCCACGTACTGGCCAACAGATGCACGCAAGCTCCCAGATCTAATAGACTTCGCAGCCACAACGGGAATTAAGCACAACTTGATAACGGCAGAGTCCCAAGCAGAATTGTCATCTGACCACTGTAATTTTCACTGTATTAACACATCTACAAGTAATAGAGCAACAAAGTGGCTGAGATATAAAAAATATATAAGCACCCATATCCATTTGAATACCAAACTGAACGAAAAATACATCGAATTTGGCACCTTCGCATTAGAGTCGATGCTTATTGAAGCAACAGACATTTCCAAATTGGCAACTCCCAGGAAAAACACTCGTGAAACAACCGAAGTATCGAACTACTTGTAACTGATAAAATATGTCTCAGGTAAGAATGGCAAATGTCTGGGTCACCGGCAGCAAAATATCGCCTAAAGGCAGCTTCACGAACCCTAGCAAAAGCGCTTAGGCAAGAAGAACCAAGGGCACAGCGGCAATATATCGAGAAGCTTAGCCATACCAGCACCAAATATCCGCTGTGGAAAGCTCACCCAACCATAACTGCTCCAACCGAGATAATTTCACCTATACGATGCCCAATTGGCAAGTGGGCCCGTTCAGACGAAGAAAGAGCACTCACCTTTGCAGCTCATCTAAAAACGGTCTTTCTGCCAAACCCGTCAACAAACTCATTCCAGCCTCCCCCTCTAAGCACCCCAATGGAAACCGAGCCACCGAAATTCCAAGCGGAGGAAATTTCAACAATTATTAAAAACTATCTTAACCCAAGAAAGTCGCCCGACCATGACAAAATAACCCCAAAAATGATCCGAGAACTCCCGATCTGTGCCGTGCGACACATCTCCAAACTCTTTAACGCGATAGTAAAAACTGGCCACTTTCCCATAAGCTGGAAAAAATCAGTAATCATAATGATCCCAAAGCCCGGAAAGGACAAAACACAGTCATCATCGTACAGACCCATTAGTTTATTGCCAAGTCTTTCAAAACTATTTGAAAAGGACCTACAACTCCGTATAAATGCAATCTTGGTAAACCAAAATATAATCCCACATCATCAGTTTGGCTTCCGTCAAAAGCATGGTACAATTGAGCAAGTCAACCGTATCACCTCAGAGATCCGCACAGCATTCGAGCAAAAAGAATGTTGGACAGCAATTTTTCTCAATGTCGCCCAAGCCTTTGACCGAGTCTGGATTGACGGCCTAATATATCAAATAAAATCGACGCTCCCACAATATACACACAGGCTAATGGAATCTTATCTATCCAACAGAAAATTCGCTGTACGATGTAACAGCTTCACCTCTGATGACTTCGAATCAAAAGCAGGTGTACCTCACGGCAGCGTGTTGGGTCCAGAACTTTATATCCTCCTCAGCCGCTCCAAATGGAAAGTTGGAAGGAAGTTGAAAAGTGGCTTGCAGATTGGCGCATCCGTTTAAATGAACAGAAATGCAAGCACTATACGTTTACGCGCAACAAACAAATTTGCCCATCATTGACACTGAACTACGTACCAGGGCCTTGTTCACCTCGACAGAGGATTATCTCGGCGGAACCATATCGAAGCTTAACGCACGATTTCCCCTATGTCTGGAATTTACAGCTCTCCTCTACAAATCGGTGTTAAAACCATCTGGAAGTAAGGCTCTGCTCTGTGGGGAAACACAAGCAAGACCAATATTGAAACCACCTAAGGTTCTCAGAACTATTAAATCACGCCAATAAGAATAAAATGTATAATAGCTAAGTTTCTTTTCAACAGAAAATATGACATGTTAGGTTAAAAATTTATCAATACATAGTAAGCACAAATGGATAATGCAACCGTAAGTTTGCTGAATCGGTGTCAGTAAGCCTTTCGTCGAAATAAAATCGACCTTCTGACGGCTTACCAACATGGGTGACTTGATCAGCTTAGACCATAGCTCGCAAATAACTGTCGACCGTTTCTCGTTGTCTGCAAATAATTGTCTTTTCTGACTCTTTACGAAAAGTCTCAGCGGGCAACCGATTTATCGGTTCTTAAATGAGATTGCTCGCGCTTGAAGTGAAACCGTTTTCTTCTATACTGTTTTGTTTTGGTTGTTGCAAGACCGTTTCGTCGTGTTCAGTGAAGCAAAAAGCTTTTGCGTATGTATTGGTATACATTCACATGCATAGGCAAGCAAATCGTTAAGCGTCGGTTTTGCAGACTTAATATATTGACTGAGCACGCGCTCTGAAAATTGGTTTCTTCAAAAACTCAAAATCGACTCTCCGGACTCAAAAAATTAGGTAACAAGTTTTTTTTTAAAATCGGTTATTTCTATTCCAAGCGGCATGTATTTTAATATGCACACAAAAATGCTTGTAAAAATAAGAGTACAAAGCAAAAGCTATTGGTTCTTGCCCGGTTCTCTATAAAATGAACACAAATCTCGATAAGTCTTATGGAACATGCTTCTATCAACACAGTACAACAAAATTTGAGTTTTAAAACCCTTTCAAACTTTCGTAAAGTTGATTCGAAGATCCAATTTCTGGGTGGATTATAAATATGATAAGCACTGTATTGCTCGGCGCAATCTTTACTTAAAAAGAAAGACACCTTTTAAATATTTATTTTTACCTTTACCTTTATAAAAGTGATAAAACCGACAAATCATTTTTGCAACGGTTTAAGCTGTGACCTAAATGTTTAACGTCACTTTTGGGAAATTATACAATTAGAGTTTATTTGGTAATAGTAAGGACAACTGACCTACTTAGTATTTTCCTTGGAAGTACAACGTTGCATTGTTGGGATTTTTAATAAAACGGAAACATAAATTTCTATATACATAGTTGTAAAATAGAAAATCCTAAAATGTCTATTTTGTATGACGCAAAGTATTTTTTTCTCATCTTTCTTAGACACAATTTTTGTCACAAGTTTACACCAGAGAAGTTTACTTTACATGTATGTTAACAATATACATAAATATATTTAGAGATAAATAAACCTTAAGCTTAGTTTTTAATATTTTCAAAATATATTTTTAATTGTCACCACGCCATTGCACATATCAATATGACTACAGCAACCTTTTTATCACTCATGAGCTAGCTCACCTTTGTGTTAATTTTCTTTGCCTCGCCGAACTAAGCGTAGGACGTTGAATGATAAACTTTAACAAACATAGATAACATAACACATTCGTATCGTGTAATTTACTTTGAGCTATAATGTCACTGATTTTTCATTCAGTTTTAATCAATTATCTACACTAAAATTTGTAGTTTTTCAATATCGATTTTTGTTTCATACAATTAATTTCATTGAAGCAATATTTGTCTCACAATCCTTTTTAAGTTCACAAGCAAAGGCAGTTCAGCTAAAAAAAAGTCCCGCTAAATGACTTGAATTTTTTTTGGTAAACGTTTATTTGTGATTTCATTTAATATTTCATTTGTTTTATATGAGAGCAAAACGTATCTTAGAATTATACACAATGAAAACTTGGGGTTGGTTTTTACAAGAACAAAAGCTTAAATGTCCTTAAAAGTTACACAATAAAACACGATGCAATACTCAGCAAAAGCTTAAAATGTTCAGACTGGTACTTATACGAATAAACAAATATGAAGCTTTTGCCAAATCCGCTTATACCAAAACAGCTTGTACACAAACCACATAATAAGACTGAATAAAACTACAATTTTATTACAATAAATTATACCAAAGATTTAAAAATATGAGTTAAATTTATAATGCCTTTGATATATTAAACATATGATTGACGCAATGAGCTGCACTTTCGAATGTGAGCATATTGTTCTGTAAAGCCTTAAGTTTCTTTATGTATAACTTATGGATTTTAGTGTTTGCGCTTTTATATTTCACACTATCGATCAACTTTGCAATGATATATGAGAGCCATAATACATTAGTTTTAGGGGCAAATGTGGTCCAATTATTTCTACAATAGAAATAAAATTTGCTCCTTCATATAAAATAACCATACTGCACTGTTGATTGTTACTTACTTAAGTTCCTCACGCATCATACGATATATATCATATTGGTAATCTCCATTAGCCAAAAACAATTCCTCGTCACTAGAGAGATCATTATAGTGACAGAATTTGTCCACTGTTATTCTTGACAGAGTATAATCAATTATGGTAGTTCTTATCCCCTTCGAAGGTATTGTCAAGATCTTGCCGTTAAATTTAAATGATATTTCCTTAATGTTCGTCGCTTTAAGAAGAATGTTTCCCCAGTGAAGATCTCTATGCTCAAACTGATATTGCACTTCGCCAACAGCCAACGTAGTCATTATCTTAAAGAGGTTTGTTTAATTATAATTATAGTGTATTTCTAAAGGCCTGTGAATTTACCTGCTGTAGTGCGAAATAAGACTGTTCTGCGTTTGTAAATATAAACGTAGACAAATCTTCCCCTGCATATTTGATCTCTAAAACAACGAAGAGTTGATTTTTCGTAAAGATTTTGGGATGGTCGTTGTCTGACTTTATTTCCTCATCATAGTTCTCCCAAAGTTTAATTAAATGTTCTGGATATTTACCCCGCACAAGGGAAATCTATAAATTAAATGCAAATTTGGTTTATTGTTTTTTATACATATGCATATACACTGTTATTTCATAGTTTTTGTTAGTTTATTAGGTCTGAAAAATAAATATGGAATATGGATTCGTTTAAAGAAAACTTTAAGGAAATTCTTATTTAGATACACTGCCGGTCAACTGAATATAATAATATAATCACATAAGTTAATTGCATTTTCATGATTTTTTCATCACCTATTGATCGAACGCATGTTCTTTGAAATTCAGTGCAACTCTATATTTGTGTCAATCAGTGGGCGCTAGTAAAGAAGCGTTCGCTAAGTACCGTTACTTTGCATGGTCTGTTTTATTATTTCTTCCGCTAATTGATGTGCAATTTTTTGGCTCAACTGAATAGGTTTAGCTGAAAGATTTTTAGTTTGCGGTATAACTTGGCGATGTGGCGACCCATTTTTGATGCAAATTTTTAATTTAATATACTTTCTTTAAATTTAATAAAAAATGGGACGCGGGGACCAATAATCCGAGTATGAAAGAGGCCAAATCGAAGCCTATCACAAAAGTGGTCTTAGCCATCGCAAAATCGGTCAAAAAATTGGATAGAGCCAAAATGTTGCGAGTCATTTTTTAAAAAACAAGCCAGAATACAGCAAAAACATAAAAGGCGGAGTCAAACACGCCACCTCTGCGGCAGGCAGGAGGCATATTGTGCGAGCTGCGTCCAATTTCCATCTATCAGCACCCAAAATTAAAGAAATTTGCGGTGTTACAGCCAGTGTGACTACTGTTAAACGAATGAAATTAAAAAAAAAAAAACCAACGTTAAATGATGCACGTAAAGCTTCACGACTGCACTTTGCGCGCAAGCACATGAGTTGGGCGAGCGAATGGCAGGGTGGTTTTTTCGGACGAAAAAAAATTTAATTTAGACGGCCCTGATCTTTACAACTATTATTATCACGATCTTTAAAAGGAAGAGCATTTTCTGAGCCGTAGTCTTAGCTGTGAGGGAGATGTAATGGTGTGGGGGTCGGTGTCAGTTTTTGGCAAACTGCAGTTTGTTACCTCCAAAATGAAGGCGGAAACCTACAAATCTATCATTCAGACTGCGTTTCCGCATTATTCCAATATTTTTCACACTCTGCAATGGACTTACCAGCACGATAACGCTCCCATTCATACAGCCAGGGTGGTAAAAGAGTGGATTAAGGCTCAGAAGGTGGACTTACTCGAATGGCCTCCATATTCACCTGACTTAAATATAATGGAAAACGTATGGAGGTTGTTATCGCGCAAAGTATATGAAGTAGGCAGGCAATTTGATTCCAAAAAAAACTTTAGTTGCGGCAATTAGAGCGGCCTGGACAACCATTTCGCTGCAAATTTGTACACCTCACTTCCCGATCGTATATATAAAGTTATTTCTAACAACGGAGGATTCACGCATTATTAAACTTATTTAAAATTACTTTAAAAATGTTCTAATTATAAGCTAAGAGCCAAAAATATGAAAATAATCTTAAGTTTGTTACATAATTTTTTTTCTATAGGTTGAACCTATTCAGTTGAGCGAAAAAAAAATCACTAATTTTGATACTCTCTCAGAAGATAAAATAAATCAAATGTTTTTGAAAATCGTACTTCAGCGTTTTATTCTAATATGATTTAAGAATTAAAGAAAAAAAATTGTGTAAATCGGAATACTGGTTTAGGAATTATGGACAAATTCCTACCTCTGAGATCATGAACCCATTCAGTTGAGCGGCAGTGTACATACATATACTATTCGGTTTGCCGAGTTGCCTTTAAATACTGAACCAAAAAGTTTGAATAAAATAATTAACTTCTTTAAAAAATTTTTAATTTTACTCCGCAGGCACAAAAGGGTATATAAAGATTCTTAAATGTATGTAATAGGTAGAAGGAATCATTTTTGACCCCATAAATATATTGTGGATCAGGATCAACAGCGATGTCGATTGGGAGATCTTCGTCTGTCCAAATCAAATTTGCAACGGTTTTAGCTGTGACTCGAGTTCATTTGGAGACACTAAGGACAAATGACCTACTTAGTATTTTCTTTTGAAGCACACCCAAACCGTTGCATTCTTGAAAAAAGTCTATTTCTGTCCGTCCGTATGATCACCTAGATCTCAGAAAGATCTATATAAGTAAGTCATAAAGCAACAAAAAAGGGTAAGGTACTCAGATCAAGTTTGTTTCAAATATTTTTCATGCCCACTTCCGCCCCTGCTATTTAAAAATGAATAAACCAAGTCAAACAACCAGTTATATTAAGTAAAGTCGAATAGCCTTAAGATTCCCATAAATTTAATAAAAATTTCCCTTTTACCAGCCAATGTTGCACTTAGTATTTCAGTACAAAGCGTACAAACATATATGGGTATATATCCGATATTTATTATTCGATTTCAACCAAATTTGGTCAACTCGTAGCCGGACGTTCACACCGAATTTGGTAGCTCTAACTCTTATAGTCTCTGACGAACGGACGCACGGACATACAGACGATCATGTCTGAATCGACTTGGCTGTTGATGTCGGTCCACAATATATGTATGTATGTATATACTTTATGGAGTCGGAAATGCATTCTTCTGCGAATTTCTCGAATCAAATATGTCGTATTCTTTCTTGGCACATCAAATTGTATAACTTTATAAAACACCAGTTGATAAAATTTTGTTGAAAACGGACAATAAATATCGGAAATATATGCATATACTTTTCGATAATGGCTGGTACAAGTGAGCGAGACAGCACACATTTGCTGCTGCGGCATGTTAAAAGCTATTTTATATTAACTTGATGGCGATTTCAAGGTTGTTTCACTTCTTTAAATCTCTACCTGGTACAGGGTATACAAGTGTCGGTAGGGACGACTTGCTTTTGTCATTAGTATGTATTGTTAAATTTAAATGCAACAAGGACTTCATCAAAGTGGTAGTCGTATTTACATGTTGAATCTCCGCAAAGCCAGTAGTAGAATTGTGTTCACAAAATCGAAGATTGCACAGTTCTTTCGATATAATAATTTCCGGAAAAATTTGTTGAAATGTCTTTTGCGTCTCTCCATTGACTTTAGTTTTCCCCTCGATAGGAATTATTTTTAAAACTACCTCAGAATTCGGCTTTGTTTTGTTAGTGTACTTAAAGACCTCGCCGTAAGTTCCTTCGCCAATTTTAATGGAATTTGGTAGGTTTTTAAATCCATATTCTATATTAAAACCCAATGGTTTACGCTGTTGACAATGCAGTAGAACTTGATTCTCATAATCTTTTGATAAAATATTACAATCTTTAATGGGAATGGATTTATCTTTGCGTAAATATCTGTGTTTAAGTTCGGTATACCCGCACGCAGAATGTGTCACTGACAGATTCTGTTCCAAGACGGTAGAAGTATGAAGAGGAGCTTCATTAGTCTTCGATCGGCGCCAAATAGCCAGTGATTTGCGCCATTTACCTGGCTTTAAAATAAGTGATGTTTGTTCTTTGACTTCTTTCTTTGATTTAATTATGGATCTCAATTCCATGCAGTTACCTGTCAATGATGATTTTTTTAAATTGGAGTGTTAAGTAAGTCAATCACATATGTACATACATACATAAGTACAAATGTATGTAAATACAAAGCTGTACCTTTATATAAACTCACCATTAGTATGCCATCCATTGGATTTAAATACATCTGATTTAATTCCACTTATAGGGGAAAGTGAGCAATTGAATAGATTTGCGCTGCAACTTTTTATGCGCGGAGTAGAAATTGACCCGTTTCGACTGCTGGAGTCGCTAGTAAATTCGCTCTGATCGAGAAATCGATTCTTTACTTGTAAGTCGCAAACATTTGTTACTATTATGTTCGGGTTGCTGTTCTCCACACTTGAATCAATATTAAAGGATGCGCGAACATGTTTCTTAACTACGTTAACTTCACGAGGCATTCTTTTTGGCACCGGACAAGTTAAAAAAATTAATTTTTTTTACAAGTGGAAACAAAAAATTTACTTACGGCTGCCGGTTGTGGAACAAATTTTCAAAAGAATCTTCCCATTTATTATTGGATTCAGCGTCGCCCATTCTGAATAAACTTGATGCAATAATATTTGTTGAAGTGAAACTCCTGTTTTAAAACTTACAGTTGCATTTTAAATGAAACATTTTAACAGTTTACACAATACGCAATATTTGCATCAACAGAACCATGCCCTTAAATATAAAGTCATATACATACATACATACATAAATACAAATGCACATACATATATATGTACATACATACATACACAAAAATAGTACTCTATTTCCACAGTGCATTTACTTAAGGACCGTTGAAAATTATATGTTTACATCAATTTTAATAATGTAATTAATTTTAAGTAAGATTGCAGTAAAAGATTTAAAAATTACTGAATGTGGGAAAGCGAGTCTCCAAATTAACATTTATTGCTCGAAACGTTGATGCTAAATTTTGTTTTTAGATGTCCTTAAATAAGCGACGGTCAGAAGAAAATGTCCGAACTCAGGGAACTTAACCAAACCAAAGAAGTAGTGTTGAACAGAATATGCAATGTATTGTATGTATGTATTTTTATTTCCACACATCCGAAATAATACCTGGACTAGCATCAATTGCACTTTAACATACGGTCATTATCCTCCTTCTTGCTTCTCTTGCAATGATATACTCCACATTAGTGCTGAAAAAATATCGGAGCTGTATCGATATTATCGATTTTCTTGAACTTTGGGATAATATCGATGTTTTTTTTGGTATTATCGATATATCGGAAAAATGGTAATTTTTTGCTTTGGCGTTAATTGAGTAAGTAGCACATATATTTAATTTGGAAAATTTTTTTAAAATTGAATTCTTTTAGTTTAAATGACTGAAAATAGAAAAAATGGACCAGTTTGTTATCAGAAAACGTAAGTATAATTGACATACCGCAATGAAATGACATGAAAATAAAGTTTGTGTTCGTTTTAGGCGTGGCGGTGGATGAAGCCATTGATTCCTATGAGGAGAATAAGCACGAGGGAACACCAAAAAAATCAAAAGTGTGGAAGTTTTTTGAAAAGTCAAATTATGGCACTAGTGCGGTATGCAGAAAGTGTGGAAAAATATGTAAAGCAAGTGGAAATACCACAAATTTACAAAGCCACCTCACCCGCATGCATCCATCTTTGCAAGAGAGTGAGCTACCTGCCAGATCCGGTACCATTCTGCCTTTTATAAACAAAAAATACGAGGCAACGTCCCACAGTGGTTGCGCTTATTGGTCAAAAGTTAAAAAATCAATCACAAAATATGTTGACAAAATTTCATCATATTGTCTAATAAATGTCCAAACTTCTGAATGGCAAACCGCTTTTATCTGGATTTGTAACGGGACATTCTAAAAATAGCATTGAAATCGTTTTCGCGAAGCTGCAGCGCTCAGTAAGATTTTTATACATTTAAAATTGTATTTCAAACAGGTCGGACGTCATATTGAGTGTATAACATTAAATTCTCTAACATGAATTTTAAAGTTGAAGTTATTTACTTGAAATTCTGATATTCATAATTAACCAACTAATTAAAATGTTCCCTTGTTATTAATTTATTTGTTTTAAGGGGCTATATCTACTTGTAAGCCCAAAATATCGTGCATTATTGAAAATTTTTTGTGACGAAGTTGTTTATTGAATGAAAACATAAAAAAATGGATCATATAGAAAATTTAATGAAATTTTAGAATTTGTTACGTTTTTCAAAAAATATTGGAACGCGTAGCTCCTGGAAATTCTCCGAAAAAAGGTGTCTTGCGGTGAGCAGGATATTTCTGGTCCTTATTATTCGAATTGCAAAAATCCAAAAGATTTTTAAAGAGAATAGATGAGTTCGGGTAATGATCCAAGGATTAGTCAAAATTTCGATTTTTAACAAAGTGGCGGCTTCCTAAAAACAAAAATGGATTTTTTTTACTTTGAAGTGGCTTAAAAATGGAAATAATTTTCAGAATCCTTTTTCCTTCGATCATTACCTGAAAAAAATATCTAAGAATATCGTATGAAAATTTCAATCCAATCGGTTAAGCCGATTCCAAGAAATCTTGCTCACCGACTTTGAAAACATAGTTTCGAAAAAAACGCTGTTAAAGCTTACAGAACTGTTAAATCTTAGTTAAAATGCGCAAATGTGTCTTCACATATTAGCCAATTTCTTTGAAACTAATTGCCGGATCGATTTTTACACAAT
The DNA here is from genome assembly GCA_035045865.1 of Drosophila austrosaltans. Classification (NCBI taxonomy): domain Eukaryota; kingdom Metazoa; phylum Arthropoda; class Insecta; order Diptera; family Drosophilidae; genus Drosophila; species Drosophila austrosaltans. The sequence continues at coordinate 11,479,476 of JAWNOQ010000003.1, forward strand.
ATTTTTAAATATATGTTCATTCAATATATGCAAAAAAAATTTTTTAATTTTTTTGAAAATTACAAGTAGATATAACACCTTAATCTTTTTTAAGTGTTTTGTGAATGCCTTTTTTTGTGTTTAGTTGGATTTTTAGTTGTGTGTCCACGAAATTCCACAACGGAGTTATATGTCATTGTAATCGTCTGACTTTTACGGTAATAAATGCGTTTAGTTTAGCTGCGGAAATTTGCGGATGTCTGAACTAACGTAAAAAAAAAGAAACAAGCAACGAAATTGAAAAAAAAGGGTACATTACCAAACTGGATGATCTGTCGAAACGACTTACGTACATATGTAAAAGAATAGCAACATTTTGGGCAAAGTACGATCGCAAGAAATGTTCAGTGATTCAATATCAAGGTGTTTGGCTGAATGAGAAGGAGAGGATTTCATTGCGCTGTGCTCATAAGATGTCCCATTCTACACCCAAAGAAACTGGTCGGCCGTAAATAGATTTTATGGAGTCTTCTAATAGAACAAAACGTCGTAGATTTGCTGAGATAGCACAAGCCGATGAATCTATTGCTTCTGCCCTACATTCCTGCAACTTATCCCACCCAGCGTTTTCTTCTCGTGGAAACAAATTTGAGCAAACATCAATATTTGACTATACGCACATTTATAAATAGTAAAACGTCAAATAACTTATTACCAAGCTACGAAAAGCTTCTGGCAGCCAAAGCATCAAGCTATCCTGAGAACATCAGTGACAGCGAACCGCAAGTAGAGCTACAGAGCTTGATAGATCACTGTAGACCAATAAGGTTTTAATTTAAAAAAGAAACAACGCAATTGGCCCTTAGCGAAGAAAGCTATTTTAAGAAAAAAATTTCACTTCTGAAATCCACAACATGTGTAGTTTTTAATCAAATTACAGGATTGAATGAAAATGTTTTAATTAGGTGTTCATCATTTTTACAATGCATATCATCTGGTTATAATATAAACATAGAGAAATTTGGAGATTATGCACTTGACACGGCAAAAGAACTCATTAAGTTGTACCCATGGTACTACATGCCACCATCTGTACATAAAGTTCTGGTACATGCTCCAGAAATAATTAGTTAAAAAATTTAGGGAGCAACACACAAGAAAAATATTACATACTAGTGTCCCGGCAGACTTCGTACTGCCTCATCGATAATTAAACATAATTGATTTTAAAATAAACAAATCGAATCCGTATTTAATAAAAAAGCATTTATTAAATAAAGCATGAAGTTTTATTATATTCGATACATCATGTTGCTTACTTAGAAAACAGAGTTTTCCTGAAATACTGGCTATTTATAAAGTTTAAATTTGATATTCACAGACACACACTGTTAAAATTCTGTCTGTTAATTAATTTAAAGTTTTCTCATAAACTATATTTTTTGTTTTGTGGTGCGTAAATAAACAAAGAAGACGGTTTTCCGACGCGCGAACACGCGACGTATAATTGTCCATGCGCGAAACATGGAAACTCCAAGTTGATTCCACAAACTTCTAACGACTGTCCTTGCGATTTATTTATGGTCATCGCAAAGGCCAGACGTACTGGAAATTGTAAGCGTTTAAAATCGAATGGTAAATCGTTTGAAATCATCGGTATTCGCGGGATCAAGACATCCTCTTCTTTGCATTTTCCTTTATGATTGTCGCCTCAATGACGTTTTTTTTTCGACATCTTTATTTTTCGCTGCTAATATTGCTCGTTCACCCAGTCAATTATGGTTATGGAACTTTTGCGCTATATTTGGGAAAACTCTCTGAATAAGCTCCACTTTTGAGTCTATGATGTGACAGAAATCTGTAGGTAATGTGATGAATCCGGTCGAGGTGTCCACTGCAACTTTATTATTTCCAATGTCTAACAACTGCTTCGCAAACACATTTGCAGTTTCATCTTGTTGCAAAAATACTCGCATGTTAGTTGTTAAGTGGAGTGTCTTTACGTACTGCCACAAATTTGATGATTTAAGGCATGCATTTAGTTCATCAGCAACAGTTGATCGGGGAATAACTGGAACAGTCTGACGAAAATCACCTGACAACAGAATCATTGCCCCACCGAAAATATTTTGGTTGTCAAGAAGATCTTTCAACGTTCTGTCCAGTGCCTCCAGTGACCTCTTATGGGCCATTGCGCATTCATCCCAAACAATCAATTTGCATATCTGTAGGATCTTGGCCATTGCGCTATTTTTGGCGATGTTGCAAATTGGTGTTTCGGTGATTTGCATGTTTAGTGGTAATTTCAAGGCAGAATGTGCAGTTCGCCCGCCTACTAGCAGAGTTGCAGCTATTCCAAATGAAGCCAACGCTAGAGCAACATCATTTCGTGATCTGATCCTCGCCAAAAGTATTGAAATTAAAAACGTTTTTCCGGTTCCTCCGGGAGCATCAAGGAAATAAATTCCACCAGATCCACTTTGTTGTTGATTTAATTGTGGAACATTTGTACGAACTGTATCGGCCAATGCTTCAATGTCGTACTGAAGTTCTCTTGGCAACTCGTGGTTTAATGCATCGTGCATATGACGATTGGGTGCTGTCATTCCCAAACACGACAATACTTTATTCGCCATCAACAAACACATATCTTCTATCATGATCAATGTGTCATTGTAAATTTCTTCAGTCATTTGTAGTGTAGGATTCAAAGTTTGACGGCGCACACGATGCAAAACATCCTCAGACATGTCATCTCTATACTTAACCCACAAATCTTTTGGATTCGAGGGGAAACATGTCGATATGATAATCGCAAACAATGTACGAATTTGATGCGGCGACGAAGATATTACGGAATCCTTGAGCGTATCATCCCAGTGCGAATCGTTCTCAAGTAAATGTAATAGTTGACATGCCTCACGGTAAGTCGCACACAGCTGTCCATTAAATGTTCTCAGTTGTTTAAACGATGTCGGACCACGAACATTCACCAACAACAACCGCAAATAATAACATTCATCGTTATTTGGATGTACTGTGTAGATGCGACCCAGAGCATCTGAAGCAAATACATTTGGATGTCCTTCAACTGGTGTTCCTTTTTTTCGACGCTGAAACGATTTCGATGATGCGTTTCATGTGTAATAGCGTGGCATGTCAGCATACAGCAAAGTGTGAGCAAAATCATCAGTTTGACAGACTGTGATGTGCCGCCCTGTCTGCCGCGTTAGATTCATTAAAATAAACTCGTTGACCATTTTCTAAATGGACTGCCAAATGGTCTACTGTAGGGTGTCTTTCATGGATCGCAAATGAAAAGATACGCCAAATAGCTTCGTTGCTACTTACATAGCGACACATCTGGTACTGTGATATTTCATCATTTGTATTGGTTACACCGAAGACAGCCATATCACTACCTTTATTAATATATTTACATATGTACTTTATCGACTTCACAGAATTACAATATTCCACATTGATGTGAGTCTCAAAAGCTTTGGACAATATTGGCGAGTATGGCACAATCCAACGATTGTCTACATCAACATTTTGTCCTCTTACCTTCACAACTACATTTATTTCATCTGGAATTTCAGCTGAAATTATGGAATCAATCTCATCTGGCCTTATTTTGTCCACTAACCAGACTAAAATGTACGCATGTGGCAATCCACGCTTTTGCCATTCTACAGAGTACATCCAACAACGGTCTCGGCCATACACACAATGCTTTATTAAGAAATTCATGAAAGATTTTAATTTTTGTTTAAAAACTCTGGCAGTTATGTCATGTCTATCAACTGGTGTTTGGCTATGTAGTAGTTTCTTCTCGATTTTGGACCATTTTGGGTTACATGTGAATGTAACAAATAAGTCTGGGCGGCCATAATGCCTAACATATGACATGGCATCCTGTGCATATTCTTGCATGTGGCGTGGGCTTCCTATATAAGTAGCTGGCAAAATTGTCATTCTTCCTACATTATTTACATTGCCATCAGCATTTATAGCATCGCGGAGATGGATGTATTCCTCTGACCGTAGCCGTCGTTGGTTCAAACGGATGTATGTCAATCGTTCAGTCTCAATTTTGACATACATGTTAACTGCAAACTGATGAAAAAGTCGTTGACACATCAAAATATGATTTACTTCACCTTGACGGATCATTAGTGTGTATGAATAGAAGTTCATAGCACTAACTTTTTTGTTGGTTTCAGCACCTGCAATCAAAAATGATAAATGTTTAAATTGTTACTTAGATGAATTGAATTTAAAAATATTATTTAATCTTGTTCAATTCATTTACCTGTTACTTGATTTACCATTTTGATATTAAAATGGTATCCATCTTCCCCCTGCCAGAAGATCAAAGCACTACAATAGTGCATCATAACTCCTGTGTGTTTCAGATACACGTTTTAAGTCACTATTAAGACGATGAAGCACAATATCTCTAGATTGTAAATTTTCTCCCACAATGACAACAGCCACTTCATCAATGGTAGGTGAATTGAACCTCTTTGTGTTTTCACCGGCAGGTGTTTTGTCAGCTCGAATAATAATATTATGGCTTTCAGATGGCATCCGATCCAATGCTATTTTGAACATGTTTACTAAATTGTTATACTGATGGAGAAACATTTGTAATTGTTGGACAATGGTTCTCTTCACTGTTGTATTGTGAGCACAACGATTATTAATTTCCACATCTGAATTGCCCATAAAATAAATTTGTAAAAATTGATGATCTCCATCAGGTAGTGGTAACAGAGTTCCCAGTAAGTGATTAATTTGTCCTTGTATCTGAAGTTTTAAAAATTTGTCCATTAATTATTTCCGATATATATATTTTAGTACAAACTTGAAAATAATACCTTGAAAGTGGGCATGAAATTGCCTTGCATAATATGTGTAGCACCAAATGATGTCATCTGGAAACAGTTGTTATATTTCTGAATGTTGGTCAAGAAGTGCTTAGAATCATTTCCAATCCCAGAAACTAAAGAGCGTAAAGAATCTGGTGGTGGGACCAATTGTGGCAATTTTACTTTGCCTTCAGCACAACATAATCCAGTAGATTCACCAGTGTATTTTAACGCCTTACAATATTTACAATTTGTTTTCATTTCTCCAATTGTTACCGATTTGTCGGCACAATAATCAATTGCCGGATCATAGTGGAATGCAGCTCGTTCAAGAATCACAGGAGCACTGCGTCTGCGGATTCGCTTGCTGTTGTTGTGATTGATGTGCACTAACTTGTTGCATTCTAAGCCTATCTCCTACATTGTCACTCACTAAAGAACGCAATTCTGACATAGCAATACGACTATTTTCTTGATCTGTCTGTCTCTGGTCATCAGTGAGGTCAGCACGTGAGGTAGCTCTTCGCCCATTTGATCGACTTCGACGACCTAAGTCAGATCGTGCTCTCCTCGGCATCGTAAACAATTTACTTAATCAAAGTCACTTTTAATTAAATTCAAAACCAAAATTGTTCTCGAGTTTTAGCGAGACAAACAAACAGCAATAGATTTTTATATATATAGATTTACATAAATTAATGTCTAAAATAATTTTCGACTTTGACATATATATCAACGGTAATCTGATGAAAAAATCTGTTGAACTTTAAAGTCTGCATTTACCGTCATTTAGACAAATTTTCAGTATTTTCTTACCTTTTAAACCTTCCCTGGACTTCCACAATTAATTCAAAACCAAAATTAGCCGAATCGGTTTAGCTGTTCTCGAGTTTTAGCGAGACTGAATTATTTAATAGATTACTTTTAAGCTCAGATCCTTTCATTACTGGTGAAAGAAAACTACCTTGCACAAAAAAGACGAAATTATTAAATAAAAAAATAAATTATAACAGTGCATTCCAATTGTTATTAGATGAGTAAACATTATTATAAATATATTATTGTTTTATTAAAATATTGTTTTTTACATTTTCTGTTTTGGTAATTGCGTTTGAATAAATATTTTCTTTTATTTTTGTACTTTAATTTTTATATTTTTCTTTCTTAGGGTACGTCTAAAGGGGTGAAAGAGGGTGGCAAGGAATTTGTATGCCTTATTCAGACATCTTTTATTACTTATTACTTTTATGGAATTTTAAAAAACATTTAAAAATGATACATATCTCCATAAGAAAACTTTTTGGTCACTCGCTCTATACAAGCGCGACCACTGTAGTGGGTGTAACTTTTGAAGGAGGTTGAATATGATCAATTTTTTTTGTGTTTTTTATTTATGAAATTTTTATTGAATTTTGGAAAAAGTTTCCGATTCTTATCTCCTCTTGAAGTATTTTTGGCCGCTCGCTCCATACAAACCCAACCACTGTGCGTCCCAACGAAAACAAAAGATAAACGACGCGTTAGCCGAATTTGTGGCCACAAGTATGCAACACTTAAGTCTCGTCGACGAGCCTTCGTTTCGCAAGTTTTGCCAAGTGCTTGAACCACACTATGGATTGCCATTTAGAACTACATTAAAGCATGTTCAAATAAAGACAAGGTATATGTCAATGAAAACAACTTTGTTAAACATTTTTGAAGCAATTGAGGACTTGTCCATCACCACGGACTTATGGACGTCTTTGGCAAATGTGTCTTACATTACAGTAACTTGCCATTTTATTGATAAACAGTTCAAGTTGCGTTCTTCGGTTTTGTCGGCCAACACACTTAATGAGGAAACGAATTACACTGCACAAAATATTGCAGACTCATTGATAAACGTTTTGATTGAATGGAATGTATTAAATAAAGTTGCGGCTGTTGTTACAGACAATAATAGAACTATGATTAAGATGTGCGATATTATGAAAAAGAAAAATGTGCCGTGTTTCGCTCACACGCTTAACTTAATATTTAAAGATTGTCTGGGTTTCGTTCCTGTTTAAACAATAATTGGCCAATGTAAAAAAATAGTTACTTTTGTGAAACAGAGCAACATAACCTATGCAAAGTTTAAGGATGTGCAACTTCCAGGCACCTATACGTGCAGTCTTAAGAGATGGAATAGAGCTTTTGTGATGATCGAAAGAATTTTGACTACCAAAGATGCTCTTGATAAAGTTCTATTAAGCACGGCTAGGGCGCCGCCACCTTTGACAGCAGAGGAAATTGATGTATTGCAGGATCTCGTTCATCTCTTACTGCCATTTGATGTCGCAACAAAAAAGTCATGTTCCGCAAATGCCGTGACGGCATAAGTAATTCCTCTGGTCAGCGAACTCTTAGATAAGATGGAATCATTCAAAACTACGCTTTTAACTGAGGAAGGTCTACGAATGCGTGAACTGTTAGTCGAAAAAATAAATGCAAGACTTCTTGACAATGAGTACCGCACAGCAACTCCATTAGGAACGCTGCTCGATCCAATATTCAAAAAGGAAGGACTTTCGTCACCCTTCTACATAAATGAAGCAACCAAATCGCTGGAAAACGAGCTTACAATTCTCAATAGAGAACTGCATCTTCCAGACGATATCTCAAATCCGAATGAGCCAGATTAATCAAACTAGCCATTTTTTAAACGAGTTAAACGGATATCGACCGAAAAATACGAACTGACCGATCTGATTCAATAATAAATCTACGAAATCATTACACGGCTTAAAATCTGGACGAAAATGAGGACCCTCTTATGTATTGGAAGGTAGATATTTTAGTAATATTAATGAACATTCAATTTTTGTAATAGATTTAATTTTTTCAGAGCGCCAACAATGATGTGGCCCTTCAAAAGCTTGCTAAAAAGTACTTATGCTTTCCAGCAACATCGTCAGAAAGCGAACGCATGTTCAGAAAAGCAGGGCTGATTGCCAATTCCCGACGTGTATCCTTAAAGCCGGATAACTGTTAATAAATTAACGTTCCTTAACAAAAACCAATGGGTTTTAAATTAGTAACCAAAAGATCTTCTCAATACTGCCATGAAGGCAATTGTTTTTGTTAAATTTCATTATTACATTTTAAGTTTGAATTTTTAGTTACGTTATATTTATGTTTGAAGATGATGTAATTGAATTTCAATAATAATTTATGTTTGATCTCAATTGAGTTTTTGCTGTTTTTGTTTGCTTGCAAAGGTTCTTCTTTTATCCCTAAACACAAAAAAAAAAAAGAATTCCTTCTCTGCATTACAAACATCAAACCAATTTTATACCACCCTTTGTAAGGGTATACAAAAATTTCGATATATCGATACTTCAAAATATCGATTTTTTTGCAGCGCTGAATCCCAATCCAAGGAAATAGTAGGGTACAGACTAGTTTCATCCTAACGATACCTTATATTTGCTGTTTTTTAAATGCAAAAGGTACATTTTGTTTCTATTTGATGGATGAAGAGCAGGAGTAAAAAGATAAATAAAAATAATACTACGAAGAATTTCTCCTCAATGGAAATAATAGAGACTAAACGTCTAGAGAAGTACATACCGTTCCTTGATTACCTGATAGAATCAGGCGAAACAAATTACAAGTACAAGGAATTACGGTATTACAAATTTAAGAAAAACATAGTAGAGCTTATGGAAAAGTCCATAAAAGTAGTATATGGTAAGGTATTAATGAGAAATCCTAAAGGTAGGGGTGTACCAGAATGGGTACACAGTACATTTAAGACAGACATAGATATTGTAGAATTGAGGATATAGAAATAATAGAGTAAAAAAAAATATTAAACTGAAGCATGGAATGGGAAGAATTAATTCTCTATATCCAAAAAGTCAAAGAAAATTTTAAAAAATCATATAAATGCATAACCCAGAATAGGAATATTCAGAAGGAAACTCTGAATAAGCATGCGATAATTCTGGTTGACTCTTTTAATGAGGCACGAAGATTAGTGCATGAAAATAGAATAAATATAAACAAGACGAACTGGTCAAAGATTTGTAAACTATTGATCAAGTTGCGAGCAAATCTAATACTAATAAAGGAAAAATACGAGTTGGACATATTTGTACCAACCGTACTGAATTCACCGTTAACTATAGATGTTGAAGAAGATCAAGAAAGGGAACATAAAGAAAAAATAGAACTGGAAAGTAAAGAATCTGACGAAAGACAAATTGGATGTTAGATCTACACGATCTAACAATCCCTGCGTCACTCACGTTACCAGAAAAAGATAACGAGTTAGAAATAGATACATTGTCTGAACAAGACAACGATTCTGAACCTGAACTAAACACAAGTAATACATAAAAAAGTCAAAATGGCTGAATCAAAAGCTCGAAGAGCATATATGAAAGAAATTTCATCCTCTATTCCAGAGTTCAATGGACAAAAGAGAAATCTCGATACGTTCCTCACAGCCCTAGAGTTAATTGACTTAACTAAAGAATATTTCGAAGACGTAGCTGTTGCCGTGATAAAGTCAAAACTTACTTGCGTAACACTATGCAGATTCAAAGAATTGAAGACAATCAGGGAAATAATAAACAAATTGGAAACTACTATAGTTGGTGAACCATCACGAGTAGTAAAAACGAGATTGTCAAAGATTACCCAAAAAGGAAAAACGGCTGATAAATTTACAACCGAAATCGAAAATGTACGAAAAACCTTAGAGTCAACGTACATCGAAGAAGGCCTGTCATCAGAGCTAGCTGAGACATTCAGTACCGAAGAGGCCATTTCAACAATGATAAAGAATTGTGAAAATGGTAAACTCAGAGGCATACTTGAATCAGGAAACTTCAGAAGCATGAATGAAGCCATCATGAAGTATTTACAATGTAGTACTGACATGACTGGCAGTCCTAATTCAGTATTGTTTATGCAGATAGGCCGTGGTAATTATAACAACACATATAATTATCGCGGTAGAGGAAATGGTCGCAGTTATAATAATTATAGTAACCGTAGTAACCAGCATTACCAGCAAAACCGAAACAATAATAATAATAACAGAAGAAATTACAGAGGAAATAACAGAAATAATAGAGGAAATAGAGGAAATAACCAACAAAATGGTTTTATGGTTAATGTCCGTGTAGCACAAAGCACTTCGGAAAACTCCCAGATACCTTTAGATACCCAATAGAAAAAAATAGTAAGATTCACAGCATCAGTCTTAGTCTAAACAAATACGTAAAATTTATAAATAAAGCAACAGGAAAACAGTTAGTACTTTTAATAGACACAGGTGCGGAAATATCTATCCTAAAGGAAAATTCCGACACTTTTCAAAACATTCAGAAAAATCAAATTGTCAAAATACAGGGAATAAGTCAAGAAGTAACCAAATCCAGAGGAATTACTTCTATTGACATACAAACTTCTAAATACATGACCCCACACGATTTTCATATTGTGAATTCCCTTTTCGCTATTCCATGTGATGGAATACTAGGAGTCGATTTTATCATAAAATACAACTGTCAATTAGATTACACTGAACACTGGTTAATAATTAGACCCGACAATCTAAAATATCCTATTTTTGTACCAATTACGTACAGTTCTGGCAATGATTCCTTAGTTCTGCCAGCAAGATCCCAAGTTGTCCGAAAAGTTGAGTTAAACTCGCAAGATGACAGTGTATTGATTCCAAACCAAGAAATTCAGCATGGTATTTACATAGCAAATACCATCACAACATCCCAAAATGCGGAAATAGATACATTGTCTGAACAAGACAACGATTCTGATTTTGAATTAGACACAAGCGTAATACCCAAACAAGACAAAATGGCTGAGGCAAAATCTCAAAGAGCGTACATTAAAGAAATTTCATCCTCTATTCCAGAGTTCAATGGACAAAAGAGAAATCTCGATACGTTCCTCACAGCCCTAGAGTTAATTGACTTAACTAAAGAATATTTCGAAGACGTAGCTGTTGCCGTAATAAAATCAAAACTTACTTTCGGAACACTATGCAGATCCAAAGAACTAAAGACAATCAGGGAAATAATAAACAAATTGGAAACTACTATAGTTGGTGAACCATCAAGAGTAGTAAAAACAAGGTTGTCCAAGATTGTTCAAAAGGGTAAAACTGCTGATAAATTTACATCAGAAATTGAAAATATGAGAAAAACATTGGAATCAACATACATTGAAGAAGGTCTTTCATCAGAGCTCGCTGAGTCGTTCAGTACTGAAGAAGCCATCTCTACTATGAAAAGGAATTGCGATAATGGTAAACTCAGAGGCATACTAGAATCAGGAAACTTCAGAAATATGAATGAAGCCATCATGAAGTACTTGGAATGTAGTACTGACATGACTGGCACTCCTAATTCAGTATTGTTTGCACAGAGGGGCCGAGGGTATTATAACAACAACTATAATTATCGCGGTAGAGGAAATGGTCGCGGTTATTATAATAACTATAATAACCGTAGTTACCAGAATTACCAGCAAAACCGATACAACAATAATAACAATAGCAATAACAATAATAATCGAAGAAACAATAGAGGAAACAATAGAAATAATAATAACAGAGGAAATAGATCAAATAACCAACAAAATGGTAATAATAATATCCGACCAACACACAGCACCTCGGGAAACTCCCAGATACCTTTGGATACCCAGTAGAAAGAAATAGCAAAATTCACAGAATCAGTCTTGACTTAAATACATTCGTAAAATTTACAAATGAAGCAACCGGAAAACAGTTAGTACTTTTAATAGACACCGGTGCGCAAATATCCATTCTAAAAGAAAATTCCGATACATTTCAAAATATCCGGACAGATCATACTGTCAATATACAGGGAATAAGTCAAGAAGTATTCAAATTCAAAGAAATTACTTCAGTTGACATACAAACGTCTAAATACATTATCCCATACGATTTTCATATCGTGAATTCCCTTTTCGCTATTCCATGTGATGGAATACTAGGAGTCGATTTTATGATAAAATACAACTGTCAAATAGATTTCGATCACTCTGAACACTGGTTGGTAATGAGACCAGACAATCTAAAATATCCTATTTTCGTACCAATTACGTACAGTTCTGGCAATAATTCCTTAGTTCTGCCAGCAAGATCCCAAGTTGTCCGAAAAATTGAGTTAAACTCGCAAGATGACAGTGTATTGATTCCAAACCAGGAAATTCAGAAATTTACATAGCAAATACCATCACAACATCCCAAAATGCGGTCATAAGACTGCTAAATACAACAGATAAAGATCAGATAATAAACATAAATAATTTAAAATATGAACCACTTTCGAACTACGAAGTAGTTAAAATAGATCCAAAACAAAAAGAAAAGTCAGCACTAACAACATTATCAAAAAACTTTCCACCACAATTTCATGACCATTTGATGGTACTATGTAAACAATACAGTGATGTATTCGGCCTTGAGACCGAATCAATAATAACTTCTATAAACAAATAACTTCTATAAGCAAAAGTTAAGACTGATGGATGATGAACCGGTATATATAAAGAACTACAGAAATCGTCATAGTCAAAAAGACGAAATTCAAAAACAAGTCCAAAAATTAATAAACGACAAAATAGTGGAGCCCTCCGTATCTGCATACAATAGCCCACTTCTATTGGTACCGAAAAAATCGCTACCGAATTCCGATTAGTAATTGACTATCGTCAGATTAACAAGAAATTATTGGCAGATAAATTTCCACTCCCTAGAATTGATGATATCTTAGATCAACTAGGTCGAGCAAAATATTTTTCATGCCTTGACTTAATGTCAGGTTTTCATCAAATTGAACTTGAAAAAGAGTCACGAGACATTACATACTTCTCAACATGTAATGGCTCATATCGCTTCACGCGATTACCATTCTGGACTTGAACCTTCGCAAGCTTTTCTTTATATGGATGACTTAATAGTCATAGGTTGTTCTGAACAACATATGCTCAATAATCTAAATGATGTCTTTGAGAAATGTCGGCAGCACAACCTAAAGTTACAACCTGAAAAATGTTAATTTTTCATGAAGGAAGTCACCTTTTTGGGACACAAGTGCACAGATAAACGAATCTTGCCTGATGACACAAAATATGAAGTCATTCAAAATTATCCAGTCCCACATGATGCGGACAGCGCTAGAAGATTCATTGCATTTTGCAATTATTACCGAAGATTTAAAAAAAATTTCGCTGATTATTCTCGTCACATAACAAGATTATGTAAAAAATATGTAAAATTCGAATGGACAGTTGATTGCCAAAACGCATTCGATCATCTATCATCTATATTTATGGTAGACATTTCACTGTCAAAACGGACCACAGGGCGTTAACTTATTTGTTTTCAATGACAAATCCAAGTTCAAAACTAACAAGAATGAGACTTGAACTAGAGGAATATAATTTCACTGTTGAATATCTAAAGGGAAAAGATAATTTCGTAGCCGACGCGCTATCAAGAATAACAATAAAAGATTTACAAAACATACAGACAAATAATAAAATTCTGAAAGTCACTACCAGAAATCAAAGTAAACAGTTAAATTCCTGCGCAGGAAAAAAAAAATATAATGATATAAAAGATTTGCAAAAGCAATCTATTAATGCTTCTAAGCCCAACGTATATGAAGTCATTGTAAATGACGAAGTACGAAAAGTAGTGACCTTGCGAATAACGGATACTTTATGCACATTCAAACATGGCAAGAAAGTTATAGCAAGAATTGACATCTGCGATATCTACACCAATGGAATATTCGACTTAGGTCAATTGTTCCAAAGGCTTCAAAAAGAAGCCGGTATGCTTAATATCAGCCACGTCAAAGTGGCATCGAGTGAAAAGATCTTTGATACAATTTCAATAGAATCTTTCAAATTAATGGGCAATAAAAATTAAATATCTTTAAAATTAGCGCTACTCAAGCCGGTGGCGATCGGTCCACTTCCCAAATTAGAACAAGGAAATGAATATACATTAACTTTGATCTGCGATTTAAAAAAATAACTTGTAGTAATACCTGTAAAAGACAAAAGTGCAAAAACAGTAGCAAAAGCTATTTTTGAAGATTTCATTCTGAAGTACGGTCCGATGAAGACGTTCATTACGGACATGGGTACAGAATACAAAAATTCAATAATTGAAGATTTATGCAAAAACTTGCATATAAAGAACATAACTTCAACTGCACACCATCACCAGACTGTAGGAACTGTGGAGCAAAGCCACCGAACACTTAATGAGTTCATACGTTCATACATTTCGGTTGACAAAACTGACTGGGATGTATGGATAAGATACTTCACATATTGTTTTAATACAACACCCTCTATGGCACATGATTATTGTCCATATGAGTTGGTGTTTGGTAAAAACTCAAACTTACCAAAACATTTTAATACAGTAGATAGGATAAATCCATTATATAACATAGATGATTATGCTAAAGAATCAAAATTTAGGTTAGAAAAGGCCTATAAAAGAGCCAGAATAATGTTAGAACAACATAAAGCTAAGAATAAAGAACTATATGATAGGAAATTAAATAATATTGACCTAGCAATAGGGGACAAAGTTTTATTAAGAAACGATACAGGCCATAAGTTAGAACCTAAGTATTTAGGCCCATATACAATAGAAGAAATAGAAGATAGAGATAAAATTCTAATAAAGGATAGCAAGAACAAAAAACTAGAAGGATGGGCTAACTTCGGCCGTGCCGAAGTTCGTATACCCTTGCAAACTGTCATTTAACAATTACATATTTACAATTACATTAGAAAGCATATAAAAGAAGTCAAATCTTCATTAAATGTTCGTGGCTTAAGAAAGAAATGTAATTCGACAAATAAATTTTTTTATCTGATTGTTCCTATGGGAGCTATAGCATCCAGTCAACCGATTTGGCTGAAACTTAGCATAGCCATTTCTATATCTACTAAACTTCCAAATACCAAATTTCGTAACAATCGTTTTAAAAACACGCAAGTTATTGCTTTAAAACAATATTCTTGAACGATCGTTCCAATGGGAGCTATAAGATATTGTCAACTGATTCTAATGAAACTTAGTGGATATGCTAGAAAGTATACCAAACTCATAAACTACAAATTTTGTAATATTTGATTGAAAAAGAACAAAGTTATGGAGGTTTAACTCTATTCTCGACCGATCGTTCCTATGGGAGCTATATGATATAGTCATCCGATCAGGATGATTCCGAGATATACAATGTCTGAAGCAAAAAAAAGCATAGGTGCAAAATTTCAGCTCTGTAGCTTTAAGGGTTTCGGAGGAGAAGCTGTTGATCCAGACAGACAGACAGACGGACAGACGGACATGGCTATATCAACTCAGCTCGTCGTGCGGATCAATAATATATATACTTTATATAGTCGGAGATGCTTCCTTCTATGCGTTGCAAACTTCTGATCAAAATTAATATACCCTTTTTGCAAGGGTATAACAAGTAGTACACAAAGATAGGTTAAAGATTTATTTATTTTATATTATTTTAATTAGTTAATACATAAATATATACAAATACAATATATATATTTTTTAATCAAATATCAATGTTTTATGAAAAAAAAATTCCCTATATTTTTCTACTATATTCAAATTTAAAAAAAAAGTTCTTAATTACAAAAACAAAAAATTAATAAATAAGCTTTATGCAATCAAATTTTAAAATAACTCCATAGAATTACGTTATTTTTCTAAAGGAGGGGGATGTAGCATGTTCAATAATAACGAATGATCACTGTACTCAGTGCAATAAATAATAATATTACAAACATATTGTAACACTTTTGTTATAATATTTATGTATACAATATTCAAGTGCTATGCCTCTTAAGAATCACGACCACACATGAGGGCATAGTACTGGACATTGCTGAGTCGGCATATGTTGCATGCGCGACCACTTTGTCACCAAGTAACATGATACATTCTCACTCTCACTCATATATATATGCTTATGTAAACATTTATATATAATCAGACCGCTCCTCTGCCGGCGTCACTGGCAGCGCAGCTACGCGGTCTTAGCTGTAATTAACCATGGTTATAGATTTAAGATTCATTGAATAAAGAGAAACCTATGTGACTGCACGCAAATGTGAAAATTATTATTTTGGAACAAACTCATCTAAATATCTAAAATAATACATGGAGAACTAATTCTGGGCACTCATAATACAATACACTATGCTATAAGGATTACATTAGGCGTTGTAAACTTCAGTTTTCCCGTGATCCTAAGCAATTTTTTTTTTTTTTTTTTACGCGCGAATCCCGTTGGGTGCACTTAGTGCCCACAACCTCCCGCCCAACCGACCGAGGGGCGAAAAGCGCATGACGTACGGCACGAGTCGCGGGGAACAGTTAACAAAAAACAGACAAATAACGAAAGCTACAGCTATTTACGAGCTAAGTAGAAAATGATAGAAGATTTTAGTACTGATAAAGAGAGCTGTTGGTGTAAATGCATGCTTAAAATACAAACTATGAATTTCTCACAGTAAAGACCAATGCAGGCTTTGCTTAGAATAGAATTAACCCCTACATATTTTCATATACACTGTACTCACACTATATTTTTATACAACACAAAATTGTCCCCCACATTATGTTCACACACACAATCACATTTACACTATGAATAAGACCCCCAAATGTATATACATGTGACCCCCTAGATCCTAGAATCGTGTATATAAACTCGACCTTTTTCTTAATAAAATCAGTATTCAAGCAACTCTTGTCTATTCACTACTCTGCATTCAACGGGTGAGCATCGCTGTGTCTTTGGCCACCATTTGCATGATCTCTCCGAAGTCCACCCAATTTCAACTGTTGGTTGCGACAGCCCTATGTCACTAGTTTATGTTCTAGAGGCAAACATTTTTATAAATAATAAAATTATAAAATTCAATAACATTTTAGTGACCCCCGACTTTGGCGTTCCCAATTTAAACAAATAAAACATTTTGGTGTAACAGTCAAAGTGTGAGAATTTTTGTCAACTCAGACTAATTTTCTCAATAACACGCATATAAGGAATTTTGGTCAACTTGTCGATCATTTCCTTTTTTAATACAACGCTTTGGAAAATATTGATATTCCTTAGCGAGGGCACGGTTTTGCAGGCTAGCCACAATCCGCGGTCCCGACATTTACGAAGCAATTGAGTAACTTGGATATCATTGCATTTGTGCATATCATTTATGTCAACTTGGCGACGGTATTGCACACCATAACTAAAAACTACATCTGCTTGTGAGACAACTGACTGTGTCAACACTTTGTCACCTAGTCAACTTGACGACTAGAATCACAGTGAAAAAAGTACATTCGAGTCAACTTGGCGACTATTAGTGTACAACATGTCAACTTGGCGACCATAAAATCTTCTGTTTGTCGGACAACTGAAATTATCAGCACTTTGTCACCTAGCCAATTTGGGGACTAGAACGAAAGCAGAGTATAATCGGATACTCCAAATTTAGATTTCTGCAACGTGGGACAAGGCGCACCCAATCAATTGAATCATCTGGAAAACACGGAGACCAAGCAGTTGAAGGGTTCTACGATTCATTATATATATTTATATTAAATAAAATGAAAACAAAATTTTAAAAACTTTATACGTGTTGTTAAATTTAACTTTATTGACTAGTACTCTGATCACTAATCGGTGCGAGTCGGAGCGTACCTTGTCAATTGACTAAAAAATATACTTCCAACGGATCAAAGTACATAAAGTAAAATGGATAAAATATACGAACAACAGTTTGAGCGAGGTGAAGAGATTCAAAATGTCAGCAGAAATGTCAAAAAGGACTCTGCCTCAAGAAAGTCAAAAGTTCTCTATTATGATAATAAAATTGAGACGATTGAGGATCTTTGGGATGAATTTGACAAAGCCCACACTGATTTATTGGAATCGTTGGGATACGAGCCATCCGGTCACGATTACTTCAAAAAGGAATATTATTCAAAATTAAAAGAATTAACAGAAGAAGTAATAAAGGACTGGAAACTACAAAGGGCAAAAATTGAAGAAAGCAAATTGGCCCATCAAAAAGATGAAGATCGCATTAACATTCAACCATTGATCAGAAAGCAAGGCGCTATGCTAGCAACACTTTCCAGGACATTAAAGCAAATAATTCCTGAAGAAAAAATGAACTACAAAACAGTTGTAGAAAACTTATGGCAGCAGATAGAACAACTGCACTATGAGATGTATAAACTTGCAGTAGATCCAGTCGAAGCTGGATACAATTTGGAAACATTCATAATGGCAGAAAAGGCGATGCTGAAATTTTGTGTTCCACCTGCACATGATGTGACAACGTCGTCACTACAATTGCCAAAAATTTCAATTCCAAAGTTTGATGGAAATTATTTGAAATGGTTCATGAATCAAACATACCCGCTGTACAAAAGATGTGGTATTTAAAAGCAAATCTATCAGGGGATGCCGAAAGATTAATTAGGCACCTTGAATTAACAGAAGTCAATTATGACACTGCATGGAAAATGTTGCAAGAACGATTTAACAATAAACGGGTCTTGGTTACAGCAGTGTTCGAAAAATTATTTGATCATCCAAACATTGGAAACGACGCCCTGTCAATAAAGAATCTTCATGATAATATTCATGAATCATTGCAAGCCTTAAAGAATATAGGCATTGACACGGAAACTTGGGATCCTATTATAATTTTCCATATGACAAGAAAATTGGATAGACTTACCCACACTCTATATGAACAATCCCTTTCCGATACAAGGGAATTGCAGAAGACCAAAGGATTCCTTGCATTTTTGGAACAACGTTTTCTTGCCCTCGAGGCGATTGGTACCAAGCAGTCCAGGGAAAGGCAAAAAATATGTGCATCAGCGTCTGGCACAAACTCATCTTCATGTCCGTTCTGCAGTAAGTTAAATCACAAACTGTTTCAGTGTGATAAATTCAAAACTAAATCTGCAGCAGAACGGTTAAACTGGGTACAGAGACAGAGAATGTGTGTCAATTGTTTTAAAACCGACCACATGTCGAAGGCTTGTAGCTGGAAGGGATGTTTGAAATGCGATGGAAAACACAATACATTGTTACATTTGGGAAACAACGATTTGAAACCAAATGTAACAGCTACGGTCTCAGCTATGTCCACATATGGAAGCAATAAAAATTATACTCTACTAGCGACGGCTAGGGTAATTGTTAAAGGGACCAATGAGCGAGAAGGAGAATTTCGTGCGCTCTTAGACAGTGGCTCCCAAGTCAACCTTATCTCAGAGAGACTAGTAAAATAATTATCTTTAAAAATAGAAAAGGCATCGCTAAGAATTGAAGGAGTAGGAAGACAACCACAACTCAGCAGATCAAGAGTAAATGTACTTGTGAAATCAAAATACACCGATTTCATTACAAGAGTGGAAGCCTTTGTTTTACCGCACATTGTTGCAGATCAACCCTCAGAAGCAATTACGCAAATGTTTGACCTGCCGAAAAACATACCTCTAGCGGATCCCAACTTTTACAAAACAAGTAAAATCGATTTATTACTAGGTGCACATCACCATTTCTCAATATTATTACCGGGACAAATAAAACAAAATAGTTGTCCAGTTCTTCAAAATTCAGAATTTGGTTGGATCATAGCTGGGAAAATAAACATGGTTACATCCGCCCCTGCCAATTGTACGGTGCCTTCCAAGTCTGCTGAACTGTTGGAGCGGTTCTGGAAATTGGATACCCTGAAACCAGCAAGATCATACAAAAGTTCAGAGGAAGAATATTGCGAAAAGCACTTCTTGAACAAGTTACTAAAAACCGCAGATGGACTGCCATTTGCTGAAGACTCTTCATCCCTGGGGGAGTCTTGTGATGTGGCTGTTAGAAGATTAGAAGAACAGTTTAGACACATGAAGGAAGTGTTGCCCAAAAAATTAACAAGGCGGCATCATTGACTACTCAGACCTGATAGTACCACAACCAAATTAAGAGTGGTATTGGATGCCACGTCAGGAAAATCTGTGAATATCTTGTATCCAGAACGAGGTGAAAAACATCAACTTGATGACGACGACGACGCCGATGATTCCCAAGAAAACGGGTTTAAGTATGCTACAACAAGGCAAAGCCGAAAAAGACGAATCTTAGCATCGTTACCTCTAACGTTATTAATGATGTTGCTATTGTTACCATTGGCATTGGCCCAATCAGTAAATGTGACCCAATTTGATGCCAAACCTGGCATTTACTATGAGAAAATTGGAACGTCCAGATTTGCTCTAGCTGACTGGACAATCATTGCGTATTATAATTTGGATCCATATTGGGACGATATGAACACATTTTCTTTCGGAATAAAAAAGATTGGGGAAATGTGCTCCCGATTAAAACCAAGTCAAGCCTGTTCTGCAATGTACAAACACTTCCAACATGTGGAAGAGGAACTGACAATGGAAAACGATCTTTTGCACATAGGACGAAATCGTAGAGCACCATTTGATTCCATTAATACGTGTAACTGGACATCGTATTACAACCACCGGCACAATGAATATGTCATATGTCCGGTTTGGGAATTTCTCCACTATGATGATGAACTCAACTAATGAAACGGCTTCTACCAATGTTCAGCTAAGCTACAATGAACTTAATAACCTCAATAGTCAATTATGGCCCAGATTCAAAATAAAATTACCATATGACCTAAAATCTAGTCAAGGGCCTATTCAACATCACAACATTGCTTCATACATAGCGCTAATAATATTCATAACATTAGTGCTGCTATATGTTATCAAAAATCGGTGTACCAACGGAAGACAAGAAGCCAGGATTACTATTGGCCTTCAACAGAGGACCCCTCCCACAACTGGTACCCAGATGCCAACTGGCCGTCAATCGACTCAATCTACACATCGACCTGCTGGGAACTACGAAATCAACATTTAAGTAATGTTGAACAGTCGATCAACGGCCGGGAGTATGTTGGTGTAAATGCATGCTTAAAATACAAACTATGAATTTCTCACAGTAAAGACCAATGCAGGCTTTGCTTAGAATAGAATTAACCCCTACATATTTTCAGATACACTGTACTCACACTATATTTTTATACAACACAAAATTGTCCCCCACATTATGTTCACATACACAATCACATTTACACTATGAATAAGACCCCCAAATGAATATACATGTGACCCCCTAGATCCTAGAATCGTGTATATAAACTCGACCTTTTCTTAATAAAATCAGTATTCAAGCAACTCTTGTCTATTCACTACTCTGCATTCAACGGGTGAGCATCACTGTGTCTTTGGCCCCCATTTGCATGATGTCTCCGAAGTCCACCCAATTGCGACAGCCCTATGTCACTAGTTTATGTTCTAGAGGCAAACATTTTTATAAATAATAAAATTATAAAATTCAATAACAAGAGCTCTGGGCTGATCACACGGTAAAGTCGATTATAATCAGCCGACAGGACTCGAAAGGGATTATGCAATGCATAGTTAGTAGTACAGTGTGCAAGGAATAAGGGAATATAGTTTCTTGTAGGTATAGATGGTACAGAAAGATCTACTTGGTGTAATAATTCAGACGAGTCAATATCACCAATTAGGGGCTTGTGCATAAAGATAACACCAAGCATTATTCTACGGTTGGTAAGAGAAGGAAGGTTAATTAAAAGAAGTCTATTAGAGTACGATGGCAGGTTGACATTGCGATCGCAGTAAAGACCACGAAGAGCAAAAAGCAGAAATTGTTTTTGAATAGATTTAATTCTAATTTGGTGTGACTTATTTTGAGGTGACCATATTCATGATCCGTACTCCAAAATAGGACGGACCAAAGAGGTGTAGAGAATTTTGGTAGTGTAAGGATCATCGAATTCTTTCGACCATCTCTTGACAAAACCAAGAACGCCTGTGGCTTTAGCGATTATCGTAGAGATATGGGAGTTGAAGGTTAATTTACGATCCATGAGTACACCTAAATCATTCATTTTATCAACGCGTTCTAATGGAGTGTTGTTCAAGGAATACGTCATCATCTGATGAGAGGTCCTATAGAAAAGTTTATGAGACACAACAACAAAGCAAAGAGTTTTGTTGTTAGTTTAATACAAAAAGTAACAATAGTTTTGATTTAATGTTTAGCAACAAATCGAAAAGCAAGAACAATTAATTGTGATAGATATTTAATTAGAAAAGCTATTGAGCAATTTTGACAACATAAAAATTCACGCTTTAAGCAGAAAAGAATTATTAGTGAGAGCGCCCAGAAAAACACGACCGGCAAGGTTGAGAGTTCAAAATTGATTGATCTTTTATAACTTCGTTAACGTCAAACGTAAGGTAGCTGTGCACCCGTCCCATTTATATTTTGAAAATAATAAAGCTAACGATGATCAGGCCATTGCCGATATTCCTCCAAAGAGCATCGAGCTAGCTTTTCATATCCCTATCAGTTGAAAAGGTCTGATTGCGTCCTTAATCCTGTGATCGATGAAAGTTCGCTTCTCAGCGTGCTTACTTTAGTGAAGCCCACTTACTCACCAGATGGAATACCTGGTTGTGTACACAGGTTTTGCGCTGAGACTTTGATTTCCCCAATTCTTAAGTTGTTTACTTTGTCCGTTGATCTTTCGTCTTTTCCAACCATTTGGAAGGAATCTTCCAAAGGCATTTGAGAAAATTATAACTTCTCAACTGCAACGTTTCTGTAGTTCTATTCTTTCATCTTCTCAACATGGGTTTATGAAACGTAGATCTACTACCACTAACCTTTTAGAGTTTACTTCTTTAGCGATCGAAGGATTCAGAAATGCATTGCACACTGATGTCATTTATACTGACTTCAGTAAGGCTTTTGATTCTATCAATCATACACTGCTTTTGTTCAAGTTGAACAAACCTGGGATTCCAAGCCTTTTGCTTAATTGGATTTCTCAATATCTTAATAAACGTACACAAAAAGTTTTATTTAAAACTTATCTTTCGAAGACCATCTAGGATCATTGCCTTTTACACTTTTCATTATTGACCTTCCGTCAGTTGTAACTCACTCTCGTGTGCTTATGTGCGCTGACGATGTTAAACTTTGTACTAATTTTAAAGTTTAAGTTCCCCACGTCTGCTTCAAGCTGATCTTAATAACTTTCAGACTTGGTGTAAAAGTAACTTATTGGAACTCAATGTTTCGAAATGTAACGTGATGTCATTTCACAGATCCTCTTTCCAATTAGTGGTGTATTATCTTAATAATACCCCACTTGAACGTTTAAACGAGATTAATGATTTGGGTGTACTCATGGACCACAAATAAAATTTTACTCGTCATATTAATATCACTGTCAATAAAGCCATGAGTGTTCTTGGTTTCCTTAAGCGATGGTCGAAAGAATTTGATGATCCTTACACAACCAAAACGCTTTTTATATCACTGTTCCGCCCCATTTTGGAGTATGGATCATGTGTTTGGTCTCACACGAAGTAAAAATTGAATCTATTCAAAAATAGTTTTTAATTTTTACTCTTCGTTGTTTAAACTGGGATCGAAATGTTAACTTGCCTTCCTATTCTAAAAGACTTCTTTTAATTAACCTTCCCTCCATACTTAATCGTAGACTAATGCTTGGTACTTTGTTTATCCACAAGCTTTTGAATGGACAAATAGACTGTCCTAATTTACTCAATCAGGTCAATCTATCTGTTCCTTGTAGACTAACCCGAAATTATGTTCCTTTATCTTTAACACGCTGTACTAACTATTATTTGCATGAACCTTTTCGAGTTCTCTGTAATCGGATCAGAGTTCTCTATACTTATCCTAAAAACTTGTATTTTAAGTTATCTATCTAGTAGTTGGTCTTAATTATTATTTTAGTTGTCGTCCGTTGTCCACGCGACTTTATTTTGCATGC
Organism: Drosophila austrosaltans; assembly: GCA_035045865.1. NCBI lineage: Eukaryota > Metazoa > Arthropoda > Insecta > Diptera > Drosophilidae > Drosophila > Drosophila austrosaltans. The sequence continues at coordinate 11,503,346 of JAWNOQ010000003.1, forward strand.
TGTCTGCTAGGGTTCGCACGTAACAGGCATTGTCCTGGTGTCGCTTGGGCCACTTGAACGTACTGCGCATTGTATGCGTCAACGTCCAGAAGAAATAAAAATCTTACCATACATGCGTCATTATTTACTTGCATGCGTAGGATACCATCGTCCATAAAGTTCCATAATAAAGGCCCCAAAACTGACCCTTGAGACATGCCGCCACGCACCAAGTGTGTATATGTGCCATTGCTCCTTGTGTAAAGTAGAATCCGATTCCGAAAGAAGTCTACGGTAATTCTGATCAGGTACTCTGGATTTTTGAATTTAGTGTGGTCACTAGGCAGTACTCCTTTTGGCCACCATTCCACTTTTGGCCTTCAATAACCTTAGCCGCAAAGTTGACAACAGATGTGAGGGCATCGGAGAGCGAAAGCTTCGTCTGCTGGATTGTTTGGTTTTGGTTTTAACTCCTTGTCTTCTACTTTTCACTAGTCCGGTAAAGTACTTTCCTGCAAGCATATGTTTAATAGTTGTGTAAATTTGTCGGGCTGCAGCAAGGTTGCTAACTTAAAACCAGTCTAGACCAGGAGCCTTATGTCCCTGAGAGAAAGTGCTGCTCCAGCTACTTGTTCAGCATCATAGTGTATCGTACAATTGAAAAGTACATCAGAAGGGAGAACGTAAACTTCTACACATTCCAATTAAAGTGCGCCAAAGGTCTTCAAGCCGTGATTAAAGGCATTGAACCAAGTCGTTCTGCAGCCTTTGACCAGTTTGCTTTGGCTGTGGATAAATTCAATACGACTGTGCCTGTTTTGACAATAAAACAATTGCCAATACAAGGAAAAGCAGCAACTGTACTGAGAATCACAGAGGATATCCTATCTATATGGAACTGAGGGGCCAAAACTAATTCCCTCGCAAACCACACCAGGTATCTTCTTATCAAGAGTTGTAAGGTCATCAGCAACTCCAATAACAATTACACCTAGAGTAACATGGAGAAATTCATAGCCCACTCCAACGGTAGATCCCGTTATTATTCGATCTAAAGCGGCGCCAAGTACATTCGTGCTCGGGCAGCAACCCAACGGATCAAAACGTTGTTGATTTCGCTCAACCAAAATGTGACAAATTTCATGACGTTCATGCAAAATTGTAGACAGAAACTTATGTGAAACCAAAACTTGCTCATTTAAAAGCTTATGGACAATAGTAAATTATGTCAGCACTACATATAGGCCACTGGAATGCTAACGGCATTTCCAAGCACTAACAGGAACTGTCACTGTTTCTGGACTCAAATGATATTGTAACTGGCGCTTCGGACGCCCGCGGATATCAAGTCGGGCACCTCAGGACTGGCAACTCCAAACGAACTCTGGATGTATGGCAGCACTTAAGAAGTTAAATGCGACCATCCTCACTATCTTCCGTGTTCCGGTACCACTGAAAAACAAAAAGCTGCTGACGAAAAATACAGGAGAACATTAATCGGATTTTTTTGGCGCCATCCGTTGTTAAAAAGTCATTGTTTGTATTCCGTCCCGTACCCACTCGGCCATGACAGATGCGAAATAATAAATCTTAAATTTCGTTACAATATTGATATCATGCCGTTATCGAAAATACACCTTACAAGTAAAACCAACTTGCAAATACCTAAATATGCATTCTACGCAACAAATCACGCAGGCGGTAAGGCTCACGGAGGAACTGGTATTCTAACAAAAAACCGGATTAAACACTGTCTCCACAATGAATTTGCCAAACAATATCTACAAGCAATTTCAATAAGTGTCCAAACCTCTTTCGTCAGTACAACCGTGACTGCACTTTACTGCCCCACACGCTTCTCGATCTCAGAAAAACAGTTTACTGATTTCTTCAATACATTCGGGGTACTATTTATGCCTGCAGGAGACTACAACTACGCAACGCACCCTCATTGGGAATCCCGCCTGGTAAACCCCAAAGGCAAACAGCTGCCCAATAAAATCATTAATCCAACAAACAAAATGGCCCATGCCTCACCGAATAAGCCCACGTACTGGCCCACAGATCCACGCAAGCTCCCAGGTCTAATGGACTTCGCAGTCACCAGGGGAATCGGGCACAACTTAATTATGGCAGAGTCACTATCAGAATTGTTATCAGACCACTCGTAACTAATTTTCACTGTATTAACTTATCCTCAAGTAATAGAGCAGCTACTCGGACTAACAAATTATAGAACAAACTGGTCAGATTTAAGAAATAAAAAAGGACTCATATGAGTTGAATACCAAACTGGAAGACGAAGTCAATGCTCATTAAAGCAGCAGACATTTCTATCTCACAAATTGGATACACCCAGGAAAACACAACTCATACAGCAGACTAATAAATCTGCTTGCAAAATAAAAAGACGGCTCAGGCAAGAATGGTTAATGTCTCGATCACCGGTAGCAAAATATCGCCTAAAGGCAGCTTCCCGAACCTTAGCAAAAGCGCTTAGTCAAGAAGGAGCAAGGACACAGCGGCTATATATCACCTCTACCAGCACCAAATATCCGCTGTGGAAAGCTCATCCAGCCTAAATAGTTTCACTTATACGATGTGCAATTGGCAAATGAACCTGTACAGACGAAGAAAGAGCACTCACCTATGCAGCTCATGTGAAAACTGACTTTCTGCCAAATCCGTCTCCAAAGTCATTTGAGCTTCCCCTTCTAAGCACCCTAGTGGAAAGTGAGCAAGCAAAATTCCAAGCGGAGGAAATTTCTGCAATTATTAAAGACTATCTTAGCCCAAGAAAGTAACCCGGCCATGACAAAATAACTTGAAAAAAGATCCAATAACTCCCGAACTGTGCAGTGCAACATATCTGAGCTCTCTTCAACGCGATAGTTAAAACTGGTCACTTTTCCATAAGTTGGAAAAAATCAATAATCATAATGATCCCTAAACCAGGCAAGGATAAAACACAGCCATCATCGTACAGACCAATCAGATTATTGCCAAGTCTCTCAAAACTATTTGAAAAGATCCTACGATTCCGTAAAAACACAATCCTGGCAAATCAAAGCATAATACCACAACATCAATTTGGTTTGCGTGAAAAGCTTGGCACAATTGGGCAAGTCAACCTTATCATCTTAGAGATACTCGCAGCATAAATAATTATATAAAATAAAAGCGACGCTCCCACAATACACACACAGGCTAATGGAATTATATCTATCCAACAGAAAATTCGCTGTACGATGTAACAGCTTCACCTCTGATGACTTCGAATCAAAAGCAGGTGTACCTCAAGGCAGCGTGTTTGGTCCAACACTTTATCTTTTGTATACAGCGGTCATACCAAGAAGTCCTACACTTACCACATATACGTTCGCCGAAGACACGGCTATGCTCAGCCGCTCCAAATGTCCGATCAAAGCAACTGGCAACCTACTTGAAGGAAGTTGAAATGTGGCTAGCTGACAGCCGTATCCGTCTTATCAAACAAAAATGCAAGCACGTTACGTTTACAACGTTCTAGTGCCTCAATCAGACGATGTTGTATATCTTGGAGTTCACTTCGACAGAAGATTAACTTGGCGTTACCATATCGAAGCTAAGAAAATGGAGCTAAAGCTGAAAGCAACCGGATTACTTTGGCTCATCAATGCACGATCTCCACTATGTCTGGAATTCAAAGTTCTCCTCTACAACTCGGTGTTAAAACCCATCTGGACGTACGGGGAAACCCATCTGCATTGTGGGGAAACGCAAGCAAGAGCAATATCAAAACCATACAAAAGACGCAATCTAAGGTTCTCAGAACTATCACGGGAGCACCTTGGTTTACCCGGAAGGAAAACTTACAGAAAGAGCTACATACTCCTAGTGTAATTACCGAAGTAAAAGTACACCAGCTTAGGTACACCGCTTAACTGCTGGCACATCCGAATACCCTTATCAAACCATTAACCCGAGCATGCAATCGAACTCGTCTCCAATGAAGCGACCTTTTAACCCTGCCTGTTGATGGCAGCGCCTGCCCTTCAGACAGTTTCTTCTTACCTCTCCGATGGATTCATTCCACTATTTCACAGCAGAACTATGTCTGCTATTCTGCTATGGAACTACGCCTCCATACTGGTGTCGCAAGCTGGAATCGTCAGGGTGGACGCAAAACAAAAGTTTGAAAGTCGCATATGAGCGTATGAGTTTATGTTTTGTAGATAATGCATTGTATGGCGTTGTGATCAGTGAGGAAATGCTTCCCCATTTTTCCGACCAGGGGTTAAAATCGCCACCAATCAGGGTTTTTTGTTTGTCTTGGGCATCTGTAGTCACTTCGTCAAAGATGTTCTCCAATTTTCTTGCCTGCAGGCTTGGCGCAACATAGCAGATGAATAGCCATAAGTCTCCGAACTTCGTTCTGACAAAGTTACAAGGCTAGTGCATTTCGGCTCACTAATAGGTACGATTTCAATGTCGAGTTCGATCAACGTTTGATTCAGTAAGCTTTGTACCGCGACGCAGCAATTGGGGTTCAGCTGCAAAATCTATTGATGAATTTTCGTGGAGCTCAAAAGTTTCCAGTAGACTGGTCTGTTTGGGTGAAATTTTGAAATACGCGGTTAAAACATTTGGCTCGGTTGCTCATGACATCGATTTGTGGTCTCGCTCTCCGCATTTGATGCACCAATTTGTGTAATCAATGTTACTGCTGCACTTGGCAGCCATGTTTCCAAAGATGAGACGACACACAATGGGGCCATCGCTCATTTCGCTTATCAAAAATCATATCTTCTAAAGTAGTGAAGCGATTTTCAAAATTTAAAAAGCATTCGATAGCTAATTGTTAGAGCTTTAACTGGAGTTATTACCGAGGAGTCACGTGCTCGGGTTGCTTTGATATTCAAAGTCAAAATTGAAAAATATTTCTAGGTATATTTTACCAATAAAATTCACTTAAAAAACGCTTTTTTGATGACAAACGAATTTTATTATTCGAATTCGATAAGATAAATAAGAATATTTAAGGTTTTGTTTCAATTTTTCATTTAAATTGCAAAAAAATATACCATTGCAAGGGTACATTAATTTTGGTCTCCTCCAAGACCCTTAAAGCTACAGAGCTTTGCCACATAGGCCTCCTTTTGCTGCAGGCATTGTATATCTCGAAATCATCCTGATCGGAAAACAATATCATATAGCTCCCATAGGAGCGATGCGTCGAGAATAAAGTTAAGCTTCCACAACTTTGTTGTTTTTCAATCGAATATTACGAAATTTGTATTCCATTAGTTTAATTTACTTTCTAAAATATTTACCAAGTTTCATCAGAATCGGTTAACTATATCATATTGCAACCATAGGAACGATCGGTCAATAATATAGTTTTAGAGCAATAACTTGAGTGTTTATAAAGCGATTGTCTTGAATTTTTCTATTTAAAAGTTTAGTACATATAGATATGTCTGTGTTTCAGCCAAATCGGTTGACTATATGCTATAGCTCCCATAGGAACAATCGGATCAAACAATTATTTTTGTCAAATTACATTTTTTTCTTAATCCATTAGCATCTTATGAAGGTTTCACTTGTTTTATATGCTCTCCAATGATTTTGGTTCATTATTGATTGTAGTAGGGCCAAGCTTCTGATCTGAGAGCCCAGACTTATTACCCATTTTTTGAAGGAAATTAAAACGCGCGTTAACTCGATTGAACACAGGCCAGATTTATTGTAAATAAGTACCGGACCGGGTCACAATGTTAAGATAAGGCGTTAACGATTAAAATGATTTACGAGGCCCAGAAAATCTCGGATGACGGTGGTAGTTGCCGGGGATGAAAAAAAACCAACTTAGCAAGATGGAGTTTTCGATAGAACTTAGCTTAGTAATTAAGGCAGTGTGCCCGTTCGAGATAGTGGCAAAAGCCCTCTTCTTTCCCCTGCTGGTCACCCTTTCTGGCGTGAACATACCGCCCCCCTTGCAATAAGTTGCAATAGCCCGGGTGGACTGGTAAAGATGGGGAGCAGCAACGTTCTAGAGCGCCGAACTAAAGGAGTTCCGCCCGAACTGGACACATAATTGGATTGGATGACCTCAGGATAGAGGTATGCCTCGTGGATGCTTGGGGTAAGCATTTGGAGTTGGACGAGCCTCGTTGCGGTAGATTCCACTGTGAAGCACATCGTCGTGCAACGGAAGACGTGGGATGGAGAAGGATATGGTGTTTCTCACCACACCGGCGGCAGCCGGAGTGGAGTGCTCGTGGGCGAGGCAGTCAGGACATTATTGGTGCTCTAATACCGCCTGGAGTCGCCTTGTCGCGCAGAGATTGAGGGACTGCCGACATTTGCGGAGTGCATGAACTCCTCAGCAGACCTTGCACTGGTAGGAGTTCTCTCGATGAGGTCCACCGCTTCCTTCGAGGCTGGGACAAGCGGTTCTTGGAGACGCGGAAATTTGAGCTGCCAATTCAGACGTGGACCCAGTGGTAGGCTCAACTATAGGACCGCACAGAATCCACCCGAATATTGCCTCCAGAGCAAGGAGGGACCCGCAGATGCCCTTTTCGATGCGCTTTCCTAAAACGCGGGGGAGAAGATCCACACCGATGATTAAGTCTACTGGAGAACTTTCGTGGAAATGTGGATCTGCCAAGGGAAGACGCGGAATGCTCTCGTTTATCTTTGTGGGAACCGGGCAGGACATAATCCCGCTAGGAAGGTTGGGCAAGACTTCCACGTGCTTGGAAGGATCTCTAGGAGAAGCGATTTTTAGTTCGCATAATTTGTGAGAGTTGGTGGCAACACAATTGGAGATGTCACTGATTTCAGCGTCAGTGACACGGAACCGGGGTCTCACCAGATCGAATGGATAGGAATGTTCCCTCAGATCCGGTGTCTCTCAAGGCGCGTGCTTGGAATTCGGCACCTTGATGTCGTATAATTACCATGGCCGTACCCAGAAAACCTTTACGAGGCGTGGATATTCTGAACTTCTGGAGCCCATGGAGGGCATTTGTTTGTTGTCGCCGAGGATTTGTTTTTGGTGGCTTCACACTGGAAGTCGTCACTGTAGAATTATTAATGCTATGCAAGAGTGTGTGGTGCCGCTCCTGGCATATGCGGCAAGAATGAAGACTGGGACACAGATGTTTAATTGCCGCCACTCGTTCTTGCACGGGCATATCTGCGAATTTGGGACAGACGCGGTCTGCCACACAATTGGCAAGAGACCTTATTGACAGTGACAGTAGTGGTCAAAGACTGGAATCTAGTCGTAGGCCCAGATTTGCGGACGGCTGCTGGGATTACTTGTAGCGCAGGAGTGGGCTTTCGACCTTCCAACATTTCTAGAACTCGATATCGATCTATTAGAAAGTTGTTCAGGTCAGACCAGGATGAGAGGTCAGTCTTGTTTGGGATGGATTGTTCCCATAATGCGATGGTGGCGTTTGGCAATTTGGATGTACAAAGCGCCACCAACAAAACGTCCCAGTTCTCCGTGCTAACACCGGATCGCGTGAGCGTGGTTAAACACCCTTGGATGGTGGTCTGGATATCTTTTATGGCGGCGCAAGTCTCGTGAACGACAGCTGGAAGGTTAAAGAGAATCTTCGTCTGGCTGGCAACAAGCTGTCTCTTGTTTTCAAACCGAGCTTGAAGATTCTCCCAAGCCGCAAGGAAACCATTATTAGTGAGTGGGGAACTGGAAACAATTGCCTTTGCCTCGCCGCGCGTTTTGGACAGCAGATGATACAGCTTTTCAACTGGTGCCAACCTCGGATTGTTCACATACAAGGCTGTGAACAGGTCGCGGAACGTGGGCCACTGATTATAGTCGCCCGTGAACACGTCCACCTCACACGGAGGTAGCAGATAGCCAGCATGGACGTGCTGTTCTCGGCTTTCGGGGGCGTTCTGGGACGCAGGAGTTGTAGTGGACGACTGGAGTCGCTCTATCCGTTCTCCTAAGGTGGAACCGCACCGTACGTACACCATATATACGTATGCATATTTTGATTGCACCGTCACCAAATTGGTCTTGCTTTCTTCGCTCGCGTCAGCCGTAAGGGCTCTGGTACATGAAAAGTACTCGGATTCGACTCTGCTCCACAGGACCTTTGTCTGCTCCAAGTGCATTTTCATCGAAAACAGTGGCACGTCACCCTCGAGGGAGCCCATTGTGTTGACCTCGAAATCAGACGAATGATCTTTTGGGCGTAGTGCCGGAAAGGCCTGGTGATGATTGAGCGTTGGAGGAACGCTTGATGATGTCGGTATTCCGGGATACCTTGGAATTAGATAGCTGGACTGGACTAGAACGAGTCACGATGGATATCGTACCCTGTACCAACTAGTTATTATATTAAATAATGTCAAACACCCTCGAAATAGCGATTAATTACATATAAAATTTTCTTTAACATGCCGCAACTGCGAACGCATGCTATCTCGCTCACTCTTTCCAGCTAGTGTCGCATTGGCAATTCAGTTCAAAATGCACATTCGTATATCTCCGATATTTATTGTCCGATTTCGACTAAAATTGGTCAGATGATGCACATTATTAGGTGTGCAAAATAAAAATGTGATTCCTTAAAAACTGCTCTAATAATTAGTTTTTTCTGAATTGCGGGGCGGAATCGGGCTTGGCAAAAATTTTAAACTCTCTTGATCTGCGTAGTCACTAGACAAATGATCGAACAACCTCAAAATCGCAATCAATTTAAAACAAAATTCCCCTTTACATGCAGCAGCAGCGAACGCATGCTAACTCGCTCTTTCTTATCGGCCAATGCCGCCTTGGCATTTCAGTACAAAACGGATATAGCCATATCTCCGATGTTTATTGTCCGATTTCAACAAAAATTTGCTCAGCTGGTCCAGTTTGGGTGTATAATTAGGTGTACCAAGTAAGCAGCCATAGTTATCGTTTTTCTTAAATTGCGGGGGTGGAAGTGGGCGTGGCCAATATTTGAAACAAACTTAAATTGTGTAGACACTAGACGGATGCTCACACCAAATTTGGTAGCTCTAGCTCTTACAGTCTCCGAGATCGAGTGGCTCCTACAGACAGACGGACGGACAGACGGACATGTCTCAATCGACTCGGCTGTTGATGCTGAATATATATGGGGTCGGAAACGCTTCCTTTTACCCTTTGGGTACAGGGTATAAAAACCGGAATATTTCGAATCGATTTCGCTTGAAAAACGGAAAGGGCGCAAACTTTTTGTGGAAATTTGTCAACAAAATTTAATTTTATTGACGGAAATTATTAGTCACACACACACGAAAATGCCGAAATTATTAATTCGGAAGTGGAATAATTTTTTTTTTTTTAATATTTATTCTGAATTTTACTTATTTTCACTTTAGAAAGTTAATTTTTATTTTATTTATTGCTGGAGAAGCAACTATCGTGACCGTGATCGAAGTCGTGATTTGTGATCATCACGTGCCACCACTAATGGACATCCGCTGTGCTGCCAATTGGTGGTTTGTTTACTTTCGGAAATTTGCAAATTTTTATTAGTTTAATGTGTTGAATTAAAATGCAAGTGAAATGCAAGTCTGAAATTTGTGAAGTTAGTGCGGAAAACCAAAAAAAAAGAACAAATGCCGATGCCGATGCCGAGAGGCTTCTGCATACAGTGAATGTATGCATATACACAGATGTACATATGTATATATTCAAATGCCGGTGCACGTATGGCTACACATACATTTACATACAAATGTGGGTTGTAAATAAGACTTTCGATTGGATTCTTTTTTTTTCCTTGAGTTTTTGGAACGACGGAGCATTGGTCGGAATTATGGCCAAGTCAATTACAGGTGAGTTTGTTGGTGATCTTGGGCCAAACACGAAAACTAAAGCGCTTTTTAATTTCAGCTTGCACTTGCACTCACGTATGCATATGGATATGTATATGTGTAGATAATTTTGTCGGGTTTGGAAACAATAAAAAATCGAAAGGAATGGATTGGAATTGCTAGGATAAGCTACTAAATTAGGATAGATGAACTAAAGACAATGGAATGTCCACACAAATTGTAGTGAAAAGTCGCTATGGAAAAGAGCGGGAACTTTTCACTACAGGTATGTATGTATGTGTATGTATTGGAAAATAAAGCAGCAACGTTCTGGAGCGCCGAACTAAAGGAGTTCCACCCGAACTGGACACATAATTGGATTGGATGACCTCAGGTGGTATGCCTCGTGGGCGCTCGGGGTAAGCATTCGGAGTTGGACGAGCCTCGTTGCGGTAGATTCCACTGTGAAGCACATCGTCGTGCAACGGAAGACGTGGGATGGAGAAGGATATGGTGTTTTTCACCACACCGGCGACAGCCCAAATTTACTTCTACACAATCCTGTGGAGTGCTCGTGGGCGAGGCAGTTAGGACAGTATTGGTGCTCTAATACTGCCTGGAGTCGCCTTGTCGCGCAGAGATTGAGGAACTGCTGGCATTTGCGGAGCGCATGAACTCCTCAGCAGACCTTGCACTGGTAGGAGTTCTCTCGATGAGGTCCATCGCTTCCTTCGAGGCTGGGACAAGCGGTTCTTGGAGACGCGGAAATTTGAGCTGCCTATTCAGACGTGGACCCAGTGGTAGGCTCAACTGTGGGACCGCACAGAATCCACCCGAATATCGTCTCCAGAGCAAGGAGGGACCCGCAGATGCCCTTTTTTGATGCGCATTCCTAAAACGCGGGGGAGAAGATCCACACCAATGATTGAGTCTACTGGAGAACTTTCGTGGAAATGTGGATCTGCCAAGGGAAGACGCGGAATGCTCTCGTTTATCTTTGTGGGAACCGGGCAGGACATAATCCCGCTAGGAAGTTTGGGCAAGACGAATGCGTGCGCTTCCACGTGCTTGGAAGGATCTCTAGGAGAAGCGATTTTTAGTTCGCATAATTTGTGAGAGTTGGTGGCAACACAATTGGAGATGCCACTGATTTCAGCGTCAGTGACACGGAACCGGGGTCTCACCAGATCGAATGGATAGGAATGTTCCCTCAGATCCGGTGTCTCTCGAGGCGCGTGCTTGGAATTCGGCACCTTGATGTCGTATAATTACCATGGCCGTACCCAGAAAACCTTTACGAGGCGTGGATATTCTGAACTTCTGGAGGCCATGGAGGGCATTTGTTTGTTGTCGCCGAGGATTTGTTTTTGGTGGCTTCACACTGGAAGTCGTCACTGTAGAATTATTAATGCTATGCAGGAGTGTGTGGTGCCGCTCCTGGCATATGCGGCAAGAATGAAGACTGGGACACTCTCGCAATTGATGGCCACGTGCAAAGCAATTAAGACATAAATTCAGATGTTTAATTGCCGCCACTCATTCTTGCACGGGCATATCTGCGAATTTTGGACAGACGCGGATCGGATGGTTCTCTCTGCCACACAATTGGCAAGAGACCTTATTGACAGTGACAGTAGTGGTCAAAGATTGGAATCTAGTCGGAGGCCCAGATTTGCGGACGGCTGCTGGGTTTACTTGTAGCGCAGCAGTGGGCTTTCGACCTTCCAACATTTCTAGAACGCGATATCGATCTATTAGAAAGTTGTTCAGGTCAGACCAGGATGAGAGGTCAGTCTTGTTTGGGATGGATTGTTCCCATAATGCGATGGTGGCGTTTGGCAATTTGGATGTACAAAGCGCCACCAACAAAACGTCCCAGTTCTCCGTGCTAACACCGGATCGCGTGAGCGTGGTTAAGCACCCTTGGATGGTGGTCTGGATATCTTTCATGGCGGCGGAAGTCTCGTGAACGACAGCTGGAAGGTTAAAGAGAATCTTCGTCTGGCTGGCAACAAGCTGTCTCTTGTTTTCAAACCGAGCTTGAAGATTCTCCCAAGCCGCAAGGAAACCATTATTAGTGAGTGGGGAACTGGAAACAATCGCCTTTGCCTCGCCGCGCGTTTTGGACAGCAGATGATACAGCTTTTCAACTGGTGCCAACCTCGGATTGTTCACATACAAGGCTGTGAACAGGTCGCGGAACGTGGGCCACTGATTATAGTCGCCCGTGAACACGTCCACCTCACACGGAGGTAGCAGATAGCCAGCATGGACGTGCTGTTCTCGGATTTCGGGGGCGTTCTGGGACGCAGGAGTTGTAGTGGATGACTGGAGTCGCTCTATGCGTTCTCCAAAGGTGGAACCGCACCGTACGTACACCATATATACGTATGCATATTTTGATTGCACCGTCGCCAAATTGGTCTTGCTTTCTTCACTCGCGTCAGCCGTAATGGCTCTGGTACATGAAAAGTACTCGGATTCGACTCTGCTCCACAGGACCTTTGTCTGCTCCAAGTGCATTTTCATCGAAAACAGTGGCACGTCACCCTCGAGGGAGCCCATTGTGTTGACCTCGAAATCAGACGAATGCTCTTTTGGGCGTAGTGCCGGAAAGGCCTGGTGATGATTGAGCGTTGGAGGAACGCTTGATGATGTCGGTATTTCGGGATACCTTGGAATTAGATAGCTGGACTGGACTAGAACGAGTCACGATGGATATCGTACCCTGTACCAACTAGTTATTATATTAAATAATGTCAAACACCCTCGAAATAGCGATTAATTACATATAAAATTTTCTTTAACATGCCGCAACTGCGAACGCATGCTATCTCGCTCACTCTTTCCAGCTAGTGTCGCATTGGCAATTCAGTTCAAAATGCACATTCGTATATCTCCGATATTTATTGTCCGATTTCGACTAAAATTGGTCAGATGATGCACATTATTAGGTGTGCCAAATAAAAATGTGATTCCTTAAAAACTGCTCTAATAATTAGTTTTTTCTGAATTGCGGGGCGGAATCGGGCTTGGCAAAAATTTTAAACTCTCTTGATCTGCGTAGTCACTAGACAAATGATCGAACAACCTCAAAATCGCAATCAATTTAAAACAAAATTCCTCTTTACATGCAGCAGCAGCGAACGCATGCTAACTCGCTCTTTCTTATCGGCCAATGCCGCCTTGGCATTTCAGTACAAAACGGATATAGCCATATCTCCGATGTTTATTGTCCGATTTCAACAAAATTTGCTCAGCTGGTCCAGTTTGGGTGTATAATTAGGTGTACCAAGAAAGCAGCCATAGTTATCGTTTTTCTTAAATTGCGGGGGTGGAAGTGGGCGTGGCCAATATTTGAAACAAACTTAAATTGTGTAGACACTAGACGGATGCTCACACCAAATTTGGTAGCTCTAGCTCTTACAGTCTCCGAGATCGAGTGGCTCCTACAGACAGACGGACGGACAGACGGACATGTCTCAATCGACTCGGCTGTTGATGCTGAATATATATGGGGTCGGAAACGCTTCCTTTTACCCTTTGGGTACAGGGTATAAAAACCGGAATATTTCGAATCGATTTCGCTTGAAAAACGGAAAGGGCGCAAACTTTTTGTGGAAATTTGTCAACAAAATTTAATTTTATTGACGGAAATTATTAGTCACACACACACGAAAATGCCGAAATTATTAATTCGGAAGTGGAATAATTTTTTTTTTTTAATATTTATTCTGAATTTTACTTATTTTCACTTTAGAAAGTTAATTTTTATTTTATTTATTGCTGGAGAAGCAACTATCGTGACCGTGATCGAAGTCGTGATTTGTGATCATCACGTGCCACCACTAATGGACATCCGCTGTGCTGCCAATTGGTGGTTTGTTTACTTTCGGAAATTTGCAAATTTTTATTAGTTTAATGTGTTGAATTAAAATGCAAGTGAAATGCAAGTCTGAAATTTGTGAAGTTAGTGCGGAAAACCAAAGAAAAAGAACAAATGCCGATGCCGATGCCGAGAGGCTTCTGCATACAGTGAATGTATGCATATACACAGATGTACATATGTATATATTCAAATGCTGGTGCACATACATTTACATACAAATGTGGGTTGTAAATAAGACTTTCGATTGGATTCTTTTTTTTCCTTGAGTTTTTGGAACGACGGAGCATTGGTCGGAATTATGGCCAAGTCAATTACAGGTGAGTTTGTTGGTGACCTTGGGCCAAACACGAAAACTAAAGCGCTTTTTAATTTCAGCTTGCACTTGCACTCACGTATGCATATGGATATGTATATGTGTAGATAATTTTGTCGGGATTGGAAACAATAAAAAATCGAAAGGAATGGATTGGAATTGCTAGGATAAGCTACTAAATTAGGATAGATGAACTTAAGACAATGGAATGTCCACACAAATTGTAGTGAAAAGTCGGGAACTATGGAAAAGAGCGGGAACTTTTCACTACAGGTATGTATGTATGTGTATGTATTGGAAAATAAAGCAGCAACGTTCTGGAGCGCCGAACTAAAGGAGTTCCACCCGAACTGGACACATAATTGGATTGGATGACCTCAGGATAGAGGTATGCCTCGTGGGCGCTCGGGGTAAGCATTCGGAGTTGGACGAGCCTCGTTGCGGTAGATTCCACTGTGAAGCACATCGTCGTGCAACGGAAGACGTGGGATGGAGAAGGATATGGTGTTTTTCACCACACCGGCGACAGCCCAAATTTACTTCTACACAATCCTGTGGAGTGCTCGTGGGCGAGGCAGTTAGGACAGTATTGGTGCTCTAATACTGCCTGGAGTCGCCTTGTCGCGCAGAGATTAAGGAACTGCCGGCATTTGCGGAGCGCATGAACTCCTTAGCAGACCTTGCACTGGTAGGAGTTCTCTCGACGAGGTCCATCGCTTCCTTCCAGGCTGGGACAAGCGGTTCTTGGAGACGCGGAAATTTGAGCTGCCTATTCAGACGTGGACCCAGTGGTAGGCTCAACTGTGGGACCGCACAGAATCCACCCGAATATCGTCTCCAGAGCAAGGAGGGACCCGCAGATGCCCTTTTTTGATGCGCATTCCTAAAACGCGGGGGAGAAGATCCACACCAATGATTGAGTCTACTGGAGAACTTTCGTGGAAATGTGGATCTGCCAAGGGAAGACGCGGAATGCTCTGCTTTATCTTTGTGGGAACCGGGCAGGACATAATCCCGCTAGGAAATTTGGGCAAGACGAATGCGTGCGCTTCCACGTGCTTGGAAGGATCTCTAGGAGAAGCGATTTTTAGTTCGCATAATTTGTGAGAGTTGGTGGCAACACAATTGGAGATGCCACTGATTTCAGCGTCAGTGACACGGAACCGGGGTCTCACCAGATCGAATGGATAGGAATGTTCCCTCAGATCCGGTGTCTCTCGAGGCGCGTGCTTGGAATTCGGCACCTTGATGTCGTATAATTACCATGGCCGTACCCAGCAAACCTTTACGAGGCATTTGTTTGTTGTCGCCGAGGATTTGTTTTTGGTGGCTTCACACTGGAAGTCGTCACTGTAGAATTATTAATGCTATGCAGGAGTGTGTGGTGCCGCTCCTGGCATATGCGGCAAGAATGAAGACTGGGACACAGATGTTTAATTGCCGCCACTCGTTCTTGCACGGGCATATCTGCGAATTTTGGACAGACGCGGTCTGCCACACAATTGGCAAGAGACCTTATTGACAGTGACAGAAGTGGTCAAAGACTGGAATCTAGTCGGAGGCCCAGATTTGCGGACGGCTGCTGGGTTTACTTGTAGCGCAGCAGTGGGCTTTCGACCTTCCAACATTTCTAGAACGCGATATCGATCTATTAGAAAGTTGTTCAGGTCAGACCAGGATGAGAGGTCAGTCTTGTTTGGGATGGATTGTTCCCATAATGCGATGGTGGCGTTTGGCAATTTGGATTTAAAAAACGCCACCAACAAAACGTCCCAGTTCTCCGTGCTAACACCGGATCGCGTGAGCGTGGTTAAGCACCCTTGGATGGTGGTCTGGATATCTTTCATGGCGGCGGAAGTCTCGTGAACGACAGCTGGAAGGTTAAAGAGAATCTTCGTCTGGCTGGCAACAAGCTGTCTCTTGTTTTCAAACCGAGCTTGAAGATTCTCCCAAGCCGCAAGGAAACCATTATTAGTGAGTGGGGAACTGGAAACAATCGCCTTTGCCTCGCCGCGCGTTTTGGACAGCAGATGATACAGCTTTTCAACTGGTGCCAACCTCGGATTGTTCACATACAAGGCTGTGAACAGGTCGCGGAACGTGGGCCACTGATTATAGTCGCCCGTGAACACGTCCACCTCACACGGAGGTAGCAGATAGCCAGCATGGACGTGCTGTTCTTGGATTTCGGGGGCGTTCTGGGACGCAGGAGTTGTAGTGGATGACTGGAGTCGCTCTATGCGTTCTCCAAAGGTGGAACCGCACCGTACGTACACCATATATACGTATGCATATTTTGATTGCACCGTCGCCAAATTGGTCTTGCTTTCTTCACTCGCGTCAGCCGTAATGGCTCTGGTACATGAAAAGTACTCGGATTCGACTCTGCTCCACAGGACCTTTGTCTGCTCCAAGTGCATTTTCATCGAAAACAGTGGCACGTCACCCTCGAGGGAGCCCATTGTGTTGACCTCGAAATCAGACGAATGCTCTTTTGGGCGTAGTGCCGGAAAGGCCTGGTGATGATTGAGCGTTGGAGGAACGCTTGATGATGTCGGTATTCCGGGATACCTTGGAATTAGATAGCTGGACTGGACTAGAACGAGTCACGATGGATATCGTACCCTGTACCAACTAGTTATTATATTAAATAATGTCAAACACCCTCGAAATAGCGATTAATTACATATAAAATTTTCTTTAACATACCGCAACTGCGAACGCATGCTATCTCGCTCACTCTTTCCAGCTAGTGTCGCATTGGCAATTCAGTTCAAAATGCACATTCGTATATCTCCGATATTTATTGTCCGATTTCGACTAAAATTGGTCAGATGATGCACATTATTAGGTGTGCAAAATAAAAATGTGATTCCTTAAAAACTGCTATAATAATTAGTTTTTTCTGAATTGCGGGGCGGAATCGGGCTTGGCAAAAATTTTAAACTCTCTTGATCTGCGTAGTCACTAGACAAATGATCGAACAACCTCAAAATCGCAATCAATTTAAAACAAAATTCCTCTTTACATGCAGCAGCAGCGAACGCATGCTAACTCGCTCTTTCTTATCGGCCAATGCCGCCTTGGCATTTCAGTACAAAACGGATATAGCCATATCTCCGATGTTTATTGTCCGATTTCAACAAAATTTGCTCAGCTGGTCCAGTTTGGGTGTATAATTAGGTGTACCAAGTAAGCAGCCATAGTTATCGTTTTTCTTAAATTGCGGGGGTGGAAGTGGGCGTGGCCAATATTTGAAACAAACTTAAATTGTGTAGACACTAGACGGATGCTCACACCAAATTTGGTAGCTCTAGCTCTTACAGTCTCCGAGATCGAGTGGCTCCTACAGACAGACGGACGGACAGACGGACATGTCTCAATCGACTCGGCTGTTGATGCTGAATATATATGGGGTCGGAAACGCTTCCTTTTACCCTTTGGGTACAGGGTATAAAAACCGGAATATTTCGAATCGATTTCGCTTGAAAAACGGAAAGGGCGCAAACTTTTTGTGGAAATTTGTCAACAAAATTTAATTTTATTGACGGAAATTATTAGTCACACACACACGAAAATGCCGAAATTATTAATTCGGAAGTGGAATAATTTTTTTTTTTTAATATTTATTCTGAATTTTACTTATTTTCACTTTAGAAAGTTAATTTTTATTTTATTTATTGCTGGAGAAGCAACTATCGTGACCGTGATCGAAGTCGTGATTTGTGATCATCACGTGCCACCACTAATGGACATCCGCTGTGCTGCCAATTGGTGGTTTGTTTACTTTCGGAAATTTGCAAATTTTTATTAGTTTAATGTGTTGAATTAAAATGCAAGTGAAATGCAAGTCTGAAATTTGTGAAGTTAGTGCGGAAAACCAAAGAAAAAGAACAAATGCCGATGCCGATGCCGAGAGGCTTCTGCATACAGTGAATGTATGCATATACACAGATGTACATATGTATATATTCAAATGCTGGTGCACATACATTTACATACAAATGTGGGTTGTAAATAAGACTTTCGATTGGATTCTTTTTTTTCCTTGAGTTTTTGGAACGACGGAGCATTGGTCGGAATTATGGCCAAGTCAATTACAGGTGAGTTTGTTGGTGACCTTGGGCCAAACACGAAAACTAAAGCGCTTTTTAATTTCAGCTTGCACTTGCACTCACGTATGCATATGGATATGTATATGTGTAGATAATTTTGTCGGGATTGGAAACAATAAAAAATCGAAAGGAATGGATTGGAATTGCTAGGATAAGCTACTAAATTAGGATAGATGAACTTAAGACAATGGAATGTCCACACAAATTGTAGTGAAAAGTCGGGAACTATGGAAAAGAGCGGGAACTTTTCACTACAGGTATGTATGTATGTGTATGTATTGGAAAATAAAGCAGCAACGTTCTGGAGCGCCGAACTAAAGGAGTTCCACCCGAACTGGACACATAATTGGATTGGATGACCTCAGGATAGAGGTATGCCTCGTGGGCGCTCGGGGTAAGCATTCGGAGTTGGACGAGCCTCGTTGCGGTAGATTCCACTGTGAAGCACATCGTCGTGCAACGGAAGACGTGGGATGGAGAAGGATATGGTGTTTCTCACCACACCGGCGACAGCCCAAATTTACTTCTACACAATCCTGTGGAGTGCTCGTGGGCGAGGCAGTTAGGACAGTATTGGTGCTCTAATACTGCCTGGAGTCGCCTTGTCGCGCAGAGATTAAGGAACTGCCGGCATTTGCGGAGCGCATGAACTCCTCAGCAGACCTTGCACTGGTAGGAGTTCTCTCGACGAGGTCCATCGCTTCCTTCCAGGCTGGGACAAGCGGTTCTTGGAGACGCGGAAATTTGAGCTGCCAATTCAGACGTGGACCTAGTGGTAGGCTCAACTGTGGGACCGCACAGAATCCACCCGAATATCGTCTCCAGAGCAAGGAGGGACCCGCAGATGCCCTTTTTTGATGCGCATTCCTAAAACGCGGGGGAGAAGATCCACACCAATGATTGAGTCTACTGGAGAACTTTCGTGGAAATGTGGATCTGCCAAGGGAAGACGCGGAATGCTCTGCTTTATCTTTGTGGGAACCGGGCAGGACATAATCCCGCTAGGAAATTTGGGCAAGACGAATGCGTGCGCTTCCACGTGCTTGGAAGGATCTCTAGGAGAAGCGATTTTTAGTTCGCATAATTTGTGAGAGTTGGTGGCAACACAATTGGAGATGCCACTGATTTCAGCGTCAGTGACACGGAACCGGGGTCTCACCAGAGCGAATGGATAGGAATGTTCCCTCAGAACCGGTGTCTCTCGAGGCGCGTGCTTGGAATTCGGCACCTTGATGTCGTATAATTACCATGGCCGTACCCAGCAAACCTTTACGAGGCGTGGATATTCTGAACTTCTGGAGGCCATGGAGGGCATTTGTTTGTTGTCGCCGAGGATTTGTTTTTGGTGGCTTCACACTGGAAGTCGTCACTGTAGAATTATTAATGCTATGCAAGAGTGTGTGGTGCCGCTCCTGGCATATGCGGCAAGAATGAAGACTGGGACACAGATGTTTAATTGCCGCCACTCGTTCTTGCACGGGCATATCTGCGAATTTCGGACAGACGCGGTCTGCCACACAATTGGCAAGAGACCTTATTGACAGTGACAGTAGTGGTCAAAGACTGGAATCTAGTCGGAGGCCCAGATTTGCGGACGGCTGCTGGGATTACTTGTAGCGCAGGAGTGGGCTTTCGACCTTCCAACATTTCTAGAACTCGATACCGATCTATTAGAAAGTTGTTCAGGTCAGACCAGGATGAGAGGTCAGTCTTGTTTGGGATGGATTGTTCCCATAATGCGATGGTGGCGTTTGGCAATTTGGATGTACAAAGCGCCACCAACAAAACGTCCCAGTTCTCCGTGCTAACACCGGATCGCGTGAGCGTGGTTAAGCACCCTTGGATGGTGGTCTGGATATCTTTCATGGCGGCGGAAGTCTCGTGAACGACAACTGGAAGGTTAAAGAGAATCTTCGTCTGGCTGGCAACAAGCTGTCTCTTGTTTTCAAACCGAGCTTGAAGATTCTCCCAAGCCGCAAGGAAACCATTATTAGTGAGTGGGGAACTGGAAACAATTGCCTTTGCCTCGCCGCGCGTTTTGGACACCAGATGATACAGCTTTTCAACTGGTGCCAACCTCGGATTGTTCACATACAAGGCTGTGAACAGGTCGCGGAACGTGGGCCACTAATTATAGTCGCCCGTGAACACGTCCACCTCACACGGAGGTAGCAGATAGCCAGCATGGACGTGCTGTTCTTGGATTTCGGGGGCGTTCTGGGACGCAGGAGTTGTAGTGGATGACTGGAGTCGCTCTATGCGTTCTCCAAAGGTGGAACCGCACCGTACGTACACCATATATACGTATGCATATTTTGATTGCACCGTCGCCAAATTGGTCTTGCTTTCTTCACTCGCGTCAGCCGTAATGGCTCTGGTACATGAAAAGTACTCGGATTCGACTCTGCTCCACAGGACCTTTGTCTGCTCCAAGTGCATTTTCATCGAAAACAGTGGCACGTCACCCTCGAGGGAGCCCATTGTGTTGACCTCGAAATCAGACGAATGATCTTTTGGGCGTAGTGCCGGAAAGGCCTGGTGATGATTGAGCGTTGGAGGAACGCTTGATGATGTCGGTATTCCGGGATACCTTGGAATTAGATAGCTGGACTGGACTAGAACGAGTCACGATGGATATCGTACCCTGTACCAACTAGTTATTATATTAAATAATGTCAAACACCCTCGAAATAGCGATTAATTACATATAAAATTTTCTTTAACATGCCGCAACTGCGAACGCATGCTATCTCGCTCACTCTTTCCAGCTAGTGTCGCATTGGCAATTCAGTTCAAAATGCACATTCGTATATCTCCGATATTTATTGTCCGATTTCGACTAAAATTGGTCAGGTGATGCACATTATTAGGTGTGCAAAATAAAAATGTGATTCCTTAAAAACTGCTCTAATAATTAGTTTTTTCTGAATTGCGGGGCGGAATCGGGCTTGGCAAAAATTTTAAACTCTCTTGATCTGCGTAGTCACTAGACAAATGATCGAACAACCTCAAAATCGCAATCAATTTAAAACAAAATTCCCCTTTACATGCAGCAGCAGCGAACGCATGCTAACTCGCTCTTTCTTATCGGCCAATGCCGCCTTGGCATTTCAGTACAAAACGGATATAGCCATATCTCCGATGTTTATTGTCCGATTTCAACAAAAATTTGCTCAGCTGGTCCAGTTTGGGTGTATAATTAGGTGTACCAAGTAAGCAGCCATAGTTATCGTTTTTCTTAAATTGCGGGGGTGGAAGTGGGCGTGGCCAATATTTGAAACAAACTTAAATTGTGTAGACACTAGACGGATGCTCACACCAAATTTGGTAGCTCTAGCTCTTACAGTCTCCGAGATCGAGTGGCTCCTACAGACAGACGGACGGACAGACGGACATGTCTCAATCGACTCGGCTGTTGATGCTGAATATATATGGGGTCGGAAACGCTTCCTTTTACCCTTTGGGTACAGGGTATAAAAACCGGAATATTTCGAATCGATTTCGCTTGAAAAACGGAAAGGGCGCAAACTTTTTGTGGAAATTTGTCAACAAAATTAAATTTTATTGACGGAAATTATTAGTCACACACACACGAAAATGCCGAAATTATTAATTCGGAAGTGGAATAATTTTTTTTTTTTAATATTTATTCTGAATTTTACTTATTTTCACTTTAGAAAGTTAATTTTTATTTTATTTATTGCTGGAGAAGCAACTATCGTGACCGTGATCGAAGTCGTGATTTGTGATCATCACGTGCCACCACTAATGGACATCCGCTGTGCTGCCAATTGGTGGTTTGTTTACTTTCGGAAATTTGCAAATTTTTATTAGTTTAATGTGTTGAATTAAAATGCAAGTGAAATGCAAGTCTGAAATTTGTGAAGTTAGTGCGGAAAACCAAAGAAAAAGAACAAATGCCGATGCCGATGCCGAGAGGCTTCTGCATACAGTGAATGTATGCATATACACAGATGTACATATGTATATATTCAAATGCTGGTGCACATACATTTACATACAAATGTGGGTTGTAAATAAGACTTTCGATTGGATTCTTTTTTTTCCTTGAGTTTTTGGAACGACGGAGCATTGGTCGGAATTATGGCCAAGTCAATTACAGGTGAGTTTGTTGGTGACCTTGGGCCAAACACGAAAACTAAAGCGCTTTTTAATTTCAGCTTGCACTTGCACTCACGTATGCATATGGATATGTATATGTGTAGATAATTTTGTCGGGATTGGAAACAATAAAAAATCGAAAGGAATGGATTGGAATTGCTAGGATAAGCTACTAAATTAGGATAGATGAACTAAAGACAATGGAATGTCCACACAAATTGTAGTGAAAAGTCGCTATGGAAAAGAGCGGGAACTTTTCACTACAGGTATGTATGTATGTGTATGTATTGGAAAATAAAGCAGCAACGTTCTGGAGCGCCGAACTAAAGGAGTTCCACCCGAACTGGACACATAATTGGATTGGATGACCTCAGGATAGAGGTATGCCTCGTGGGCGCTCGGGGTAAGCATTCGGAGTTAGACGAGCCTCGTTGCGGTAGATTCCACTGTGAAGCACATCGACGTGCAACGGAAGACGTGGGATGGAGAAGGATATGGTGTTTCTCACCACACCGGCGACAGCCCAAATTTACTTCTACACAATCCTGTGTAGAAGATTAAGGAACTGCCGGCATTTGCGGAGCGCATGAACTCCTCAGCAGACCTTGCACTGGTAGGAGTTCTCTCGATGAGGTCCATCGCTTCCTTCCAGGCTGGGACAAGCGGTTCTTGGAGACGCGGAAATTTGAGCTGCCTATTCAGACGTGGACCTAGTGGTAGGCTCAACTGTGGGACCGCACAGAATCCACCCGAATATCGTCTCCAGAGCAAGGAGGGACCCGCAGATGCCCTTTTTTGATGCGCATTCCTAAAACGCGGGGGAGAAGATCCACACCAATGATTGAGTCTACTGGAGAACTTTCGTGGAAATGTGGATCTGCCAAGGGAAGACGCGGAATGCTCTCCTTTATCTTTGTGGAAACCGGGCAGGACATAATCCCGCTAGGAAGTTTGGGCAAGACGAATGCGTGCGCTTCCACGTGCTTGGAAGGATCTCTAGGAGAAGCGATTTTTAGTTCGTATAATTTGTGAGAGTTGGTGGCAACACAATTGGAGATGCCACTGATTTCAGCGTCAGTGACACGGAACCGGGGTCTCACCAGATCGAATGGATAGGAATGTTCCCTCAGATCCGGTGTCTCTCGAGGCGCGTGCTTGGAATTCGGCACCTTGATGTCGTATAATTACCATGGCCGTACCCAGAAAACCTTTACGAGGCGTGGATATTCTGAACTTCTGGAGCCCATGGAGGGCATTTGTTTGTTGTCGCCGAGGATTTGTTTTTGGTGGCTTCACACTGGAAGTCGTCACTGTAGAATTATTAATGCTATGCAAGAGTGTGTGGTGCCGCTCCTGGCATATGCGGCAAGAATGAAGACTGGGACACAGATGTTTAATTGCCGCCACTCGTTCCTGCACGGGCATATCTGCGAATTTTGGACAGACGCGGTCTGCCACACAATTGGCAAGAGACCTTATTGACAGTGACAGTAGTGGTCAAAGACTGGAATCTAGTCGGAGGCCCAGATTTGCGGACGGCTGCTGGGATTACTTGTAGCGCAGGAGTGGGCTTTCGACCTTCCAACATTTCTAGAACTCGATACCGATCTATTAGAAAGTTGTTCAGGTCAGACCAGGATGAGAGGTCAGTCTTGTTTGGGATGGATTGTTCCCATAATGCGATGGTGGCGTTTGGCAATTTGGATGTACAAAGCGCCACCAACAAAACGTCCCAGTTCTCCGTGCTAACACCGGATCGCGTGAGCGTGGTTAAACACCCTTGGATGGTGGTCTGGATATCTTTAATGGCGGCGCAAGTCTCGTGAACGACAGCTGGAAGGTTAAAGAGAATCTTTGTTGGTGTAAATGCATGCTTAAAATACAAACTATGAATTTCTCACAGTAAAGACCAATGCAGGCTTTGCTTAGAATAGAATTAACCCCTACATATTTTCATATGTACTGTACTCACACTATATTTTTATACAACACAAAATTGTCCCCCACATTATGTTCACACACATAATCACATTTACACTATGAATAAGACCCCCAAATGTATATACATGTGACCCCCTAGATCCTAGAACTGCTACTACTACTCTGCAATCAACGGGTGAGCATCGCTGTGTCTTTGGCCACCATTTGCATGATCTCTCCGAAGTCCACCCAATTTCAACTGTTGGTTGCGACAGCCCTATGTCACTAGTTTATGTTCTAGAGGCAAACATTTTTATAAATAATAAAATTATAAAATTCAATAACATTTTGGTGACCCCCGACTTTGGCGTTTTCAATTTAAACAAATAAAACATTTTGGTGTAACAGTCAAAGTGTGAGAATTTTGGTCAATTTTGATTAATTTTCTCAATAACACGCACAAAAGGAATTTGGTCAACTTCTCGATCATTTCCTCTTTTAATACAACGCTTTGGAAAATATTGATATTCCTTAGCGAGGGCACGGTTTTGCAGGTTAGCAACAATCCGAACTTGGCGACTATTAGTGTACAACAGGTCAACTTGGCGACCATAAAATCTTCTGTTTGTCGGACAACTGAAATTATCAGCACTTTGTCACCTAGCCAATTTGGGGACTAGAACGACAGCAGAGTATAATCGGATACTCCAAATTTGGATTTCTGCAACGTGGGACAAGGCGTACCCAACCAATTGAATCATCTGGAAAACACGGAGACCAAGCAGTCGAAGGATTCTACGATTCATTATATACATTTAAATTAAATAAAATAAAAAATTTTAAAACTTTATACTTGTTGTTCAATTTAACATTATTTACTAGTACTTTGATCACTAATCGGTGCGAGTCGGAGCGTACCTTGTCAATTGACTAATAAATATACTTCCAACGGATCAAAGTACATAAAGTAAAATGGAGAAAATATACGAACAACAGTTTGAGCGAGGTGAAGAGATTCAAAATGTCATCAGAAATGTCAAAAAGGACTCTGCCTCAAGAAAGTCAAAAGTTCTCTATTATGATAATAAAATTGAGACGATTGAGGATCTTTGGGATGAATTTGACAAAGCCCACACTGATTTATTGGAATCGTTGGGATACGAGCCATCCGGTCACGATTACTTCAAAAAGGAATATTATTCAAAATTAAAAGAATTAACAGAAGAAGTAATAAAGGATTGGAAACTACAAAGGGCAAAAATTGAAGAAAGCAAATTGGCCCATCAAAAAGATGAAGATCGCATTAACATTCAACCATTGATCAGAAAGCAAAGCGCTATACTAGCAACACTTTCCAGGACATTAAAGCAAATAATTCCTGAAGAAAAAATGAACTACAAAACAGTTGTAGAAAACTTATGGCAGCAGATAGAACAACTGCACTATGAGATGTATAAACTTGCAGTAGATCCAGTCGAAGCTGAATACAATTTGGAAACATTCATAATGGCAGAAAAGGCGATACTGAAATTTTGTGTCCCACCTGCACATGATGTGACAACGTCGTCACTACAATTGCCAAAAATTTCAATTCCAAAGTTTGATGGAAATTATTTGAAATGGTTCATGAATCAAACATACCCGCTGTACAAAAGATGTGGTATTTAAAAGCAAATCTATCAGGGGATGCCGAAAGATTAATTAGGCACCTTGTATTAACAGAAGTCAATTATGACACTGCACGGAAAATGTTGCAAGAACGATTTAACAATAAACGGGTCTTGGTTACAGCAGTGTTCGAAAAACTATTTGATCATCCAAACATTGGAAACGACGCCCTGTCAATAAAGAATCTTCATGATAATATTCATGAATCATTGCAAGCCTTAAAGAATATAGGCATTGACACGGAAACTTGGGATCCTATTATAATTTTCCATATGACAAGAAAATTGGATAGACTTACCCACACTCTATATAAACAATCCCTTTCCAATAGAAGGGAATTGCAGATAACCAAAGAATTCCTTTCATTTTTGGAGCAACGTTTCCTTGCCCTAGAGGCGATTGGTACCAAGCAGTCCAGGGAAAGGCAAAAAATATGTGCATCAGCGTCTGGCACAAACTCATCTTCATGTCCGTTCTGCAGTAAGTTAAATCACAAACTGTTTCAGTGTGATAAATTCAAAACTAAATCTGCAGCAGAACGGTTAAACTGGGTACGGAGCAGAGAATGTGTGTCAATTGTTTTAAAACCGACCACATGTCAAAGGCTTGTACCTGGAAGGGATGTTTGAAATGCGATAAAAAACACAATACATTGTTACATTTGGGAAACAACAACTTGAAACCAAATGTAACAACAACGGCCTCAGCTGCGTCCACATATGGAAGCAATAAAAATTATAACCTACTGGCGACAGCCAGGGTAATTGTTAAAGGAAGCAATGAGCGAGAAGGAGAATTTCGTGCGCTCTTAGACAGTGGCTCCCAAGTCAATCTAATATCAGAGAGACTAGTAAAACAATTATCTTTAAAAATAGAAAAGGCATCGCTAAGAATTGAAGGAGTAGGAGGACAACCACAACTCAGCAGATCTAGAGTAAATGTACTTGTAAAATCAAAATACACCGACTTCAGTACAAGAGTGGATGCCTTTGTATTGCCGCATATTGTCACAGATCAACCCACAGAAGCAATAACGCAAAAGTTTGACCTGCCGAAAACCATACCTCTAGCGGATCCCAACTTCAACAAGACTAGTAAAATTGATTTACTACTAGGAGCAGATCACCATTTCTCGATTTTACTACCTGGACAAGTAAAACAAAATAAGTGTCCAACTCTTCAAAATTCAGAATTTGGTTGGATCATTGCCGGAAAAATAAATATGGCTACATCTGCACCTGCAACTTGTATGGTGGCTACTAAGCCTGATGAATTTCTGGAGCGGTTCTGGAAACTAGATACCCTGGAACCAGAAAAAATATACAAAAGTCCAGAGGAAGAATATTGCGAAAAGCACTTCGTGGACAATTTACATAAAGCTTCAGATGGAAGATTGGTTGTAAAACTGCCATTTGCTGAAGACTCTTCATCCCTGGGGGAGTCTCGTGATGTGGCTGTTAGGAGATTCCTATCATTGGAAACCAGGATGAGCCCAGAAATAAAGGGTGAATATGTAAAATTCATGAAAGAATATGAACAGCTTGGACACATGAAGGAAGTGTTGCCAGAAAGATTACCGAGGCAGCATTATTTCATACCTCATCATTGTGTTCTTAAACCTGATAGTACCACAACCAAATTAAGGGTGGTATTTGATGCTTCATGTAAGACATCATCAGGAAAATCTTTAAACGATATCTTGTACCCAGGACCAGTGGTACAAAGTCAACTATTTTCAATCCTATTGAGGTTTAGGACACATAAATATGTTTTCACTGCGGACATAGAAAAAATGTACCGACAGGTATGGGTAAATCCAGATGATCAATTCAATCAAATGATTGTTTGGAGAGACAGCCCAAATAAAAAATTGAAGTATTACCGCTTGAAGACGGTAACCTATGGAACAACTTCGGCACCATACCTCGCAACAAAGAGTCTGGAGTATTTGGCAACCAAAAACAAGGAAAAGTGGGCCTCAGGAGCAACTACATTAAAAAATGATTTTTATGTGGATGATTGCCTCTCAGGAGCAGACAGTTTAGCAGAAGCACTGCAAATCAGACAACAACTGGTTAAAATCCTTAAACCAGCCGGATTCAATTTGAGAAAATGGTGCTCAAACAATCCACAGCTATTGGAAGACATCCCGAAGGACGATATATGCAGCAGTATTAATTTGGGTGATGCATTGGAACAATTGAGTGTAAAAACTTTAGGCATAATTTGGATGCCTAAAGAAGACACGCTTTGCGGAAAGGCCCAGTTACATACTCGAGGGATAACAAGACGCGTTCTATTATCTGAAATAGGACAAATATTTGACCCTTTGGGACTATTTGCACCTGTTGTAGTACGCGCTAAAATCTTACTGCAACATATTGCATCTGAAAAATTTGAGATGGATGCCAATTTACCTGCTAATTTGGAGAAACAGTGGGAATTGTATCGTGCGGATCTGCAAGAGCTAAATAAAATGCAAATGCCCAGGCACATATATGATGGAAAGGTGCCATCTACACGTCAGATCCACACCTTCGTAGATGCATCAGAAAAGGCGTATGAAGCTGCTGTATACATTCGGGCCACATACAAAAATGGTCAGATCTCCGTGCGTTTGCTGTGTGCAAAGTCACGAGTAGCTCCACTGGAAAAACAATCATTGCCACGTCTTGAGTTATGTGCAGCAGTGCTTGGAGCAGAACTCACGGACAGAGTTCGACACGATATCCGGATGGAAGCGGAAAATGTTGAAGCTTTCTTGTGGTCAGATTCAACAATTGCACTGTCATGGATTAATTCTCGGGCATCTCAGTTCCATACATTTGTGGCCAACAGGCTTACAAAAATACATGCTGTTTCCAAACCGACACAATGGAGGCATGTATCATCAGCTCTAAATGCTGCAGATGTCCTATCAAGAGGAATATCGGCATCTCAGCTAACATCAAACAATTTATGGTTATATGGACCATTATATCTACATGGACCACAATCTCGCTGTCCAGCACCATTTAAAGCATCAGAACATGTGACTGATACTTCAGAGCGGAAAACCAAAGTATTCAGCATGCCAATGACAAGTAGCATTCCTGCTTCTGGAAGGGATGATGGGTGGATTTATAACATAAACCACAAAAACTCAGTATATCGTATGCAAAGAATTATTGCATACGTATTACGTTTCTGCAGAGCACAAAATAGAAGGAAGACTGTTCAACTGGAATTGGATGAATTAGAACAAGCTCGAATAATCATAATCAAACAAATTCAGGAAGCTGAATTTGAGTATGAGCTTCGTCATCTCAGAAATCGCCCAGAGCAACCTATGGGCAAGAAAAGTAACTTATCATCATTACCTTTGGTGCTTGATGAAAATTCGGTTATTCGAGTGGCGACCAGACTACAACAAGCTCCAGTGTCAAGGGACACAAGGAACCCTTATCTTCTTCCGTATAATAATATCATTGTCAAAATGATTCTGCGCAAACTACATGAAGACAACATGCATTGTGGACAAGATGCATTACGAGGTATTGCCAGACAACAATATCACATTGTGAAAGTGAAATTGATGATACGGAATGTGATACAAAATTGTGTATCCTGCACAAGATTCAGGCCAAAACTCTTTAAGCAAATAATGGGAGAGTTACCTGAACACCGCGTATCTCAAAATAGACCGTTCCTCATCTCTGGTGTGGATTACTGCGGACCCTTCTGGATTCATCACAAAATAAGAGGAAAACGTCCAGACAAGGCATACATTGCTGTGTTTGTATGTTTTGCAACAAAGGCAGTACATCTGGAATTGGTTGGAGATTTATCAACATCCTCATTTATTGGAGCATTGCAACGCTTCATTGGACGAAGATGAAGTTGCCAAACGTTGTACTGTGACAACGCGACAAACTTCGTTGGAGCTAACAACCAATTGAAAGAATTAAGTGAAACGATATACTCTGAAATGGCAACTGGTGCAATTATGGAATTTTGTAACCAGAAAGGACTTCAATTCAAATTTATTCCCCCGCGGTCACCTCATTTTGGAGGTTTGTGGGAGGCAGCTGTAAAATCAGCAAAGCATTTATTGCTAAAAAATGTTTCCACAGCCAATTTGACATTTGAACAATTGTCAACAATTATTGTGAACATTGAAGCAATATTGAATTCACGGCCATTAACTCCAAATACAAATGATCCTAATGATCTTACTGCACTCACACCAGGACATTTGCTCATTGGAGAACCATTGGTGGCTCAACCTGATCCAGAGCCAATCAGGAAGAAATCGTTGCCAGAACAATGGGAGCTGGTGCAACGATTAAAACATACCTTTTGGATGCAATGGTCACAGGAGTATCTGCAAGGACTGCAAAACTCCGCGAAGTGGAAGAAGCCTTATAATAATGTGAAAGAAGGCATGATGGTGATCCTCAAAGAAGATAATGTACCCATTCTTCAATGGCCATTGGGGAGGATTATAAAATTATATCCTGGTCCTGATGGCTATATTCGTGTAGTTGACGTAAAAACGGCTTCTGGAATTTACAAACGAGCTATTCATAAATTAGCTTCCCTACTAAAAACACCGGAACCAGGAGAAAAGCATCAACTGGATGACGACGACGCCGACGATTCCCAAGAAGACGGGCTTAAGGATGCTACAACCAGGCAAAGCCCAAAAAGACGAATTTTAGCATCGTTACCTCTAACGTTTCAAAAATCGGTGTATCAACGGGAGACAAGAAGCCAGGATTGCTATTGGCCTTCAACAGATGACCCCTCCCACAACTGGTACCCAGATGCCAACTGGTAGTCAACCGACTCAATCTACACATCGACCTGTTGGAAACTACGAAATCAACATTTAAGTAATGTTGAACAGTTGTTCAACGGCCGGGAGTATGTTGGTGTAAATGCATGCTTAAAATACAAACTATGAATTTCTCACAGTAAAGACCAATGCAGGCTTTGCTTAGAATAGAATTAACCCCTACATATTTTCATATATACTGTACTCACACTATATTTTTATACAACACAAAATTGTCCCCTACATTATGTTCACACACACAATCACATTTACACTATGAATAAGACCCCCAAATGTATATACATGTGACCCCCTAGATCCTAGAATCGTGTATATAAACTCGACCTTTTTCTTAATAAAATCAGTATTCAAGAAACTCTTGTCTATTCACTACTCTGCAATCAACGGGTGATCATCGCTGTGTCTTTGGCCCCCATTTGCATGATCTCTCCGAAGTCCACCCAATTTCAAGTGTTGGTTGCGACAGCCCTATGTCACTAGTTTATGTTCTAGAGGAAAACATTTTTATAAATAATAAAATTATAAAATTCAATAACAATCTTCGTCTGGCTGGCAACAAGCTGTCTCTTGTTTTCAAACCGAGCTTGAAGATTCTCTCAAGCCGCAAGGAAACCATTATTAGTGAGTGGGGAACTGGAAACAATTGCCTTTGCCTCGCCGCGCGTTTCGGACACCAGATGATACAGCTTTTCAACTGGTGCCAACCTCGGATTGTTCACATACAAGGCTGTGAACAGGTCGCGGAACGTGGGCCACTGATTATAGTCGCCCGTGAACACGTCCACCTCACACGGAGGTAGCAGATAGCCAGCATGGACGTGCTGTTCTTGGATTTCGGGGGCGTTCTGGGACGCAGGAGTTGTAGTGAACGACTGGAGTCGCTCTATCCGTTTCTCCTAAGGTGGAACCGCACCTTACGTACACCATATATACGTATGCATATTTTGATTGCACCGTCACCAAATTGGTCTGGCTTTCTTCGCTCTGGTACATGAAAAGTACTCGGATTCGACTCTGCTCCACAGGACCTTTGTCTGCTCCAAGTGCATTTTCATCGAAAACAGTGGCACGTCACCCTCGAGGGAGCCCATTGTGTTGACCTCGAAATCAGACGAATGATCTTTTGGGCGTAGTGCCGGAAAGGCCTGGTGATGATTGAGCGTTGGAGGAACGCTTGATGATGTCGGTATTCCGGGATACCTTGGAATTAGATAGCTGGACTGGGCTAGAACGAGTCACGATGGATATCGTACCCTGTACCAACTAGTTATTATATTAAATAATGTCAAACACCCTCGAAATAGCGATTAATTACATATAAAATTTTCTTTAACATGCCGCAACTGCGAACGCATGCTATCTCGCTCACTCTTTCCAGCTAGTGTCGCATTGGCAATTCAGTTCAAAATGCACATTCGTATATCTCCGATATTTATTGTCCGATTTCGACTAAAATTGGTCAGATGATGCACATTATTAGGTGTGCCAAATAAAAATGTGATTCCTTAAAAACTGCTCTAATAATTAGTTTTTTCTGAATTGCGGGGCGGAATCGGGCTTGGCAAAAATTTTAAACTCTCTTGATCTGCGTAGTCACTAGACAAATGATCGAACAACCTCAAAATCGCAATCAATTTAAAACAAAATTCCCCTTTACATGCAGCAGCAGCGAACGCATGCTAACTCGCTCTTTCTTATCGGCCAATGCCGCCTTGGCATTTCAGTACAAAACGGATATAGCCATATCTCCGATGTTTATTGTCCGATTTCAACAAAAATTTGCTCAGCTGGTCCAGTTTGGGTGTATAATTAGGTGTACCAAGTAAGCAGCCATAGTTATCGTTTTTCTTAAATTGCGGGGGTGGAAGTGGGCGTGGCCAATATTTGAAACAAACTTAAATTGTGTAGACACTAGACGGATGCTCACACCAAATTTGGTAGCTCTAGCTCTTACAGTCTCCGAGATCGAGTGGCTCCTACAGACAGACGGACGGACAGACGGACATGTCTCAATCGACTCGGCTGTTGATGCTGAATATATATGGGGTCGGAAACGCTTCCTTTTACCCTTTGGGTACAGGGTATAAAAACCGGAATATTTCGAATCGATTTCGCTTGAAAAACAGAAAGGGCGCAAACTTTTTGTGGAAATTTGTCAACAAAATTTAATTTTATTGACGGAAATTATTAGTCACACACACACGAAAATGCCGAAATTATTAATTCGGAAGTGGAATATTTTTTTTTTTTAATATTTATTCTGAATTTTACTTATTTTCACTTTAGAAAGTTAATTTTTATTTTATTTATTGCTGGAGAAGCAACTATCGTGACCGTGATCGAAGTCGTGATTTGTGATCATCACGTGCCACCACTAATGGACATCCGCTGTGCTGCCAATTGGTGGTTTGTTTACTTTCGGAAATTTGCAAATTTTTATTAGTTTAATGTGTTGAATTAAAATGCAAGTGAAATGCAAGTCTGAAATTTGTGAAGTTAGTGCGGAAAACCAAAGAAAAAGAACAAATGCCGATGCCGATGCCGAGAGGCTTCTGCATACAGTGAATGTATGCATATACACAGATGTACATATGTATATATTCAAATGCCGGTGCACATACATTTACATACAAATGTGGGTTGTAAATAAGACTTTCGATTGGATTCTTTTTTTTCCTTGAGTTTTTGGAACGACGGAGCATTGGTCGGAATTATGGCCAAGTCAATTACAGGTGAGTTTGTTGGTGATCTTGGGCCAAACACGAAAACTAAAGCGCTTTTTAATTTCAGCTTGCACTTGCACTCACGTATGCATATGGATATGTATATGTGTAGATAATTTTGTCGGGATTGGAAACAATAAAAAATCGAAAGGAATGGATTGGAATTGCTAGGATAAGGTACTAAATTAGGATAGATGAACTAAAGACAATGGAATGTCCACACAAATTATGGTGAAAAGTCGCTATGGAAAAGAGCGGGAACTTTTCACTACAGGTATGTATGTATGTGTATGTATTGGAAAATAAAGCAGCAACGTTCTGGAGCGCCGAACTAAAGGAGTTCCACCCGAACTGGACACATAATTGGATTGGATGACCTCAGGATAGAGGTATGCCTCGTGGGCGCTCGGGGTAAGCATTCGGAGTTGGACGAGCCTCGTTGCGGTAGATTCCACTGTGAAGCACATCGTCGTGCAACGGAAGACGTGGGATGGAGAAGGATATGGTGTTTCTCACCACACCGGCGACAGCCCAAATTTACTTCTACACAATCCTGTGGAGTGCTCGTGGGCGAGGCAGTTAGGACAGTATTGATGCTCTAATACTGCCTGGAGTCGCCTTGTCGCGCAGAGATTGAGGAACTGCTGGCATTTGCGGAGCGCATGAACTCCTCAGCAGACCTTGCACTGGTAGGAGTTCTCTCGACGAGGTCCATCGCTTCCTTCGAGGCTGGGACAAGCGGTTCTTGGAGACGCGGAAATTTGAGCTGCCTATTCAGACGTGGACCCAGTGGTAGGCTCAACTGTGGGACCGCACAGAATCCACCCGAATATCGTCTCCAGAGCAAGGAGGGACCCGCAGATGCCCTTTTTTGATGCGCATTCCTAAAACGCGGGGGAGAAGATCCACACCAATGATTGAGTCTACTGGAGAACTTTCGTGGAAATGTGGATCTGCCAAGGGAAGACGCGGAATGCTCTCCTTTATCTTTGTGGAAACCGGGCAGGACATAATCCCGCTAGGAAGTTTGGGCAAGACGAATGCGTGCGCTTCCACGTGCTTGGAAGGATCTCTAGGAGAAGCGATTTTTAGTTCGCATAATTTGTGAGAGTTGGTGGCAACACAATTGGAGATGCCACTGATTTCAGCGTCAGTGACACGGAACCGGGGTCTCACCAGATCGAATGGATAGGAATGTTCCCTCAGATCCGGTGTCTCTCGAGGCGCGTGCTTGGAATTCGGCACCTTGATGTCGTATAATTACCATGGCCGTACCCAGCAAACCTTTACGAGGCGTGGATATTCTGAACTTCTGGAGGCCATGGAGGGCATTTGTTTGTTGTCGCCGAGGATTTGTTTTTGGTGGCTTCACACTGGAAGTCGTCACTGTTGAATTGTTAATGCTATGCAAGAGTGTGTGGTGCCGCTCCTAGCATATGCGGCAAGAATGTAGACTGGGACACTCTCGCAATTGATGGCCACGTGCAAAGCAATTAAGACATAAATTCAGATGTTTAATTGCCGCCACTCATTCTTGCACGGGCATATCTGCGAATTTTGGACAGACGCGGATCGGGTGGTTCTCTCTGCCACACAATTGGCAAGAGACCTTATTGACAGTGACAGTAGTGGTCAAAGACTGGAATCTAGTCGGAGGCCCAGATTTGCGGACGGCTGCTGGGATTACTTGTAGCGCAGGAGTGGGCTTTCGACCTTCCAACATTTCTAGAACGCGATACCGATCTATTAGAAAGTTGTTCAGGTCAGACCAGGATGAGAGGTCAGTCTTGTTTGGGATGGATTGTTCCCATAATGCGATGGTGGCGTTTGGCAATTTGGATTTAAAAAACGCCACCAACAAAACGTCCCAGTTCTCCGTGCTAACACCGGATCGCGTGAGCGTGGTTAAGCACCCTTGGATGGTGGTCTGGATATCTTTCATGGCGGAAGGTTAAAGAGAATCTTCGTCTGGCTGGCAACAAGCTGTCTCTTGTTTTCAAACCGAGCTTGAAGATTCTCCCAAGCCGCAAGGAAACCATTATTAGTGAGTGGGGAACTGGAAACAATTGCCTTTGCCTCGCCGCGCGTTTTGGACACCAGATGATACAGCTTTTCAACTGGTGCCAACCTCGGATTGTTCACATACAAGGCTGTGAACAGGTCGCGGAACGTGGGCCACTGATTATAGTCGCCCGTGAACACGTCCACCTCACACGGAGGTAGCAGATAGCCAGCATGGACGTGCTGTTCTCGGATTTCGGGGTCGTTCTGGGACGCAGGAGTTGTAGTGAACGACTGGAGTCGCTCTATCCATTCTCCTAAGGTGGAACCGCACCTTACGTACACCATATATACGTATGCATATTTTGATTGCACCGTCACCAAATTGGTCTTGCTTTCTTCGCTCGCGTCAGCCGTAAGGGCTCTGGTACATGAAAAGTACTCGGATTCGACTCTGCTCCACAGGACCTTTGTCTGCTCCAAGTGCATTTTCATCGAAAACAGTGGCACGTCACCCTCGAGGGAGCCCATTGTGTTGACCTCGAAATCAGACGAATGCTGTTTTGGGCGTAGTGCCCGAAAGGCCTGGTGATGATTGAGCGTTGGAGGAACGCTTGATGATGTCGGTATTCCGGGATGGCGACGTGGATCGACGAGGCACTGCTAGACGATCGATTTTATGGCTGCTTTTAGCAGGATCTGTGGGCATAGCTGGACTGGACTAGAACGAGTCACGATGGATATCGTACCCTGTACCAACTAGTTATTATATTAAATAATGTCAAACACCCTCGAAATAGCGATTAATTACATATAAAATTTTCTTTAACATGCCGCAACAGCGAACGCATGCTATCTCGCTCACTCTTTCCTGCTAGTGTCGCATTGGCAATTCAGTTCAAAATGCACATTCGTATATCTCCGATATTTATTGTCCGATTTCGACTAAAATTGGTCAGATGATGCACATTATTAGGTGTGCAAAATAAAAATGTGATTCCTTAAAAACTGCTCTAATAATTAGTTTTTTCTGAATTGCGGGGCGGAATCGGGCTTGGCAAAAATTTTAAACTCTCTTGATCAGCGTAGTCACTAGACAAATGATCGAACAACCTCAAAATCGCAATCAATTTAAAACAAAATTCCCCTTTACATGCAGCAGCAGCGAACGCATGCTAACTCGCCCTTTCTTATCGGCCAATGCCGCCTTGGCATTTCAGTACAAAACGGATATAGCCATATCTCCGATGTTTATTGTCCGATTTCAACAAAATTTGCTCAGCTGGTCCAGTTTGGGTGTATAATTAGGTGTACCAAGTAAGCAGCCATAGTTATCGTTTTTCTTAAATTGCGGGGGTGGAAGTGGGCGTGGCCGATATTTGAAACAAACTTAAATTTTGTAGACACTAGACGGATGCTCACACCAAATTTGGTAGCTCTAGCTCTTACAGTCTCCGAGATCGAGTGGCTCCTACAGACAGACGGACGGACAGACGGACATGTCTCAATCGACTCGGCTGTTGATGCTGAATATATATGGGGTCGGAAACGCTTCCTTTTACCCTTTGGGTACAGGGTATAAAAACCGGAATATTTCGAATCGATTTCGCTTGAAAAACGGAAAGGGCGCAAACTTTTTGTGGAAATTTGTCAACAAAATTAAATTTTATTGACGGAAATTATTAGTCACACACACACGAAAATGCCGAAATTATTAATTCGGAAGTGGAATAATTTTTTTTTTTTAATATTTATTCTGAATTTTACTTATTTTCACTTTAGAAAGTTAATTTTTATTTTATTTATTGCTGGAGAAGCAACTATCGTGACCGTGATCGAAGTCGTGATTTGTGATCATCACGTGCCACCACTAATGGACATCCGCTGTGCTGCCAATTGGTGGTTTGTTTACTTTCGGAAATTTGCAAATTTTTATTAGTTTAATGTGTTGAATTAAAATGCAAGTGAAATGCAAGTCTGAAATTTGTGAAGTTAGTGCGGAAAACCAAAGAAAAAGAACAAATGCCGATGCCGAGAGGCTTCTGCATACAGTGAATGTATTCATATACACAGATGTACATATGTATATATTCAAATGCCGGTGCACGTATGGCTATACATACATATACATACAAATGTGGGTTGTAAATAAGACTTTCGATTGGATTCTTTTTTTTTCCTTGAGTTTTTGGAACGACGGAGCACTGGTCGGAATTATGGCCAAGTCAATTACAGGTGAGTTTGTTGGTGATCTTGGGCCAAACACGAAAACTAAAGCGCTTTTTAATTTCAGCTTGCACTTGCACTCACGTATGCATATGGATATGTATATGTGTAGATAATTTTGTCGGGATTGGAAACAATAAAAAATCGAAAGGAATGGATTGGAATTGCTAGGATAAGGTACTAAATTAGGATAGATGAACTAAAGACAATGGAATGTCCACACAAATTATGGTGAAAAGTCGCTATGGAAAAGAGCGGGAACTTTTCACTACAGGTATGTATGTATGTGTATGTATTGGAAAATAAAGCAGCAACGTTCTGGAGCGCCGAACTAAAGGAGTTCCACCCGAACTGGACACATAATTGGATTGGATGACCTCAGGATAGAGGTATGCCTCGTGGGCGCTCGGGGTAAGCATTCGGAGTTGGACGAGCCTCGTTGCGGTAGATTCCACTGTGAAGCACATCGTCGTGCAACGGAAGACGTGGGATGGAGAAGGATATGGTGTTTCTCACCACACCGGCGACAGCCCAAATTTACTTCTACACAATCCTGTGGAGTGCTCGTGGGCGAGGCAGTTAGGACAGTATTGATGCTCTAATACTGCCTGGAGTCGCCTTGTCGCGCAGAGATTGAGGAACTGCTGGCATTTGCGGAGCGCATGAACTCCTCAGCAGACCTTGCACTGGTAGGAGTTCTCTCGACGAGGTCCATCGCTTCCTTCGAGGCTGGGACAAGCGGTTCTTGGAGACGCGGAAATTTGAGCTGCCTATTCAGACGTGGACCCAGTGGTAGGCTCAACTGTGGGACCGCACAGAATCCACCCGAATATCGTCTCCAGAGCAAGGAGGGACCCGCAGATGCCCTTTTTTGATGCGCATTCCTAAAACGCGGGGGAGAAGATCCACACCAATGATTGAGTCTACTGGAGAACTTTCGTGGAAATGTGGATCTGCCAAGGGAAGACGCGGAATGCTCTCCTTTATCTTTGTGGAAACCGGGCAGGACATAATCCCGCTAGGAAGTTTGGGCAAGACGAATGCGTGCGCTTCCACGTGCTTGGAAGGATCTCTAGGAGAAGCGATTTTTAGTTCGCATAATTTGTGAGAGTTGGTGGCAACACAATTGGAGATGCCACTGATTTCAGCGTCAGTGACACGGAACCGGGGTCTCACCAGATCGAATGGATAGGAATGTTCCCTCAGATCCGGTGTCTCTCGAGGCGCGTGCTTGGAATTCGGCACCTTGATGTCGTATAATTACCATGGCCGTACCCAGCAAACCTTTACGAGGCGTGGATATTCTGAACTTCTGGAGGCCATGGAGGGCATTTGTTTGTTGTCGATGAGGATTTGTTTTTGATGGCTTCACACTGGAAGTCGTCACTGTTGAATTGTTAATGCTATGCAAGAGTGTGTGGTGCCGCTCCTGGCATATGCGGCAAGAATGTAGACTGGGACACTCTCGCAATTGATGGCCACGTGCAAAGCAATTAAGACATAAATTCAGATGTTTAATTGCCGCCACTCATTCTTGCACGGGCATATCTGCGAATTTTGGACAGACGCGGATCGGATGGTTCTCTCTGCCACACAATTGGCAAGAGACCTTATTGACAGTGACAGTAGTGGTCAAAGACTGGAATCTAGTCGGAGGCCCAGATTTGCGGACGGCTGCTGGGATAACTTGTAGCGCAGGAGTGGGCTTTCGACCTTCCAACATTTCTAGAACGCGATACCGATCTATTAGAAAGTTGTTCAGGTCAGACCAGGATGAGAGGTCAGTCTTGTTTGGGATGGATTGTTCCCATAATGCGATGGTGGCGTTTGGCAATTTGGATTTAAAAAACGCCACCAACAAAACGTCCCAGTTCTCCGTGCTAACACCGGATCGCGTGAGCGTGGTTAAGCACCCTTGGATGGTGGTCTGGATATCTTTCATGGCGGCGGAAGTCTCGTGAACGACAACTGGAAGGTTAAAGAGAATCTTCGTCTGGCTGGCAACAAGCTGTCTCTTGTTTTCAAACCGAGCTTGAAGATTCTCCCAAGCCGCAAGGAAACCATTATTAGTGAGTGGGGAACTGGAAACAATTGCCTTTGCCTCGCCGCGCGTTTTGGACACCAGATGATACAGCTTTTCAACTGGTGCCAACCTCGGATTGTTCACATACAAGGCTGTGAACAGGTCGCGGAACGTGGGCCACTGATTATAGTCGCCCGTGAACACGTCCACCTCACACGGAGGTAGCAGATAGCCAGCATGGACGTGCTGTTCTCGGATTTCGGGGTCGTTCTGGGACGCAGGAGTTGTAGTGAACGACTGGAGTCGCTCTATCCGTTCTCCTAAGGTGGAACCGCACCTTACGTACACCATATATACGTATGCATATTTTGATTGCACCGTCACCAAATTGGTCTTGCTTTCTTCGCTCGCGTCAGCCGTAAGGGCTCTGGTACATGAAAAGTACTCGGATTCGACTCTGCTCCACAGGACCTTTGTCTGCTCCAAGTGCATTTTCATCGAAAACAGTGGCACGTCACCCTCGAGGGAGCCCATTGTGTTGACCTCGAAATCAGACGAATGCTGTTTTGGGCGTAGTGCCCGAAAGGCCTGGTGATGATTGAGCGTTGGAGGAACGCTTGATGATGTCGGTATTCCGGGATGGCGACGTGGATCGACGAGGCACTGCTAGACGATCGATTTTATGGCTGCTTTTAGCAGGATCTGTGGGCATAGCTGGACTGGACTAGAACGAGTCACGATGGATATCGTACCCTGTACCAACTAGTTATTATATTAAATAATGTCAAACACCCTCGAAATAGCGATTAATTACATATAAAATTTTCTTTAACATGCCGCAACAGCGAACGCATGCTATCTCGCTCACTCTTTCCTGCTAGTGTCGCATTGGCAATTCAGTTCAAAATGCACATTCGTATATCTCCGATATTTATTGTCCGATTTCGACTAAAATTGGTCAGATGATGCACATTATTAGGTGTGCAAAATAAAAATGTGATTCCTTAAAAACTGCTCTAATAATTAGTTTTTTCTGAATTGCGGGGCGGAATCGGGCTTGGCAAAAATTTTAAACTCTCTTGATCAGCGTAGTCACTAGACAAATGATCGAACAACCTCAAAATCGCAATCAATTTAAAACAAAATTCCCCTTTACATGCAGCAGCAGCGAACGCATGCTAACTCGCCCTTTCTTATCGGCCAATGCCGCCTTGGCATTTCAGTACAAAACGGATATAGCCATATCTCCGATGTTTATTGTCCGATTTCAACAAAATTTGCTCAGCTGGTCCAGTTTGGGTGTATAATTAGGTGTACCAAGTAAGCAGCCATAGTTATCGTTTTTCTTAAATTGCGGGGGTGGAAGTGGGCGTGGCCGATATTTGAAACAAACTTAAATTTTGTAGACACTAGACGGATGCTCACACCAAATTTGGTAGCTCTAGCTCTTACAGTCTCCGAGATCGAGTGGCTCCTACAGACAGACGGACGGACAGACGGACATGTCTCAATCGACTCGGCTGTTGATGCTGAATATATATGGGGTCGGAAACGCTTCCTTTTACCCTTTGGGTACAGGGTATAAAAACCGGAATATTTCGAATCGATTTCGCTTGAAAAACGGAAAGGGCGCAAACTTTTTGTGGAAATTTGTCAACAAAATTTAATTTTATTGACGGAAATTATTAGTCACACACACACGAAAATGCCGAAATTATTAATTCGGAAGTGGAATAATTTTTTTTTTTTAATATTTATTCTGAATTTTACTTATTTTCACTTTAGAAAGTTAATTTTTATTTTATTTATTGCTGGAGAAGCAACTATCGTGACCGTGATCGAAGTCGTGATTTGTGATCATCACGTGCCACCACTAATGGACATCCGCTGTGCTGCCAATTGGTGGTTTGTTTACTTTCGGAAATTTGCAAATTTTTATTAGTTTAATGTGTTGAATTAAAATGCAAGTGAAATGCAAGTCTGAAATTTGTGAAGTTAGTGCGGAAAACCAAAGAAAAAGAACAAATGCCGATGCCGAGAGGCTTCTGCATACAGTGAATGTATTCATATACACAGATGTACAAATTAATATGTTGTGCGTCTGCGGCCAAATCCTGGTGGGCGCAGCCTTTCACTTAGTATGAATTAGTTGTTCAATGTTTGCAAGCGTTGGCTTTGCAAATGAAACACAATATTTATCGGCTTAGCCGGAGTAAGGTATTTAATTATCAAATGAATTGCTTGACTTCGAATACAAAACTGAAAACTCAAAACTTAAAATAATCTTAAGCTACCAAAAAAGTGGATATAAAAGAATATAAAAGAATATGAAAATGTTTAGTAAGCAAATTGTTTATATGGAAGCTCCGTGGCAGACGTAGCCGCGTCAGCAGAATGCAACATGCTTATGCCGCCGGCAACAATTTCCTGACACAGCAACTTAACTGTTGCGCGTGTATTAATTCTGCTGCGAGGGCCGTTCACGAACTATGTCGTTAACTACTCCCCCCCTAGGATTGTTGCCGTCCTCGGTAACGCTTAATTCCTTTGCCAAAGCTTGTAACTTGATGGAAGCATTCCTACGGTACCAGCACTGCTGAATGACGCCTATGAGCAAAGGGCAAGGCCGAAGGTTACACCAACTATGAGCCACACATTAGTTACTCCTCCGGTGGTCACGTCGTCTCTTAGTTGCCTAATTATGTTCAAACTATGCTCATTCATCCTTTTGAGCAGAGGTAGGCTGAGAATTTGATCGTGCCCGGTGATGTTCAAAAGTGGGGAGGCCACAATACCTGGCCCTTTTCTTATGACTCGGTTGTAATTGGTAAAGATGGTCTCATTTATTGTTGCCTCTCGTTCGAAGGTAATAAGGCATGTGCCTTTGGTAGCAACTGTGGGCCCGTCGTCTACTCTAACGCTTGCTGGCAAATCGTTGATGATGATCGTGCCCTCATCCACAATTGTGACTGGCTCCAAATGGCTGGGTTGTGTATGGCAGGCTGCTGATCCTCCAGAGTGTAATCCGCTGGCGCAGGTATTGCGCGTCGATCTTCTGCAGAATGTCGCATAATTGGTCGTGGCACAATCTACTAATGGCTGGACTCCAGTGTCGCACTCGGCTACCACATTATCATGTAATTGTAAAATAATGTTGTTATGGGCTACAGGGAATAACATGACCTTTTTGCAAATGGTATCTACTTTGGGGTATTCGACAATTATGTGGACTATACTATCTGATTGAAATATTTTAATATTGGATACACTCATTAAACTTATTATTGGGACCTCTGTGAGATGTTCGGCAAAGATAGTTTTCAGATCATCATGATCAAATATTGTTGGATTTATTATGTTAGACTTGGCGAGTGTAATTGTCAGCATGAGATTTTGAATTTCGGAAATTAGCATTCGATTACGTGCAAGTAAGGTTTCGTACAAATGGGGCGTATCAACAAACTCGCCCTTCTTTTCTTTAATTAATTTATTGACTGTATCTGTTAATAGATTTATTTGTTTTTGTGTTTCGGTGATTACTATCACCTGCTTGTTACTTGATTCTATGAGCTGAGCTTCTGTGAACTTTATTTTTTCTAGATCGGCCGCATCAGGCGTGCCCGCCATTATTTTTAGCGCAGACCCTATAAAATCTAAACTCCTGGCTAATCTATGGTGCACTGTCAAACTTGCTAAGTTATTTCTGATGTGTTCTATATCTACGTCTAATAGTTTTCGCATATGCGACTGTGGAAAGAGTTCTGCTAATCTTACTGTATCTTCTATGATTGTTGCGAAGTTGGATAAGTTTGATGAGTGCCTTATGTAGCTACGCTGTTCCCACACTAAAACGTCGCCGTCCAATATCGGAATGTAGTTCGCGTGTGTGAAGTCGGTGATGCGCGCATGGGTTGCGGCAATGAGTATGAATATTATCCCGGTGAACCTGTATGAAATGAAATTGATGTAGTACTATCTGCAGTTGATTTTATGTTACAGCCTAGATCTACCTCAAATTATCCTTGTGGACCACCCTCCCCTTAATAAGAACTGACGTTCCCAGGTCAGCTTGGATGATACCTTCCGTACATAATGGGGATAACTTGTTGCCCAATCTTCTGTTATTTTTGAGGTACACCCTTTCTCCTACATCAAACACCCTGTTCTGCCTGTTAGGGTTATTTCTGGCTAGAGATTCTTGCTGAGCTTTTTTAATTTTGTTCTCCACCTTTTCCCTAAATTCTTTTGGGACTGCATGTATTATGTCAATTGGTTTTTGCTCTGTCACGGAATGAGTGGTCCTATTATACTCGACAGTTGCTCTCATAACTGCCTGGCCTGTGTCACTAATTTTTTTGTCCATTTTGAGGCACCTGGCAATTTCCACTAAAGTGCTGTGGAAACGCTCTACTTGCCCATTAGAGCAGCTATGCAACGGGGGTGCGTTAACCATGTCTATGTTAAACTGATTTTTTAAAAGTGAAGTTATTGTCTCGGATTTAAATGAAGGTTCGTTGTCACAGTAAATTATTTTGGTATCTGGGAAGGTGTTTATGATTAGTAAGATGGGGTTTAGGATGTCAGTAATAGATCTGGACGCTAAAGGTTGGACTATAGCGAATTTAGAAAACTTGTCTACACATGTCAGAAAGAGTTTTTGATCGGTAGAAAATATATCTATGTGCAAAATTTCCCCGCTACGCGATGGGATTGGAGTCTCCCCGATTTCTTGTCTTTTGGGGTGCCGTCTGTACTTGGCAGTAATGCACACTTTGCAATTTAATACTACTTCATTAGCTAATTTGGCCATTTTCGGGAAGTAGTAGTCCCTCAGAATCTGTTTAATGTTTTCTTGTGCCGCTCTATGTGCCCGGTTGTGTTCAACATTAATTATCTCAATTTGTTCATCTTTATTTGTGATATCTGCCACTATCTTCTTGCAATGCCAGAATTTAGTTGCAGGGAAAAGGGACACGAGTTCGTGTTGGAAGGTTGCTAGAGTTGGAAGGTCGCAATAGAATGCATTCACAACATCCGGATTTACTGCTAACTTTAACGTTTCGATAAGATTGTTTCTGTCAGTGAAGTGGATAAGGTGGCGTGTTTTTTTGCCAAATAGGATAAGTCTCCGATGC
Source organism: Drosophila austrosaltans (assembly GCA_035045865.1). Lineage (NCBI taxonomy): Eukaryota > Metazoa > Arthropoda > Insecta > Diptera > Drosophilidae > Drosophila > Drosophila austrosaltans. The sequence goes on from JAWNOQ010000003.1 coordinate 11,548,110, forward strand.
AGCGCGTATCGGGATTCTTCTAGGGTTATTTGATTCCTATAGCAATTTATAGGGTTGTCAGTCGTCTCTATAGTATAAGTAAGGGACTCTTCACTATGAATGGTAGCTGCGTCCGAACTTGTCTCGTTTTGAAGAGCGTTAAGCTCCTGCCTTGATAAGGCATCTGCAACGAAATTCTCTTTCCCTGGCTTGTAATGTAATTTAGCGTTATGCTCTTCAATGATGGCTTTCCACCTTTTGATTTTCGCATTTGTATTTTTCTCTGATACTGCAAATGTGAGGGGTTGGTGATCGGTGAAAATGTGCAATTCTCTAGTGCCGTAAAGGTAATTTTGCAACTTGCCGAGGGCCCATACGATGGCCAACAACTCTCTTTCATTCGTAGCATAATGCGATTCGCATGCTTTTAACGTCCGGGAAATCATTGTTATTGGTCTCCCCCCTTGGGACAGTACTGCCCCAATGCCACTGGCAGAAGCGTCGGTAGTCAAGTCGAAAGGCTTTTTGAAATCGGGATACATAAGCATGACATCTTCAGATGCTAATATGTTCCTTAATCGGTCAAAGGCGTCTCTTTGGTGTTCGTCAAATTCTATAGCTACCTTCCTAGACCTGTGCTTGCTTACAGTGCCATTCTCTCCCTTCAATATGCTTGTCAGGGGTCTTGCTATAGAAGCGAAATCTTTAATGAATACTCTATAATAGCTGGCTAGGCCTAGAAAAGATCTTAGGGCGTATAGATTTTTTGGTTCAGCATATTTTTGGATTGCTTTAACTTTTTCAGGGTCTGTTGTTGCTCCATTACAAGTAACAATAAAGCCTAAATATTCGACGCTTTCTCTAAAAAATTTTGTCTTTTCTTTCGCTACCCTCATGTTAGCGTCACAAAGCCGTTGAAGTACCATGTCAATGTGGCGGACGTGGTCGGTGGCGTTTTCAGAAAATATTATTACGTCATCTACATAGACGTAGCATATTTGCCCAATTTGTTCCCGCAGGACGTCGTCGATTGCTCTCTGAAAAATGCTTCCCGCATTTTTTAAGCCGAAGGGCAATCGACAGAATTCATATTTTCCGCCGTTTACTGAGAAGGACGTCTTCTCTCGATCGTTTTCGGCCAGGTACATCTGGTGGTATCCAGATTTGAGGTCTAGCGTAGTGAAAAATCTCGCCTTGCCTAGGTTGGCTAAAATCATTTGAATACTTGGCATTGGATAACGATCAGCGATTGTTTTTTCATTTAGTTTCCTAAAGTCAATAACAAGTCTCTTATTCTTGTTGCCGTTAGCATCTAATCCTTTTTTGTCAACGACCCAAGCTGGGCTATTGTACGCGGATTTTGATGGTCTTATGATGCCATCCTCTAATAATTGTGAAATTTCTTTGTTCACGAAATCTGCCACACCTGCTGGGTATGGGTAATGTCTTGAGAACACTGCCTGATTGTCTTCAATCCGTATTGTAGCTACGACTGAGGTATTGAAAGGTAACGCCTCGTTAGAGGTCGAAAATGCATTAATTCTCTTTCGTAACATGTTTTTAAAGTCATCTTTTACAGAGTCCGGGACTACGATATCATCTATGTGCGTAAAATTTACATCAGCGCACTGAAAATGCTTAAGGTTCTCATATGAACTACCATAATGTATGGTGCTTCCCGTTAGGTCAATAGTCACCCCTGCCTGCGTGAGCAGATCAAAGCCTACTATGGCGTCAAATGTATCAAGAGTGTCTAATAGGAAGAATGTGGCGACTTTTCCAAAAAGTACCATGGAACATTTTTTTTTAATATTACTGGACCCATGAATGGAGGTCACAGTAAATGGGGTCTCGACACGGGTTACGTTTTTCAACTCCTTTACGGGTTTAACGTAATTCTTTGCCGCCCCAGTATCGATAAGGATTCTTATTGTTTTGCCAGCCAATTGCCGCTCGATGTACGGCAATCGGGAGCGTCCCCTAAAAAATTGAGAAAATCACTGTCTTCTGCTAGATTGTCTTCCTCATCTAATTCGGCCCGTACAGTTTCGGCCATCTCTTCATATTCTTTTTCATCTTTGGTGGGGGCTTGATGGGTTATATTATTCACCCTTTGACGCCTATAGTCTGACCTACGCTCTGACGTATTTTGTCTCTTCTGAGTCTCACCTTGTGATTCCTGACCCTTTCTCCAATTTGTTTGTTGCCTAAATCTGGATGTCGAAGGATCGACATCCATTGGCTGCACTTGATTCTTAATTTGTGCTTCCATGTCATTTGCTGGTTGTTTTGTTTCCGGCTGTTGGGACTTATTTTGGCCCTGATTTCTTACAAAATGCGGGTTCCTGTCCTGTCCTCTTCCTTGTCTGGTTGGATTGCGATTGCCTGACCTATTATTGTCATTAGTATGACTTCTTTCCTCAACTACCTTGGCATATGATGCGGCAAATGCGCCTCTCTCTATGCTATTTTCGGCTTCCCTAGCTGTCGCTAAGGCGGAGGGTAAGTCCCTTGGCTTTGCTGGAATAACCAATGCTTTAAGCGACCTTTTGAGACCTGCCATGAAAGCGTGTAAGGCATCGTCTCGAATTTCCGCGCACAAAATAGACGCAGCTGGCTCATCGTGAGTCATTACTATTTTATTCGTGACTAAAGTAAGCTTTTTCTCCACTTCGTCGTAGTAGCTCATTAAACTCAAATCCCCTTGCCTGACGAGTTCTAACTGCTGTCTAAGCACACGCAAGGACGTCTTGTCCGCGTATGTGCAATCTAGTCTTGCAATTATGGCATCAAAATTCAGCACTGTATTGTGCGATGTCAGAATTGCCCTTGCCGGCCCACTAACTTTATTTTTCAAAATCGCTACGGCTTCGTAGTGCGCTTCACTTCCTGAGTACTTTCTAAAGATTTCGTACGCGTCTATTGCTGCTTGCCTCCACGAAACGTATTCTTCATGATCTCCATTGAAACTAGGCACAGATTTAATTATATCCAATTTCACTTCACATTTAACATTTGGGTTAATTGTTACCTTTTGGTACACTTCCACTCGCGGTGTTTCTACTTTTAAGGCACTTATTTGGCCTTTAACATTTTCGAGCTCTGCACTAAATTCTGCTTTTAATCTCCTCTCCTGTTCGACGAGTGCACTGTTCACTGCACCTTCGATTATTGCTTTTAAAACCTCTGGCTCCATTTCTGTATGCCTAATTATACCTGGTGTAAAGCCTGTCTCTAAATCGTCCTCGCTGTCGTATTCTACTTTTATTTCCCTATAGGCCCAACTCATGAGCAATAACCAAGCTTTCTTTTTTTTTTTTATCGTTTTGTTACACTGCTTATTGCAACCGTACTTGCATTTACTTTATCAAAATCAAATGTGATTTAAAACGCTCGCTTTATTATTTTTAATTTTGTTTGTTTTTTTTTTTATTAATTAATTCACTTGTATTTCTTTTCTTTTTGGAAAAAAATTTTTCAACTTCTATCTTAACCGAACATTCACTTACATGTTTTAGTTTAAGAATTTCCTATCTTAAAGTAGGTTGTGGGATGTTAAATTAATCCTCCTGATTGTGGATTGTCGAATTCCTGTTGGGCGCCAATTAATATGTTGTGCGTCTGCGGCCAAATCCTGGTGGGCGCAGCCTTTCACTTAGTATGAATTAGTTGTTCAATGTTTGCAAGCGTTGGCTTTGCAAATGAAACACAATATTTATCGGCTTAGCCGGAGTAAGGTATTTAATTATCAAATGAATTGCTTGACTTCGAATACAAAACTGAAAACTCAAAACTTAAAATAATCTTAAGCTACCAAAAAAGTGGATATAAAAGAATATAAAAGAATATGAAAATGTTTAGTAAGCAAATTGTTTATATGGAAGCTCCGTGGCAGACGTAGCCGCGTCAGCAGAATGCAACATGCTTATGCCGCCGGCAACAATTTCCTGACACAGCAACTTAACTGTTGCGCGTGTATTAATTCTGCTGCGAGGGCCGTTCACGAACTATGTCGTTAACTTACATATGTATATATTCAAATGCCGGTGCACGTATGGCTATACATACATATACATACAAATGTGGGTTGTAAATAAGACTTTCGATTGGATTCTTTTTTTTTCCTTGAGTTTTTGGAACGACGGAGCACTGGTCGGAATTATGGCCAAGTCAATTACAGGTGAGTTTGTTGGTGATCTTGGGCCAAACACGAAAACTAAAGCGCTTTTTAATTTCAGCTTGCACTTGCACTCACGTATGCATATGGATATGTATATGTGTAGATAATTTTGTCGGGATTGGAAACAATAAAAAATCGAAAGGAATGGATTGGAATTGCTAGGATAAGGTACTAAATTAGGATAGATGAACTAAAGACAATGGAATGTCCACACAAATTATGGTGAAAAGTCGCTATGGAAAAGAGCGGGAACTTTTCACTACAGGTATGTATGTATGTGTATGTATTGGAAAATAAAGCAGCAACGTTCTGGAGCGCCGAACTAAAGGAGTTCCACCCGAACTGGACACATAATTGGATTGGATGACCTCAGGATAGAGGTATGCCTCGTGGGCGCTCGGGGTAAGCATTCGGAGTTGGACGAGCCTCGTTGCGGTAGATTCCACTGTGAAGCACATCGTCGTGCAACGGAAGACGTGGGATGGAGAAGGATATGGTGTTTCTCACCACACCGGCGACAGCCCAAATTTACTTCTACACAATCCTGTGGAGTGCTCGTGGGCGAGGCAGTTGCACTGGTAGGAGTTCTCTCGATGAGGTCCATCGCTTCCTTCGAGGCTGGGACAAGCGGTTCTTGGAGACGCGGAAATTTGAGCTGCCTATTCAGACGTGGACCCAGTGGTAGGCTCAACTGTGGGACCGCACAGAATCCACCCGAATATCGTCTCCAGAGCAAGGAGGGACCCGCAGATGCCCTTTTTTGATGCGCATTCCTAAAACGCGGGGGAGAAGATCCACACCAATGATTGAGTCTACTGGAGAACTTTCGTGGAAATGTGGATCTGCCAAGGGAAGACGCGGAATGCTCTCCTTTATCTTTGTGGAAACCGGGCAGGACATAATCCCGCTAGGAAGTTTGGGCAAGACGAATGCGTGCGCTTCCACGTGCTTGGAAGGATCTCTAGGAGAAGCGATTTTTAGTTCGCATAATTTGTGAGAGTTGGTGGCAACACAATTGGAGATGCCACTGATTTCAGCGTCAGTGACACGGAACCGGGGTCTCACCAGATCGAATGGATAGGAATGTTCCCTCAGATCCGGTGTCTCTCGAGGCGCGTGCTTGGAATTCGGCACCTTGATGTCGTATAATTACCATGGCCGTACCCAGCAAACCTTTACGAGGCGTGGATATTCTGAACTTCTGGAGGCCATGGAGGGCATTTGTTTGTTGTCGCCGAGGATTTGTTTTTGGTGGCTTCACACTGGAAGTCGTCACTGTTGAATTGTTAATGCTATGCAAGAGTGTGTGGTGCCGCTCCTGGCATATGCGGCAAGAATGTAGACTGGGACACTCTCGCAATTGATGGCCACGTGCAAAGCAATTAAGACATAAATTCAGATGTTTAATTGCCGCCACTCATTCTTGCACGGGCATATCTGCGAATTTTGGACAGACGCGGATCGGATGGTTCTCTCTGCCACACAATTGGCAAGAGACCTTATTGACAGTGACAGTAGTGGTCAAAGACTGGAATCTAGTCGGAGGCCCAGATTTGCGGACGGCTGCTGGGATTACTTGTAGCGCAGGAGTGGGCTTTCGACCTTCCAACATTTCTAGAACGCGATACCGATCTATTAGAAAGTTGTTCAGGTCAGACCAGGATGAGAGGTCAGTCTTGTTTGGGATGGATTGTTCCCATAATGCGATGGTGGCGTTTGGCAATTTGGATTTAAAAAACGCCACCAACAAAACGTCCCAGTTCTCCGTGCTAACACCGGATCGCGTGAGCGTGGTTAAGCACCCTTGGATGGTGGTCTGGATATCTTTCATGGCGGCGGAAGTCTCGTGAACGACAACTGGAAGGTTAAAGAGAATCTTCGTCTGGCTGGCAACAAGCTGTCTCTTGTTTTCAAACCGAGCTTGAAGATTCTCCCAAGCCGCAAGGAAACCATTATTAGTGAGTGGGGAACTGGAAACAATTGCCTTTGCCTCGCCGCGCGTTTTGGACACCAGATGATACAGCTTTTCAACTGGTGCCAACCTCGGATTGTTCACATACAAGGCTGTGAACAGGTCGCGGAACGTGGGCCACTGATTATAGTCGCCCGTGAACACGTCCACCTCACACGGAGGTAGCAGATAGCCAGCATGGACGTGCTGTTCTTGGATTTCGGGGGCGTTCTGGGACGCAGGAGTTGTAGTGGATGACTGGAGTCGCTCTATGCGTTCTCCAAAGGTGGAACCGCACCGTACGTACACCATATATACGTATGCATATTTTGATTGCACCGTCGCCAAATTGGTCTGGCTTTCTTCACTCGCGTCAGCCGTAATGGCTCTGGTACATGAAAAGTACTCGGATTCGACTCTGCTCCACAGGACCTTTGTCTGCTCCAAGTGCATTTTCATCGAAAACAGTGGCACGTCACCCTCGAGGGAGCCCATTGTGTTGACCTCGAAATCAGACGAATGATCTTTTGGGCGTAGTGCCGGAAAGGCCTGGTGATGATTGAGCGTTGGAGGAACGCTTGATGATGTCGGTATTCCGGGATACCTTGGAATTAGATAGCTGGACTGGACTAGAACGAGTCACGATGGATATCGTACCCTGTACCAACTAGTTATTATATTAAATAATGTCAAACACCCTCGAAATAGCGATTAATTACATATAAAATTTTCTTTAACATGCCGCAACTGCGAACGCATGCTATCTCGCTCACTCTTTCCAGCTAGTGTCGCATTGGCAATTCAGTTCAAAATGCACATTCGTATATCTCCCATATTTATTGTCCGATTTCGACTAAAATTGGTCAGATGATGCACATTATTAGGTGTGCAAAATAAAAATGTGATTCCTTAAAAACTGCTCTAATAATTAGTTTTTTCTGAATTGCGGGGCGGAATCGGGCTTGGCAAAAATTTTAAACTCTCTTGATCAGCGTAGTCACTAGACAAATGATCGAACAACCTCAAAATCGCAATCAATTTAAAACAAAATTCCCCTTTACATGCAGCAGCAGCGAACGCATGCTAACTCGCCCTTTCTTATCGGCCAATGCCGCCTTGGCATTTCAGTACAAAACGGATATAGCCATATCTCCGATGTTTATTGTCCGATTTCAACAAAATTTGCTCAGCTGGTCCAGTTTGGGTGTATAATTAGGTGTACCAAGTAAGCAGCCATAGTTATCGTTTTTCTTAAATTGCGGGGGTGGAAGTGGGCGTGGCCGATATTTGAAACAAACTTAAATTTTGTAGACACTAGACGGATGCTCACACCAAATTTGGTAGCTCTAGCTCTTACAGTCTCCGAGATCGAGTGGCTCCTACAGACAGACGGACGGACAGACGGACATGTCTCAATCGACTCGGCTGTTGATGCTGAATATATATGGGGTCGGAAACGCTTCCTTTTACCCTTTGGGTACAGGGTATAAAAACCGGAATATTTCGAATCGATTTCGCTTGAAAAACGGAAAGGGCGCAAACTTTTTGTGGAAATTTGTCAACAAAATTTAATTTTATTGACGGAAATTATTAGTCACACACACACGAAAATGCCGAAATTATTAATTCGGAAGTGGAATAATTTTTTTTTTTTAATATTTATTCTGAATTTTACTTATTTTCACTTTAGAAAGTTAATTTTTATTTTATTTATTGCTGGAGAAGCAACTATCGTGACCGTGATCGAAGTCGTGATTTGTGATCATCACGTGCCACCACTAATGGACATCCGCTGTGCTGCCAATTGGTGGTTTGTTTACTTTCGGAAATTTGCAAATTTTTATTAGTTTAATGTGTTGAATTAAAATGCAAGTGAAATGCAAGTCTGAAATTTGTGAAGTTAGTGCGGAAAACCAAAGAAAAAGAACAAATGCCGATGCCGAGAGGCTTCTGCATACAGTGAATGTATTCATATACACAGATGTACATATGTATATATTCAAATGCCGGTGCACGTATGGCTATACATACATATACATACAAATGTGGGTTGTAAATAAGACTTTCGATTGGATTCTTTTTTTTTCCTTGAGTTTTTGGAACGACGGAGCACTGGTCGGAATTATGGCCAAGTCAATTACAGGTGAGTTTGTTGGTGATCTTGGGCCAAACACGAAAACTAAAGCGCTTTTTAATTTCAGCTTGCACTTGCACTCACGTATGCATATGGATATGTATATGTGTAGATAATTTTGTCGGGATTGGAAACAATAAAAAATCGAAAGGAATGGATTGGAATTGCTAGGATAAGGTACTAAATTAGGATAGATGAACTAAAGACAATGGAATGTCCACACAAATTATGGTGAAAAGTCGCTATGGAAAAGAGCGGGAACTTTTCACTACAGGTATGTATATATGTGTATGTATTGGTGAATAAATGGAATGGCAATAAGAATGTTTCTACTTATCAGATTTTTCACCGATGCGAAGGATATTCGGCTCGAAGAACCAATGATTGTAGTAGGGCAAAGCTTCTCATCTGAGAGCCCAGACTTATTACCCATTTGTTGAAGGAAATTAAAACGCGCGTTAACTCGATTGAACACAGGCCAGATTTATTGTAAATAAGTACCGGACCGGGTCACAATGTTAAGATAAGGCGTTAACGATTAAAAGGATTTACGAGGCCCAGAAAATCTCAGATGACGATGGTAGTTGACGGGGATGAAAAAAACCAACTTAGCAAGATGGAGTTTTCCATAGAACTTAGCTTAGTAATTAAGTCAGTATGCCCGTTCGGGGATAGTGGCAAAAGCCCTCTTATTTCCCCTGCTGGTCACCCTTTCTGGCGTGAACAATTATAAATATGTAAATATCAAATAACAGTTTGCCAAATTTGCATGCGCTCTTCTTGTTTCTTGCACCTGGAACGCGTTTAGAACGCGAGGTTGCATTAGTTTTTTGAATTTTTGACAAATTTGCGCAAAAAAGCGAAAGACTGCACTATATAGGTTTGATAGGTCAATATTCCCTCTATCACGTGTATTTGATTATATTGTGAATCTCCGTGAATATTTTTTGATTCTACTCCACCAAAGTTGAAAAAATCCAAAAATTTAGTGTGTGAATCTCCGTGAATATTTTTTGATTCTACTCCACCAAAGTTGAAAAAATCCAAAAATTTAGTGTGTTTTTGAAACGTCTCCAATTTACTCATTTTTACAAATTTTATTGTTTTTTTTTTACAATGAAATAACTAAAAATTTATCTTCTTTTCGAATAAAGTAAAAATATTCAAGATCATTTTTTTAATTCTGCTAGTATTCAGTTTCAAAGTTGCAAGTTTTTCTAAAAGTTGTTAATTTTTTCATACATGAAAAATGGCTTCACTCTGAGATGATGTAGCACCCACAATTCTTATTGGATTTCAAAAATATTTTGAATCCATAACTGATTCTGAAGTATTATTTGTCGATTTCACTTTTTACTTTTGCCCAACCCAATGGTGAAAAAAATGATTTTTTGGTCAGCTTTCCAGGCAGAGACCCCACTGTGCGACGATAGCATCTTTGCAGATCATTTTTTCTCTAATAACTCAGCTTGACCAGCCGACACTTATTGACTTTATCTTAAGGAGCTCAGCTACGTTATCCTGAGATAGACAAACAATTGCCTCCAGTAAGTCTCCAAAAGTCGATCTCACTAATTTTAGGTTTTACTAAAATTAGTTTTACTAATTTTAGCTTCAATAAATGAGATGACGTCAGCCGTTTCTCCTTAAGTGGCTTGAGCTACTTTAGCATTACCTTTTGCCACTCGTGGGCTGAGTGGTTTGGACTTGGTGCCGTCTCGTGGCGTCTTCCCTGATTCCCTGATTTTGGTCAGCCCAACTCGTCCAACTCTGGAATACCTGAGTCTACCTTTTATGATAATGCAGTCACAACTCAACTTCTGCATTGCTGTTTGTAACATATACTATTGATGCTGGGTTTTGCGGATGCGGCATTTAGCTGAGGTATCTCCATGAGTTTGGAACGCGTGTCAAAAAAAGCTTTTTCGCTGAATTGGTCCGGAAAATCTCCCTCTAAACGGACTATTCAAGTTTAAAAAATAAGTTGATAATTTGGAATTAAGGCTTGCCCTTAGGCATGGCGTCTCCGCTTAACAACACTGGGAGAGATGAGCTGTCTAATGACAAATAGAAAAGAAAAAACTACTTGGGAAATAGCAGATCCATAACAGTGACAGTGCAAAGGTGAGAGGCGCCAAAAAAAGTAGATAAAGAGAGGCTGATATCGCCAAAAACCCCCTTCTTGGAAATATACCTCTATATCTTTATGTGCATGTGTGTTTTATACGTTTTGTTTGCGTGTATGTGCGTTCAATATATTCTGTTTGTGTTGTTGCAGTTTGGATTTAGCAATTATGTTGCCACATTTTCTTTCTATATACATGTATGTATATACATATTTGTGAGGTTAATGTATTATGCATATGTTTCCTCTCACTGTAGCGTTAACTCTTGGATCCCTTGAGCAAGAAACTACATATTACATGTCAACTCACCAGTTGGTTGGGTCATCAAGTGGTGGAAAGCCGCTTTGCGAAGCCGACAAAATCGACCACAACTGGACTATGCGCCAGAGCGAGATGTTTGCCAACAAATTTTGGAATCACTGGGTTAAGAAGGTGCTACCCAACGTTACTCGAAGGAGCAAATGGCATAAAAAAGTCAAGCATATTGAGGACGGAAGCATCCTATTAATCGTCTACGAAAACCAGAGTTGAAGGGTTTGGACGAAAGGTCTAGTCATTGAAGTGAACACCGCAGCGGTTAAATAAACAGTCCTTGATGTCGGCAATAAGGGAGTAAGCTCCTTTGGCTGAATCCGAGTCCCTAATTAATTCCCTTCAACCCACTGTAATTGTCGAAAATAATATCCAACAAACAACACCTGGTCTGCCTCAATAATACCCTTTTTTAATTTCCACTTCCCGGCTTCAATCGCAACTACATTGAAGATCTTCTTTTTGTTAGTGAGGGATTTTTTTATCCCTCACTTTATCAACCGTGCCTGCCGTTATCACATACCACAAAATACATTATGAAGCAAAAAGGGGTTCAAGAACTTTTTGCTGAAATAGACTAAAATTGTAAAATAAATTTCTAATATAAAAGAAAAAATTTTCAAACTCACTTCCTGTAGAGATACTTGCGAGCACAAACAAAAGTGCGTAAATATTAACGTTGATCTTTTTGACACTACTGTAAAACGTTTTGTTGTTATTCAAAATTTGTATATGTCGTTAATTGGGTGTCATCTAACGCAGTTTCCATATTATGGTCCAAATCGCGTGCCTTACGTTTCCTCGGCCAAGACATTTTTCTTATTACCTTTCGGTTTTGCAGTTCAATCCAAAGTGAAAGCAATTTTTCTTTCTCCAATCTGACAGACCAATACATACACACAGTATTGGCACGCGTCTCAGCTTAGCACTATGGTTATCTTATTCTATTCCATTGTCAGGCCGAGGCTACGTAGAACAGACATATTTGTCGGGCTCGCAAGAAAATCACATGACAACTTGAGACAGAAGACATCCGTAGGAAATGGATAAAAAAAAAGGATAAAAAGACATATATAGCAGATCATGTCAAGCTTAATCTGAAAAGATTATATTTAATGAACAAATTAAATTTTGTAAACAACTTAATTGAAGAATTAAGAGAATTATTTAACTTTATTCAATTTGGCCACACCAATGACAGAAGATAGCCTAGAATTCTCCAAGTAGCCTTTGGATAGAGGATTCCCAAGTTAGCATGTAATCTCGTTTCTAAGACACTCAAAAATATGGGCTTTTACCACAATGATAGTCACCAGACATCTAATAAGTCAACACTTTAACTCGTGTACCTACTAGCACTGGCAACCCTACATAATGGGTCCACCTATTTTCGATGTCTGAATTATTAGATTGAAATTCATCAATATAATTTTTCAGTTGGAATCCACCAACATAACCATGACGTCTCTTTCAACGTATCTTTTCACATTGGAGTCCACCAATGGTTTTCTGACGTCTCTTTCAACGCCTTCACTCTAGTTGGAATCCACCAACCCATTTATGACGTCTCCTTCAACGTTTCTTTTTCTAGTTGGAATCCACCAACCCATTTATGACGTCTCTTTCAACGTTTCTTTTTCTAGTTGGAATCCACCAACTCATTTATAACGTCTCTTTCAACGTCTTCACCTTCATTGGAGTCCACCAATGAATCTTCAACAATTTAAATCTCACCACACGAGTCCAGCTCTTTGGGAATCCCTTTTTCTGGCATACTTCTTAGAGCTTCATGCGAGTACTCGTAACTTCGCTTATTTACTAGAGATTTCAAAACATATCGATCTCCTTCTAGTATCTCTGCCACAAGGAATGGACCTTTGAACTTTTGATTTAATTTTGTTTGGTGTCTCTCTTCATTTTTAAGCAAAACATAATCGCCAATTTTAAATCCGTTAAATTTAGCTTTGTTCTTGTCGAACCGTTCTTTGTCATAAATCGCATTCTTACTTATATTTTCTGTGGCCATCTTTCTTACAAAACTTACATCAACTTTATTATTTTCTTCTACTATAGGTAACATATTAAAGGGCCTTGCCTCTTTTGTAATTAATAATTCTAGAGGACTAGATTTGGATACTCGATTAGTTGTACAGTTTATGGCTAGTTGTATTTCGCTAGGGCATCTTGCCAGGACCGTTAACTACTTTCCACTGTTGTTAACATTTGTTTTAAAACACTCACAACGCGCTCTACCTGCCCGTTTTCGCGACTGGCGCCTGTTGCTATTAGGTGTAACTTTATTTTCTGCATAGAACAGAAATCACAAAAACTAGATCCTGTAAATGATCTACCCTGATCTGCAATGATTCGTGTTGGTACGCCAAACACAGATATTGCTGACTTTACAGCATCTATACAACGTTCACTGTTAATATTTACTGTATGGTACAAATAAACAAATTTAGTGAATGCATCTATTTGTACTATAATGTATTCCTTTTGATCCCTTTTACCGCTTAATTTACCCGTGATATCAATATGTATTGTATGCCATCGAATGTCAACCTTGGGTATAGGATGAAACTCAATTGGTAGCTTTCCCGATGCAGGTAATACAATTGTCGAGAAACTTTCGTACGTATTTAGCCATATGCTCAAACCAATAAAATTCGTACATTTTGCCCAATGTTTTTTCCCAACCAAGATGAACAATACTCTCGTGGACATGATTAACTACAGACCACCTAAAGGATCTAGGGATAAGTGGAAGACACCTAGTTTTTCCATTTCTTTGAATTTTACAGAAAAGCATTTTCGAGCGTAACTCGTACGTTCTACTCACGTTCTCCTCTAGTTCATCATTCTGAAGTTTTGAAATAATTAATGACGTTTCTGAATCTTTCAGTTGTTCTGCAAGGAGAGAATTCTCCGTTATTTCTGCCAACAAAACATGTTTATTTTTTGAAAAATAAACGTATAAAATTGAGCTTTTACTTTATTTGCTACTGGATTACGTGAAAGGAAATCAACGTGGGTCATTTTGGCTCCTAGTCTATACTGAATATCGAAATCAAATGATTGCATATATGCCCACCACCGATGAACTCTTAGAGGGAGGTCAATTTTGTTTCTTGTGGCTTTCAGTGAATTACAATCAGTATAAACTGTAAAGTGTTGTCCATGCAAATAGTGTCGGAAATGCTTCATTGAATTAAACACAGCTAATGTTTAGAGTTCATATGAATGATAACAGGATTCAGTGAAAGATGTTTGTTTGCTAAAATACTCTATGACACGAGGCTTATTGTCAATTTTGTGGAGTAGAATAGCTCCGTAACCATCCATACTGGCGTCAGTGTGCAATTCAATGGGATATTTGGGATCAAATATAACAAGTACAGGTTCATTCATCTGTTAAAGTTGTTATAATTTTTTGTGGAATTTATTCGTGCTCTGATTTCCAATCAAATGTTTTATTTTTGCAAGTTAGACCATTATCATTATCTTCATTATCTCAGAGAAATGGGTACAAATTGTCGAAAATAAGACGCTAGACCAATAAATTGCCTGATTTGAGTTACCGACTCCGGAGGAGGTAAATTGTGCAAAGCGTGCACCTTTCGTGGATTAGGTCGAATTTCACCATTCTTAACTAAAAACCCAAGATACTTAACAGTGGATTTTAAGAAGGAACATTTTGTCACATTAAACGAAAAACCAGCCCGACATAAAATTTGCAATACAGTATGCAACCTCACAAATGCTTCCTCTTTTGTTTCTGAAACAATCATGATATCGTCCATATATACGACGACATATGAATGGGCAAGATCTCCTAACGCTTTCATCACCGCACGTTGGAACAGAGACGGGGCATTCTTTAACCCAAAAGGCATGGTTAAAAATTCATATTGGCCTTCGGGAGTAAGAAAAGCTGTCTTTTCAATCGAATTTGGATGGATATTGATTTGGTGGAAACCACTGGCCATATCCAAACACGAGAAGTATTTTGCACCCCGCAACCTAGATATCTGATCGCTAATTAGCGGTAGGGGAAATTTTTCAGCAACAGTATTTGCATTTAGTTCTCGGTAATCCACACAAAGTCTATCCGAGCCATTCTTTTTCTTTACTAGAAGTATTGAGCTTGCAAAAGAGGAGCAGCTAGGGCGGATAATATTGGCTTCCAATAGTTCTCTAATATTGCCTCTCACGATTTCTTTTTCCTCAATACTAAGTCTATATGGTCTCCTTTGCATGGTTTTATTGGGATCAACCAAGCGAATTTCCAGCTCACCTGTACTGATTTGGGTTTTTGGGAACCCATCTATAAATGCATTTGAAAAGATTTGGCTTTGGTTTTCCTTGCTCGGCAATCGACAAATTTATGACCCATTTTGCCGCAGAAATGACATTTCATGGGTGTGTGCAATCGCCGTCTTTTACTTGTAGAATTTTCCTTAGTGGCACTGTCTTTCTTGTTGACAAAATCAAAAACTCGTAGCTCATTTTGTAATTCGTTACGGGTTTTGACGTTGGCCGTATAAACGGTGCGTTGTAGTCTCGTATCAACATCAAAAACGTGCGCCAGCGCGACAGACATGTCGATTTGTTCGGTGGACATTGACTTCCGTTTCGCAATAAGTGCCGTTATTAATCGACTTGTGTATAGAGAAATACACTCGCCCTCCTTTGGTTTTCCAGCCAGAGCATTGAAAACCATAGCTGCTGGAGTTTCGGATCTCTCAAACTGCAACAAGAACAATTCCTTGAAGTCGCTCCACGTCATACCAGTGAAAGAGATTTGCGACAGCCAGTTCGAAGCCCCACCTTCCAGTGATTTACTGAGCGTCATGAGTAAAGCGCTACCACTCAAGGGACTCTCTGCCAGGATGAGGTCCACAGTGGAGCATCAAGCGGTTGCATTGGCATCCGTAGAATCGGGATTAAATTTTGGCAGTGTGATTGTTGTTGCTTTGCCTGGCGTCTATTGTTCATTTTTGACGGCATTCAAAACTTCCATGAAACTGCGATGCTGTATTTCCATAAATGTAATTAAACGGTCGTCTGATATTGCTTGGTGTGGAGGCGATCCCACTTCTGATGTCGTTAATTGAGTGTCATCTTACGCAGTTTCCATATTATGGTCCAAATCGCATGCCTTACGTTTCCTCGGCCAAGACATTTTTCTTATTACCTTACGGTTTTGCAGTTCAATCCAAAGTGAAAGCAATTTTTCTTTCTCCAATCTGACAGACCAATACATACACACAGTATTGACACGCGTCTCAGCTTAGCACTATGGTTATCTTATTCTATTCCATTGTCAGGCCGAGGCTACGTAGAACAGACATATCTGTCGGGCTCGCAAGAAAACCACATGACAACTTGAGACAGAAGACATCCGTAGGAAAAGGATAAAAAGACATTACACTTGTAACTTTATGCTTCTCTTTTTTTTTAATCGTTACAATAGCGATGGTACAATTATTACGATTAATTAACGAGTAAATTAAAAACATAGTGATGCGACATATACTTAAAGACAAGTGCAATGTTGATAAATCACTTAAAACCGGAATTTTAGATAGCTTTTGATATAAAGGAGTTGATATTGTGAATCATAAGTAGTTGATAAGATCCTAGAAAGATAATGTGTAGAAAAAGTTTGTTGCTGTCGATGCTACATGGTGGTGCCTTGCCAAGGATTCTTGGAATGTAAATAAAATCTTAATGTTAACTTAAGGAAAAAGCGAAAATGTTAATTAAATAAGTGTTATACTAAAGGAACGAAATGATATTGTAAAGCAAATGAGAACTAGTACAACTGGAAAGAACATAAATTGCGAAGAAATCAATATCCAGTTATCCGCTTAGAAATTTAAGCAAATTTCATGAATGTGAATTGAAAATTCCGCTTAGAAATTTAAGCAAATTTTATGAATGTGAATTTATAATTTAAGTTGCGGACTAAGTTATGTTTAAGAAAGTTGAGTTGTGAAACATCAATGTAGTTAGTTGCTTAAATAAGATGAGGACATGTTTAGTAGTAAACGCTTACACGTTTATTAGTAAATGCTTACACGAGGACGCGTAGTTTGTCACGATGGTCGATTTGGAGATAAAGCTATGTAGTTGTTATATATTGAACAACGCGCCTAGTTCTGAGGTGAACTGGTCAGTATTGGATAGTGAATCTTTAAAGATGTAATGGCCCAGGGTGAAACCGAGTGGGAGACACAACAATTAAGATGAATGTTATTGTTGTAAAAGAGAGAAATTGGACGGAGCAAAACGCTGGGACTCGCTAAACTATTTAAGTAAAAATATGAAGGAAAGTTCTTTAACTGAGACTTTAAAAAGGCAGAACCTCAATACATCGCCGATATGTATATTAAAAAAATTTATTATGTAAACTCATTTATAAAAAACCACACAACAATATTTTAAAATGTTTACTATGCACTTAACAAACTTTTTTTAATGTGTTTTCTATTTATTTTTATATTTACACTAATAATAATATTTTAATATTGCACTGTCTGGCATACCCTTTGATACCTTATAAGTTCTTAAGATGAATGTAATCACACGTCATAATTGTAATTTTGAGCTGGTAATATTAGGTACAGTTACAGTGACTTGTGTCATGTAAGTGTAACAGTGAATTTTGTTATGTAAGTTTGACATTGATTACTGCTTAGTTATGCTTAGTTCTCAGTACTATAGTGAATATGTGACTGTGTCTTTAAACGGGATGACAGCCAAGCTGTTATCGATTGATTCCAAGCTGCAAATGGATCACACATTGCAATGTGTCAATGTTGTCGACGGTGGTCTCTCAGCTAGTAGTGCCGCATTAGCCTCAGTGGAGTAACCTACTTATCCATTTTTCAAATGCACTGCTAAATGTACCAACTGTGGGATATCTCTCATGATTTTGAAATGCCCATTTGGAAGTTGCTCATTTTGTCATTCGCATTTTCAGACGCAATACCAAACACCAGCCATATCGCTGCCTTTTGTGACGTACTTGCGCAAATATTTGACTGATTTGAAAAATCGTGACAGCAGCGGACAATAAGGTACAATTTTCGATCTCAATCTGTTAAATTTTGAACTTTAACATTGATAGATCGACCATTATCTTCTTTTGAAAGCCATCGATAAACTGGCTATCCATCGTTCCCACTGACTGTTTCAGCGGATATCGTTTTGTGCAGTTTCCATCGGCCATGCTAAGCGATAATGGATTTAATGCACCGCAAGGTCCATGCACCATCTGTGCCGTCACAATATCTTGTAGATGGAGATGAGTGACTGGATCAGGAATTTCAGCTAATATGATGTCATTCACTTCATTCGAATGTAATTTGTTCAGCAACCAAATGAAGATATGAGCATGCGGTAGTCCACGCATGACAAGCATGACAAATACGGACACTTTGCGATGAAACATTAAGTTCGCCAACACCAGGATGGAGTATTTACCCGGAGGCCAAGCTCCACCTGGAGGACCACCCCCTACTTGAATGCCGAGTTAGTCCCGAGTTTCAAGCTCCTTGCGGCCTTCAGCTGCAGAAGCGAAGACAGTGTGAGCTCTCGGGATGAGTCGCCGCGTGACTTGGATCGATGGGGGGTGGATACGTTGCCGGTTGATCTGGCTCCACTGGGCCTGGACGAGCTACGTGCAGGCGCGAATGAGGGAGTCGCCCACCGAGCGTTTCCTGCTCTTTACGGTGCCCGTTTTCAGTTGGTGCAAAGTGCGACTCTCCACAACGTCGACATCCTCCAGTTTTCCGACACGACTTGGCAGAGTGCTCGTGCGCCAGGTTCGAGCAATACTTGTTGACGAGGAAAGCCCTTAGTCGCTTCTTCGCGCAGGTTCAGAGACCGCTTGCACTGCTGGAGTGCGTGGACTCGGTGGCAGTCTCGGTACCGATAGGCGTGTATCCCGCGGACTTGGCGGGTCTCGTAGAGCCATGACTTGCTGTAACGAAACTGGATTCTAGGAGAAAAAGCAACAAAAAAGCTAAGATTAAGCATGACAGGAAGAAATGTGAGTGACACACGTAGCGAAATTTGAAAAGAAATAAGGACAGTGGGAGTAAAGGCAAGCCTCCCTACGGGAAGGGTGTGTGGTCGGATTCTCTGACAATCACGATGATGGAACGGTGCGAAATTAGGACATTGACGACTCGTACTAAACCGTCAGCGCCAGGATGGAAGAGTTCTGCCCGCCAGTCCGAGCGCGGTAAGTTGTCCTCATAAACGATTAAGAGGTCGCCAACTTGGAGATTTTGGATCGGCAGCTTCCATTTATTTCGCTTGTGTAGCTCCTTGAGGTACTCGTCCCTCTAACGCCGGCTGAAATGGTGGTGAAGAGCCTTTAACCGCTGCCAACGATTGATCAAGGACATGGGCTGGATACTAATGGTCCTCCCACAAGAAAATGACCAAGACTCAAGGCCAAAAGATCCCACGGGTCTTAGCTTATGGGCGAAATGGGACGTGAATTCGGGCACGCTTCTATCTGGCATAGCAGCGTAGAGGGATCCTCGAAGGTGGATCGAACTTTAGCCGTAGATTTGTAGAACAGGCCGCCCGTATGCGGAGCGGTGGGCAGAATAAAAAGCCAGGACATATTTTGTAGGAATTCGGGATACGTCGTTGGGACGCTTTCAGAAAATCTTTTTCTGACGCTATTGGCGCTCCAACGAAAGTTTTGCGATACGAAACGGAAAAGCCGCCATAATCTCTCTCTCTATCTGTCGTCAGGTCGGACGTAGCTTCAGGGTGGATGACCTTTGTACTGAAGCACACGAAAATGCACACGTATACTTTCTTAATTTTCTTTCAGAACTAGTAAGATGCTCAGGTTGGACCAGGAAGAGAGGTCAGTCTTGTTTGGAATGGATTGTTCCCATAATGTGATGGTGCGTTTGGCAGCTTGGAGGTACAAAGCGCCACCAATAAGACGTCACAGTTCTCCGTGCTAACAACGGAGCGCGTGAGTGTCGTTAAGCAGCGCTGAGTGGTAGTCTGGAGTTCCTTCAGGGCCAAAATGGTAGGGCTCTCCTCGCTCGCGTTGGCCGTGAAGGCTCTCGTACATGGCAAGTACTCGGATTTGACTCTGTTCCACAGGACCCTTCGTCTGCTCCAAGCGCATTCTAATGGAAAACAAAGGCATGGCGCGGACTGAACGTTTAACGAACTGGAGAAGCACCGTTTGACTGTGTCGATGGAAAGAGGTACCTTTGAATTAGGTTGCGCCTTAGATGGCGATGGGAGCGACAAGGCACAGCTAGGCGATCGGATTTGTTTTCCTGTTTGCAAGATCTGTGGCCAAAGTTGTGGTCAACTAGCACGGGTCAGGACGCAAATCGCGAGGATATGTATATTTTGTAAATGAAAAACAAGAATAAATTAAAATAAATAATTTAAAATCGCTGTGTGGTGAGTGTGATTTATCTGCAGCAGTGGAAACGGTCCAGAAACATTATCGCTATTTCGACGGCAGCTTTTCGGATTTATTTATTCAGATGATTTTACTTGCTGTAAGCGGGTCGAAATGCCGCTAAGAATGGGCTGTGGCTAGAATGTCCTTTATGCTTTAAATTGCACGGTATTTTATTAGGTTCAAAATTTTTGAAAATCAATTATAAAAACAAAACACCGAAAATTTGGAATCAATTCTGTTCATTTTCACCTCAAAAAATCATTTTTGATTTATTTGTTACTGGAGAAGCAACTATCGTGTGGGTGATCGAAGTCGAGATCGTGTTATCACTAATAAACAATCAGCTGTCCTGGCAATTGGACAATTGTTTACGTTGCAAAATTTTTCACTTTTATTCATTTTTACGGGTTTGATGGAACAATTAAAGTGCAAGTGAAGTGCAAATGCCGGAAATTGGAACGTTAGTGCGGGAAAAATGCGGAAAATAAATGCAGAAATGTTTTGAGCACTTTTTTAATTTCTGCTTGCACTTGCACTCATTTGTATGTGCGCTAATGTACTGTAAGCTGTCAGTTACTTATGAATTGTGTACATATTTCGAAGTTAGTATTTTAAGTATCGATTGTTAGTTGTTTAAGTATCGATTGTTAGTATTAAGTTGATTTTAGAAAATATCGGTATGCGGCCTAAGGCCACACTGGAGAATGCCTCCTTCTTCTTCCGGCAACGATACAAAGAGACAGATGCACTAGCTGCGCAGCTCAAATTAAATATTTTGCCATCGTTATTAAATAATATATTTTTCAGAAAATAAATACCCCATTACAACTCAGAAGTGGGATGACTACCCGAAAGGACACATATTTCGGTACAAGGCAGGCCACCCGCTCCACCTCCAAGGTGGCCGCCTCCACGCCCGACGCTGACACTGACGCCATTGTCATGTCCACCATGGTGCCCGCCGCCGATGTCGTACCCACCGCTGTGCCTGCCGCTGCGGTACATGTGGCCGCCGTGCCAACCACTGCTGTACCCGCGGCCGTCGCATCCACTGCTGTACCCGCCGCATCCACTGTTATACCCGCCGCATCCACTGCTGTACCCGCCGCCGCATCCACCGCTGCACCCGCCGCTGCTGTACCCGCCGCCGCATCCACCGCTGCACCCGCCTCTGCTGTACCCGCCGCATCCACTGCTGTACCCGCCGCCGCATCCACCGCTGCACCCACCTCTGCTGTACCCGCCGCATCTACTGCTGTACCCGCCGCCGCATCCACTGCTGTGCCCGCCTCTGCTGTGCTCGCCTCTGCTGTGCTCGCCTCTGCTGTGCCCGCCCCTGCTCTACCCGCTGATGGAGTGTCCACCGCATACATGTCTGCTATGCGGGCTGCTGTCCCGCGGGCCGCATCCGTCACTGACCCTGACGTCCCCTGGGCCGTGGACCCATGGGAAGATATGCCCGCCCCAGTGCCCTCCGTGCCGTCTGCCGCTGCCGCTATGACACCGGCTGCTTCCGCCACCCCCAGTCTGGACGAGCAACTGACGACGCTACGAAAACAGCATGAGTTGCTACAATTGCAACAGCAGATCCTCAAGCTGCAGCAGAGCATGGCTGAGGCCCGAGCACCAAGGCAGCAGGTCAGTGACTTGAGTGTGATCGAGAGCATGGTGGCCCGATTCTCAGTGGATACTGCATACGACGCGTCGTAAAGAAATGGTTGAACGATCTGGAGGACGCGTTTGAAATCCTGCAGTTGAATGATCGCCTACAGTTGATTCCATGCCGTCGCATGCTAGAAGGGACGGCGGCGGTGTTGCTGCGCACGGTATCGGTGCACAGCTATGGAGAACTCAAAGCGATCCTCCTCCGTGAGTTTGGACGCTCGCGCAGTGTGGAAGATGTGTACCACGCCCTGCGTAGCCGGCGCATTAAGGCAGGTGAAGGATGCTTGAGGTTCGCAATCGAGATGCAGGAGATTGCCATAAATGCTCCGATTCCGGAGAACGAGTTGGTCGACATGATCATCGATGGACTGCGGGACAACTCTACTCGAGTCGGCATGCTGTACTCAGCTCGCACGGTGGCCGAACTGAAGCCCCTACTGGAACGTTACGAGCGCTTCCGTATGCAGGCGGCTGTCTCTAAGCAAGCTCTCAATGTGAAGGTGCAGCCAACAGCAACCGCCTCGTCGTCTGGGAACAAATTCTCAGGCACTGCCGTAAGTGAAATCAGATGTTTCAACTGCTCTGGATGGGAGCATTATAAAAGTCAAAGCCCGAAGCCGATCAGACCGCCGAACTCCTGCTTCAAGTGTGGCGTGGTGGGCCACATTTATAAAAACTGCCCGCATCGGATGGGAACTGCCGCCGCCACCACTGCCGCTGCCGCTCGTGATGATGTGGGAAATAGATTAAATCATCTACAACTGGTGAGTGTTGCTTTTGTTTGTGATGAAGAGCAAGATAGGAATTTTATAGATATGTTTTCCCTTCTCGACTCGGGCAGTCCGAAGAGTTTTATCCGTGAATCTGAAGTCCCCCCCAACTGCCGTCTTAGTCCCAGTAAATTGAACTGCCGTGGGTTAGGAAATAGCCAGCTTTGGTCTTTAGGCCAAGTCCAGTGTAGTGTTCACCTCCGCGGTACGGAGACCATACATACGTTTGAAGTTTTGCCGAACAAAGCAACCGAACTGCCGATGATTATAGGCAGAGATCTCTTGTATAAAATTAATATTAGACTTTGTAAACTGAAAGAAATCAAATATGAAAAAGAATCTATGTTACTTATGAATAAACCTACTGAATGTAGAAATATGAAACTCACTGATGTTCTGCAGTCCTTTGACATATTGAAAGAAGAGAGAGTGATACTGCCGTATGATAGGAATGAGATTGTATCTGCCGAATTGTTGTCTGATCTCCCCTTCCGAAAACTTCTGCTGTACCTCCGAAAAAACACTGGATGAGTCACTAATGGCTACAAATGCTATTGAGGTCCCTGCTGTCAATGATTTAGAGTTTGATATAGAGCCCACTTTACGGGAAGAGCAAGCCGCACACTTAAGGTCTATTATTTCCACTGCATATGTACAGGTTGCCCCTGAGTTAGTCAAGCCCGTGAATTATGAGATGAAAATAGAACTGACAAGCCAAACTCCCATTTTCTGCCGTCCCCGCCGTCTGTCGCACCACGAACGCATCGAGGTGCGGGAGATCTGTGATGATCTCTTGAAAGCTGGCATTATTCGCCACAGTAGTTCCCCTTACGCTGCCGCGATTGTCCCAGTACGCAAAAAGGACAACACCCTGAGGATGTGCGTAGATTACCGCCCGTTGAACAAACTTACTGTTCGGGATCATTTTCCGATTCCCCTGTTAGACGATTGCATCGAACATCTGGATGGTAAATCATTCTTCACTGTCTTGGACTTGAAGAATGGATTCCACCATGTGAAAATGTATTTGTTTGAATATGTCGCATGCCCTTCGGACTCTGTAATGGCCCTTCCGTGTTTGCTAGATTTGTTTATTTTGTCCTTAAGAAATTTATAAACCAAGGTCAACTAGTGATATACATGGATGACATCCTGGTTGCATCGCATGACTTCGAAACCCATCTGGAGGTACTGAAGGAAATACTGTTTACGTTAAGAGTGAATGGGCTATGCCTCAAGTTGGCCAAATGCCGTTTTGCGTATAGGGAACTAGAGTACTTGGGTTACTTAGCCAATTCTGCCGGTATCACGCCTAAACCAGCTCATCTTCAGGCGATACGAGACTTGCCCATTCCAAGGAATAGCAAGGAATTAGAGCGCTGCTTAGGTTTATTTTCATACTTCCGCCGATTTGTACTTGGTTTCGCCAAGATTGCGTATCCGATGTCCCGATTGTTAAGAATACAATACCCCTTACGTCTTCTCCGAGGAATGCCTCGAATTCTTCCGAACCCTGAAGTCGAAACTGATGGAATCACCCGTGTTATCTATCTACAACCCGAAGTCTGAAACAGAGTTACACTGTGACGCGAGCTCAACTGGTTTCGGAGCAGTGCTCCTCCAGAAACAAACCGACGGTAAATTGGGTAGTGTTCTACTTCTCTAAGATAGCCTTCGCTGCCGTTATGAACTGGAGACGTTAGCTATCGTGTATGCCTTGAAACGTTTTGAGACGTACCTTAAGTTTATTCCGTTCAAAATAGTGACGGATTGTAATTCCCTGGCGCTGACACTGAGAAATGGTGGGCATTCTGCGAAAATTGCCCGCTGGGCCCTGCTGTTAGAAAATTACAACTACACAATTGTACACCGCTCGGGTGTTAGCATGCCCCATGCCGATGCTTTAAGTAGAATAGAAACCGCCGCATACGTTGATGATTTAAACCTCGACTTCTAACTGCAGTTAACTCAGAACCGTGACCCCGAGATTGTGAAACTCCGAAATGATTTAGAGAAACATGAAATAGCAGATTTCGAACTGCGTGACGGAGTAGTGTACCGTCTGTCCCCGACGAGTGTACCCCAACTTTATGTCCCTTCCGAAATGATAAATCATGTCATACGAATAGTGCATGAGAAGCTTGGCCATATGGCCACTGAGAAGTGTTGTGCACAAATCAAGAAGCACTACTGGTTTCCGTGTATGAAGTCTTACGTCAACAATTATATTAAAAACTGCCTCAAGTGTATTTATTATTCCGCTTCCGCTCAAGACAACAGCGTCATGCTACACAGTATTCCGAAAGTGCCCCTGCCGTTTGATACCATTCATATTGATCATCTAGGTCCCCTTCCGTCCATACGCTCTAAGAAAAAATATCTTCTGGTTGTCATTGACGCTTTCACTAAATTTGTGAAGCTGTACCCTGCAGCCACTACTAATTCGCGTGAAGTATGTCAGACGTTAAAATCTCAGTATTTCGCGAATTACAGTAGACCCCGACCTGCTTTACTTCTTCCGAATTCGCAGAATTTCTAAGGGCCAATAATATAATTCATGTGCAGAATACCACTGCCTCACTCCGGGCCAACGGTCAAGTCGAGCGAGTGAACCGTGTCTTGGGCCCTATGTTAGGTAAACTGACGAAACCGGTGGACCATGCGGATTGGGTCCAACAACTGCCGAACATAGAGTTTGCATTGAATAACTCTGTCCATTCCACAACAAAATTTGCCGCTTCCGTACTCCTATTCGGGGTGGAACAACAAGGTGTTGTAGTCGATGAACTAACCGAACGGTTAGGTGAGAGGACGGCAGAGGTAGATGCCTCAGAGGTAGACGTCCGGAGATTAGCCTTTCGTAACATTGTCAAGTCTCAAGAATATAATGCTGAGTATTTTGCGAAGCATCACCCCCCTGCGGTTAGTTTTGACGAAGGGGATTTCGTAGTTATTAAGAATGTGGACACTTCGGCAGGTACAAACAAAAAACTCGTCAGACGGTATCGCGGCCCATACGTTGTATGAATTTAGTATTTTAAGTATCGATTGTTAGTTGTTTAAGTATCGATTGTTAGTATTAAGTTAATTTTAGAAAATATCGGTATGCGGCCTAAGGCCACACTGGAGAATGCCTCCTTCTTCTTCCGGCAACGATACAAAGAGACAGACGCACTAGCTGCGCAGCTCAAATTAAATCTTTTGTCATCGTTATTAAATAAAATATTTTTCAGAAAATAAATACCCCATTACAGTACATATGTGTATATCTATGGTTACATATGCGGGTGTTAATTTGGAACGCAAATAAAAAACAGTTAAAGGTAAAATGTAATAATATGGGCAGAAAATGCTAGGATAAGATGATAATATGTAGAGGAATCACATGCACAATGGAATGTCCATACAATGTTGAGTGAAAAGTCGCTATGGAAAAAGCGGGAATCTTTTTACTGCAGGTGTATTCTTACTTATTGAAAATAGTAAGAAAAAATGTTTCAGATTTTCACCGATGCAATGCTGGGCGAGCGGAAGGATATCAGTCTCGTAGGACCAATGAAAGTAGTGGGGCGAAGCCCTGATGGTGCAGAGCCCAAATTTATTACCCAATGTATTTGTAGAATTAGAATTAAAACGATCCGAAACTCGTTTAAAATACAGCCCAGTTTATTTGTATTTCGTTACACACACTAACCGGGTCGCAAACAATGGGAGATGTGGACGATCGAATATATGGTACTTAATGAAAAAGTAGCCAAAAAAATCTCAGATACGAAGGAAAAATATGCCGGGGTGGAAAAAACGTAGCTTAGCAAGATGGAGCTTTCCATAGAACTTGACGTCATAGGCGGAGAGTGCCCGTTCTTCATTATCTAATTTTTCCCCCCGAAAACTTCTGCTGGTCACCCTTTTTGGCGTGAACACCACCATTTAAGAAAGTTATATTGAACTATTGATAATAAATATCGAATACTTGCAATTTTAAAAAGAGTGGCAAATGTTACAACATAATGTTCTTGCAGCTATATTAGATTTCCACATTAAATTACTCTTCTACTATTAACAATATTCTTTTTTTCTATCTTTTCCATTATTGTCTAGATGTTATTAATTTCTTGACCATCCAATTCTGTTTTTATGACCAAAAAGATTTATCATTGCTACGTTTTATATTATCAGTTCATTTGGCAATGTAAATCAAATATACATGCATGACCGTTTATTCGTTTATAGGAATTTATTTAAATTTCTGTCGTATATCAAGCTTGGTCCTTAGCCTTTCATTCCCTACACTGAACTAGTTAAGTTTACAATACCATTATCTGTCTATTTAGCTTAAAGTCAGCCTTTTCGTTCTTCGCTTTCATTTAGTAGATCAGTTAACATTTCTTTATATTATCCTCTTCCACTTTCCTGACTATCATTAAGGAATTCTGAAATTCTACCCAGCTAGTTTTAGGTATGGATTCTAGTCTCTCCAGGTTAAGCAATCTGAAATATTCAGAAAAGCGTCATTTAATACGACTTTTTTCTTTTGATTGTTTTAATGGCAGAACTGGCAGAAATGACAGTTCAAACAAAAAAAAAACAACAAAAAATTTTGAAAATTTTCAAAAACAATTTTTTTTGAATTTAAAAAAAATTTTTTTTTTTTTTATATTAAGAATTTTTTTAGAGAAAAAAAATATTTTTTTCATAACAAGAAAATTACACAATTTGTATGTAAATACTGCTCCTTTATTTCTTTTCAAACTTTGACTGATCGGGACGGAATAACGGTTCGGTGGATCAATCTGAAAATTTGCAGGGTTATTAAGGGTACATTATCGTAAAAAAAAGCTGATGACTGTTGCTCCCTGCTCAATATTTGCAGTGATACAGCCGATTTTCCAAATTAAGTGAAAATTGCGATTTTTTTAACTTTTTGCAGGGGGTACTGGAGGGAAAAAAAGGAGTTCGTCCTGGAATGTCTATATGGAATACTCTCTTCCGATTTCCAATTTTCCAATTCGTTGTCGAGATATCCTTGATTAAAGATAAAAAGTACCATTTATGTCAATTCAGGATATCTCCATGACACATGCACGAAAAAGAAATTTAAAAAATTAATCAGGCTATTTGGTCCATGTGATCGATTCACAAAAAAAAAATTTTCCAACCCCGTGGAGCCCAAGAAAGAAGGAAAAAATCGGGAAATTGGTTTTCCGTCACACTTTTCCAGGACGCGTCGAAACCGTGTCTTGGAAATTTTTTTGCTCCACGTATTTGCAAAGTAAAGTCCTAGACCTTCAAAATGCTTTTTTAAATCTTAGCTACGATGATTTTTCACAAAGATACAGTCCGTCAAAAAAACTGAAAATATTTGAATTTTTTTCTTGCTCCCTTAGTTCTTTTGAGGAGTTCATATCTTCTCACTTCAAGGTATTATGCAATAGTTTATGACCTTAAGTCTCATGACAGAATCGATAATTATTTTAAGTGCTTGCATGCTTTGAATGTAATTACAGGTAAATTATTGAAGATTCCTGAACTTAATTTGTACTGTCATACCATTTTTTGATATAGCCACACCGTCACAGTTAAAATTAATTGTTTTCTCTGCATGTTGCAGACTCTTGACGGGCATGGGATTTCCTGGTGCCTCCATGCAATGGATTACAAACCCCAAGGCTATATTATATCCACTATCCAGCAGCATAATTTAATTGCCCTCAAAAATACACTATTTTAATTAAAATTTTTATTGCTTTCCACAACTGACCTTGACCTTTTCACTTGTATTGTTAATATAAATCGTTTTTGTAATTTCGTAGCCGAAGTTGATAAACTTCGATAGGATGATGACAATTAGACAGGATGATGACAAAGTCTATAACAAATTGTTTTATTCCGTTCTATTGAGAAATACGAAAAATGCACAGGTAGGCAGTAATATGTAACTAAACCCGTTAGAATTGAAATTGTGAACTAGAGTAAAGTGTTTTTTATTTAGCGATTTTGTTTTATATGTTACATGATTTTCAGCTAAGTTTTCGATTAAGTTCAATTATTTTTAATGATTATTACATTATTTCAATGATTATAACTACACCATAATTTTAAGTGTCATCATAAGAAACTCAACTTTATTTTTGATTTTACAAACTTTCCTTTGTCAAGCACTACTTGCACACGTCTTAATTGTTTGGGTAAATACAGTGTTTAAAAAATTGAATATTTTTATATTATTTACGATAAAAAAAATAATGTCAATGTGCTGTTTTCTGGCAGCGCTTTATTTTAAGCTTAATTTTAGCTAGAAATGGCTACATTTAGCTTTTTATCAAATTTTTTTCGATTAAAAAGTCATTTTTGTTTTGTTAATAGAGCAAAAACTAAGCAAGGCACCCGAGGTGTTGCTCTGTGATTTTTTTCCTTTCGTTTGATACCAAATTCATTATCCTTTAGGCTGTATTGAGCGCGAGGAGTCTAAGTAAATAATTACCATTTTTTGGTATTGCTTATTTTAACTAAGACGACCCTGAGCGATTACCCACTTGATGCATTAATAAAGGGGACATTATACTGTAACCGTCTGGTGTTATTGGTGCGATAGAATCTGAGTTGCAATGTGGAGCAGGGGCAATCGCTCTATTTATATCAGTCAATTCTGTAAACTTGATTTTAAAGTTCTGCTGCTTCGAATAATTTGTGCTATTATTCTTGTGAAAACCTGAATCTGTTCTTGGCGGAGAAGCTTTCGTCATATTTTTCATTAACTCTTGTTGATCGGATTTACTTTCGGATAATTGTACATCAGTACCAGGAAAGTTTAAGCACGGAGTTAGCAGACGGGGATATTTGGATATGTAATCAATAATTTCTATTGTAGTTGGCCGCTTATTAGCCTCTTGGGTCCAGCAGGATTTCAAGAGACCTTCAAGTTGGGGCTTAACCCCATTTGGAATCGGCAGTGTATTTCCACTTTTCACATAATCAAGTACTTGATTGTTGGTTAAGCCCTGGTATGGAAATGAGCCAAAAGAAATAACTTCAAAAAGAACTACTCCAAAAGCCCATACATCAGAAGCAGCTGTAAACACGCCTGAAATTAGCGTTTCAGGGGGCATCCATCGTACTGGGAACAGTTTTCGAACACCCTTACGATTAAACCGATAATAATCGCTTTCAAATATCGGCCGAGCCATGCCAAAATCTCCAATCTTAACAACTCGTTGGGCATTTACCAAACAATTTCTACAGGCGATATCACGATGAACATATTTTTTTTCAGCAAGGTATGCCAAACCTCGTGCTATGTCCAAAGCATACATGGTAAGACGTTTTGCTGAGATATCAGATTCATCCGTAATTTTTTCGGTTACCATATTTCGACGAGCTAACAGGTATGTTTTCAAGTCACCGTATAACATGAACTCCATTATAGCATATATTGGTTCACTCTGCAAGCATACGCCCAGGAGTTTTACAATATTCTTATGGTCAAATTTCTTCATGGCTTCGGCCTCCGCTAAAAAATCTAACCGATCTTCAGACGTTTGACCAGATTTCAGAGTTTTTACGGCAACTGCAGTCCATGATCCTGATGACAGCTGAGCTTCTCCCCCGTAAACCATACCGAATGCTCCTTCTCCCAATCTTCGATTAACTACTACGTTCTCTTTAGCAACTTCCCACTTGTCTAATGTGTTGCATTTATTGAGCGACGGCGACAGAAGGTCAATGCCGAACATTTTCATAATCTGTGCAGAACGTTTTATCTTTCGGTTGTAGCGATGTTTCCAAAAGCAAAATGATAAAAGAGAAATAAAGCAAATGAAAAGTAAGCACGTACTCATAGCGACTACTTTAAAGGATGAAGAACAACTAATTTTAAATGCGCGTGCCAAGAATGAAAACTTGCAATCGTAAGTCCCATCTTCTGGAATCAAGTTTTTATGCCAATATATTTGGGAACGATTTACTGTTAAGAAGCTGTTAACTATGTGCATTTTGGTTCCCTTGTCATCGATCGTGGGTTTGAATTTCCCAACTACATACAGGTTATTATTCTGCCACTGCATAATGTCGACACCGATAATTCGGGACCCGGCAAACTCCCCACTGCTAAAAGTCACTCTACCGGATAACCCATCGAAATCAGATTCCCATATGAGATCGGCAAGTTTCCTTGCAACCACGTTTGTCCTTAGACCACTAAGAGTATGCTTATTTTTATAAAGCATTTTGTGTGCAGCTAGTGCATAAGCCCACACAGCGTCGTAAGTATATCCTGCGTAATTTGAGACAGCTGAGTTCGACAATTTATAATCTTCAAACCAAGCCTCAATAGTTTTTTTTTCCTGCATCTGGCCTTTAAGATCACCGAATGGAGTATGCCTTAAACTAAAATGTCCCTGGATAGTCTGCAAGAATGAGTTGTAAATTGTATGTCTCTTATCTTGTCAATAATTGAATTCATTACATTACGGAACTCTGTAGCAGTGCAACTATTATTAACAAATTTTTGCCATGTGTTGAAGTCTTTTAACAGCCATGATGGTAGAAACCAAACATAATCATGTCTTTGAGTCATCTGCAAAACTTGATATTAATGATATTTCATTATAATGAAGGAAATACTTACTTCCAGTTTTTTCGCTTCACATAGTAAAATTGCAGCGTTTTTACTATAAATATCTGCAATTATAATTTTAGCATGCTCTTCTTTTATTTTGAGTAAGTGCTGAAATAGGCAAAAGGTAAACATTATTTCATTTTTTTATAAGACTACAACAAACCTCTCGAATTCCAACAGCGGTTTCCACTGTGCGCAATTTACGATTGAAAATCAAAGTAAAGTTATGATGTTTTATCTTTCTTTCCATAAAAGAAATATATTCTGTAGTTTTATGATCCGTTAAAGTAGCAACGCGTCTCCAGCCAAAAGCTTTCATTATCCCCAGATATGCATCAATGAACAACCAATTGGAGCCAATTGTACGAAAAAAATAGGGATAAGCTTTACGATCAAAAAAAGAAGCACTCTCTGCTGAGTAAGACATAACCATCATATTCATGTGATTTGAAATCGCAGCTATTGGGTCTACAGTCTCACTACATGCAGGTCCCAGGATACCCAGGATATTTGGCTGATTGTAGTAATGAATAAACGTCTTTAATACCATATCGGGCTTGCATGCTCCATCATTTATCCAAATGCCCAAATTGTAGTCAGGCAGTATAGATTGATTTTTGTTTACAGCAATTATTGCCAGTTCCGCAAATTTTGCGATATTTTCATGTCCTCGGCTACTACCACTTAGTGGAAATATACCACCAATGTATATTGTAGTAAACTCTTTTGTTACCCATTTGCTATACACTGCTTCATTTTTAAGCAGCCAATTACATGCAACTTCATTATATACATCTTCATCAGTTGTATTTTCTTCGCGTTGGTAGATTAACTCGTTTAAAATATCAGCTAAACCACTGTCAGATATATAAAAGTGGCGCAACGCATGTAAGAGTTTCTTGTCAAAGCTTAAACTATTACAGTAAAATTTTAAAATAGGGGTTAACTCATATTTACAGTTAGCCTGCTGTAAAGATTTAAAGTCTTCGCATTGTGGCATGGTAATTTTTGCAAATTGAATTTTAGCATCAATTATTTCGGATGGTACCCAGTGTAGAACGATGAGTCTTTTTTCACGCAAACGGTATTTCTTTTCATATATTTCAATTAACCATTTTATGGTTTCTTTAAATTTGTAACCCAGCCAGATTACATTAACAAAACTTCGCGTTTCGTTCAATTGATCTTCGATAAATCCGGAATCGCTCCGATATTCTGCTAGAATAGTGGCGCAGGTAAGTTTAATACAAATTGGGTTTTTATATTGTTGAGCACTATATATTCGAACAAAAAAAAAAGATATTAGTTGTATCATACGATCAGATATACAAAAAGAAGTAATAAAGATGCAGCATGTCAATGAATTGTCCTATTTTATGTATGGGCATGTAAATGTACACACATTCAACAATGCTCGCAAGCCCGACTAAAGCGGAAGCCATAGGGGTCTTTCTATACATGCATTTTGCAACAATCATTTTTAATCCCCCACTGGCCTTCTGGATGTTGTCAGGAATCTTCCTGGTCCTCCCATCCGTGGCACATAACTCACTTATTGCTATGCATGATGAAATTTTTTGTTTTCACCTTCGTTGCCTCATAAATTGCTGAACGCACACCATTGGTGTTCAAGAGTCCTTCCCTTTAATCACGATCGCCTTCGTACATCGCTGCACAGCCATCTGCCCTTCGTTTTCCGGTATCATCACCATTCATACATATTTACTACTAACAATGCACAGTGGTTCCGCCAGTGGTCAAAAATAAAAAAAAAAAAAAAAAAAAACTATAACAAAGAATAGAAAAAAGTTGCAAGCAAAATGTCTCCAAAATGTTCAAACTTTACGATGGCAAAACGGATTTTTCTAGAAAAAAAAAAACGGGACTTTCTAAAAATATAACCAAACGCATGAACAAGTGATCACTTTTAGAGTAAAGCTTAGCAAACGCAAAAAGTTTTAATGCGAAATTCAGTTTCAAGTGGTTCACAAGTTCTTCTTGTGATTAAAACTTTACAATTTATCAGTGGAATTTCAAGTTAAAGGTGTTTATTTTAGTTTAGTAAATTATTAAAAATTATATTGTGTATTTGTCCTTTTAAAATTAATGTTTTATGTAACCTTTATTTTTGTTGATTTTAGTACCCGATTTGTATGTTTAGTTAAAGTTTTAGTTGTGTTCCCCCCGGATTCCCCATAGATGTTAAATTCATTGTATTAATCTAAGTTTTTACTTAATAAAAGTGTTTAAGCCAGCAGAAGAAACTTGCAGATGTGTGTGAAATAATTAATAAGCTAACGCATCTTCTTATTTTTTCAAGGTCAAACTTGTCCAGCAAAACCCCTGTGTTTGTTTTCGTCTTAAGTTTTGGTTTTCATTTTGCACAAAAACCTCGTAATACTTATTAATTTTTTGTTTTTAACTTTTAATTTGATAGGAAACGTATGTCAAAACTAAATTTTATGAAGTCTTCAACGCGAACTAAGCGTCGGCGTATGGATCAGCTGGTCAAAATTGATGAGACCGCTGTCTCTGCATTACGCCACGAAAATCAAAGACAAACTGTATTGCCAGCGGATCCCATTTCTCTTTCAATGGAGACCGGAATGACGAAACACCAATATTTGCTGATACGGAATTTTGTGAACAGCTATAAATGCATTTTAAGCTCTAAAAAAGACAGATATCCTGACAACATCTCTGTGGACGAATCCTAAGCAGAAGTTGAGCTATAAAGCTTATTCGATAACACAGCCCTGAGCATTATAGAGCTTCAATCTGATGTTTTTCAAACAATTGCAGATGATTCTTTCGCTGATCTGTTATTAATTGGAAAGTGGGGTTTTGATGGAAGTACGGGTCATAGCGAATTCAAGCTAACTTTTTCTAATAATGATGTAGACGACAAAAGTTTATTCGGTACGTCTTACGTACCTCTTCAACTTATTTTAAAAACTGATCAAAAAATAATTTGGAAAAACCCTCGGCCTTCGTCAGCACGTTATTGCAGACCAGTTCGATTCCAGTTTAAAAAAGAGACGACCGAAGTATCAAAATCAGAGGAGAAATATTTTAAGGAGAAAATAAGTATTCTAATACCTACCGAACTACGTGCCCAAAATAAAAAAATATCCGTTGAGCATAGCTTACAATTAACTATGGTGGATGGAAAAGTTTGTAACGCTTTAAGTGAATCGCACTCCACTAAATGTTATATATGCGAAGCAAAGCCAACGGAGATGAACAATTTAAATGAATGTTTGAACAAAGTGGTTTAAAAAAAATATTTCAAGTTTGGCTTATCTCCACTTCATACAAAAATAAGATTCTTTGAATACTTTCTTCACCTTTCTTACAAGTCGGTCATAAAAACGTGGCAGGCCAGAGGGCCCCAACAAAAACAGAGAGTATTAGAAAGAAAGAGTGAAGTTAAACGGGATTTTCGGGATAAAATGGGCTCAATTGTGGACCAGCCTAGAGATGGTGGCAAAGAAACATCCAAGGATGGCAATGTAGCGAGAAAATTTTTTTCAAATCCTCGGTTGTCTCCATAAATTAGAGGCCTTAATGAACATCTGATTTACCGTTGTTGCACCTTACTGCAAGCTTTGGCATCGGGACACAAAATCAACGTAGACAAATTTAGTGAATATGACCTAGATTATGCCAAAGGGTTAATCAAGGAGTATCCCTGGTACTATTTACAGGCGACGGTTCATAAGGTGCTCATTCACGGATCTGCTGTTATAAAGCACGCAATTTTTTCAATCGGAGAGCTCTCAGAGTAAGCTGCAGAGGCAAACAATAAGGAGATAAAGAAATGCAGACTGAATCATACCGCAAAATGTCACGAATACTTACAAATACTGACATAATGAATTATTATTTTACGGTCCGGCCCATATATTACTGGGCAGAGAAAAATTGAAAAAGGGACAATTTAAAGTTATTTTCTTCAGTTTGTTATTGTTTATTAATTTGGTTTGTTTGGGGTTCATTGATTTAGGGATTTTTTCAACTAAAAACACTATTTAAGAAGCTTGGTAAAACTTTCAGCCTTCTAATACCATAAGAAGCATTTTTGGCAGCGCTTCCATACAAGCGGAACCACTGTGCAACGTTCTGAATATGAGCAATAATAAATTTAAATCTGATTATATACATCGCACTTCAGCTTTAAAAAATGCAGTTGGCTATAAATATTTCAATAAAATAATAACAGTTAATACTCGCATAAATATGGACCTAAATAATTATGAAAATAAATACTGCCAATATACTTAAAAGACGCATATTACTAGAAATAAATAACGACACAGACTGACTTCGCTGTCTTGACCGCCTCGGCGTTACACCGGTCCTTATTCAGCTTATATGTTATCATCATGAATATGATAGAGAAGGACATCAAAGTCCTTAAATAGAAAAGAAGTCCTGACTGTTACACGTCCTCGAGATTATACACCCACTTATAAATTATTATTAACAAATTTTCAAACTTAAATCATCCCTAATTTAATTTTCCAACTCTCTTTTGTAAAATTTATCAATCAATAATGCTTCTAACCAATTCAATATTTTCGATCTCAAATTATAACATATCAGCTTTTAGTTTTTTTAAATCAACAGTTCAACTTTCTGTTACTCATTTATCATTTAGTCAACAATGGAAATTTCCTCAAATCATATTTGTGTGTATATATGTGCATATTTGTAACTTTATTTATTGGTTAGGTACATTAAAATCTATCTGTCACCCTATTAATCATTTACTATTTCGAAAGGCCCTTTGAATCTTGGACTCAGCATGGTTTCATGCATTTAGTTACTTACACATAAACTGCACTAGATCAGACAGCTTGTGCCATTATGTTTAACAGATCAACAACATGTTCAATGTCACAAGGTGGAAGTCATCCTTATACTAGGTGTGCCACCTTTCCCACTAACAAATGCATCGTTTGTTTGTCTTACGCTTGAATATGTACCGGACATCAATTATTTTCAAGATTTTAAAAATGCGATCGTTGAAATGGAAAAAGAATGCCAATATTATCTAAACACTAAAACTTATCAAAGTAACTACTGCAATATGTATTATATTAACGTATTGTAGCTTAGTTACAGCGAAGCGTGATGTGAGAACCGTGACTCTGGGTGGATTCAATAGAACAAACATTTTAAACAAGATCCGATTTTCCTTGCATTAGCAACTATGCAGATGTTTTAAGGAATTTTCGAGGGATTTTTATTATTTTATTTTAGGGAATTTGCTTGTCAATTTTGGCAGGAGGTGTCTAAATTTCCTTTGCAAGGTTAAGCGTTGATACGTTTTCCGGTTAGGGTTCTTTTCTACTTGATTGACCCTCTTTTTTTTTTTTTTTTTTTTTCGCGCGAATCCCATCGGGTGCACTAAGTGCCCACAACCTCCCGCCCAACCGACCGAGGGGCGCAAACCGCATGACGTACGGCACGAGTCGCGGGGAACAGTTGACAAAAAACAGACAAATAACGAAAGCTACAGCTATTTACGAGCTAAGTAGGAAATGATAGAAGATTTTAGTACTGATAAAGAGAGCTCTGGGCTGATCACACGATAAAGTCGATTATAATCAGCCGATAGGACTCGAAATGGATTATGCAATGCATAGTTAGTAGTACAGTGTGCAAGGGATAAGGGAATATAGTTTCTAGTAGGTCTAGATGGTACAAAAAGATCTACTTGGTGTAATAACTCAGGCGAGTCAATATCACCAATTAGGAGCTTGTGCATAAAGATAACACCAAGCATTATTCTACGGTTAGTAAGAGAAGGAAGGTTAATTAAAAGAAGTCTACTAGAGTACGATGGCAGATTGACATTGCGATCCCAGTTAAGACCACGAAGAGCAAAAAGCAGAAATTGTTTTTGAATAGATTCAATTCTAATTTGGTGTGACTCATATTGAGGTGACCATATGCATGATCCGTACTCCAAAATAGGGCGGACCAAAGAGGTATAGAGAATTTTGGTAGTGTAAGGATCGTCGAATTCTTTCGACCATCTTTTAACAAAACCAAGAACGCCTGTGGCTTTAGCGATTATCGTAGAGATATGGGAGTTGAAGGTTAATTTACGATCCATGAGTACACCTAAATCATTCATTTCATCAAGGCGTTCTAATGGAGTGTTGTTCAAGGAATATGTCATCATCTGAGGAGAGGTCCTATAGAACGACATTACCTTGCACTTAGTGGTGTTTAAGTTTAAAAGATTGTGCTGACACCAACACTGAAAATTATTAAGATCAGCTTGCAATCTACTGGACGAAACCATATTGCTATAGCTAAGGCAAAGCTTAACATCGTCAGCATACATGAGCACATGTGAATGATGCAAGACGGAAGGAAGATCATTTATGAAAAGGGTGAACAGCAACGGACCAAGATGACTACCCTGGGGCACCCCCGAAGTCACATTGATGCATCTGGAAAAGGAAGACTTAAATAAGACCTTTTGTGTTCTACTTGTCAGATACTCACGAATCCAACGGAGTAGAATATTTGGGAAGCCAATTGCATTTAACTTTATAAGCAATAACTTATGGTTAACAGAGTCAAAAGACTTACTGAAATCTGTATATATGACATCAGTTTGCTTTGCACTTTCAAATCCTTTGATCGTCCTAGATGTAAATTCTAAAAGGTTAGTGGTTGTGGATCTACGTTTCACGAAACCGTGTTGGGCTGGTGAAATTATAGAACTACAAAAATGCTGCAATTGAAAAGTTACAATTTTTTCAAAAGCTTTTGGAATAGCGGACAACTTGGAAATAACCCTATAGTTAGAAAAATCAGACTTACTACCCTTTTTATGGAGAGGAATTATAAATGATTCCTTCCAAATCAACGGGAAAGCGGAGGTTTCAACGGACAACGAGAATAATTTCAGAATAGGCTTACATAACGATTCAGCGCAAAATCTGAGTACACAACCAGGAATCCCATCGGGACCTGGCGCGTACACAGGTTTGACTTGCTTAAGCACGCTGAGAAGCGAACTTTCGTCAATTAAAGGATTGAATATGCAATTTGACTTTTTTAACTCATAAGGATACGGAGAGTTTAAGTGGTATTCCGTTAAGGAATAGGTTGTTTTGAAAAAATCAGCAAACATATCGGCAATGGCCTGATCACTGTCCGCAGTCTTATTTCCAAAAGTTAAATATGATGGGCTTATGCTCGTCTTGCGTTTAGCGTTCACAAAGTTGTAAAACTGCTTAGGATCACTGTAAAACTGAAGTTTACATCGCCGAAGATAATCCTTGTAGCATTTTGTATTTAGCTTCATGAAATTTGAACGAGCAATAGCATATTTAGAAAAATCTGATGGACGACCTGCCTTTTTATAACTCTTATAATATCTCGACTTAACATTTCTTAAATTGGACAGCTCCCGAGTGAACCAGGGGGATTTATTAGACCGAACTGATCTGCCGAGAGGAACACAAATTTTAAAAACGGAATCAAGCATATTATAGAAATAATGAATAGCAGAGTCCAAGATTGTACAATTGTACAGATATGACCAATCAAGGTTCCAAATAATATTATTAAGTCTGACAAAGTCAGTCTTACGAAAGCAGCGGCTTCTTGTTACCGGATGAGTATTGTAAGTCGGCGCACAAATAGAAAGGTCAATAGTTACATCCAAGGTTGGATGAAATTTGTCTTCTGGTAAAACGAGAGGTTCAATCCTGGAAACGACGCAGTTGGAGGAATCACACAAAAACAAGGTCAAGTGATCTATCAATTGAATTGCGTACAGGATTAATTTGAGTAAGGGATAAATCAAACAGACCATCAATGAAGCAATGGGACGAGGAGGGCAACAACACTGAGGACTCATCAGAAAGCGACCAGGAAATATCTGGTAAATTAAAGTCACCGAGAACAATGAGAGTATCTCTATCAGAAAGAAGTGAAGAAACTGATTGAATTGCTTCCAAGTGATAATTATATGTAATTAAGTCGGAAAGAGGTGGAATGTAAGAGCAAGTAACATAAGTGCAAAAAGATTTAAGTGAAATTTTGACACTAATAAACTCAATTTCATGAGTGAAAGAGGACTGAATAATTTCAGATTGAAAAGCTGAATCGACAGCAATAAGCACACCACCACCATTGCGGATAATCCGATCTTTTCTATAAATTGAAAATTTAGTGGATAAAACCGAAGCGTCAGCAATATCTGGTTTGAGCCACGTCTCTGTAAAAGCAAGAACATGAAAATCAAAGGATAGACTATCTACAAATAGTTTAGACAGTTTAGATTTAAGTCCTCTAACATTCTGATAGGCCAGAATAAGGGACAAAGTTAGTTTTTTGGCCCGTCAGTAGATGATGACGTACCAGAAGAAGGTAGAAGTTTATTATTAGAAGACGGGGTGATAGCAGAGGGCAGTCGAATCGGAGGCCGATTTCTCTTTTTCGTCGTATACTCCTTTACAATAAGGTGTTCCGGCCAAAAATCTTTTCTACAAATTTGGTCAAAAAGATTAGGCGGAACACTTACTTTAAATGACGAGATGTCACGGGTATATGAAAACCTAAATTTTTCCACCGCTATGTTTGAGGCCTGAGTTTTTGCCCGGATATGGGCTAAGACATCGTCAGATGTAGTGTTAGGGTCAAGCCTCGAAACAAATATCTGTTTTTTGGGTGGTATACCGACAAGTGAACTCGACACACCAGCAGGCACAGCAGCCACAGCACTGGGCGCTGAAGCTACCGCGGCTGACAATGCTTTACGAGCCCCTCTTGTCAATATCTGATTGGGAATATCCTTGGGGCAGGATATTCGCCCGGACAAATCAGAGACTACACCTGATATCTCGGTAACTTGCGTGATTCCATTACCGGGGGAAATTCCAATGGAATCCACACAATTGGATGAAATCGGACTTTTAAACGATATCAAGTGCCGTGAATTCGGTGTGTTTGAGTCATTAGTCGTGTTCGGAACAGCGAGAGTAAGAGACACTGGCGGACCGGGGGACAAATTCCTAGGGATGGTCTTCTTTCGTTTCGGGGATTCGTTTAATAGTTTAAAACTATTAAACTGAGTTTCCAGTGATGAAAACTCATCCCGAAGCTTCATAAGACCAGCCGACAGGTTTTTAAATCCCTCACGAGTGCGCCTCATGAATACACGCATCTCTCTCTCGGCATCCCGACACGCTTCACAACTCCATTTGAGGCCCCCACCATTTCCGAGGCTGTCTTTTACTTTGACTGTGTAACCAGCACATTTAAAATGCATAACGTTGTCACACAGCCAACAAAGCAAAAAATCTTCCTGGGCTTTAAGAGGGTGAGGGCACTTCTTATTTGAGCAGACCGACATTGTTAGATTATACTCAATTTTATTAATAGTAAATATTAATAACAGAAAAATAAACTAACAGAAGTAAAAGAAAGATTTATGTAAAAAAATAGGGCGTATACGAACCAAAAGTCCACACAAGGGTTAAGGTGCAGCAGCTGCTTTCAAGACGAAAGAGAAAAAAAATTAAGAGCAGTGAACGCACAACACAAAACAGATCACAAACGCGAGATTAACTAACGCGAGAATAATGGGCGCTAACACAAGCAAATATAGAAAAGAGAGCAAGAACACACAAACAACACTGTGTACGAAAGAGATCGCGAGTGCATGCAGGTAAAGCATAAACGAAAAAATCAAAGTTTATGAGACACAACAACAAAGCAAAGAGTTTTGTTGTTGGTTTACTGCAAAAAGTAACAATAGCTTTGATTTAATGTTTAGCAACAAATCGAAACGAAAGAACAATTAATTGTGATAGATATTTAATTAAAAAAGCTTTTAAGCAATTTTGACAAAATAAAAATTCGCGATATAAGCAGGAAAGAATTAATAGTGAGAGCGCCCAGAAAAACACGACCGGCAAGGTTGAGAGTTCAATGTCAATTGAGAGTTCAATGCCTCTTGACGAGGCATATTCGACTGAGAGTATAAATTATTAACACCGTTGCAGTCCGCGAGTGCAAATATTTTATTGAAATTTACTAAGTGCTAATAAGTGGTGCAACAGGTTGCATAATTCAAGAAAAGAGCTTGATCGCAAGGTCGTCATTTATAATTTTTGTCCCCAGCAAAGACCCAAAATTTTTCTGAGTCTAAATTGACTCCAAACATTTTAAAAAAAAGAAAAGACAAAAAAATCAAGGCAGAAGCAGAGCGATTTTTATTTTCTAAGGCATAAGAGCGAGAGAGAGCAAAGAAATTTTTTATTGTCATCAATTTGGCCAAAGCTCATTGTCTTTGATGAACCCCCGGTACATATGCATGCAGATGTAAAGAGGGAACGAGCATCGTGGGTGCGACGCATCGGAGAGAAGACGAAGTGTCTGTCGCCTTCTAAGTTCTAGCATAGGGCAGTATTTACCTGCTAAGCGACAGTGAAAGGCCAGCCGCATGCGCGCCGCTGCGTAGTCAGGCCACGAGACTCAAAAGAGAAGAAGAGAATCCGAGACGAGGGGACGGAGAGGGAGAACCAGGGCGGACCCTATACCGCTTTTTGAGAAGGAAAGGTCAAAAATCCAACAGTAGCTTCGGGTGGCCAAAAGCAGAAAGAGGGAAAGAATCTAGAGCTCAGGAAAAATGGTGAATGTTTGGTAAAGAGCGGTAAACTGAAACGTTTTGTTGTAAAGGCCGAAGAATTTTATTTTATTTCCATTGTAACTTCAGAAATCTTAACATGATTAATTATTTTCACTAGATTCAAAAGTGTATGCAAAGCAGCTGCAAAAGTAAACTGCCCCATATTTAAGCAGTCTCCCAACAGCGAGTCATCCATTGAAGGCCTTCAGCGGATATATCGAGGGGTAAGTGCAGCATAATTGTTTTATGTTAATATTTCTAAAGTCCACGATGATATAAAATATAAAAGGAAAAAAAGATAAACAAAGAGAAAAAAAAAGTAAAAGATTTCGAGAGAGTTACCACTATTCGCGATGAGTGAGTTAATTTTGTTTTGATGAA
Organism: Drosophila austrosaltans; assembly: GCA_035045865.1. Taxonomy (NCBI): domain Eukaryota; kingdom Metazoa; phylum Arthropoda; class Insecta; order Diptera; family Drosophilidae; genus Drosophila; species Drosophila austrosaltans. The sequence goes on from JAWNOQ010000003.1 coordinate 11,590,348, forward strand.
TAAATAGTGAAACCAATACGCAAAATAAAATGTGAATATTTAGGCACGTGCTAACTTCAAATTATTAAAAAGAATACCAGCGACAACAAAAAATATTTAAAACCGCTTGATATGAAGATTTAAAGGGAAGCAGAACAGCTGATTTAGTTTTAGTAGTTGAATTAATTGTTGTTCGATGCACTCATCTTGGTTCGTTTTTTATTTGCATATGTATATTTTCAATGTTCACATAGATTAATTTTTGTTATATAAATTTTAGGTTGTATGGGAGTCTTTTATTGCATGTAGCAAACAGATTGGAGTTTTAAAACACATAGATGTCATTAATAAGTAGGAAGCTTTCGAAGCCCCATTGAGAAAATTATTATAGTATTGAACTGAAGAAATAAAATTATAATGAATTGATAATTTAAAGAGCTTTTTTTTTTTTACGCGCGAATTCCAGCGGGTGCACTAAGTGCCAACAACCTCCCGCCCAAACGACCGAGGGGCGCAAAACGCATGACGTACGGCACGAGTCGCGGGGAACAGTTGACAAAGATGTTTACGAGCTAAGTAGGAAATGATAAGAAATTTTAGTACTGATAAAGAGAGCTCTGGGCAGATCACACGATAAAGTCGATTATAATTAGCCGAAAGGACTCGAAAGGGTGTGCAAGGGATAAGGGAATATAGTTTCTAGTAGGCCTAGATGGTACAAAAAGATCTACTTGGTGTAATAACTCAGGCGAATCAATATCACCAATTAGGAGCTTGTGCATAAAGATAACACCAAGCATTATTCTACGGTTAGTAAGAGAAGGAAGGTTAATTAAGAGAAGTCTACTATAGTACGATGGCATGTTGACATTGCGATCCCAGTTAAGACCACGAAGAGCAAAAAGCAGAAATTGTTTTTGAATAGGTTCAATTCTAATTTGGTGTGACTCATTTTGAGGTGACCATATTCATGATCCGTACTCCAAAATAGGACGGACCAAAGAGGTATAGAGAATTTTGGTAGTGTAAGGATCATCGAATTCTTTCGATCATCTCTTAACAAAATTAAGAACGCCTGTGGCTTTACCAATTATCGTAGAGATATGGGAGTTGAAGGTAAATTTACGGTCCATGAGTACACCTAAATCATTCATTTCATCAAGGCGTTCTAATGGAGTGTTGTTCATGGAATACGTCATCATCTGAGGAGAGATCCTATAGAACGATATAACCTTGCACTTAGTGGTATTTAAGCTTAAAAGATTGTGCTGAGACCAACACTGAAAATTATTAAGATCAGCTTGCAATCTACTTAAACTTAAACCAAAATAAGACCTTTTGTGTTCTGCTTGTCAGATACTCGCGAATCCAACAGAGTAGAATATTTGGGAAGCCAATTGCATTTAACTTTATAAGCAATAACTTATGGTTAACAGAGTCAAAAGCCTTACTGAAATATGTATATATGACATCAGTTTGCTTTGCACTTTCAAATTCTCTGATCGTCCTAGATGTAAATTCTAAAAGGTTAGTGATTGTAGATCTACGTTTCACGAATCCATGTTGAGCTGGTGAAATTATAGAACTACAAAAATGTTGCAATTGAAAAGTTACAATTTTTTCAAAAGCTTTTGGAATAGCGGACAACTTGGAAGTACCCCTATAGTTGGAAACATCAGACTTATTACCCTTTTTATAGAGAGGAATTATAAATGATTCCTTCCAAATGAACGGGAAAGCGGAGGTTTCTGTGGACAACTGGAATAATTTCAAAATAGCCTTACATAACGATTCAGCGCAAAATCTGAGTACACAACCAGAAATCCCATCGGGACCTGGCGAGAACACAGGTATGACTTGCTTAAGCACGCTGAGTAGCGAACTAAGGGATTGAATATGCAATTTGACTTTTTTAACCTATAGGGATACTGGGAGTTTGAGTGGTATTCCGTAAAGGAATAGGTTGTTTTGAAAAAATCAGCAAACATATCGGCAATGGCTTGATCACTGTCCGCAGTCTTATTTAAAAAAGCTAAATATGATAGGCTTATGGTCGTCTTGCGTTTAGGGTTCACAAAGTTATAAAACTGCTTAGGATCACTGTAAAACTGAAGTTTACATCGCCGAAGATAATTCTTATAGCATTTCGTATTGAGCTTCATGAGATTTGAACGAGCAATAGCATATTTAGAAAAATCTGATGGACGACCTGCCTTTTTATGACTCTTATAATATCTTGCCTTAACATTTCTTAAATTGGACAGCTCCCGAGTGAACCAGGGGGGTTTATTAGACCGAACTGATCTACCGAGAGCAATACAAGCTTTAAAAACGGAATCAAGCATACTATAGAAATAATGAATCGCAGAGTCCATGGTTGTACAATTGTACAGATATGACCAATCAAGGTTCCAAATAATATTATTAAGTCTGACAAAGTCAGTCTTACGTAAGCAGCGGCTTCTTGTTACCGGATGAGTATTGCAAGTCGGCGCACAAATAGGAACTTCAATAGTTACATCCAAGGTTGGATGAAATTTGTCTTTAGATAAAACGAGAGGTTCAATCCTGGAAACAACGCAGTTGGAGGAATCACACAAAAACAAGGTCAAGTGATCTATCAATTGAATTGCGTACAGGATTAATTTGAGCAAGGAATAAATCAAACAGACCATCAATGAAGCAATGGGACGAGGAGGGTAACAACACTAAGGACTCATCAGAAAGGGACCAGGAAATATCTGGTAAATTAAAGTCACCAAGAACAATGAGGGTATCTCTATCAGAAAGAAGTGAAGAAACTGATTGAATTGCTTCCAAGTGATAATTATATGTAATTAAGTCGGAAAGAGGTGGAATGTAAGAGCAAGTAACATAAGTGCAAAAAGATTTAAGTGAAATTTTGCCACTAATAAACTCAATTTCATGAGCGGGAGAGGACTGAATAATTTCAGATGGAAAAGCTGAATCGACAGCAATAAGCACACCACCACCATTGCGGATAATCCGATCTTTTCTATAAATTGAAAATTTAGTGAATAAAACCGAAGCGTCAGCAATATCTATTTTAAGCCAAGTCTCTGTAAAAGCAAGAACATGAAAATCAAAGGATACACTAGACTAGTCTAGTCTAGTCTTTGTAGATTTAAAGAGTCGAGACAGTTTCGGTTTAAGTCCTCTAACATTCTGGTAGGCCAGAATAAGGGACGAAGTTAGTTTTTTGGCCCGTCAGTAGATGCTGACGTACCAGAAGAAGGCAAGAGTTTATTACTAGAAGAGGGGGTAATAGCAGAGGGCAGTCGAATCGGAAGCCGATTTCTCTTTTTCGTCGTATACTCCTTTATAATAAGGTGTTCCGGCCAAAAATCTTTTCTACAAATTTGGCCAAAAAGATTAGGCGGAACACTTACTTTAAATGACGAGATGTCACGGGTATATGAAAACCTAAATTTTTCCACCGCTATGTTTGAGGCCCGAGTCTTTGCCCGGATATGGGCTAAGACATCGTCAGATGTAGTGTTAGGGTCAAGCCTCGAAACAAATATCTGTTTTTTCGGTGGTATACCGACAAGTGAAATCGACACACTAGCCGGCACAGCAGCCACAGCGCTGGGAACTGAAGCTACCCTTCTTGTCAGTATCTGATTGGGAATATCCTTGGGGCAGGATATTCGCCCGGACGAATCAGAGACTACACCTGATATCGCGGTAACTTCTGTGATTCCATTACCGGGGGAAATTCCAATGGAATCCACACGATTGGATGCAATCGGACTTTTGAACGATATCAGGTGCCGTGAATTCGGTGTGTTTGGGTCATTAGTCGTGTTCGGAACAGCGAGAATAAGAGACGCGGGCGGACCAGGGGAGAAATTCCTAGGGATGGTCTTCTTTCGCTTCGGGGATTCGTTTAATAGTTTAAAACTATTAAAATGAGTTTCCAGTGATGAAAACTCGTCCCAAAGCGTCAAAAGATCAGCCGACGGGTTTTTAAATCCCTCACAAGTGCGCCTCATGAATACACGCATCTCTCTCTCGGCATCCCGACACGCTTCACAACTCCATTTCAGGCCCCCACCATTTCCGAGACTGTCTATTATTTTGACGGTATAACCAACACATTTAAAATGCATAACGTTGTCACACAGCCAAAAAAGCAAAAAATCTTCCTGGGATTTAAGAGGGTAAGGGGACTTCTTACTTGAGCAGACCGACATTGTTAAATTATTTTCAATTTTATTAATAGTAAATATTAATAACAAAAAGATAAACTAACAGAAGTAAAAAAGGTTTTTCACAAAAAAAAAAAAAAAAAAAAAAATAGGGCGTATACGAACCAAAAGTCCCAAACAAGGGTTAAGGTGCTGCAGCAGCTTTCAAGACGAAAGAGAAAAAAGTTAAGAGCACAGTCAACGCACAACACAAAGCAAGAATAACAGGCGGTAACACAAGCAAATATAAAAAAGAGAGCAAGAACACTTAAATCGCGAGTGCATGCAGGTAAACCACAAATGAAAAAATCAAAGTTTATGAGACACAACAACAAACCAAAGAGTTTTGTTGTTGGCTTAAAACAAAACAAAAGCTTTGATTTAATGTTTAGCAACAAATCGAAAAGTAAGAACAATTAATTGTGATAGATATTTAATTAGAAAAGCTTTTAAGCAATTTTAACAAAATAAAAATTCACAATCTAAGCAGAAAAAAGAAAGGTATAGAAGCCTTGATGCAGTAGCATCTTCGCAACAACATCGTGTCATGTTAGTCTTTTCTTTGTTTATTGGCATCTTTAAACTTCTGAGGCGCCGGAAGCGATTAAATGAAGTAGATAAGTCAGGAAAATTAAGAGATATCCTTTTTTCTAGAAGGGGCAAGCCATTCAGTTATAGGAAATATTACTACAGATGTTAAGTTTAAGAATAACACTAAGCCGAATTAATTTTGGATAATTCCATCCATTAGTAAACGAGTCATTTTAGGCGTAGATTTTTGGAAAATATTTGAATTAGCGCCAGGATTAGTGGCTAATGTTGATGCAACAGCACCTGATGTCAGTGATGCTAATGTGAACAGCAAAAGAAGCTAGATTTTGTTATATCCCTTTTGCAAGCTTTGAAGAGCAGGGTTTTAGAAAAAAGAAAAAAAGATCATTAATAAAACATGAAATTAATGTAGGAGCAGCGAAACCAATAAAACAGAGGTTTTATCCTGTATCGCCGGCAGTAGAGAAATTGCTCTATGGCGAAATAGATCGGATGTTAAAATTAGGAGTTATCGAACCATCATCAAGTCCATGGGGTTCGCCCATGCGAATTGTCATCATGCCATGAAAGGTTCGAATTTGTTTGGATGCTAGAAAAGTAAAGGAAGTCACTGTGATGGATGCATATCCCCTTGTTAGTATTGATGGAATTTTACCTCTTTTGCCGAAGGCAAACTTCTCGAAAATAGATTTCAAGGACGCATATTGCAAATATCACTGACGGAGGAGTCGAAGGCTTTAACAGCTTTCACAATCCCAGGTCGGCCGTTATACCAATATGTTGCAATGCCGTTTGGGTTATGCAATGCGTCACAGACAATGTGCAGATTGATGGACGAGGTAATCCCTCCAGAATTAAAATACTGTGCTTTTCGATATTTAAATGACCGTTTGGTAGTGGCAGATACCTTCGAGGAATACATGAGGGTTTTAACACTATTGTCTGAGCGATTTCGATAAGCTAATTCAACACTTAATCTGGCTAAAAGTAAATTTTGTCTTACTCAAGTCAAGTATGTAGAATATGTGTTGGGTAACGGAGGTATTTCAACGGATCCGGACAAAGTGGAAGCTATTAGGTCATGGCCTAGTCCTAAAACATTGAGATAAGCTCGAGGTTTCCTTGGATTAGTCGGCTGGTAACGGAGGTTCTTATCTATTTTTTCTGATCTAACTTTTCCAACAACCAACTTGTTGTCGGTCAAGAAAATGTTTTCTGGAGCATGGAGGCACAAATCGCATTTGAAAAAATTAAAGATGTTTTGACAACTGCGCCAGTTTTACATAATCCCGAGTTTTCGAAGAAATTTCACCTGCATTGTGACCAAGCGATTTAGGCATTGGAGCAGTCTAGGTACAGAAATCAGCAGCTGGATCTGAGAATCCTATTGCTTTTATAAGCAAGAAGCTGAATACCGCCCAGCGTAATTACAGTGTAACAGCAGTTATTGCTATTGAGAAATTTCGTTGTTATCCGGAATTACAAGAGTTTAAAGTCGTGACGGATCAAGCAAGTCTAGTTTGGTTAATGCGACAACAAAATCTTGAGGAAAGACTTGCCAGATGGCTTATGCAATTACAAGGTTATAATTTTAAAATAAATCATCGGAAAGACCATGATAATGTCGTTCCAGATGCACTGTCTCGTAAATACTGCGACCTGATATCGTTAAAGCCAGCTGAGATAGGTCCGATAGTTGACTTAGAGTCACCGAATTTAAAAAGTAAGGAATATTTAGATCAGCAAGCTCATATCGTGAAGAATGGATAAAAATTTCCGGACTTAAAAATATCTTAAGTCTAAGTGTACATTTGCAAGATCCGCAAAGATAATGTAGAAGGTGGAGAGAAATTTATATGGAAGCTACGGATCCCAACTAATTTAACCCAGGAGGGTTATAGTAGTAGCTCATGGAGGAATGGGAAAAACGATAGAATTAATTCGCTAATACTTTCATTGTATGGTATGGTGGTGCAAGTTCGAAATTTTGTCCATTCATGTGAGATTTGTAAGACAACAAAAGAACCGAACACAATACCACGCCGACCAACGGGAAATCAAGCTGAATGGTATCGCCCATATCAAAGATATGCTGATATACTTGCACCATAGCCTAGGAGCAAGCGAGGACATATAGGAATCTTTATAGTTTTAAATCATTTTTCTAAGACTCATTGGCTGTGTGTAAAAAGGTTCAAACAAAACCAATTATCTAGTTCTTGAGAAATCAGATTTTTTTTTGCGATATGGGGTGCCAGAAGTAGTGATTAGCGATAATGGGACGCAATTCAAATCTAAAAAATTCTAAGAATTTGCAATCGTTAGGTGTGAAGCATACGTAAACAGCTTTGTATTCGCCCCAGGCAAACGCTTCGGAACGCGTGAACAGGTCGCTAATAGCCGCTATGAGAGTCTACCTAAAAAATTATCAAAAGGAATGGGATGTCAACCTGGACAGCATCAGTTGTGCCACATACCATATTCTGTTTGGGTTCGACATGGTAACTCATGGTTCCCAGTAACAGCTGTTACAAAATTTAAGCAGTTTGGAAGACCCAAATCCAGGTTTGGCCAGAGACGATCAGCTAGTGTTAGCACGAAGTAAAGTGCAAGAAAGAATAACTGAAGCCCATACCGAGAATACTGGACAGTATAATCTCCGAGCAAGAGACGTTTCTTACAAAGTAGGACAGAAGGTTTTCAGACGGAATTTTGTTCAAAATAACTTTAAAAACAATATATCGGCTAAGGTGTGTCATACGTTTTTAAAAGCACGAGTGCTGCAGAAATTGGAAAACTCATTGTATTTGTTGGAAGATCTACAAGGCAAGTTGGTAGGAAAATTTCATGCAAAAGATATACGTCAACAAAATCAGTTTCAGGCTAATCGGCCGTAATTAGGATGCAGCCGTTTATCCAGCCTTGTGAGGTATTTTCGAAGGATTTTTATTATTTTATTTTAGGGTTGTAATTTTCCCGCGTACCGATTTACCGATACTGACATATAGGAGCGGCGAATTTGTTTGTCAATTTTGGCAGGAGGTTTCTAAATTTCCTTTGCAAGATTAAGCGTTGATACGTTTTCCGGTTAGGGTTCTTTTCTACTTGATTGACCCTCTTGACGAGGCATATTCGACTGAGAGTATAAATTATTAACACCGTTGCAGTCCGCGAGTGCAAATATTTTATTGAAATTTACTAAGTGCTAATAAGTGGTGCAACAGGTTGCATAATTCAAGAAAAGAGCTTGATCGCAAGGTCGTCATTTATAATTTTTGTCCCCAGCAAAGACCCAAAATTTTTCTGAGTCTAAATTGACTCCAAACATTTTAAAAAAAAGAAAAGACAAAAAAATCAAGGCAGAAGCAGAGCGATTTTTATTTTCTAAGGCATAAGAGCGAGAGAGAGCAAAGAAATTTTTTATTGTCATCAATTTGGCAAAAGCTCATTGTCTTTGATGAACCCCCGGTTCATATGCATGCAGATGTAAAGAGGGAACGAGCATCGTGGGTGCGACGCATCGGAGAGAAGACGAAGTGTCTGTCGCCTTCTAAGTTCTAACATAGGGCAGTATTTACCTGCTAAGCGACAGTGAAAGGCCAGCCGCATGCGCGCCGCTGCGTAGTCAGGCCACGAGACTCAAAAGAGAAGAAGAGAATCCGAGACGAGGGGACGGAGAGGGAGAACCAGGGCGGACCCTATACCGCTTTTTGAGAAGGAAAGGTCAAAAATCCAACAGTAGCTTCGGGTGGCCAAAAGCAGAAAGAGGGAAAGAATCTAGAGCTCAGGAAAAATGGTGAATGTTTGGTAAAGAGCGGTAAACTGAAACGTTTTGTTGTAAAGGCCGAAGAATTTTATTTTATTTCCATTGTAACTTCAGAAATCTTAACATGATTAATTATTTTCACTAGATTAAAAAGTGTATGCAAAGCAGCTGCAAAAGTAAACTGCCCCATATTTAAGCAGTCTCCCAACAGCGAGTCATCCATTGAAGGCCTTCAGCGGATATATCGAGGGGTAAGTGCAGCATAATTGTTTTATGTTAATATTTCTAAAGTCCACGATGATATAAAATATAAAAGGAAAAAAAGATAAACAAAGAGAAAAAAAAAGTAAAAGATTTCGAGAGAGTTACCACTATTCGCGATGAGTGAGTTAATTTTGTTTTGATGAATAAATAGTGAAACCAATACGCAAAATAAAATGTGAATATTTAGGCACGTGCTAACTTCAAATTATTAAAAAGAATACCAGCGACAACAAAAAATATTTAAAACCGCTTGATATGAAGATTTAAAGGGAAGCAGAACAGCTGATTTAGTTTTAGTAGTTGAATTAATTGTTGTTCGATGCACTCATCTTGGTTCGTTTTTTATTTGCATATGTATATTTTCAATGTTCACATAGATTAATTTTTGTTATATAAATTTTAGGTTGTATGGGAGTCTTTTATTGCATGTAGCAAACAGATTGGAGTTTTAAAACACTTAGATGTAATTAATAAGTAGGAAGCTTTCGAAGCCCCATTGAAAAAATGATTATAGAATTGAAATGAAGAAATAAAATCATAATGAATTGATAATTTAAAGAGTTGGGTTTCCGAACGTAGGAGAACAACTTTGCAACAACATCGTGTCATGTTAGTCTTTTCTTTGTTTATTGGCTAGGGATGAATCACAATGTGATATGTATTCGGAAGAGGATTAGGAAATAGGAAAAGAACAAATGGGACAATCAGAAACAGCTTTTGTCACATCCGATATATTCGCATTTTTGGATGACAGCATTAATATTCCTCAAGTGGACTAACACTTTATCAGCAATCACTTTCTTAGAAAATGTAGTCAATAAAAACGGAATCAATTCAGTCGTAATTAAAAACTTTATGCAAAGAAAAATTAGACGATTCTACGCACTCGAAACCTTAGCAGATGTTGCTTAAAAGATTTAGAGTATACCTTTTGGCAAAATCGTTTCGTCTTTTCACCAAGTGCCCTGTCAGGGGAAAAATAAAAGAAAGCTTATTACGCAAGTATCCCACTTTACACCCTAATTACAAATGTTGACGATTGGCTTAAAAAGAAAATGTAACAGTAATCAGTATAACAACTTCATTTTGATTATGTCTTAGAAAATCATCAGTTAAATCGGAAAGTAGGAAATAATATAGTTTTGTTGGGCCAAAAGCAGTAACATGGCGCCTAGTTTTAAGTCACCATGATGATGTAGGACATTTCAGTCTTAATAAAATTATTAAAAAACAGTTCTCAACAAGTATTCAATGCAGCTAATAGAAACCGACGGGAGTAAAACCTGAAAAAAGCATGTATTATAGTGATAGTAAACAGATTCTATTTCGGAGACTTCCAATGGTTCAATCAGGTCCGTTTATTTCGGTTTTATATAGGACTCCTTAAGTAAATTTCTAATCTTAAAGGTAGTGAAAATTTATTATTAATAATACTATGCGTATTATCATTTATTATTTAATTATTTAACTTTAACTCAATCGATAACTTTTAAAATAATCCCACTGCAGTTATACACACAGACAACAGCAAATACGAAATCAACGATACTTTCATCAAACATATAAACCAGAACACATCTAAAATCTTAACCGTTAGAGCCAAGTGGAAACATCGATTTGAGTCGATTCAGTTCCTTACTTCCTTATTTGGCCATTTGTTTTATATTTTGTACAAACACAGTATTTTTAAATTTTTCCAAGGCCAACGCAAACTAGGCGAAGTTGTCAGACCTAAAGTAATTTTCTATAGTTCTATTCAGTTTGTGTTTAAACTGCACTCTTTCTTATGTTAAGCAATGAGGACTTATATCTTTGCCACGAGTAATGTACAGCGCTATTACGAATTTAAAATGGAGGTGGTTTAACTCCAGAGATTTTACTGAGATTCTTCAAGTTTTGACCGATTTTTAGTTGGAATCTTTTGATTTCCAATGTTTTGAGTTGAGCATTACATTGTTATGGTATTGTTGTGAGCGCGATCGATGGCCCAATTATCACATAAGGCGTCAGTGAATGTAAAGATAAAATGCATTGGACAAATTGTCCTTGCTTGTTCTAGTGCTTCCCCACATTTGTTCTCAACGCTTGTTATTGTTGTAGGGGTCGGTGACAGTACTAAAAAATATGTGTTGTTGTACTTCCGAACGAGGTGACAGTTAAATTGCTGACTTAGTGATATTATTTTCGTGCCTGGTTCTCGTCAATACTATACGTTCGTCGTATAGCATCATTTTAATATACAAATGAGAAGCGCTACTACTTAAAGAGTAACAAAAATACCACACACCCAGAGCAGCGGACGGATCAAGTAGAGTGCGCTCTCAAAAAACTTTTTCCACGAGTGGAAGTACGGATTATCCGTTACAGTTATAATTAAGTAAAAATAAATTATTTTTATACCCTTGCAGAGGGTATTATAAAGTTGGTCAGATGCTTGTAACGCTTAGAAAGATACGTTTCAGACCCCATAAAGTATATATATTCTTGATCAGCATCAACAGCCAAGTCGATTGAGACATGACCGTTTGTCCGTCTGTCCGCGTGTCTGTTTGTTTGCAGCTTTTTGAACTTAAATTTTAAGCTTAGTAGTTGAAACTTGGTAGTTTGCTTTCTTAAAGGTGTAGGTAGATCAAGTATGAAAATCGGTCGGATCGGATTACTATATGAAATATCCAATACCAGAATAATAGGATTCAAATTAAAATTTTTCAAATCGGATAATTATTACGGCTACAAATCAATAAAAAAAATTGTCAATATAATCAATTTTCTCCAGCAACAAAAAATTTCAAAGAAATCTGCCGTACAAACACAAAAGACCCGCAATCAAATCCGCGCTGCTCCAAATAAGAAATGTATAAAAATATTGTTTTTTTGATGTTGCATTTAAATTTAATTTGTATCAATACACTATACACCAAGTTTGAACTAAATCGGATAATAATCAAGGTTACAAATCAATAATGAAATTTGATAGAAAGTCAATTTATTTTAACGCTCACACATACATGTAGGGATAAATCTATTTATTGTTTAATGACAATATTATGCTTGTGACTTAATGTTTAAATGTTATTCTAATTGATTATATTAATTAATTCTTAATCAATTAATTAATTTGGACCCTCCTGAGTGCCTACTTTCTTAACTTCATATCGCCCATGTTTCTTTCGAGCTGTGACTCTATAAGGCCATTAATTTCATGCCGCTGCTATACTGGGTTCTTTCAATGGTGACCAGTTCTCCATATTCGTAAACAGTTTTTGGTTTCCGCCTTTTATGAAATCTTTTCCTATTTTCGTCCTGAATTTTGCCAATAATTTCTAGAGAAAGAATTCTTATTCGCTTTCGTTCTTCGTATGTGTTCTCCTCATCCACACTTCTTAATTGTTCTGCCAAATTACCAGTTTTCGTATTTAAGGACTCCACCAAAATTTGACGTCCTTCTTTTCCCTCGGCGATTGGAATAATTGGGCCATCCATATACACTATTGTAAGAGTTATAATCGTTTATTATTTTCTCAGCGTTAATATCAATTCACAATGGATGGCTTTATATTTTATGTTTTTCTCAAAATGCACATCTGGTCGCTGCAAGCTTTTTTTCGATAGATCCAACCGGAATCAGCGTTGTCTCTTTTTTTTTGGTCATCGATATCACAGCGTTGATATCGATATAACTTAATCGCTACATAATACAGGTTATCGCTTATACAATAGGGTTCTTTTATATATGTATTGGATTAGCGTTATTATTAAAGTAAGTAAATAAGTATTATATACATACGTAGACCAGGGGATTTATATGTAGCCTACTACAACTCGTCCATTCTGACATTTGGATTTTTAACTTATTTCTATACATTGATACATATGTACATATATTTTCTTATTATTAAGTAACATAGTAATACATTTAATATTTTTATATTTTTCTTCACATCTTAAATCTTCATTTTTTGATCCAGTGTCTTATATTCTGAATGCTCCACACGCCCTGTTATGGGTTACGAGATACTTGAAAACCTTCCACATCTTTAAGTAAAAATCTATCATTTTTTTTTTCTATTCGGTAAGGTCCTTTATTCTTTGGAATAAAGGTTCTACCACTAAATCCCAATGCAATCCTTTCTCAGGTTCAACTAATTTTGCAATCATCGGGCTTAGACTTCTGTTAATTCTTTCTACCTGTCCGTTTGCTTGGGGAGATCTGGTCGCGATTTTAATATGTTTAATGGTATAGTTTTCTATAAACTCCTCGAACTCACTTGAAGTAAAACAACTACCTCTATCAGAAATAATACACTTTGGTTTACTATATGTTCTAAAATAATCTTTAAGACTTGACAAAACTTCTTTAGTACTGGTTGTTTTCGTCGTATATAATCGTACGAATTTCGTGAACCCATCTACAACCACGAATATATGCTTTTTTGCTCTACCAGCACTCACTGGCCCATAATGATCAATGTGAATCAATTCAAATGGTCTATTGCCTTTAGGTATACAATGCAAGAAACCTTGTTCTTTTCCAGATCTTGGAGAATAGGCAATACATTTAAGACAGTTTTCAATATGACTAGTACATTTGTCTTTGAGGTTTGCGAACCAGTAACTTTTATTAATAAAATCAATCATTTTGTCTCTCCCTATATGTCCTATTTCATTGTGATACCTATACAACACATGATCTTCCATATTTTCTGGAACATAAAAGAGAAGTCTACCATCACTTGCTTTTCTATAAAACACTCCATTTCTCATCTCATACAATTTGTGTTCAGCCTTCTCTAATAATTTCCTTAAGTTTTGAATTTTAGGATCCTTTGATTGGAAATTATTAGGTTATCTTCAAAACTTGTTGTTTCAACTACCAAAACATTTGTACATCTGCTCAAAGCATCTACATGCTACATTTTGTTTCCGGGCCTATAAATCAATTCATAATCATAGTTTTGAAGCTCTAACGCCCATCTAGCGATTCTAGGGTTAAGTTCAACTTTGTTTAATGTCAGTGTTAAAGAATTACAATCTGTCATAATCTTGAAGCGTTTACCTTGAAGGTAAATACGAAATCTGCGTAAGGCATAAATGATTGCAAGAGTTTCTAACTCAAAGCTATGATACTTTTCTTCTGCTCCGGTTGTTCGTTTTGAAAAATAGGATATAGGATGCAACAATTTGTCTGATTTTTTCTGAAGTAACACTGCTCCGAATCCTAAAGCACTGGCATCGCAATGCAATTCAACCTCATCCTTGTAATCGTAAATTGCTAACACCGGTGCATTCATAAGTTTTTCTTTGAGCAGTAAAAAACAATTTAATTCTTTTTCTTGAAACACAAATTCTTTTCCCTTTTTCAAAAGATCATATAACGGTTTCGCTAAAATATAAATAAATCTACGAAAGTACGAGCATAACCCAAGAAAACTTTGAGCAGCCTGTGCCTTTTCAGGTATTGGAAAATTTTTTATCGCTTCTATTCCTTTATCATCTGTTTTTATACCTTCACTTGATATTTGATAACCTAAATATTTGACACAGGACTTCATAAATTCACATTTGTAGCTCTAATTTAGCTCTAATTTATTCTTAGCTAATCTTATAAAAACTTCCTTCAGAGTTTCTAAGTGTTCATTTATATCCTTGCTGGCATATACATATACACATATATACACATCGTCCATATACACACCTAACTTGTTGTCTTTAATCATATCACAAAATATCTTATTTATAAAGCGTTGAAACACAGCTGGCGAATTTTTTAATCCCATGGGCATTCTTAAAAATTCGTATTGCCCTAACGGAGTAACAAACGAGGTGTACTTAATAGATTCCTTGTTTACATACACATGAATTAAGATCTAATTTTGTGAACACCGTTTTATTTACTAATTTGTCAAGTAGGTAGATAAAACTTTATTTAGTTTTCTAAAGTCAATACACAAGCGAATATCTCCTGTTTTCTTTTTTACTAAAACGATTGGTGACGCGTACTCCGACTCACTCGGCTGTATAATTCCTTTTTTTAAATAATCATCTAATAATATTTGCAATTGATCTTTTTCTGTATATGAAAGGCGTCTGGGAGAACAGCTAAAGGGTTTCGATTTTTCTAAATTTAATTTGATTTCACATCTAGTCACATCTAGAGATTGTCGCATTTAAGGAATAAATTTTAATTATTTGTCTTAGTTTACATTTGGTATCATAATTCAGTTTTTCGTCCCAATTATAATCATCAATTGTGTCTTCAGTGTAATTAATATTTGATAAGTCATTGTCGACTTTTTCTAATTCTTCCTCGATAAATTTTTTATTTGATTGAATAGTAAGTATTTCGTGTCTCTGCTCATTTAACGCCCTATCAGACTGTATCCTATTTTTTTTTCTAACTCTGTACTATCTGTTTTATCTAATTCTATACTAACTGCTTCACCTAACTGTTTACTTACTATTTTATCTTCTTGTTTACTAACTGTTTCATCTAATTGTTTACTGACTGTTTCATCTAACTGTTTTGTAACTGTCTCATCTAACTGTTTACTACAGTTTAAGTTAGAATTATTTGTATCTTCTCTGTTTTCAGTTTCCACTTTTTGTACTGTAGCCAATTTCAGTGCGCTTAGATTAAATTTCAAATTACATGCCGTTAAAAAGTCTCTTCCAAGAACTACATCGTGACTCATAGACTCATTTGGTACTACATTTAAATAAAAATAACATTTTATTGATCCTTTCAATACATAACATAAGGTTTTTCCAAATATGTTTATTTATGTATATGCTTTGATTTAAACCGAAATATTCTTTCAATACTGGCTCCATTGTTAAGTGACTTGATATATGACGTTTTTTAACAAAAGAAATAGAACTTCCAGAGTCTGGGAGGCACGCTGCAATTAATGGAGATCTAGATTTTTGACAAAAATATATATTGAATATTCTTACATATGGGTTGCCAGTCGCACTCTTCCTCTCCAGACATTGGGCAACAAAATGGCCAAAAGCACCACAAGCGTAGCAAGATCCTCGCTCCCTTTTCGGTTTATGGCAATCAATTGCTATATGACCCTTGGAATTGCAATTTACGCAACGCACTTCCTTATTGACGCTGTTATAAGACTCTCTGCCCGATTGCGTTGGAATAGGATGTTTCTTTAACTCCGGTAGACGCACTGATGAAAACGCCTGAAGGATTTGCCTTGGATCACAAAAACACTGGATACGTGCTTGATCGCGCAAACTTTTGGATGATATCCCGTCAATGATGCACTCCAACAGTTCCTCCATATCGATGTTGATGTCATCAGCCAGCCTCATCTTTTCATCGAAATAAGAACCAAAATTCTCGCTGGCTAGCCACTTTCGATCAGTATTTCAGTAAATTTCAGCAAATTTCAGTAAATTTGCTTCTAGTATCAGCTTTCGACGTTTTATTTCCAAATGCCAAGTAAAGTTGGTCAAACAGCTGATCGACCGGCTCGAGAATACGTGTCGCACTGTTGTGCAGCCACTGTTGTGCTTCACCCTTTAGCTTAGCGATAAACAGCATCCGCATGCATACAACATCTAAGTTATATATTTGCGAAATATTTTGCATCTGAGAAATCCAAGCGCGAGCACAAGTGTCCCCATTATAATCCATAGCGACTTCCTTTGCTAGCGACAGAGCTGCTGTTGGATCGCTGTTCAACACTACTATATCTGGCGGTGCCAATATGGTCGTTGATATTTCCAGCGTTGCCACTGCAGTTGGTGTCTTTTACAGCGTTGCCACTGTGAATGTTGACGTCATTAATGCTGTCAAGGCAATCGACTGTAAGAGTGCCCTGTGCTCGATCTGAAACCTCGAGATACAACTTCTGTAGCATGATTCTGGTAGCATTGAGTTCTTGACGTAACTGTACCAATATTGCAGCTTCATCGTTTAATGCTTCCATTTGTTCTGGCTGAGCTCTGATTTGTTGTTCGACAGCTTCAGTCTCCTCCTCATGCGGTAGCTCCGCATCCATATGTTGAGCTAGGGGCTGATCACGGTTTCCCTCCTGCTCAACGTGTTCAGCTTGCTGAGATTCCGGTGGACTTCCACGCTGCTCTAGAGGAATTTCAAGCAGACGGGCCATGATTTCGGCTCTAGTACCCGTTGTTGGCAGACCGAGACTCTGTAGCCACTGCTTTAAAAACACTACGGAACACAAATTAAAGTTAACTTCGTTCATGGCGAGTAAAAACCACTTCTGAGATTGTAAGAGTTATAATCGCTTATTATTTTCTCAGCTTTAATATCAATTCACAATGGATGGCTTTATATTATATGTTTTTCTCCAAATGCACATTTGGTCGCTGCAAGCTTTTTTTCGATAGATCCAACCGGAATCAGCGTTGTCTCTTTTTTTTTGGTCATCGATATCACAGCGTTGATATCGATATAACTTAATCGCTACATAATACAGGTTATTGCTTATACAATAGGGTTCTTTTATATATGTATTGGATTAGCGTTATTATTAAAGTAAGTAAATAAGTATTATATACATACGTAGACCAGGGGATTTATATGTAGCCTACTACACTATTATTTTCTCTGCGTGTATTAAATCCTTCAACACAGCGTTGATATATACCACTGAAGAAGCGTATTCCGAATAATTTGGTTTTATAACTCCTTTTAGCCACTGTTGAACTTGGCCCTCTAATATCTTTTCTTCAATGTGTTTCAAATCAATTTTCTCTGATGTTTTAGTTTCTTCTACCTTTTCCTTGACACACATTCCTTGAAAAAGTTCCACTTCTTCTTTTCTTGATGACTTTTTCTTTTCTTGATGACTTCTTCTTTGCCATAAATTTAACTCCTTCAGAACCAAACCTAACATCTACTTTGTTGAAAACATCATTTCCTATAATGGCTGCATATTCCAAGTCTTTCTGTTTAGCGACATTGAAACTTGCGTTGAAAAATATGCCATCCACTGATGTATTTGTGTTGAACTGTCCCATCGTTTTTAATCCACTATCGCCAATTCCTCTCAGAAGCTTTGTATTTTCCACCAGTTTGACATTTTTGAGTTTTTTTAATATGTCATCTCTCATCAGGCATACATCACAATCTGAAAAAACCATTGCTGCAAACTTAATTCCCTTTGTGGTAAACTCTATGAAAATATTATTCTTCTTATGAAGTTGTATTTTGCCGCCTTGTCCTTCTTTGAGGTTGTCTTCTTTTGTTCACTGTTTTTAGCACTGTGTCCCGTTTTGTAACAAGAATAACATGTAACCTCACGCGAACAATCTTTGGCTAGATGACCCTCTTTAGAGCATTTAAAACATTTCCTACGCGTCTGTACTTCCTGCTTCTTAGTTGTCACATGGTTGGTCTCCTCTTTTATTTTGGCATATATTTTGATCTCGGCTTTCAACTCTTTGAGTGTTTTACACCTTTTTACACCTTTGCCTTATTGGGCATGCTATCCTGCACTCCATCGATAAAATATGAGATCTTACTTTCATCATCCAGATCCACTTGTTTTCGATCTCCATTATGCCATACAGGTACTTGGCGTAAGACTCTTTGGGATGCCTCCTTTTTTGTGAAAGTATCTTGTGTACTTCCGCAAAACATATTGTCTGCCCGACTCCTCTTTGAGTTTTGTTTTGAGTGAATTCCATCCTCGTACGCCTGTTAGACTTCGGGTATATGCCCTAGTAGCTCTTACCAATAACTGCTTCCCATAAATAAACTTTTCAAGATCGTCCCAGCCTATTGTAATAGCGACATCCTCAAACTCAGACAACCACTGATTAATGTCAGATGAATCGTTGCCCGAAAATGAAGAAACAGTGTCCTGAACATCTCGTAGGGTGAAACGAGAAATCCCACTGGGACTTGGATTTTTTGCTTCGTGGTAAATGCTACTTCTAGTTGCAACCTGCAGATCTAAACATCGCCTTAGTTTAATCTGCGCTCTTTGATTGATTTCTTGATTTCTTTAAAACTTTGTGGCACGTTTCCAAAAAATTCCAATTTCCGATGATGCCACCTCGATCAACGATGCCACATGGATCAGTGATGCCACTTCGATCAATTAAGCCACTTCGACAAGTTAAGCCACTTCGATAAATGGCTGCCAGAATCGCACGCTTTTTTTTCGCCGTCGTTTCGGTTTCCCCTTTTCGCCGTGGCTGGCTTTCCCCTCCTCGATTTTTGCCATGGCCTTTTTTGCTTTTTCCCAGAAGTGTCACAACCGACGCCAACACTCTATGTTTGGCCTGCTCACACCAATGGACCAATACACGGGCCAATGTTCTTGTAAATTCTTCAGCAACTGCGTCAGAAAAAATTATTGCACAAAAACCACTCCGATGCACAGAAATTTAACCGACAACGCAAAACACAATGCCTTCTCAATTACGAGAAACTTTAAGGCGCAAAACATATGAACTTTCCCGGACGAGCCCCCAAATATTGTAGGGATATATCTATTTATTGACAATATTATGCTTGCGACTTAATGTTTAAATGTTATTCTAATTGATTATATTAATTAATTCTCACTCCCATTGACTGCCACTTTGACTCACTCTGCATTTCACTCTTTTCTCTACTGACGCTCACTCTTAACTGCCCGACCAACAATCCCTGACTCTCACCGACCAACTCTCTGACTCTGGGCCTGCGTTGCCATACAACACCTTCCTCTCCGATCTTGCCACATCTCCCGAACAAAGACCAGCCTCTAACTATCTAGGTTACCATATCATACATAAATATGGAACAATTCTTCTCCACACGGTGTGTGAGAAAGACAGAAATACTTGCGTTGTGTTCTTGCTCAAAACGAAATTGAAAGAGCGAGATGCAATGCGTTTGCTATATATGTCGAACTAGCTTGAGTAAGCAAAATGAGGAGGTGGCGTAGTCTGTAGAGATCGGTCGCAATGAGCCTCAATGTTTGGTGGTTCGATTCTCGGTGAAGATGTGATAGTTTAAGGTAAGAGTTCGATATCCTTAATACAGCTCTAGTAAATTCATTTTAAAGTTTTCTTTTTTAATTTGCGGGGGCGGAAGTGTGCGTGGCTAAAATTTGAAACAAACTTGATCTGCCTAGGCATAAGACTGATGTTCACACCAAATTTGGTAGCTCTAGCTCTTATAGTCTCTGAGATCGAGGTGTTCATACGGACAGATGGACAGACGGACATGTCTCAATCGACTCGGCTGCTGATCAAGAATATATATACTTTAAGGGGTTGAAAACGCTTCCTTCTGCATTTTACATACATTTTAGCGACTTTAATATACCCTTTTACCCTATGGGTACAGGGTATAAAAATTTTCGTTATTTATAAAAATATTTTTTATGTTAAACTTTTCTTAATCTTATAAAATAAATTATATTTTAATTATAAACAAAATATTTATTTATTTATTTATTTAAGAAGTTAGATATAATTGAAATTAAGTCTAACTTAAGATTATTATTTCCTGTACCTTCCAAAGAATCGATTGTATCTATAAATATTTTCGTTATTTATAAAATATTTTTTATATTAAACTTTTTTTATTCATATAAAATTAAATATATTTTAATTATAAACAAAATATAAATTATAAAGCTTTAACATAAATGGTTTAACGTGAATCATCTAATAAATCACATGTTGAAGATAGAACTGTCGACTTGTCTCGTTTTGATAATGCTCGTTGACCTGTTATAAAGGGATCTAATTTTAGAAGAAGATTTTTTTAAGTCAGTATTTGTTAACACGAGTGACATTTTCCGAGTATGCTGCAGCCGACACTTTTTTATTTCTTTATTTTTTGATTCTGCAGCTTCTTTGGAGAGTTCCCCAATCGAAACTAATGCGTGCTCTATTACCTTCGGTCCATGAACTAAAATTTTTTGTACAGTTGCTGAAAGATGGTACCATGGATATGTAACCACTAATAGCTTAGCCGTCTCCAATGCGTAGGTTTCAAACTTTTTTACATTTATAGAATATCCTGATGATTAGGCTTGTTAGAGCGTTGCGCATCCGGTTATTAATTGTTCATCGATGCCTGTAATTTCAGAGGACAAGCTGGGATTGCTAAAAAAATT
Source organism: Drosophila austrosaltans (assembly GCA_035045865.1). NCBI lineage: Eukaryota > Metazoa > Arthropoda > Insecta > Diptera > Drosophilidae > Drosophila > Drosophila austrosaltans. Next base: position 11,611,224 of record JAWNOQ010000003.1, read on the forward strand.
TCTGGCTGTGTTTCCATCGTTGAAATTTCCTCTGCCTCCATCCCTTGGCTTATCAACAATTAGGCCCATTTTTTCCCGAAATTCAGCTTGAGCTCTTTCGTTTCTTTTTAAAACCCTAAGATTAAGTTCTGCAGATCTCACTCGCCAGAGCTTTACTTACAATTTATATGAAACGTGTAAAAAATACTCAAAAAAACGTATATAGATAATTGATAATTGTCAAAAAAGGAGCGGTGATAATCTGAATTCAAAATACTTTTCTTCTATATTTCTTTTAAGACATTTCTTAATATTGTTCATTTCGGTAGGTTTTCCACCACATATAAAGCATTTAATTGATGGTGTGTTGCTTAACATGTTGCACACTTTTCCACCCACAATAGTTGGTTGAAGTGAATGATTAATGGATCATTTTTTTTCTCGAATTTCAAATTCGGTTGTCTTTAGGTCATTTATTTATTTTATCCCTAAAGTTCTGCTCTTCTTCAATGGATAGTGTTGTGGTCTCCTTTTTAAATTGCAGTCTGCTCGGTCTGGTATTTCTCCATATTATTTTAGAGCCTGTTTTAGTTAGAAGCTGAAGTGGGACGTACGATGTTAGAATTAGGCTTTAACATCGTCAATACGGTTGGAAAACTTTTGTTTGTATTCACTGTGGCCTGTGCTGTCATCAAAACCCCATTTGCCAATTAATGTTAAATTATTCTCCGTTTCATCAATACCATTTTCAATCGAGCTCTTTTGAAGCTGTAAAATGCTTGAAGCTGTGTTGTCGAGAAGCCGTTGCAGTTCAACTTCTGCATATGCTTCATCTACCGTGATGTTGTCGAGGTATCTCGAAGTTTTAAATTGAAGAATTTCGTAATTTGGTAACAAATTGTAAATGGCTTCACAATTTATGAATGACCGAATAAACTGGTATTTCGGTGTTTGGTGTTTCCATAATTCAGTGTCCAAAACCTTTTCAATATTTGCCTCGTTTGGCTTATCATTCGATTCAAAATCAGATGAGCGCAAAACATTAGCGGAGACTCATCGTGTTTTTGTAGCACGGCGATCCGGCGACGTTTCGTCCTTTTTGATGACTCAGTAAAATCAATCTTGGGGCGTTCACGGTTATTTTCCGGATTCATTTGTTGAGGAAGACAGCTGGGCTTCACTTTGATACTTTCCCTAACATTCAGCCAATCGGATTCATATTTTATAAAAGATTACTTAGTACTCTTGTACTTAACCCAATAAAGATTTATTTTTTTTGCAAATGAAGTCAATACAATTTTGTCGACTTCGTAGCCATTATTTTTGATGCTATCTAAGTACACTCTCAGCTTGCCTTTTTCAGTAGACCAAAGCTCAAATATATTCATGCGTGAAAAAACACAATTATAAGAAGCGTCTGTTAAACCAAAATCAACAAAAAGGTGCAAAAGAAGGTACAAATCAAAAAAAAAAAAAACAAGCAAAATATTGATACAAACACAAACAGAAATGACAAAAACAACTATACAAGGTCAACATCACAAAGACAAAATTGCAAAAACATAGGAAGAGCAGCTGATTGCGTTGCATTTTTGAGCTTGAATTACAGTAAGACAATTTTAAATTATTATTGAGTACAATCGCATCGGCAACTATCGGCAGCTTAACTTTCCATGCTTATTACCTTAAAGCGTTGAGAAATACAATGATACCAATCACAGTCGGGGGATCAGGGGGGAACACAACTAAAACTTTATGTAAACATAAAAAATACGAACAGAAAATAAACAAAAAAGGTTAAATCAATAAAAAATTCGCAAGAAATATATTATTGATCCAATTAATATCACAATTAGAATTTTTAAACTAAATACCTTTATCTTCAGAATTAATTTTTTATTGTTCAAGCTTACAATTCTATTTTTAGAAAGTTCCGTTCGATTTTCAGAAAAATCCAGTTTGCCATCAAGAAGTTTGGACTTTTGAGAGACGATTTGTGCACATTTTACCAAAATATGTTGTGATTGACTTTTTGATTTTTGGCCTATGGGCGCAACCACTGTGCACTGCATAGATTTAGTTTCTCACTTACAGATATAAAATTGTATCACCTCCAATAATTGTATTACACACATTTCTCCCCTCCTTTTTATTAGATTTTGATTTGCTTACTAAAGTACTAAAGTAGAGTTTCAATATCTCTTGCCTTTATGATATGCTTATATATTTTAAATGTATCCACGGCTTGCAGTTTAATCAAATTGTTGCGGAACCAAATGCTTCTCTTTCTATCATATTTAAAGAATACTCACTTTTACCGTCATGACTCTTAAGCCGCAAACAAACAACTGTTCTTGCGAACACGAGTTATGTTTTCATCTAGCTTAAGTTATGCATACATGGGTAAGGTACCGCAAGAAAGAGAATAGAAAAAAAACACGCATAAACCGAAGCCTTTCATTAGTTGTGAGCGGCTGTACACTTTGCATTTAAGCTTTATGTAATGTTTGCCATTTTCAGTGGGTCGAAGTTTGCGGGCTCGTCCGCCGCATGAATAGACGCATATCCATTTCTACGTCCCGTGACGCTTTGCAACACCCACTTTGGGCTCCATCCGTATCCAACAGTAACTTTTAACATGTATCATACAACATGCATAATATTATCAATAAGCCAGCATACGAGATAGTCATCGTATTTTTATTATACATACATATATTGATGACGATATCACAAACAACAACACTACTATGTACGCGAGATCGCGAATGCTAGCAAAAGAGACCAAGAACAAAATCAAAGTCTATGATGAAAAAACAACAAAATTGTAAGTTTTGTTGTTAAAAACAAATGACAATTTATTAATCACGTAATTTCGGCACTAATTAATATTACCTGGGTGATAAGCCATGATTAATTAAATAAAAATAAGAGCGCAAAAAAAAAAGAAACGACTGACTTCGTTGAAGTAAAGAATTCTTATGTATATTTTCAAAATAAATTGTGTTGAAATTGATCCGTTTGTTATTGATGAGAATACAAATGTTGGTTCTAATCTCCATGATCTAGCTACCACCTTACTATCCAGAAAGAAGTCCAAGAGCTTAGTCCTTACGCTCACAATTATTTTTTTGTGAATTTGTCTGACATTCCCGTATATCAAGTCAACTCGATAATTAACTCAACTAACAGACTTCTTGAGATGGTATATATATTGAACAGTTCGCTCAACTATCGCTTCCAGAGAAGAAGCAGCTAAATCTCAAATTATTACTATTCCGTCTCGCCAGTCATTTATTCGTAATTGCTTTCGCAAAACAGACTTTGTTAAATATCCGATCTCATTGCGGTGGTTTTTCAGTGGACTTGCGTCACCTCCCACCGGCCTTTACTTGAACTATTCTCAATAATCAAACCTTTTGGAGAGTCTAGCCGCATTCAAGTCGTCGTTTTGATCCAGCGCCCCCATTTGCTTTCCTAAAACTTAAATGAACATCTACTAAGCCTTTTCTATTAAAAAGTGTTTCTTTTATGCACTTCTGTTGATTAAACTTGCACTTAAACACAATTATGTGTGTGAACGATTTGCCTGTAGTAAAAAACACATTAAACTTCGTATGCTTCTTAAAACGTTTGGTAAAAGAATTTAATGATTTTTCTACCCCGTAGTCCTATCACCTGACAGGTATAGTTTTCCGCAACATCGAATGTTTTTTATTTCTCCCATAGAGCTCCATTAATTTTACTCAAACAGACAAAAATTATTTGAATTTACTTGAAACTATCAAGTGAAAGCTAACTTTATATTACTAAAAACTGCACTTTTTCAAAAAGCAGTAAATGGAAAATAATTTAAATCTTGATAACTAGCGGCTGATCAGAAGTTTTTTTTGCATTATATTAATTATGAAATAAAGATAAATGTATACTAAAATAAAGCAAGCAAGTCGTCCCTGCCGACATTGATACCCTGTACCAACTAGTTATTATATTAAATAAAGTCAAACACCCTCGAAATAGCGATTAATTTCATTAAACAATTTTCTTTAACATGCCGCAACAACGAACGCATGCTCATTCACTCTCATTCACTCTTGCCAGCCAATGTTGCCCTAAGCGCTTCAGTACTAAACGTATTTATGTACATATATCTTCGATATTAATTATCTGAGTTCGACTAAATTTAGTCAGATGATGCATTTTGGCCACATTATTAGGTGTGCCAAATAAGAATGTGATTCCTTAAAAAGAATGTGATTCCTTAAACACTGCTCTAGTAATTAGTTTCTCCTGAATTGCGGGGGCGGAAGTGGGCGTGGCAAAAATTTCAAACTTTCTTGATCTGCATAGTCACTAGACAACTGATCGAACAACCTCAAAATCGCAATCACTTCAAAACAAAATTCCCCTTAACATGCAGCAGCAGCGAACGCATGTTATCTCTCTCTTTCCTATCTGCCAAGGCATATCTTTGATGTTTATTGTCCGATTTCGACAAAACTTGGTCAGCTGGTCTAGTTTGGGTATATAATTAGGTGTACCAAGTAAGAATGTGATATCCTAAAAACAGCCCTAGTTATCGTTTTTTTTTTTAGATTGTGGGGGTGAAAGTGGCTAAAATTTGAAACAAACCTGATCTGCCTGGGCATTAGACGGATGTCCACACCAAATTTGGTGGCTCTAGCTCTTATAGTCTCCGAGATCTAGGTGTGCATACGGACAGACGGACAGACGCACATGTCTCAATCGACTCGGCTGTTGATGCTGATCAAGAATAAATATACTTTATGTGGTCGGAAACGCTTCCTTCTGCCAGTTACCTATATTTTAGCGACTTTAATATACCCTTTGGGTACAGGGTATAAAAATACAATAAAATTGACTCCAGAAGTAAATATTTTTTACAATTTTTTGAGTAAATTGGTTATAATTTTTATTTTCGATTTCGCAAAACTGCGCAGAATGAATTTTTTTTTTTCTTGTTAGGCGAATTATGTTTGTTTTTAATAACAAATCTAATATCAAGTTTTGTCTTCCAAGTTTTGTCAACCAAAATACACACTTATAGCTAAATACAAAAATCGTTTAGGGTATTCCACACTATCAACGATATTTATTTTATAAGCTGCGACAGCATGGAAAGAGTCTTGGTGACGAATTAGTAAACTATGAGAAAATACCGAGTTATATTGACCCAATTGTGGACTACGAAGCCTATGAGGACAAATATGAAGTTGCAATAACTCGCCTCAATGGGTAAATTAGCATCATCTAGTTAACTACACTAAAGTGTGTCGCCACTGGTAAAGAGAGAACGGTTGGCCAAGGAATTCTTCAACAAACGCAGTTCCACTTATAGCAAATGCAGATGCAAATGGAATAACAAATAGGAATGCAACGAGAGGGAACCAGAACACAACGCGTAGTTCTATATTTTAACGAGATGAAAAAACAGCACATTGAGAGGTTCTGCAACAACAACTACAGTTTGTGCCAGGTCTGCCATCGCTAAAAATTAATCAAGCGTCGTCATCAGGCTTTCAGCCACAGTGCTGCAAGCAAGAGATTGTGAACTACCTAAGATTCACATCAAGCCCTTTGGTGGGAAATATAAGGAATGGATCACAGGAAGGAAACTTTAACAAACATACAGAAGTTTCATCATTTAAAGTCATGCCTAGTTGGGAAAGCTGTCTCACTTATTCAGCATTTGCCTGTAGGTGAATATGTGAGCGCCATGAAAAGCCGAGTTATTTACTGTTATTTGCTTCTAAATAAATTCACCAATTTGCCAAATGTCGATGGTCACAATTCGTTATCACTCCGAGCACTTACAAGTGATGCCGGTGATGTTGTTCGAGCTTTAGATGCAGCCAGCAAACTAAACGACATCGTTGGCCACCAGATGAGAATTTATTGACCAAAACCAAAATATGGAAACACCCACTATAAATGATTTGCTAAAGTTGTTGGATTCACGATGCAATAGACTTGAGCTCAGTCAAGGAGTCAGCAAACAGAGAGAAATCAAAGTCAAAAGGCAAGCCCGCACGTTGCTCGCCAATTCAAGTAACTGTACCAAGTGTTTTAGTAATGAGCATTTACTGTCGGGTTGTCACCAAAGAAAGAAAGAGAATCATATGTACTTTAACTGTTTAAAGCTTGGTTATGGAGTGAGCTCTTGTGAATCTAAGTCTTTCTGCAAGCACTACAATCGCCGCCATCATTCACTGCTACATTCCGAGGGACATTTAATTCCAGCAAAGATGTAATCACGCAATCACTCTTGTTGGATTGCGGCTCAGAACTTTGCTACATTTAGGAAAGGTGTACCCAAATGTCGGGTTTCCTGCGTTCATCGACTCGAATTGCCGTTTCGAGGATATCTACTAAAAAGGCGGAAACAACCAAAGGTTTCTGCTCTCTTCTACTTAAGTCCCTGGTATCATCTGTGGTATCTATGAAATGCTTAACTCCATCCACATCGTTTCTGTCTACTGTTGACATTGATGATCTGCTGCAAAGATTCTGGGAACTCGAAGAAGTACCATCATTCACACCTATCAACGCTGAAGATAAAAAGTTTGAAAAACATTTCCATAAAACACACACCTGAATTGTAGTTTACAGAATACAAACCAAGATTTGCAGACACTTTTCAAAAAGCAAAATTACGTTTTCTCGCAGTAGAACATCGCTTACTAAAGGATGCAAATCTACAGTTGAAGTATATCCACTTTATGAGCAATTCATGCAGTTAGGCCACATGCAAGTGTTGCATTAAAAGAAAACTGCAAACACCTTTTACTTGCCTCATCATCCGGTAATGGGCGTTAATCTCCGGATGGTGTTTGTCGGTTCATTCCAAGATTGGAAGCATGCATGTCTGCAACGATGCCCTCCATATTGGTCCTTGCAAACAGCGCAGTCTGTTTAACATTTGCTTGCAGTTCAGAATGTACAAGTTTGTATTTTCTGCAAATATTGTCGAAATGTTTAGACAAAACTTTCAACGAATCCTCTGGAGGGAAGATCCTGCAGTACCATAAAAGCATTTTAAATTACGTGCAGTCAGGGTACTGGAGCAGCTTGCAATAGATCACAAGCACGAGTTTCCTATAGCGGCTAGGATACTCCTAGAAGATTTCTAAATCGATAATGTTTTGACAGGAGCCATGAATGAGCAAGAACTTATCAGCATTAGAAAAGAGCTAATATTACTTATGGCACGCGCACAGTTGAAACTAAGTAAATGGGTATCGAATAGGAATCAAATCGATAACACACAAGGCAACAAAATTGATATCTCAAGGGTTTACTACAAACATTTTTTAGATTCTGCTCCAGGAACTGTGGTTGCTAGATCTGGATTGGAACTCTGAACTCCCAATGAAGTAAACAAGGACATCCGATTAACACATATGGATGGTAGCATAGAAGTGTCATTTATTGCTGGAAAAACGCGAGTCTGCCCTTTAAAGCAGAAAACTTAATTATGCCTCGAACTTTGTGGAGCTCTACAGTTATCTCTGCTTGTTCAATTAATAACTTTTGGCCTGCACCAGAAATAAATTAAAATATACGCATGTTGTGACTCTACCGTTGTACTTTCATGGCTTTCTAACCAACCGCATAAGCTTAACCCCTTCCTCGTAGTGCTTGGAGACACACGAGTACAAAGGAGAATCCAACTGATTGTGCATCTAAAATCTCAAAATCTGATCTGAAGTTTAGAACAAACAAACGGATGACAGTCATCAAAGATAATGATTGTACTTCATTTGAGTTATTATTTAAGAGGGTATCATCTTCACCTAAACTGATTCGAATCGTCATATACGTATGTCGTTTGGTACATCCACATTTGACGATATAAATAATGCAAGAAAACTACAGAGTTCTACAGAGAACTCTGTAGAATCAAATCAATGTTAGGGGAAGGCGGGGTATTGTGAGCCACTTTTTTTTATTGCCAGAAATTTTCTATTTAAACAAGTTTTACTTCAAATTTGAGTGTTGGCTGTTATAGTATGAAGATCTAGCTTTCATTTGGTCACAACAGTTTAATGGAATATTTGAAAATTGGGTGATTCTAAGGCAATTTCCAAAAATACCTTTTTTCGTGATTTTCAAAATTCTCGGGGTATTGTGAACCACTTTTAAATTTGAATAAAAACAACGATTTTTGTTGAAAATTTTTTATTTATTTCACTAAAATACAAATAATAATTAAGAAATTAGTTGTTGTAGTGAAAAAAATTACACACGTCAGCCTGAAATGCAATTTATGCAAGTCCAATAACTTTCAGTTATTCTGGCCCATTTCAAGTGCACTGCACGATAGCAGACGTTGCAATGTATGGTATTTCGCCGATTTATTTTTTTCGGCATGTTTTCAATACACAAGCATTCAACACATTAAAAATGTCGTTCCATGTCAAGAAACAAGTGGCTCTTAATTCCCCAAGAAAAAAGGTTCACAATTCCCCGAACCCTCATTTTTAGAAAATGGCTGCAAAAAACAACAACAATGACAAATACATGCAAAATCCCGTTATAATTTTGAAAGCTAATATACACACGAATATTAAAAACATAGCTACCTCCGTCGATTCACAGGAATAAAAAAATTATAAGGACATTCACGGAGTGTAAATTATACATCGAGAGCATCCAATTTCTATTTGTACCAATGCTGGTGCGCACACTTGTTCATTATGGAAAATATAGGGTATTATACGACGAGTCGATAACAGTCATTCGCACCTGTCATAATTCACTGGGAAAAAAAATAAAGCGCTGGTTCACGATTCCCCGTGGCCCAAAATACCCCGCCTTCCCCTACCATTAGAACCCCAATCAAAGTTGCGCAAGGTAGATCCATTTGTCGACAAAGATAGTCTTATTCGTGTGGGAGCCTTTTAAAAAAAACGGACCTGCCTGCAGTTGCTTTTCTGAAGCACCATCGGCTCGTTGTGTTGATACTACGGCACGAGCATCGCATCAATCTATATCCTAGAGTTTTGGCAATGTTTGTTTCACCCGCCAAAAATTCTGGATTTTTGGCACACAAAACTCCTGTGACGGATCACACATAAAAGCGTAAATTGCTTTAGAAAGACACCACACTGGAAATCAAATTATGGCCAACTTGCCTGCTGTTCGTGTTCGACAAGCCTGCTAAAGAACCATACGGGGCGAACCAACTCAAAGAAAAGTGTAACATCTGTCTGTTTGTTTTTATGGCGACTTCTGCAATCCAACTGTAATTGGCAAACACATTTTGGCTGCATTTAAGCGATTTATTGCTCGACGGGAGAAATGTTCAGAAATGTTCAACGATAATGGTTGCAACTTTGTGAATTAAAGGGTGGTTTCTGATTTGTTGGATCCAAAAAATCAAACTTTATTGTTTTGCATTTTCTTAAAGTTGAAGTCGATCTGACAATTCTTTTTCGAGATACACCTGCTTTTGTAAGCACCATGTCTACTATGCGCAAGGCTCTTCTGGAACTTTAAACGCATTGATGGAAGTGACAACTACCTAAACAAGCAATCGCCATGAAATTTTTTACACATGTTAACAAAGTGTCTGTCTGAAATCATGAAAAAATATTAAGAATTGTTGTCAATAAAAAAAAAAACTAAGTCGAAAAATAGGAAAAATCAGACTTCAATGTTAATAAATTTTGCATTTTTTAATTTTTTTAAAGTTGTAAAATGTATCATTTGTCTGTTTCAAATTATCCTACAGGACGAGAAGACTTACAGAGCAGGGAATTAAATGGAATTTCATTCTTCCAATTCGCCATTCTGGTGTGGCAACCACGAAGATTGCACCCCTGCCATTTTCAGAAACAGTATTTTAGGGGAGGCCGGGATGTTGAGGAACCAATTGCTTCCCTTTCAATCATATTCTAAGTGCACTCTCTGTTTAGGAATAATACATTTCAATATACACATTTAAAAGAACGAATAAAGTAACGTACAATTCGAATTTAGCCTAGTGCACATGACCTTAAAATATTTATGTGTTAGCCGAAGCATTCAGATAGGCATTTGAATATTATTGGATTTAACAACAACACATCCAGGTTTCCTGGAACTCATACCTGCATTTAGACTTAAAATTTCACCACCAAAAAGGTGGCCCCTAGAATCTAAATCCTTTCCCGACAAATATTTTAGAAAAAAAGTCAGTTCAGATTGTGAATTCAACAAATGAAGATCGGGTTTATTTCTAGCTCCTCGGAAGCCCTATTCACTCTCTTCTACTACGACGAATCATGTGAAAGCCAGTCAGTCGGCGTCTTTTCGTTCTGTTCTATTACAAGCCGATGCAATTGCTGTAAAAATATACATACATATGTCCAAACCAACGATCAAGACGTGTTCCATCAGTGGCTGACACAGTAAAATAGTTGAAGAGAAAATAAAAAGTTTTGTTTCTTTTGATATATCAAACACCTTGGTTTGTTATTCATCACAAATGTTTATATTTCGAGTTACCCTTTTTAAATCAGGTGCTGGAATTCAGAACGTGTCTTTTAAGAAAGTAGTTTTCACAACGGTTGATAAGTTAAAGAGCGATGGAACTTTTACTTTTTTTATAAGTTTTTAGAAAGCATAAAAATGCACTTTAAATGATCCAAGAAACTTTTAGCTTTATTGATCCTTTGAAAACATACATGATTTGATTGAATTATTTTTTCGCAAGACCACGTGATTAAATTCTGTTTTCTAGTTATGCCCACAATAATTAAATATTTTTTCTTGTGTTACCCAGGCTGAAGTATTATTGTGGGTTACTAGAATCATCTAGATTCATTAACTTTTTAATATATTAAATCCGTATCGTTCTGGTTTGTAATTGGAGTCTTCACATAGTGCCTATGATTATGCAGCGAATGAAAAACCTTTTTGATAGAGATAATTTTTTTTTTAATTTTAGGCAATTACAGTGACCATGGTTGTTAGGGCGAAACACCTCTTTGTTAGAACGATAAGATTTTAGACTAGATGACACAAGCATTTAAGTCAAAAAACATATAACAATTAAAAAAGAGGAAATTTCGATTAGTCTCGTTATGTTTTAACAAATATGTTTAGAAAATATCTGTGCAACAACACAACGCAAATGTTTCTGTCTCTCTCACACACCACGTGGTAACGAGTTTTTGCATATGTATGTGTGTGCGTGATTTCCTGGAATTTGTTTTTTGTTTCTTTACTGGCAAAGAAAATTGCTTATTTTATTCGAGGTACCTCCACGTTTTAGTTAATAACTCCGGTGATAATTATCCGATCCGACTAATTTTTAAACTTGATCTGGATCATCAATTAAGGAACTTATTTTTTAATGTTTCAACCATGTAGCTTAAAATTTAAGTTCAAAAACGTCGGGCTAAACAGACAGACGGACGGACGGACAGACGGACATGTCTCAATCGACTCGTCTGTTGATGCTGATCAAGAATATATATACTTTATGGGGTCAAAAACGTATATTTCTATGCGTCACAAACATCTGACCAATTTTATAATACCCTCTGCAAGGGTATAAAAAGGCACACAGAATGCTAATGGCTCTTCGTATAGAGCAGATAAACGAATTGGTGAGCTTGCTAACCAGCTGGAGTAAGATTAAGGTTACACCTGTTCCGAAAAGAAACACGGACTCATTTTTCATAGCAAATAACAGACCAATCTGTCTACTAAGTAGAGGATCGTATGAAGAATAACAATATTATCCCACCTAGACCAAATTTTTTTTTCGCGCTAATCCCAGCGAATGCTCTAAGTACCCACAACCTCCCGACCAACAGACCGAGGGGTGCAGACCGTACGACATACGGCACGATTCACGGGAAAGAGTTGACGATTTTAACATTTTTAATATACCCTTTTACCATATGGGTACAGGGTATAAAAAGGCGTGGTCCGTTGAAAAAAAAAAAAAAAACAATTAAAGAGCGCTGGAAAAACAATTAAAGAGTTCAAAAATCATGCTTTGCAGGTGTCTTAAGTGAAATGAATAAACTGCTATGACCAATGGTTCGAAAGAATGCAAGATTGTATGTATTGATCATCAAAGGGTACACTTTGAAAAACAAAAAAGCCATTTTATTTAAAATGTCTGTTCTAATTTTCCATTCCCCGAAATATAAATAACAGCCCTTTTCTATCAGTGGGGATCTCCTCCATACCATATATATCGGAATTATCTCGATCGGATGACAATATACTGTAGCTCCCGTATAAACAAGCGGTCCCGAATAGCGTTTAACATCAGGAACACTGTTGTTTTTAGTTAAAAATATCTAACAAGCTTTATTAGAATCTGTTAGAATCTATGTTAGAGTCATAGAAAAAGTATAAAAAAATCACTAAAGCTATTATGACGACTCTTTTCAACGAGCCGGTAATACGAATGGCTTGAATGGCGGCGAATAATTCACAAAATACAGAACTCGAATTATTCAAACGATAAATTAGACTTAATTAACGGAACTCGAAAGAGTTTACACAAAACATAATGATGCAGTGTATAAATGTAATGTAATTTCTAGTGCTCGACTAAAAAGTATAAATAGATCTACTTGGGTTAATGACTGAAAAAAGTTCCTGCAAAACATAAATTTGGTTGTATTTGTGATATACAAGGTAAATTGGTTTCTGGTAGGACTAAAAGCAATAAAAAAATTGGTTTAATGACTGTATTTCAGTATTTAGGATAGGAATATTTAAGGGTTAAACAGAAAAGAAAGTTAATAAAAGGAGGCCTTTTGAAGAATGGCGAGAGATTGACGATGAGACGTCGCACAGTGGGGCCTCTGCCCGGATAGCTGACCAAAAATCATTTTTTTCACCATCGCGTTGGGCAAAAGTGAATAATGAAATCAACAGATAATACTTAAAAAGTTGTGGATCCAAAATATTTTTGAAATCCGATAAGAATTGTGGGTGCTACATCATCTCAAAGTAAAGACATTTTTCATGTATGAAAAAATGTATAATTTTTACAAAAGCTCGCAACTTTGATACTGAAAATTGGCTGAATTAAATAACTGATGTTGAATATTTTTACTTAATTCGAAAAGTAGATAAATTTGTAGTTATTTGATGTAAAAAATTTAATGAAATTTCAAATACTCAGTAAATTGGAGTCGTTTCAAAAATATACTAAATTTTCGCATTTTTCAACTTTGGTGGAGTATAATCAACAGATACAACTAGATACACGATGAAACCATATACATGTGATAGTGGAACATTCACCTATCAGACCTATATAAAGCAAAGCAAAAAGCCAAAAAACTAATGCAACCTTGCGTTAAAAACGCGTTCTAGGCACAAGGAAGAAGAAGAGCGCATGCAAATTTGGCAAAGTATTATTTGTTATTTACATATTTATAATGTAACAAAATCGTTAGAGAGCATATAAAACAAGGCAAACCTACATAAAAAGTTAATGGCTTGAGAAAAAAATGTAGTTCGACCAAAAAAAATTGTTGATCCGGTTGTTCCTATGGGAGCTATAACATATAGTCAACTGATTTGGCTGAAACTTAGCAAAGACATTTCCATAAGTACTAAACTTTCAAATAGAAAATTTTGGTGCAATCGCTTTTTTAATACCCAAGTTATTGCTCTAAAACTATATTTCTGACCGATAATTCCTAATGGAGCTATGTGATATAGTGAACTGATTCTGATACTACTCGGTGAATGTGTTAGATAGTATATTAAACTAAAAGAGTACACATTTCGTAGTATTCGATTGAAAAACAACAAAGTTATAGAAGCTTTACTCTATTCTAGTCAACTGATTCTGATGAAACTTGGTGAATATGTTAGAAAGTATATTAAACTAATAGAATACAAATTTCGCAATATTCGATTGAAAAACAAAAAAGTTATAGAGGCTTAACTCTATTCTCGACCGATCGTTCCTATGTGAAAGCAAGTAACACCTTCGATAACCAGTTAATTTGAAGCTGAAGGAATTAGCTATCAAATGCTTATTAAATAAAGTTCATTTGTGATACGGTTGACTTGCTCAATTGTGCCATGCTTTTCACGGAAACCAAACTGATGATGTGGGATTATATTTTGGTTTACCAGGATTGTATTTATACGGAGTTGTAGGACCTTTTCAAATAGTTTTGAAAGACTTGGCAATAAACTAATGGGTCTGTACGATGATGATGTTTTGTCTTTTCCGGGTTTTGGGATCATTATGATTACTGATTTTTTCCAACTTTTGAGTTTGCCGATGTGTCGAGAATTCTCGGATCATTTTCGGGGTTATTTTGTCATGGCTGGGCGACTTTCTTGGGTTAAGATAGTTTTTAATAATTGCAGAATTTTTTGGGGTGCTTAGAGGGGTGGAATGAGTTTGCAGACGGGTTTGGCAGAAAGACGTCTTTTATCTGTTACAAGAAGTTCAATTAGTTGGTTGTTAGACTTGTGTTTTTCCTGGGTGTGGCAAATGATTGGGGTGGAGATAACAGCTGCTTCAATGAGCATCGACTCTAATGTAGAGGTGCAAAACTCGATGTTTTCTTCCTCGTCCAGTTTGGGATTCAATTCAATTTGGGTGCTTATATATTTCTTAAATCTGAGCCAGTTTGTCTTATAATTTGTTAACCCGAATGGATGCACTATTACCTGTGAATGTGTTAATACAGTGAAAATTACTGGCGAATGGTCTGATGACAATCCTGCTAGTGACTCTACCGATATCAAGTTGTGCATAATTCTCCTGGTTCCTGCGAAATCTATTAGATCTGGGAGCTTGCGTGGATCTGTTGGCCAGCACGTAGGCTTATTCGGTGAGGCGTAGGCCATTTTGTTTGTTGGATTATTGATTTTATTGGACAGATGTTTGCCTTTGGGATTTACCAGGCGGGATCCTCAAAGAGGGTGCTTGGCGTTGTAGTTACCTGAAGCAATAAATGCTACTCTGAGTGTATTGAAGAAATCAGTAAACTCTTTTCCGGAGATTGAGAATCGTGGTGGGCAGTAAAGTGCAGCCACGGTTGTACTGCCGAAAGTGGTTTGGACACTTATTGAAGTTGCTTGTAGGCATAGTTTCGCATATCCATTGTGGAGACAGTGTTTAATCCGGTTTTTGATTAGGATACCAGTTCCTCCGTGAGCCTTGCCATCTGGGTGATTTGTTGCATAGAATGCATATTTAGGTATTTGAAAGTTGTTTTTGTTTGTAAGGTGTGTTTCTGATAGTAGCATGATATCAATATCATCTGAGTTTAGGAACAGTGACAGTTCCTGTTTGTGCTTGGAAATGCCGTTTGCATTCCAGAGACCTATTTGTAGTGCTGACATTATTTATTATTGTCCATAAGCTTTTGAATGAGCGAATTTGGTCTCGCATAAGTTCCTGCATGTAATATTGCATGAACGTCATGAAGCTTGTCATATTTTGGTTGAGCGAGATCAATAACGTTTTGATCCCGTTGGGCTGCTGGCCGAGCGCGGATGGACTTGGAGCCGATTTATATGGAATAATAACGGGATCTACCGTTGGAGTGGGATGTGAATTTCCATTGCGCAGCACACTTGCAAATGTTACTCTAGGGGTAGTTGTTGTTGGAGTTGTTGACGCTCTTTAATTGGAATGTGTAGAAGTTCACATTCTCTGTTAGAAGTGTTCGCTATTTGTTTGGACTTTGGTCTCTTTTATGTTGCCCCTGTTAAGTGGGGTCACATAAAAGTTGTCCTTACCGACTAGGACCACCAACTTTGGCACCAAAGAAGTGCAGTTTGCACCACGGATGTAAAATAGTGGTGGCTTGGCTACTTTTGTTTAGGAAACTCCTTCTTGAGATTCCTGATTTACCAATATTTGGAATCTGTTGCCCTCCAAAGCTTTTCGTTGAGCAATGTTGCTTTTGGACATTGGACATTGGTATGAGGGCTAAGCTTTCGCTTGTTTATATTAATATATCTTTCCATACCAGTCTGAACAGGTGACTTTGGATTCACCGTCACTGGTTGGGCAGTTTTTGTTGAGGTAGTCTGCTGGACGGTGATCGAAGGTATTGCAGATGTTGCTGCTGTTACAGTTGTTGTTGGAGCAGTAGCTGGAATTGTTGTTGTTGTAAGCGCGCTGACGGCGGTCGGTGACCCCAATGACTCAATTAACACTTGAGGTGTAAGCGAATTTGAGAGTGAAGGCATTGGGCGCTCCAAGACAAATTGTTGTTGCTGGTTGGTGTAAGCAATTTGCTCGTACTTGCACTTTTGGATTCAGCGCTTATTGTTGTTGTGGTTGTTGGAGACACTACTGAGAAGTATGCATTGTTGCGTTGAATAGATAGGCGACGCTCGTTTTGTTGCTGGAGAAGTTGTTCTTGTAGCTGTTGCTGACGAGATTCTAGTGAAGATGGGCCCAAGTTGTTCTCTTTACACGTTGGCATTGCTAGTAAATTTAGTTATTTACTAAGTATTGCTATTTGTAGTTACAAATAACAATATAATTATGATTGGGCGTCTCTGTGGCGACTGAGAGCCCTGTCACTTTAGTTTAACACTGATTAAATGCTGACACCGAAGAACTTGCGGAGCGCGATAAAAAACACGTCCGAACGCGGTGACGGCCAATTACCAATTTTTGCACAGTGGGGGTCATCGCTCACTTCGCTTGTTAAAAATCATATCTTCTAAAATAGTAAAGCCATTTTCAAAATTCAAAAAGCATTTGATAGCTAATTCCTTAAGCTTTAAATTAGTTGCCGAAGGTGACGCGTGCGCGGGTTGCTCTGATATTTGAGGTCAAAGTTGAAAGATATTTCCAGGCATATTTTACCCATAAAATTCTCATTAAAACGCTTTCTTGATCAGAAATGAACTTTAATATTTTAATTTTGATGATTTTATTTGAAATTGAAAAAAAAATATACCATTGCAAGGGTATATTAATTTCGGTCTCCTGCAGAACCCTTAATGCTACAGCTGAAATTTTACGCATAGGCTTCTTTTTGCTGCAGGCATTGTATATCTCAAAATCGTCCTGATCGGATAACTATATCATATGTCTCCCATAGGAACGATATGTCGGGAATAAAATTAAGCTCCATAACTTTGTTGTTTTTCAATCGAATACTATGAAATTTGTATTCTATTAGTTTAATAGGAACAAAAATTTCTTTTTGTCAAATTAATTTTCTTCTTAAGCCATTAGCATTTAATGTATGTAGGTTTGACTTCTTTTATATGCACTCCAATGATTTTGTTCCATTATAAATATCATGATATTATGATATCAAAAAACGGTTTGCCAAATTTGTATGCGATCTTCTTCTTCCTTGAACCTGGAACGCATTTTTAATGCGAGGTTGCATTAGTAGAGGTGGAGAACTATCGATAGCACTATCGACACTATCGATGGTTTGGCACTATCGAACTGTCATACCATCGATAGTTGTGCAATATTGTCTCTGATAGTTTTTGTTTGCACATCTCTGAAAAAAATTATTCGCGCATTTTTGTCACATTTGCTAAAGTTTACTTTGATGAATCGCTTATTTCAAATTGGTAAGTACCAATACTTATTAGTAAAGTAAATAAAGTGAGATTTTTTTGTGTAACTGTTCGTAATTCTTTGCCGAATTGCGGTTGCAGTAGCAGCAGCGATGGAAATAAAAGTCCCAAAAAACCCACGCAAAAGAAGAAAAACAAAATTTCGGATGTGTGGAACTACTTCAAACGTTTAGAAAACAAGAAGTTTGCAAAACGACGAAGCAAAAACATTATTTCCAAAGTGCAAGACGGTAGTGAAGTTCTTCAAAAAAAAGTTCGATTGCCAACGAAAAGCTTAAGTCTGATCAGGAAAATTTTCCGAACACTTTGCTGCAAGAAACTCCAACAAGGTGGCACAGCTTCTATAATATGGTTGAGCTACTGCTACTGCGTTATTGTCCACCAAAAATACAGCTGAGGAAATTAATATTGTAAAGGACATTGAAAAAATATTATAATTTTTCAATGATGTTTCCAAAAAAGTCTCCGGCGCAAATTATGTAACCGTATCCTTAATAACTCCATTGGTATATGGCTTGTATCGGCAAGTACAAATTGTTTCATCACAACTGGGAATTTCGGTTGGTAAAAACATACAATCAGTTTTATTTGAGTCACTTAAAAAACGTCTATCTATACCAGAATACCAACAAAATTGGATCCGCGCTTCAAAAAAGCCGGATTTCAACTAACTTCAAATGCTGAACAAGCAGAAATATTATTTAAAAGTCTTTTAATTGAATTGGCAGGTGAAGAAAACCCAAGTGACTCTGATGATAAAATAAAATGCACCACAAATCCGGATCCAAATTTGGATTTTTTGGATGACCGAGCCATTGATAAACAACGAAATGCGCGAAGGGAATCAATCATAATTAAGAGCCAATATCTGGAGAGAGTCACTGCCACTCGGGAAGCAGATCCCTTATTATGGATTAAGGTAAAATAAAAAACTTATTTCTCTAAACAAATAAAAATAAACTTCCTATATTACAATTAATTGCAGATGAACCAAACCGATTTCCCCTTAATGAGGACCTTAATGTATAAATATTTCAACATCAGTTGAATCGGAAAGAGCCTTCAGTAAGGAAAGGCAAGGCAAGGCAATATGTTTCAGCCAGACGTACCCGCCTCTCAGAGGATAATGTAAACACTTTACTATTTTTAAACAAAAACCTTAAAAATCTTAATATAAAATAAACAAAATAAAGAACAAAAAATATAAATTATATAAGAATTTTTTTTTTTTTTTTATTTTTTTCCCTAAAGAAATACCTAAATTTTTACTCATTTAAGCGCCTTTTTTTGGCACTATCGATGACTATAGAAAACTATCGAAAGCACACTATCGACCACAATCGTTCTCAAGAAATTATCGACCACTATCGACTGACTGACTATCGATGCCTCTATGCATTAGTTTTTTGGCTTTTTGACAAATTTGCGCAAAAAAGCGAAAGACTACACTATATTGGTCTGATAGGTGAATGTTCCCTCTATCACATGTATATGATTATATCAGAAGTCTCCGTGAATCTCAGTTGATTCTACTCCACCAAAGTTGAAAAAATTAGAAAATTAAGTGTGTTTTTGAAACCTCTCCAATTCACTAAGTATTTCAAATTTGATTATGTTTTTTACAACAAATAACTAAAAATTGGTATACTTTTCGAATAAAGTAAAAATATTCAAGATAAGTTGTTTAATTAGGCCAATATTCAGTTTCAAAGTTGCAAGTTTTTGTAAGAATTGTAAATTTTTTCATACATGAAAAAAGGGTTCACTTTGAGATGATCCAGGACCCACAATTCATATCGGATTTCAAAAATATTTTGTATCCATAACTTCCGAACCATTATCTGTTGATTTCCCTTTTCACTTTCGCCCAACGCGATGGTTAAAAAATGATTTTTGGTCAGCTATTCGGGCAGAGGCCCCACTGTGCGACGGTAGAGGAAATATGAGAGTTGAGAGTCAGTTTACGATCCATTATTGGATTCAGACGTTCGAACGCAGTGTTATTCACGGGACACGTTACCATTTGAGCATTTTTTTTCTTTCAAATGGCATTTCTGAGGCGTCCTTGAAGTGTCGTAAATAAGAAAGCTTAAAAAGGACCATGAAATAATCGGTAAATGTAAATCTTCCAAAACGTTCTCTCTATCAAGCTTTTAAATGATAAATAACCAATACTGTTAAGTTTTTAAGTTTTGGTATATGTTTAAAGAAATCTACTTTTAAAAATGGGTTAGCCCTGTATGTTATTTTATACATGTATATACATACAAATCAAACAAAATGCAACTCTACAGAAATATAAGTCAATCAATTTCAAACACAGCTGTATCAAGTTAGTCGTAACATTTTTTAACTTTGACTCACCTATTATCTTCAATTAATTTGCTTACAATTTCATCTTCCATTATATATAGATCATAATATATATGGTTTATATTTTGGAACACTTCATAGTGCAAACTTTTCGTGTAATTTGTATCAGGTGAAATTTGTGCTTTAGGTACAAACCAACTAAACCGTCCAGGCGTTATTGAGGCACCAGCATCCGATATGTTTTTTGGTTTCTCTTTAAAGGCTGAATAGGGCATCCAAACTTCTAGATTTATCATGCTAACATTGTGAAAATTTTCGAAACGTCTAAAAAAAATTTTATGAAATTTATGAAAGAATGTTGCTGTAAATTTACCTCACGGCGTCCAAGGTATTCCAAGGATTAAAATATCCAGATATACGCATTGAATTGAGCGGAATTATTTTAACATCATTGTAATTCAATACTTGTTTAAGAAATATGTAAAATATCCGTGTCATCACTTGGTGAGTTGCCCGATTCGTTACTTGTAATCCTATAGTAAAATCATTGCTGCTTGGTTTATGGACTCCTGTAAATGTTGAAAAAAATATTCCTTGTATACACGTGTAATTTATTTATTTGAATGATCAACGGGAGACAATATTTACAAAGCCGAGAAGTAATATAAATAATACAAAACCAATTTATCAACAAGTATTTTGATAGTCTGAAAAAGAATCTGTAATCAGAATTTTTACATTGGATCGATCTTAGAAATTGTTGTGTTACTCTCATATTCTTCCTTCAATTAATGGAAAACTCATATATACATACTTGAAGGGTTTGTTGTCAGTTTCCTGGGCATCCTTCTCGAATTTTTTTTATACCGCCGTTCTTATATTTATTTATTTATTTAAAGTCATGTTATCAGATGCATATGACTTAAACTAAGTAAAATATTATAATTAAAAACTAAGGAGTAAATTAAAAAGTAAGATGGACGAGAACAAAAAGAAGAAGAAAAACGATGAAGATAAGACAATTAGGAGTGAAGAACAGTTCGAAGGAAGTCAAAGAGTACGATACGTAAAGGAGAAGGAGAAAAGTGAGGAGAAATAATAAGGGAAAACTCATTATAGTCACTACACATAACGAAGAGGTTCATGACGACTAAAGTTTGAGGCATATGTATTTAAAAGAAGATTAACAAAATTACGTGTAGAACGACATGGAACAGCAAAATTTATTTTCCCTAACAAAAAGGGAGAGTCTATTTGCCCAAATAACAGTTTTTGGAGAAAAAGAATACCAGAAACGCGTCTTCGATTTACTAAAGAAGGAAGATTAAGGAGAAGAAGCCTACTTGAGTAATGTGGGAGGGGCCTAATTGGCTCCCAGTTTAGGCCACGTAGGGCGAACAAAAGAAATTGTTTTTGGACCGACTCAATACGTTGCTGGTGAATGGCATATTGAGGACTCCAAACTGGTGAGCAATATTCTAATACTGAGCGTACCAAGGATGAAAATAAGACTTTGGTGATGTAGGGATCATTAAACTCCTTAGACCAACGTTTTATAAAGCCTTGCAAAGATCTTGCTTTATTAGTCACAGATGAAATGTGAAGCAGGAAGTTTAGCTTGGGATCAAAAATGATGCCCAAATCTTCAACAGAAAAAACTCTATTTAGGGTAGCGCCATTCATGCAGTAAGTGGCACGAAACGGCGAACGACGACAAAATGTCATAGATGAGCATTTCAGTGTATTGAGATGGAGGTCATTAATCTTACACCACTCACTAAGCTTATTAATATTATCTTGCAAAATCGAATGAAGAGCTGGATCTTTAAATGATACGCAAAGTTTAACATCATCAGCAAACATAAATACATGAGAGTTATTTAAAACATTAGGTAAATCATTAATAAACAAAGTAAAGAGTAGTGGGGAACACCAGATATGACATTAACATTTTTGGAGAGCGAAGTTCTAAACAAAACTCTTTGAGTTCTATTGGTGAGGTAAGACTTTAACCAAGAAAGAAGATTAGAAGAAAAACCTAGCTGACCAAGTTTCTTTAACAACAGTTTGTGATCAACACTATCAAACGCTTTGCTGACAACAGTGTAAATAACATCCGTTTGAGATTTATTACGAAAATCATCATGAACCAAAGTACAGAATTCCAAAAGATTTGTAAGTGATGAACGTCCCTTCAAAAATCCATGCTGGTGCGGAGAAATTAAAGATTTGCATTGGTGTTTTCGATTCATCGAAATCATTTCCTCAAAAAGTTTTGGAATAGCCGAGAGTTTAGCTATACCTCTGTAATTAGATATGTCAGATTTGTTTCCTTTTCTAAATAACGGAATTATGAATGAATTATTCCAAAAAGAGGGAAAGCGTCCAGATTCAATGGAGAGGGTAAAAAGCCTTAACAAAGGTACTGTTAACGAACGAGAGCATGTCTTCAGAATACAACTGGGGACGTTATCCGGACCAGGCAAAAATGAGGACTTCAAGGAGGCTAAACCGATTATGCATGATTCTTCAGAAATCATAGGCATATGAATAAGGTTGGATTGGTGAATATAGTACGGGTAAGAGCCGGTGGAAGGCAGCACATTAGAGTAAGTCATTTGGAAGAAATTACCAAAAAGATCAGCTATATTAGAGTTAGAATCCGGTGTTTTTGCATTAAAAAAGTATGACGAAGGAGTTGCGTTTGAACGCCGTTTAGAATTTACAAATTTATAAAATTGCTTTGGATTTTGGAAAAAATCGGCTTTACAACGCGATAAGTAATCATTATATCATTGCTTATTTAATACGAGGAACTTAGATTTTGCTGAGTTGTATCTAATATAATCGATATGTGATTGGGTTTTTTTGAAGCGCCTAAAGTACCTTGTTTTTACGTTTTTCAAATTCGAGAGAGTACGAGTGAACCAGGGAGGCTTTGTTGAGGTGTTTTTACATAAGGTGTTAGGAACACAAACATCAAAAGATGCATAAAGAGTTGGGTAAAAACGCTCAACGGCAGTATCCAAATCGACGCCATTAAATAGATTATGACAGTCTGTCCTACTCAGAATAGAGTCAACGAGCAACGAGTCGACAACGAGGTTGAGAAGAGGGAATAATATAAGATGAAGAATTAAGGGCAAGATTGATTTCGAGTGTAGGGTGATACGAATCTTCAGGAAGCGATAAAGGATGACATCGTTCAATATTTATTGATGCAGAATCGCTAATGAATACCAAGTCAAGAAGTCTGTTAGATGAGTTGATTATCGTGTTCAATTGACACATGGGAAAGATAAGGAACATCCAGTTGGGTTTGCCACGACACATGTGGTAAATATTCATTTCTGTAAACCACATATTTACTTGAAAAAAACTCAGAGCTTAAGACGTTTGGATTGAGCCAAGTCTCAGAAAACGAC
This sequence comes from Drosophila austrosaltans, assembly GCA_035045865.1. Classification (NCBI taxonomy): domain Eukaryota; kingdom Metazoa; phylum Arthropoda; class Insecta; order Diptera; family Drosophilidae; genus Drosophila; species Drosophila austrosaltans. The sequence goes on from JAWNOQ010000003.1 coordinate 11,634,506, forward strand.
ATGGGAGGTAAAAGATATACTATTTAGATAAAGAGATGTTAGTTTACTAAGCAGACTCCTCACAATTTGATAAGTACTATTAATTTCAGGAGTTAGTTAGTGATAAGTAATATTAATTTCAGGAGTTAGTAAATTTCGTTTTTTGATATAGTTGAAGTAGGTAGAGAGACAACAGATCTAGCAGGACGGTTGTTAGATACTGTGAACTCATGAACAACAGTATGCTCCGGCCAAAAAGATGAGGACACAATAGTATTTAATAGTGAGTTCGGGACAGAAATCTTAAATGAAGAAATTTCTCTAGCCTTACTAAACTTAAATTTTCTAACTATGATATCCAAGGCAGGAAATGTTTTATGGATGAAAGCAATGAGGTCATCTTCAGCAGTGTTTACATGCAGGCGGGACACAAAAATATGCTTCTTTGGCGCAATTGCTCTAAGAGTGCAAGAACGACTCACACCGGTAGAAGCAAAGACGTCTGTAACATAAGAAGCAGTAGGAGTTACAACAGCATTAGTGCTCAAGTTAATTATTGAGGTAACACCTTCAGCTGTAGCCATTGGAGCAGTAGTAGCAGCAGAACCATTTTCGATGGCTTCAGTCACATCAATTGGAGCAGTAAAATTTTTTTAGCTGATAGTTATCGGCCTAAAGACAGGTTTGTGAATAAATTTTCAAATTGTTAGTAGTCACACCCGGGATTGTTAGAATACTTTAATAATGGAATAAACGAAATCTAGGGATGGTTGCCGGTTTATTAGTTTATGTTGATAGCTTGAAACTTTTCGGTTCCATTGCCATGGACTAAAATTGACTGAGGATTCTTAACCACGCTTGAATCGGCAAATTTGCTGATAGCGAATTTCATGTCGTGTAGTGTTATTTATTTTTAGTTAATTGCGGAAAATTTATATATATATAAGAGGTCCCCCATTACAAGTGTTTCTAGCAATCTTAGCTCATTTGTTTCAAATACTTTTTTGAACGGTAATAACTTTTTTAGAGCTTGTAAACGTTGTTTGACGCCTGGTCGACTATATGTCATTTTAGCTAAGATCGAATCGCATATCCCAGAGTTTTATAACTTTGTTTCCTTAATCGTGATAAAAGATCGTAAAAAGTAATCAACTAATCGAAAGGATAGAGATGCGAAGTCGTGTCCATAAAATAATGAAAGAAAAATTTAATTGAGAAAAAAAATATATGAGATGATTTTCCGTCTTTACGCCTGCTTAAAGAAAAATGAAGCAAGCAAGTCGTCCCTGCCGACATTGAGTATACCCTGTACCAACTAGTTATATTAAATGAAATAGAATATCCTCGAAATCACCATAAATTTCATGCAAAATTCTCTATAACATGCAGCAACAGCGAACGCATACTGTCTCGCTCACTCTTGGCAGCCAATGTCGCCTTGGCAATTCAGTGCAAAAGTCATATAGGTATATCTCCGATATTTATTGTCCGATTTTGACTAAATTTGGTCAGCTGGTCCAGTTTTGATATATAATTAGGTGTGCCAAGTAAGAATACGATATCTTTAATACAGCTCTAGTAATACGTTTTCGCGATTTGCGGGGGCGGAAGTGGGCGTGGCAAAAATTTGAAATAAACTTGGTCTGTGTACACACTAGACGCATGTTCACACCACGACAGACGGACAGACGGACAGACGGACGGACGGACAGACGGACATGTCTCAATCGACTCGGCTGTTGATGCTGATCAAGAATATATATACTTTATAGGGTCGGAAATGCTTAATTCTGCCTGTTACATACATTTTGGCGACTTTAATATACCCTTTTACCCAATGGGTACAGGGTATAAAAATTACAATTATTCAAGAAACACACAACAGAGAGGAGCAATCCACAATATCGATAACCCACAAGGTGAAGTACAAAATTATGATGAACAGGGAAATTTTCAACCAGGTGCCTCGACGGCCAAACAGGGTACTTAATAAATAGAGACCCTAACACCGCATTGCCATACATCAAATTGTGTATAGGCCCCTATAAAAATTTAAAATTTTTGATAGATACAGGCGCAACTTTCTCTTTCATAAATCCAAAATATGTACAAACACCGGAACAGTTAGAACTTCAAACTCCGATCACTATTACCACAGTCTTAAACTCACACCAACTATACAAAAAATGTGTGATTCCCCTTTTCAAAGACTGTAATAACGGTTCGTTATTCTCACTTCTTCTATTTAATTTCCACTCTTTCTTTGACGGATTAATCGAAATAGACATCCTAAAAGAAATAAATGCAGTCATAAACCTTCCTAAAAAGATTTTATAACTTACAACAAGTAACATAGACTCAATAATGGAAGATAGATTGACTTCCACCTTGTATACAGTGGAAGAAAATTCAAAGAAAATAATTAAGGTACCGGTGAATCTTAAGGAAGGTACATTTTTGTACGACCCTACAACCCTAACAGAAGAACTGTTTATTTTGGGAGGCCTTTATATGGCTGAAGATCATTTCGGTTACGTAGAAGTTAACAACTTCTCCAATAGGGAACAAAACTTTTTGCACCTCTGACAGTAGAAAAATGCGACAGTAGGGATTTTTCGGAAACAAAACTAACGATAAAGACCAACGAAGAAGACAAAACAATCAACCAAAGACAGACAATCTCAATAGAGACCGACCATATGAATGAGGAAGAAAATAAACAATTCAAAAACTTGTGTCATAGATTTCCTAACCTTTTCTATAAAGAAGGTACTTCTCTCACTTTCACGAATTTAATTAAATACAAAATAAACACAACAGATGAAATTCCAATTTATACCAAACCCTTCAGGTATAGCTTCAAAGAGAGAGAGAGAAAATTCAGAGACAAATTTCAAAATTATTAGGTCAGAATATAATAAGACACAGTTACTCCCCGTGGAGCTCTCCAACATTCCTTGTTTCAAAAAAATTGGATAAATCCAATGTCAAGAAATGGAGACTGGTCATTGACTATAGAAAATTAACTAAACTTCCTTAACATTATGGCATGCTGTTAACATTTAACGTTTAGAATTAATCGATTTCTTAAACCAAAATCATATACATATATGCCTTGTCAGTGAAACATGGCTGACGCAAAATAGAAGATTCTTTATTCCAAATTACGTAGTGTATAGAAATGATCGACCCGAAGGTAGAGGGGGAGGTGTTGCAATAATAGTTAAAAAATCGATCAAGCACTTACAGATCGAAAACATCGATACACACCTAGTTGAAAATATTGGAATCAAAGTTAGTTTAGGCGCCCGAACATCCTTCAAAATATATGCAGTCTATTTTCCTGGCCCTTCGGCTAAATGCCTTAAAACTCAACGTAATACACAGAATGTGCCTCAACACGCGAAAGATATGTTTAAAGCAGACCTACTTAAAATTTCTCGTATAAGTGGACATTATATTGTAGGTGGTGACCTTAATTGCAGAAATAAAATTTGCAATTGCTCTAGAGCAAACTCTTTCGGCAATACCCTTTATGACCTCTCAACATTAGGAAAATTTACTATACCCTACCCAAATGATCCTACTTAAAACCATTCACTCTTGATCTTGTTCTGACGAACCAACCCAGAAAACTCTCTCATCCATTAGTATATAATGACCTCTCTTCTGATCATATGCCGATTATCTGCAAATTAGCTACAGCCACAAACGCTGAGTTTGTCGAAACATATCTACAATATTCTAGGTCAAACTGTAAAAAGTTCAAACGTACTCTCACTGAAACAATCACACCCGAATTGTATCTTTGTAAAACCTTAAACCGAAATTGTGAAACTATGAGCAATAACATTACACAGATGATTGTCCAAGCAATCGAAAACAGCACCCCAAGAAAACAAGTCAAACTCCATAACCGAAAACTCCCAGCCATAATAAAAGAAATAATTTCTTCCAGAAATGCTGCTCAAAGGCAATGGATTAGAAGTAGGCAGCCAATCTATAAAGCTAGAACAAATTACTTAAACAGAATAATAAAGCAGGAGCTCTTTAATCACAATAATTTAATCTGGAGTAACAAACTGTCAAAGTTGAGCTGTAACTCAAAGCTGTTTTGGAATATCACTAGAGTAATTAAAAACAAGAAACTGTATATTCCCTGTTTCAGTCACCAAGGAAAAACCTATACAACTAATTCAGAAAAGGCAAACATTCTCTCTGAGATATTTGAATCTAAACATCGCTTAACAGAAGGTTTCTCTAATGACGCTACCACATAGTTAGTTCAGTTGACTCCCCTAAGTTAGTTACATATGACTCCCCTTTTACTACTAGTGATGTACTCTCTGTTATTAAGTCACTTAAAAATAAAAAACCTCCAGGGTTAGACAGTTAACCCAACATTTGTCTAAAAAGTTTACCACCAAGTGCAATGGAATACGTTACATTGCTTTATAATAATTGCTTAAAAATAGGTTACTTTCCTCTTGCTTGGAAAACTGCCAAGATCATTCCAATTCCAAAGCCAGGTAAACCACCAAATTCTGCCATGAGCTATCGTCCGGTTAGCCTCCTGTGTGGCCTTTCTAAAATTTTTGAACGTCTGATCAAAATCAGACTTAACGCTCATCTCGATGCACAAAATATCCTACCTCCAATACAATATGGATATAGCAAATTCTATAGCTGCATTTTTCCATTAGATAAGTTGACTAACTTCGTCGAAGCAAAGTTATCCGAAAAGCAATCCGTTGGTTTGGTAACCTTGGACGTTGAAACTGCTTTTGATACAGTTTGGCACTTTTAACACTCCTACGTACCTAATCCACATCACAAGAAGTTTTCTGACTAACAGACATTTTTACGTATACCTAAATGAAATCAAATCTACCAAAAAATCCATTAGGCTCGGTCCTCGGGCCCATCTTGTACAACATCTACACCTCTGATTTTCCCATGACTGATAGATGTAGTTCGTTAATTTTTGCTGATGATACGATCCTCTATTCTTCTGGAGCTCAATATTAGGAAATTCACAACGATTTGCAACGCTCTCTAAACACCACCTTCGAATTTTTTCATAGATGGAAAATTAAGCTAAATGCTAATAAAACTAAATCTTTATTTTTTACTAAAAAGCGAAAGCCATGTTTCCTACCAAACGCAGAACTCGAACTTAACGGCATCAAAATCCCTTGGGAAGAATCTGTTAAATATCTAGGATTAAATTTAGACAAAAAACTATTTTTTAATGGTCATATAAGTAACACAATTGATAAAATCAACAAGACTATTCATACACTATATTTAAACGGTAAATGTTGTTCCATTTATTTGGACGACATAATCGTGTTCTCCCCATCTCTACAAGAACACATTAGGGACCTAAAAGCAGTATTCTCAAAAATTCACAAAGCAAACCTTAAACTACAACCAAATAAATCAGACTTCCTCAGAAAGGAAATAGAATACTTAGGCCATGTAGTTACAGAAAAGGGAATTAAACCAAATCCTAATAAAATCAATGCCGTTAAACAATTTCCTTTACCTAAAACTAGGAAACAAATAAAATCCTTCCTTGGTCTGTTGGGCTATTATCAAAAATTCATTAGAGATTTCGCTTCCATTACCAAACCATTTACACAACAATTGAAGGGAAAAAAGACCATTAAAGTCAGCAAAGAATTTATTTCTGCATTTGAATCATGCAAAACTCTTCTTTGTAATGACCCAAGCTTACAATACCCAAATTTCTCTAAACAATTCATTTTGACTACCGACGCTAGTAACGTCGCCATTGGAGCTGTCCTTTCACAAGGGTCACCCAATAACGAAAAACCTGTATGTTTTGCTAGTCGTACATTAACAGATACAGAACTTAACTATTCAACAGTTGAAAAAGAAATGCTTGCCATCATCTGGGCAACCAAATATTTTCGACCCTACCTCTTTGGTCAAAAATTCAAAATAGTCACCGACCATAGACCCCTAACTTGGCTTATGAATTTCAAAGAACCAAATTCCAAACTAGTTCGTTGGAAACTTTAGTTACTCGAATACGATTACGAAATAACATACAAAAAGGGTTCTGAAAACGTTGTAGCTGATGCTCTCAGTAGAATTTCAGCAGAAATAAATGTTAATAGCCAAGTACAAGATCAGGCTAATACAATAGTAACGGTAAATAAACCAATTAACGACTATAATCTGGAGTTAATTTTCCAAACTGGCAACGAGTCAAAACTCATAACCACAACGCCATTCAAAAATAAATTCAGGAGAATAATTACTAGAACTCCTTTTGATAAAGAGGAGATTACACGATTATTGCAAAACATTCTTAAACCAGGAAGAACTTATGCAGTTTATGCCAATAATGACATTTTCGACATTATAGCTCAAAGCCTAACAGAATATTTCCTACCCACAAAACTTCAAAATCATCCGATGTACAATAATGGTGGACGACATTACAGATGCAAACCATGTTGAACAAGAAATTAAGAAATACCACATAAAAAGTAAGCATAGAGGAATAGACTAGACAGTAGCTCATCTAAAAAGAATGTTTTACACACCCCATTTAAAATCCAAAGTATCCTCAATAATTAACGAATGCGATGTCTGTGAAACCTTGAAATATGATAGACACCCACAAAAGTTAGTTTTTCAAGAAACAGAAACTCCAACAGTACCGATGCAAGTTCTGCATATTGACCTTTATGCAATAAACAGCAACAAAATCCTGACAATCAAAGGACACATTAAGCATCGTTGCATCGTTCCGCAAAAAATTGTTTGCGACCAAAGGGCAGAATTTCAAGGTAGACTTTTTAAAAATTTTACTTCAGTCCAACAATCATTTAGCAATTTTCCCGTCGAAAGACTTCATTCTTCCCTAACGGAAATCTATCGCATTATACTAAATAAAAGAAAAGATAAAAAACTTCACTCAACGCTGAAGCATACCCCATATGAAATATTTTACGGCAGACCTCACACCTTCGAGAGGACAATCACATTCAATAATGAAAACGACTACTTACAAAAATTAAATAGCTTCCAAAACATTATCTACCCAGAACTCAGACAAGAAATGGAGAATACCAAAAAAATTAGGATAGAAAGAATAAACGAGAACAGAAATAACCCAAAAACATTAGAACCAGATGAAATAGTATTCAGGAAAGAAAATAGGAGAAATAAATTGACATCGCGTTTTTCCAAACATCGAGTTCTGCAAGATAAAGGGATTACACTAATTACAAACAAAAACCAGAAAATTCATAAGTCCAAAATCAAAATAAGAATACAAAATAATAAGTCAAATATTTCACAGGTAGTCCCAAATTAAGGCAGAAATGCTGAAAGTGCAGCCATTGACCGAAAAAGATAAACTGCTTCAGATTAAAATGGGTAATGCTAAGATTATTAAGTCACATAGAAATCTAATACATAAAATAGAACTAAACGATTTCCAAAAAAATCTAAAAAACTTTGAAAGAAATTTGGCACAAATTACACAAGACACATTCTCAAAAGAAATAGTTAAGGCAGTCGAAACAAAACTATACCAAGTAAGAATTAGATTGGAAACACTAATTCCAAAACAAAGATCAAAAAGAGGTCTAGTTAACGGATTAGGTAGCCTAAATAAAGTAGTTACGGGCAACATGGATGCCAATGATCAGGAAAAGATTAAACAAGAATTAAATAAAATACAAGAAAATGAAAATTATCTGTTGCGAAATGCCAATCAACAATTATCAATTAATAAAGAAATATCATTAAGGTTTAAAAATATTACAGAACACATTAATAATGAACAAGAAAACATAAATATATTCATTAAAAACTATAAAAATAGTATTTTTAAATCTCTAACACAAGAACATAACGAAATTCATTAACATAACGAAAATGTTAGTTTTACCAAATTACATAACTCATAACCTAGCTGGCAATATTCGATACTTTAAGCAAGAATGTCCACGAATCCATGAAATGTTTATTTGCGATAACGCAGCAACGAAAGACAACTTCTACAATCACTGCCTGAAAGATCTACTGGAGAATCAAAAAGCGACTTGTGACGTCAGAGACATCAGCGAAGAGGAACACGTTTATCAGATAGAAGAACATCACATTCTGATAACGAACGCCAAAAACATGACAATAATCCCGTCATGTAGCCGACCAAGAACAATCAAAGGGTCAGCTTTAATTTCAATCAACAATTGTTCGGTAATCATCAATGGAGTAAAGTTCGAAGCCACAAACATAACGTACATCGAAGTAGATCAATTATCTATACCAAGACTTGAGGATCTAAAAATTAACAACACCATTCCAGACTTAAATCTCCAAAGACTCCATTTAGAGAACATTAAAGCAAAATCGGAATTATTATATGTAAAAAATTATACATCGAATCATCTAATCACAGTCTACATCTTAGTTGCCATCATGACAATCACAGTAGCAATACTATGGGCAATGAGAACTAAAAGGAGAACCCTGATAACAACACCAACTCCATCAACAAACGTTCCGACCATACCTTCGCTTTGGCCTTCACTTCATTCCAGGGGGGAGGAGTTACCATCTCAGCTCCCCTCGAGATGCCCCCATCAAACCACCAAGATCAACTGCAACTTAAAATACAACTTAGCAAACATGAGCAATATCCAGAAGACGCAAAATCAGCAGCAAGCAGGATGTAACACAATTCCAAAGAATGTAAACAAAAGCTTACGTCGGCATTCTGCCGACGGTCAGCCAGCTAGGGTGTGGGTACAAAGAAATATATATGAATAAAATGAAACTAGTCTTCATATGAAGTCAAAGCAACTCAAAGTAACTCGCGCGATTCACAATTAAGCGCACTCAAACCACGAACAACTTCATCTGCTCCATCCTCCAATTTTCTTAAATCATGTACAGCCGACTCGGCAGCATTAGGCAGATTCAAGAAGTTGGTAATGAAAGAACGGACGATTAGCGGTTTCTTATTGTACCGTTGTTCTAACTTTTCCCCTGCTTCATCATAATTATCGTTGGTAACCGTTCGTTATATGTTTCACAAGTCGTAATGCATCACCATCCAGATATGATTTTAAATAATGAAACTTTTGACACTTATTTAAACTTTGCTTGCTTCCCACTGAGCCTTTAAACAAGTCACTGAATTGACACTAGTCTTCATATTTACATTTAAATGTAGGAATCTTTATTTTTACAAATCGTAGGTCATCTTTGCACACTGTTTCTTCAAGTGTAGTTAATAACTGGTTGGTTGTATCCATAGTTGCATTGTTGTCAACTAGCCGTAGCTCGCTAGTAGCTTCCATTAGTATCTCATATGTTTGATAATAATTCTCCTCGATTTCCTCCAGATCCTCATTCTGGTTCACATAGACTGGTTTCTCATAGAATCGACAGAAATCCTCGCTTAATTCCATCAAATGCTCAAAGTTAGCTTTGATTCGGTACAACCGATGCTCCAATGCCTCTGTTGACTCCGTTGACTCAACAGCCTTAACTGCAGCGGTGCACGCACGTTTGAAATTTGCCTTTGCAAACTCTCGTTGTTGACTAACACGTTTCATATCCATTTGAAGGTCAATACTCTAGCACAGTATAGCTATAATTCCAATTAGACCGTATCAAAATTTGTAAGAATCTTATCTGTGTCCCTTGATCCGGCTCGAAGGACCAAAATTTATGGTGAAGAACGAGTGGACTGTAGTAATCTTTTTGCGGTTGAAATTATATTTACTGATTAAAAATATTAACTTTACAAATAATAATGAATGTCTGTACAGCCTAACTGTCGAAGTGTAAGTGAGTCAGTCTATGCATACGTTTTGACTGCGAACCGCAACTTCTCTCATTCTGCTTCCCCTTGTTCGCAGACCAAGATCACGCGGCTTGCGAAGAAGATGGAATGCAGAAAGTGCGTTCACAACCAAATACGCAACAAAACAAATTAGAAAGATGACAGTGGGTTAATTACAATTTGTATTGACTTGGTATAGATATTTCATTTCCAAACAGGGTCTTAACACCGAGTCCTAGAAGAGAACTTTGAATTCCACACATAGTGGAGATCGTGCATTGATAAGCCAATGTAATCCGGTTGCTTTAAGCTTCAGCAGTTTTTTTTTCGCTTCAATATGCTTCCGCCAAGTTAATCCAATAAATACAACATCGTCTGATTGAAGCACTGGCACGTTGTTTATTGTCAATGATGTGCAGGTTGGTCTATTGAGGTTGAACGTAACGGGTTTGCATTTTTGTTCGTTTACACGGATGCGCCAGTCTGCTACCTGTTTTTATACTTCCTTTAAGTGGGTTGACAGTTGCTCAGCAGCTTTGATAGGACATTTGGTAAGTGTTGTTGATATATCCACTGTATACAAAAGATAAAGTGTTGGACAAAGCAGGCTGCCTTAAGGTACTCCTGCTTTTGATTCGAATTCATCAGAGGTGGAGCTATTACATCGTACTTCAAATTTTCTGTTGGATAGGCACAAGGCACAAGGAAGAAGAAGAGCGCATGCAAATTAAGCAAAGTATTATTTGATATTTACATATTTATAATGTAACAAAATCGTTAGACAGCATATAAAACAAGTCAAACCTACATAAAAAGTTAATGGCTTGAGAAAAAAATGTAGTTCGACCAAAAAAAATTGTTGATCCGGTTGTTCCTATGGGAGCTATAGCATATAGTCAACCGATTGGCTGAAACTTAGCACAGACATTTCTATATGTACTAAACTGCCAAATAGAAAATCGGAATAATCGCTTTTTAAATACTCAAGTTATTGCTCTAAAACTATATTTCTGACCGATATTTCCTAATGAAGCTATGTGATATAGTGAACTGATTCTGATAATGTGTTAGATAGTATATTAAACTAATAGAGTACACATTTCGTAGTATTCGATTGAAAAACAATAAAGTTATAGAAGCTTTACTCTATTCTCGACCGATCGTTCCTATGAGAGCTTTATGATATAGTCAACTGATTCTGATGAAACTTGGTGAATATGTTAGAAAGTATATTAAACTAATAGAATACAAATTTCGCAATATTCGATTGAAAAACAAAAAAGTTACAGAGGCTTAACTCTATTCTCGACCGATCGTTCCTATGGGAGCTATGTGATAAAGTTATCCGGTCAGAATGAATTCAAGATATACAATGCCTGCAAAAAAAAGAAGTCTATGTGCTCTGTAGCATTAAGGGTCTCGGAGAACACCAAAATTAATATACCCTTGCAAGGGTATATTTTTTGCGACTTTAATAAATAATTAAAACAAATAACTTAAAAATCTGATTTAGTCATTAAAATTAAAATAATAAAGTTCATTTGTCATCAAAAAAGCGTTTTTTAAGTGAATTTTATGGGTAAAATATGCCTAGAAATATTTTTTCAACTTTGACGTTGAATATAAGCAACCACTTCAGCAACCACTAAATTTGAATTTTAGCTATCAAATGCTCATAAATTTTGAAAATCGCTTCACTACTTTAGAAGATATGATTTTTGACAAGCGAAATGTGCGATGGCCCCACTGTGCGACGTCGAGAAAAATTTCTGTGCAATATTCTTTTCGCTCGAATGCTGTGGGGATCTCTGAGATGAAGACTTGCTTAATTGTGCCATGCTTTACACGGAAACCAAATTGATGATGTGAGATTATGCTTTGGTGTGCCAAGATTGTGCTTTTACGGAGTTGTAGATCCTTTGCAACTAGTTTGGAGAGACTTGGCAACCAAATTGACCGCTAAGTTAACATATGTATATAGCCGGCGTAGGGCATCTCGCTCTCTCAATTTCGATCTGTGCAAGAACACAACTCAAATATTTCTGTCTTCCTCACACACCGCGTATTAAAGAATTTTTGCATTTGTGTGTGTGTGAGTTTTGAAATAAATTGATGTTATAAAAAATTTCATTTACATATAACATTAATAAATTTCCGATCTGGTTCAAACTTGCTGTACGGTATATCGGTACAATTTAAATTAAAACGCGGCGATGGGAATATTACCTCTGTCTTCGTGTTTATACAGCTAACTTCTTTGAATTTGGTATTGTTTCTTTGCTGCCAACAAAAATTATCCGATCCGACTAATTTTTAAGCTTGACTGCGTAACCCTTTACGAAACTTGACATTTCACGTTTCAATGTATGTGTTACAAACATCTGACCAATTTTATAATACCCTCAGGGTACGAAAATGGCGTTGGAAGTGGTTAATACTGTCGACTGGATTTGGCGAGCTTTGGTATCGTGTCGTGGCGGAGTGGAGCAAAAAATCCCATTGTTCTATTGTAAAATTGTTGAAAAATATGCTACACAGCAATACTGCTTACTTTAAACTAAAAAAAAATAAAATAAAAAATTTTGAAAAACTTTGAAAACAATGGTATAAACGTGCATAAGCGGATACGTGGGCTTTTGATCAATTTAGTGAAAGAATTAGAATAATTGACAAAATTTGAATTTTATTCTTTTCTTCTTTCTTTAAATATATTTAAAGATATCAAACCTAATAACTCAAATCGATTCATTCATTTTAGACTTCTTACAGACATTCAAAATGCCAAACATGTATCCACACGTGCACGTCATTGTACATTCTTTAAAAAGAATTAAGGAAGCAAAAAAAATATCCAAATATTTTCTGTTTTTTTGACGGACCGTATCTTTGTGAAAAATCATCGTAGCGAAGGTCTAGGATTCTACTTTTCGAATCCGTGGAGCAAAAAAAAATTCCAGGACACGGTTTCGACGCATCCTGGAAAAGTTTCTTCTTCTTTCTTGGGCTTCATGGGCTTGGAAAATTTTTTTCTGGTGAATCGATCACATGGACCAAAAAGCCTGATTAATTGCCGACACTTTTGGTTTTTTAAATTCTTTCTTCGTGCTTGTGTCATGGACATATTCTGAAATGAACATAAAAGGTCCTTTTTATGTTTAATCAAGGATATCTCGACAATAAATGGTCGTATTGAAAATCGGAAGACAGTTTTGGAATTTGCAATAAATTTCCTTTTAAAAAAAATCCGTATAGATATTCCAGGGCGAAGTCCTTTTTTCCCCCTGTACCCCCCTCACTTGATTTGGAATCTGCAAATATCGAGCAGGTAGCTACGGTCATCAGCTTTTTTTTTACCTTAATGTACCCATAATAACCCTGCAAATTTTCAGATTGATCCACAAAGTTTAAAAAGAAATAAATTTTAAAGGAAATTTATTGTAAATTCCAAAACTAATTTCCGATTTTCAATACGACCATTTGTTGTCGAGATATCCTTAATTAAAGATAAAAAGGACATTGTATGTTCATTTCAGGATATCTCCATGACACATGCACGAAGAAAGAATTTAAAAAACCAAAAGTGTCGGCAATTAATCAGGCTTTTTGGTCCATGTGATCGATTCACCAGAAAAAAATTTTCCAAGCCCATGAAGCCCAAGAAAGAAGAAGAAACTTTTCCAGGATGCGTCGAAACCGTGTCCTGGAATTTTTTTTGCTCCACGGATTCGAAAAGTAGAATCCTAGACCTTCGCTACGATGATTTTTCACAAAGATACGGTCCGTCAAAAAAACAGAAAATATTTGGATATTTTTTTTGCTTCCTTAATTCTTTTTAAAGAATGTACAATGACGTGCACGTGTGGATACATGTTTGGCATTTTGAATGTCTGTAAGAAGTCTAAAATGAATGAATCGATTTGAGTTATTAGGTTTGATATCTTTAAATATATTTAAAGAAAGAAGAAAAGAATAAAATTCAAATTTTGTCAATTATTCTAATTCTTTCACTAAATTGATCAAAAGCCCACGTATCCGCTTATGCACGTTTATACCATTGTTTTCAAAGTTTTTCAAAATTTTTTATTTTATTTTTTTTTAGTTTAAAGTAAGCAGTATTGCTGTGTAGCATATTTTTCAACAATTTTACAATAGAACAATGGGATTTTTTGCTCCACTCCGCCACGACACGATACCAAAGCTCGCCCAATCCAGTCGACAGTATTAACCACTTCCAACGCCATTTTCGTACCCTGAGGGTATTATAAAATTGGTCAGATGTTTGTAACACATACATTGAAACGTGAAATGTCAAGTTTCGTAAAGGGTTACGCAGTCAAGCTTAAAAATTAGTCGGATCGGATAATTTTTGTTGGCAGCAAAGAAACAATACCAAATTCAAAGAAGTTAGCTGTATAAATACGAAGACAGAGGTAATATTCCCATCGCCGCGTTTTAATTTAAATTGTACCGATATACCGTACAGCAAGTTTGAACCAGATCGGAAATTTATTAATGTTATATGTAAATGAAATTTTTTATAACATCAATTTATTTCAAAACTCACACACACACAAATGCAAAAATTCTTTAATACGCGGTGTGTGAGGAAGACAGAAATATTTGAGTTGTGTTCTTGCACAGATCGAAATTGAGAGAGCGAGATGCCCTACGCCGGCTATATACATATGTTAACTTAGCGGTCAATTTGGTTGCCAAGTCTCTCCAAACTAGTTGCAAAGGATCTACAACTCCGTAAAAACACAATCTTGGCACACCAAAGCATAATCTCACATCATCAATTTGGTTTCCGTGTAAAGCATGGCACAATTAAGCAAGTCATCATCTCAGAGATCCCCACAGCATTCGAGCGAAAAGAATATTGCACAGAAATTTTTCTCGACGTCGCACAGTGGGGCCATCGCACATTTCGCTTGTCAAAAATCATATCTTCTAAAGTAGTGAAGCGATTTTCAAAATTTATGAGCATTTGATAGCTAAAATTCAAATTTAGTGGTTGCTGAAGTGGTTGCTTATATTCAACGTCAAAGTTGAAAAAATATTTCTAGGCATATTTTACCCATAAAATTCACGTGAAAAACGCTTTTTTGATGACAAATGAACTTTATTATTTTAATTTTAATGACTAAATCAGATTTTTAAGTAATTTGTTTTAATTATTTATTAAAGTCGCAAAAAATATATCCTTGCAAGGGTATATTAATTTTGGTGTTCTCCGAGACCCTTAATGCTACAGAGCACATAGACTTCTTTTTGCTGCAGGCATTGTATATCTTGAATTCATTCTGACCGGATAACTTTATCACATAGCTCCCATAGGAACGATCGGTCGAGAATAGAGTTAAGCCTCTGTAACTTTTTTGTTTTTCAATCGAATATTGCGAAATTTGTATTCTATTAGTTTAATATACTTTCTAACATATTCACCAAGTTTCATCAGAATCAGTTGACTATATCATAAAGCTCTCATAGGAACGATCGGTCGAGAATAGAGTAAAGCTTCTATAACTTTGTTGTTTTTCAATCGAATACTACGAAATGTGTACTCTATTAGTTTAATATACTATCTAACACATTATCAGAATCAGTTCACTATATCACATAGCTTCATTAGGAAATATCGGTCAGAAATATAGTTTTAGAGCAATAACTTGAGTATTTAAAAAGCGATTATTCCGATTTTCTATTTGGCAGTTTAGTACATATAGAAATGTCTGTGCTAAGTTTCAGCCAATCGGTTGACTATATGCTATAGCTCCCATAGGAACAACCGGATCAACAATTTTTTTTGGTCGAACTACATTTTTTTCTCAAGCCATTAACTTTTTATGTAGGTTTGACTTGTTTTATATGCTGTCTAACGATTTTGTTACATTATAAATATGTAAATATCAAATAATACTTTGCTTAATTTGCATGCGCTCTTCTTCTTCCTTGTGCCTTGTGCCTATCCAACAGAAAATTTGAAGTACGATGTAATAGCTCCACCTCTGATGAATTCGAATCAAAAGCAGGAGTACCTTAAGGCAGCCTGCTTTGTCCAACACTTTATCTTTTGTATACAGTGGATATATCAACAACACTTACCAAATGTCCTATCAAAGCTGCTGAGCAACTGTCAACCCACTTAAAGGAAGTATAAAAACAGGTAGCAGATTGGCGCATCCGTGTAAACGAACAAAAATGCAAACCCGTTACGTTCAACCTCAATAGACCAACCTGCACATCATTGACAATAAACAACGTGCCAGTGCTTCAATCAGACGATGTTGTATTTATTGGATTAACTTGGCGGAAGCATATTGAAGCGAAAAAAAAACGCACGGCTCTGTAGTGTGCGAAAACGCAAGCAAGAGCAATTTTATCTAGAAGTATGGGCTAACTTCGGCCGTGCCGGCATTTATTTGTATTTTATGTATCGTTTCTTTCTTCATCGTGGATAGACGTGTTTTTCTGTGCTCCTGCATAATTTCTTTTATTTCGGTTTTAAACTCACCGCGCCTGCCTAAAAATTCAGCTAATTATTTAGCAATAACTATTGACATTATTCTGTCATTTAAATTTTTGTCATTGCGCTTTTTGTTTAATTAACTTTACAAAAGCAAAATCAAAGCATTGAACTTAATATTTGAAGAAAACAACAAAACTTTTTACAGCAGTGTTGTTGTTTTTGTTATTCTTTGCTCTTGCGTTTGTACTTTTTACCGCTTTAAAACCGCTCTCGCGCTCTCGCCAACGCATTGTTGTTGCATGTGCAGTGCTGTTGGTTCTCCCGCTCTCTTTTTTTTCTAATTTCTTTTATTCGCGCTCGCATCTATCTCTGTCTCGCGTATAAGTGATACGTGTATTTGTGTAGTGCTTAGTTCTCTTAGTTCTTGCACTAATTTTCTCTGTGAGTTTGACCCCAGTGTCGAATTTGCTTAACAAATCTGAGTGAGTTTTTTCTTTGGCCTTTTTGATATTTAATTTTTTTTATAAATTTTTTGAGTATTAATTGAATTAAAAAATGTCTGTCTGCTCAAGCAAAAAGTGTTTGAACCCCCCTTCACCCCATAACGTATTTCTTTCCTGTTGGCTGTGTGACAACGTCATGCACGTTAAATGTGCTGGCTACACAGCCAGGGTAAAGGATTGTTTGGAGCAAAAAGGGGGGCTCAAATGGGGTTGTGACTCATGCCGTGAGGTTGAGATTGAAATGAGGGTGTTTATGAGGCAAACCAGGGATAGATTGAAGAAATTGTCATCTGGTTTTCGTAAACTCTACGATGAGTTCAATGCTGTGGAGAGCGAATTTAGCAGCTATAAGCTGTTAAATGAGTCTCCAAAGCGCAAGAAAACCAGTATGCGCAATCTGTCCTTGCATTTGCCTGTGCCCAATCCCGTCTCGGCCGTAGCTCCACAAACTCCTTCACTGCTCATTGTGACAAATCCTCCGCAGCTTATTTCGTTTACCACCCCCATTTCTCAAGGTGGTCGCAAGGAAGAGGCTATCTCCGTTTCTCCAGGAAATGGTCTCTCTTTGCAGACGAACAAAGCTGTAGTATCCGAAAAGTCCGGGCAACTATCAATAACTGTTGATATTGCCGATAGTAGTCCAGTTGGAGGTGCAATACCGGACACGCAGGCGGATTCAATCGTGGTCGCTGACGCTGCGGTTGATTTGCGGCCTGGTTCCTATAAACCTTTAACTGGAGTTCCACCTAAGAAACATATATTTGTTTCAAGGCTTGATCCCGAACATTCGTCGGATGATGTCTTAGCTTTTATTAAGACAAAAATTCAAGCTCATCACTATAATGCTAAAATAGCGGTGGAAAAATTTAAATTTAAATATTCGAGGGAGATATCCTCTTTTAAAATAAGTGTTCCAGTTGAACTGTTCGACTGTATATGTCACAGCAGTTTTTGGCCGGATCACATTTTAGTAAAAGAATACACGACCAAAAAGAAAACTCGAGATCCGGTTAGGCTTTCTATCCCATCTAACTCCTCATCTTCCGGAATATCAGCATCGGCTGGTGTTCCAAAAAACTAATCTCGTCCCTTCATCTGGCCTATCAGAACGTGAGAGGACTTAAATCTAAGCTTCCTAGACTCTATCTAGATAGTCTAGCATTTGAATTTAAAATTTTAGTGTTTACTGAGACATGGTTAAAACCCGATATTAACGATGCATCTGTTCTTTCCGCAAAATTTTCAATTTTTAGATGTGATCGGACTTCTCGTGTAGGCGGAGGAGTTCTGATTGCTGTTGACTCGGCCTTAACTTCTGACCAAATTCATTCACCGGACATTCTGGAGATTGAGTTTGTTAGCGTTAAGGTCAGATTCAAGTCTTTCTCTGTCTACATTACTTGTTCTTACGTTCCGCCACAATCCGACATGGCGGTGTACGCAAAACATTTAGATTCTATTCGATATATTTCTTCATTGCTTTCTAATAGAGATATCTTAATCGTCTTTGGTGACTTTAATTTACCAGAAATAGTATGGTCTCAATCTGATGAATCTGCTTTGTTGCTTCCTTCTAAATCTCACTGCTTCGTTGATGGCCTTTTTGAGTTATCATTAGCTCAAATAAACCCTGTGCGAAATAACATAGGCAGATCCTTAGATCTGATATTTGTGTTGGATTCCACCAACTGTGCAGTAACTAGAACCGACCCTCTAGTCTTGCCCGAAGACTATTTTCATCCTACTCTGGATTTATCTGTAGATCTGTCGTTTCGTGCACCGATTGCTGGTGTCGGTCCTGTGATTAAATCTCGTAATTTTCGCAAGACTAACTTTGTTAAACTGAATGAGCTCGTTCTGAGAACTGACTGGTCATCCTTATATAGTTGCTCAGACATGGATCTTGCTATCTCGTTGTTTTATGATACTCTCGGTTCGCTTTTTAGGGTTTGTGTCCCACTGAGGGCTCCAGTGTCGTCTCACCGACCTCCCTGGTTTTCTCGTGAGCTATCCAACTTGAAAAATGTCAAATCCAGATATTATAAAAAATACAAGAAATCGGGACGTTCTTCAGACTTTGCTCTTTACGCAGTTGCTCGCTCCAATTTTATGTTGCTTAACAAGCACTGCTATAATAATTACCTCAAGCGTTGTAAGCTTGAGTTTTCCCGTGATCCTAAACAGTTTTATAGTTTTGTGAATTCTAAACGTAAGATGGATGTCCACCCATCAATCTTATCGTTTGGAAATAATATAGCGGACTCTGATCAAGCGATTGCCGATTTGTTTGCTGATTTCTTCACAACAACATATTCCTCAACGGAATACCGAGCGAATCTTTTGTATCCTTATCAGATAAATAGGTCTAATTGTATTTGTAGTCCTTCGATCGATGAAAGTTCGCTTATTAGCGTGCTTAATTTAGTAAAACCTGTGTACACACCTGGTCCTGATGGAATACCTGGTTGTGTACTCAGATTTTGTGCTGAGGCTCTATGTAAGCCACTTCAAAATTTTTTTCGTTGTCCGTTAAATCTTGTCATTTTCCGTTTATATGGAAGGAATCTTATATAATTCCTCTTCATAAAAATGGTAAAAAGTCCGAAGCATCCAATTATAGGGGTATTTCTAAATTGTGAAAAGTTAATCACTTCTCAATTGCAACATTTTTGTAGATCTATTATTTCACCATCTCAACATGGGTTTGTGAAACGTAGATCTACTACCACTAACCTATTAGAATTTACATCTTTAACGATCGAAGGATTTAGGAATGCAAGACAGACTGATGTCATTTATACTGATTTCAGCAAGGCTTTTGATTCTGTTAATCATACACTTCTTCTTTTGAAATTAAACAAAATTGGCTTCCCAAGCCCTTTAATTTGTTGGATTCGTGAATACCTGACAGACAGAACACAGAAAGTTCTATTCAAGTCTTCAAGTTCAAGGACCATCCAAGTAACTTCGGGGGTGCCTCAGGGTAGTCATCTGGGACCACTGCTATTCACCCTTTTTATTAACGATCTTCCATCCGTTATAATACATTCTCGTGTCCTCATGTATACAGATGATGTAAAGCTTTGTCTCAGCTACAGAGATATTATATCACCTTCACGGTTGCAGTCTGACCTCCAAAACTTTCAATCTTGGTGTCGACACAATTTATTAAACCGAAACACATCTAAATGCAAGGTCATGACTTTTTTCAGAAACACTCCTCAGTTAATTACCTACTTTCTTAATAACGTTCCATTAACCAGACTTAATGAGATGATTGACTTGGGAGTACTTATGGACCATAAATTGACTTTTAAGTCCCATATAAGCACTACTGTCGGAAAAGCCATGGGTGTTCTTGGATTTGTTAAAAGATGGTCAAAGGAATTTGACGATCCATATACAACCAAGGTTCTTTACACCTCATTGGTTCGTCCAATTTTAGAATATGCAACCTGCATATGGTCACCCCAATACGATTCACATAAAGCAAGAATAGAATCAGTTCAAAAACAGTTCCTTCTCTTTGCTCTTCGTGGTCTGAACTGGGATCGTAATATCAACTTGCCTTCGTACTCTAGTAGACTTCTCTTACTTGACCTTCCTTCCCTTTCTAATCGTAGATTAATGCTTGGCGTCATATTTATGCACAAGCTCCTTAACGGGGATATAGACTCTCCCGAGCTATTGAACCGAGTAAAACTAACAGTTCCTTGTAGACCTACTAGAAACTATATTCCTCTAACACTTCCACGATGTACTACTAACTACCTTATGTATGAACCTTTTCGAGTTCTTTGTTCTGATTATAATCGTCTTTATCATGTAATCAGTTCAGAGCTCTCGATTCCTTTACTAAAAACTTCTATCCTTTCCTATCTAGCACGTAACTAGCTTTAGTGTCGTTTTTTGTCTGTGTTTTGTGAATTGTCCCCGCGACTCGAGCCGTGCGTTATGCGGCTTGCGCCCCTCGGTCGGTTGGGCGGGAGGTGTGGGCAATTAGTGCTCCCGTTGGGATTCGCGCGTAAAAAAAAAAAGTTCGTATACCCTTGCAGACTGTTATTTAACAATTTAAATACATATGTATGCATTTATAATGTGACAAAATCATTAGAAAGCATATAAACAAGTCAAACCTACATTAAATGTTTGTAGCATAAGAAAAAAAAGGATTTCGAAAAAAAAAAATGTTTGCCCCGATTGTTCCTATGGGAGCTATAGCATATAGATGACCGATTTGTCTGAATCTTAGCACAGACATTTTCATTTATACTAAACTTCTAAAAACCAAGTTTCGTGACAATCGCATTCAAAACTTCCAAGTTATTGCTCTAAAACTATATTCTTGACCGATCGTTCCTATGGGAGCTATATGGTATAGTCAACCGATTCTGATCAAACTTCGTGGATTTGTTCAAAGGTGTATTTAACTTATGAATATCGTAACAATTGTTTGAAAAATAACAAAGTTATTGATCCGATCGGGATGATTCCGAGATTTACAATACCTGGATCAAAAAGAAGCCTGGGTGCAAAATTTCAGCTCTGTAGCTTTAAGAGTCTCGGAGGAGCAGCTGTTGATCCAGATAGACGGACGGACGGACATGGCTATATCAACTCAGCTCGTTGTGCTGATCAAGAATACATATACTTTTCGGAAACGCTTCCTTCTGTGCGTTGCAAACTTTTGACCAAAATGAATATACCCTTCCAAGGGTATAAAAGGATACTAAGGCGCAATGTTAGCTTCTCAGAACTGACACGACAGCACCTTGGTATATCCAAAACGAAAACCTACAGAAAGGCACACAAATTTCTAATTTAATAACCGAAACAAAGGTATAACAGCTAAAGTACTCCGTTAAACTGCGGGCACGTCCGAATACTCTCGCCAAATTATTACCCCAGCATGCGATAGAACTCGTGTCCAACGAAACGACCTTCCAACCACCTAGCAAATAATTATACCATAGATTTATTAAGATAAAACTAGAAAATTGTTGTTAGTCTTGTACACTATCCAACAAATAAATAAACGTAAAAAAAGTGTTTGGTTGATAGCCTAGTAGGTAGAGATCAGACGTAGAATCAATGAAAGTGCTGGTTCTACCCGCGGTGATAGCACGAAAGTTTTTTTTCAAATTTTGTTATCAAGTAAAATAAAAAAATCAAAGAATCTTACTTCGGCTCTGCTGAAGTTTGTATATCCTTGCAGCTTCACTGTTTTATTACCAAATATTTTAAAATAATTGGTATAAATGTTTAACAAAATCAAAAAAAAAAATTGCAAATAAGCAAACTTCTGCCTTGCCAAATTTTGTATACCCTTATAGCTTCACTGGTTTGTTATTTTATTTAAAAACAAAAATTTAAATATAATTGAAATAAATGCTTACAAAAAAAAAAAAAAAAAAATTAAATTGAAGTATGGAAAGATGATTTTAGGAACATGGCTATATCGACTCGGCTTGACACATATGTAAACTTTGTGGGGTTATTTTTAACCACTGCAAACAATTAGATGTTTTAATTGTCAAATAAAAATTAAAATTGCTTATTTAACATGAGGTACGTTTACGTTTTATTTAATAACTCCGGTGATAATTATCCGATTCGACTAATTTGCAAACTTAACCTGCCGGATCGTTTTAACCATGTATGTAGCTTAAAATTTGAGGTCTAAAACTTGATAGCAACAAACAGACGGACATATCTTAATCGACTCGGCTGTCGATGCTGACCAAGAACATATATACTTTATGGTGAGGAAACGTATATTTCTATGTGTTAAAAACATCTGACCAATTGAAAATATCCTCTACAATTATTTTTATTTCACAATTAAAACCGTTTGTAATAGTTAAAAGTAACCCTACAACCCCACAAAGTTTACATATGTTTCAAGCCGAGTCTCCGAAATCAACCTTCCATACTTTAATTTAATTTTTTTTGATTTTGTAAACATTTATATAAATTATTTTAAAATTTTTGTTTTTAAATAAAATAATAAACCAGTGTGAAGCTGCAAGATTATACAAAGTTCGGCAAGGCCGAAGTTAACTTCTTTGTTTTTTTTTTTACTAAAATCCATCAAATTTTTATCGAATTCAGATCAAGACGTTGTACAATCCATTCCATTATATTCCAATTTATTATCAAAATTTGTTGGTTGCCTCATTAATTTGACCTTTTTCGATAAGTTTATGGGATCATTATACTGCTAAGTTATGACGTGCTCCTTGTAATACACACACTTCGCTATATATTATACTTATCCGAGATAGCAGGGAGTCGCATAAATGAGTATGTGTTACCCGACGAGTGACCAAATGAACAATGACCTTAATAAACAAATTCATGAGGGGTAATATCTATTTATAATTTTCAGAAAAAAATTAAATATTTTATATGTACATATGTATATTTAGGAATGTGTGTAAAAATATCATATTGATCAGCGAATTTGTGTCAAAGAAATTAACCTATATAAAGACGTATCCGTGCGTTTTTCCTGAACTGTTTTTCCAAAGTC
The DNA here is from genome assembly GCA_035045865.1 of Drosophila austrosaltans. Lineage (NCBI taxonomy): Eukaryota > Metazoa > Arthropoda > Insecta > Diptera > Drosophilidae > Drosophila > Drosophila austrosaltans. Next base: position 11,657,827 of record JAWNOQ010000003.1, read on the forward strand.
GGTGAGTTGAAACTGATTTTCTTTAATATTTATTTAATATTTTTTAATGTCGTTAGTTTGTTAAAAATCAAAATTTTGCATAATCGATCATTACTTTCATTAATCTAATCTTGATACAAATTTTTGGGGTTTAATCTTTTTCAATATCTTTTGAAAAACATCTCGGATTCTGAATTTCCAATATTTGATTTCTTTTTATGTTTTCTTTTTTTTTTATGTTTTTTTTTTTCGATAAACAGACTGCTCAAACAGCATCATCAACGTTTTTTCGGACTTACAAGTGGAAATATCCCCTTAATTAATTTTGTGTAAAGTGCATTACCGAGTTTAAAGTAGTTCCACCTTTGTGGACCGTTAACGTTTTATTGAAAATTATTAAAAAAAATAAAACAAAATAAATAAAAAAAATCCTGATAACGCATTTTCTAATAAAGGGGGGAAGCAAAAAAAATTTAGCCGTAACATGGTTTGGTTAAGAAGAACCTGAAATGTGTACTCATATGTATAATTGCCGAAGTGACATTATGTAGCCATTATTGGTAAAGAATGTAAATTCTCTTATGAAAATAAAAAAAAAAAATCCTTATGCATAACGCCTAATAAAAGCTGGAAGCAAAAAAATTTTAGCCGTAACATGGTTTGGTTTAGAAGAACATGAAATATGTACTCGTATGTATAACTGCCGAAGTGGCATTATGTAGCCATTATTGGTAAAGAATATAAACTCTCTTATAATAATTGTTATTGTATTTCATAATGTTAATTATTTATAAAATTGTTTGCCTGCAGAACATAAACAAGTGGCATAAGGCTACCGCAACCAAAACTTGAAATTGGGTGAACTTTGGAGAGATTATGCAAATGGGGGCCAAAGACACGGCGATGTCCACCCGATTCGAAGATCGAGTTATATAAACGATTCTAGGATCTAGGGGGTCACGTGAATTTATTTACCTTTGGAGGTCTTATTCGTGGATAAATGTGATTGTTTGAACATAATCTGGAAGACAATTTTGTATTGTATGAAAATATATTGTGACTATAGTGTATATTGTAAGGGTTAATTCTATTCTAAGTAAAACCTGCGCTGGTCTATACTGTGGGAAAAGCGCAGTTTGTGCCTTACGCATGGTTTCACACCAAGAATAATTTTGAATAGCGTGCCTGCATAGACAAAGGACTAGTTCATATATGCTGGGTCGTGGGTAGATAATAGAACATTAGTTAATTTATGGGTTTGGCCACAATAGTCAAAGACGAAACTAGGCAAATGTAAAATGATCGTGAGGATTAAAATAGTATTATATACGGCTTGCAAAAAGGAGTTGTATTTTTGCGGATTGATTTTCTGCTGGGTATTTGATGTATGTACTACTGGATTTATTTTCTGCTAGGGGTTTTATGTACTATTACTCGGCAATTCAAATTTAAAGCGAGTTCAAAATCATACATACAAGCATGCAAGCGAAAAGTATTTAACATATAAATATCCGCTTATATGTTAGCCGGAAAATGCATGCCACTAGATTTGAATAAGTGGAAATCCGCACCATTTCGATATAGGTAGCTTTTTTAGGGAACGATACCGATCGACTTGTTAGCTCATTAGGGACGGTAAAGTTACAAACAAAGGAAAATTGTAGGCATCAAACTACAGGATTTCAGGGGACTTAAAGGTTAAACTAGGAATGGTAGTCTGGAGAAAGAGCATTTTGCTCTGCGAATAATTCAAGATGGACCTTGCAACTTTTTCCCACAATTAAAATAAACACACTTGAATGTTTTCGTAACTATCTATATAAACATGGGTACGACACCACCACAAACTGCACAAGACCTCGGTGCACTTCCGACTTGTATGAAAAAAGGTTCAAACCCGATCGAAAAGCGTGATTAGAGGTGTATGAAGAATTTCTGGTGATCAATAATTTGGTAAACAAACTGATCGGCAGTAAGCAATTTTGCGGACTGCAACTCATGTGGTCTGGCAACCCATTTTTTTACTTTTATTTATTTGTTGCATCTCTTATATAGTACTTGATATAAAAGACTAACAACAATTTTCTAGTTTCATCTTAATCTAATATGTTGGATGCTACATTGATCTATGGCCCTAATGATTTGCTAGAGGGTAGGAAGGTCGTTTCGTTGAAGAAGAGTTCTATTACATAGTTAAGTTAATGATTTGGCGAGGGTATTCGGATGTGCCTACAGTTTAGTTATTACATTAGGAATTTGTAAGTTTTTGTTTCGGATATACCAAGGTGCTTCCGTGTCAAAATTGCGCCCTTTCCCACACTACAGAGCCGTGCGTCCAGATGGGTTTTAACATTGAATTGTAAGAACATTGAATTCCAGACATAGGGGAAATTGTGCACATCGTATAGGTTTAATTTCGGTTGGAACAGTTATGGTTGGATAAGCTTTCTATAGTGGATATTTGGTGTTGGTAGGGGTGAGCTGTGCTTTTGCTAGATTTCGTGAAGATGTCTTTAGGCGATATTTTGCTGCCGGTGATCGAGAGATTAACCATTCTCGCCTGAGTCGTTTTTTTATTTTGCAAGTAGCTCAGTTAGTCTGTTGTAAAACTTGCCTTTTTCCTGGGTGTAGTCGATAAATGGGATGGAGATACCTGCTGCTTTAATGAGCATCGACTTCGTCTACCAGTTTTGGATTCAACTCAATATGGGTGCTTATATATTTCTTAAGTCTGAGTCAGTTTGTCTTCTAATTTGTTAACCCGAATGGATGCACTATTACCTGTGAATGTGTTAATACAGTGAAAATAACTGGACAGTGGTCAAATGACAATTCTGATAGTGACTCTACCGATATCAAGTTGTGCATAATTCTCCTGGCTAGCACGTAGGCTTATTCGGTGAGGCGTAGGCCATTTTATTTGTTGGATTATTGATTTTATTGGACAGCTGTTTGCCTTTGGGATTTAGCAGACGGGATCCTCAAAGAGGGTGCTTGGCGTTGTAGTCACCTGCAGCAATAAATGCTACTCCGAGTGTACTGAAGAAATCAGTAAACTCTTTTTCGGAGATTGATAATCGTGGTGAACTGCCGAAAGTGGTTTGGACACTCATTGAAGTTGCTTGTAGGTATTGTTTGGCAAATTCATTGTGGAGACAGTGTTTAATCCGGTTTTTGATTAGGATACCAGTTCCTCCGTGAGCCTTGCCGTCTGGGTGATTTGTTGCGTAGAATGCATATTTAGGTATTTGAAAGTTGGTTTAACTTGTAAGGTGTGTTTTCGATAGCAGCTTAATATCAATATCATTTGAGTCCAAAACCAGTGACAGTTCCTGTTTGTGCTTGGAAATGCCGTTTACATTCCAGAGGCCTATATGTAGTGCTGACATAATTTACTATTGTCCACAATCTTTTCAATAAGCAAGTTTTGGTTTTGCATAAGGTTCTGTATACAATTTTGCAAAAACGTGGGTAGTTGATGTTGGAGTTGCTGATGATCTTACAGCTCTTGAGAAGAATATACCCGGTATGGTTTGAAAGGGAATTTCAATTATTTTCTCTGTAATATGTAGTGTAATATTCACCACAGTTCCTATACTCCCTTGTAATGGCATTTGTTTTATTGTTGTAACAGACACAGTCATGTTGGATTTGTCCCCAGCCAACACAAACTGGGCGAAGGCTGCCGAACGACTTTGTGTGGCCAAACTCCTGGCACTAAGTGCATTGTAGAGGGTGTGTCCTTCAGTGAGTCATCTCGACAGTAATTCTGCGATGTAGCAGTAGCTTAGGTTGTAGATAGGATGAACTGCGTTGGTATTAAATGTTCGTGCATTGGGATGTAGCTCCACTCCTTTTTTTTTAAATTTCTTTTTTTATTCCTAGGACTTTACTAAGTACCCACTACCATCCGCCTTTCCGAACAGAAAATACGAAATCTCCAAAAAATATTACTGGATATTTCGGCTAATCACACGAAAGGGTAGATTTCAATGAGCTGACAGGACAAGAAAAGAATCAGAAAATTAAATTTTCAGTGGGCCTAAATATACAAAAATATCCTTCTATTTAGTAGACTGTATAAGTTAGAGAAGGAAGGTTAAGTAAAAGAAGTGTATTGGAGTACAATGGCAGGTTGACGCTGCAATTTCAGTTTACAAAATTGTAGCAAGACGGAAGGGAGAATAGAGGGAAGGTTAATTAAAAATAGTTTATTGGAGTACAATGGTAGGTTGATGCTGCAATTCCAGTTTTCAAAAATATACAAGATGGTAGAGAGATCATTTATAAAAAGGTTGAAAAGCAACGGACCAAGATGGCTGCTACCCTGGGGCACACCTGAAGTCACAATGATGCATTCGGAAAACGAGAACATAAAAAGGACCTTTCGTCCTTTGGTAATTCAATTTCGCCTAACTAAATAAAAAGTATAGTTTTACTCAAATCAGTATTTATAACAACATCAAATCCTTTGATAGTCATAGATAAGAATTCTAAAATGTTAGTACACTTCAAAAATCCGTGATGGGCTGAGAAAATAATAAAGCTTCAAATTGCTGTAATTGAGAAGTTACAGTTTGCTCAAAAGCTTTTGTTACTCTTTTATGGAGAGGAATTTCATGAGATTCCCCTAAAATCGACGAGAGAGGCGAAGTTTTAACACCTTGCACAATGTGTCAGCTCAAAATCTGTGTACGCAAGCGGAAGTCCCATCAGAGCTTAATGAGAACACATTTTTAGATAGCTTCAGCGCAGTGAAAATCGAGAAAAGATTTAAAAATGCTATTAGATTTTTTTTTATCTCGTAAGGATACAGATTGTTTCTATTATCGGCTACGCACAGTGCCTCTGCGCGGATAGCTTACCAAAAATCATTTTTTTCACCACAGCGTTGGGCAAAAGTGAATTAAAAAGAGGAGCCAAAATATTTTTGAAGTCCAATAAGAATTGTGGGTGTTACATTATCTCAAAGTGGGCACATTTTTCATGTAGCAGCTTTCAACCTAAATCTTGGCCTAATTAAACAATTGAACTTGAATACTTTTACTTTATTCGAAAAGTAGTTTCATTTTTAGTTATTTTTTGTAAAAATTTTAATGAAATTTATATTACTCACTACATTGGAGACGTTTCAAAAATACACTAAATTTTGTCATTTTTTAAACTTTGGTGAAGTAGTACCAACAGAGATTCACGATGGGACCATATATGTACATGTGATAGAGGGAACATTTACCCATCAGACCTAAATAGTATAGTCTTGCACATTTTTGCGTTTTATGAGCAAAAGCCATAAAGTCAGAAAAACTAGTCAACCTCGCATCAAAAACGCGTTCCGGGTATAAGGAAGAAGTAGAGCGCATGCAAATTTGGCAGTAGCATGTGTGTAAAATCGCGTCCCAAATACTACCTGACTAGATTTATTCCTCTTACGCAATAATTGTTCTCCATTTGCATGCTTAGAAAATCTAAGAAGACAGGTAAATAATATTTTAGGTCATAAAAAATTGAGGAAATCAATTTTGTAGTTACCTAATTAATCATAAAAGGTTATTACAAGGTTCTTTACCTATTGCAACAGTTTGTTCCTGACCTCATAAGAACAAACACAATTTTGTGATGTAAAAGTATTTTTGAGTATAATTCATGAGAAAGTCTCATTTTAAATTTCAAAAAAACTACTTTAGATGATATGATTTTTGCAAGCAAAATGAGCGAAGGCCCTTCTGTACAACATTCGTCGTAGCAAAAAGACTCGGATGTTTGGAGCCAATCACAAACACATCTAGGCCGCTACCTAGCAATTCAGCAATACCGACACATTCATTTTTCATGTTTCTCCAGCACTATACCCAAATGTCCAAATGTCCCAAAGTCCGTCTAGACTCTAGAGTATTCTTTAGCCGACGCTCTCTGAAGGAGAGCGTCAAGGTGGTCCATTTTGTCGGAGCTTGTCTGACAGTGTTTGAGGTCAAAACGATGGACTCGACCGAAATGTGTGAGACCTCGAACTGTCATGATGGAGAATGATTTGCGTTCAATAGCTGGTTTTGCGAACTTTTTCGAAGACCCTTGGCAACCAAATGGTCGTGTCAAAACAGTGGTCACATAACCCATTGTCTCTAAGAAACAGGCGACCAGTTGCTCCAAAGCACCCACACGGTCGACTGCTTTTTAGTTTCCTGCACATACGCACGTATCTTTGAATCATAACTTGTCACGATTTTATTCCCAAGAATTTTGTTACTTCAATCGTTGGGAGCCTTTTTTGAGCGATAAATAGGAGTGTTCAACAAGAACGAATCTTTTAAATAACTAAGGTTTAATGCAAAATGAAATGTATTTATTTGCAAGGATACCTCTACGACATGTTACATGTAGATCTTGCACTTTTTACGAGCTTAACGATATTCCACTGTGACTAAAATAAAAACACTCTTTTTTGCCTTATAAAAAACAAAGTTCATCTACACAACCTAGATGAATAGTCCACATCGAAAGTTCTGAACAATAATCCAATAAAAATTATGGCGTTACCAGATTTTACATATTAACATTGCTGTAGTAATCATAAGTATAGTGTATTCTAAGATTGCTAAATCTTCATACAACTTAAGACGGCATGCGATGTGCGCGTGGTCATCATATTTCAATACAGAACACACTATAATGCAAGGCAACTACATAATAATTATTAATTAGGTTATTCACATTGTAGAGCAACTATTTCTTACTACGCTTTACTTGATCCATTTAGAGTGCTTTTTTTGACTATAATTGCCTTCATCCTGTTACACATACATACATACCGCCATTCTATACTTAACAACCATAACAATTAAAAGCCAAAATAAAAACATACCGCTCCAATAAAAAAGATGGCAAAAAAGGTATTACTCTTATAATTAATCAATATCGTTTTTTTTAAATCGGCTAACTTTTGATTCTAAAAAACAAGCTATTTATTGGTATACACTGGAGCTTTCAGGAGCACTGTTTTTTAAAACGTTGTGGAAATACATAATGCTTTAAAGTTCCCGCTGTACTGGAAAATGCATTAAGCAAACACTACTTAAATCACTCTATCTTTGTCAGCTTTGTGAGATAGGCTTTAGATATTTACAAAAAATAGTAGAAATGTGTTCCCCCCTTTAAATTAGAGTTATTTAAGACAGATTAAAAAGGAGATACTAAATGTCTTTATTGTATGGTGAAATCTGTTTTATTGTGGCGTTTTTTGAAGCAAATGGGGCTGTTTGGATTACAGCTGCCTAAGAGCGTAGACGTAGCAATCAACGAAGAGAAGCGCAAAGAGAGAACTTGGAAATATGGAAATATTGGCCGGCGTTCAAGGAGGTGTTCTTGGCGCGCGTCCACCACTGCGAGAAGATAACGGATCTTCATCGCTTTCATTATTTAAAGGATTCATTATCAGAGGAAGCTGCTAAGGATATTGAACATTTAACTTTGGTTGCGTTGAACATTTACCAAGTGGCATGGGGTATGCTCATGAACTTGTATGACAATAAACGAGTATTGTTTTTACACTACATGGATGTATTTGAGCAGCAATTACCAGTGAAATTATTAGATGCCGCTTCGGTGAGACGATTTGTGCAAACCTGCCGCTCATGTGTAAATTCATTGGAGAAGACTGACATCGATATGCGACACCAGTCAGAAGTTTTGGTCTACTATATGATGAAGAAGTTACCGGCCCAATTGAGAGTCGACTGGGAGCGGTCTTTGGCGTCATCACAGGATTTGCCATCGTTTGAAGAACTTTGTAAATATCTCGAATCGCAATACAGGACGATGATAACGGCATCATCGGGAGGCGTCGAGGGAACGTTGTCTAAGTATCGGTTACGAAATGGAAAACAAGGCGGATATGGTTTACGTGATAACCAAAGCTTCGCAAAGGCCTCATTTATAGCTCGACAGGCGGAGGCGTATATGTGCGGTCATGAAGAACATTTTAAAGGAGCATGTAAGATGTTTCAAGCCATGAATCCATCGGATAGAAAGAAAATTGTACTAAGGCATCGAATGTGTTTTAAATGTCTTAAATCAGCCAAGTAAGTTGTGCTAAATGCCCTGCGAGGCATCATACACTACTCCATATGTTAAGATCGGGGAATCAGGAGGCGATTATGGTAGGCGCCCCAAATAAATTTGGAGACATTGTTAAAGCAGTATCATCAAATTTAATAAATAAAAATCGGGAAACGGTACCTCTTACAAGACAGGAGGTTTTGTTACCAACAGCAATTGTGTTGGTTAAGTCGAAGGAAGGGCAGACTCTACAATTTCGAGCCTTTTTGGATCAAGGATCACAAGCATCGTTTATTTCAGAGAGTGCAGCCCAACAATTACGTCTTTGAAGAAGAAAGACTTACATAAAAATTCATGGATTAGCAGACGCCAAAATAACCGAAGCGTCGACAGGAGTGGAATTGGTCATTGGGTCGGTATACGACTCACAGGTTAAACACAAGGTATTTGCATAATTGTTGCCCAAGGTAAGCCAAAATATGCCAGATAGGCGTATACCAGCTGAGCGCTGGCCTCATCTTAAGGACTTGCAGCTGGCCGATCCTAATTTCTATATTCCACAAGGTATTGATATTTTACTCGGCAGTGATATTTACGACGATCTGATGCTGGGAGATGTACGTAAAGGAAAAGCTGGAACACCATTTGCGCAAAATACTCATTTGGACTACATCGTCTCAGGAAAAACTAATGAACGGACAGTTGGATTATCATCTCACACTGTAAAAGTATGGAACAACAATTCGAATGAGGAACTCATAGGCGCTTGACCTCTGGGAAGTATGTGGTTCGTCTTCCCTTCTTATCTCACCTGGACCATTCAATGGTCGTTGGAAATTCTTATAGGAATGCTTTGAAAAGGTTATGTTCTCCGACTTGGCGCTTAGACGCAGATAATCAAAGGAAGCATATTTTAATACCATTCATGAATATTTAGATCTAGGTCAAATGGAACTCATCGCACAGCCATATTCGAGCAGTCCCCAAGCGCCAGCATTGGGGGGAGTTCACCATTGTTATTTACCGCATTATCCCGTTATAAAGGAATCTTCATCAACTACAAAGGTCCGAGTTGTCTTTGACGAGCAAACCGAGTAATGAGAAATCGTTAAATGACATATTAGCGATTGGACCCAACTTACATGTGCAGCCGACAGTTATTCTCAATTGGCGTGGATTACAATGGGTATTTTTGGCTGCTGTAGAAAAAATGTACAGATAAATAAATATTACAAAGCATGATGCACAGTATCAGCGCATTCTGTGGAAATCAGACACAAGCGAGGAAATCGAGAAATATGCATGCACGACGGTTATGTTTGGAACGAGCTGCGCACCTTACTTGGCAATGCGTGTGATGCAACAACTGGCCATAGATGAAGAAGAGAATTTTCCATTGGCCGTAGATGTGGTGAAACATCAAATGTACTTCGATGACATTTTGTCTGGAGGAAATAGTATTGCCGAAGCGAAATCAGTACAGAGTCAAGTCATTACAATGCTTCGAAGTGGCACATTTGAATTAAGAAAGTGGGCTAGCAATTGCCCAGAGTTATGAGAAGACATACCAGCGGAGCATCGTGAAACAACGGGCTTGGTTCATGTCGATTGTGACGATACCATTTGTGCTTTGGGATTGTACTGGAGCCCCAAGGAGGATGAATTTTGATTCAGACTAAATTTTACAATATCAATGGATTTATACACAAAGCGAACAATTCTGTCAACAATTGCAGGATTATTTGATCCATGAGATGGCTAAGTCCGATTGTCATAACTGCAAAGATGCTGATGCAGCAATTATGGAAGGAAAATATCGGCTGGGATGAAACACTGCCAGTGAGTATTGAATAGGCATGGAAGAAATATTTAATGGAGCTTCCCAATATTACAAGTATATGTATACCACGACACATTAGTTTAGGATCACAAGATGGACCAGCAGACTTACACATATTTTGCGATGCCTCCTCACGAGCCTATGGCGCAGTCGCATATGTACTTGTGCCCACAGGAAAAAATGGCTTTCATGCAGAGTTGCTCTTGTCCAAGGAAAAAGTTTTGCCGGTGAAACCACAGCTGACCATACCACGAGCTAAACTATGTGCAGCTCTTGAAGCAGTGAAGGTTTACTCGTACTTGAAACAGAATTTGGGGTTAAATATAAATTTTTCTAATACTATTTTTTGGTCAGATTCTATGATAACAATTAGCTGGATCCGCGAAGGAGCTGCCAACTGGAAGGTATTTGTGTCAAATCGGATAAATAAAATTTTGGAAATTTCAAATGAGAAGCAATGGAGACATGTTTCGTCGAAGGATAATCCTGCCGATTATCTAAGTCGGGGAGTCACTGCTTCTTAGCTAGCGTCCTGTAATCTCTGGTGGCATGGCCCACAATGGTTACAAGAAGATGAGCACGGATGGCCGTGCAATGTTGTCCATCCACAGGCACTTTTGGATGTGCACACGGAGCAGGAAGGGATAAGATGTCACAAAATACGACTGGAGGAGATGCAGAGTGCTACCTTTGTCGACCAATATTCATCTTATACACGACTGCTGCGTGTTATGGCGTATGTGAAACGGTTTATAAATAATTGTCGCCGACTGGGGTGGGAATATAGACGACCTGATATGTCAAGTGCTGAACTAGAGGAAAGTCTTAGAGATTTTATTCGAATGGTGCAACGAGACTGTTTTCCATCGGAATGGAGGCCATTAGCTGAAGGAGTGGCAATTGCCAAGGATAGCATTCTATTGCCACTTGATCCATATTTTGACTCAAAACATTGTCTTCTACGTCTCGGTGGCCGACTACGAGATTCCTTATTACCGTTCAATGAAAGGCATCCTTATATTCTACCCTATAAACATCCGTTTACGGAGCTTGTTGAACACAGTCATGTTTGTACGATGCATGGTGGAACTTCACTGACTCTCAATTTCATAAGAAAAAGGTTTTGGATTATCAACGGGCGTAATGCAGACCGTTTTGGCATACATAAATGTCTCACATGTTTTAAAATGAAGCCTCAAATTTTAGGTCAACATATGGGAAATTTACCAGCAGTTAGAGTGCTTTCATCGCGAGCCTTTCTTTCCGTCGGAGTGGACAACGCTGGACCTATAAGTATTTCGCCATTCAAGGGAAGAGGACGAGTGGCCCAAAAGGGATATGTCGCAGTTTTCATCTGCCTCGTCACCAAGGCTATACATTTGGAACCGGTTGGTGACCTGACATCTGATGTATTTCTGGGAGCATTTTATCGTTTTATTGGCCGCCGTGGTTTATGTACAGACGTTTATGGCGATTGCGGCACTAATTTTGTGGGAGCCAACAAAAAATTACAAGCAGATAAGACAAGCATATTATTCATATATCTCGAAGTCAATCGTTCCACAGTTGACAAAAGAAGGCATCACATGGCATTTCAACCCACCCTCAACTCCACACTTCGGAGGATTGTGGGAAGCAGGCGTGAAGTCGATGAAATATCATCTTAAGCGGACCATTGGAGACCGAGCACAAATTGAATCGTGATTAAACTCAAGACATTTATGTCCGATATCAAACGATCCGGAGGTCCTGATGGTATTAACACCAGGTCATTTTTTAACGGGAGATGCTCGGTTGGCACCTCCAACCCCAGATGTAACAAACTTAAGTTTGGTAGATCGATGGAAAAATTGTCAATACTTTGCTCAACAGTTTAGGAAGAAATGGAATGCTGAATATCTAACACGATTGCAAAGAAGGCCAAAATGGTTACAGACAAGGCGCAACCTCGACGTTGGTTGCGTGGTTTTTATAAAAGATGAACGGTTCCCTTCTCTGGTCGGATTACAGAGACACATGCTGGAACAGGTGGGCTCGTCAGAGTATTTACTTTGAAGACAATTAGTGGGCTGGTAAAACGGTCAGTAGCTAAGCTTTGTCCATTACCTATCCAAAAGAATTGAATTACAAATGACCCCAACCTTGCACCTCAGTCTTAAATTGCTACTCTCTCGTTTCAGTTCTTTTGAGCAGGGACCCTGGAGGACGAAGGATGAGCGTTTGATGACGAAATGAATCATCAAAGGGGGGAGAATGTATGGATTGCAGCTGCCTAAGAGCGCAGCCGTAGCAGTCAACGAAGAGAAGCGCAAAGAGAGAACTTGGAAATAAGCAGACCGATAGAAATTTAATGTACATAGCTTTAAGTCCTATTATTTTTAAAATGCTTTTGTCGTTCCATGGAATATTTTGAACTTTTTTAAAAATTTAGCTTAGTAACAACGCTGTTGCTAAGTATCTGTTGAAGTCTGTGAGTGTCAGCCAAATAAGTCGGATGCACCATCTGTGTTTCTCGACCTTGAATTTTGCACTTAAATATATATACATATACATACACAAAATTTTGTGCACCATATCATTTGGGAAGGCAATCTCCCTCCTCACCATCGGGTAGGAACCTCAAAGCCGACTCGATTGGACACAATCGAAGACCGCACTATATCCAAGTGCAGTTTGGGGCTCCGCATCGGGCGCAGCCGTCAACCAACAGGGGCAATGTATTGAGAATTAGACAAAATGGTTCAAAATTTGCATTTTGTAATTAATGGGTGTCTCTTTAGATGACCTTTTGGATGTACATATGTGCGTTGCTAAATATTCATGGTGCTCAAATAATGCTTTGTGGGATGAGATGTGTTGAAAGAGAGTTGCAGGTTTTGACAAATTTCGTTAGCAAGTCACTTTATTATAAGTTTTATTTTAGCAAATGGTTGGTTGTCTTTATTATTTATAAAATGTGCAAGCTTCAAAAACTTTGTATTTTTTCTCTTTTTTTCCACGCGTCTGCTTGGGTTTTACCCCCATCAATCACACCATGCGCTTTTTTAGTGTTAGGCAATGCTTGCGTAGATGCGATAATGGCAGTTTCTTTTAAATTTAAACATTGGCGGTAACAAAGTTGGGTATCAACTTTCTAAATGTGATAAAACCCTTTTTATTGCCAGATTCTTAACTTTGTTCAATTTTAAATTTTGGTAAACATCTTATTTATTAGTTTAGTCTTTCTCTTCGTAGCACTTACCTGTTTTGTTGATACAGCGGTGAAATGATTCTGCTTTTGTAGGAATAGTGAACATCAGTAACAAAACCTGAAGCAATATATTTATTCCAAGGTGGAGTAACATTCTAAGGCAAAATTTTTATTTCTGTAAGCATATTGAAAAAGTAAATTATTTTTTAATTCATTACTTCTAGAACAGATAAGTAACCAGAAGTAAATGCTCGAAGACGTCTTATTAAGTTTTAAGTTTAAAAAATAAAATCAAAAGAAATTAATAGCGAAAGCCGTCACTTGTTTAAAATTTATTTCTCCGCAAGAATACAATGCAAAAGCTTTTGTTTTTCTGACACTATCTTACAAATACACATACACTCCTCAAAAAAATTAAGGGAGCAAGATAAAAATCCAAATATTTTCTGTTTTTTTGACGGACCGTATCTTTGTGAAAAATCATCGTAGCGAAGGTTTAAAAAAGCATTTTGAAGCTCTAGGACTCTACTTTTCGAATCCGTGGAGCAAAAAAATTTCCAGGACATGGTTTCATCGCATCCTGGAAAAGTATGACGGAAAAAAAATTCCCGATTTTTTTTCCTTCTTTCTTGGGCTCCACGGGGTTGCGAAATTTTTTTCTGGTGAATCGATCACATGGACCAAAAAGCCTGATTAATTGCCGACACTTTTGGTTTAAATTCTTTCTTCGTGCATGTGTCATGGAGATATCCTGAAATGAACATAAAAGGTGCTTTTTATCTTTAATCAAGGATATCTCTACAACAAATGGTCGTACAATTTTCAGTAAAAATCCGCATAGACATTCCAGGGCGAAGTCCTTTTTTTTCCCCTGTACCCCCCTCACTTGATTTGGAATCTGCAAATATTGAGCAGGTAGCTACGGTCATCAGCTTTTTTTTTACCTTAATGTACCCATAATAACCCTGCAAATTTTCAGATTGATCCACAAAGTTTAAAAAGAAATAAATTTTAAAGTTTATTTAAAGTGATAAAATTTTGGAATCGACGGAAAACACCTGTGCCCGCGCTCTATATGCAAACAGCAATGCCTTCTGTCGCACACAGCCAAGCCACTTGCAACTAATCACGCAGATTGACGACGGCATCATTGTCATCAACGAGAGCCCAGCAAGGGTCAGCACCGACGACGGCCCAGAAATAAGGGTAAACGGCACGCACCTCATAACATTTCGGTTGTCTGCGATCATAAATGACACAAAATATGTGAATCAGCGCGGAATGGTAGAATGGGCACCAGGCATCCCAGGGTCATCCCTCCTAAATATCATCGGCCACGACCCAGTGTTGAGCATTGCCCAATTACATCGGTTGAAAAACCTCAATCTAGATGTTATCCAAGATCTTGAAGGGAAACTCGCCTCCACTGGAACATTTAACATCTGGCTTTCAGCTGTAGTTGCACTCAGTATAATTTTTAGCGCCTCTATTATCCTCTGGCAATTTCTAAAGGGGAAACAAGCTTCGACGGAAACAGAAGAGGCCATCAAGAGTTACAAAATAACTGAGGACAGTCATAATCTTGAGGGGAGAGTAGTTAACAAATAATAACCGCGTGAATAGATTTAAGTTAAAATATTGCACAACTATAAATGCCGCACGTATTGTCAGTGCCCGCTACAATGTCCGCTTGCTTACACTGCAAGTCGAAGCGTTACCATTTATGCTGAGTCGGCTCGCCGACTGGGACTTGTGGCCTTTGCTGTCGCTTTTAAATTATATTAGGTTCAGTTTTGTATCAACCATTGAAGAGAACAATAAATGTACATTTACTCCGGCACATAACCGTAAAATCTTTGACTCTAGTTATTACAATTGCTTAGCCACACGGCCAGCAGTAAAGGAGTGAAGTCAAACTCCCAACGTAACCTTCATAAGTTTTATAAATGGCGCCCAAAGCACTCAAAGGATCCAGACCCCTGTCCCGATAACCTAGTACCCAAAAATATGTAAGTTCACTAAGATATATTTCAAATTAAAGTCTATTTATACAAAAGAAACCCCTCTTAAGTTGCTGACTACAGCAAGTGTTATTGCGTTAGTGTCTGTAGCAGAAATATACATAATAAAAAATACATATATATATAATATAATACATATATAAACCAAATATATAAAACCAAATATATAAAACCAAATATATAAAACCAAACATATAAACATATAATATATAAAACCAAACCGGCGTCGCAGATGAATACGTAGCATGGAGGCAGTTTGCTATAGACGCCAATGAACTGTTTACGCCCTTTGATGGGAGCACTGCGCATTACCGGGCCGTTGTTATTACAAGAAACAAAGTAAAAGGGGCAGCAAGAGCATTGCTGGTTTCTCATAACACGGTACTTAATTTCGATGCTATCATAGCCAGGTTAGATTGTACCTACGCGGATAAAACATCCCTTCGCCTATTGCGGCAGTACTTAGAAATGGTCAGGCAAGGTGAGTTAAGCCTAATGACCACTATTATGATGAAGTTGAACGAAAATTGACTCTTGTAACGAACAAGATTATCATGACCCACGAACATGATCAAGCCTCATTATTAAATGAAGAAGTTAGGGCAGATGCTCTGCATGCATTTTTTTCAGGACTAAGAAGGTCTTTAAAAGCAATTCTTTTCCCGGCTCAACCCAAAGACTTGCCGTCCGCGCTAGCTCTAGCAAGAGAAGCGGAAGCAAGCATTGAACGAAGTGCCTTTTCTGCCTCGTATGCCAAAGCTATCGAGGAAAGAGCACACGCTCGCGAAGGGACGCAAAACAACTCATACCTTAAACAAGGTAAGAATCACGGCAAGGACGAAAGAATTAATGAAAGAAATCCCCACTTTTTCAAAAAGCAGAATAACACTCAGGAAAAAAATAAGGCAGACGATCAGGGTCAAAGCCCGGAACCAATGGAGTTTGACTCCTCATCTAAATTTAGGCAACGTTTTTATTTTGACAAACATCAAACAAATACAAAGCGACCTCAAAAAAGACCGAACTGGTCCGATCGCGCCACTGGCCAAAGACGACAACGACTAAATAACGTTGTACAAGAAATTGACAACGAATTAGAACAGGACTATGAAAGCCTCGCAGCAGCCAAAGTGGCTGAGATCAACAATGACAATGAATCGATAGGACACCACGACTTGTTCAATTTTTTAGGGAACGCTCCCGGCTGTCGTATATCAAACGACAGCCGGCTGGGAGAACACTAAAGATTTTGATAGACACAGGGGCGGCGAAAAACTATGTAAAGCCCGTAAAGGAGCTTTCAAAAATAACGAACGTCGAAACCCCTTTTACTATGAGCTCAATACACGGCTCAAGTAAAATACAGAACAAATGCTTTATGAAAATCTTCGGGCAAATATAGCGATAACTTTACAGATATTAATGATATCATTGTACCCGATTCTGTTAGAAAAGTTTTTAAAAGAATAATTCTTAAGAGGAACAAGGTGTTCTCGACCTCTAACGAGCCGTTACCCTTTAACACATCTATCATTGCCACGATCCGAACGGAAACGAATGAACCGATATTTGCTAGACATTACCCACACCCTATGGGTGTGGTAGATTTCGAAAAGAAGGAAATCAAACAACTTCTAAAGGATGGCATCATTAGACCATCAAGGTCCCCATATAACAGCCCAACATGGGTTGTAGACAAAAAGGGAACTGACGCCGAAGGCAATAAAAAAAAACGACTGGTCATTGACTGTAGGAAGCTAAACGAACGAACTATAGCCGACCGCTACCCAATGCCAAGCATCCCTATGATTTTGGCGAATTTAGGAAAGGCTAAATATTTTACGACTCTAGATCTGAAATCCGGATACCACCAAATTTACCTAGCGGAGCAAGACCGCGAGAAAACATCCTTTTCGGTAAACGGAGGATAGTACAAGGTGGCGCAAAAGAAGTCATCCGATGTTGTTTGGCTCTTATTTTTTTTCTAAATGAAAAACTTCGATTCTGTTTTTTGATTATGTTTATTTAGACCTTTAGAATTAATTGTGTTAAGTCGAGAAGATGATATCGGACAAATGGGCGCCGCCACAATTGATTGCCATACGGGCTCGTTTTATGGCATTTTCCATCACTTCGGCGAGCGTTTCGGGCGATAAATTCTCGCATTCGTATCGGATATTTTCCTTGAGGGCTTCCAAGGTTTTAGGCTTGTTGATGTAAACACGGGACTTTAAAAAACCCCATAAAAAGAAGTCCGGGACCGTTAAATCGGGCGATCTGGCGGGCCAGTGCAAATCGCCAAAACGCGAAATTAAGCGACCCGGAAACGCGTCCTTCAGAATGTCGGTTGTGGCTCGTGCAGTCTTGGGGAGTGTATCGCTCCATGGCTTATACACTTGTATTCTGTATCTGTCTAGTCCACAAATGTCAAAACAGATTTGACATTGGCGGCCATTTGCAAAAATGAGAGCATCTTTCAATAGGGTGATTTCTTTTGCGCCACCTTGTATGAATTTTGTCGACTACCCTTCCGTTTGAAGAATGCGGGAAGCATCTTTCAATGGGCTATTGACGATGTCCTCAGAGAACATATTGGCAAAATATGTTACGTTTATGTGGACGACGTAATCATTTTTTCAGGAAATGAAATCGACCACGTAAAACACATAGACACAGTGCTGAAATGCTTACTTGAGGCCAACATGAGAGTAGCACAGGAGAAAACAAAATTTTTCAAAGAAAACTTGTTTAGCCTTAGATCATTTCTTGGTTTAGCGAGTTATTTAATTTTGCAGATAATTGGCTGCAATAATATAACCAGGGTGCTGTTATGAAGAATTATCAATAAATTCTTACCAGACTTACTAGCTTACTATGTATGTACGTGTTTGCAGTGTTTCTTTTCCAGTGTACAGAAAAGTTATACGTGGGTTTTGTATACATATGTATATGTATGTGTGTATGTATGAATCATGGTAAACAGAGTAAGTAAGTAAAATTTTGATTATACCAATTATACATACATACATATGTGTAAATAAGTATAACAAAATAGTAAATCCATATGTGCATGCTATAAAATAATATTTGTTATTTAATGCTACACAGTTGCTATAACTAGCAGCTAACTAAACGTATAATATTGTTTTTTAACTAAAATTTACTAATTAGTATTTCCAATTAAAAATTTTAATATATTGAGAAAATTTTCATATATATAAACCATTTTATATTCTGATGACATATGTATGTACACTATGCGGTGCCGTTCAGCGACAATGCATATTAGCTATAAGAATAACTAAAGAAACGCGCATGGGTAGAGTATTTATGGCTTCGCCCTCAGCGAATAATTACTCTTTCAGGGCTACGAGCGTTTTCATTTATATCGACATTTGTTTTGACGGGCTAACGATAATTTAAAGTAGACAGCTTTATGCTTAAATAATATTTGAAAAAGTTATGGATGAAAAAGGTTAGCGACGATCGGTGTTGGCCAACATTAAATATTTGCCCCCTATACTCGATGCCGTCATTTTTTATCGATGCTGGCAACATTTTTTAATTTAGGTTTTCTCAAAATTTCTGCTGTAGATTTTGATAAAAATACAGCAGAATATATAAAAATTTATGCTTAATATAATGCACTACCGTGCATATGCAGACAAACTCGGAAAAAGTCGGCGACGATCGGTGTTGGCCAACATTGCATATACTGTCTAACACTGGTTCTTTTGGCTAGTTCAGGCTCCGGAGTTGGCGGCACTCTTATTAATGATTTTTAGCCACCTGAGGCACCCCCACATTTGGGTCTTTTTCTCAAAATATCTGCGGTAGATTTTGATAAAACTTTCTGTAATCCATCATAAAAGTTGACCAATTAATATGGTATAGCGTGCATTGGCTGACAAACTCTGAGAGTCTCAAAATGTCGCCAGCAATCACATCATGATTTTTTTTTTCATTTTGTATGGAGGAAAACCAGAGGTTGGTTCACTGATAAGCAATTTTCTGAAAAAAACAGCGGTAGATTTTCGTCAAATTTGGTAAGAATATAACTGAATATGTGGAGCAGAAGCTGGCCTACTCCATTTATGCCGCCAAACTCTATGAAGGGAGATATGCCCCAAAATGTAAAGAGTCAATTTTTCATATGCAAATTATTAATACCTGCAATGATCCAAATCGCCTGCACATAAATTAAAACAATAGATTATGTGTTTCTTAACAATTCTGCAGTTTTATCAATTGAAAAATAAAAATTAAAAAAATGTTCCAAAATTCCACCGTTCCGACCACTGACCGTCGCTAATTTTACGGACATTATAAATTGGATCTCAGATCTGTTAAGATTAACTTTAAAGATGAAAAGGTCCTTTCCACGCTTACTTGCGTAGCAGGGCCACTTTGTAACACTCTTGTCAATTGGTACAAGTAAGGATATGTGAATCGTTTTTACGCTTTTAAGTCCATACTTAGGTCAGTTGTGTTTGGATTGTACGTTCAGCAGTAATAATAATTATTGTTTATCAATAGTCAGAGTTGTGTATTAAAGCATGTTCTTATGGTTCTAGTTGTATTTATGGAGTGGGAAAATAAAAATCAAGAATAACTCAGAAATGATTTTTATTTTTGAGAAAAAAAATAAAAGTTATGGCATGAATAACAATTATTTTTTGATTAAATGAATATAACTCATAGTTTAATAGTTATTATTGATTTCTTTGAGTTTCGCTCAAAACTGTTACGGACCCTGTTCAAAATGCTTCTAAGCCCCAAGTACATGAAATCATTTGTAATGATGAAGTATGAAGGTAAGTGACCTTGCGTAAAACAAAATCAAAATGTTTACTAAAGCATGGAAACAGAGTTATAGCAAGAATTGATGTTAGTGAATTGTATACCAATAGAATCTTTGACTTAGGTCAGTTTTTCCGAAGGCTTGAAATTGAAGCCTGTGTACACAAAATCAACAAACTCAAATTTGCATCGAGCGAAAGGATTTTTGAACTAGTTTCAATAGAATCTTTGAGAGTATCGCTACTCAGACTGCACAGTGGGCGAAACGGCTGACTTAGCTCCGATTAATTGAAATTTAGAGTAAATCTTGGCGTCAAAATCGTTTTTGCAATCGATTACTAATATATTCTAAAGGCCAAAAATATCAGTCGCTTCGATTTTCTTTCAATATTTTCACAGCTGTAAAGCTTTGAAAACAACAAATGTTTCATCAGCTTTTTCTGTCAGCTTTCCCGCCAATTCTGATTGCGTCTAAAAAAATTGCACATAAATTGGTGTTATTGATTTTAATTGAACTTTTTACTGTTAATTCAAGAAAAAGGTATGTAGTAACTAACAAAATAAATGTTTGTGACCTGTGATTATGTTTTGTCCCAAAATTTAATATTTATTTTAGTACTTTTGTGTCTTTTAACATTTACTAACAAACTGAACTTTAGTAGAGTGAAACTTTTAAGGTTCGACTGGGTTCGGCATCAGTGTTTTTTTGTATAATTAGTCTGTGTATTATGAAGTGAAACCGTCCACAATGAGCTGCATTTTTCCGCATATTGTTTTAGAAATCATTTTTTTTAGCAACAATGTCAGCGTCGAAACGAATACTTTTTACAGTATGGCATATGGAGCCTGATGCTTCAAAAAAAACTTTTGCGGTAGAGACATACATATACACCAATATTATTGATAAAAATAAATTCGAAGACAGCCAATGCGCTAACATTGCTTTGAAAATAAAAAATTTCATAAAAAAAATGACATTGAAATGGAAAGAGAACCATCGAATTTTCAAAAATTTCGAGAGAAACAACCAGGAGTGGTTAGATGACGATCTGATATGGGTGGACCGAAGTGCAAATGTTGGACGACCCGAACTCAATTTTGAAGATAGCCAGGGAAAAAGAAAAAATTATCACAAATCGTCAAGGAAATTCCGAGCAATGAGCTGGTCTCCGCGGCTAGTACAAGTTTGTACAATTGTGGAAAGCGAAGTGCATCTAAGATGATTACGTTGCTAGGTTCTGATGAAAGTCTTCTCAAAAAAATAATATCGATCATTCAATCCGATGATAATCAACCAGTTAAATACACACCTGAGGAAGCTTTAGCCTTGTATATCGATGGTGGTTACACAAAGAAGTCTTATACGGACTTGCAGCGTGGTACCAAAAAGCGAAATGCAAATATATTTCCGACATATGATGTTCTGCGGTCTGCAAAAACTGTGCTATCCTAGTGGTCTAGTAGTAACAGACCATTCATTCGAGGTACCTTTACAAAATTTAATTGACCACACAGTATCCCGAATATATAAAGCACATTATAAAGATTTTCCTAGTATAGAGAATAACAATGGTTCCCAGCTAACTGCTATATATAAATGGGGTTGTGATGGGAGTAGTGGCCACGCGACTTATCGCCAAAATTTTAATAAATTAAATGTTTGTATGATCGACCAGCACATGTTTTCAGTGTACTTAGTACCATTAGAAATACTTCGTGGATCCGAAATAGTTTGGAAGAATTCGAAACCTTCATCCACTCGATATTGCAGACCATTAAAGTTGCTTTGTCAAAAGGAAACAGTAGATTTGGTTAATGACGTTGTGAACAACTTTAAAAACCAAATAGCAACAATTCAGCCAACTAATGTGGAAAATTTTAAAGTGCATCATCAATTCCATATGACCATGATAGATGGAAAGGTATTTAGCGTTCTAGCGGAATCATCATCTTTAGTATGTGGAATATGTGGTACAACCCCCAAGAAAATGAATGATCTCAGTGCTATTAAGAATTTACCATGCAAAGAAAACCTGTACGAATATGGTTTATCCGGTCTCCGTGCTTGGATTCGTTTCCTTCATTGCATTCTGCATATTAGCTACAGACTAAAAATTAAAAATTGGCAAGTTCGAAGTACAGATAAAGCAGCTGTTGATATAAGAAAACTGGAAATACAAGAGAATTTGCGAAAGGAGATGGGTATTTTGGTTGATCTTCTTAAGCCTGGCGGCTCAGGCAATACTAATAGCGGCAACACAGCAAGAAAGTTTTTTCAATGTGCAAAATTAGCTGCTAAAATAACTGGAGTCAGCTATCTTCTAATTTATCGATTTAGTGTAATCTTACGAACACTATCATCTGGTTATGAAGTTGATACAGAAGCCTTTAAACTTTATGCCTTTGAAACAGCAATATTATTTGTAGACATGTACCCATGGTGCCATATGCCTTCATCTGTCCACAAAATTTTGATTCATGGAGCAGAAATTATACAACACTACGCCCTTCCGATAGGTATGATGTCAGAGGAAGCTCTTGAGGCCAGAAATAAAGACCAAAGAAAATTTCGATTAAACCACACACGAAAAAATTCTCGAAATAACACAATGGAAGACTTGGCTCACACACTTTTTATATCATCGGATCCGTTTATTACAATGTTAACAAAATCAACAGTTTCCTCTTCTAAAAAACATCAGTTTGTTGATAAAGATATTATAAGTCTTATTTTAAATAAGGGCGCAGAGGAAGAGTTATCGGACACAACATCAGATGCCGAATAATAAAATTTAATAATATATTACTGAAGTTCCAGCGGAACATGCGCGCATATCAGAGAGAAGATAAAATTTCAGATTAAGTTTTTTTTATGAAATAGTTGTCCAATTTACTTGTATTTTTTTGAAGATGTGCATATATATTTCCTAAATAGTACAATAAAAAAAATTTCAAAAATTTTTAATGAAAACGGAGAAAAAACCGACCGGACCTCGAATAGAACAGGTCTACACTATCATAAAACAAATAAAAAAAAATATTTGCCCCCAATTGAAAAACTTTTTTTGGCATTAATTTTGATGTGTAATACATTTATCTACAAAATAAAATTATCCGTATAAAAATAGCATCATTTTTACAGAAGTTATTAATTAATCGCCGCTAAAACAGCCGTTTCGCCCACTGTGGACTGGTGACAAGAAGCAATATTGTCCACATTCCATGATGATCCAATACAGGGAGGTCATGCAGGCATTGCAAGAAAAAAATTAAACGATATTACTATTGAAAAAATATGACTTGATTTATTAAAGAGTACATACGAAAATGTCACAAATGCCAAACATCAACAACTACGATTCATGTAAAAACTTCCATGGTTGTAACTGACACACCAACAAACGCTTTCGACACTGTAATAGTTAACACAATAGGACCACTTCCAAAATCATCACAAGGCTATGAGTATACCGTCATGGTAGGTTGAACTGTGTAAATTAGTCAGTCTGTCCATAGGCTAAAACGCCAAGAGGACGACGTGCGAACATCATCAACCGCGCTAGACATGCAACCCAGCAACATGTGTAATTACAGAACTTAAGCGAAGAAAAACATAATAGAATAAGAGAAATTGACCGATTGAGACAACGCGTGAGCACACGAATATCATTGGCATCTTACAAACGCTTGGCATTTCAATATGATCCCACTGCGAACAGTGATGATGACAATTTAGATTTTGGACCAATGACGACTGTATGCCAATATTGCAATGCGTTAAAGTTCAAAAGAGAAACGGCTGGATTGTGCTGCATCAATTGGAAAAGTCAATCAAAAGTCAATCCATTACTTACACCACCACAGACACTGAAATCGTTGTTCGATGGAACTGATTTAATGCCGGTTTAATGCCGACTTGCAAGGTAAAATATACAACACACACAACTAATCACTGACAACAATCAATTGCAACACATAACAACTACACATACACCATTACACTATCAAAAGCACACCGTATTCTTCAACCAATGTTTGGTGGATCAGCCAAATGTGAGGTGCAATATATAGGGACAAGAACAGTTAAAGATTGGTTTCCATTAACAATCAATTTAATTTAGCATTCGTAGGCGTATCAACGAACCAAAATCTAAGCGCATTTAATTACTAAGCGTATCCCATGATGATTCGTGCACATGAGGAGAATGTCATACTGAAGTGCCATCGGCTATTCCAGCAATTCGCTCTCGACATGTACATACATATGTTAACGTCGAGACCGAACGTTTAGCGTTCATCCGAATCAATCAGGCAAAGGAGGACTATATACACTTTCGTGATGCTATTCATTCAGATGGTAATGTTTAGAATATTGGACGCCTGATGATTCTCCCATCATCTTATATCGGAGGCCCACGCCACACGTATATACGTACGAAATTATGGAACTCCCGAATTATATATTACGTTCACATACAATCCGAAGTAAACGGAAATTGAACGTCACTTGGACCCGGGCTAAAAACCGCTAGATCGACATAAGAAAATTCGCCTGGAAAAAGTGTTTCCATTAGGCAAACAGAAAATTTAGCAACGAATTTTAAGTATCATTTCTATTGCATATTCTCTTTTGTCTTCGTTTCATTTTTTAAGGTTGAACTCTTGACTAGAGTTCTGGAAAAAAACTATGATGCCATCTCTTTTACTTTAAAGCTTAAGAAAATGAAGGCGAAATCCCAAGTTTCATGAATATATGTACATACGTATGTACATATGTATGTATGTATATATTTCTGTTCTATTGCGAAATCTTGTATACATATAAATTCGAGAAACATCAAAATTTGACAGGAATGAATGTAACGTAGCCCGTGTTGTTTTTGTGTAGAAAACGAAGCTTGTGGGAGTAAGCTTGCATTGCGTATAACGATCATGTTCATGCATGTTCGTTAGCTGGTCAAGTGAAATTTTTTAGTTTTTGCAAAACATATACAAGTGGAAGTGCCCGACACTGGCTCATTTATGCATAAGGATTTAGTTCTTATGATTATATTCAAATATGTACATATGTACATAATCTTTATTCTTCTATATATGGGCATTTCCTAAAAAAGGTCAACCGCAACCCAAAAATATTAAAAGTTCACTTATGTATGTATTTTTTTTAGTTTATTATGAAAGAAGAAAGATCAAATTTTAATAAAACAAAAGGTTTAAAGCTTTTCAAAGCTCCAATGGCAAGATATCGAGCTTTGAAGTTCAAGTATATTGCCTATTTTAATTATTTTTAAGAGCATCGTATAAATAAATTTTTTCTGCATTAATAGTAATTGTGCATTATTACTCTTATTGCAAAACTTTTCTAACCGTTGCAATTTGTTGAAAAAAAATTCAGAATAGCAAAGATGTAACAACTTACGGTAAAATTTCAATTTGCTTTTGGCAATGTTCTAATGTAATGTCCCGCCAGAAAAAAACACTTTTGTTTGTTACTTCGAAGCTGACGGCAGAAATTAAGTGAAACTTTAACTTAAAAGCAAGTTTCAGTTACCTTGTTAAAAAAAAAAAAAAATCCGAGATCGAACAAACCGTTCGTTTTTTTTTTTCATTCCAAACATCCGTAACGTCACGCCAGATTGTGAGTACTTTTTTTTATATACAAAAATATTAACCATTGGGTACCATGTATACAGATGAATTTTTCAGTTGAAACCAAAAATTATTCAAAGCGGTACAGGGAAAGAATAAAACTGGACTCAGATAGGCTGGAGACAAACCCAGAAAAGGCGTCTCGGCATAGAAAAAGGTTGTCGGCTCTATCCAATGACCCAAGGAAAGAAATTTCAAAAACAAAAAACTACAAAACGCAGCAGTAATATCGCATCAAAAAAAAAAAAAAGCGAAAGTGATCAAAATGATTGTTTCACTGAAAATCGTGCATATAAAAGCAAACAATCTTTTGGGAAAGCTTTAAAGAAGATAGAAAATGCTTTACCGGTTGACTTGCAAAGAAAATCTCATATAATTGAAACACTGTACAAAAAATATTGTACAAGTGGCCAAGTTACGCAGAAAGGGTCCAATTTAAAGATTCAAGAAAAACAAAAGTGCGTAACAGATTTCGATTCGCGAGATTATATTAGTATCCTAGCTGCAGGGCGGAAGGATACCCTTAAAGTTGATGGTAAAATAATAGCCAAGCGCTTCATGTTGCTAACCGTTTCGGAGTCCTATACAACCAACAAAAAGGAAAACCCTCATGTCTACGTTTTTTATAGTTTGAGACCGAAGAATGTGCAGCTATCGACTAAGTACCATGCTAATTTTGCATTTATTTTGGAAAGCACTGCAAAGATTATAAAATCATTTTCCTCCGACATTGAGTCTTTTCTAAAAACTGTGTGCTGCAATATTGAAAATGAAAAGTGTATGATTGGAGTTTGCCTTAATTGTGTTCAAGATGTCAAAAATTATATAAAATGGAAACACTGGCGTAAAGACCGGATAATCTTAACACATACCGAAGGTTCTTATCAGACGGCTTGTATGAACTAAATGGTCAATTGCAGTTTTTCAAACGCCACTTTTTTATTAAACGTTGTCAGCAAAAGTATTTTGATTTAAAAAAGAAAAATATTGGGGCGAATGACTTAATCCTGCAAATTGATTTTGCAGAGAACTATAGATTAATTTGTCAAAATGAGATACAGAGCACCTATTTCAATTATCGACAAGAAACAATTTTCACTGCCGTTGCTTTGCTTGCTACAGGAGTAAAGTCTTTTGCTATTATTAGTGACAAACTCACTCATAATAAGTTTGATGTTTATTTTTTTTTGACAACACTTATTGAGAGAATTAAAACAGATCACGGACAATTTAGCAACATTTATATTTTTTCGGATGGATGCTCCTCTCAATTTAAAAACAAATTTATAGCTCGAAGCTTACCCGACTTGGTTTCTGCATTTAAATGCAGTGTATTAGAATGGAATTATTTTGCCACATCTCATGGCAAAGGTGCAGTCGATGGGGTTGGAGCAACCATAAAACGAAAAGTTTGGCAACTGGTTAAAGCAAGAAACATTATTTTAGACAATGCTTTTTCGTTTTACCAATGTGCTGTGAACAACGTGTTTAAAATCAAACTTTTATAAGCTTCTAACGAACAAGTAAATGAAATTTATCCATTTCTGCAGGCAAAATGGAAGGATTGGCGAAAAATACCCAATATCCATGGGATGCATATTCTCTTATGTGGAGAAGATAAACAGCTAAGAGCAGCTGAAACTGCATTTTCTAGAAAAATAAATAATATATAATATTTTTATATATAGTATGGTATTGATAATATTCTCACTCTAATTCACCAGGTTTCAATAAAATTATTGATAAGAAATATAATCAATTTTTTTTTTTGTTTTTCGTTTGTTTTCAAATCAAATAAAAATGAAGCAAGCAAGTCGTCCCTGCCGACATTGAGTATACCCTGTACCAACTAGTTATATTAAATAAAGTCGAACACCCTCGAGATCTCCTTTGATTTAATTCAAATTTTTTTTTTTTTTTTTTTTTTTTTTTTATTATTTTAAGGAGTACTTCACTGAAGCTAATCAGTACTTCACTGAAGCAAGTCGTGTTTTTTGCCGCTCCGCTTAAATACGAAAATTATTGTGCTCTAAGACCGCTCAGAATTTAATTTTTGTGCCTAAATATAAACAAAGTATTTTCGGCGTTCAAACATTATTATTAAACTTTTAAATGAAGTTATAATATAAACTGCCATCATAAAGTTTAAATTGTCCAATTATTCTTTTTGGACTTTTCCTGTGTGTCTACAGCTGCTCGCTTTTTGTGCTTCTCTCTTAACTAAGAGTGTTAATTGTCGCACTCTTCGCCCTGTAACAAGTTGAGCATCTCACTACCCAAATTAACAAGTGCAGTTATATACGTTGGCTCTCGCGCTTGATTACTGCTGAAGCGAAATCATTTTTATCATCTGCTTTGCCCTTCTATTCGGCTACAGTGCATACTACCTAAGTGAGATTGCCTGTAACTATGCTGGCTTGCTGCATCTCAACGTGTGACAGGAGACAACTCATAGCCGACGATCTCTATGTCTCATGTTGGCTCTGCGATAACTATGCACATATTAAATGTGCCGGTCTCACTGGGCGTGTCCGAGATACAATAAGAAAAAGGATTGGACTTAACTGGACATGTGAGATGAGAACATTTATGCGACAAACGCGTGATGGTTTTAAGAGTCTTCACGCTGATTTAAGCTCTTTCGTGAAGAAGTTCAATGATCTTGAGTCAAATTTCATCTCATTGAAAGTCTTGAGCGAGTCCCCTAAGAGAAAAAAATCAAACAACCTCTCTGTGGATATTTCTGCAATGCCTCTTACTCCTAATATGGAAACCACTACTCCAATTTTTGCGACGCCTCTTATTGTCGATATGCCTTCGGATGTAAATCGTCACAACAACTTTACGGAGAGCGATGCTGCCGAAATCATTGCTGACGGGTATGATGCTTTAACTTCTGTGGCATCAGCTGATAATATGATTGTTGTAACTGCTCCAAATGGTGTCGCTGAGTCCATCGAAATTGCTAGCACATCTGCTCCTTCTAATGCTGTAGTTGAAGCCGTTACCCCAATCAATACCTTGGTCACTGGCACTGCGATAACGTCTATGGCTTCTGTTGTTACTTATTCAACTACCGTCGCTGCTTCTACCTGCACTATTACAGCAATTGCGCCGAAGAAGCATATTTTTGTATCCCGCCTGCATGCCAACACTGCTGAAGATGACCTCATTGCTTTCATCCATAAAGCTTTTCCTGCCTCGGATATTTTAGTTAGGAAATTTAAATTTAGTAAAGCTAGAGATATTTCTTCTTTTAAGATTTCCGTACCTAACTCTCTATTCAATTCTATTGTAGCCTCATCTTTTTGGCCTGAGCATACTGTTGTTCATGAGTTCACAGTATCTAACAATCGGCCTACTAGATCTGTTGCCTCTCTACCTACTTCAAAACCATCAAAAAACTAAATTTCCTAACTCCTGAAATCAATATATCTTATCAAAATGTGAGAGGTCTGCTTAGCAAACTAACATCTCTTTATCTAAACAGTATCTCTTTTACCTCCCATGTTATTGCGTTTTCTGAGACTTGGCTCAAACCAAATGTCTTAAGCTCCGAGTTTTTTTCAAGTGAATATGTGGTTTATAGAAATGATAGACCTGCGCGTCGAGGTGGAGGCGTTCTGGTTGCCATCAAATCTGACCTTTCCAGTGAGATGGTGAGCATTGACGTCCCTTACAATGTCGAAATAATTTGTGTTAAAATTTCTTGCCAGAACACAAATGTCTTTATAATTTGTTGCTATATTCCTCCAACGTCTGACATTTCTATTTATAATCACCACGCAGCTGTCTTTAAAAATATTTTCTCTTCCCTCCGTGATCGTGATCATTTAATCATTTTGGGTGATTTTAACTTACCACATGTGTCGTGGCAAACCGACCTGGAGGTTCCTTATCTAATCCCTTCAGCACATAACGAATTTTTAGGTGAGCTGTTTGACCTTCCCTTGTTTCAAATGAATTCGATAATCAACTCATCAAGCAGACTTCTTGATTTAGTATTCGTTAGTGATTCTTCATCAATAAATATCGAACGATGTCCTCCTTTATCGCTTCCCGAAGATGCATATCACCCTACACTGGAAATTAATGTTACTCTTAAATCTTCATGTAATATTATCCCCTCTTCTAAACCTCGTTTGCGGAAATGTTTTCGCAAAACTAACTTTGCCCGCCTTGATGCTATTCTGAGTAGGACAGACTGGCATAATCTATTTAATGGTGTCGAGTTGGATATTGCCGTTGAACGCTTTTATTCAACTCTTTATGCTGCTTTTGATGTTTGTGTGCCAAACACAGAATGTGACTACAATTCAACTAAGCCTCCTTGGTTCACACGTACCCTCTCAAATTTGAAAAATGTTAAATCACGGTACTTTAAGCGCTTCAAAAAAACTCAATCACATTATGATTACATCAGATACAATTCAGCAAAATCAAAATTTCTTATATTAAATAAGCAATGCTATAATGATTACTTGTCACGTTGTAAAGCCGATTTTTTCCAAAATCCAAAGCAATTTTACAAATTTGTAAACTCTAAACGGCGTTCGAATACATCTCCTTCGTCATACTTCTTCAATGCGGAAACAGCGGATTCTGATTCTAATATAGCTGATCTGTTTGCTAATTTCTTCCAAATGACTTACTCTAATGCGCTGCCTTCCACTGGCTCTTATCCGTACTATATTCACCAATCCAACCTTATTTATATGCCTAGGATTTCTGAAGAATCTCTCATAATC
Source organism: Drosophila austrosaltans (assembly GCA_035045865.1). Classification (NCBI taxonomy): domain Eukaryota; kingdom Metazoa; phylum Arthropoda; class Insecta; order Diptera; family Drosophilidae; genus Drosophila; species Drosophila austrosaltans. The sequence goes on from JAWNOQ010000003.1 coordinate 11,688,109, forward strand.
GGTTTAGCCTCCTTGAAGTCTTCATTTGTGCCTGGTCCGGACAACGTCCCCAGTTGTGTTCTGAAGACATGCTCCTGTTCGTTAACAGTACCTTTGTTGAGGCTTTTTACTCTTTCCATTGAATCTGGTCGCTTTCCCTCTTTTTGGAATAATTCATTTATAATTCCCTTATTTAAAAAAGGTAATAAATCTGACATATCTAATTACAGAGGTATAGCCAAACTCTCGGCTATTCCAAAACTTTTTGAGGAAATTATTTCGATAAATCTGAAACACCAATGTAAATCTTTAATTTCTCCGCATCAGCATGGATTTTTGAAGGGACGTTCATCACTTACTAATCTTCTAGAGTTCAGTACTTTGGTTCACGATGGCTTTCGTAATAAATCACAAACGGATGTCATCTATACTGATTTTAGCAAAGCCTTTGATAGTGTTGATCACAATCTTCTGTTAAAGAAGCTTGATCTGCTAGGTTTTTCTCCTAATCTTCTTTCTTGGTTAAAGTCTTATCTCACCAATAGAACGCAAAGAGTTTTATTTAGAGCTTCGCTCTCCAAAAATGTTATGGTGTTATCTGGTGTTCCCCAAGGAAGTCATCTGGGCCCACTACTCTTTACCTTGTTTATTAATGATTTACCTAATGTTTTAAATAACTCTCATGTATTTATGTTTGCTGATGATGTTAAACTTTGCTTATCTTTTAAAGATCCAGCTTTTCATTCTAATTTGCAAGCGGATGTTAATAAGCTTAGTGAGTGGTGTATGAATAATCACCTCCATCTCAACACACTGAAATGTTCATCCATGACATTTTGTCGTCGTTCGCCGTTTCTTGCCACTTACTGCATGAATGGCGCTATCCTAAACAGAGTTTTTTCTATTGAAGATTTGGGCATCATTTTTGATCCAAAGCTAAACTTCCAGCTTCACATTTCATCTGTGACTAATAAAGCAACATCTTTGCTAGGCTTTATAAAGCGTTGGTCCAAGGAATTTAATGATCCCTACATCACCAAGCTCTTATTTACATCCTTGGTACGCCCAGTACTGGAGTATTGCTCACCAGTTTGGAGTCCTCAGTATGCCGTTCACCAGCAACGTATTGAATCGATTCAAAAACAATTTCTTTTGTTTGCCCTTCGTGGCCTAAACTGGGAGCCAACTAGGCGCCTTCCACATTACTCAAGTAGACTTCTTCTCCTTAATCTTCCTTCTTTATTAAACCGTAGACGCGTCAGTGGCATTATATTTCTCCAAAAATTGCTATTAGGGGAAATAGACTCTCCCTTTTTGTTAGGGAAAATAAATTTTGTTGTTCCATGTCGTCCTACACGCAATTTTGTTCCTTTAAATTTAAGAACATGCGTCTTAAATTTTAGCCTACATGACCCTCTACGAGTGGTGTGTAGTGACTATAATGACTTTTCCCTTTTAATTTCTCCTCACATATCTCCTTCTTCTTTACGTTTTTTAATCCTTGCCTTTCTTCGAACTGTTCCTGCCTCCTAATTCTCTTTATTTCTACCTTTCTTCGCATTCCGCTTCTTTGTTTTTGGTTATTCCTTTCTTTTTAATTATATTAGTTTAAGTAGCTTAAGTCAATTGCACCTTGTTTAGTTGACGTTATAAATAAATAAATAAATAAATAAATAAAAAATTTTCATTGAATGCATGCTATCTCGCTCACACCTGGCACAGCTAATCTCGCACTTGTTGGTTCAGTACAAAACACACATTCGTATATCTCCTATATTTATTGTCCGATTTCGACTAAATTTGGTCAGCTGTTGCATTTTAGCCACATTATTAGATGAGCCAAATAAAAATGTGATTCCTTCAAAACTGCTCTAGTAATTCGTTTTTTCTAAATTTCGGGGGCGGAAGTGGGCGTGGCAAAAATTTTAAACTATCTTAGTTTGCGTAGGCACTAAACAAAAGTTCAAATACTCTCGAAATCGCAATCAATTAAAAACGAAGTTCCCTTTAACATGCAGCAGCAGCGAACGCATGCTATCTCGCTCCTTCTTATTTGCCAATGCCAACTTGGCAATTCAGTACAAAATGCAAATGACTATATCTCCGATGTTTATTGTCCGATTTGAACGAATTTGGTCAGTTAGTACAGTTTGACTATATAATTAAGCCCACCACATAAGAATTCGATATCTTTAATACAGCTCTAGTAAATTCATTTTAAAATTTTCTTTTTTGATTTGCGGGGGCGGAAGTGGGCGTGGCTAAAATTTGAAACAAACTTGAACTGCCTAGGCATAAGACGGATGTTCACACCAAATTTGGTAGCTCTAGCTCTTATAGTCTCTGAGATCGAGGTGTTCATACGGACAGATGGACGGACAGACGGACAGACAGACAGACGGACATGTCTCAATCGCCTCGGCTGTTGATGCTGATCAAGAATAAATATACTTTAGGGGGTCGGAAACGCTTCCTTCTGCCTGTTACATACATTTTAGCAACTTTAATATACCCTTTTACCCTATGGGTCCAGGGTATAAAAAAATTCCCTTTGGAATTTTCGTAACGTCACGCCATGTAACGTCACGCCAAATTTAGAATTCGAATAAAAAAAACTATAAATTTGTTTTTATTTGCAATTTTGTCAGTGAAAGTCAGAAACACAATTTTGTGCGCGTAACGTCACGCCAGGTCTTATTTTGGCTATCAAATCAAACCCCTCCGATTGTTATCAAATTTTTTTTGTGAATATAGTGCTACATAAGTAATATCGATATATGAAAAAACTTTTTTCAAATTCGTCTTTTTCATATTTTTTTTTTAAGTTTAATCGTGCGAACGTAACGTCACGCCAGTTTAGGAAATGCCCATATATAAAAGATATATAACTCGAGATCTGCTGGACCAATTTTCATAGTTTTTGGTTTGTTGGATTTGTCTCCGCCCCGATTAGCAGAATATATCTTAAAAATACTGAAAAATTGTCTAAATGAAGGTAAATGCAGATTTAAAAGTTCAACAGATTGTTTCATCAGATTACCGTTGATATATAAGTTAATGTCACGCACTCTACAAGTGGCTCCACTCTTGGGCCACGTGATTCCCCCACCCCCTGTGTGTAACGCGATACTTGCAACAATTGTTGCTAAACACACAAATAACAACATTATTGCCGCCTAAGCGTTTCGGCAGCAGCGGCAACAGCGGCAGCAGCGGCTGAAACTCAAGCGTCAGCACTACCACCGGATGCGCGTGGGAATGCTGAATGCCCAGAACCATCGGGCAAGAAAGGAAATTGCAAGGTCAGCGGGATGGCACATACAGCGGCGGTTAGCGCTCTCCCAGGCGGGCGAGCTAAGAGCAGTTCAGCAAGACGGGAGCCAGAGAGCAGACGTGGAATCATCTAGCGAGCCTTTGAATATTTTGTACACCTCTTGATCATAAGAACTTATTTAATCAATTAATAAACTAGCCATCTATTGAATTAACAAATGGAATTAATCACCTTTTTATTATTCGCATGGTACGTTAGAGTATACGAGCGTAAGTAAACGTTAAAGTGAACCCACAAACTTAACTGGCGCCCGACCAGGGATCGTCTCCTGTCACGGTTTCGCAAGGCGGCTCTTTGAGGCGCACCCGTGGCCGGAGGCGGTGATGCAAAAAAAAAGAAAAGAAGAAAAGTGACAACTCGTGTGAAATAAAAAAATAATTAAGCTGTAAAAACAATAAACGAAAACAAAAAGAATAACGCCACACTGTGAAAAATGAAAAACAAGAACTCACAAATTAGTAGAAACTATGAAAAGTGACAAGTCGAGTGAAATAAAAAATAATTAAGCTGTAAAAAACAATAAACGAAAACAAAAAAATAGTGCCACTGTAAAAAATGAAAAACAAAAACACAGAAACTATAAAACCAAAACGACAAACAGCTGTCTGGAAAAATTTGAAATGTTAAATTTAAGTTTAGTCTAAGAAAAACTTAAATAAATTTGTTGTATAATCAAGGGAAAAAGTGAAGTGCAAAAAGAAAAGTAAAAGTAAAATTACAATGCAATTAGCAAGCAAAAAAAAAAAAGAGAAAAAAAAAGTTGCAAAAAATATATCGAAAACAAAAGAAAAATGCAAAAAGCAATACAAAAATTAATAATAAAAAAATAAGGAGAAAAAAATATACGAGTGCAAAAATGTGCAGTGCAAGTGAGTATTGGCCGTTAACTGTGTCTTCCGCCGACGGTATCCTCCAGTTGGAGGATGTGGAGTCACTCCCACCCCAGTAGGTCCCCAGCGGGCCAAACGGGATAGCGGGAGCATCCCTCAACCAGCATAGGAGGGCATGGTAACGGGCAACTCAAAGAAAAAAAAAAGAGAGAATGAATTAAAATATAAAGCACAATTTAAGCACATTTAAAGTGTACCGACGCGAGTCTAGGCTATCGATTGTGTCTTCCGCCGACGGTACCCTCCGAAGGGTGGGTGTGGAGTTACTCCCACCTCAGTAGGCCCCCAGCGGGCTAAAAGGGATAATAGGAGCCTCCCTCAACCGGCATAGGAGGGCATAGCAAAAGGCGGCTCACGCGTTCCCTTCGTTTGCATTATTTCGTTTGCATTAATTTTTTCTTAATTCGATAAAAATCAATAAAAAATGTTTGCATGACTTTTCCCCTAATTCAACAAATTCAAAAAAAAAAGAAAAAAAATAAAAAATATAAGGAAACACAAAAAACAACATCACATGCAAAAATGTTAAAAATTAAACGATTTACATTACAAATCCACTAATCCGCTTTTATTTTATCCTTAGTGCTTTTACACAACTCTAACTCAATTGACCCCACACTGCAGTACCAGCATACACCGACACGGGTGAGTGAAGAGTGCCATTAAATTTAAGCATCTAATTTACCGTAAAGAGCCTTCTAAAAAATAAAAAGTTGAAAAATTAATACTACCAAAATTTTGCAGCCCCTACTAAACTTTCTGTTTACTAAATTTCCACAAAATAAAAATTAAGCTTAAAATCGTTTTTTTAAAAAAAAAAAAAAAGGAAAAGAACTAATTGTGGTAAAAACTTAACAAATAAAATTTAGCCTTAAAAAAAAAAAATTTAAATAATAGAAAAGTTAATATCACCAAAATTCTGCTGCATCTACCGAACTTACTGTTTGCAAAATTTCCAGAAAATAGAAGTTAAGCCTAAAATTGTAAAAAAAAAGAGAGAAAAGAACTAATTGCGTTAACAAACTTAACTGACTTAACAAATAAAATCTGAACGTATTAAAAATTTTTTTTATTTTTGTGCTTACACTGACCTCAGGAGTTAATAAATCGCATCTGAGTAGGAAAAAGAGAAATAAAGCGAAAAAGAATAAAAGAAAAGAATAAAAAAAAAAAAAACATTAACCAAAAGGGAATTAAGTTAAAGGGGAAGTAGAATGGAAGCTATTAAGGAGACAATGGCCGCCATGGTTGCCGAGATGGCAACGGTGGTGGATCAGCTGAAGCAGACCCAGAAAAGGATGCGGGCATTAGAAGCACGCAACGCGCAACCACTGGTTGAGGTTGTGAGGCCCCCAAAGCGGCCAGCGACGGAGTTCGACCTCAAGCAGGTCGCGACTCTGCCTGACGGCGTGAGGGACATTAGAACTTTCTCTGGTGGTGTTGGAGACTACCAATCCTGGCTGTGTAAGGCCGAGTTGGTAGTGTCCGTCTGCGAAATAATGAGAGACAAGCCATTGTACAGGGCAATAATCCTCCACCTAAGATCAAAAATAGAGGGGGAAGCAGATCAAGTGTTACTGTCTAGTGCTACGGCTGACGATGACTGGCCTGCCATTAAAAGAGAACTCGCGGCCCGATATGAGGATAAAGCGCTGGTGGGTAACTTAGAGGATGAATTAGGAGCATTGGTGCAGGGAAATAATAGTTTGGAAGAGTACTATGCCAGCATAACAAAGTTACTTTCACGAATCATTGGGAAAATCAGGAGCGAGCAAATAGAAGAGGGCATCATGCTTTCGAAGATTGAGTCCGTCAGGGAGAAGGCGCAACGCGTCTTTATCAGGGGCGTATCCCCTGAAATGACAAGATTTGTGACCCTTAACCGGCCGAAACTTCTGGCCGAGGCTTATGCCTCTGCTTTAGAGTTTGATAGTCTCACCCCTGCGAGGAAACCAATAACCCCGAGTCCTAATTTTACACCCCATTATTCTTATAACCAAACGCGCCAGGCCTATCGGCCCCCATTTAATCGACAACGATTCCACAACAATAGCTACTCAAGACCGAATGCTCAGACAGGAGACTACAACGAGAAAACGATTGCCCCTTACCGCGGCCCGCAGGTTTCACAGGCTCCTCGGCACAATGCCCCGAGTGACAGGCCAGCGATAAAATCAGAACCAAATGGCTCTGGTCAATCCCGAAATCGCTTTACATACGCTAGAAGTGACAGTGGAGTAAAAAGAATGGACCCTGATTCTGGTAATCCCTTCCGCAAAGCCCAACGGTTATTCCACGTACAAGGTCCTAATGCCTCTCGAAACGCAAAAAGACCACTCGGAATCTCTTAACAGGGAATCTGAGGAACTCGTCCTTGAAGGATCCGCGTCTACTGAAGGGAGGAAATACGTCTCCCGCGAATCACAGAATGCATCCATTGTGGCAACCGACCCTGACATTTGCGACCAGGTGAATTTTAAGACGGGAGCCAGAGAGCAGACGTGGAATCATCTAGCGAGCCTTTGAATATTTTGTACACCTCTTGATCATAAGAACTTATTTAATCAATTAATAAACTAGCCATCTATTGAATTAACAAATGGAATTAATCACCTTTTTATTATTCGCATGGTACGTTAGAGTATACGAGCGTAAGTAAACGTTAAAGTGAACCCACAAACTTAACTGGCGCCCGACCAGGGATCGTCTCCTGTCACGGTTTCGCAAGGCGGCTCTTTGAGGCGCACCCGTGGCCGGAGGCGGTGATGCAAAAAAAAAAGAAAAGAAGAAAAGTGACAACTCGTGTGAAATAAAAAAATAATTAAGCTGTAAAAACAATAAACGAAAACAAAAAGAATAACGCCACACTGTGAAAAATGAAAAACAAGAACTCACAAATTAGTAGAAACTATGAAAAGTGACAAGTCGAGTGAAATAAAAAATAATTAAGCTGTAAAAAACAATAAACGAAAACAAAAAAATAGTGCCACTGTAAAAAATGAAAAACAAAAACACAGAAACTATAAAACCAAAACGACAAACAGCTGTCTGGAAAAATTTGAAATGTTAAATTTAAGTTTAGTCTAAGAAAAACTTAAATAAATTTGTTGTATAATCAAGGGAAAAAGTGAAGTGCAAAAAGAAAAGTAAAAGTAAAATTACAATGCAATTAGCAAGCAAAAAAAAAAAAAGAGAAAAAAAAAGTTGCAAAAAATATATCGAAAACAAAAGAAAAATGCAAAAAGCAATACAAAAATTAATAATAAAAAAATAAGGAGAAAAAAATATACGAGTGCAAAAATGTGCAGTGCAAGTGAGTATTGGCCGTTAACTGTGTCTTCCGCCGACGGTATCCTCCAGTTGGAGGATGTGGAGTCACTCCCACCCCAGTAGGTCCCCAGCGGGCCAAACGGGATAGCGGGAGCATCCCTCAACCAGCATAGGAGGGCATGGTAACGGGCAACTCAAAGAAAAAAAAAAAGAGAGAATGAATTAAAATATAAAGCACAATTTAAGCACATTTAAAGTGTACCGACGCGAGTCTAGGCTATCGATTGTGTCTTCCGCCGACGGTACCCTCCGAAGGGTGGGTGTGGAGTTACTCCCACCTCAGTAGGCCCCCAGCGGGCTAAAAGGGATAATAGGAGCCTCCCTCAACCGGCATAGGAGGGCATAGCAAAAGGCGGCTCACGCGTTCCCTTCGTTTGCATTATTTCGTTTGCATTAATTTTTTCTTAATTCGATAAAAATCAATAAAAAATGTTTGCATGACTTTTCCCCTAATTCAACAAATTCAAAAAAAAAGAAAAAAAATAAAAAATATAAGGAAACACAAAAAACAACATCACATGCAAAAATGTTAAAAATTAAACGATTTACATTACAAATCCACTAATCCGCTTTTATTTTATCCTTAGTGCTTTTACACAACTCTAACTCAATTGACCCCACACTGCAGTACCAGCATACACCGACACGGGTGAGTGAAGAGTGCCATTAAATTTAAGCATCTAATTTACCGTAAAGAGCCTTCTAAAAAATAAAAAGTTGAAAAATTAATACTACCAAAATTTTGCAGCCCCTACTAAACTTTCTGTTTACTAAATTTCCACAAAATAAAAATTAAGCTTAAAATCGTTTTTTTTAAAAAAAAAAAAGGAAAAGAACTAATTGTGGTAAAAACTTAACAAATAAAATTTAGCCTTAAAAAAAAAAATTTAAATAATAGAAAAGTTAATATCACCAAAATTCTGCTGCATCTACCGAACTTACTGTTTGCAAAATTTCCAGAAAATAGAAGTTAAGCCTAAAATTGTAAAAAAAAAGAGAGAAAAGAACTAATTGCGTTAACAAACTTAACTGACTTAACAAATAAAATCTGAACGTATTAAAAATTTTTTTTATTTTTGTGCTTACACTGACCTCAGGAGTTAATAAATCGCATCTGAGTAGGAAAAAGAGAAATAAAGCGAAAAAGAATAAAAGAAAAGAATAAAAAAAAAAAAAACATTAACCAAAAGGGAATTAAGTTAAAGGGGAAGTAGAATGGAAGCTATTAAGGAGACAATGGCCGCCATGGTTGCCGAGATGGCAACGGTGGTGGATCAGCTGAAGCAGACCCAGAAAAGGATGCGGGCATTAGAAGCACGCAACGCGCAACCACTGGTTGAGGTTGTGAGGCCCCCAAAGCGGCCAGCGACGGAGTTCGACCTCAAGCAGGTCGCGACTCTGCCTGACGGCGTGAGGGACATTAGAACTTTCTCTGGTGGTGTTGGAGACTACCAATCCTGGCTGTGTAAGGCCGAGTTGGTAGTGTCCGTCTGCGAAATAATGAGAGACAAGCCATTGTACAGGGCAATAATCCTCCACCTAAGATCAAAAATAGAGAGGGAAGCAGATCAAGTGTTACTGTCTAGTGCTACGGCTGACGATGACTGGCCTGCCATTAAAAGAGAACTCGCGGCCCGATATGAGGATAAAGCGCTGGTGGGTAACTTAGAGGATGAATTAGGAGCATTGGTGCAGGGAAATAATAGTTTGGAAGAGTACTATGCCAGCATAACAAAGTTACTTTCACGAATCATTGGGAAAATCAGGAGCGAGCAAATAGAAGAGGGCATCATGCTTTCGAAGATTGAGTCCGTCAGGGAGAAGGCGCAACGCGTCTTTATCAGGGGCGTATCCCCTGAAATGACAAGATTTGTGACCCTTAACCGGCCGAAACTTCTGGCCGAGGCTTATGCCTCTGCTTTAGAGTTTGATAGTCTCACCCCTGCGAGGAAACCAATAACCCCGAGTCCTAATTTTACACCCCATTATTCTTATAACCAAACGCGCCAGGCCTATCGGCCCCCATTTAATCGACAACGATTCCACAACAATAGCTACTCAAGACCGAATGCTCAGACAGGAGACTACAACGAGAAAACGATTGCCCCTTACCGCGGCCCGCAGGTTTCACAGGCTCCTCGGCACAATGCCCCGAGTGACAGGCCAGCGATAAAATCAGAACCAAATGGCTCTGGTCAATCCCGAAATCGCTTTACATACGCTAGAAGTGACAGTGGAGTAAAAAGAATGGACCCTGATTCTGGTAATCCCTTCCGCAAAGCCCAACGGTTATTCCACGTACAAGGTCCTAATGCCTCTCGAAACGCAAAAAGACCACTCGGAATCTCTTAACAGGGAATCTGAGGAACTCGTCCTTGAAGGATCCGCGGCTACTGAAGGGAGGAAATACGTCTCCCGCGAATCACAGAATGCATCCATTGTGGCAACCGACCCTGACATTTGCGACCAGGTGAATTTTATGACGGGAGCCTCTCCAGTGTACCATACATAGGGTACCACGGGAGCGATGGGGTAGCTCAACAGTTTCTAATAGACACTGGAGCTAACAAAAATTTTGTCGGTCCGACACTTGCAGCGGGCGCCGCCCCATTACCCGACCCCTTTTTAGTACAGTCAGCAGGCGGCCCCATTTCCATAACCCACTTCCTCAAAGGTGCCTTCTTCGCCCCAGTGGGCAACAACACCCCTCTCACCTTTTATGTACTCCCTAATCTGTTAACCTTCGATGGAATCAACGGAGATGATACTTTGAGGCTTCTCAGGGCAAAGATTGACAGAGAAAACGATACCCTTACTATACAGCCAGGCGTAGTCATACCCCTACAAAACCGTCCTTCCGGCCAAGCTAACATCCTTCTCGATGGGGAGCACCCAGACACAATCAGAACGACTTTGGAATCTCTCGTCGATGAATTTGCCTCAATATTTGAACCCCTCTCCCCAGCCAAAGCCATTGATACCGGAATTAAGGCCACGATTCGCACCCAAACGGATGCAGCAGTTTGTACTAGATTTTATCCCTACCCGTTCCACATGAGAGACGAGATAGAAAGGCAAGTGGGAGATCTTTTGCGGGACGGTATAATACGACCTTCTGAAAGCCCATATAACTCTCCAGTATGGGTAGTACCAAAAAAGCCGAAACCCAATGGGGAAAAGCAGTTTCGCATGGTCATCGATTACAAGAGACTAAACGCAGTCACTATTTCAGACCGATATCCGATACCTGACATTACGGCTACACTTGCCAGCCTAGGTCGGGCAAAATACTTCACTACATTAGATTTGACTTCGGGATTCCATCAGATTCAGATGGATCCGATGGACATTCCAAAAACCGCCTTCTCCACTTCCAACGGCATCTTTCAGAGAATGATTGATGATGTTTTGAGAGACTTTATCGGCAAGATCTGTTACGTATATATTGACGACATAATTGTCTTTAGGTCGACATATGCCGAGCATTGGAACAATTTAAGGTCGGTATTCAGTAGGCTTCGTGAAGCCTCGCTACAAGTAAACCTTGAGAAAACACACTTTTTACAGACAAGTGTGCAGTTCCTAGGTTATGTGGTAACAGCCGACGGCATCAAAACAGATCACGCCAAGGTTGAGGCGGTGTTATAAATACCACCCCCCACGACTCTAAAGCAATTAAAATCATTCTTGGGCACGACTTCCTATTACAGGAAATTTATTAAAGACTATGCAAAAATTGCCAAACCCCTAACAAACTTCACTAGGGGAGAAAATGCGCGCATCAAGGCGTCAAAATCGAAAAAATTCCGGTCGAACTCGACCAACCAGCTCTCCAAGCATTCCAGGATCTTAAAACGCTCCTATCCTCGTCAGAGGTATTCCCTTCCCGGACTTTTCAAAGCCCTTTCATCTCACTACCGACGCTTCCAACGTCGCAGTGGGTGCAGTACTGTCACAAAATATCTCGGGTAAGGAACGCCCGATTTCGTATATTTCGAGATCCCTCGATAAGACCGAGGAAAATTACGTGACTATTGAAAAGGAAATGCTGGCGATAGTTTGGGCTCTCGATAATCTACGAGCCTATTTGTATGGGGCGGCCTCAGTTACAATTTAAACTGACCACCAACCGCTCACCTACGCCATGAGCAACAGAAATTTCAATGCGAAATTGAAGCGTTGGAAGGCGAGAGTTGAGGAGTACTCATTTACAAACTAGGAACCACGAACATGGTTGCAGATGCCCTGTCGCGAATCCCGCCCCAACTGAAACAATTGACCAGAATCAGTTAAATTCTCTCGTTTTACGTAATTCCGACACCGATTCGTTGGCCACCATGCATAGTGCTGCACAAGACGCTTCGGACCTTATACCACATGTTGAGGTTCCATTAAATGTGTATAAAAACCAAATCATATTCGACCCAGCCTCCACAGCCTATAGATGTGAAACCCCACACACTGGATTCACACGCCATATACTTCCTCTGAGCTCTTTCAATATTGCCGAACTAACTGACTTACTGAAACTCTATCTTAGTCCATCCTTGATAAATGGGATAAAAATCCCAGAGTCCCATCTTCAGCTTCTTCAAACAAGCTATTTAGAATCCTTTACGAGTTACAAGATAAGAATCACACAAAGGTTGGTGAAATATTTACTTGATGAGGATGAAATTTGTGGAGCAATCGACAATGCCCACCGCAGGGCATATAGGAACCCCAAAGAAGTTAGGCTTCAACTGTTGGAATGATTTTACTTCCCAAGAATGTCTCACAAAATAAAAACTCTGCTACACTCCTGTCAAATATGCAAACTGCACAAATATGATAGGCACCCCAATAGGCCCCCGCTGCATCCCACCCCGGTACCGTCCTACCCATGCGAAATTTTGCACATAGACATTTTTACTCTGGAAAAACACCGCTTTTTAAGCTGCATAGATAAGTTTTCTAAGTTCGCCAAATTATTCCCTCTAGATTCTAAGTCAGCTCTACAGCTGCGTGAAAAGCTAGTGGAGGTACTCCACTACTTCACGGTTCCCCGGGTCTTGGTCATGGACAACGAGCGAGGGTTATTGTGCTCTACTGTCTTAAATTATTTGGGCTCCCTGGACATAGAATTATATCATACCCCAACACAGAGAAGTGAGGTGAATGGTCAAGTAGAGAGGTTTCATTCAACATTCCTTGAAATTTATAGGTGCCTTAAGAGCGAGTTCCCGACTTTGAAAGTCATTGAGCTCGTTTACTCTGTCATTAGAAGAAAGCCCGTTGATATTTTTCTAGACAGGACGTCTAGAATTAACTATCAGGGTTTGACAGAATTTAAGCGAGAAACCTTGGAGGATGTTAGGGGTTTAATTCAACATAGCCAAGAAATCACCCTCGAGAGGCAGAACAGGACAAGAAAGGCCGAGCCGAATAAAAAGGGAGAAGAAGTATTCATTAAAAATAAACAAATCAAAACTAAGGACAAGAAATTATTTACCAGAGAAGAAATAACAGAGGATAAGAGAGTAACGGTCCGCACGAAGTCAGGGAAACTTTTACATATGGCACATATTAAATCGAAACCAAAAACGTAAAAAAAAAAAAAAAAAAAAAAAATTTGCACAAAAATTATTACATGGAAAATTAAGATGAAAAAGTACTTTATCATAACTAATTTAAGTGACACTGGCACTCTTCATGAACCCCTAGCCTTAAATTTTTTTTTTTTTTTATTTACATCATAAGAAATTTCATTGAACTTTTTATAAATTTTTTTTTACTTATTACGAAATATTAATCTTACGCATGTTAATCAAAACAAAGGTTCGCTATGATTCAATGGGCAGAAGCCGCCCATTTTTACGAGTACAAGTCCCCGATTGTTACCCTACAGTCGGGATTGGTATGGAGGGTCAACGGAATCTTTAAACTCGCCCATGTCATTAACCTACAGAATATCCAGCCCATAATTGACACCATAAAAGACGACGCTGCCTCCCTCGCTGACCAGAGGACTTTTTGCTGACCCAACACTACCTGAATGCAACGAAAAAAGAAATTCGGAGATTGACTTTCTCACCCCTTCGCCGACCCAGATCTATTGACTAGCTTGGATCGGCATGGAAATGGCTAGCTGGATCCCCGGTCGCGGCAGACTGGAATGCCGTCTTGAGGGAACAGGATGGTCTCGAAACCAACAACGACCAGCAGATTAGAATAAACGAAAATCTATTCTACACAGCGCAGGAAACCCTTCAGAGACTTAACTCCCTAATTGGGAAGGTGAATTCGATTGACGGAGACGTTCACGCGGCCACATCAATTTTACAACGAGCCATGATTATATCCCAACAAGTCCACGAGATAACAAGGGCCTGTCAACTAGCAAAAAAGGGAATTGTAAACACGAATCTGCTGGATCACCAGGAGGTGGATAACATACTAAACGAAGTCAACGGACTCCCATACCAAAACGCGGTTGAGGCCATCGAATTTTCCCGACCTACGATCCTAACAAATGGAACCATGTTACTCTACGTCTTGGCAATCCCTAAGGTACTGGATAAGAAGTATAACCGGGTACACTTGTACCCAACGGTCCTCATGGGCAAACAGGTCATCTTGGACTATAACACCGTAGCCATCGCCAGGGACGAGACCTACGCTGTAGTAGGTAAATGCTTATCAATCGGCAATACTACAGTTTGCCAAGAAACCGACCTGCGCAAGTTAAAAGAGTCCGATTGTATACCCCGTTTGATGAAAGGGGGCAACGCACAATGCGATTACTTAAGGAGCAACCAGGAGTCCATCACCTTGGCGGACGAGGGCACACTAATCTTGACATGCTTCAATGGAACCGTGTACACCGACACGGAGCAAAGACACCTAGACGGCACATTTATTGTCCAGTTTGAAAACGAGACGATAACCATCAAAGGCCGCACATACACAAGTCGGTCGATGTCGTATTTGAGCGTGATGCCTGCAGCGCTCACCAACATCACTGCCATCAGCTACACACCGTCCCTGGAATATGTCCACGATTTTTCTCTGCAAAACATAAGGCAACTGTACAAAGTGTCGAAGGGATTATAAATCACTGTGCTTGGCGAGGCCATCATTGGATTAGTCACGCTTCTATTACTCTACCTGGGATGGAAAAGACTAACATCATCCAAGGGATTACCTTCACTCACGCGGATCGTTGCATCGACACCCCACGAGCAACCAGAAGCGGTTGCAACTCTCTGATCTGCAGGACGCAGATCTCGGAAAAGGGAAGGAGTTAATGTCACGCACTCTACAAGTGGCTCCACTCTTGGGCCACGTGATTCCCCCACCCCTGTGTGTAACGCGATACTTGCAACAATTGTTGCTAAACACACAAATAACAACATTATTGCCGCCTAAGCGTTTCGGCAGCAGCGGCATCAGCGGCAGCAGCGGCTGAAACTCAAGCGTCAGCACTACCACCGGATGCGCGTGAGAATGCTGAATGCCCAGAACCATCGGGCAAGAAAGGAAATTGCAAGGTCAGCGGGATGGCACATACAGCGGCGGTTAGCGCTCTCCCAGGCGGGCGAGCTAAGAGCAGTTCAGCAAGACGGGAGCCAGAGAGCAGACGTGGAATCATCTAGCGAGCCTTTGAATATTTTGTACACCTTTTGATCATAAGAACTTATTTAATCAATTAATAAACTAGCCATCTATTGAATTAACAAATGGAATTAATCACCTTTTTATTATTCGCATGGTACGTTACAGTATACGAGCGTAAGTAAACGTTAAAGTGAACCCACAAACTTAACTGGCGCCCGACCAGGGACCGTCTCCAGTCACGGTTTCGCAAGGCGGCTCTTTGAGGCGCACCCGTGGCCGGAGGCGGTGATGCAAAAAAAAAAGAAAAGAAGAAAAGTGACAACTCGTGTGAAATAAAAAAATAATTAAGCTGTAAAAACAATAAACGAAAACAAAAAGAATAACGCCACACTGTGAAAAATGAAAAACAAGAACTCACAAATTAGTAGAAACTATGAAAAGTGACAAGTCGAGTGAAATAAAAAATAATTAAGCTGTAAAAAACAATAAACGAAAACAAAAAAATAGTGCCACTGTAAAAAATGAAAAACAAAAACACAGAAACTATAAAACCAAAACGACAAACAGCTGTCTGGAAAAATTTGAAATGTTAAATTTAAGTTTAGTCTAAGAAAAACTTAAATAAATTTGTTGTATAATCAAGGGAAAAAGTGAAGTGCAAAAAAAAAAGTAAAAGTAAAATTACAATGCAATTAGCAAGCAAAAAAAAAAAAAGAGAAAAAAAAAGTTGCAAAAAATATATCGAAAACAAAAGAAAAATGCAAAAAGCAATACAAAAATTAATAATAAAAAAATAAGGAGAAAAAAATATACGAGTGCAAAAATGTGCAGTGCAAGTGAGTATTGGCCGTTAACTGTGTCTTCCGCCGACGGTATCCTCCAGTTGGAGGATGTGGAGTCACTCCCACCCCAGTAGGTCCCCAGCGGGCCAAACGGGATAGCGGGAGCATCCCTCAACCAGCATAGGAGGGCATGGTAACGGGCAACTCAAAGAAAAAAAAAAGAGAGAATGAATTAAAATATAAAGCACAATTTAAGCACATTTAAAGTGTACCGACGCGAGTCTAGGCTATCGATTGTGTCTTCCGCCGACGGTACCCTCCGAAGGGTGGGTGTGGAGTTACTCCCACCTCAGTAGGCCCCCAGCGGGCTAAAAGGGATAATAGGAGCCTCCCTCAACCGGCATAGGAGGGCATAGCAAAAGGCGGCTCACGCGTTCCCTTCGTTTGCATTATTTCGTTTGCATTAATTTTTTCTTAATTCGATAAAAATCAATAAAAAATGTTTGCATGACTTTTCCCCTAATTCAACAAATTCAAAAAAAAAAAAGAAAAAAAATAAAAAATATAAGGAAACACAAAAAACAACATCACATGCAAAAATGCTAAAAATTAAACGATTTACATTACAAATCCACTAATCCGCTTTTATTTTATCCTTAGTGCTTTTACACAACTCTAACTCAATTGACCCCACACTGCAGTACCAGCATACACCGACACGGGTGAGTGAAGAGTGCCATTAAATTTAAGCATCTAATTTACCGTAAAGAGCCTTCTAAAAAATAAAAAGTTGAAAAATTAATACTACCAAAATTTTGCAGCCCCTACTAAACTTTCTGTTTACTAAATTTCCACAAAATAAAAATTAAGCTTAAAATCGTTTTTTTAAAAAAAAAAAAAAAGGAAAAGAACTAATTGTGGTAAAAACTTAACAAATAAAATTTAGCCTTAAAAAAAAAAAATTTAAATAATAGAAAAGTTAATATCACCAAAATTCTGCTGCATCTACCGAACTTACTGTTTGCAAAATTTCCAGAAAATAGAAGTTAAGCCTAAAATTGTAAAAAAAAAGAGAGAAAAGAACTAATTGCGTTAACAAACTTAACTGACTTAACAAATAAAATCTGAACGTATTAAAAATTTTTTTTATTTTTGTGCTTACACTGACCTCAGGAGTTAATAAATCGCATCTGAGTAGGAAAAAGAGAAATAAAGCGAAAAAGAATAAAAGAAAAGAATAAAAAAAAAAAAAACATTAACCAAAAGGGAATTAAGTTAAAGGGGAAGTAGAATGGAAGCTATTAAGGAGACAATGGCCGCCATGGTTGCCGAGATGGCAACGGTGGTGGATCAGCTGAAGCAGACCCAGAAAAGGATGCGGGCATTAGAAGCACGCAACGCGCAACCACTGGTTGAGGTTGTGAGGCCCCCAAAGCGGCCAGCGACGGAGTTCGACCTCAAGCAGGTCGCGACTCTGCCTGACGGCGTGAGGGACATTAGAACTTTCTCTGGTGGTGTTGGAGACTACCAATCCTGGCTGTGTAAGGCCGAGTTGGTAGTGTCCGTCTGCGAAATAATGAGAGACAAGCCATTGTACAGGGCAATAATCCTCCACCTAAGATCAAAAATAGAGGGGGAAGCAGATCAAGTGTTACTGTCTAGTGCTACGGCTGACGATGACTGGCCTGCCATTAAAAGAGAACTCGCGGCCCGATATGAGGATAAAGCGCTGGTGGGTAACTTAGAGGATGAATTAGGAGCATTGGTGCAGGGAAATAATAGTTTGGAAGAGTACTATGCCAGCATAACAAAGTTACTTTCACGAATCATTGGGAAAATCAGGAGCGAGCAAATAGAAGAGGGCATCATGCTTTCGAAGATTGAGTCCGTCAGGGAGAAGGCGCAACGCGTCTTTATCAGGGGCGTATCCCCTGAAATGACAAGATTTGTGACCCTTAACCGGCCGAAACTTCTGGCCGAGGCTTATGCCTCTGCTTTAGAGTTTGATAGTCTCACCCCTGCGAGGAAACCAATAACCCCGAGTCCTAATTTTACACCCCATTATTCTTATAACCAAACGCGCCAGGCCTATCGGCCCCCATTTAATCGACAACGATTCCACAACAATAGCTACTCAAGACCGAATGCTCAGACAGGAGACTACAACGAGAAAACGATTGCCCCTTACCGCGGCCCGCAGGTTTCACAGGCTCCTCGGCACAATGCCCCGAGTGACAGGCCAGCGATAAAATCAGAACCAAATGGCTCTGGTCAATCCCGAAATCGCTTTCCATACGCTAGAAGTGACAGTGGAGTAAAAAGAATGGACCCTGATTCTGGTAATCCCTTCCGCAAAGCCCAACGGTTA
The DNA here is from genome assembly GCA_035045865.1 of Drosophila austrosaltans. Classification (NCBI taxonomy): domain Eukaryota; kingdom Metazoa; phylum Arthropoda; class Insecta; order Diptera; family Drosophilidae; genus Drosophila; species Drosophila austrosaltans. The sequence continues at coordinate 11,706,388 of JAWNOQ010000003.1, forward strand.
TTCCACGTACAAGGTCCTAATGCCTCTCGAAACGCAAAAAGACCACTCGGAATCTCTTAACAGGGAATCTGAGGAACTCGTCCTTGAAGGATCCGCGGCTACTGAAGGGAGGAAATACGTCTCCCGCGAATCACAGAATGCATCCATTGTGGCAACCGACCCTGACATTTGCGACCAGGTGAATTTTATGACGGGAGCCTCTCCAGTGTACCATACATAGGGTACCACGGGAGCGATGGGGTAGCTCAACAGTTTCTAATAGACACTGGAGCTAACAAAAATTTTGTCGGTCCGACACTTGCAGCGGGCGCCGCCCCATTACCCGACCCCTTTTTAGTACAGTCAGCAGGCGGCCCCATTTCCATAACCCACTTCCTCAATGGTGCCTTCTTCGCCCCCGTGGGCAACAACACCCCTCTCACCTTTTATGTACTCCCTAATCTGTTAACCTTCGATGGAATCAACGGAGATGATACTTTGAGGCTTCTCAGGGCAAAGATTGACAGAGAAAACGATACCCTTACCATACAGCCAGGCGTAGTCATACCCCTACAAAACCGTCCTTCCGGCCAAGCTAACATCCTTCTCGATGGGGAGCACCCAGACACAATCAGAACGACTTTGGAATCTCTCGTCGATGAATTTGCCTCAATATTTGAACCCCTCTCCCCAGCCAAAGCCATTGATACCGGCATCAAGGCCACGATTCGCACCCAAACGGATGCAGCAGTTTGTACTAGATTTTATCCCTACCCGTTCCACATGAGAGACGAGATAGAAAGGCAAGTGGGAGATCTTTTGCGGGACGGTATAATACGACCTTCTGAAAGCCCATATAACTCTCCAGTATGGGTAGTACCAAAAAAGCCGAAACCCAATGGGGAAAAGCAGTTTCGCATGGTCATCGATTACAAGAGACTAAACGCAGTCACTATTTCAGACCGATATCCGATACCTGTCATTACGGCTACACTTGCCAGCCTAGGTCGGGCAAAATACTTCACTACATTAGATTTGACTTCGGGATTCCATCAGATTCAGATGGATCCGATGGACATTCCAAAAACCGCCTTCTCCACTTCCAACGGCATCTTTCAGAGAATGATTGATGATGTTTTGAGAGACTTTATCGGCAAGATCTGTTACGTATATATTGACGACATAATTGTCTTTAGGTCGACATATGCCGAGCATTGGAACAATTTAAGGTCGGTATTCAGTAGGCTTCGTGAAGCCTCGCTACAAGTAAACCTTGAGAAAACACACTTTTTACAGACAAGTGTGCAGTTCCTAGGTTATGTGGTAACAGCCGACGGCATCAAAACAGATCACGCCAAGGTTGAGGCGGTGTTATAAATACCACCCCCCACGACTCTAAAGCAATTAAAATCATTCTTGGGCACGACTTCCTATTACAGGAAATTTATTAAAGACTATGCAAAAATTGCCAAACCCCTAACAAACTTCACTAGGGGAGAAAATGCGCGCATCAAGGCGTCAAAATCGAAAAAATTCCGGTCGAACTCGACCAACCAGCTCTCCAAGCATTCCAGGATCTTAAAACGCTCCTATCCTCGTCAGAGGTATTCCCTTCCCGGACTTTTCAAAGCCCTTTCATCTCACTACCGACGCTTCCAACGTCGCAGTGGGTGCAGTACTGTCACAAAATATCTCGGGTAAGGAACGCCCGATTTCGTATATTTCGAGATCCCTCGATAAGACCGAGGAAAATTACGTGACTATTGAAAAGGAAATGCTGGCGATAGTTTGGGCTCTCGATAATCTACGAGCCTATTTGTATGGGGCGGCCTCAGTTACAATTTAAACTGACCACCAACCGCTCACCTACGCCATGAGCAACAGAAATTTCAATGCGAAATTGAAGCGTTGGAAGGCGAGAGTTGAGGAGTACTCATTTACAAACTAGGAACCACGAACATGGTTGCAGATGCCCTGTCGCGAATCCCGCCCCAACTGAAACAATTGACCAGAATCAGTTAAATTCTCTCGTTTTACGTAATTCCGACACCGATTCGTTGGCCACCATGCATAGTGCTGCACAAGACGCTTCGGACCTTATACCACATGTTGAGGTTCCATTAAATGTGTATAAAAACCAAATCATATTCGACCCAGCCTCCACAGCCTATAGATGTGAAACCCCACACACTGGATTCACACGCCATATACTTCCTCTGAGCTCTTTCAATATTGCCGAACTAACTGACTTACTGAAACTCTATCTTAGTCCATCCTTGATAAATGGGATAAAAATCCCAGAGTCCCATCTTCAGCTTCTTCAAACAAGCTATTTAGAATCCTTTACGAGTTACAAGATAAGAATCACACAAAGGTTGGTGAAATATTTACTTGATGAGGATGAAATTTGTGGAGCAATCGACAATGCCCACCGCAGGGCATATAGGAACCCCAAAGAAGTTAGGCTTCAACTGTTGGAATGATTTTACTTCCCAAGAATGTCTCACAAAATAAAAACTCTGCTACACTCCTGTCAAATATGCAAACTGCACAAATATGATAGGCACCCCAATAGGCCCCCGCTGCATCCCACCCCGGTACCGTCCTACCCATGCGAAATTTTGCACATAGACATTTTTACTCTGGAAAAACACCGCTTTTTAAGCTGCATAGATAAGTTTTCTAAGTTCGCCAAATTATTCCCTCTAGATTCTAAGTCAGCTCTACAGCTGCGTGAAAAGCTAGTGGAGGTACTCCACTACTTCACGGTTCCCCGGGTCTTGGTCATGGACAACGAGCGAGGGTTATTGTGCTCTACTGTCTTAAATTATTTGGGCTCCCTGGACATAGAATTATATCATACCCCAACACAGAGAAGTGAGGTGAATGGTCAAGTAGAGAGGTTTCATTCAACATTCCTTGAAATTTATAGGTGCCTTAAGAGCGAGTTCCCGACTTTGAAAGTCATTGAGCTCGTTTACATGGCAGTAGATCGTTATAATAATACCATTCACTCTGTCATTAGAAGAAAGCCCGTTGATATTTTTCTAGACAGGACGTCTAGAATTAACTATCAGGGTTTGACAGAATTTAAGCGAGAAACCTTGGAGGATGTTAGGGGTTTAATTCAACATAGCCAAGAAATCACCCTCGAGAGGCAGAACAGGACAAGAAAGGCCGAGCCGAATAAAAAGGGAGAAGAAGTATTCATTAAAAATAAACAAATCAAAACTAAGGACAAGAAATTATTTACCAGAGAAGAAATAACAGAGGATAAGAGAGTAACGGTCCGCACGAAGTCAGGGAAACTTTTACATATGGCACATATTAAATCGAAACCAAAAACGTAAAAAAAAAAAAAAAAAAAACAAAAAAAAAATTTGCACAAAAATTATTACATGGAAAATTAAGATGAAAAAGTACTTTATCATAACTAATTTAAGTGACACTGGCACTCTTCATGAACCCCTAGCCTTAAATTTTTTTTTTTTTTTTATTTACATCATAAGAAATTTCATTGAACTTTTTATAAATTTTTTTTTACTTATTACGAAATATTAATCTTAAGCATGTTAATCAAAACAAAGGTTCGCTATGATTCAATGGGCAGAAGCCGCCCATTTTTACGAGTACAAGTCCCCGATTGTTACCCTACAGTCGGGATTGGTATGGAGGGTCAACGGAATCTTTAAACTCGCCCATGTCATTAACCTACAGAATATCCAGCCCATAATTGACACCATAAAAGACGACGCTGCCTCCCTCGCTGACCAGAGGACTTTTTGCTGACCCAACACTACCTGAATGCAACGAAAAAAGAAATTCGGAGATTGACTTTCTCACCCCTTCGCCGACCCAGATCTATTGACTAGCTTGGATCGGCATGGAAGTGGCTAGCTGGATCCCCGGTCGCGGCAGACTGGAGTGCCGTCTTGAGGGAACAGGATGGTCTCGAAACCAACAACGACCAGCAGATTAGAATAAACGAAAATCTATTCTACACAGCGCAGGAAACCCTTCAGAGACTTAACTCCCTAATTGGGAAGGTGAATTCGATTGACGGAGACGTTCACGCGGCTACATCAATTTTACAACGAGCCATGATTATATCCCAACAAGTCCACGAGATAACAAGGGCCTGTCAACTAGCAAAAAAGGGAATTGTAAACACGAATCTGCTGGATCACCAGGAGGTGGATAACATACTAAACGAAGTCAACGGACTCCCATACCAAAACGCGGTTGAGGCCATCGAATTTTCCCGACCTACGATCCTAACAAATGGAACCATGTTACTCTACGTCTTGGCAATCCCTAAGGTACTGGATAAGAAGTATAACCGGGTACACTTGTACCCAACGGTCCTCATGGGCAAACAGGTCATCTTGGACTATAACACCGTAGCCATCGCCAGGGACGAGACCTACGCTGTAGTAGGTAAATGCTTATCAATCGGCAATACTACAGTTTGCCAAGAAACCGACCTGCGCAAGTTAAAAGAGTCCGATTGTATACCCCGTTTGATGAAAGGGGGCAACGCACAATGCGATTACTTAAGGAGCAACCAGGAGTCCATCACCTTGGCGGACGAGGGCACACTAATCTTGACATGCTTCAATGGAACCGTGTACACCGACACGGAGCAAAGACACCTAGACGGCACATTTATTGTCCAGTTTGAAAACGAGACGATAACCATCAAAGGCCGCACATACACAAGTCGGTCGATGTCGTATTTGAGCGTGATGCCTGCAGCGCTCACCAACATCACTGCCATCAGCTACACACCGTCCCTGGAATATGTCCACGATTTTTCTCTGCAAAACATAAGGCAACTGTACAAAGTGTCGAAGGGATTATAAATCACTGTGCTTGGCGAGGCCATCATTGGATTAGTCACGCTTCTATTACTCTACCTGGGATGGAAAAGACTAACATCATCCAAGGGATTACCTTCACTCACGCGGATCGTTGCATCGACACCCCACGAGCAACCAGAAGCGGTTGCAACTCTCTGATCTGCAGGACGCAGATCTCGGAAAAGGGAAGGAGTTAATGTCACGCACTCTACAAGTGGCTCCACTCTTGGGCCACGTGATTCCCCCACCCCTGTGTGTAACGCGATACTTGCAACAATTGTTGCTAAACACACAAATAACAACATTATTGCCGCCTAAGCGTTTCGGCAGCAGCGGCAACAGCGGCAGCAGCGGCTGAAACTCAAGCGTCAGCACTACCACCGGATGCGCGTGGGAATGCTGAATGCCCAGAACCATCGGGCAAGAAAGGAAATTGCAAGGTCAGCGGGATGGCACATACAGCGGCGGTTAGCGCTCTCCCAGGCGGGCGAGCTAAGAGCAGTTCAGCAAGACGGGAGCCAGAGAGCAGACGTGGAATCATCTAGCCAGCCTTTGAATATTTTGTACACCTTTTGATCATAAGAACTTATTTAATCAATTAATAAACTAGCCATCAATTGAATTAATAAATGGAATTAATCACCTTTTTATTATTCGCATGGTACGTTACAGTATACGAGCGTAAGTAAACGTTAAAGTGAACCCACAAACTTAACTTATATGTCAAAATTGAAAATTGTTTTAGACATTAATTTGTGCAAATTATAAGCGATTGTTTATTCAGTATTACTGTTAATAAAAATGCCACGTCCTAGAAGATCTAATCTTTCCCAGCGGACCCGTAATGCAATTAGGCAACGGAATATCGCGAGTCAATTATATGACGAAGAACGATAAATCGCCCTAGGAGAGCGCCGCGTTAGTATGGAGGAAAGAAGGGCCTTAATTCAAGCTTCTTAAAGCTTCACCGAGCTTATCGTACTGATGAACAGATATGTAATCTTCGAAGTTCAAGAAGAAATGGTTCAAGTATTAATTTGAATCGAGCAGCGTTTCGATATGATTGCACCATCGACTACGCCTTGCATCGTTTAGTTTGCATTGGAGTTTGCTGGTGAAACGCCCGGTTTGTGCTGCCTTAGTGGTAAAGTGACATTGCCATCAGTAGTCCCGCCACCAGAGCCATTGCGTTCCCTGCTTTATGGCGAAACACTAGAATCACGACATTTTCTAGCGAACACTCAAAAATTATTGTATTTTGCCTGTTTCCAAATGACTTAATTTGGGGCGGAAAATTTTGAAGAACACGGATATAATCCGACATTTAAGGTAAAAAAAATTTGGAATGTAGTTTGTTAGATTTCTGTTAAAAGAGTTTGTTTACAGATTCAAGGCCAGATTTGCCATCACATTGGATCACTGCAAACTATTGAACATGTACAGCACAAATTCTTGCAAATATACTTCATGGACAATATGGAAGAACAACTTGACCGGCGTCAAGGGATCAACACAGCTACAAAAAGAAAAATTCTCCAAGATTTCCAGCAAATGCTTCATGAACATCATGCATTGGTCAGTCTGTTCAAGACTGCTTTAGAGCGCATGCCAAGGGATGACTATAAAGTCGCGCTATCAATTTGGTAGATATGTGAACTGCAATGAAGCAATTTAGCGTATATTCTCATTCCATATTCACGAACGTTATCCCACTGTTGTACATTTGGAGGTGCATCTAGAGAACGATCACAGAGTATATTTCACAGCGTCGAATGCTGCTCAACGTGCCCAAACACCTCCAGCCACAACACTGAGCAGTTTCTTTGCGATTTGTCAAAACGATCCGTTCGCACGAACGTTGCTTTACTCGGAAATGCCACGAAGAAATTTCAACGTCGGAAGCAAGGGGATGCAGTTCCTGGTCATCCAGATATGCGTTTCGCTGATGCTCTTGGTCGTATTTACACAGTTCATCCGAAGAATGATGAATGTTTCTATTTTCGGTTGTTGCTGGTACATGTTAATAATATAGTGTGTCCCACATTTCGTGCAGCATGTCAAGAGCTAAATTTGCTTGAAAACGATACTCATTGGGAAACGACAATCGCTGAAGCAATTATTTCTGCATTTCCAAGTCAGATACGCACATTATTTGCAATCATCACTTCGACATGCTTCCTATCGAACCCACGTGACCTGTGGAACAAATACAAAGATAACATGTCAGAAGACATTTTACATCGAATTCGTGTCAGCTCAAGAAATCCCGATTTTGAGGCGAATCAGGCCTTGCTCTTGATCGAAGATATGTGTTACCTCATATGCGGCAGTTTGTTAGTTAGGTTAGGAATGCCAGCGCCAGATCGCGGAATGAATGACGCATTTAATAGAGAATTAGAACGTGAACGTGAATATGATCCACATGAACTAATCCAATCAGTTCAAACGAATGTACCACTGTTGAATCCTAAGCAGGGGGAAGTCTATGATACACTGATTAATGCAACTGATGATGGAAATGGTGGCTTATTTTTTTTTGGATGCCCCAAGTGGAACTGGGAAGACATTCCTCATGTCATTGATTTTGGCCACTGTACGTGCGAGATCCGAAATTGCGATAGCGATTGCTTCTTCTGGAATAGTGGCTACATTGTTAGACGGATGCCGTACGGCTCACTCAGCGTTAAAATTGCCATTAAATCTTTAAACTACTGAACAACCGACATGTAACATTTCGAAACACTCCTCAATGGCCAAAGTTTTAGTAGCATCAAAAATTATCATATGGGACGAATGCACAATGGTGCACAAACGCGCATTGGAAGCACTAGACCGAACAATTAAAGATCTGCGCAATGACTCGAGATGTTTTGGTGGTTCAATGATTTTATTATCTGGCGATTTCCGACAAACACTACCAGTAATCCCAAGATCTACTGCTGCCGACGAAATAAACGCTTGCCTCAAAGCATGAAATCTGTGGCGATATGTAAACAAACTTCAACTGTCTGTAAGTTGCATTGTTGAACGATCTATCTGCTGATGATTTCTCATTCATCATATTAATATTGTTTTGTATTATTGTATTATGTTCATCAAAGCCTAAATGAGTTCAGCTAAAAGTTAACACGACATTCTTTGACTGTTAGGCGGTACGAAGTTCGCCAGGTTAGCTAGTTGTATATATTTAGACAAAAAGGCTTTTTTTGTGTCAGTTTTTTAAGGCTTATGAAAATAAGATGAAAATGAGCGAGGTTTTGGATGAAAACGCCCGCCAAAGAGTGTGGGAAACATTTAACTTATGGATATGGAGGGAAAGGGGTAAACTTTCGTGGGAAAAAAAACAAATTGGTATTGAATTTGCAGAGAGTTGTTTTCATTAAGGTGTAATTACTATACAAAATGCATGAACATGTATACAGGCGTGTATGTATATAAATGCTTTTCTATTTCAGTTTATAGAATAGTAAGTAAGGCATTCATATTACATATTAACCTTAAGAGAGCTTTTATTGAAACATTGTGAGAGAGACAGGGATAACAATAGTTTCATTCATAGTTGGAATAAAATGACAATCGGAACATGAAACATGATAACTTTCGTGGTTTTGCTATTTAAAAGTCGATTCAGTCTTAATCGATTTCCCGACTGCTGCTCACGAAGTTAATCTGTATTTCTCGATTCTTGGCGCCGTTAGTGAAAGTTTACAATTTGTGATTTTTTAAGTGTACGTTTTACAACACTTATAAAGTGTTTAAATAGTGAGCGTGCTTCCTAAATCACCGCGATCGCGAGTGAAGTTGCTGTTGCTCTTTTGACGCTGCCAACACTGGAAATTTTATTTTTCTTTAAATTGTTTATTAGTTGCTAGTCTTTTTAAAGACTAGCGTTTTAAATTATTCAAATAAAAGCCTTTTTCAAGACAGAAATATTTTATGACTCTTATTCATTTTGCTTAACGTGTCACAAATCAATAAATAATCAAGGTAAACTACCAAACCTATGCCTTTCCGGTGGGTTTGATTTCCCTGAAATTCCCGTCGCCTCAAAGACTTGCCTAAAAGAAAGACTGATATCACCGATAGTTCCATTCATGAGAATTATATCCCTGGGATTTGAAAAGCAGTGCGCAGTAAGAGGAGCTGTGGTTAATGTTCCTATTTCCGTTTCCGATACGGTAACTGCGCTGCCTCGTTCATTTGATAACAGCCATGTGGTGCAAGTACACCTAAAGCGCCAGCTGGAATATCGACACAGTTTTATGACGGACACTATAAGGCCAGCTAAAGTGATGGAAGCGCTAAGATTCTTGTTAAGCACTGAGCTATACCAAAAGAATGGCATTTCAATATTAACGGATTGGCTCACGGCATTTGAAAATAATGCAGAAGTTCCATTTATTGCTAATCAAAAAGATCGACCAATCGTGGAACAACTTCTTCCTGAGCGAGTGGAGATAGATCCTGATCCACAAGGCAACGAGGATGAAGACAATTTAAATCCCGGTGGTCAGGAAACCTTGTTGGAGAACGAGCCGATTGAAAATAATGCAATTATTGAAAGAATTACAATGGCTCCCGGTGAGGGTCGGCGTCCTGTAGATATGACTTCTCAGGAAGATGCTGAAGAACTATCCTTTCCTTCAATATCGTGTGGAAAAATTTTTTGCTGTGAAACCACATATGGTCGAAAAGCAGAGTCCCAACTTTGGTACTACGACCGCCGCTGTGCGAAAATACCAAAAATTTTGTATATATACAAGTGCTATGAAATGACTCGCATCAAGAATGCGATTTCTATTTGCCTTAGAAAAAAGTCAGGCACAGCGCATGTTACTGCGGCAAATATGATGGATGAAAACTTTGTGAACACCCTGGTTCAGCACGACGATGGATACCATTTGCTAAAAGGATTGCGTTCTGCCCCAGATCATTGGGAGGCGAAAAAAAAAAAATTCTGGCCATGATTCGCCAGTTTGGATTACTAACATTTTTCATTACCCTATCCGCGGCCGAAACTAAATGGAATGAGCTCCTGGTCATTCTATCTCTTCTTATTGATAACAAAGTCAGGATGAAGCTTCGAATCTGCCAGCCATGTTCTAAAAAGGCAAGATTAGTCCGTTCAGATCCTACGACGTACTCCAGATATTTTGATCACCAGTTAAAAAAGCAATAATATTTTCGATGATTTCCATCTTTCTCATTATTATTGAATGGAATCACCACACTCCCATGGCATGTATTGGCTGAAAGGAGCACCAATACTACAGAATAGTGACAGCTCATTAAACACAGAAGAAGTGGATAGATTTATTAATACGTTTATCACAACCAATGGAGGCAACGAAGAGTTGCAATATGTTCTAAGATATCAATACCACAAACATAGTGCCACTTGTAAAAAAGAAATTCATAGAGAAAGCAAATGTCGGTTTAATATTCCATACCTTCCAATGTGTGAAAGTAAAATTTTGTATCCGTTTAACGACGAAGAAACTTCCAATACAATTTATAAACAAGCTTGGAAAGGCATTCAAGAACTGTTGGATGACAAAATTTATATTTCGCATGCTGAAGAAATAAACCTTAACAATTTTGATAATTTTCTTACACAACTGACCATCACTTATGATGAGAATACATTTTGTCAATAAGAACAACCTTAAATAAACCTGAAATATTTCTACAAAGAAAGTTTTCTTATATAATGCTGAATCCATATAATCATGACATATTAAAACGATAAATGAAGAGCTCTTCGACCAAATTTTACTGGACGTTCAAATGAAAAATGACAATAATGAAAACCGAGAAATTGCTGCCTCTCAACTATTGTTTAGATGATTTGTAATTCCCGAAGTTGCAAGAGATCCTTACGTGTTCTAACAAAATGATACTGATCAAAACTCTGTAGAAAAGGGGCCCAGAGTTATAAGATCGCCCCCATTGATTCCTGAAAATTATTTACATGAATTGGTGCGCTCACTAAATAATAAACAACGACAATATTATGCCCATGTAATGAATAGCATGAACGGTAATAAAACTTTTTATGAATATGTCAGTCACTTATGTTGAGATTTACCATTATTGCGGGTAGCAACCCAGAAGTGACCAAAGTATTGCTTTCCTCGCCAACGGGAAAAGCTGCATTTGGAATTGAGGGTCTCACGTTGCACTCACTCTTTTCATTGCCAGTAAATCAGTCTTCAAATGGATTGAGATGCACTCAAAGCTTATCGGTCTTAAGCTAATCATAATTGATGAGATATCAATGGTTGGTGCTAAAATGCTAACTTATTTGGACAGTCGATTATTACAGGAACTCCGCTTTGGGACCTGTTTAAGTTTTATGAGATTACGGAAATCATGCGCCAACGAGAAGATTGCGTTTTCGCTGTGGCGTTGAATAATATGTCGGAAGAAAAAATGACAATTAGCGATATTGCTTTAATTAAAGAAAGAGAAGTTAATGCTCGGGAAAATAACACTATCCCAGATAAAGCAGTAAGGTAAGGCATCGGATACTCAAGACCTTCCATACACACTAATTCTAAAAACCACTGCGAAGTATATGATAACTGTGAATATCGATATCAGTGACGGATTAGTAAATGGAGCTAGTGGCCAACTAATGGGAGTTGACTGCTTACGAAGTCGATCGAACATAATAGTGTCGACGCTTTGGATAAAGTTTCTGGAGGATTCGGTTGGTGACGAAGCAGGATCGAAGAACGGAAGTAGATCTCACCCTGATTGGACGCTGATTGTACGAGTGTTAAGAACCTTTCAATACCGCAAGAATGAACAAATAACAATACAGCGTTGTCAATTTCCTGTGGTGCCTGATGAAGCTATAACTATACATAAGAGCCAGGATGCAACGTATAGCAAAGTAGTGGTGAATTTGCAAATTGGCATCAGACGATCTGCACTTTATGTAGCTTGCAGCAGAGCAACCAATGCAGTGGTTTTAGAGCAAAAGAGTATTGAAACGAATAATCCCAATGAAATACGTCAGATCGTGACATTTAAGCACGTTGACGTTGTCTATCTCGTGATTTACAGAATTCCATCGTTTCCCGGTAATCAATTTAGAGGTATAATTACCTCATATTTAACGGATTTAAAAGAGCTGTATGGTAAAATAGTTGTTTTGGGCGACTTTAATATATGTCGCTCAACAGGTCAGGATCAGCTGGAATTAACACTGAATGGCCTGGGGTTAACGGGGTCTTTTTTAAAAAGTTCCAACAACAAAACGATTAACTGAAATCGTTTGGGTATTTTCAACTGGTTTGGCAAACATCAGAGCCCAAGTTTATGAAACCCCATACAGCCACCATGACGGAATAGTTGTTTGCCATTAATAATTTTCTTCTATTTTCAGCAAACACATTAAATAAATTTTTTCCCTTTTCAGTGTAGAAGGATGTCCCCAATATAGCAGAAGGAAGTCCTCAATTTACATATATTTTATTCTTAACAATTTTATTTCTTTTCAGTGAGAAATAAAGCTTTGACCCTAAGGAAGGATCACATAAAATTAGTAAGATTTAATCATAATTTTCTTATTTTTCAGGAAGAAAATGTGCAGACCTATAACAATCAATAACAATTCAACTCATTATTTTGATCTTGTTTTTCAGAGCAGAAAGAAGAAATGTTTATTATCTTACTTCTTTCTTTTATTTTGCTCATTTGTTTATTTTATTAAAACTTATTTATTAGTTATTAAGTGTTATTTATTTTATTAACTATTATTTAATTCTTCTTTTTATTGCAGGAGGACTTCCATATATAATTAATTCGTATTGTTATATGTAATTTCAATAAATGATTAAAACGCCTTTTTTAAGTGTGACAAAAATAAAGAAACTAATCAAATTTATTGGCTTAACACAAACCTGTTTTTATTATTTTGTATTGATTTCTCAAAGAAATTTATAAAGAGTAAAGAACTGCAAGGCTATATATATAAACTTCGACACGGCCGAAGTTAACTTCTTTGATATTTTATATCAGAAGTTAATAAAATAAAAAAACCTGTGAAGCTGCAAGGGTAAACAATCTTCGGCAAGGCCGAAGTTTGCATCTTTGATATTTCTTGTGGCATTTTATTGGTTTTTAAATAAAGATAAATGTTTAATAACACAATTAGATTGACCGGAGAAGTAAGAATTTTTCACATTTTCTTAAGTAAATTGTTTATAATTTCTTTTTAGCAAGGGGTGGCGTATCATCGAAATAAGAATTATTATTATTATTATTATTATTATTATTATTATTATTATTATTATTATTATTATTATTATTATTATTATTATTATTATTATTATTATTATTATTAAAGTATAGGATATAGTTATAAACTATCAACCTTACTATATTTTACAAGCACTGGCAACTAAGGCCTTCGGCTTAGACGAAAAACTACATCCACACACTAGCCTGGGATTCGAACCCGGATCCTCGTTGTTCAGTTGACTAAATGACTGGGCCACTTAGACAACTCATCTACCGAGGACTGCAATAGAATTATATATGCATACATAGGAACCCAATCTTCAATAAAAGGCAACAGAAAAGAAATGATCAATAAATGATTAAGTAATGTATCCGGAAAAATATTTTAATCAATAACTGTTGGTAAACTTCGATATTACCAAAGTTGATGTGAAAAATTATAGTTTTTATTTATTCTTGTGAGGCGATTGATGTATGTATGCTTTTGATAAAAATCTACTATCAAATTTTCGGTGGCTCACTTGGGAAATTTTGACACACATACATATGTACATATATATGAATGTACATATAAATACATACTTTTTCATATGAAACTTTGTTTATTTCGTTTTGTATGCATGTTTTTATAGGTTTTATATTCGTGTTACGTTTCTTTGTTTTGGACTTTTTTTGTATTCATTATTGAGTTCTACAAAATTTTTATAGAAGTCAACCATACATCCCTGACCATTTAGGCAGCGTTCGCGAGAATCGTTAACGTACGGCAGTTTTTTGATCGACTTACTCCACAATTTTCACTACCACTAAAAATCTTACCTATTTTCCGGGATAAAATATAGACTATGCGGATTCGGAAAAATCCCTCTAAGTAATGGTTAAAGAAATTTTGAAATCGGTCCAGTAGTTTTTGAGCCTATTCAGTACAAACATACAAAAATACAAAGGTTTCCTCTTTATAATATAATATTAGTATAGATAAGTTCACAAAACGAAAAATTTTTATTCTGTTTTTTTATTGCTATTTTGTTAATAATGATAATATTACCTATATATTGCTTGTAGTATACTTGTAACAAGAATACGGCCACAACTTTTAATTGGATCATGCCCCTAGTAATTTTTCAATACAAATACAAGGGCTTCTATTTATCTATATGCATACATACATACCTCTCTTTATATATACATACACTCGCCAGAAAAACTATCCGTACACCACTCAATGCAAAACTTTGAGATTTTGTGGAGCGCTGGATTCGCCAACGAACTATAACTTCAAAGGATATGCTAAAAAGAGCAATCCTGGAGGAGTGGCTTCAAATTGGGCCGGAGCTTACCGAAAAATTGTCCAACTTAATGTCAAAACGATTGACAGAACGTATAAAAGGGAAACAATATCCCGTCTCTTAGAAATTTTTAATTTTTTTTTATGAATTAGTACCTTTTATGTTGGTTTGTTTAATGTATACGGATACTTTTTCTGTATGGAAATCGTTTTTTTTAAGTTTTTTATTATTATTATTGCAAAATGATGTCTTAATCAGACAGAAAAATAAAAATAATTTTGACAATATCTTAGTTAGAAGTATTATTTTTCCTGGATCAAAGTTTTGCATTGAGTGGTGAACGGATAGTTTTTCTGGCGGGTGTATGTATCTGGCAATGATAAACTTTCAATTTGACTGGAGACATCCATACATATATATGTACATACATATGTACATATATGTATTCGTTCTGGTTTTGTATAAAAAGGTAAAATATTCAATTTGACAAAACAATGCAAATTTCACGGAACGGTTTTCATGAGATCATTTTCCACAACGTTCGACATGGATTAGTGTCGTGTGTGTCAATCAACTTAGTTTTTTTTTTTTTCGCGGGAAAGCAAATTTAATCGTATTTACCGTGGTGCTTCAAACGTCGTTTATGAAATCGTAACAGGAGTATATACATTTATGCGTATAAGCCGGAAACTAAAAAACAATCGACCTTGTAAGTTTTCAAAGATGAGGCGAATAAAAGAAAACTTGTTGGTCGCCTGCTTGTTCTTGAGAATGCGGCTGTTCCGCTACTGCAAAGTAGAATTGTCAATTCTGAATGGTACACAAACATTTCTTTGTCAGAGGTTTCTGTGGAAATTCGCTAAACCAATTGCGAAAGACGAATCGATCTCCATTATGACAACATGAGCGCACAGATATCTCGACTAATATGTAATTTTTATTTACTTGGTTCATCCGCACTCTTTTTATTTCCTCTCATTTAAAAAAAAAACTGAAGCAATTGAATAGTTCAAAAATCATTTTTCGAAGTGGAAACATTGTAAAAGTGCATTGATGATCATGGGGAGTATCGTGAAAAAGCTATGATTGATTACCTTAGTTGTATGGTGGTAGGGACAGTCCTACATAAGTGGGTTAATACTAGGCTACACATTAAAGAAAGAGGTAGTATAAGGCGGTGTAAGGGGTCTAGAAGGGTTATCCTTACCTAAATTAGGATTCCTTGGGAGAATTCCATCTTATCCTCCTTTGAGCTGCATCACCCTCGACTCATTATCCGTTTATCGATTCGCTTCTTTAATTCAATGTGACATAATTCGCTACTCCCGCTTAAATCGAGCCGTGCTATAGATAGCTAGAGAGAATTATGCACTCGTTGCTCATTAAAGCAGCAGATATCTCCACCCCAATTGTGGGCAACACCCAAGGAAAACAAAAATCAAACAACAGACTGAGTTACATGGCAAATATCACTTAAGCAAGAAGAAGCAAGAGCACAGCGGCAATACGTCGAGAAGCTTACACCTACCACCACCAAGTATCCGCTGTGGAAAGCTCACCCGATTATAATTGGAGAGAACCAAGATATTTTACAGAAAAAGAAAGAGCACTCACCTTTGCAGCTCATTAAAAAAACGGTATTTCTGCCAAATCCGTCGTTAAACTCATTTCAGCTTCCCCCTCAGCACCCCAGTGGAAAGTGAAATTCCGAAATTTCAAGCCGAAGAAATTTCCGCAATTATTAAAAACTATCTGAACCCGAGAACTCCCGATCTGTGGCGTGCAACACATCTGCAAATTGTTCAAGTCGATAGTAAAAATTGGTCACTATCCCTTAAGTTGGAAAAATTCAATAATCATAATAAAAACAGCTTAAATTTAAAGCAGTCTACATTGGCTGTTAAAATCCATCTCGATGTACGGCTCTGCTTTGTGGAGAAACGCAAGGAAGAACAATATTGAAACCATAAGCGCAATCTAAGGTTCCCAGAACCATCACGAGAGCACCTTGTTATATTCGAAACGAAAACGTACAAAAAGACCTACATATTTCTAGTGTAAAAACCAAAATAAAAGTCATATCCAAACAACACTGCCGAATTATTAACTCAAGTATGTAATAGAACTCGTCCCCAACGTAACGACCTTCCTACCCTCTAGCAAGTCATCAAGGCCATATATAATGGTAACATCCATTAGATGCTAGGTTACGTGTTAGATAAAGATAAAACTACAAAATTGTTGCTAGTCTTTTTAATCAAATACTATATAAGAGATTTTTATTTATTTATTTATTTATAACGTCAACTAAACAAGGTTCAATTGACTTAAGCTACTTAAACTAATATAATTAAAAAGAAAGGAATAACCAAAAACATAAAGAAGCGGAATGCGAAGAAAGGTAGAAATAAGAGAATTAGGAGGCAGGAACAGTTCGAAGAAAGGCAAGGATTAAAAAACGTAAAGAAGAAGGAGATATGTGAGGAGAAATTAAAAGGGAAAAGTCATTATAGTCACTACACACCACTCGTAGAGGGTCATGTAGGCTAAAATTTAAGACGCATGTTCTTAAATTTAAAGGAACAAAATTGCGTGTAGGACGACATGGAACAACAAAATTTATTTTCCCTAACAAAAAGGGAGAGTCTATTTCCCCTAATAGCAATTTTTGGAGAAATATAATGCCACTGACGCGTCTACGGTTTAATAAAGAAGGAAGATTAAGGAGAAGAAGTCTACTTGAGTAATGTGGAAGGCGCCTAGTTGGCTCCCAGTTTAGGCCACGAAGGGCAAACAAAAGAAATTGTTTTTGAATCGATTCAATACGTTGCTGGTGAACGGCATACTGAGGACTCCAAACTGGTGAGCAATATTCCAGTACTGGGCGTACCAAGGATGTAAATAAGAGCTTGGTGATGTAGGGATCATTAAATTCCTTGGACCAACGCTTTATAAAGCCTAGCAAAGATGTTGCTTTATTAGTCACAGATGAAATGTGAAGCTGGAAGTTTAGCTTTGGATCAAAAATGATGCCCAAATCTTCAATAGAAAAAACTCTGTTTAGGATAGCGCCATTCATGCAGTAAGTGGCAAGAAACGGCGAACGACGACAAAATGTCATGGATGAACATTTCAGTGTGTTGAGATGGAGGTGATTATTCATACACCACTCACTAAGCTTATTAACATCCGCTTGCAAATTAGAATGAAAAGCTGGATCTTTAAAAGATAAGCAAAGTTTAACATCATCAGCAAACATAAATACATGAGAGTTATTTAAAACATTAGGTAAATCATTAATAAACAAGGTAAAGAGTAGTGGGCCCAGATGACTTCCTTGGGGAACACCAGATAACACCATAACATTTTTGGAGAGCGAAGCTCTAAATAAAACTCTTTGCGTTCTATTGGTGAGATAAGACTTTAACCAAGAAAGAAGATTAGGAGAAAAACCTAGCAGATCAAGCTTCTTTAACAGAAGATTGTGATCAACACTATCAAAGGCTTTGCTAAAATCAGTATAGATGACATCCGTTTGTGATTTATTACGAAAGCCATCGTGAACCAAAGTACTGAACTCTAGAAGATTAGTAAGTGATGAACGTCCCTTCAAAAATCCATGCTGATGCGGAGAAATTAAAGATTTACATTGGTGTTTCAGATTTATCGAAATAATTTCCTCAAAAAGTTTTGGAATAGCCGAGAGTTTGGCTATACCTCTGTAATTAGATATGTCAGATTTATTACCTTTTTTAAATAAGGGAATTATAAATGAATTATTCCAAAAAGAGGGAAAGCGACCAGATTCAATGGAAAGAGTAAAAAGCCTCAACAAAGGTACTGTTAACGAACAGGAGCATGTCTTCAGAACACAACTGGGGACGTTGTCCGGACCAGGCACAAATGAAGACTTCAAGGAGGCTAAACCGATTATGAGAGATTCTTCAGAAATCCTAGGCATATAAATAAGGTTGGATTGGTGAATATAGTACGGATAAGAGCCAGTGGAAGGCAGCGCATTAGAGTAAGTCATTTGGAAGAAATTAGCAAACAGATCAGCTATATTGGAATCAGAATCCGCTGTTTCCGCATTGAAGAAGTATGACGAAGGAGATGTATTCGAACGCCGTTTAGAGTTTACAAATTTGTAAAATTGCTTTGGATTTTGGAAAAAATCGGCTTTACAACGTGACAAGTAATCATTATAGCATTGCTTATTTAATATAAGAAATTTTGATTTTGCTGAATTGTATCTGATGTAATCATAATGTGATTGAGTTTTTTTGAAGCGCTTAAAGTACCGTGATTTAACATTTTTCAAATTTGAGAGGGTAAGTGTGAACCAAGGAGGCTTAGTTGAATTGTAGTCACATTCTGTGTTTGGCACACAAACATCAAAAGCAGCATAAAGAGTTGAATAAAAGCGTTCAACGGCAATATCCAACTCGACACCATTAAATAGATTATGCCAGTCTGTCCTACTCAGAATAGCATCAAGGCGGGCAAAATTAGTTTTGCGAAAACATATCCGCAAACGAGGTTTAGAAGAGGGGATAATATTACATGAAGATTTAAGAGTAAGATTAATTTCCAGTGTAGGGTGATATGCATCTTCGGGAAGCGATAAAGGAGGACATCGTTCGATATTTATTGATGAAGAATCACTAACGAATACTAAATCAAGAAGTCTGCTTGATGAGTTGATTATCGAATTCATTTGAAACAAGGGAAGGTCAAACAGCTCACCTAAAAATTCGTTATGTGCTGAAGGGATTAGATAAGGAACCTCCAGGTCGGTTTGCCACGACACATGTGGTAAGTTAAAATCACCCAAAATGATTAAATGATCACGATCACGGAGGGAAGAGAAAATATTTTTAAAGACAGCTGCGTGGTGATTATAAATAGAAATGTCAGACGTTGGAGGAATATAGCAACAAATTATAAAGACATTTGTGTTCTGGCAAGAAATTTTGACACAAATTATTTCGACATTGTAAGGGACGTCAATGCTCACCATCTCACTGGAAAGGTCAGATTTGATGGCAACCAGAACGCCTCCACCTCGACGCGCAGGTCTATCATTTCTATAAACCACATATTAACTTGAAAAAAACTCGGAGCTTAAGACATTTGGTTTGAGCCAAGTCTCAGAAAACGCAATAACATGGGAGGTAAAAGAGATACTGTTTAGATAAAGAGATGTTAGTTTGCTAAGCAGACCTCTCACATTTTGATAAGATATATTGATTTCAGGAGTTAGGAAATTTAGTTTTTTGATGGTTTTGAAGTAGGTAGAGAGGCAACAGATCTAGTAGGCCGATTGTTAGATACTGTGAACTCATGAACAACAGTATGCTCAGGCCAAAAAGATGAGGCTACAATAGAAATGAATAGAGAGTTAGGTACGGAAATCTTAAAAGAAGAAATATCTCTAGCTTTACTAAATTTAAATTTCCTAACTAAAATATCCGAGGCAGGAAAAGCTTTATGGATGAAAGCAATGAGGTCATCTTCAGCAGTGTTGGCATGCAGGCGGGATACAAAAATATGCTTCTTCGGCGCAATTGCTGTAATAGTGCAGGTAGAAGCAGCGACGGTAGTTGAATAAGTAACAACAGAAGCCATAGACGTTATCGCAGTGCCAGTGACCAAGGTATTGATTGGGGTAACGGCTTCAACTACAGCATTAGAAGGAGCAGATGTGCTAGCAATTTCGATGGACTCAGCGACACCATTTGGAGCAGTTACAACAATCATATTATCAGCTGATGCCACAGAAGTTAAAGCATCATACCCGTCAGCAATGATTTCGGCAGCATCGCTCTCCGTAAAGTTGTTGTGACGATTTACATCCGAAGGCATATCGACAATAAGAGGCGTCGCAAAAATTGGAGTAGTGGTTTCCATATTAGGAGTAAGAGGCATTGCAGAAATATCCACAGAGAGGTTGTTTGATTTTTTTCTCTTAGGGGACTCGCTCAAGACTTTCAATGAGATGAAATTTGACTCAAGATCATTGAACTTCTTCACGAAAGAGCTTAAATCAGCGTGAAGACTCTTAAAACCATCACGCGTTTGTCGCATAAATGTTCTCATCTCACATGTCCAGTTAAGTCCAATCCTTTTTCTTATTGTATCTCGGACACGCCCAGTGAGACCGGCACATTTAATATGTGCATAGTTATCGCAGAGCCAACATGAGACATAGAGATCGTCGGCTATGAGTTGTCTCCTGTCACACGTTGAGATGCAGCAAGCCAGCATAGTTACAGGCAATCTCACTTAGGTAGTATGCACTGTAGCCGAATAGAAGGGCAAAGCAGATGATAAAAATGATTTCGCTTCAGCAGTAATCAAGCGCGAGAGCCAACGTATATAACTACACTTGTTAATTTGGGTAGTGAGATGCTCAACTTGTTACAGGGCGAAGAGTGCGACAATTAACACTCTTAGTTAAGAGAGAAGCACAAAAAGCGAGCAGCTGTAGACACACAGGAAAAGTCCAAAAAGAATAATTGGACAATTTAAACTTTATGATGGCAGTTTATATTATAACTTCATTTAAAAGTTTAATAATAATGTTTGAACGCCGAAAATACTTTGTTTATATTTAGGCACAAAAATTAAATTCTAAGCGGTCTTAGAGCACAATAATTTTCGTATTTAAGCGGAGCGGCAAAAAACACGACTTGCTTCAGTGAAGTACTGATTTCTATGATGCAAAAAAAAAAAGTAACTTGTAAAAAAGTTAAATAAAAATAAAGGAAAAATAAATATTTGAATAATTTGCCTCAGGTCAGAATCACTGTTTTCAAATGTTTTTGTGTGTATTCAAAAATTTAGTCTCAAAGAAACATTTTTTTATAAAGTCCAAAATCGATCTCGCATTTTTCATATTTATGATCTGATTAAAAAAATATATTTCAAAGCGTAGTCAAGTCAGATCCAAGTATACCCCCGCCGCTGCTATAAACAGCCTTTCACCTTTCGCTCCGCGATACAAATCCAAGGACCCTCGTCATACAAATATTGTCAGATCGGTTTTGCGGCACTACTCGCAACAGGCTTCTATCACGGGTCGTACTTCTTCGCCTTCTGTTTCAGATTCTGAGTTCCTTTAAATTCCACGAATCACGGTGACGCTTCCAAAGTAATAAGCAGATCCGAGCATTAGAGACTTTTTAACGCAGCCATACTCTCACCCTCATGTTCACCGTCAGCTATGGTATGGTGAAAGCTCCATCCGCGTCAGTGAGATCTATGTCATATTGACATTATACCGGGTCTGCCAGATCTTTCATTGGCAGACCCACTAGTCCACCAAAGTTATCCAACTGATATCGTAATTGGTACAGATTTCCTTCTTGGCATATTGAAAAAGCTGATTGTAAAGGACACTTGTGGGTCTTTTGTCGCCCTGGAAACGACATTCGGGTTCTGTGCGGTCCCATGGTAGAGCAGTCCACTCGGTTTTTATCTGTTTGCGCAAGTCCTAGCATTTCTTATGACCTGAACATGCCCATGTTATATAAAGTAGGAATGCAAAAGACTTTGCAGGATGGACTCCCACCATTGCCGCGTCTGTTAAGGAATGCATCGGAAACAGTCAACTAAGAGGAAGTGTTCAGGAATAAAAACTCTTCTCACTGTCTGGCCTACAAGCACTCTACTAGTATTCTTCAGGATGTCGTGGTAAAGTGCACTACCCACACTTTCTTTTCTTGAAAAGACAATTTTATACCTTTAAAATCACTTTAACCTAGGAAAAGATTTACATAACTTGATCTAGAAGATCGGTGGTATCAAAAAAAATTCGAGAAGGATGCCCAGGAAACTGGCAATATATCCTTCAAGTATGTATGAGTTTTCCATTAATTGAAGGACGAATATGAGAGTAACACAACAACTTCTAAGATCGATCCAATGTAAAAATTCTGATTACAGATTCTTCTTCAGACTATCAAAATACTTGTTGATAAATGGTTTTGTGTTATTAATATTACTTCCCGGCTTTATAAATATTTTCTCCCGCTGATCATTCAAATAGGAATATTACACGTTATACAAGTAATATTTTTCCATAAAGCAAGCAATGATTTTAATATAGGATTACAAGTAACGAATCACCAAGTGATGACACGGATATTTTACATATATGAACAAGAATTTTTACACATATAAACAAGTATGGATTTATAATGATGTTAAAATAATTCCGCTCAATTCAATTCAATTCAATTCAATTCAATTCAATTAAAAATTTCATTACTTTTTTTCAGACGATTCGAAAATTTTGACAATATTAGCATGATAAATCTAGAAGAGAAACCAGAAAACATATCGGATGCTGGTGCCTTAATAACGCTTGGAAGGTTTACTTGGCTTGTACCTAAGCACAAATTTCACCTGATACAAATTACACGAAAAGTTTGCACATCGAAGAGTTCCAAAATATAAATAATATTTATTATGATCTATATATAATGGAAGATGAAATTGTAAATTAATTGTAAATAGTAGGTGAGTCAATGTTACTAAATCTTACATCTATGTCTTTGAAATTGAATGACTTATATTTCTGTAGAGGAGCATTTGCATTAACTTGTTTTTAGTAGTAACAGCACTAAGATACATATGTTTTCCAAAGTAGACCTTTGATATGAGCGTTTACCAATTTCATGTTTTAGTTCATCAGCGTCCAATGATGAATTCTTAAAATAATATTCACATTTACGTTCATACATACATACATATGTATGTATGTATATGTTTTTGTGTACAATTAACTAAAAAGATTTGATACCCTCTAAAGTAATAAAAATAATAGGGCAAAACCGTTTGTATGAGGCAAACAAGAGAATTTTCCAGAGAACATATATGTTTTTGATCAGCTTCGATATTCAATTTATTCAACATTTGACCACCTACACCTTAGGAAATGTTGCAGTGATAGATTTTAAATTTGATATTACGATACACTCCCAAGTAAGAAATTGATTGAATTTTGTTTAAAATTTTTATCGGTTTTCTTTAAGTTGGTGGTAAAGAATTCAAGTTGCGCCTTTTTTGGTACACGATATTCCCAAGTCGACGTCCCGAATCGCTTACCTCGTTTATTTTAATTGTGTTGCACAAGCATGCTGTATACATGTGCATATGTTTGAAAATACATACACTCGCCAGAAAAACTATCCGTACACCACTCAATGCAAAACTTTGAGATTTTGTGGAGCGCTGGATTCGCCAACGAACTATAACTTCAAAGGATATGCTAAAAAGAGCAATCCTGGAGGAGTGGCTTCAAATTGGGCCGGAGCTTACCGAAAAATTGTCCAACTTAATGTCAAAACGATTGACAGAACGTATAAAAGGGAAACAATATCCCGTCTCTTAGAAATTTTTATTTTTTTTTTTGAATTAGTACCTTTTATGTTGGTTTGTTTAATGTGTACGGATACTTTTTCTGTATGGAAATCGTTTTTTAAGTTTTTTAAATATATAAAAATAACTGTACATAATAATGGATTAAAAACTTGGAATTATTATTGCAAAATGATGTCTTAATCAGACAAAAAAATAAAAATAATTTTGACAATATCTTAATTAGAAGTATTATTTTTCCTGGATCAAAGTTATGCATTGAGTGGTGTACGGATAGTTTTTCTGGCGAGTGTATGTATGTTTTATACGCTTGCTGTGTGTGACAAAAATATATTTTTTTTAAAAATATCTGTTATAATTTTGATCAATTATTTGGTGTGCTGTTTATTTTTTATGTCTGGCATCTACATACATACCTGTACAATTTTTGTTTGGATTTCGATCTTTTGCTGATAATAATAAGACTAGATGTCTAAAAACAACACATTATAGGTCTTATACACTATATATATTGACACTTTACTGACTTTTACAAAACATAAAATTAAAAAAGTGGAATCCAGCGTGCGTGTTAGGGTGCGAACCAGAAAAATATTAATACAAGACTGAACAGCATGATACAATTCGATAAACGGTGTCAGCGAAAACAAAAATACACTTCTTTCTTTTCTTTATTAGCAACAGAGGATTAGGACTGAATAATGGTTTTAGGAGGTTACATATGCAAACGTGCAGACAAAGAAAAGAAAAATAATTTAAAATTGAAATAAGCATAAAATTTTTTATTAGTAAAATAATAACAAATCTATTATTAGTATAAACAATTTATTTAACAAACAAATTTATTAGTCTTTGAATCGCGTAGAGAGTTCAAAAGTTTTGTTCGAAAAATTCTATTGCAATAGAATAGTTATTAAAATAAATTGTTCATAGTTTTTAAGCTTAAAGAAAAACTTTAAGGTTTTTTTTTTTTACAACGGTTAGTAAATAAAAAGCTATGTAAACTATATCACATCAAAGAGTATATTGTTTGAGTACCAGTCTGTCAATAAGAAAGATGAATTTCCGAAAAATATACATATGTTTTATTGCTGCTTAAATAAGGCAAGCAAGACGCCCGAATTTATTTTGGCATGACGTTTGGGTATTTCATAAATACTCTTGAAATTGCAATACATAAAATATCATAAGAAATTAGCTTCTATTTCTAGACTATTTAAAAACTTTTTCCGTCATATCGGTTAAAAAACGCAAATTTAAAGGTGATCATAATGCAAATATTTGTATCTTTTTCTCACACTCTACGTGTCGATGAATTTTCATTGGAATAAACTGATTTTATAAAATAAATTGGTTTGATTCTACACCGATAGGCCAATACACCGACAAAATTTTACACTTTTCAAACATACACTTCTTAAAAGCTTTATAGGCATATTACTGTGAGTTGCAAACATTGCATATAATTATCTTTCTATTTGCTTAAGCTGCAACATGTCTGACTTTAAAATTTCTCATCGAATATTTTAATAATACTATTTTAAATTATTCGAGCAAGGAATAAAAATGTTTTTATAATTTTAATAATTAAATTTAAAAAGTTTTAAAAAAATATTAAGATTACATTATAAAAAGAAAAGCGTAGCGACGTGTTGCTCAAATGAAACAAATTTATTTTCAAATGCCATGATATGATAAAATATAAAAGAAATTAACTTTGTCCGTGCCGAAGTTTATATACCCTAGAAGTTCTTTACTTTACTTTCATGTAGTACTTTTTTTTTGTTTAATCAAAAAAAAAACAGAGTTGTGATAAGCCATAAATTATGTTAGTTTCTTCTTTTTTTGTCACACTAAAAAAAGGCCTTTAATCATTCAATGAAAGTATATTATTAAATAATTATATAATATATAGAGGTCCTCCTGCAATAAAAAGAAGAATTAAAAAATAATTTTTCAAAAAAATAACACTTAATAACTACAAAAATAAGTTCAAATAAAGTAAATAAATTAACAAAATAAAAGAAAGAAACAAAATTAAATTTTAGAATAAGAAAAAATATATATGTACATATATATATACACTGCACGTCATCAGGTTAGCGCACCCTTTGCGGTCTTCGTTTATGTGAAACATTTTCTAAACCAATTTAATGAAAGTTCTACAATTTTTTTTTTCTAATAAACTTTAATAAATTGTTAATAAAATAATATCAAACTGGATGTTTTAACTCCTAAGATAAAATTTCGATAATTTTTTAAGAAATAGAATAGAAAAAAGTGTAATAAAAAGTAGGTCATCAGGATACCGATGATTTCGGGATTTCGATTGCTTTAATACAAGGGTGGGCAGCCAAATTAATTATTAAAGTTTAATACTTAAAATTTTAGATTTTTTAAACAATTTAGTAATATTAATAATATTAATACTTATAATTTTTATACTAATAACTTCGTAAATTCTATTAGGAATCGAATCATTGATATACATTATCAATATAATTTATAGGAATCATCGATCATGCTCGTTTGATGCCTTTAATTAATTTCGTATTTGAGCCATATTATTTTCCGGACTCGTACATCTTTCTGGCCAACCATCCACAGATATTCTTGAGTATATTTAGATCCGACGAGTAGGGGGTCATTCAAAGACTTGGAAATTCTGGCTCTGTATTTACGGTTAAACGGATCTTCTGGACGTTGACGCGTACAATGCGCAGTACGTTCAAGTGGTCCAAGCGACACCAGGACAATGCCTGTTACTCGCGAACCCTAGCAGACAGCATGCATAAACGAAGTCGCGTGGACAACGGATGACAACCAAAATAATAATTAAACCCAACCAAGGTAGATAACGTAAAATACAAGTTTTTAGGATAGGTATGGAGAACTCTGATCCGATTACAGAGTAAAGGCGGTTGGAGACGGAACAGAGAACTCGAAAAGGTTCATGCAAAGAATAGTTAGAAGTACAGCGTGTTAAAGATAAAGGGACATAATTTCAGGTTAGTCTACAAGGTACAGATAGATTGACCTGATTAAAAAAATAATCAGTCTATTTGTCCATTCAAAAGCTTGTGGATAAACAAAGTACCAATCATTACTCTACGATTAAGTAAGGAGGGAAGGTTAATTAGAAGAAGTCTTTTAGAATAAGAGGGCAAGTTAACATTTCGATCCCAGTTTAAACCACGAAGAGCAAAAATTAGAAACTGTTTTTGAACAGATTCAATTTTAACTTGGTGTGATCCATATTGTGGAGACCAAACACATGATCCATACTCCAAAATGGGGCGGACCAGTGATATTAATATGACGAGTAAAATTTAATTTGTGGTCCATGAGTACACCCAAATCATTAATCTCGTTCAAACGTTCAAGTGGGGTATTATTAAGATAATACACCACTATTTGCAAAGTGGATCTATGAAATGACATGACATTACATTTTGAAACATTAAGTTCTAATAAGTTAATTTCACACCAAGTTTGAAAGTTATAAAGATCAGCTTGAATCAGACGTGGGGAACTTAAGTCTTTAAAATTAGTACAAAGTTTAACATCGTCAGCGTACATAAGCACACGAGAGTGAGTTGCAGCTGATTGAAAAGTGTAAAAAGCAATGGTCCTAGATGGTCTTCGAAAGATAAGTTTTAAATAAAACTTTTTGTGTACGGTTATTAAGATATTGAGAAATCCAATTAAGCAGAAGGCTTGAAAGGGCAAGTTCGTTCAGCTTGAACAAAAGCAGTGTATGATTGACAGAATCAAAAGCCTTACTGAAGTCAGTATAAATGACATCAGTTTGCAATGCATTCCTGAATTCTTCGATCGCTAAAGAAGTAAACTCTAAAAAGTTAGTGGTAGTAGATCTACTTTTTATAAACCCATGTTGAGAAGTTATAATTTTCTCAAATGCCTTCGGAATAGCGGACAATTTTGAAATACCCCTATAATTAGAAGCTACACCCGTTTTATGCAAAGGATTTAATAAATGATTCCTTCTAAATGATTGGAAAAGAGGTAGTTTCAACGGACGAAGTAAATAACTTAAGAATCGAGAAATGAAAGTCTCAGCGCAAAATCTGAGTACACAACCAGGTATCCCATCAGGTCCTGGTGAGTACATGGGCTTCACTAAAGTAAGCACGCTGAGAGCGAATCTTCATCGATGAGACGCAATTAGACCTTTTCGACTGATAGGGATATGAAAAGTTAGCTCGATGCCCTTTGGAGGAATAGGTTGTTTTGAAAAAATCAGCAAACATATCGGCAATGGCCTGATCATCGTTAGCTTCATTATTTTCAAAACATAAATGGGACGGGTGCACTGCTACCTTACGTTTGGCGTTAACGAAGTTATAAAATTGCTTAGGATCACGGGAAAACTGAAGTTTACAACGCCTAATGTAATCCTTATAGCATAGTGTATTAAGCACTGAAAAATTCGATCGAGCAACAGCATAAAGAGAGAAATCAGACGGTCGACCCGATTTTTTGAACTTTCTATAATATCTAGACTTCACATTTTTCAAATTAGTTAACTCACGTGTAAACCATTGCGGTTTGTTAGACAATACATTGGTCACACGTGGAACACAAGCATCAAAAAGTGAAAACATAGTATCATAGAAAAAACAAATGGCAGCATTCATATCATTACAGGAGTTCAGATACGACCAGTCCGTGCCAAGAATTAGCTCATTGAGCTTGAAAAAGTTAGTTTTACGAAAGCAACGGGTACGAGACGTCGAACTGGTACCAGCATTTGATAACCGAAAAGGTAGATCAATAGTTAAGTCCAAAGTTGGATGCAAACTGTCAATCCTCGAAACAGTACAGTTAGAAGAATCTAACATAAATATAAGATCTAGTAATCTCTCATTTTTATTAAGCACTGGATTAACTTGGGTTAGGGATAACTCAAGGAGACCGTCAACAAAGCAATGTGAGGAGGAGGGCATCAACAAGGAAGACTCACCTGATGGAAGCCATGAAACGTCAGGTAGATTAAAATCTCCCAGAATGATAAATATGTCTGCATTCGAAAGAAGTGAAGAGACAAAGCGAATAGTTTCTAAATGGCTAGCATATACAGTCATGTCAGAACTCGGTGGAATATACGAACAAAGACAGAATATGATTTTAAACAAATTTTGACACTAACAAACTCAATGCCAAGAACAGCAGGTGGCAGAACTATTTCAGAAGGAAGAGATGAATTTACGGCAATCAAAACTCCACCACCTTTTCTGGATACTCGATCGCATCTATAAGTTGAAAATATTGTGGGAAAAGCAAAAGCATCGGAAATGTCAGACTTTAACCACGTTTCTGTAAAGACTAAAATATGAAAGTCAAAAAATTGATTATCTACAAAAAGCTTCGAAAGTTTAGATTTTTGTCCTCTAACATTCTGATGGGTCAGAATAAGGGTCGAAATTGGGTTTTTGATTCGCCAGCTACTGACGAGCTAGAGGGTACGGAAGGATTAGTTGTGTTAGGCAGACGAATCGGAGGCCGATTTTTCTTTTTCTTAGCCGTATACTCCTTTATAACTAAATGTTCCGGCCAAAAATCTTTGTGACAAATTTTGTCAGAGATATTTGGGGTAACACTGATTTTAAATGACGAAATGTCACGGGTATATGAAAACCTAAACTTTTCCAACACTATGTATGGCGCAACGACTTTTGCCCGAATATGGGCTATGACATCATCTAATGAAGTATTGGGGTCGAGCCGCGAAACAAAGCAACAGCATTTTGCGCAGGAACAACTGAGGCAGATGACGCTTTGAGAGCTCTTCTGGTTAAAACTTTATTGGGAATATCCCTCGGAGAGGATATTTGCCCGGACACATCGGAAACTACAACCGATATCGAATCAGCATGCGGGGCACTGCTACCAGGGGAAATGTCAATCGCCCCCGCAACTGCAGCCACCGCAGGACTCCTAAACGATATCAGTTGCTGACCATTTGGAGTTATGGGGTCGTTCGACGATGCCGGAACCGGCAGAAACGGAGATGTCGGCGGATCGGGAGAGAAATCCCGTGGGGTAGTCTTCTTCCGCTTCGGTGATTCGTTCAATAGTTTATAACTATTAAACTGAGTTTCCAGAGACGAAAACTCATCACGAAGTTTCAGAAAGCCAGCCGACAGGGACTTAAAGCCCTCTCTCGTCCGCCGCATAAATAGACGCATATCCAACTCTACGTCCCGGCACGCTTCACAACTCCATTTTAGTCCCCCGCCGTTTCCAATACTATCCTTTACTTTAGCTGTGTAACCACCGCATTTGACATGCATAATATTATCACACAGCCAGCACAAAAGATAGTCATCTTGGACTTTTTGGGGATGAGGGCACTTTTTGGAAAAGCAGACAACCATTGTAAATTTAATTGTTTATTATTATACTGATAAGAAAAAATAAATAATAAATCGCAAAAAATTAAAAAAGAAGTTTAAAAATGAGCAATGTATATGAACCAAGAAGTAAACACAAGTGTTAAAGTTTTAATCTTCAAAAGAAAAAACTGAAGGGAAATTAAGAGAGTTAGTAATAACACACAACAACAAAGACTGGTACAATCGCTAGAGTAACTGTCGCGATCGCAGGCAATGTAAAAACGGGAGAGCAAGCACTACACAAACAACAACACTAATGTGTATGCGAGAGCGCGAATGCAAGTAAAAGAGATCAAAAACACAAAGTCAAAGTCTATGCAGGCAAAACAACAAAACTGTAAGTTTTGTTATTAAGTGAAACAATAAGTAATAATAGCTTTGAGTAGATGTTTAAGAACAAGTTACAATAAGTTAATCGCGTAGTAGGTAATTTGGGCACAGATTCCGCGGAAAATAATTTTTATTTATACTACCGACTTCGTTGAAGTGAAGAGAGTTATCTGGCGATGTGTATTGGAGCATTGTGGTGTTGGTAAGACCTCTTCAGATTTCCAAATGTATTCTTGAAGTGGAAGTTGCTGCTTCTATGACATCTTTGTAGTTCTTGACATTCATTCGCGATGTGAAAAATTGTATTTCGCCGATGGCATAATAAGTGGCGGCTCCCCACACCATCACACCTAAAACCCCGCTGTGAAGTCGGTCCAAATGATGCTCCTCTCAACGAGGTCATGAAAATAATAATTGAAGCCATCAGAGCCTTGAACTCCGACATAATTAAATAGAGCTTCTTTCCGAAGGTGATTGCTTGGAATTCTTTCATCAATTTTAGCAAGTGTTCAGCATTCCTAATCACCCATTGAACAGTTGATAAGCTGCCTTTAACACAGTATTTTTCTTTAACTTTTGCATGCGAATTTAAAGTTTCCCTTATGATTTTTCTTTTTTCTGCTTCTTAGTCCACTCGATTGTTACCCCCTTTGTAAGTTTTTCATACTTCTCATTGTTTCGAAGAAAATAAAATAAAGTTTTTCTGTGCCTACCAGTTTTTTCAGCAATTTTTTTGCAAAGTGGGACCCAATTCGGAGAATGCTTCAATCTTGGATTTTTCTTTCAAAGACAATATCGATCGTCGTCCTATTTTAAGCAGTCAATTGAAGAAAATTAACTATTTGCGGTGCACAAAAGATTTAATTCTTTGCGAGATACCTTAACTTGTATTTAGATGAGCCAATCTGATGACGCAAAACAGCTATAAGCTTTTTCACCGTCTGTACAGTAAAATAAGATACATTACTTCCTTCTGCTCTGAAAAACAAGATCAAAAAATTTTGCTGAAACTTTATTCCTAAAAAATAAGAAAATTATGATTAAATCTTACTAGTTGTATGGGTCTTCCTTAGGGTCAAAGCTTCATTTCTCACTGAAAAGAAATAAAATTGTTAAGAATAAAATATATGTAAATTGAGGACTTCCTTCTGCTATATTGGGGACATCCTTGTACACTGAAAAGAGAAAAAATTTATTTAATGTGTTTGCTGAAAATAGAAGAAAATTATTAATGGCAAACAACTATTCCGTCATGGTGGCTGTATGGGGTTTCATAAACTTGGGCTCTGATGTTTGCCAAACCAGTTGAAAATACCCAAACGATTTCAGTTAATCGTTTTGTTGTTGGAACTTTTTAAAAAAGACCCCGTTAACCCCAGGCCATTCAGTGTTAATTCCAGCTGATCCTGACCTGTTGAGCGACATATATTAAAGTCGCCCAAAACAACTATTTTACCATACAGCTCTTTTAAATCCGTTAAATATGAGGTAATTATACCTCTAAATTGATTACCGGGAAACGATGGATTTCTGTAAATCACGAGATAGACAACGTCAACGTGCTTAAATGTCACGATCTGACGTATTTCATTGGGATTATTCGTTTCAATACTCTTTTGCTCTAAAACCACTATGTTTTCAATAATTTGTGGTTTCGCATTAATTATTTAATCCCGTTGCGCGATCTTCTGTTTTGTTCACAGGTGCTCCCATTTATTCTCGCAATTGTTTCAAATCCAACTGCGCCACATTCTTCCCCCTCTCTTGACTAACTTTCCACGAAGCATATAATGTCTGCTGATTGTAGGAATATATCTTCCAATATATCTGCATTGCGCAGATGCAGGCCTTGAACATTATGGTAATATGTCAATATATTATTTGATGGCTTATCAAGAAGCCACTTTAGGCAGGGTGTCAGAAGTTTCTCAGTTCTGAGGCTATTTAGCTCAATATAAACTGCATCTGTTTGCTGCATTTCCCTTGGTGGAGAAAATTTACCAATCATATATAATCCTCCTGCATTGGTTGCTCTGCTGCAAGCTACATAAAGCGCAGATCATCTGATGCTAATTTGCAAATTCTTCACTACTTTGCTATACGTTGCATCCTGGCTCTTATGTATAGTTATAGTTTCAGCAGGCACCACAGGAAATTGACAACGCTGTATTGTTATTTGTTCATTCTTGCGGTATTGAAAGGTTCTTAACACTCGTACAATCGGCGTCCAATCAAGGTGAGATGAACTTCTGTTCAACTCTCATAAGTTGGCCACCAAGCCGTCATTGTTTTTTTAAATCACTGGGTAGCAACATTTTCCAAAATCTTTATTTTATTTGCAGAATATATGGGAACTGCTTTGGAGAATTATCATTCTGCGACTCAACTTGAAAATGTTGATTATAAGAAAAGTTTAGTGTGGGTCAAAACAACACTGAAAACAAGAAGAAAACAAAACATCAACGCGTGGAAAATTTCTGAAGAAGTCAATAGGAAACGTGTATTTGCCAATACCTCTGGAAGCACCATTTGTCAGCCGAGAACTTTGGCAACATTATGCGACCGTGACAGGACTTAAACTCCAAGTTGAGTTTTACTCCAAGTGCTCCGGTTCCGTATTCAGACTAATTACATAACCCAAGACAAACACCGGCTTGGGACCAGAGGCAAGCTTTCTCAATTCATCGATCATTCCGGGCGTTTGGCATGTTCATCGGTTGCCGAAATCAAAATTACCGACTTTTGACGGCAGCATCATTTAAAGTATTAAAGACGTTGTTTACAAATTTAGGGCACAGTGAAAAATTTAATTATAATTTTATAATAATACTAGCTGGCCCGGCAAGCGTTGCTCTGCCCCCTTATTTACTTGCTGGCGAATTAAATGTTTAGTTCATCCATTAAATGTTCGACGTGGCAATTTTCAAATTTTTTGCTACGCACTTAACTTAATTTAATATTATTGAGTATACAATATTTTTTGTTTTGTTTGCAGGTGCATAAATAAACAAATTATTTGCTGCTCCCACCCTGGAACATGCCACGTATAATTGTCCGTGAGAAAAGCACGGCTCTTCTAAATTTACCCCACACATGTACATCCACATCATTCAATAGTGCATCACGTAAATGTACGTATTCTTCAGATCTCATTCTGGCTTGATTATGACGGATGAAATTCAATCGTTCGCTCTCGACTTTAGCATACATGTCCTCAATATATTGATGAAAAAGTTTATTGCATCTTAAAATGTAATTGTCATCTTGATAACGAATCATCAATCGATACGAATAATAATTCATCGCACTAACTTTTTTCGTTGTGTTCTGACCTAAAAATAATAAGAATTACTATTTTGGTTGATACTGATCGTAATTTTTTATACCAGTTATTGCATTTATCATTGGTATATTGATATGATACCCGTCATCTCCTCTCCAAAACAAAATCCGGTATTGTAATGCGTCATAACAACGATGGAGTTCAGAAATTCGATTTAGTTGCTCATTCCTACGATGCAAAACAATATCTCTTTGATGAAATTGTTCTCCAACTATTACGATTGCAACTTCATCGATTGTTGGTGCATTAAATCGCCTGGCATGTTGTCCGAGTGGTGTTCTGTCAGCACGTATTATGATTTTATGGTCATCGGTGGGCATCTGATCCAGTGCATTTTTGAATAATTTGAACAATTCATTGTGCTGATGGAAAAATCTTTGCAGCTCACTCAAGATTTCTCTTCTAACATTTGTACCGATTGCACAGCGCTGGTTCAATTCTCTATCAACATCACCAATGAAATATATTTGTAAAAACTGATGGTCAGCATCTGGGAGTGGCAACAGTGACCCAGCCCTATGGTATATCTGACCTTGAATCTGGAATTTTTTTTCTCATAAATCAAATTGCATAGTAAGTACTAAGAAGTAATTACCTTAAAGGTCGGCATAAATCCATCTCTTATAATATTTGTAGCCCCAAAAGATGTCATTTGACAGCACAAATTGTACTTTTGAATATTTTTCAAAAACTCTTTTGAAACTTGTGAATTGCCATAAATTAATGAGTGCAAAGGGTCTGGTGGAGGTTCTAATGCAGGCAATTTAACTTTTCCAGAAGCACAGCACATGGCAGGCGGTTCGTTCATAAATTTCAATGCTCTGCAATGCACACTTTCTTTATTCATTTGTCCAATATTGGAATATATGCTATAATCAATTGTGCTATCATAATTATAAGCCGCCAATTCCATGTTGTTGTCAACCGTGTTCGCATTACGTCTACGAAATTCTCTAACAACTGTGGCGTTTCGTGTTCGTCTACCAGTATTTGAACGTCTTGGAAGTGGCATTTTGAATGTACTTTTTAAATTCTAATCTCACTTTTCTTATTGAACGCATAAAATTGACATATAACACTATACGTTAGAGGTTTACATTGTATTGAAATGAATTCTTTTTATTCATTCATTTTAAAATGCCTTAATTTACTTAATCAAAGTCACTTTTAATTAAATTCAAAACCAAAATTGTTCTCGAGTTTTAGCGAGACAAACAAACAGCAATTAATGTCTAAAATAATTTTCGATTTTGACATATATATCAACGGTAATCTGATGAAAAAATCTGTTGAACTTTAAAGTCTGCATTTACCGTCATTTAGAAAAAAATTAACTTTCTTTTGGAAAAAAAAACCTTCTTTGGGCCACAACGAACATTTACAAAAAAAAATGGGCAAAATTGGTTGATTCCTGAATGACTTATTGAATTACAAAAAAACGGCTTACAATTTTATATATATAGATATAATTGATAAATTAATTTATTTACTAAATTGTCTGTCGGGGCCTGTATTAGAAGTTGTGCAGTCATTTCAGGTGAGGGAGGCATTGGATCGACTGGAAGCTCGATACAACATTGATGTACTGATATTTAACGATTGTGTCTTAAGTCTCCTCTCTAGCTTTGCAAAGACTTATTGACAATACATCAGCAGTACGAAGGTCATTACTCTCTCTTTTTCCAGCGGAATAGATAAAGAACAGTATGATGATGTACATCGTTCTGAGCAAGGTTGACGCAGAGACAAAGGTACATTATGATGAAAAACAAAATTTGGAGAACCTATCGATCTGGGAAGAATTCTACAAAATTCTGAACAGGCGCGTTCAATTCTTAGAAGGCCAGAGGATCATTCTGCATTAATGAATGCTTGTTTTGCAAATCCCCTACACAGTACACTGGAAGCTGCAAGACGTTTAGCGATAGTTCGATTTAACAGCGTCCCACTGCCATAAAAACCGCCAACGGATGTTTTAATTGTATGCGAAAAGGACACAAGGTGTCAGACTCTCCATCAAAATCAAAACGCAAGATGTGTCCATCGAGGCATCATACACTCTTACACAAATATACTACGTCGGGCAACACGCAAGCCCATCTGTCAAGTTTCGGAGATGACCAGCCATCAATCAACACCTCATTATTAATTCACGGGGCAGGCATATCTGTACTTCCGAGCACACTGATTCAAGTTCAAGACAGCATTGGAAATTTTTATGTGGTTCGTGCTCTATGTATTGGACTCATGCTCAGAAGTAAACCTCATTACAGAAGAAACAGCAAAGCGACTCAATCTTAAAAAAACGTTTTGTAAATCAAGAAATTACTGGAATCGACGACACGAGGAGCAGGATCTCCTCTATCACTGGTACAACCTTAAAGTCAACGCATTCAAACTTCTTCATAGTGAAAAAGATTTCGGCTAAGCAGCCACCTCAAGCCATCCCTCCAGACATTCAATTGGCGGACCAACATTTTTATGATTAACATAAAATTTAAACACTGATTAGTATAGATAAATTCTTTGATGCCATTCGAAATGAAAAATTGAAATTGGTATCAGACAAGCCTTTTGCACATTTATAGTTCTAGGAGATTTTAATCTACCTGACGTTTCATGGCTTCCATCTGATGAGCCCTCCTCCTCACATTGCTTTGTTGACGGTCTCCTTGTGTTATCCCTAACCCAAGTTAATCCAGTGCTTAATAAGAATGAGAGATCACTAGATCTTATATTTATGTTAGATTTATCTAACTGTACTGTTTTAAGGATTGATCCTTTAGTCGTCCCTGAAGACAGTTTCCATCCAACTTTAGACTTAACTGTGTGATTTCTCTCTTTATTCTATAAGGATTACATTAGGCGTTTTAAACTTCAGTTTTCCCGTGATCCTAAGCAATTTTATAACTTCGTTAACGCCAAACGCAAGGTGGCAGTGCACCCGTCCTATTTATGTTTTGAAAATAATAAAGCAAACGATGATCAAGCCATTGTCGATATGTTTGCTGATTTTTTCAAAACAACCTATTCCTCCAAAGAGCATCAAGCTAACTTTTCATATCCCTATCAGTTGAAAAGGTCAAATTGCGTTTTTAATAGTGTGATCGATGAAAGCTCGCTTCTGTAAAACTTTCATTTCCCCAATTCTTAAGTTATTTACTTTGTCCGTTAAAACTTCCTCTATCCCAACCATTTGGAAGGAATCTTTTATTATTCCTTTGCATAAAACAGGTAATAAAT
Source organism: Drosophila austrosaltans (assembly GCA_035045865.1). Lineage (NCBI taxonomy): Eukaryota > Metazoa > Arthropoda > Insecta > Diptera > Drosophilidae > Drosophila > Drosophila austrosaltans. Next base: position 11,743,481 of record JAWNOQ010000003.1, read on the forward strand.
CCGTAACTTCAAATTACAGAGGTATTTCCAAATCGTCTGAATTCAGTAAGGCTTTCGATTCTGTTAAACATACACTGCTTTTGTTCAAGCTGAACGAACTTGCCCTTTCAAGCCTTCTGCTTAATTGGATTTCTCAATATCTTAATAACCGTACACAAAAAGTTTTATTTAAAACTTATCTTTCAAAGACCATCAATGTGACCTCGGGGGTGCCACAAGGTAGCCATCTAGAACCATTGCTTTTTACGCTCTTCATTAATGACCTTCAGTCAGCTGCAACTCTCTCCCACTCTCTCGTTCTCCACTTCTGATTTAAGTTGATCTTAATAACTTTCAAACTTGGTGTGAAATTATCTTACTTATTTAAAACTCAATGTTTCGAAATGTAATGTCATGTCATTTCATAGATCCTCTTTTCAATTAGTGGTGTTTTATCTGAATAAAACACCACTTGAACGTTTGAACGAGATTAATGATTTGGGTGTACTCATGGACCACAAATTAAATTTTAGTCGTCATATTAATATCACTGTCAATAAAGCGAACGAATTTGACGATCCTTATACAACCAAAACTCTTTTTATTTCACTGGTCCGCCCCATTTTGGAGTACGGATCATGAGCGTGGTCTCCACAATATGGATCACACCAAGTAAAAATTGAATCTGTTCAAAAACAGTTTCTCATTTTTGCTCCTCGTGGTTTAAACTGGGTTCGCAATGTTAACTTGCCCTCGTATTCTAAAAGACTTCTTCTAATTAACCTTCTCACCTTACTTAACCGTAGAATAATGATTGGTACTTTGTTTATTCACAAGCTTTTGAATGGTCAAATAGATTGTCCTAACTTGCTTTATCAGGTCAACCTATCTGTACCTTGTAGACTAACGCGAAACTATCTCCCTTTAACTTTAACACGCTGCACTTCTAACTATTCTTTGCATGAACCTTTTCGAGTTCTCTGTTCCGTCTACAACCGCCTTTACTCTGTAATCGGATCAGAGTTCTCCATGCCTATCCTAAAAACTAGTATTTTACGTTATCTACCTTGGTTGGGCTTAATTATTATTTTAGTTGTCATCCGTTGTCCACGCGACTTCGTTTTTGCATGCTGTCTGCTAGGGTTCGCGAAGGTAAATTATAAGCGATTGTATATTCAGTATTACTATTAATAAAAATGCCGCGTCCTAGAAGATCTAATCTTTCCCAGCGGACCCGTAATGCAATTAGGCAACGGAATATCGCGAGTCAATTAATTAATATATTAAGGAATAGGTTGTTTTGAAAAAATCAGCAAACATATCGGCAATGGCCTGATCACTGTCCAAACTTTTATTTTCAACAGTTAAAAAGGAGGTGCTTATGCGTTTAGCGTTCACAAAATTGTAAAACTGCTTAGGATCACTGTAAAACTGAAGTTAACGACGTCGAAGATATTCTTTATAGCATTTCGTACTGAGCTTCATAAAATTTGAACGAGCAATAGCATATTTAGAAAAATCTGATGAGCGACCTGCCTTTTTATAACTCTTATAATATCTCGACTTAACATTTCTTAAATTGGATAGCTCTCGAGTGAACCAGGGGGGTTTATTAGACGGAACTGATCTACCGAGAGGAATACAAGCTTTAAAAACGGAATCAAGCATACTATAGAAATAATGAATCGCAGAGTCCATGGTTGTTCAATTGTACAGATATGAGCAATCAAGGTTCCAAATAATATTATTAAGTCTGACAAAGTCAGTCTTACGTAAGCAGCGGCTTCTTGTTACCGGATGAGTATTGCAAGTCGGCGCACAAATAGGAACGTCAATAGTTACATCCAAGGTTGGATGAAATTTGTCTTCTGGTAAAGCCAGAGGTTCAATCCTGGAAACGACGCAGTTGGAGGAGTCCAACACAAGTACAAGATCAAGTGATCTATCAATTGAATTGCGTACAGGATTAATTTGAGTAAGCAATAAATCAAACAAACCATCAATGAAGCAATGGGACGAGGAGGGTAACAACACTGAGGACTCATCAGAAAGGGACCAGGAAATATCTGGTAAATTAAAGTCACCAAGGGTATCTCTATCGAAAATAAGTGAAGAAACTGCTTGAATTGCTTCCAAGTGATTATTATATATGATTAAGTCGGAAAGAGGTGGAATGTAAGAACAAGTAACATAAATGCAACAAGATTAAGAGAAATTTTGACACTAATAAACTCAATTTCATGAGCGGAAGAGGATTGAATAATTTCATATGTAAAAACTGAATTGACACCAATAAACACACCACCACCATTGCGGATAATCTGATCTTTTCTATAAATTGAAAATTTAGTGGATAAAACCGAAGCGTCAGCAATATCTGGTTTTAGCCACGTCTCTGTAAAAGCAAGAATATGAAAATAAAAGGATAGACTATCTACAAAGAGTCGAGACAGTTTCGATTTAAGTCCTTTAACATTCTGGTTGGCCAGAATAAGGGACGAAGTTAGTTTTTTGGCCCGTCAGTAGATGCTGACGTACCAGAAGAAGGCAGAAGTTTATTTTAGTGATGGTGATAGCAGAGGGCAGTCGAATCGGAAACCGATATCTCTTTTTCGTTGTATACTCCTCTTTAATAAGATTTTCCGGCCAAAAATCTTTTCTACAAATTTGGTCAAAAAGATTAGGCGGAACACTTACTTTAAATGACAAGATGTCACGGGTATATGAAATTCTTAATTTTTCCACCGCTATGTTTGAGGCCTGAGTTTTTGTCCGGATATGAGCTAAGACATCGTCAGATGTAGTGTTAGGGTCAAGCCTCGAAACGAATTTCTGTTTTTTCGGTGGTATACCGACAAGTGAACTCGACACACCAGCCGGCACAGCTGCCACAGCGCTGGGCACTGAAGCTACCGTGACAAACAATGCTTTACGAGTCCCTCTTGTTAGTATCTGATTGTAAATATCCTTGGGACAGGATATTCGCCCGGACGAATCAGAGACTACACCTGATATCGCGGAAACACGTGTGATTCCATAACCGGGGGAAATTCCAATGGAATCCACACAATTGGATGAAATCGGAATTTTAAACGATATCAAGTGCCGTGAATTCGGTGTGTTTGAGTCATTTGTCGTCTTCGGAACAGAGAGAATAAGAGACGCGGGCGGACCGGGGGACAAATTCCTAGGTATGGTCTTCTTTCGCTTCGGGGATTCGTTTAATAGTTTAAAACTATTAAACTGAGTTTCCAGTGATGAAAACTCGTCCCGAAGCTTCATAAGACCAGCCGACAGGTTTTTAAATCCCCCACGAGTGCGCCTCATGAATACACGCATCTCTTTCTCGGCATCCCGACACGCTTCACAACTCCATTTCAGCCCCCCACCATTTCCGAGGCACTCTTTTACTTTGATTGTGTAACCAGCACATTTAAAATGCATAACGTTGTCACACAGCCAACAAAGCAAAAAATCTTCCTGTGCTTTAAGAGGGTGAGGGCACTTTTTACTTGAGCAGACCGACATTGTTAAATTATTTTCAATTTTATTAACAGTAAATATTAATCACACAAAATAACTAACAGAAGAAAAAAAGGTGTATATAAAAAAAATAGGGCATATACGAACCAAAAGTCCCACACAAGGGTTAAGGTGCTGCAGCTGCTTTCAAGTCGAAAGAGAAAAAAGTTAAGAGCACAGTGAACGCACAACACAAAACAGATCACAAACGCGAGATTAACTAACGCGAGAATAACGGGCGCTAACACAAGCAAATATACGAAAGAGATTGTGAGTGCATGCAGGTAAAGCACAAACGAAAAAATCAAAGTTTAGTTAAGGTTAAGAGTTCAACTGTGACTGACTTATTACGGTCGAATATAAACTTGTGGTCTGCAACTGCAGTGACCTCTTCAGTGAAGTATGTTTCTAAAAGTGCAATGTTTTTTGATTTCTCCACAACATTCGGCTTTATTTAAGTAACGTCCGGCCCTGTATACACAATTTCGATACCATTGACTTGAATTTTTTTCATACGGCTGTGATCTGAAATGATACGAACTTGTCAACAACATTGTCTTTGTTTGGACAGTTACGTGAAATATGTCTGACAGCATTTAAGACACTTCTTATCGGTTGTGCATTTATAGCGCTTATGATCTCCTGATCCTCAGTTAGAGCAATATTCTTTTTTTGCCAGCTTGGCTACTTTGTTGTTTAAAACTTGCTCTTTCCTGTTCTTTATTGGGTTTCTTGTTAAAAAAATATTTACCTATAATATATACCTTATAACAGCAGCGTCTTCAATGCAACCAAGTGGTGCAATTTTTATCATATGCAGTAAGTACTCATGCAGCGACTGCAGCTGTTAATAAATATCTGCACTATTATAGATACAGGCAAATTCTTCCACTAATGCGCTTTTAAGTTCATCGCAGCTACTTATGAATTCTTCTTTCAAGAAAAGTTGGGCTGCACCAGTGATTTTTCCCCTGGCATGCACATATATGTATTTGTTTATCGGTGAATTCAGGCGCATCAGCATTTCGATCGAATATCTCGAACCTTTTTTCTATTGGTATAGATTTTCCATCAAATTCGGCCACAATTTACGCAAAATTATCTGGGGCTATTTTCATTTGACTCTCTCGTTGCTCATCAGACAGAATTTTTTAATTTACCAGCTGAATTATCTGCTCGAATTCAGACTCAACTCCAAATCCAATTTCCATTTCCAATTTTTTCTTCTGTCTGGTATTCTGTTTTCTTGCCGGAGTTCTATCCATTTTTTCCACCACGTTTGATAAATTCAACTTATTCTCCACAGTCTAAAAATTTCATCTTATTCTCCACAACATCTAGGAATTTCACCAAATTCTCAACTTTTGTTTCTCCGTATTGTAACGAAGTTCAACTGACAAATTCCAAAGAAATCCAACTGAAAAATTGAGTGTTCTGACGAAATCCAACTAATAAAATGAATATCTACTTATTGTTTATCTTAGTATTTGAATAGCTTCTTATAACAACTTTATGAGCACATATGTCAACTTTATCAGTCAACTAACGCGATCACAATTTTCCAGCTCTGTATTGACACAGACGAGCCCCCAATTATAAGATATATAATTTATAATGGTTTATCACATATTTAAAAGTTTTGTGTGTGTAATACAGAATTTGGAGTGTGGTATATGCACTACTTCAGACGAATTAATTTAAACCTGTGCTGCTGACGGCCTAACTCAACTGAATGGCAAAGATCGCTCTACAGATTTGTAGGTTCCCATTAAAGCTACCCAACGACAACTCCGACGCAAAATGTCCACGACTGCGTGGCAAATCCTTTATTTGCGTCTATATATAAGTTAACGTAGGATTCGTGTGTTGAAAGTTTTACAACAGTTTTATTTAATTTTAATTTAATTTATTAAATTTATTAATTAATTTATTTTTTCAGATAGTTGACAATTGTTCTTTATTCGGTAAGACTTGGTTTTGGTGAGGTATTTGATTGAATGATTCTGGCTTTCCCCATAGGGCTTGGGTGTTGAAAGTTTTACAACAGTTTTATTTAATTTAACACTATGTTTTTCAGATACTTGACATTTGTTCTATATTCGGTTAGACTTTGTTTTGGTAAGGTATTCGATTAAATGGTTCAAGCTTCCCCCCATAGGGAATATCATCAATGTTTAGATAAAACCAGTTGGGAATTGTATGACAACATTGTGTGAACAATCACATACAATTCCGTAGTGCGCTTTCTGGGGCTTTTATTTCCTAGTAGACAGTAGGCTAAGGTAGTAACCTTTATACCTACTAAGGGGCGTAAACTTATATATAGTAATATATCCATCTCCCCATACAAGACTCCTCTTATTATTTTATTATAAACCATTCACCCCTTCCGATTCCCACGCACCACGATTCCCTACACCAAAATCAGCAAATTTTTATCCCTTTTATTATACCCTTGCAGAGGGTATTATAAAATTGGTCAGATGTTTGTAACGCATAGAAATATACGTTTCCGACCCCATAAAGTATATATATTCTTGATCAGCATCAATAGCCGTGTCGATTGAGACATGTCCGTTTGTCCGTCTGTCTGTTTGAATCGCGATGACGGCCTCAAATTTTAAGCTACATGGTTGAAACATGAAAAATTAAGTTCCTTAATAGGGTATGAAAAGTGAGAAAATTAGTCGGATCGGACAATTATCCCCGGAGCTATTAACTAAAACGTGGATCTACCTCGAGTAAAATAAGCAATTTTCTTTGGCAGCAAAGAAACGAAAACAAATTCGAAGAAATCTGCCGTACAAACACAAAAGACCCGTGCTCGAATCCGCGGTACCAAATAAGAAATATATAAAATTATTTTTTTTTTGTTTTTGCATCTAAATTCAATTGTTACCCATACACCCTACACCAAGTTTGAACAAGATCGGATAATTATTAAGGTTACAAATCAATAATAATATTTGATAGAAATTAAATGTATTTTAATGCTCACGCACACACATGCATACATACATATGCAGAAATTCAACCACCACGCGGTGTGTGAGAGAGACAGAAATATTTTAGTTGTGTTCTTACACAGAACGAAATTGAAAGAGCGAGATGCAATGGGTTTGCATATTTGCCGAATTAGCTTACGTTAGCTAAATAAAGACGGTGGCGTAGTATGTAGAGATCAATGGCACGATAGGCTCGGTGGATATATCGGATATCGTTTTGTGCACTTTACATCAGCCATGCAAGGCGATAATGGATTTAATACACCGCAAGGTCCATGCACCATCGGTGCCGTCACAATGTCGTGTAGATGGGGATCAGTGACTGGATCAGGAATTTCAGCTGATATGATATCATCAACTTCATGTGAATGTAATTTGTTTAGCAACCAAATTAGGATATGAGCATGCCGCAGTCCACGCTTTTGCCATTCCACCGAGTACATATAACAACATGTGTCATCAAAAACTTGACACTTAGTAAGCACATCCATCATAACTTTGAGTATTTGCTAATTGGCGATTATGTCATTGCGATCTAGCGTTTTTTGGCTGGGTCCAACTCGCTCAATTTCCGTTCACTTCGGATTCCATGTGAACGTAATAAATAAATCCGGAGTTCCATAATTTCCGACGTACGTCATGGCGTCTTGAGCGTATACGTGCATGTGGCGTGGGATTCCGATATAAGATGATGGGAGCCTGATTGAATCGGATGAACGCTAAACGTTCGGTCTCGACTTTGACATACATGTCGATAGCAAATTGCTAGAATAGCCGACGGCACTTCAACATAAGATACGCTTATTAATTTATTGCTCTTAGATTTGTTCGTTGATGTGCCTAAAATGCAAAATTTTATGAATTGTTAATAGAAACGAATCATAGCAATAACTAGTGTGTGAATATTATACCTGCGATTTGACAGACCATCTTCAACGTAATGTATCCGTCTTACACTTACCAATAAATTATTGGATATGGTAACACATGTGTCTACTTTACACGATACACGATATTGCTTCTTCACTGAGAAGAAGAAGAATGCCGAATTTAATTTAGGCAACCATTATTAAGGGAAAGAACGCTGGTGAAAATGTATGTTTTTCTCGAATACCAATAATGATTCTGTCTGATCATCCGTTTGACTTTCAACGATTGCAATTTCCGGTTCGCCTTGCAATCGCAATAAAAATTAACAAGTCGCAAGTCAATCCAAAAAAGAAAAAATGGGGTTTACCAAAGAGCACTTCAATGAAACGAAAAATCTACGGACACGTAAATTATTATTCAGTATTATTCAGTTACAAAACCGAAGCCATCTGGAGGCGGGTTATATCAACCGTCAACGCAAGTTCTTCGGTGTCAACCTCCAAACAACTAAAATAAATCAAGTGACAGGGCTCTCAGCCGCTACAGAGACGCCCAATCATAATTATATTGTTATTTGTAAATACAAATAGCAATACTTAGTAAATAACTAAATATACTAGTAATGCCAACGTGTAAAGAGATTAACTCAGGCCCTTCTTCACTAGAAACTACAAGAACAAATTCTTCAGCAATAAAACGAGCGTACGCTCTCTATACAACGCAACAATGCATATTTCTCAGTAGTGTCTCCGACTACCACAACAACAACCAGCTCTGAATCCAAAAGTGCAAGTACGAGCGAATTGCTTAAGCCAACCTGCAACAATTTGTCCTGGTGCGCCCAATGCGCTTCATCCTCAAATTCGCTTACACCTCAAGTGTTAATTGGGTCATTTAGTTCGCCAACTGCCATCAGCGCGCTCACAATAACAACATTTACATCTACTGCTGCAACGACAACTGTAACAGCCGCAAAGTCCCCAATGGCTTCAATTACCGTCCAGCAGACTACCTTAACAAAAACTGCCCAACCAGTGACGGTGAATCCAAAGTCGCCTGTTCTGACTGGTATGGACAGATATATTAATATAAACAAGTGAAAGCTTAGATCTCAGATAAAAAGAGACAACACTCCCAAAATGTTCAAAAACAACATTGTGGAACGAAAAGCTTTGGAAGGCAAAAGATTACAAATATTGGCAATTCAGCCGGAATCTCAAAAACGAGTTTCCCAAATTAAACCCTCTGTAGCCAGACACCACCATTCTATATCGTGGTGCAAACTGGACTTTATTAATGTCAAAATTGGTAGCCCTAGTTGGTCAAAACAACTTTTATGTGACTTCACTCAACAGGGGGAACATAAAAGAGACCAAAGTGTCAAGCCAAAAGTGAAGAATTCTATCGTAATATTGAAAAGTACTTTAGAACGGAAAGTGTGAATTTCTACACATTCCACAGTGGTTCCGCCAGAGGTCAAAAATCAACAAAAGTGATAACAAAGAATAGAAAAAAGTTGCAAGCAAATTGTCTTTAAAATGTTCAAACTTTACAATGGCAAAGCGGATTTTTCTAGAAAAAAAAACGGGACTTTCTAAAAATATAACCAAACGCGTGAGCAAGTGATCACTTTTAGAGTAAAGCTTAGCAAACGCAAAAACTTTCAATGCGAAAGTCAGTTTCAAGTGGTTCACATGTTTTATTTTATTTTAGTAAATTATTAAAAACTAGTTTTTGCCCGCGGCTTCGCACGCGTTAAACTTGTAGTAAAAGAATTTTAATTCTTTCCCTGTACTGTGAAGATTTCCTACTATCTTTGGGATATCTAAATTCATAAACTACATTTTTACTTTTTTTTTTCATTTTTACTTACTTATTTTTTAGATTTTCCCTTTTTATTTTACTTTTACATTTAATATACTACAGGATCTCTCTATATACAACGTTCACAGCTTTCTTGTCATTAGACAATACAAACATGTTTTCCTTAGAGATTACTCTTGAAAGAGCGACATACAATTGGCCGTGTGAAAAACACTCAACGCTCAAATCTAAACCCGCAACGTTGAAGGTTTGACCCTGCGATTTATTTATGGTCATTGCAAAACATGTCTTTACCGTAAACTGTAGGCGTTTAAATTGGAACGGTAAATCCGATGGTATCAGAGGAATTCGTGGAATCAATACAACTTCCCCAGTACCACATCCTGTGAGTATTGTGCACTCTATTATGAAAGTTTTCAGTGATTTTACCAACAAACGCGTACCATTGCAAAGTTTAGGTGGATTCAGGTTTCTTAATAAAATAACAGGACAACCTACTTTTAACAGCATTTTGTGAGGGGGAAGTCCAGACGGGTTCAAAGAATTAAGAAATTCTGTAGGAAAATGAACAGCTTCTTCTAAATCGAGAACAGTATCGACCGAGTAGTATATTTGCGTCGGCGCATCAATCTTTGAATGAATCAAGTTATTTATATTGTCTACTTCTTCGTTAGTTGGAGACAAAATCGCTCTTTCTTTAAACCAAGATATAGTCTTACAACACATGTTATCAATGTCGGGATAGACATTGTCGACCAACTCTTGGATGTTGTCTTTCAAAACACAAAGGGTTTATCTTTCCATCACTTTGTGTTAACTCTCCATTGCCAACTTTTAGCAGCATCTCTGGAAAAAGCCTGTTCCCACGTGAAGTTAACGAAACCCTCATATTAATTTTAAGCTCTAATTTATTGACGTGTGGCCAAAGGTAAGATCGCTTTAGGGAAGCATTTATTTCGTCCGCACGTGTTCCTCGAGTCACAACTGGTAGGATTTGACGAAAGTCTCCTGAGAACAGAATCGTACATCCACCCATAGGTGAATTATTGCTGCGCAAATCGCGTATTGTCCTATCCAGTGCTTCCACAGACGTTTTATTTGACATAGTAGCTTCGTCCCAGACTATTAATGAGCAGTCACGCATCAATTTTCCTGTATTGCTCTGTTTAGAAACACTACAGACGCTGTTATTATCATCGGTGGCGATTTTCAGCGGAAGCTTGAATGTAGAGTGTGCAGTTCGACCTCCTTCCAAAAGCGTAGCGGCTATGCCAGACGACGCTACAGCTAATGCAATTTTTCCTTTAGATCTCACTTTTCTTAAAAGCAGATTGATTAAAAATGTTTTTCCTGTACCTCCCGGGGCATCAAGGAAAAACATTTTCCCTTCATTGTTATCAATTGAGGATAGTAATGTAGTGAATACATATTTCTGATCGTTGTTTAATCGTGGCTCATCTTGAGCTATATTTTGTAAAAGTATCGTTTGATCGTATGATGTTTCTCTTGTGTATTCGGCACTATTCGTTGATTCTGAGTTAGTATTATTAGCAGGCATCGGTAACCCAAAATCCTTGATCGATTTACCCGAAAGTAATTGCACTACTTTGTTCAATTCATATAATGCTTCGTCAAATATGCTTTGATCATATTGTACGTCATCCGAGTTTAACACTCGCCGTCGACGTATCAAAATATCAATGGCCATACTTTCTTGAAATTCATTCCACAGATTAACAGAATCGGTTACCTGACAAAACGCTACTATGATGGCAAATAAATATTTTAGTGATGTAGCTGAACTGCAAGTAGCTGTTTCCGATAATGTGTTTTCCCAGTGAGAATCGTTTTCCAAAAGCCCCAGAGCTTTGCATGCTGCTTGATAAGTATTGTAAACAACACCTTGTACAGTTCTTAGGTGTGCAAAGGATGTCGGGCCTTTTACAATATGCAGTAACATTCTCAGATGAAAGCATTCGCTGTTGTTGGGATGAATCACATAGACTCTGCCAAGAGCATCCGTTTTTTTTACTCCGGGAAAACCATCGACCGCAGTACCTTGTTTTCGCCGTTGAAATGTTTTAGAATTACTCTGGTTCCATGTATAGTAACATGGAACTCTGTCATATGTTAGTGTTTTCGCGAAATCATCTTGAGCACATAACTTGAAGAATGCGGTCAATGTTGTGTCCCGCGGGTTATTAACAACTTCTTGTATATTGTTCTCAGTGAAATATACTCTTTGTCCGTTTTCTAAATGAACTGCTAGGTGGACAATTGTGGGAGCCCGGTCATGCACTTCGAATGATAAAATCCTCCATACAGCTTCGGAGCTGCAGATGTAACGTCCAGACTGATATTTTTCCACTTCATTTGATGATTGTATGCTGAAAGTGGCTTGGTCGCTACCTTTATTAATGTATTTAGTATTGAACTGCACAACTCGACGTTGATGTGCGCATCAAAAATTTTCAAAAGAAGCGGATTATATGCAACGATCCATCGGTTATCAATATCGTGGTTTCGAAAGGTGGCACTTTGCCCACTCTGTTCTGGCGATCGTCGACGATATTTGGGATATCCATCATCGCTGGTAGACGTTTGAGTTTGGAACGACTTCGGAAATTTTTTGCTGCATTTGGAATCTCGCATGCATGGAGAGTTTGGGTTTAAAGTCCCGCACGGGCCGTGTACCATGTTTTTCTTTACGATTTCGAACAGTTCAGGATCTTCTTCTTTGTCCGGTAATTCAGCTGAAATGACGTTGTCAATTTGATTTGGTTTAATTTTGTTTACTAACCACACCAGCAGATGTACATGTGGCAGACCACGTTTCTGATTTTTTCTTTGATTTCTGGCCAATTTGGGTTACATGTTGCTGTTATAAATAAATCAGGTTTACCGTAATGTCTGACGTAAGTCATTGCGTCCTGCGATTTTTCATGTAAATATCGAGGTCCACCTGTGAATGATGAAGGTAGTATAACCAACTGTCCAATACCGTTGCTGTGTTCATTCGCCTGTAAAGCATCCTGAAGATGAACATAATTTTCAGCTCTCAATTTAGTTTGATTGTTACGGATGTAGGCCAATCTCTCAGATTCAATTTTCGCATATTGATCGACTAAATATTGATTTGTTAACATTCCATACCTAAGCAAGGAATTGAAATTGTTTCGTCTTGTCATTATCCGGTAGCAATAGTAGTTCATACATGACACTGTTTTACGCAGAGTTAGTCCACTGATTGGGTCAACTTGAGAAACATTAATGGCATAACCATCTTCTCCACGGCATAACATCAAAGGATATTGCAAGCTGTCATAAGATCTGTGTAACTCTGAAATTTTTTGCAAATTATCATCACGACTATGCAACACAATATCTCTTTTGTCAAATTGCTGTCCGGCTATCACCACTGCTACTTCACTCGTGGAAGGCGCATTATATCGTCCTCTGTGTTCTCCGACAGGAACTTTATTTGCATGGATTACGACATTAAAGTCGGGAGTACTTGCTGGAACACTCTCTATCGCAGTTTTAAAAGACTGTATGTAGCGATTATGCGAATGTAACATATCTTGGAGAGATCTAATCAAATTTCTATCAATTGGCTGTGCGACACTTGAATACCGCGTTGATGCTTGTGCGTCTGGATCTGCAATAAAATAAATTTGCAGAAATTTGTGATCATCGGGTCGAAGTAGTAGCAAGCTCCCTGCTAAGTGATACACTTGCCCTTGAATTTTAAATGTAGGCATGAAACCCCGCTCAACGACTTGATTACTCTTGAAAGAGGTCATTTGAAATGCGTTATTATAACGGCGTATATTGCGCATGAATTGTTTGGATTTCGGATCGTCACCCGTAAGTAGAGAGTGAAGTGGTTCAGGTGGAGGTAGAATTTCTTCTAATTTTATTTTTCCTTGCAAGCAACACATGCCTTTCGATTCGTCCTTGAATTTCAATGCCGAGCAATGTTCACACACTAATGACATGGTACCAATTGATACTATACGATCGTCTTTGTAAGGAATCGAAGGATTGTAATTCATGGCAGAATTTTCTTTGTTTACCCATGAATTAGTTACTCTGGCTCTCTGTATTCGATGTCTGCCTCGATCCTGGATACGGCGAGCCTCACGCTCTAGAGACAATTCTCTGGCTCTCTGAACTATATGTCTATCTCGATCCTGGTTACGGCGAGCTTCACGCTCTACGGAGGATTCTCTTTCTCTCTCAGCTCTATTTCTAGTCCGAAGCTGGCTGAGTCGGGCCTCACGCTCTACTGAAGATTCACTCTCTCTCTCAGCTCTGTTTCTATCCCGAAGCTGGCTGATGCGAGCATCACGTTCCGCTGACGTTTCTTCATCTCTTGCTGAACGTGTTCTTCTGGCATTCAATGTACTACGACCTATGTTCGAACGACGACGTCTTCCTGACATGATTTTATTATTTCTGTACAAAACCAAAATAATAAACTCAACAACCAAAAATACTTATTCTATTCGGTTCTTTTTTGAACTTTAATACCTTAACTACTACGGTTCTCAAAATATTTAAAAAATGTGTTTATTTACGACTTCTTGAAATTATCAATGGTTCTCTAATTTATTAAGCATGTTATTGAACACAAAAACCTTCCTCTTGAATCACTCTATCTATTAAAAAAAACCGCATCCAAATCCGTTGTGTAGTTTTAAAGATCTAAGCATACATACATACAGACAGACACAGAAAGCGACTTTGCTTTATACTATGTATAGATTATATGGTGTATTTGTCCTTTTAAAATTAATGTTTTATGTAACCTTTATTTTTGTTGATTTTAGTGCCCGATTTCTATGTTTAGTTAAAGTTTTAGTTATGTTCCCCCTCGATTCCCTCATAGATGTTTTTTATTTATTTTATTTATTTATTTATTTAACGTCAACTAAACAAAGTGCAATTGACTTAAACTAATTAAACTAATATAATTAAAAAGAAAGGAATAAACTAAAACATAAAGAAGCAGAAGGCGAAAAAAAGGTAGAAATAAGGAAAGTTAGGAGGCAGGAACAGTTCGAAGGAAGGCAAGGATTGATAAACGTAAAGAAGAAGGAGATATGTGAGGAGAAATAAAAAGGGAAAACTCATTGTAGTCACTACACACCACTCGAAGAGGGTCATGTAGGCTATAATTAGAGACGCATGTTCTTAAATTTAAAGGAACAAAATTGCGTGTTGGACGACACGGAACGGCAAAGTCTAATTTCCCCAATAAAAAGGGAGAGTCTATTTCCCCAGTTAGCAATTTATGAAGAAATACAATTCCGCTGACGAGTCTTCGATTTGATAAAGAGGGCAGATTCAGGAGAAGAAGTCTACTCTGGTAACGAGGGAGGGGCCTAGTTGGCTCCCAGTTTAGACCCCGTAGGGCGAACAATAAAAATTGTTTTTGGACTGATTCAATTCGTTGTTGGTGAATAGAATATTGAGGACTCCAAACTGGTGAGCAATATTCAAGCACTGGACGTACCAGGGATGTATATAAGATCTTAGTAATATAAGGATCACTGAACTCCTTGGACCAACGCTTTATAAAGCCTAGCAAAGATGTTGCTTTGTTAGCCACAGATGAAATGTGAAGCAGGAAGTTTAGTTTGGGATCAAAAATAATACCCAAATCTTCAACAGAAAAAACTCTATTTAGGATAGCGCCATTCATTGAGTAATTGGCAAGAAACGGCGAACGACGACAAAATGTCATAGATGAGCATTTCAGTGTGTTGAGATGGAGGTGATTAATCATGCACCACTCACTAAGCTTATTAATATCAGCTTGTAAAATGGAATGAAGAGCTGGATCTTTAAATGATACGCAAAGCTTAACATCATCTGCAAACATAAATACATGGGAGTTATTTAAATATATATATTATATGTTATGTTATATTTATTGTATTAATCTAAGTTTTTACTTAATAAAAGTGTTTAAGTCAGCTGCAGAAACTTGCAGATGTGTGTGAAATAATTAATAATCTAACGCTTCTTCTTATTTTTTCAAGGTCAAACTTGTCTAGCAGAACCCCTGTGTTTGTTTTGTGTGTTTGTTATCGTCTTTTCTTGTGGTTTTCATTTTGCATAAAAACCTCGTAATACTTATTAATTTTTGGTTTTTAATTTTTAATTTGATAGGAAACATGTCAGTGGGTATTCACGCGCCTACATATTTTTGATTTATGGTGCTCCGAAAAAGGCACACCTGCTGAAAAGTTACGAGAAGTAATTGCTGATGTACAACAAAATTTTCAAAACAACGGCTTTTAAGATGAATTGAATGCGTGTATTAAACCAATTGAGTACATCTGCAAAAAAAATGTTGATTTTTGGATGCGTTATAAACGTAAGAATTCTTCTGTCTTACAATATGAGTCTGATTGGCTGAGTACAATGGAGTCAATTTTATTGAAAAATACCAAGAATGAACCCCAAGAAAATGCGGAAAGTATTCCACATGGCCGTCAAAAACTAAATTTTATAGAGTCCTCAACGCGAACTAAGCGTCGGCAAATGGCTCAGCGCTCGAAATTGATGAGACCGCTGTCTCTGCATTACGCAACGAAAATCAAAGACAAAATGTATTGCCAGCGGATCCCATAGAAGTCATTTCTCTTTCAATGGAGACCGGAATGACGAAACACCAATATTTGCTGATACGGAATTTTGGGAACAGCAAAATTAGATATTTTTCCGAGTTATGAATGCATTTTAAGCTCTAAAAAAGATATATATCCTGACAAGGTATCTGTGGACGAATCCTACGCAGAAGTCGAGCTTCAAAGCTTGCTAGACAACACAGCCCTGAGCATTATAAAGCTTCAATCTGATATTTTTGAATTTTTGCTGATCTGTTATTACTTGGAAAGTGGGGTTTGGAAGTACGGGTCATAGCGAATACAAGCAAACGTTTTCTAATAATGATGTAGACAACAAGTTTATTCGTTTTATCAAAAACTGACCGAAAAATAATTTAGAAAAACCCAGACCAGTTCGATCCCAGTTTAAAAAAGAGTCGACCGAAGTATCAAAATCAGAGGAGAAATATTTTAAGGAGAAAATGAGTATTCTAATACCTACAGAACTATGCATCCAAAGTAGAAAAATATTCGTTCAGCATAGCTTAAAATTAACGATGGTGGATGGGAAAGTTTGTAACGCTTTAAGTGAATCGCACTCCACTAAATGTTATATATGCGAAGCAAAGCCCACGGAGATGAACAATTTAAATAAATGTTTGTTCAAAATTCTTTCTTCACTTCAACGAAGTCGGTCGTTTTTTTTTTTGCGCTCTCGCTTTTTTCTCGTTTTTTATTTAATCCCGCATATAAAAATTCTTTTTCGTGGAATCTAGTGCCGAATTAATAAATTACGCAATCTATAAATTGTAATTTGTTCTTAAACACTTACTCAAAGCTATTATTACTTATTGTTTCACTTAATAACAAAACTTACAGTTTTGCTGTTTTGCCTGCATAGACTTTGACTTTGTGTTTTTGATCTCTTTTACTTGCATTCGCGCACTCGCATACACATTAGTGTTGTTGTTTGTGTAGTGCTTGCTCTCCCGTTTTTACATTGCCTGCGATCGCGACAGTTACTCTAGCGATTGTACCAGTCTTTGTTGTTGTGTGTTATTACTAACTCTCTTAATTTCCCTTCAGTTTTTTCTTTTGAAGATTAAAACTTTAACACTTGTGTTTAATTCTTGGTTCATATACATTGCTCATTTTTAAACTTTTTTTTAATTTTTTGCGATTTATTATTTATTTTTTCTTATCAGTATAATAATAAACAATTAAATTTACAATGGTTGTCTGCTCTTCCAAAAAGTGCCCTCATCCCCAAAAAGTCCAAGATGACTATCTTTTGTGCTGGCTGTGTGATAATATTATGCATGTCAAATGCGGTGGTTACACAGCTAAAGTAAAGGATAGTATTGGAAACGGTGGGGGACTAAAATGGAGTTGTGAAGCGTGCTGGGACGTAGAGTTGGATATGCGTCTATTTATGCGGCGGACGAGAGAGGGCTTTAAGTCCCTGTCGGCTGGCTTTCTGAAACTTCGTGATGAGTTTTCGTCTCTGGAAACTCAGTTTAATAGTTATAAACTATTGAACGAATCACCGAAGCGGAAGAAGACTACCCCACGGGATTTCTCTCCCGATCCGCCGACATCTCCGTTTCTGCCGGTTCCGGCATCGTCGAACGACCCCATAACTCCAAATGGTCAGCAACTGATATCGTTTAGGAGTCCTGCGGTGGCTGCAGTTGCGGGGGCGATTGACATTTCCCCTGGTAGCAGTGCCCCGCATGCTGATTCGATATCGGTTGTAGTTTCCGATGTGTCCGGGCAAATATCCTCTCCGAGGGATATTCCCAATAAAGTTTTAACCAGAAGAGCTCTCAAAGCGTCATCTGCCTCAGTTGTTCCTGCGCAAAATGCTGTTGCTTTGTTTCGCGGCTCCACCCCAATACTTCATTAGATGATGTCATAGCCCATATTCGGGCAAAAGTCGTTGCGCCATACATAGTGTTGGAAAAGTTTAGGTTTTCATATACCCGTGACATTTCGTCATTTAAAATCAGTGTTACCCCAAATATCTCTGACAAAATTTGTCACAAAGATTTTTGGCCGGAACATTTAGTTATAAAGGAGTATACGGCTAAGAAAAAGAAAAATCGGCCTCCGATTCGTCTGCCTAACACAACTAATCCTTCCCTACCCTCTGGCTCGTCAGTAACTGGCGGGTCAAAAAACTAATTTCGTCCCTTATTCTGGCCTATCAGAATGTTAGAGGACTAAAATCTAAACTTTCTAAGCTTTCTGTAGATAGTCTATCTTTTGACTTTCATATCTTGGTCTTTACAGAAACGTGGTTAAAGCCAGACATTTCTGATGCCTCTGTTTTTCCCACAATTTTTTCAACCTATAGATGCGATCGAATCTCCAAAAATGGTGGTGGAGTTTTGATTGCCGTAAATTCATCTCTTCCTTCAGAAATAGTTCTGCCACCTGCCGTTCTTGACATTGAATTTGTTAGTGTCAAAATTTGTTTGAAATTATATTCTGTATTTCTAACTTGCTCGTATATTCCACCGAGTTCTGACATGACGGTATATGCTAGCCATTTAGAAGCTATTCGCTTTGTCTCTTCACTTCTTTCGGATGCAGACATATTTATCGTTCTGGGAGATTTTAATCTACCTAACGTTTCGTGGCTTCCATCAGGTGAGTCTTTTTTGTTGATGCCCTCCTCCTCACATTGCTTTGTTGACGGTCTCCTTGAGTTATCCCTAACCCAAGTTAATCCTGTTCGTAACAAAAACGAGAGATCACTAGATCTTATATTTATGTTAGATTCTTCTAACTGTACTGTTTCGAGGATTGATCCCTTAGTCGTCCCCGAAGACAGTTTCCATCCAACTTTGGACTTCAATATTGATCTACCTTTTCGGTTATCAAATGCTGGTACCAGTTCGACGTCTCGTACCCGTTGCTTTCGTAAAACTAACTTTTTCAAGCTCAATGAGCTAATTCTTGCTGCAGACTGGTCTTATCTGTACTCCTGTAATGATATGAATGCTGCCATTTGCTTGTGTTCCACGTGTGACCCATGTATTGTCTAACAAGTCGCCATGGTTTACACGTGAGTTAACTAATTTGAAAAATGTGAAGTCTAGATATTATAGAAAGTTCAAAAAATCGGGTCGACCGTCTGATTTCTCTCTTTATGCTGTTGCTCGATCGAATTTTTCAGTGCTTAATACACTATGCTATAAGGATTACATTAGGCGTTGTAAACTTCAGTTTTCCCGTGATCCTAAGCAATTTTATAACTTCGTTAACGCCAAACGTAAGGTAGCAGTGCACCCGTCCCATTTATGTTTTGAAAATAATGAAGCTAACGATGATCAGGCCATTGCCGATATGTTTGCTGATTTTTTCAAAACAACCTATTCCTCCAAAGGGCATCGAGCTAACTTTTCATATCCCTATCAGTCGAAAAGGTCTAATTGCGTCTCATCGATGAAGATTCGCTCTCAGCGTGCTTACTTTAGTGAAGCCCATGTACTCACCAGGACCTGATGGGATACCTGGTTGTGTACTCAGATTTTGCGCTGACACTTTCATTTCCCGATTCTTAAGTTATTTACTTCGTCCGTTGAAACTACCTCTTTTCCAATCATTTAGAAGGAATCATTTATTAAATCCTTTGCATAAAACGGGTGTAGCTTCTAATTATAGGGGTATTTCAAAATTGTCCGCTATTCCGAAGGCATTTGAGAAAATTATAACTTCTCAACTGCAACATTTCTATAGTTCTATTCTTTCATCTTCTTAACATGGGTTTATGAAACGTAGATCTACTACCACTAACCTTTTAGAGTTTACTTCTTTAGCGATCGAAGGATTCAGGAATGCATTGCAAACTGATGTCATTTATACTGACTTCAGTAAGGCTTTTGATTCTGTAAATCATACACTGCTTTTGTTCAAGCTGAACAATCCTGAGATTCCAAGCCTTTTGCTTTATTGGATTTCTCAATATCTTAATAACCGTACACAAAAAGTTTTATTTAAAACTTATCTTTCGAAGACCATCAATGTGACCTCGGGGGTGCCACAAGGTAGCCATCTAGGACCATTGCTTTTTACGCTCTTCATTAATGACCTTCCGTCAGTTGTAACTCACTCTCGTGTGCTGATGATGTCAAAATTTTAAAGACTTAAGTTCTCCACGTCTGCTTCAAGTCGATCTTAATAACTTTCAAACTTGGTGTGAAATTCACTTATTAAAACTCAATGTTTCGAAATAAAACGTCATGTCATTTCACAGATCCTTGATACGTGTATTTGTGTAGTGCTTAGTTCTCTTAGTTCTTGCACTAATTTTCTCTGTGAGTTTGACCCCAGTGTCGAATTTGCTTAACAAATCTGAGTGAGTTTTTTCTTTGGCCTTTTTGATATTTAATTTTTTTTATAAAATTTTTGAGTATTCATTGAATTAAAAAATGTCTGTCTGCTCAAGCAAAAAGTGATTGAACCCCCCTTAACCCCATAACGTATTTCTTTCCTGTTGGCTGTGTGACAACGTCATGCACGTTAAATGTGCTGGCTACACAGCCAGGGTAAAGGATTGTTTGGAGCAAAAAGGGGGGCTCAAATGGGGTTGTGACTCATGCCGTGAGGTTGAGATTGAAATGAGGGTGTTTATGAGGCAAACCAGGGATAGATTGAAGAAATTGTCATCTGGTTTTCGTAAACTCTACGATGAGTTCAATGCTGTGGAGAGCGAATTTAGCAGCTATAAGCTGTTAAATGAGTCTCCAAAGCGCAAGAAAACCAGTATGCGCAATCTGTCCTTGCATTTGCCTGTGCCCAATCCCGTCTCGGCCGTAGCTCCACAAACTCCTTCACTGCTCACTGTGACAAATCCTCCGCAGCTTATTTCGTTTACCACCCCCATTTCTCAAGGTGGTCGCAAGG
This sequence comes from Drosophila austrosaltans, assembly GCA_035045865.1. NCBI lineage: Eukaryota > Metazoa > Arthropoda > Insecta > Diptera > Drosophilidae > Drosophila > Drosophila austrosaltans. Next base: position 11,764,209 of record JAWNOQ010000003.1, read on the forward strand.
AAGAGGCTATCTCCGTTTCTCCAGGAAATGGTCTCTCTTTGCAGACGAACAAAGCTGTAGTATCCGAAAAGTCCGGGCAACTATCAATAACTGTTGATATTGCCGATAGTAGTCCAGTTGGAGGTGCAATACCGGACACGATTTGCGGCCTGGTTCCTATAAACCTTTAACTGGAGTTCCACCTAAGAAACATATATTTGTTTCAAGGCTTGATCCCGAACATTCGTCGGATGATGTCTTAGCTTTTATTAAGACAAAAATTCAAGCTCATCACTACAATGCTAAAATAGCGGTGGAAAAATTTTAATTTAAATATTCGAGGGAGATATCCTCTTTTAAAATAAGTGTTCCAGTTGAACTGTTCGACTGTATATGTCATAGCAGTTTTTGGCCGGATCACATTTTAGTAAAAGAATACACGGCCAAAAAGAAAACTCGAGATCCGGTTAGGCTTTCTATCCCATCTAATTCTTCATCTTCCGGAATATCAGCATCGGCTGGTGTTCCAAAAAACTAATCTCGTCCCTTCATCTGGCCTATCAGAACGTGAGAGGACTTAAATCTAAGCTTCCTAGACTCTATCTAGATAGTCTAGCATTTGAATTTAAAATTTTAGTGTTTACTGAGACATGGTTAAAACCCGATATTAACGATGCATCTGTTCTTTCCGCAAAATTTTCAATTTTTAGATGTGATCGGACTTCTCGTGTAGGCGGAGGAGTTCTGATTGCTGTTGACTCGGCCTTAACTTCTGACCAAATTCATTCACCGGACATTCTGGAGATTGAGTTTGTTAGCGTTAAGGTCAGATTCAAGTCTTTCTCTGTCTACATTACTTGTTCTTACGTTCCGCCACAATCCGACATGGCGGTGTACGCAAAACATTTAGATTCTATTCGATATATTTCTTCATTGCTTTCTAATAGAGATATCTTAATCGTCTTTGGTGACTTTAATTTACCAGAAATAGTATGGTCTCAATCTGATGAATCTGCTTTGTTGCTTCCTTCTAAATCTCACTGCTTCGTTGATGGCCTTTTTGAGTTATCATTAGCTCAAATAAACCCTGTGCGAAATAACATAGGCAGATCCTTATATCTTTATATTTGTGTTGGATTCCACCAACTGTGCAGTTACTAGAACCGACCCTCTAGTGTTGCCTGAAGACAATTTTCATCCTACTTTGGATTTATCTGTAGATCTGTCGTTTCGTGCACCGATTGTTGGTGTCAGTCCTGTGATTAAATCTCGTAATTTTCGCAAGACTAACTTTGTTAAACTGAATGAGCTCATTCTGAGAACTGACTGGTCATCCTTATATAGTTGCTCAGACATGGATCTTGCTATCTCGTTGTTTTATGATACTCTCGGTTCGCTTTTTAGGGTTTGTGTCCCACTGAGGGCTCCAGTGTCGTCTCACCGACCTCCCTGGTTTTCTCGTGAGCTATCCAACTTGAAAAATGTCAAATCCAGATATTATAAAAAATACAAGAAATCGGGACGTTCTTCAGACTTTGCTCTTTACGCAGTTGCTCGCTCCAATTTTATGTTGCTTAACAAGCACTGCTATAATAATTACCTCAAGCGTTGTAAGCTTGAGTTTTCCCGTGATCCTAAACAGTTTTATAGTTTTGTGAATTCTAAACGTAAGATGGATGTCCACCCATCAATCTTATCGTTTGGAAATAATATAGCGGACTCTGATCAAGCGATTGCCGATTTGTTTGCTGATTTCTTCACAACAACATATTCCTCAACGGAATACCGAGCGAATCTTTTGTATCCTTATCAGATAAATAGGTCTAATTGTATTTGTAGTCCTTCGATCGATGAAAGTTCGCTTCTTAGCGTGCTTAATTTAGTAAAACCTGTGTACACACCTGGTTCTGATGGAATACCTGGTTGTGTACTCAGATTTTGTGCTGAGGCTCTATGTAAGCCACTTCAAAAACTTTTTTCGTTGTCCGTTAAATCTTGTCATTTTCCGTCTATATGGAAGGAATCTTATATAATTCCTCTTCATAAAAATGGTAAAAAGTCCGAAGCATCCAATTATAGGGGTACTTCTAAATTGTCCGCTATTCCTAAAGCATTTGAAAAGTTAATCACTTCTCAATTGCAACATTTTTGTAGATCTATTATTTCACCATCTCAACATGGGTTTGTGAAACGTAGATCTACTACCACTAACCTATTAGAATTTACATCTTTAACGATCGAAGGATTTAGGAATGCAAGACAGACTGATGTCATTTATACTGATTTCAGCAAGGCTTTTGATTCTGTTAATCATACACTTCTTCTTTTGAAATTAAACAAAATTGGCTTCCCAAGCCCTTTAATTTGTTGGATTCGTGAATACCTGACAGACAGAACACAGAAAGTTCTATTCAAGTCTTCAAGTTCAAGGACCATCCAAGTAACTTCGGGGGTGCCTCAGGGTAGTCATCTGGGACCACTGCTATTCACCCTTTTTATTAACGATCTTCCATCCGTTATAATACATTCTCGTGTCCTCATGTATGCAGATGATGTAAAGCTTTGTCTCAGCTACAGAGACATTATATCACCTTCACGGTTGCAGTCTGACCTCCAAAACTTTCAATCTTGGTGTCGACACAATTTATTAAACCTAAACACATCTAAATGCAAGGTCATGACTTTTTTCAGAAACACTCCTCAGTTAATTACCTACTTTCTTAATAACGTTCCATTAACCAGACTTAATGAGATGATTGACTTGGGAGTACTTATGGACCATAAATTGACTTTTAAGTCCCATATAAGCACTACTGTCGGAAAAGCCATGGGTGTTCTTGGATTTGTTAAAAGATGGTCAAAGGAATTTGACGATCCATATACAACCAAGGTTCTTTACACCTCATTGGTTCGTCCAATTTTAGAATATGCAACCTGCATATGGTCACCCCAATACGATTCACATAAAGCAAGAATAGAATCAGTTCAAAAACAGTTCCTTCTCTTTGCTCTTCGTGGTCTGAACTGGGATCGTAATATCAACTTGCCTTCGTACTCTAGTAGACTTCTTTTACTTGACTTTCCTTCCCTTTCTAATCGTAGATTAATGCTTGGCGTCATATTTATGCACAAGCTCCTTAACGGGGATATAGACTCTCCCGAGCTATTGAACCGAGTAAAACTAACAGTTCCTTGTAGACCTACTAGAAACTATATTCCTCTAACACTTCCACGATGTACTACTAACTACCTTATGTATGAACCTTTTCGAGTTCTTTGTTCCGATTATAATCGTCTTTATCATGTAATTAGTTCAGAGCTCTCGATTCCTTTACTAAAAACTTCTATCCTTTCCTATCTAGCACGTAACTAGCTATAGTGTCGTTTTTTGTCTGTGTTTTGTGAATTGTCCCCGCGACTCGAGCCGTGCGTTATGCGGCTTGCGCCCCTCGGTCGGTTGGGCGGGAGGTGTGGGCAATTAGTGCTCCCGTTGGGATTCGCGCGTAAAAGCAAATAATTCATTATGTCAGTATTTGTAAGTATTCGTGACACTTTGCGTGTATGATTCAGTCTGCCTTTCTTTATTCCTTTATTGTTTGACTCTGCAGCTTCCCGCGAGCGCTCTCCAATTGAAATTGCGTGCTTTATAACAGCATGAGCACCTTATGAACCGTCGCCTGCAAATAGTAATACTCCTTGATTAACCCTTTGGCAGTATCTAGGTCATATTCACTTAATTTGTTTACTTTGATTTTGTGTTTTGTTGCCAAAGCTTGCAGTAAGATGGAACAACGGTGATTCAGATTTTTATTCAGGCCTGTAATTTCTGCAGACAACCGAGGATTTCAAAAAAGTTTTTTCTCGCTATATTGCTATCGTTAAATGATCCTTTGCCACCATTAAAAGCTTGTGGATAAACAAAGTACCAAGCATTACTCTACGATTAAGTAAGCAGGGAAGGTTAATTAAAAGAAGTCTTTTAGAATAGGAGGGCAAGTTAACATTTCGATCCCAGTTTAAACCACGAAGAGCAAAAATTAAAAACTGTTTTTGAACATATTCAATTTTTACTTGGTGTGATCCATATTGTGGAGACCAAACACATGATCCATACTTCAAAATGGGGCGGACCAGTGAAATAAAAAGAGTTTTGGTTGTGTAAGGATCGTCAAATTCTTTCGACCATCGCTTAACAAAACCAAGAACACTCATGGCTTTATTGACAGTGATATTAATATGACAAGTAAAATTTAATTTGTGGTCCATGAGTACACCCAAATCATTAATCTCGTTCAAACGTTCAAGTGGGGTATTATTAAGATAATACACCAATAATTGGAAAAAGGACCCACTCTAACAAGTCGCCATGGTTTACACTTGAGTTAACTAATTTGAAAAATGTGAAGTCTAGATATTATAGAAAGTTCAAAAAATCGGGTCGACCGTCTGATTTCTCTCTTTATGCTGTTGCTCGATCGAATTTTTCAGTGCTTAATACACTATGCTATAAGGATTACATTAGGCGTTGTAAACTTCAGTTTTCCCGTGATCCTAAGCAATTTTATAACTTCGTTAACGCCAAACGTAAGGTAGCAGTGCACCCGTCCCATTTATGTTTTGAAAATAATGAAGCTAACGATGATCAGGCCATTGCCGATATGTTTGCTGATTTTTTCAAAACGACCTATTCCTCCAAAGGGCATCGAGCTAACTTTTCATATCCCTATCAGTCGAAAAGGTCTAATTGCGTCTCATCGATGAAGATTCGCTCTCAGCGTGCTTACTTTAGTGAAGCCCATGTACTCACCAGGACCTGATGGGATACCTGGTTGTGTACTCAGATTTTGCGCTGACACTTTCATTTCCCGATTCTTAAGTTATTTACTTCGTCCGTTGAAACTACCTCTTTTCCAATCATTTAGAAGGAATCATTTATTAAATCCTTTGCATAAAACGGGTGTAGCTTCTAATTATAGGGGTATTTCAAAATTGTCCGCTATTCCGAAGGCATTTGAGAAAATTATAACTTCTCAACTGCAACATTTCTATAGTTCTATTCTTTCATCTTCTTAACATGGGTTTATGAAACGTAGATCTACTACCACTTACCTTTTAGAGTTTACTTCTTTAGCGATCGAAGGATTCAGGAATGCATTGCAAACTGATGTCATTTATACTGACTTCAGTAAGGCTTTTGATTCTGTAAATCATACACTGCTTTTGTTCAAGCTGAACAATCCTGAGATTCCAAGCCTTTTGCTTTATTGGATTTCTCAATATCTTAATAACCGTACACAAAAAGTTTTATTTAAAACTTATCTTTCGAAGACCATCAATGTGACCTCGGGGGTGCCACAAGGTAGCCATCTAGGACCATTGCTTTTTACGCTCTTCATTAATGACCTTCCGTCAGTTGTAACTCACTCTCGTGTGCTGATGATGTCAAAATTTTAAAGACTTAAGTTCTCCACGTCTGCTTCAAGTCGATCTTAATAACTTTCAAACTTGGTGTGAAATTCACTTATTAAAACTCAATGTTTCGAAATGTAACGTCATGTCATTTCACAGATCGTTTTTCCAATTATTGGTGTATTATCTTAATAATACCCCACTTGAACGTTTGAACGAGATTAATGATTTGGGTGTACTCATGGACCACAAATTAAATATTACTTGTCATATTAATATCACTGTCAATAAAGCCATGAGTGTTCTTGGTTTTGTTAAGCGATGGTCGAAAGAATTTAACGATCCTTACACAACCAAAACTCTTTTTATTTCACTGGTCCGCCCCATTTTGGAGTATGGATCATGTGTTTGGTCTCCACAATATGGATCACACCAAGTAAAAATTGAATATGTTCAAAAACAGTTTTTAATTTTTGCTCTTCGTGGTTTAAACTGGGATCGAAATGTTAACTTGCCCTCCTATTCTAAAAGACTTCTTTTAATTAACCTTCCCTGCTTACTTAATCGTAGAGTAATGCTTGGTACTTTGTTTATCCACAAGCTTTTAATGGTGGCAAAGGATCATTTAACGATAGCAATATAGCGAGAAAAAACTTTTTTGAAATCCTCGGTTGTCTGCAGAAATTACAGGCCTGAATAAAAATCTGAATCACCGTTGTTCCATCTTACTGCAAGCTTTGGCAACAAAACACAAAATCAAAGTAAACAAATTAAGTGAATATGACCTAGATACTGCCAAAGGGTTAATCAAGGAGTATTACTATTTGCAGGCGACGGTTCATAAGGTGCTCATGCTGTTATAAAGCACGCAATTTCAATTGGAGAGCGCTCGCGGGAAGCTGCAGAGTCAAACAATAAAGGAATAAAGAAAGGCAGACTGAATCATACACGCAAAGTGTCACGAATACTTACAAATACTGACATAATGAATTATTTGCTTTTACGCGCGAATCCCAACGGGAGCACTAATTGACCACACCTCCCGCCCAACCGACCGAGGGGCGCAAGCCGCATAACGCACGGCTCGAGTCGCGGGTACAATTCACAAAACACAGACAAAAAACGACACTATAGCTAGTTACGTGCTAGATAGGAAAGGATAGAAGTTTTTAGTAAAGGAATCGAGAGCTCTGAACTAATTACATGATAAAGACGATTATAATCGGAACAAAGAACTCGAAAAGGTTCATACATAAGGTAGTTAGTAGTACATCGTGGAAGTGTTAGAGGAATATAGTTTCTAGTAGGTCTACAAGGAACTGTTAGTTTTACTCGGTTCAATAGCTCGGGAGAGTCTATATCCCCGTTAAGGAGCTTGTGCATAAATATGACGCCAAGCATTAATCTACGATTAGAAAGGGAAGGAAGGTCAAGTAAAAGAAGTCTACTAGAGTACGAAGGCAAGTTGATATTACGATCCCAGTTCAGACCACGAAGAGCAAAGAGAAGGAACTGTTTTTGAACTGATTCTATTCTTGCTTTATGTGAATCGTATTGGGGTGACCATATGCAGGTTGCATATTCTAAAATTGGACGAACCAATGAGGTGTAAAGAACCTTGGTTGTATATGGATCGTCAAATTCCTTTGACCATCTTTTAACAAATCCAAGAACACCCATGGCTTTTCCGACAGTAGTGCTTATATGGGACTTAAAAGTCAATTTATGGTCCATAAGTACTCCCAAGTCAATCATCTCATTAAGTCTGGTTAATGGAACGTTATTAAGAAAGTAGGTAATTAACTGAGGAGTGTTTCTGAAAAAAGTCATGACCTTGCATTTAGATGTGTTTAGGTTTAATAAATTGTGTCGACACCAAGATTGAAAGTTTTGGAGGTCAGACTGCAACCGTGAAGGTGATATAATGTCTCTGTAGCTGAGACAAAGCTTTACATCATCTGCATACATGAGGACACGAGAATGTATTATAACGGATGGAAGATCGTTAATAAAAAGGGTGAATAGCAGTGGTCCCAGATGACTACCCTGAGGCACCCCCGAAGTTACTTGGATGGTCCTTGAACTTAAAGACTTGAATAGAACTTTCTGTGTTCTGTCTGTCAGGTATTCACGAATCCAACAAATTAAAGGGCTTGGGAAGCCAATTTTGTTTAATTTCAAAAGAAGAAGTGTATGATTAACAGAATCAAAAGCCTTGCTGAAATCAGTATAAATGACATCAGTCTGTCTTGCATTCCTAAATCCTTCGATCGTTAAAGATGTAAATTCTAATAGGTTAGTGGTAGTAGATCTACGTTTCACAAACCCATGTTGAGATGGTGAAATAATAGATCTACAAAAATGTTGCAATTGAGAAGTGATTAACTTTTCAAATGCTTTAGGAATAGCGGACAATTTAGAAGTACCCCTATAATTGGATGCTTCGGACTTTTTACCATTTTTATGAAGAGGAATTATATAAGATTCCTTCCATATAGACGGAAAATGACAAGATTTAACGGACAACGAAAAAAGTTTTTGAAGTGGCTTACATAGAGCCTCAGCACAAAATCTGAGTACACAACCAGGTATTCCATCAGAACCAGGTGTGTACACAGGTTTTACTAAATTAAGCACGCTAAGAAGCGAACTTTCATCGATCGAAGGACTACAAATACAATTAGACCTATTTATCTGATAAGGATACAAAAGATTCGCTCGGTATTCCGTTGAGGAATATGTTGTTGTGAAGAAATCAGCAAACAAATCGGCAATCGCTTGATCAGAGTCCGCTATATTATTTCCAAACGATAAGATTGATGGGTGGACATCCATCTTACGTTTAGAATTCACAAAACTATAAAACTGTTTAGGATCACGGGAAAACTCAAGCTTACAACGCTTGAGGTAATTATTATAGCAGTGCATGTTAAGCAACATAAAATTGGAGCGAGCAACTGCGTAAAGAGCAAAGTCTGAAGAACGTCCCGATTTCTTGTATTTTTTATAATATCTGGATTTGACATTTTTCAAGTTGGATAGCTCACGAGAAAACCAGGGAGGTCGGTGAGACGACACTGGAGCCCTCAGTGGGACACAAACCCTAAAAAGCGAACCGAGAGTATCATAAAACAACGAGATAGCAAGATCCATGTCTGAGCAACTATATAAGGATGACCAGTCAGTTCTCAGAATGAGCTCATTCAGTTTAACAAAGTTAGTCTTGCGAAAATTACGAGATTTAATCACAGGACTGACACCAACAATCGGTGCACGAAACGACAGATCTACAGATAAATCCAAAGTAGGATGAAAATTGTCTTCAGGCAACACTAGAGGGTCGGTTCTAGTAACTGCACAGTTGGTGGAATCCAACACAAATATAAAGATATAAGGATCTGCCTATGTTATTTCGCACAGGGTTTATTTGAGCTAATGATAACTCAAAAAGGCCATCAACGAAGCAGTGAGATTTAGAAGGAAGCAACAAAGCAGATTCATCAGATTGAGACCATACTATTTCTGGTAAATTAAAGTCACCAAAGACGATTAAGATATCTCTATTAGAAAGCAATGAAGAAATATATCGAATAGAATCTAAATGTTTTGCGTACACCGCCATGTCGGATTGTGGCGGAACGTAAGAACAAGTAATGTAGACAGAGAAAGACTTGAATCTGACCTTAACGCTAACAAACTCAATCTCCAGAATGTCCGGTGAATGAATTTGGTCAGAAGTTAAGGCCGAGTCAACAGCAATCAGAACTCCTCCGCCTACACGAGAAGTCCGATCACATCTAAAAATTGAAAATTTTGCGGAAAGAACAGATGCATCGTTAATATCGGGTTTTAACCATGTCTCAGTAAACACTAAAATTTTAAATTCAAATGCTAGACTATCTAGATAGAGTCTAGGAAGCTTAGATTTAAGTCCTCTCACGTTCTGATAGGCCAGATGAAGGGACGAGATTAGTTTTTTGGAACACCAGCCGATACTGATATTCCGGAAGATGAAGAATTAGATGGGATAGAAAGCCTAACCGGATCTCGAGTTTTCTTTTTGGCCGTGTATTCTTTTACTAAAATGTGATCCGGCCAAAAACTGCTGTGACATATACAGTCGAACAGTTCAACTGGAACACTTATTTTAAAAGAGGATATCTCCCTCGAATATTTAAATTAAAATTTTTCCACCGCTATTTTAGCATTATAGTGATGAGCTTGAATTTTTGTCTTAATAAAAGCTAAGACATCATCCGACGAATGTTCGGGATCAAGCCTTGAAACAAATATATGTTTCTTAGGTGGAACTCCAGTTAAAGGTTTATAGGAACCAGGCCGCAAATCGTGTCCGGTATTGCACCTCCAACTGGACTACTATCGGCAATATCAACAGTTATTGATAGTTGCCCGGACTTTTCGGATACTACAGCTTTGTTCGTCTGCAAAGAGAGACCATTTCCTGGAGAAACGGAGATAGCCTCTTCCTTGCGACCACCTTGAGAAATGGGGGTGGTAAACGAAATAAGCTGCGGAGGATTTGTCACAGTGAGCAGTGAAGGAGTTTGTGGAGCTACGGCCGAGACGGGATTGGGCACAGGCAAATGCAAGGACAGATTGCGCATACTGGTTTTCTTGCGCTTTGGAGACTCATTTAACAGCTTATAGCTGCTAAATTCGCTCTCCACAGCATTGAACTCATCGTAGAGTTTACGAAAACCAGATGACAATTTCTTCAATCTATCCCTGGTTTGCCTCATAAACACCCTCATTTCAATCTCAACCTCACGGCATGAGTCACAACCCCATTTGAGCCCCCCTTTTTGCTCCAAACAATCCTTTACCCTGGCTGTGTAGCCAGCACATTTAACGTGCATGACGTTGTCACACAGCCAACAGGAAAGAAATACGTTATGGGGTGAAGGGGGGTTCAAACACTTTTTGCTTGAGCAGACAGACATTTTTTAATTCAATTAATACTCAAAAATTTTATAAAAAAAATTAAATATCAAAAAGGCCAAAGAAAAAACTCACTCAGATTTGTTAAGCAAATTCGACACTGGGGTCAAACTCACAGAGAAAATTAGTGCAAGAACTAAGAGAACTAAGCACTACACAAATACACGTATAGAGATAGATGCGAGCGCGAATAAAAGAAATTAGAAAAAAAAAGAGAGCGGGAGAACCAACAGCACTGCACATGCAACAACAATGCGTTGGCGAGAGCGGTTTTAAAGCGGTAAAAAGTACAAACGCAAGAGCAAAGAATAACAAAAACAACAACACTGCTGTAAAAAGTTTTGTTGTTTTTTTTTTCAAATATTAAGTTCAATGCTTTGATTTTGCTTTTGTAAAGTTAATTAAACAAAAAGCGCAATGACAAAAATTTAAATGACAGAATAATGTCAATAGTTATTGCTAAATAATTAGCTGAATTTTTAGGCAGGCGCGGTGAGTTTAAAACCGAAATAAAAGAAATTATGCAGGAGCACAGAAAAACACGTCTATCCACGATGAAGAAAGAAAGCAATGGTCCGACCCCTATATTACTGGGCAGAGTTTCAGTTTATAGCCTACTCTCCTAAAATTTTCTTATTATATATATAAAAGAAAATCGGTTTTGTTACAAAACTTATAACTCGAGATCTGCTGGACCAATTTTCATGGTTTTTGGTTTGTTGGATTTGTCTCCGCCCCGATTAGCAGAATATATCTTAAAAATACTGAAAAAATGTTTAAATGACGGTAAATGCAGATTTTAAAGTTCAACAGATTGTTTCATCAGATTACCGTTGATATATATGTTAAAATTGAAAATTGTTTTAGACATTAATTTGTGTAAATTATAAGCGATTGTATATTCAGTATTACTATTAATAAAAATGCCGCGTCTTAGAAGATCTAATCTTTCCCAGCGGACCCGTAATGCAATTAGGCAACGGAATATCGCGAGTCAATTATATGACGAAGAACGATAAATCGCCCGAGAAGAGCGCTGCGTTAGTATGGAGCAAAGAAGGGCCTTAATTCAAGCTTCTTAAAGAGACGCAGCCCGTGAAACGAGAAATCACCGAGCTTATCGTACTGATGAACAGATAAGTAATCTTCGAAGTGCAAGAAGAAATGGTTCAAATATTGATTTGAATCGAGCAGCGTTTCGATATGATTGCACCATCGACTACGCCTTGCATTGTTTAGTTTGCATTAGTCCAATGGACGCTGTTTACCAGCATTGTGGGGCATTGAAGTTTGCTGGTGAAACGACCGGTTTGTGCTGCCTTAGTGGTAAAGTGACATTGCCATCAGTGGTCCTGCCACCAGAGTCATTGCCTTCCCTGCTTTATGGCGAAACACTAGAATCACGACATTTTCTAGCGAACACTCAAAAATAATTGTATTTTGCCTGTTTCCAAATGACTTAATTTGGGGCGGAAAATTTTGAAGAACACGGATATAATCCGACATTTAAGGTAAAAAAAATTTGGAATGTGATTTGTTAGATTTCTGTAAAAAGAGTTTGTTTACAGATTCAAGGCCAGATTTGCCATCGCATTGGATCATTGCAACCTATTGAACATGCACAGCACAAATTCTTGCAAATATACTTCATGGACAATATGGAAGAATAACTTGACCGGCGTCAAGGGATCAACACAGCTACAAAAAGAGCAATTCTCCAAGATTTGCAGTGTAGTGAATTCACATGTCAGTTTTAAATGACTTCAGCACAGCTTGTAACATTCTGTTGCAAGCAGGAAATAGTAGTAATAAGTTTATATATAAGAACAATTGTATGTATGTACGCAAACTTGCATGCATACATTTCGTTCTGTATATAATCTTACGCAAACGAATTGTGCTGGCAAGCCAGCCCAATTATGCTGAGCTTGCAATTCGATCATGTGAGTTCACTCTCGCGTCTCACCCCTCTTATTTTGTAGCTGCCAACAAGCAGCATAAGTTAACACACAATATGAATCATTCTAATAAAAGCTTACGAAGAGCACAGACGTGCCCTATAAACAAGAATTATTAATGGAATCAATGAAATCATTAATATGTACGATCGTACATATTTCATGGCGACCGTGACAGGACCCGTCACAGCCAAAATATTGTAACTCGGAAATAATTAAAAAAAAATACAACAACAAACAAAAACAAAAGATGTTGTCTTTTTGACTATGCAAATATTAAACAGTTAACCAAAGAAAGTGCAACAACAACCATAACAACAACAACAAAAAAAAAATATAACATTAATATAAATGGCTGACGTGGTGTATGGCGGACCACCAGCAGGAACCAACTTTTGAAAGTGCTGCTCCTGTCGAGCAAAGGGATGCACCTACACTAGAAGAGGCTCTAGTGGTGTATCCAAACGATGGACCACGCCCACTCACCATAGCTGAGTATCGGGCTCGACAACACAAAAATACGACTTAAAGAAGGAAGAAACGGGGCGGAAAAATAACTGCCCTCCTGCGCCAGAGACGATTGGTGCAGGATATGTTAAAAACAACCACAATCTCCGAGGAAGACCGACAACTCTACACAGAGAGTCTACAGGAGCTAAACCGAAAACTTCGCACTGGTGCGAAGTAACGCAAATCGGATTTCCGACATTGCCTTTAATCTTAAAATTTCATTAAAATTCACGCATTTAAAAAAAAAATTATGTTTATATAACTACCCATTAAATACATTTACTTTTAACTATAACTCTCAAGCGATGCGTGCAAACGCAGCTTGAAAAACACTAACAAATTGATAGACTATTACTAACACATGTGGTTGGAGTATCCATTGTAAAAATTTTTAATGAAATGTAAACCTGAATTGTGAGCCAACCACATGCACTATCCCTTCTACTTTCCACGTCTCTGTCACTGCTACTAGCAGTTGAATATATATATATTTTTTTTCATATATGCAATGCAATGAAGTATTTAATCAATTATTTAATACGACTTAAAGAAGGAAGAAACGGGGCGGAAAAATAACTGCCCTCCTGCGCCAGAGACGATTGGTGCAGGATATGTTAAAAACAACCACAATCTCCGAGGAAGACCGACAACTCTACACAGAGAGTCTACAGGAGCTAAACCGAAAACTTCGCACTGGTGCGAAGTAACGCAAATCGGATTTCCGACATTGCCTTTAATCTTAAAATTTCATTAAAATTCACGCATTTAAAAAAAAAATTATGTTTATATAACTACCCATTAAATACATTTACTTTTAACTATAACTCTCAAGCGATGCGTGCAAACGCAGCTTGAAAAACACTAACAAATTGATAGACTATTACTAACACATGTGGTTGGAGTATCCATTGTAAAAATTTTTAATGAAATGTAAACCTGAATTGTGAGCCAACCACATGCACTATCCCTTCTACTTTCCACGTCTCTGTCACTGCTACTAGCAGTTGAATATATATATATTTTTTTTCATATATGCAATGCAATGAATTATTTAATCAATTAATTTTTTTCAATGATCTATTTTAGTGGATATCACTAATTGATATCACACTCCTTTTTTTTATATATAAAAATATTTAATGTAATTTCTAATTACATTCCTTTTAAGAAAAAATTAAAAATATTTAATTCAATTAAATTTCAAAAAAAAAATTTTCTTTATTTTTATCATGTATACGTTTTAGGTATGAGCGATTTTTAGGTATGATTAGCGTCTCATAACTTTTTATGGATAATTTTGAAAAGAAGGTAGATTTTCGAAAAATTTTAAACATATTGATTACAGACGAAATATCGAATTTCTTCAAATTAGCTTCCCTAAAACCCAAAATGGGTTTAATTGACACGAATACCCTCGCCAAATCATTAACCCGAGCATGCGATAGAACTCGTCTCCAACGAAACGACCTTCCAACCCTCTAGCAAATAATCAGGGCCATAGATTAAAGAAGCATCCTTCTGATGCTAGGTTACGTATTAGATTAAGATAAAACTAGGAAATTGTTGTTAGTCTTATACACTATATAAGAGATCCAACAAATAAATAAACGCAAAAAAAAAAAAAAAAAAAAAATTGACACGAAAACGGTGGATTCCACTGCCAACGTGATCAATAAGGTAGAAGTAGAACAACAAAGTCTTACAACTGTTACGATTTTACTGATCGTAATAATAATAATAATGAGCATAAACATGCTAATTAAAGTTTACGGAATGCACAATAGGTGCTTGAAAAAGAAATATTTGAGTAAGGCGAATGATCTAGATAGAGTCTAGATACACAAAAAAAAGATAATAATAAGCAATTGAAAAAAAATTTTTTTTTTATTCCAAATGGAAAAAGTAGAGACTAAACGTCTACAGAAATACCTTCCGTTCCTTGATTACCTGATAAACTCAGGTGGAACCAATTACAAGTACAAGGAAATTCGGTATTGGATTTATAATAATCATAGATTTAACCCGAAAATAGTAGATCTTATGGAAATATCCATTAAGACAGCATACAATAGGTTGATAGCTATAAAGCAAAAGAACAAGGATGCACCCAAGTGGGTACATGATATGTTCACAACAGAAACAATAGAAATAGAGAACTCAGACGAGGAAGTCACAATGATAGAAGATTAGGAGTAAAGAAAAAAAAAAGAGAAGAAGAAAAAGTTTTTGTTTTTAAAAAAAAAAGGAAAAAATGTCATTAGACGAATATTTCGCGAAAATTAGAGATAGGAACCCAAATGTAGTAACCAATCTACTAGAGGTTTTTAAGAGCGAACAAAGTAGCTCACCTCAACAAGCGATGGATCTGGCTACTTCCTATTACTAGGAAGGTGTAATAAAATAACACTACATATATGTATGTACACATATTTAAAGAATGACCGACTGGCAAGTGATTGTCGCACAAGCCAGAATTCTGAAAGAGGAACTGTTAAAATCAATAAAGTGTATCAGTCAAGATAGGACAATTAGTCCAAATACACTTGACAAGCACGTTGACATAATTCAAACCACTCTTCAGCAAATTCGTTTGCTTTTGAAAAAACATTTCGATTCCCTTACAGAAGGTCATAAGTGTGCCGCCAAAGCATTCTATAACGAGTGTAGAGACAAATCTGTCTCGGCGTTGGCAAAACACAATATTGAGTTCGCCAGAGTATCTGACCTAGATACAACGATAGTTCTCAACGAAGATAACGAATATAACAGGAAGAACATAAATTTTACAATGGCGGAAAAAATAGCTGCCGATAGGGAATATGTGAGACAAGTTATGTCTTCAGTCCCTGAGTTTGATGGTCAAAAGACCTCACTCACCCGTTTCGTTACGGCACTAAAGTTGGTCGAACGAACTAAAGGAGACCAGGAGGATTTGGCCATTGAAGCCATAAAGTCCAAGATCACCGGCTCCATTGCCCACAAAGTCCAAAACGAGACTACAATAATGGGCATAATAGAAAAACTAAAATATAACGTTAGAGGTGAATCAACCGACGTTATAATAGCAAAACTTATGAACGCCCAACAAAAGGGTAAAACAGCTTCAGAGTATGCTATGGAACTTGACAATTTGCGGAAGCAACTTAAAGCCGCTTTCATTGACCGTGGTTTAGATCCCGACAACGCTGAGGAATTCGCCACAAAAGAAGCTATGGAGGCGCTAATCCTCCAATGTCAGCATGAGCGAGTTCGTACTATATTGGAAGCTGGACACTTTAGTCGTTTTAGTGATGCTATGGGTAAATATATCCGTCTCATGACCCAAACGACTGGGAGTCCCAGTACCATATTGTACCAGCGTAGGAGAAATAATAGAGGCAGGTATTACTCTAACTACCAACGTGGTAGAGGCAACAGCCAGGGTAACTACAATGCCAACTATATTTCCAACAATTACCGGTCAAACAGAGGACAGTCCCATAACAGGGGACAGTCCCAATACCAATATAATAATAACGCTAGAAGAAACATACCTAGCAGAAATATTCGCGTATCCCACAATGAAACGGGAAACACGCAAAACCCTTTAGATACAGAAGAGTAAGCACAAAACATGTGCATGCAATTAATTTTAATCTCAATATATTTGTTTCATTTTTTAATGTCGAAACAAATAAAAAATTAACATTTTTAATTGACACTGGTGCAGATATTTCAATTCTCAAAGAAGATTCAGATGTTCTAAATGACATCGACACGAATCACAAAATTAACATTCAAGGCATTGGTAAAGGAGCAATAAAGTCCAAAGGCCTAGCATCCTTAGAGATTCAAACCTCTAAATACATAATCCCACACGACTTTCATGTTGTACAGTCTGAATTTTCAATACCAAGTGATGGTATAATTGGCATTGATTTCATCAAAAGATTCAACTGCCAAATCGACTGCAAAGCGTCCAAAGACTGGTTAATACTAAGACCAGATAATTTAAAATTTCCTATTTATGTTCCAACAACATACAATTCTGGTAACACCTCAATTTTCATACCAGCAAGATCCCAAGTGAAGACGTTGTGTTGATTCCCAATCAGGAAATCCAACCAGGTATTTTCGTTGCAAATACATTGGCAACAAATGGAAATACAGTTGTCCGTTTGCTAAATGCAACCAATTCTGACAAAATAATAAAGATAAACACTTTAAAGTCAGAACCATTTTCGAACTACGATGTAGTTCCAACCACTCCTAAAGCTAGGGAAAATATGGTAATGTCCCAGCTAACTAAAAATTTTCCGCTCCAATTTAAAGAACAATTAACCCAACTATGCACCAGATATAGTGATATATTTGGACTTGAGACCGAACCAATCACAACAAATAATTTTTATAAACAAAAATTGAGATTAAAAGATGAAGAACCGGTATATATCAAAAACTACCGGAGCCCGCATAGTCAAAAGGAAGAAATCCAAAAGCAGGTTGGAAAACTAATAGTCAACAATATAGTTGAACCATCTGTGTCTGAATATAATAGCCCACTGCTACTTGTTCCGAAAAAATCATTACCTGGCTCAGAAGACAAGAAATGGCGATTAGTTATTGACTATCGTCAAATCAATAAAAAATTATTGGCCGACAAATTTCCTCTTCCTCGAATTGAGGACATACTGGACCAACTAGGTCGAGCAAAATATTTTTCATGTCTTGACTTAATGTCAGGCTTCCACCAAATCGAACTTGAAGAAAGTTCAAGAAATATAACGTCATTTTCAACGAGCAACGGTTCTTATCGCTTCACGCGATTACCATTTGGTCTAAAGATAGCGCCTAATTCATTTCAGAGAATGATGACTATCGCATTCTCGGGACTAGATCCGTCCCAAGCATTCCTTTATATGGATGATTTAATAGTTATTGGTTGTTCCGAAAAACACATGCTAAAAAATCTTAACGATGTCTTCAATATTAGAATTATCCAGTCCCATATGATGCGGACAGCGCTAGACGGTTCGTTGCATTTTGCAACTATTATAGACGTTTTATTAAAAATTTCGCCGACTATTCCCGGCACATAACTCGATTATGTAAAAAGAATGTTCCCTTTGAGTGGACAATTGAATGCCAAAATGCATTCCAATATCTTAAAGAAAATTTAATGCGGCCAACCATATTACAATATCCTGATTTTAGCAAAGAATTTTGCATAATCACAGATGCAAGCAAACAAGCGTGTGGAGCGGTTTTAACTCAAAACCAAGACGGACTTCAACTTCCAATCGCTTATGCATCGCGTTCATTCACCAAAGGTGAAAGTAATAAGAGCACAACGGAACAAGAGCTAGCAGCCATTCATTGGGCCATTACACATTTTCGCCCATATATTTATGGCAAACATGCGGCTAGAACTCGAAGAATACGACTTCACAGTCGAGTATCTAAAGGGAAAAGACAATTTCGTGGCAGATGCCCTATCTCGGATCACAATAGCCGAGTTAAAAGACATTCAAAATAAAGTCCTGAAAGTCACTACCAGGCAACAGTACAGACAAAATAAATCCTGCGCAGGAAAAGAAAAAGAGACTTTGCCAAGGCAAAGTACTCCAAATGCTTCTATGCCCAACGTTTACCAAGTTATAAATAATGACGAGGTACGAAAAGTAGTGGCCTTGCATATAACAAATAAATTGTGTTACTTGAAAGACGGAAATAAGGTTATTGCAAGAATTGATATTGGCGACCTATATACTAATGAAAAATTTGACTTAGGTCAGTTCTTTCAAAGGCTTGAAAAGCAAGCCGGTATATTAAAAATAAGCCATATCAAAACGGCACCGTGGGAAAAGATCTTTGAATTTATTTCAATAGATACTTTTAAAGAAATGGGCAATGATATATTGAAATCATTAAGAGTAGCGTTACTCAACCCGGTGACCATAATAAGCAATGAAAAAGAAAAAGAAGCAATTTTGTCTGAAAATCATGATAATCCAATACAAGGAGGTCATAATGGCATAACAAAAACATTAATAAAAATAAAAAGACACTACTATTGGAAAAATATGACGCGTCAAATAAAAGAGTACATACGTAGTTATCCAAAATGCCAAAAGTCGAAAACGACTAAACATACAAAGACCCCCCTAACAATAACAGAAACGCCTATGAGTGTCTTTGACAGAGTAATAGTGGATACTATAGGTCCACTACCGAAAACTGAAAACGGTAACGAATACGCAGTAACCCTGATCTGTGACCTAACAAAGTATTTGGTAGCCATCCCTGTTCAAAATAAGAACGCTAATACCATTGCGAAAGCAATACAGTGGAACCTCGATATAACGAACTTCGTTATAACGAAAAACTCAATATAACGAATTTTTATTTAAGTCCATTGAAAAAACCTCGCTTTTACGAAGTTTTTCATACAAAAATGCTCCATAGCTATAACGAAGAATTTCTGAGTCTGAAAGACTCTATATAGCGAAGCAATTTTTCGAACACCTCTATACAACGAAAATAAAATAAGGCAAAATCAAATTTGTGGCAAGCCGTTACAGTTCCGTTATCCCAAATTTCATCATAACAATGTCTTACTTTAATTGTTTCTATACAACGAAGTGAGAACAAAGCAAAGAGAACTTTAACACTGCCAAGGGAGCTCAACAAATGGTTGAAAAGCTCCAAATGAGGCGCAGGAAGCTGTAGTATTTTAATAAAAGCAAATTGAAAAAATTTATAATTATTTTGTATATCCACCATACTTCAGTGCAGATCTATCATTATTTTAATGTAAACAGGTAAAAACAGGTAATTTATAACGAATTTTATTTCAGATTTCTTTAAATTTCATTTTACCAAGGTTTCACAAATAAGTACATATAGCGAAACAATAGATATAACGAACAATTTTCTGGTTCCCTTCAGATTCGTTATATCGAGGTTTCACTGTATTTGAATTTTTTATATTAAAGTACGGTCCAATGAAGACGTTCATTTCGGACATGGGCACTGAATATAAAAATTCAATAATAAGCGATCTGTGCAAATATCTAAAAATAGACAACATAACAGTGGAAAGAAGTCATAGAACTTTTAATGAATACATCCGTTCATATATATCAGTCGATAAAACTGACTGGGATGTTTGGCTCCAATATTTTACATATTGTTTTAACACGAACCCCTCTATGGCACATGGTTATTGTCCATATGAGTTAGTTTTTGGCAAACAAAGCAATTTGCCAAAACAATTTAATTCTATAACTAATATTAATCCATTATATAATGTAGATGATTACGCTAGAGAAGCTAAGTTTAGATTAGAGCAAGCCTATAAAAGGGCAAGGCTTATGCTAGAAGAGCATAAGGTAAAGAATAAGGAATTATACGATAGGAACATAAATAACTTTGAAATAGAAATAGGAGATAAGGTTCTTGTTAAGAATGAAACGGGCCATAAGTTAGAATCTAACTATCTAGGCCCATATAGAGTAGAAGCAATAGAAGATAAGGATAATATTTTAATAAGAGATAAAAGAAAGAAAGCACAAAGAGTGCATAAGGATACGTTAAAAATTTTTAAATAACAAACAGAAAAATTGTTCTCTAGTATTTACAAAATCTAAAGTGTATACATTGAAAATAAGGAAAGTTATTTGCATATATACAAGTTTTTATTTTTATATATATAAAGGAAAGGAGCGAAGAAAAAAAAAATTATTTTAAAACTTTGCTAAAAAAAAAAAAATGCATACATGTAAGGGAAAAATATATATATTCTTTGACGGACGTCAAATTTTTTTTAAATAACACGAATTACTTTATAACGTCATTTACTTCATATACACATATATAATAACTTCATTAGATTACGTTATTCTTTAAAAAGGGGAGGTGTAGTGAATTCACATGTCAGTTTTAAATGACTTCAGCACAGCTTGTAACATTCTGTTGCAAGCAGGAAATAATAGTAATAAGTTTATATATAAGAACAATTGTATGTATGTACGCAAACTTGCATGCATACATTTCGTTCTGTATATAAGCTTACGCAAACGAATTGTGCTGGCAAGCCAGCCCAATTATGCTGAGCTTGCAATTCGATCATGTGAGTTCACTCTCGCGTCTCACCCCTCTTATTTTGTAGCTGCCAACAAGCAGCATAAGTTAACACACAATATGAATCATTCTAATAAAAGCTTACGAAGAGCACAGACGTGCCCTATAAACAAGAATTATTAATGGAATCAATGAAATCATTAATATGTACGATCGTACATATTTCAGCAGCAAATATCTCATAAACATCATGCATTGGTCAGGCTGTTCAAAACTGCTTTAGAGCGCATGCCAAGTGATGACTATAAAGTCACGCTATCAATTTGGTAGATATGTGAACTGCAATGAAGCAATTTAGCGTATATTCTCATTCCATATTCACGAACGTTATAACACTGTTGTACATTTGGAGGTGCATCTAGAGAACCAAACACCTCCACCCACAATACTTACCAGTTTCTTTGCGATTTGTCAAAACGATCCGTTCGCGCGAACGTTGCTTTACTCGGAAATGCCACGTTATTACACTTGGAACGCTACATCGAAGAATCAGACCTTGCTCTTGATCGGTGGAACTGAGAAGACATTCCTCATGTCATTGATTTTGGCCACTGTACGTGCGAAATATGACATTGCGGTAGCAATTGCTTCTTCTGGAATAGCGGCTACATTGTTAGACGGATGCCGTACGGCTCACTCAGCGTTAAAATTGCCATTAAATCTTTAAACTACTGAACAACCGGCATGTAACATTTCGAAACACTCCTCAATGGCCAAAGTTTTAGTAGCATCAAAGATTATCATATAGGGCGAATGCACAATGGCGCACAAACGCGCATTGGAAGCACTAGACCGAACAATAAAAGATCTGCGCAATGACTCGAGATGTTTTGGTGGTTCAATGATTTTATTATCTGGCAATTTTCGACAAACACTACCAGTAATTCCAAGATCTACTGCTGCCGACGAAATAAACGCTTGCCTCAAAGCATCAAATCTGTGGCGATATTTAAACAAACTTCAACTGTCTGTAAGTTGCATTGTTGAACGATCTATCTGCTGATGATTTCTCATTCATCATATTAATATTGTTTTGTATTATTGTATTACGTTCATCAAAGCCAAAATTAGTTCAGATAAAAGATAACACGACATTCTTTGACTAGTTATGTGTAATTTTGAAGTAACAACCATTGTTTATTTTTTTTAGTATTTAAATAGCTCATAAATTGTTATTGTTTATTAATTTGGTTTGTTTGGAGTTCATTGGCATAGGGATTTTTTCAACTACAAACACTATTTTAGAAGCTTGGTAAAACTTTCAGCCCTCGAATGCCATTAGAAGCATTTTTAGCCGCGCTTCCATACAAGCGGACCCAGTGTGCATTCCAACTAAAGAGCGCCAAAGGCCTTCAAGCGGTGATCAAAGGCATTGAATCAACGGTTTCGACTCAGCAATTAGCTTTGAGGAAATGTCCGTTTCAAATATACTGAACAGAAATAATGTGCCGCAACCTCTATTCAAAGTGGAGCTACAGCCCACATGTGATAAAAAATTAAAACCTAACGCAGTGCACCCTATATACAATCTACAAATTCTGCTACATCGCAGAATTACTGTCGAAGAGCCGCATAAGAGGACACACCCGGTGCAATGCACTTATTGCCAGGAGTTTGGGCATGCAAACTCCTTCTGCAGCCTTCGTCCAGTTTCCGTTGGCTATGGACAAACTCAACAAACTCAACTGCCCCGATGACAGATCAAATACCAATACAAGGAAGTGCGGCAACTGTGGTGGTACTCACACAGCGAACTACAGAGGATGTCCTGTTTATAAGGAACTGAAGGCCCGTCTCAAGAAGAAATCAACGGCTTTTATCTAGGGCTCGACACTAATTCCCTCTCAAACCACACCGGGAATATTTTTCTCAAGAGCTGTAAGGTCATCAGCGACCCTACTCCTAGAGTAACTTTGGCAAGCGTACTACGCAATGGAAATGCACTGCCCACTCAAACGGTAGTCAACCGAATCACCTTAGAGATCCGTAAAGCATTCGAACAAAAAGAATATTGCAATTTTTCTTGACGTCACTCAAGCCTTTGACCGAGTCTGGCTTGACGGCCTTATATATAAAATAAAACCGACGCTCCCACAATACACACACAGGGTAATGGAATCAAATCTATCAAACGGAAAACTTGCCGTACGATGTAATAGCTTCGCCTCTGATGACTCGGTATTAAAACCCATCCTGACGTACGGCTCTGCACTGTGGGGAAACGGAAGCAAGAGCAATATCGAAACCATACAATGTGCACAATCTAAGGTTACCAGAATTATCTTTCAGATGTTAGGTTATGTGTTAGATTAAGATAAACCTAGAAAATTGTTGTTAGTCTTATAATCCTATATAAGAGATACCACAAACAAATAAAACGTTAAAAAAAAATCTGGAGGCGTATCAGAGTTCGCCGGATTAGCTTGTTTTTATATATAGTAAACATTATAGTCCACGTTAATATTATTAAATATTAGTATATTGTGGCATTTAGATGGAGTATATTAGTATTTAAGTTTATTTATATATATATGTATATAATGGCTGCGTTTTGGCTGGCGGCGGCTGTAATAGACATTTATGCTTAATATAAAGGTGATGGTGGTGGTAGCGGAGTACGAGGGGCAGGCGAGAAAGTGAGTAAGAGTAAAAGGATATGCCGTTGGCAACCGAAGCTGGTAGTTGATCAATATGAGAGTCAGCGTGAAAGAATTTCACCATACATAGCTTAAAAAAAGATATGTCGCGTGATCGACAAAGAAAGCCGATCAAAGAAAAGAAAGCGATGGAAAGTTTTCGAGTAAAAGCATAAGCTAGTGAAAAACTACTGGTTTGGACCAGGAGTTCACCAATCGTCCGAATTGGGTCAAGATAAAGCAGCTAGTAAGTGAAGTTTACCAAAAATGCGAAATTCAGCGTGGTGAAGTAAAACTGAAGTTAACCATGTATCGGCAAAGATATACGATACGAAGATAAGCAAGCAAATACGCGAGCTGGCTAATTTTATGTCTAAAAGTGAGGGCAATCAACTGCAGTAAAACAAGACAAAGAGTTATTCATAGCTTGTAATCTTAGACTAAGAGTTATTCCTAGCGCAGAAAGGGAAGACCAGGAGTATTCCTAGCACACTTAGGAAAGAGCAGGAGAATTCCTGGAATAGCCTGGAAGTCTTGGAGTATTCCTAGCATAAAATAGGAGAATAGTAGTTGATAGGGTGAAGAGACAAGTTCCGAATTATTCCTGGTAAAATAAATAAAAGAAACTACCATGTGTTACCTCTCATCAATCACTGGATCACCCGGGACAGCGATCTACCAACGCAACACCACACACGCTACCACTATCAACAATGCCCATGAACCATAGAAGAATATTTAAATAAATTAATAATTTGCAATCCTAAAAATTATCAAAATCAATATTCTCATTTCACAAGAAATAAATTTGTTGTGTTGAACCTCGTCTCTTGAAATCAAGCTCTGTCGATAACACGGTAAAATATCAAAGAAGCTAACTTCGGCCTTGAGAAGTTTGTATAACCTTGCAGCTTCACTAGTTTATTATTTTGTTTGAAAATGAAAATTTTAAAATTATTGGTATAACTGTTTACAAAATCAAAAAAATTAAAGTTAAATGCAATAACAAAGAAACAATAACTTTAGATATGTTTATTATTGTTTGGTCCCGAACGGATTCGAATGAGTGTCTTTTGTGTTTGTACGTCAGATTTCTTGGAAGTTGTGTTTGTTTCTTTATAACCAAAGAAAATCGCCTATTTTACACGAGGTACCTCCACGTTCTATTTAATAACTCTGGTGATAATTATCCGATCCGACAAATTCTCAAACTAAACCTGGGTAATCGAATAAGGAACTTAACTTTCCATGATTCAACCCACTACCTTAAAGCTATTTAAGTTCGAAAAGCTGCAACCAAACAGAAACAGACAGACATGGCTAGATCGACTCTGCTATTGATGCTGATCAATAAATTTGATATATTAAAACTCAGCCAACTCAAAGTGGCACCAAGCGAAAAGGTCTTTGAATCAGTTTCTATAGATACTTTTAAACATATGGGCAATAAAATATTAAAATCATTACGAGTAGTGCTACTCCAGACAGTGACCCAAGTAAAAAATGAGAAAGAGATACAAAAAATATTATCTACCTATCGTAATGATCCAACACAAAGGAGGTCATAGTGGCATAGTGGAGAAAATATTTAGTAGCCATTCCAATCAAAAGAGCAAGCAATGTCGCTGTAAACGCTTTAAAGTCAGCTGTGCTGTCCACTAGTATGAGTGTGGTCGCATATGGATATCTGTGTCGTACATAAAAAGTTTTGGAGGGCATTTTTCGTGTAGTTTCTGAAGATAAGCTCAAGACAGATGAAAGAAACACAATCACAATAAAATTCTCGACCCATTGGAATAGGCGAGTGAAAGGATATCCGGCCCGACGAACCAAAGTTTTGGAATGAAGCGAAGCCTCTGATCAGTCAGAAATCAAGCTACTGTATTTAAACAGAAAAGGGGCCAAATCAATATCTCGTATTCAAAGTGATATTTCCGGAGAAAAAAAAACTGAAATGTCAAAAAGGAGTATTCTTTGAATTTTTTCAGTAATTGGAGAAGTTTGCCCATTCCTCTTTTCCCTACTGTTCACCACATCTGGTATGAACAGCAGTTTTTCCATTCCTCTTGAGACCCCGATTGATAGGGTATCCAATGAAAACAAATCTTTTTCCTAAAAAATTAAAGATATTGAATTGAAATGCTTCTATCTCAGAATACGACACATGCCAACCTTGCACTATCAGTCTACTACACTACATTTTCGCATAGTTTCAACTTTGGTGAAGGAGTAGAATCAACAGAGATACACCGAGATACACGATGGGACCAGATACTTGTGATAGAGGGAACATTCACCTATCAGATGTAGATTCACAAAATACAGACAAAAAGCGAAACTATAGCTAGTTACTTGCTAAATGGGAAAGCATAGAAGTTTTTAGTAAAGGAATAGAGATCTCTGAACTTATTAAATGATAAAGACGATTATAATCAGAACAAAGAACTCGAAAAGGTTCATACATAGGTAGTTAGTAGTACATCGTGGAAGAGTTAGAGGAATATAGTTTCTAGTAGGTATACAAGGAACTGTTAGTTTTACTCGGTTCAATAGCTCGGGAGAGTCTATATCCCCATTAAGGAGCTTGTGCTTGGCGTCATAAGCATTAATCAACGGTTAGTGAGGGAAGAAAGGTCAAGTAAAAGAAGTCTACTAGAGTACGAAATCAAGTTGATATTACGATCCCAGTTCAGACCACGAAGAGCAAAGAGAAGGAACTGTTTTTGAACTGATTCTATTCTTGCTTTATGTGAATCGTATTGGGGTGACCATATGCAGGTGGCATATTCTAAAATTGGACGAACCAATGCGGTGTAAAGAACTTTGGTAGGATATGGATCGTCAAATTCCTTTGACAATCCTTTAACAAACCCAAGAACACCCATGGCTTTACCGACGGTAGTAGATATATGGGACTTAAAAGTCAATTTATGGTCCATAAGTACTCCCAAGTCAACCATCTCATTAAGTCTGGTTAATGGAACGTTATTAAGAAAGTAGGTAATCAACTGAGGAGTATTTCTGAAAAAAGTCATGACCTTGCATTTAGATGTGTTTAGGTTTAATAAGTTGTGTTGACACCAAGACTGAAAGTTTTGGAGGTCAGACTGCAACCGTGAGGGAGCTATAATGTCTCTGTAGCTGAGACAAAGCTTTACATCATCTGCGTACATGAGGAAACGAGAATGATTTATAACAGATGGAAGATCGTTAATAAAAAGGGTTAATAGCAAAGGTCCCAGATGACTACCCTGAGGCACCCCCGAAATGACTTGGATAGACCTAGAACTTGATGACTTGAAAAGAACTTTCTGTGTTCTGTCTGTCAGGTATTCACGAATTCAGATAATTAAACTGCAAGGGAAACCAATTTTGAAGAAGAAGTGTATGATTAACAGAATCAAAAGCCTTACTGAAATCCGTATAAACGACATCAGTTTGCTTGCATTCCTAAATCCTTCGATCGTTAAAGATGTAAATTCTAATAGGTTAGTGGTAGTAGATCTACGTTTCACAAGCCCATGCTGAGATGGTGAAATAATAGATCTACAATAGTGTTGCAATTGAGAAGTGATTAACTTTTCACAATTTAGAAATACCCCTATAATTGGATGCTTCGGACTTTTTACCATTTTCATGAAGAGGAATTATATAAGATTCCTTCCATATAGACGGGAAATGACAAGATTTAACGGACAACAAAAAAAGTTTTTGAAGTGGCTTACATAGAGCCTCGGCACAAAATCTGAGTACACAACCAGGTATTCCATCAGGACCAGGTGTGTACACAGGTTTTACTAAATTAAGCACGCTAAGAAGCGAACTTTCATTAATCGAAGGACTACAAATACAATAAGACCTTTTCATCTGATAAGGATACGGAAGATTCGCTCGGTATTCCGTTGAGGAATATGTTGTTGTGAAGAAATCAGCGAACAAATCAGCAATCGCTTGATCAGAGTCCGGTAGATTATTTTCAAAGGATAACATTGATGGGTGGACAACCATCTTACGTTTAGAATTCACAAAGCTATAAAACTATTTAGGATCACGGGAAAACTCTAGCTTACAACGCTTGAGGTAACTATTATAGTAGTGCTTGTTAAGCAACATAAAATTGGAGCGAGCAACTGCGTAAAAAGAAAGTCCGAAGAACGTTCCGACTTCTTGTATTTTTTATAATATCTGGATTTGACATTTTTCAAGTTGGATAGCTCACGAGAAAACCAGAGATGGTGAGACGACACTGGAGTCCTCAGTGGGACACAAACCTTAAAAAGCGAACCAAGAGATAGCAAGATCCATGTCTGAGCAACTGTATAAGGATGACCAGTCAGTTCTCAGAATGAGCTCATTCAGTTTAACAAAGTTAGTCTTGCGAAAATTACGAGATTTAATCACAGGACTGACACCAACAATCGGTGCACGAAACTACAGATCTACAGATAAATCCAAAATAGGATGAAAATTATCTACAGGCAAGACTAGAGGGACGGTTCTAGTAACTGCACAGTTGGTGGAATCCAACACAAATATCAGATCTAAGAATCTGCCTTTGTTATTTCGCACAGGGTTTATTTGGGCTAATGATAACTCAAAAAGGGCATCAACGAAGTAGTGAGATTTAGAAGGCACAAAGAAGCAACAAAGCAGATTCATCAGATTGAGACCATGCTATTTCTAGTAAGTTGAAGTCAGTAGTAAATTAAAGTCAAAGACGATTAAGATATCTCTATCAGAAAGCAATAAAGAAATATATCGAATAGAATCTAAATGTTTTGCCTACACCGCCATGTCGGATTGTGGCGGGATGTAAGAACAAGTAATATAAACAGAGAAAGACTTGAATCTGACCTTAACACTAACAAACTCAATCTCCAGAATGTCCGGTTCAAATGCTAGACTATCTAGATAGAGTCTAGGAAGCTTAGATTTAAGTCCTCTCACGTTCTGATAGGTCAGATGAAGGGACGAGATTAGTTTTTTGGAACGCCAGCCGATGCTGATATTCCGGAAGATGAGGAATTAGATGGGATAGAAAGCCTAACCGGATCTCGAGTTTTCTTTTTGGCCGTGTATTCTTTTACTAAAATGTGATCCAGCCAAAAACTGCTATGACATATACAGTCAAACAGTTCAACTGGGACACTTATTTTAAAGGAGGATATCTCCCTCGAATATTTAAATTTAAAATTTTCCACCGCTATTTTAGCATTATAGTGATGAGCTTGAATTTTTGACTTAATAAAAGCTAAGACATCATCCGACGAATGTTCGGGATCAAGCCTTGAAACAAATATATGTTTCTTAGGTGGAACTCCAGTTAAAGGCTTATAGGAACCAGGCCGCAAATCAACCGCAGCGTCAGCGACCACGATTAAATCCGCCTGCATGTCCGGTATTGCACCTTCAACTGTACTACTATCGGCAATATCAACAGTTATTGATAATTGCCCGGACTTTTCGGAAACTACAGCTTTATTCGTCTGCAAAGAGAGACCATTTCCCGGAGAGACGGAGATAGCCTCATCATTGCGACTGCCTTGAGAGATGGGCGTGGTAAACGAAAGAAGCTGCGGAGGATTTGTCACAATGAGCAGTGAAGGAGATTGTGGAACCACCGCCGAGACGGGATTGGGTACAGGCAAATGCAAAGGCAGATTCCGCATACTGGTTTTCTTACGCTTTGGAGACTCATTTAACAGCTTATAACTGTTAAATTCACTCTCCACAGCATTGAACTTATCATAGAGTTTACTAAAACCAGATGACAATTTCTTCAATCTATTCCTGGTTTGCCTCATAAAACACCCTCATTTCGATCTCAACCTCTCGGCATGAGTCACAACCCCATTTGAGACCCCCCTTTTGTTCCAAACAATCCCTTACCCTGGCCAGCACATTTAACGTGCATGACATTGTCACACAGCCAACAAGAAAGGAATGCGCTATAGGGTGAGGGGGGGTTCAAAAACTTTTTGCTTGAGCAGGCAGACATTTTTAGATTAAATTGCAACGTTTTATAGAAAAAAAAAGAAAATATTAAAAAGGCCAAAGAAAAAACTCAGTCAGATTTTTTAAGCAAATTCAACACTGGGGTCAAACTTGCAGAGAAAATTAATTCGAAAACTAAGAGAACCAAGCACTACACAACTCCACGTATCACTTGTACGCGAGACAGAGATAGATGCGAGCGCGAATAAAAGAA
Source organism: Drosophila austrosaltans (assembly GCA_035045865.1). Classification (NCBI taxonomy): domain Eukaryota; kingdom Metazoa; phylum Arthropoda; class Insecta; order Diptera; family Drosophilidae; genus Drosophila; species Drosophila austrosaltans. The sequence continues at coordinate 11,793,989 of JAWNOQ010000003.1, forward strand.
GATAAAAAAACAGAGAGAAGGAGAGCCAAGAGCACTGCACATGCAACAACAATGCGTTGGCGAGAGCGGTTTTAAAGCGGTAAAAAGTACAAACGCAAGAGCAAAGAATAACAAAAACAACAACACTGCTGTAAAAAGTTTTGTTGTTTTTCCAAATATTAAGATCGATGCTTTGATTTTACTTTTGTATAGTTAATTAAATAAAAAGCGCAATGACAAAAATTTAAATGACAGAATAATGTCAATAGTTATTGCTAAATTAATAGCTGAACTTTTAGGCAGGCGCGGTGAGTTAAGAACCGAAATAAAAGAAACTATGCAGGAGCACAGAAAATCACGTCTATCCACGATGAAGAAAGATTTTTTTTTTTTGTTTTTTATTTTGTTTTTAAAACCAGTGCTACCTCGCGTTAAAAACGCGTTTCTGGCACAAGGAAGGAAAATGGTTTGATCCGATTGTTTCTATGGGACCTATCATATAGTCAACCAATTTGGCTGAAACTTGGCACAGACATTTCTATATACACTAAACTTTCAAATACAATAAAATATCGTGACAATCGCTTTTAAAACACCAAGTCATTGCTCTAAAACGATATTTTTGACCGATCGCTGAAACTTGGCACAGACATTTCTATACACAGTAAGCTTCCAAATACAATAAAATTTCGTGACAATCGCTTTTAAAACACTGAAGTCTTTGCTCTAAAAAGATATTTTTTACCGATCGTTCCTAAGGAAGCTATACGATATATACATAGTGAACCGATACTGATGAAACTTGGTGAATATGGTGAAAGTATATTCCAGGATGATTCCGAGATATACAATGCCTGCAGCAAAAGAAGCCTATGTGCAAAATTTCAGCTCTGTAGCATTAAGGGTCCTGAAGAAGATTGTGTTGATACAGAGTGACAGACAGACGGACAGAGGGACATGGCTATATCAACTTACATCGTCGTGCTAATCAGAAATATATATGCTTTATATGGTCGGAGATGCTTAATTCTATGCGTTGCAAACTTCTGACCAAAATTAATTCACTTTTTACAAGGGTATAAGAATCTTAACATAATTTTTTTTTGCCTACCTTTGGTACCTTCGGCAACCACTCAATTTGAAGCTTAAGGAATCAGCTATCAAATGCTTTTTAAATTTTACTTCAGTACTATTGTAGCATGTTCTTTGATCAATGTACTCAGTGAAATACATAAGTAATACATATTATGAATATATTGTAACACTTTGTTACAATATTTATGTATATCACTTCAAGTACCAATATTATCAAGTACCAAATATTCTTGGTCATGTTATTATGCATATGCGTATGGAGCTGGACATTGCTAAGTCGGCAAATATATCACGCGCGACCGCTCTGACAGCAAGTAACATGATACATCCCCACTCTTGACTTATATAGTTTACGTAAACAATTTATCCATAAGCAGATCGCTCCTCTACCGGCGTCACTGGCAGCGCAGCTACGCGGTCTTAGCTATACAAAACCTTTGCTAAAGATTTAAGATTATTCAATAAAAAGAACTCAAACCTATCATACGCTGTCTATTACTAATTAAAAAAAATATTGGAATCCAACTATACTCGACTTATTACACTATAAAAGATATGATTTTTGACAAGCGAAATAAGCCATGGCCCCACTGTGCGACGTTCACGGGAAAAATTCCGAGGGAGAACAAGTGATGGTGGCGATCCAAGGGAAAAATTCCGAGGGTTAGATTTTCGTTTCGGGAATTCACATGGCACACAAAAAAATGTAGTGATTTAGGTATAACTCAGTGTCAACGCAAGGCATTCTAAATTTTAAGTATTTTTGTATCCGCAAAAACATGACTATATTAACTGGCCCATTGTCCTGCTGTAAAAACTAGTCATCTCCGCACAGTTCTCCAGCAAAGCCAATAAGCACTCTGTCTAACGAATTTATATATACGTCCGAGACTTGGATGGGTAATATATATATTGGATGCGGTTGGAAATATATATATTGATTAAGAATACTAATTCCCAGCCAAAGATCACGCGGCTTGCGAAGAAGATGGATTTAAAAAGTGCGATCACAAACAAATACGCAACGAAACAGATTATAAGATAACAGTAGGTTGATTACAATTTGTTTTGACTTAATATAGTAATTTAGTTTCCAATCATACCGCTCCACCATCCCCACTGAACAACTGTTCAGAATAATGGAAGAACGGCCACTTTTGTGTTTCATCGCTTGACTATTCCACGAGCCGTCTGAATGCTGACGTCTCTGACCATTTCATCCTGTCCAGCATGAAGCTCAATTATTCGACTTAGCATCCACTTGGAAGGCGGCATTTGATGACAACTAATGTTCCTGGTTGTAAATTTATGTTTTTACGCTGCCATTTATTTCTGGGTAAACGAATAACTAAACTACTACAAATTACTTTAAGTCCCCCGAAAATGATCCGAGAACTCCCGACCTGTGCCGTGCGATACATCTGCAAACTTTTCAACGCGATAGTGAAAACTGGTCACTTTCCAATAAGTTGGAAAAAATCAGTAATCATATTGATCCCAAAACCCGGAAAAGACAAAACACAGCCATCATCGTACAGACCAATCAGTTTATTGTCAAGTCTTTCAAAACTATTTGAAAAGGTCCTACAACTCCGTATAAATACAATCCTGGTAAACCAAAATATAATCCCACATCATCAGTTTGGCTTTCGTGAAAAGCATGGCACAATTGAGCAAGTCAACCGTATCACCTCAGAGATCCGTACAGCATTCGAGCAAAAAGAATATTGTACAGCAATTTTTCTCGACGTCGCCCAAGCCTTTGACAGAGTTTGGCTTGACGGCCTAATATACAAAATAAAAGCGACGCTTCCACAATATACACACAGGAAAATAGAATCTTATCTATCCAACAGAAAATTCGCTGTACGATGTAATAACTTCACCTCTGATGACTTCGAATTAAAAGCAGGTGTACCTCAAGGCAGCGTGTTGGGTCCAACACTATATATTTTGTACACAGCGGATATACCGAAAAATCTTACACTCACCACATCTACTTTCGCCGATGACACGGCTATCCTTAGCCGCTCCAAATGTCCGATCAAAGCTGCTGAGCAACTGGCAACCCACTTAAAGGAAATTGAAAATTGGCTAGCAGATTGGCGCAGCCGTGTAAATGAACAGAAATGTAAGCACGTTACGTTTACCCTCAATAGAAGAAACTGCCCATCATTGACTCTCAACAACGTGCCAGTGCCTCAATCCGACGATGTTGTATATCTTGGAGTTCACCTCGACAGAAGATTAACTTGGCGTAAGCATATCGAAGCCAAGAAAAAGCAACTAAAGCTTAAAGCAACCGGACTACATTGGCTTATCAACGCTCGATCTCCCCTATGCTTGGAATTCAAAGTTCTCCTCTACAACTCTGTGTAAAAACCCATCTGGACGTACGGCTCTGCACTGTGGGGAAACGCAAGCAAGAGCAACATCGAAACCATACAAAGGGCTCAATCCAAGGTTCTCAGAACTATCACGGGAGCACCTTGGTATATCAGAAACGAAAACTTTCAGAAAGACCTACATATTCCTAGTGTACTAACCGAAATAAAGGTACAACAGCTAAAGTACACTGCTAAACTGCAGGCCCATCCGAATACCCTCGCCAAATCATTAACCCGAGCATGCGATAGAACTCGTCTCCAACGAAACGACCTTCCAACCCTCTAGCAAATAATCAGGGCCATAGATTAATGAAGCATCCTTCTGATGCTAGGTTACGTATTAGATTAAGATAAAACTAGTAAATTGTTGTTGGTCTTATACACTTTATAAGAGATCCAACAAATAAATAAACGCAAAAAAAAAAAAAAAAAAAAAAACAACTTGGGTAATAAGTCTGGGCTCTCAGATTAGAAGCTTCGCCCCGCTACAAACATTGGTCCTTCGAGCCGGATATCCTTCCACACGCCCCAGCTTCGCATCGGTGGAGAATCTGATAAGTAGAAACATTCTTATTGCCATTCCATTTATTTTCCAATACATACACATACATTCATACCTGTAGTGAAAAGTTGCCCGCTCTTTCCATAGCGACTTCTTACTCTAATTTGTGTGAATATTCAATTGTATTTTCCTCATCTATCCTGATCACGTAGCTTATCCTAGCATTTTTGCCCATTTCATCACACACACCTACAAAGCGCATAAAAAGCGCTTTAGTTTTCGTGTTTGGCCCAAGATCACCAACAAACTCACCTGTAATTGACTTCGCCATAATTCCGACCAGTGCTCCGTCGTTCCAAAAACTCAAGGAAAAAAAAAGAATCCAATCGAAAGTCTTATTTACAACCCACATTTGTATGTATATGTATGTATAGCCATACGTGCACCGGCATTTGAATATATACATATGTACATCTGTGTATATGTATACATTCACTGTATGCAGAAGCCTCTCGGCATCGGCATTTGTTCTTTTTCTTTGGTTATCCGCACTAACTTCACAAATTTCAGACTTGCATATCACTTGCATTTTTTTTTTTTTTTTTTTTTTTTTTTTATTACAATTAGATACAATATGAAATATTATGTCTAATATAGTTTACAGCGTACTAGCTACTATGGCCTTCGACGCCAATTTTATTAGTTGCTGTTTGCTAGCATCTTTTAAATTTGCTTTATAATTCCCGCTTGTTTTACAAACTTGTAGATGATATTAATGTTGCTTTCGTTGACCGTTTTTAGGAAGTCTGTTGGTTGTTGTTGATTGAATATCATTCTTCTGGTTCTTGCCAAGTTGGGGCATCGGTCTAAGATGTGTCTGGTGGTGAGTCTATCACCGCATGCGCATCGTTTGGGAGGTTCGTTGGTAAGCAGATGTTCGTGAGTCATTGCGGAATGTCCGATTCGGAGGCGGATAAAGGTGGACCATCTATGTTTGGGCGTGTTCGCTGGATATATAGTTGCTAATCCTGTCTCGTTGTAGTGCGTATATTGGTGGTCAAAGGTTGTCCAGTCTGCATATTTTTTATTTTTTATATATTGCGATATGTACTGCTTGAAGTCTTTTGCAGCGGGGGGTGTGAATAAAAAGTGTGGGGATCGCGCTGCTGCATCTGCTGCTGTGTCTGCGTTTTCGTTTCCCATTATTCCTTGATGACTGGGGACCCAAAAAAGGGTAATCTTTTTCGTGGTGCATATACTCCTAATTTCTTTTATCAGGTGGTTATGGCAGTTTAGATTTTTTACCGCAGAAATCGCGGATAGGCTGTCGGAGAAAATTACGAATTTCCCTTTATTGTTTTGGGCGAATATACAAGCATTTAGGATAGCTAGGGCCTCGGCGGTGAATATGGTATACTGTTCGGGCAGTAAACCTCCTGAGATTAGGGTTTTTTTGTTGTCGACAACGGCAAAAGCAGTCCCGGCTACGGATTTGGTGGCATCCGTAAACAACCAGGTCCAGTCGCTTAGTTTCTCGCTTTCTTCCAGGAATAGTTTTCTGTATATGACGCTTTGAGTAATTTCTTTTTTGTACGTATGCAGCGCTAGATTAATGGACGTATCCTGAAGTAACCATGGCGGAGAAGGGGCTTTTCTGTTTGAGTAAATCGGTAGTTCAATTTTCATTTCTTTTAGCATAATGGCGCACCGACGTATGGTGGATAGGACTTTGTACTTCCTTTTGGCCTTGCTTGCGTTTACGCAATTTTTGTATAGCAGTAAGTTTGATGATGTGCATAGTTTTGGTGTAAGTTTTGCGGTGGTTTCGTACAATCTGTCTTTTATCGATAGAAGTCCTGCCTCTGCTAGGATACATTTGATCGGCGATGTAGGAAATGCATTTATACTTCGTCGGACAGCGCAATGGTAAGGAACTTGAACTTGTCTTATGTTCGCGTTTGCACTCCATCCATAGATTGGAAGGCCGTAATCCAACTTGGATAGAATTATTGCTCTGGTAATATTAATTAGGACGTTTATGTGTATGTAGGAGAATTTTGAACATAAAAATATAATTATGTTTAGTCTAGCTTCTAAATTATTTCTTAGATCTGTACAGTGTTGCTTAAACTTAAATTTTCTATCAAATATTATTCCAAGTATTCTTAATTTATCTACATTTTCTATATTTATATTATTAAACGTTAAGTTGTGAGCTGGGCAGTGATGTTTTCGACAAATGTGAAGTACTTTGCATTTTTCTATTGACACCAAGGCACCTGAAGAGTTTCCCCAGTTCTTGATATCTTGTAGAACTTTTATCAATGTGTTTGTTACAGTGTTTGGGTCTTTTAGTTTCGTATAGATTATTGCATCGTCAGCATATATAGATACATGTAGATTTTTATGTTGTAATACAATCGAGTTTAGTTTATCGAAAGCGATTATAAACAGAATTACTGAAAGTGGGGAACCTTGTGGGATGCCATTAAATAACAGATGTGGTTTTGATAGAGTGTTGTTTACTCGCACTCGGAATGACCGGTGGGCCATAAAGGCCTTTACTAAAGATCCTAGGTCCAGCCCTCCAGAGCATTAGTTGGTGCAGAATCGTGTGTACCCCTACGCGATCAAATGCTTTTTCGAAATCAGTCGCTAGAATCGTGACGTGATTACGCGAGGAAAGAGCATCTGACACGAAATGATGTATTTGCAACAAAGCGTCCATCGTCCTGTGTTTCCGCTTAAAAGCCGATTGGTTGTGTGAAATAAGATTATTACTGGTTATGAACCACATCAATCGGCGGGCTAAAATTTTTTCGAATAATTTGCTCATACATGGTAAAAGAGATATTGGTCTGAAGCTGTTTATGTCGTGGTTGGGCTTATGTGGTTTGGGGACGGGAACAACCACCGCTGTGGTCCACGCATGTGCGTATTTTCCTTGATTTAAAATTTGGTTGTAGAGTCCAACTAGCTTGTGTTTTGTATCTCTTGTCAGATTCTTAAGCATAGGGTAGGATATACGATCAAATCCTGGTGTTTTCCCTTTTGTCTGTGTTAGTGCTGCTTCGTATTCAAGAAAAGTTATATCGGCTTCAAGATGTTTTGCTGGAGGTGCAACATTGTCTGGGTGGTAGTTAATGGCAAGAAGTGCGGCCTTGTTAGAAATGTATTCCGACGAAAAGTTTTGATCCTTAGAGTAGTTGGACAATTTTTCTCCTAATGCCTCAGCGATGTCCTTTGAGGCTGTTAGTACAGTTTGATTGACTTTTAGACATTTAAGTGACATTTTGGGTACTCCGGTTAATGTTTTTATATCGGTCCAAATTCTTTTTGGGGACTCTGCTGGCGTTATACGAGATGTAAAATCGGAGAGTGATGCTCTTTTTCCTCGTTTGGCTTCTCTTTTAAATAGAGCTTTTGCTTTTTTGTAGGCAACAAGGTTGTGTAGACTCATGTTGCGTCTAAATATTGTCCATTGGGATTGTTTATTCTCGCGAAGTTTGTTAAGTGCCTTACTCCACCAAGCTACGTTCTTTTTCTGTGGTATTCCTTTGGTTTGTGGTATGGCTATATTTGCTGCTGCGTGGATCGCTTTGGTTAGTTTGGAAGCACCTTGGTGAATGTTGCAATATTTAAAGTTTTTTATATTAATTGATAGCTTTTTTTGAAATTTCGTCCAACTAGCACTGTCTGTTTTATATTTGGGAATATGTGTGACTTTCTCGGTTTTAAATTGTGTAATTATGGTAGTGATTATCGGGAAGTGATCGCTTCCATGTAAGTAATTGTCAATTTTCCAGTGGCATCTGTGGACGATTGACGATGAGACTGTTGTAAGATCAACACAGGTAAAGGAGTTATGTGTTGAGAAGTGCGTAGCTGAGCCGTCGTTAAGCAGAACAAGGTCAGCTCTTTCGATGAGCTTTTCGATCCTTTTTCCTCGGGAATTGGTTTTTGAGGATCCCCATAGTGCATTTCGTGAATTGAAGTCCCCGCATAGCATTATAGGAGTATTAAAATTGGATATGGGGAGAAGTAGGTCATTGACTGTAAAGTCTTGGTTTGGTGGTATGTAGGTGTTAATTATCGTAGTTTTTGTGTTTAAATTTAGTTGAAGTGCATCTCCTAAAACGTTAGATGCCAGTGGCATATTAAACATATGTGGAATGTGACGTTTGATTAAGAAGCCAACTCCTTGTTTGTTTGTTATTATAGAGTGAAGATTTTTAAAATAGCCATTGTATGGCTTAGGAACTATAAAATTGGTTTTATTATGTGGAATGTGAGACTCTTGAATACATATAATATCTGGGTCCGTATCTTTGATAAGCAGAATGAGTTGTTGATAATTATTTACATATCCATTCATGTTCCATTGTAGTATTTTAATGGTCATTAAAATAGGAAGGGGAATAGAAATTATATGTATGCTGAAAGAAAGACAGAAGGAAGAGACTTAACTAAGAGTCAAGATCTTCCATCGCGTCGTCTGATTCGCTGGTGTTTGGTTCGCCGGAAGTTGTAATTGTTGGAGAAGGCAAATTAAAAGCCGGTGATGTGATTATTGTATTGGTTTTACTTGTGGTCGGTTGTGTTTGTTTTTTGGTGTATTCGCTTTGATTTTTGTGAACGTCAGTTCGATGTTCGAGTGTGGGAGAGGGGGGGTAATAGGTAGGGGGGGTATTCGGTAGCGTGGGTGTTTTTGTTTTTGGTTGCTCGTTGTTCTTTGCTATGATAAAAGTTGTTGTACTTTTTTTCGTGGTTTGTGTTTTCGTTTCGTTCGTCGGGGGGGTAGACGTGGAGGCAGTAACTTGGGAGAAACTTAGAGAGTTGATGGTGTTTCTTTGTTGTTTGTGAAGAACTCTAGCTTCGCGTATGCTGCATTTCTTTACCGTCTTTATTTTTAGTATGTCTTTCTGTTCTTGATATTTTTTGCATGTGGGTGAAGATGCTGCGTGTTCCTCTCCGCAGTTTGCGCATTGTAATCTAGAGCAATCGCTTGGCGAATGTGGTGGGAGGTTGCAGTTTACGCAGCTTGCTGGGTTATTACAGTTTTTTGCCGTATGACCCAATAGCTGACAGCTTTTGCAACGCATCGGATTAGGAATATATTCGCGTACTTTCACAGTGTTCCAGGAAATTTCAAGTTTGTTAGGAAGTGTGTACAAGTCGAAAGTAATCAAAACAACGCCTGAGGGTTTTAGTGTGCCATCAGTCATTCGATTGAATTTATATACCGAGGTCACGTGCTGGGATTTTAATTCTTGTACGATTTCTTCTTCTGATACATTGTTGAGGAAGGGTGCATAAATGGTACCTTTGATGCTGTTTAACGATTCGTGCAGTTTGCAGGTAATTTTGCATATACCGGGAAGTTCGTTTGCTTTCAAGAATTTTTCGGCCACCTCTTTGTTTTTGACAAGCATGAGAAGGTTTCCGTCGCGTAAGGTAGATATGGAGACAATATCTTTGCTGATTAATTGAATTGCTCTATATACTGCAAAGCACGAGTAATTTGATATGGATTTGAGTGCGTCTTTAGCTGCTAAGGTGATGTATTTAGGGTTTTGTGCTGTGACTTCAGGCAGATCTGGAAATTCGATTGGTATCTTTTGAAATTGCCTTTTCTTTTTAATCTTTGGGCTATCACTTAGTAGGGAAAACATGTTTTCCCTACCTATAGGGGGCCCTGGCGCCATGGTTTTGCTGTTTTTTTTTTTTTTTCTTTTCTTCGCAAATAGAAAAGATTCAGCTCACTACTCAAATAGAAACAGACAAAATAGAAAAGGTAAAAAAAAGTGGGAGGTAAACGAGTGATAGTTTGATCGCGACGAGCTTATCACCGATGACGTCTGTTCTCGTGGAGTTCTAGACGCTGACTGCACTTGCATTTTAATTCAACACATTAAACTAATAAAAATTTGCAAATTTCCGAAAGTAAACAAACCACCAATTGGCAGCACAGCTAATGTTCATTAGTGGTGGCACGTGACGATCACAAATCACGACTTCGATCACGGTCACGATAGTTGCTTCTCCAGCAATAAATAAAATAAAAATTAACTTTCTAAAGTGAAAAGAAATAAAATTCAGAATAAATATTAAAAAAAAAAAATTATTCCACTTCCGAATTAATAATTTCGGCATTTTCGTGTGTGTGTGACTAATAATTTCCGTCAATAAAATTTAATTTTGTTGACAAATTTCCACAAAAAGTTTATGCCCTTTCCGTTTTTCCAGCGAAATCGATTCGAAATATTCCGGTTCAGGGTCCTGAAAAAGATTGTGTTGATACAGAGTGACAGACAGACGGACAGAGGGACATGGCTATATCAACTTAGATCGTCGTGCTAATCAGAAATATATATGCTTTATATGGTCGGAGATGCTTAATTCTATGCGTTGCAAACTTCTGACCAAAATTAATTCACTTTTTACAAGGGTATAAGAATCTTAACATAATTTTTTTTTGCCTACCTTTGGTACCTTCGGCAACCACTCAATTTGAAGCTTAAGGAATCAGCTATCAAATGCTTTTTAAATTTTACTTCAGTACTATTGTAGCATGTTCTTTGATCAATGTACTCAGTGAAATACATAAGTAATACATATTATGAATATATTGTAACACTTTGTTACAATATTTATGTATATCACTTCAAGTACCAATATTATCAAGTACCAAATATTCTTGGTCATGTTATTATGCATATGCGTATGGAGCTGGACATTGCTAAGTCGGCAAATATATCACGCGCGACCGCTCTGACAGCAAGTAACATGATACATCCCCACTCTTGACTTATATAGTTTACGTAAACAATTTATCCATAAGCAGATCGCTCCTCTACCGGCGTCACTGGCAGCGCAGCTACGCGGTCTTAGCTATACAAAACCTTTGCTAAAGATTTAAGATTATTCAATAAAAAGAACTCAAACCTATCATACGCTGTCTATTACTAATTAAAAAAAATATTGGAATCCAACTATACTCGACTTATTACACTATAAAAGATATGATTTTTGACAAGCGAAATAAGCCATGGCCCCACTGTGCGACGTTCACGGGAAAAATTCCGAGGGAGAACAAGTGATGGTGGCGATCCAAGGGAAAAATTCCGAGGGTTAGATTTTCGTTTCGGGAATTCACATGGCACACAAAAAAATGTAGTGATTTAGGTATAACTCAGTGTCAACGCAAGGCATTCTAAATTTTAGGTATTTTTGTATCCGCAAAAACATGACTATATTAACTGGCCCATTGTCCTGCTGTAAAAACTAGTCATCTCCGCACAGTTCTCCAGCAAAGCCAATAAGCACTCTGTCTAACGAATTTATATATACGTCCGAGACTTGGATGGGTAATATATATATTGGATGCGGTTGGAAATATATATATTGATTAAGAATACTAATTCCCAGCCAAAGATCACGCGGCTTGCGAAGAAGATGGATTTAAAAAGTGCGATCACAAACAAATACGCAACGAAACAGATTATAAGATAACAGTAGGTTGATTACAATTTGTTTTGACTTAATATAGTAATTTAGTTTCCAATCATACCGCTCCACCATCCCCACTGAACAACTGTTCAGAATAATGGAAGAACGGCCACTTTTGTGTTTCATCGCTTGACTATTCCACGAGCCGTCTGAATGCTGACGTCTCTGACCATTTCATCCTGTCCAGCATGAAGCTCAATTATTCGACTTAGCATCCACTTGGAAGGCGGCATTTGATGACAACTAATGTTCCTGGTTGTAAATTTATGTTTTTACGCTGCCATTTATTTCTGGGTAAACGAATAACTAAACTACTACAAATTACTTTAAGTCCCCCGAAAATGATCCGAGAACTCCCGACCTGTGCCGTGCGATACATCTGCAAACTTTTCAACGCGATAGTGAAAACTGGTCACTTTCCAATAAGTTGGAAAAAATCAGTAATCATATTGATCCCAAAACCCGGAAAAGACAAAACACAGCCATCATCGTACAGACCAATCAGTTTATTGTCAAGTCTTTCAAAACTATTTGAAAAGGTCCTACAACTCTGTATAAATACAATCCTGGTAAACCAAAATATAATCCCACATCATCAGTTTGGCTTTCGTGAAAAGCATGGCACAATTGAGCAAGTCAACCGTATCACCTCAGAGATCCGTACAGCATTCGAGCAAAAAGAATATTGTACAGCAATTTTTCTCGACGTCGCCCAAGCCTTTGACAGAGTTTGGCTTGACGGCCTAATATACAAAATAAAAGCGACGCTTCCACAATATACACACAGGAAAATAGAATCTTATCTATCCAACAGAAAATTCGCTGTACGATGTAATAACTTCACCTCTGATGACTTCGAATTAAAAGCAGGTGTACCTCAAGGCAGCGTGTTGGGTCCAACACTATATATTTTGTACACAGCGGATATACCGAAAAATCTTACACTCACCACATCTACTTTCGCCGATGACACGGCTATCCTTAGCCGCTCCAAATGTCCGATCAAAGCTGCTGAGCAACTGGCAACCCACTTAAAGGAAATTGAAAATTGGCTAGCAGATTGGCGCAGCCGTGTAAATGAACAGAAATGTAAGCACGTTACGTTTACCCTCAATAGAAGAAACTGCCCATCATTGACTCTCAACAACGTGCCAGTGCCTCAATCCGACGATGTTGTATATCTTGGAGTTCACCTCGACAGAAGATTAACTTGGCGTAAGCATATCGAAGCCAAGAAAAAGCAACTAAAGCTTAAAGCAACCGGACTACATTGGCTTATCAACGCTCGATCTCCCCTATGCTTGGAATTCAAAGTTCTCCTCTACAACTCTGTGTAAAAACCCATCTGGACGTACGGCTCTGCACTGTGGGGAAACGCAAGCAAGAGCAACATCGAAACCATACAAAGGGCTCAATCCAAGGTCCTCAGAACTATCACGGGAGCACCTTGGTATATCAGAAACGAAAACTTTCAGAAAGACCTACATATTCCTAGTGTACTAACCGAAATAAAGGTACAACAGCTAAAGTACACTGCTAAACTGCAGGCCCATCCGAATACCCTCGCCAAATCATTAACCCGAGCATGCGATAGAACTCGTCTCCAACGAAACGACCTTCCAACCCTCTAGCAAATAATCAGGGCCATAGATTAATGAAGCATCCTTCTGATGCTAGGTTACGTATTAGATTAAGATAAAACTAGTAAATTGTTGTTGGTCTTATACACTTTATAAGAGATCCAACAAATAAATAAACGCAAAAAAAAAAAAAAAAAAAAACAACTTGGGTAATAAGTCTGGGCTCTCAGATTAGAAGCTTCGCCCCGCTACAAACATTGGTCCTTCGAGCCGGATATCCTTCCACACGCCCCAGCTTCGCATCGGTGGAGAATCTGATAAGTAGAAACATTCTTATTGCCATTCCATTTATTTTCCAATACATACACATACATTCATACCTGTAGTGAAAAGTTGCCCGCTCTTTCCATAGCGACTTCTTACTCTAATTTGTGTGAATATTCAATTGTATTTTCCTCATCTATCCTGATCACGTAGCTTATCCTAGCATTTTTGCCCATTTCATCACACACACCTACAAAGCGCATAAAAAGCGCTTTAGTTTTCGTGTTTGGCCCAAGATCACCAACAAACTCACCTGTAATTGACTTCGCCATAATTCCGACCAGTGCTCCGTCGTTCCAAAAACTCAAGGAAAAAAAAAGAATCCAATCGAAAGTCTTATTTACAACCCACATTTGTATGTATATGTATGTATAGCCATACGTGCACCGGCATTTGAATATATACATATGTACATCTGTGTATATGTATACATTCACTGTATGCAGAAGCCTCTCGGCATCGGCATTTGTTCTTTTTCTTTGGTTATCCGCACTAACTTCACAAATTTCAGACTTGCATATCACTTGCATTTTTTTTTTTTTTTTTTTTTTTTTATTACAATTAGATACAATATGAAATATTATGTCTAATATAGTTTACAGCGTACTAGCTACTATGGCCTTCGACGCCAATTTTATTAGTTGCTGTTTGCTAGCATCTTTTAAATTTGCTTTATAATTCCCGCTTGTTTTACAAACTTGTAGATGATATTAATGTTGCTTTCGTTGACCGTTTTTAGGAAGTCTGTTGGTTGTTGTTGATTGAATATCATTCTTCTGGTTCTTGCCAAGTTGGGGCATCGGTCTAAGATGTGTCTGGTGGTGAGTCTATCACCGCATGCGCATCGTTTGGGAGGTTCGTTGGTAAGCAGATGTTCGTGAGTCATTGCGGAATGTCCGATTCGGAGGCGGATAAAGGTGGACCATCTATGTTTGGGCGTGTTCGCTGGATATATAGTTGCTAATCCTGTCTCGTTGTAGTGCGTATATTGGTGGTCAAAGGTTGTCCAGTCTGCATATTTTTTATTTTTTATATATTGCGATATGTACTGCTTGAAGTCTTTTGCAGCGGGGGGTGTGAATAAAAAGTGTGGGGATCGCGCTGCTGCATCTGCTGCTGTGTCTGCGTTTTCGTTTCCCATTATTCCTTGATGACTGGGGACCCAAAAAAGGGTAATCTTTTTCGTGGTGCATATACTCCTAATTTCTTTTATCAGGTGGTTATGGCAGTTTAGATTTTTTACCGCAGAAATCGCGGATAGGCTGTCGGAGAAAATTACGAATTTCCCTTTATTGTTTTGGGCGAATATACAAGCATTTAGGATAGCTAGGGCCTCGGCGGTGAATATGGTATACTGTTCGGGCAGTAAACCTCCTGAGATTAGGGTTTTTTTGTTGTCGACAACGGCAAAAGCAGTCCCGGCTACGGATTTGGTGGCATCCGTAAACAACCAGGTCCAGTCGCTTAGTTTCTCGCTTTCTTCCAGGAATAGTTTTCTGTATATGACGCTTTGAGTAATTTCTTTTTTGTACGTATGCAGCGCTAGATTAATGGACGTATCCTGAAGTAACCATGGCGGAGAAGGGGCTTTTCTGTTTGAGTAAATCGGTAGTTCAATTTTCATTTCTTTTAGCATAATGGCGCACCGACGTATGGTGGATAGGACTTTGTACTTCCTTTTGGCCTTGCTTGCGTTTACGCAATTTTTGTATAGCAGTAAGTTTGATGATGTGCATAGTTTTGGTGTAAGTTTTGCAGTGGTTTCGTACAATCTGTCTTTTATCGATGGAAGTCCTGCCTCTGCTAGGATACATTTGATCGGCGATGTAGGAAATGCATTTATACTTCGTCGGACAGCGCAATGGTAAGGAACTTGAACTTGTCTTATGTTCGCGTTTGCACTCCATCCATAGATTGGAAGGCCGTAATCCAACTTGGATAGAATTATTGCTCTGGTAATATTAATTAGGACGTTTATGTGTATGTAGGAGAATTTTGAACATAAAAATATAATTATGTTTAGTCTAGCTTCTAAATTATTTCTTAGATCTGTACAGTGTTGCTTAAACTTAAATTTTCTATCAAATATTATTCCAAGTATTCTTAATTTATCTACATTTTCTATATTTATATTATTAAACGTTAAGTTGTGAGCTGGGCAGTGATGTTTTCGACAAATGTGAAGTACTTTGCATTTTTCTATTGACACCAAGGCACCTGAAGAGTTTCCCCAGTTCTTGATATCTTGTAGAACTTTTATCAATGTGTTTGTTACAGTGTTTGGGTCTTTTAGTTTCGTATAGATTATTGCATCGTCAGCATATATAGATACATGTAGATTTTTATGTTGTAATACAATCGAGTTTAGTTTATCGAAAGCGATTATAAACAGAATTACTGAAAGTGGGGAACCTTGTGGGATGCCATTAAATAACAGATGTGGTTTTGATAGAGTGTTGTTTACTCGCACTCGGAATGACCGGTGGGCCATAAAGGCCTTTACTAAAGATCCTAGGTCCAGCCCTCCAGAGCATTAGTTGGTGCAGAATCGTGTGTACCCCTACGCGATCAAATGCTTTTTCGAAATCAGTCGCTAGAATCGTGACGTGATTACGCGAGGAAAGAGCATCTGACACGAAATGATGTATTTGCAACAAAGCGTCCATCGTCCTGTGTTTCCGCTTAAAAGCCGATTGGTTGTGTGAAATAAGATTATTACTGGTTATGAACCACATCAATCGGCGGGCTAAAATTTTTTCGAATAATTTGCTCATACATGGTAAAAGAGATATTGGTCTGAAGCTGTTTATGTCGTGGTTGGGCTTATGTGGTTTGGGGACGGGAACAACCACCGCTGTGGTCCACGCATGTGCGTATTTTCCTTGATTTAAAATTTGGTTGTAGAGTCCAACTAGCTTGTGTTTTGTATCTCTTGTCAGATTCTTAAGCATAGGGTAGGATATACGATCAAATCCTGGTGTTTTCCCTTTTGTCTGTGTTAGTGCTGCTTCGTATTCAAGAAAAGTTATATCGGCTTCAAGATGTTTTGCTGGAGGTGCAACATTGTCTGGGTGGTAGTTAATGGCAAGAAGTGCGGCCTTGTTAGAAATGTATTCCGACGAAAAGTTTTGATCCTTAGAGTAGTTGGACCATTTTTCTCCTAATGCCTCAGCGATGTCCTTTGAGGCTGTTAGTACAGTTTGATTGACTTTTAGACATTTAAGTGACATTTTGGGTACTCCGGTTAATGTTTTTATATCGGTCCAAATTCTTTTTGGGGACTCTGCTGGCGTTATACGAGATGTAAAATCGGAGAGTGATGCTCTTTTTCCTCGTTTGGCTTCTCTTTTAAATAGAGCTTTTGCTTTTTTGTAGGCAACAAGGTTGTGTAGACTCATGTTGCGTCTAAATATTGTCCATTGGGATTGTTTATTCTCGCGAAGTTTGTTAAGTGCCTTACTCCACCAAGCTACGTTCTTTTTCTGTGGTATTCCTTTGGTTTGTGGTATGGCTATATTTGCTGCTGCGTGGATCGCTTTGGTTAGTTTGGAAGCACCTTGGTGAATGTTGCAATATTTAAAGTTTTTTATATTAATTGATAGCTCTTTTTGAAATTTCGTCCAACTAGCACTGTCTGTTTTATATTTGGGAATATGTGTGACTTTCTCGGTTTTAAATTGTGTAATTATGGTAGTGATTATCGGGAAGTGATCGCTTCCATGTAAGTAATTGTCAATTTTCCAGTGGCATCTGTGGACGATTGACGATGAGACTGTTGTAAGATCAACACAGGTAAAGGAGTTATGTGTTGAGAAGTGCGTAGCTGAGCCGTCGTTAAGCAGAACAAGGTCAGCTCTTTCGATGAGCTTTTCGATCCTTTTTCCTCGGGAATTGGTTTTTGAGGATCCCCATAGTGCATTTCGTGAATTGAAGTCCCCGCATAGCATTATAGGAGTATTAAAATTGGATATGGGGAGAAGTAGGTCATTGACTGTAAAGTCTTGGTTTGGTGGTATGTAGGTGTTAATTATCGTAGTTTTTGTGTTTAAATTTAGTTGAAGTGCATCTCCTAAAACGTTAGATGCCAGTGGCATATTAAACATATGTGGAATGTGACGTTTGATTAAGAAGCCAACTCCTTGTTTGTTTGTTATTATAGAGTGAAGATTTTTAAAATAGCCATTGTATGGCTTAGGAACTATAAAATTGGTTTTATTATGTGGAATGTGAGACTCTTGAATACATATAATATCTGGGTCCGTATCTTTGATAAGCAGAATGAGTTGTTGATAATTATTTACATATCCATTCATGTTCCATTGTAGTATTTTAATGGTCATTAAAATAGGAAGGGGAATAGAAATTATATGTATGCTGAAAGAAAGACAGAAGGAAGAGACTTAACTAAGAGTCAAGATCTTCCATCGCGTCGTCTGATTCGCTGGTGTTTGGTTCGCTGGAAGTTGTAATTGTTGGAGAAGGCAAATTAAAAGCCGGTGATGTGATTATTGTATTGGTTTTACTTGTGGTCGGTTGTGTTTGTTTTTTGGTGTATTCGCTTTGATTTTTGTGAACGTCAGTTCGATGTTCGAGTGTGGGAGAGGGGGGGTAATAGGTAGGGGGGTATTCGGTAGCGTGGGTGTTTTTGTTTTTGGTTGCTCGTTGTTCTTTGCTATGATAAAAGTTGTTGTACTTTTTTTCGTGGTTTGTGTTTTCGTTTCGTTCGTCGGGGGGGTAGACGTGGAGGCAGTAACTTGGGAGAAACTTAGAGAGTTGATGGTGTTTCTTTGTTGTTTGTGAAGAACTCTAGCTTCGCGTATGCTGCATTTCTTTACCGTCTTTATTTTTAGTATGTCTTTCTGTTCTTGATATTTTTTGCATGTGGGTGAAGATGCTGCGTGTTCCTCTCCGCAGTTTGCGCATTGTAATCTAGAGCAATCGCTTGGCGAATGTGGTGGGAGGTTGCAGTTTACGCAGCTTGCTGGGTTATTACAGTTTTTTGCCGTATGACCCAATAGCTGACAGCTTTTGCAACGCATCGGATTAGGAATATATTCGCGTACTTTCACAGTGTTCCAGGAAATTTCAAGTTTGTTAGGAAGTGTGTACAAGTCGAAAGTAATCAAAACAACGCCTGAGGGTTTTAGTGTGCCATCAGTCATTCGATTGAATTTATATACCGAGGTCACGTGCTGGGATTTTAATTCTTGTACGATTTCTTCTTCTGATACATTGTTGAGGAAGGGTGCATAAATGGTACCTTTGATGCTGTTTAACGATTCGTGCAGTTTGCAGGTAATTTTGCATATACCGGGAAGTTCGTTTGCTTTCAAGAATTTTTCGGCCACCTCTTTGTTTTTGACAAGCATGAGAAGGTTTCCGTCGCGTAAGGTAGATATGGAGACAATATCTTTGCTGATTAATTGAATTGCTCTATATACTGCAAAGCATGAGTAATTTGATATGGATTTGAGTGCGTCTTTAGCTGCTAAGGTGATGTATTTAGGGTTTTGTGCTGTGACTTCAGGCAGATCTGGAAATTCGATTGGTATCTTTTGAAATTGCCTTTTCTTTTTAATCTTTGGGCTATCACTTAGTAGGGAAAACATGTTTTCCCTACCTATAGGGGGCCCTGGCGCCATGGTTTTGCTGTTTTTTTTTTTTTTTTCTTTTCTTCGCAAATAGAAAAGATTCAGCTCACTACTCAAATAGAAACAGACAAAATAGAAAAGGTAAAAAAAAGTGGGAGGTAAACGAGTGATAGTTTGATCGCGACGAGCTTATCACCGATGACGTCTGTTCTCGTGGAGTTCTAGACGCTGACTGCACTTGCATTTTAATTCAACACATTAAACTAATAAAAATTTGCAAATTTCCGAAAGTAAACAAACCACCAATTGGCAGCACAGCTAATGTTCATTAGTGGTGGCACGTGACGATCACAAATCACGACTTCGATCACGGTCACGATAGTTGCTTCTCCAGCAATAAATAAAATAAAAATTAACTTTCTAAAGTGAAAAGAAATAAAATTCAGAATAAATATTAAAAAAAAAAAATTATTCCACTTCCGAATTAATAATTTCGGCATTTTCGTGTGTGTGTGACTAATAATTTCCGTCAATAAAATTTAATTTTGTTGACAAATTTCCACAAAAAGTTTATGCCCTTTCCGTTTTTCCAGCGAAATCGATTCGAAATATTCCGGTTTTTATACCCTGTACCCAAAGGATAAAAGGAAGCGTTTTCGACCCCATATATATTCAGCATCAACAGCCGAGTCGATTGAGACATGTCCGTCTGACCGTCCGTCTGTCTGTAGGAGCCACTCGATCTCGGAGACTGTAAGAGCTAGAGGTACCAAATTTGGTGTGAGCATACGTCTAGTGTCTACACAATTCAAGTTTGTTTCAAATTTTGGCCACGCCCACTTCCACCCCCGCAATTTAAGAAAAACGATAACTATGGCTGCTTACTTGGTACACCCAATTATACACCCAAACTGGACCAGCTGAGCAAATTTTGTTGAAATCGGACATTAAACATCGGAGATATGGCTATATCCGTTTTGTACTGAAATGCCAAGGCGGCATTGGCCGATAAGAAAGAGCGAGTTAGCATGCGTTCGCTGCTGCTGCATGTAAAGGGGAATTTTGTTTTAAATTGATTGCGATTTTGAGGTTGTTCGATCATTTGTCTAGTGACTACGCAGATCAAGAGAGTTTAAAATTTTTGCCACGCCCGATTCCGCCCCGCAATTCAGAAAAAACTAATTATTAGAGCAGTTTTTAAGGAATCACATTTTTATTTGGCGCACCTAATAATGTGCATCATCTGACCAATTTTAGTCGAAATCGGACAATAAATATCGGAGATATACGAATGTGCATTTTGAACTGAATTGCCAATGCAACACTAGCTGGAAAGAGCGTTCGCAGTTGCGGCATGTTAAAGAAAATTTTATATGTAATTAATCGCTATTTCGAGGGTGTTTGACATTATTTAATATAATAACTAGTTGGTACAGGGTACGATATCCATCGTGACTCGTTCTAGTCCAGTCCAGCTATGCCCACAGATCCTGCTAAAAGCAGCCATAAAATCGATCGTCTAGCAGTGCCTCGTCGATCCACGTCGCCATCCATGCCGCTATCTAATTCCAAGGTATCCCGGAATACCGACATCATCAAGCGTTCCTCCAACGCTCAATCATCACCAGGCCTTTCCGGCACTACGCCCAAAACAGCATTCGTCTGATTTCGAGGTCAACACAATGGGCTCCCTCGAGGGTGGCGTGCCATTGTTTTCGATGAAAATGCACTTGGAGCAGACAAAGGTCCTGTGGAGCAGAGTCGAATCCGAGTACTTTTCATGTACCAGAGCCCTTACGGCTGACGCGAGCGAAGAAAGCAAGACCAATTTGGTGACGGTGCAATCAAAATATGCATACGTATATATGGTGTACGTACGGTGCGGTTCCACCTTTGGAGAACGGATAGAGCGACTCCAGTCGTCCACTACAACTCCTGCGTCCCAAAACGCCCCCGAAATCCGAGAACAGCACGTCCATGCTGGCTATCTGCTACCTCCGTGTGAGGTGGACGTGTTCACGGGCGACTATAATCAGTGGCCCACGTTCCGCGACCTGTTCACAGCCTTGTATGGAACACGCGCCTTGAGAGACACCGGATCTGAGGGAACATTCCTATCCATTCGATCTGGTGAGACCCCGGTTCCGTGTCACTGACGCTGAAATCAGTGACATCTCCAACTGTGTTGCCACCAACTCTCACAAATTATGCGAACTAAAAATCGCTTCTCCTAGAGATCCTTCCAAGCACGTGGAAGCGCACGCATTCGTCTTGCCCAAACTTCCTAGAGGGATTATGTCCTGCCCGGTTCCCACAAAGATAAAGGAGAGCATTCCGCGTCTTCCCTTGGCAGATCCACATTTCCACGAAAGTTCTCAAGTAGACTCAATCATTGGTGTGGATCTTCTCCCCCGCGTTTTAGGAATGCGCATCAAAAAAGGGCATCTGCGGGTCCCTCCTTGCTCTGGAGACGATATTCGGGTGGATTCTGTGCGGTCCCACAGTTGAGCCTACCACTGGGTCCACGTCTGAATAGGCAGCTCAAATTTCCGCGTCTCCAAGAACCGCTTGTCCCAGCCTGGAAGGAAGCGATGGACCTCATCGAGAGAACTCCTACCAGTGCAAGGTCTGCTGAGGAGTTCATGCGCTCCGCAAATGCCGGCAGTTCCTTAATCTCTGCGCGACAAGGCGACTCCAGGCAGTATTAGAGCACCAATACTGTCCTAACTGCCTCGCCCACGAGCATTCTACAGGATTGTGTCGAAGCAAATCGGTCTGTCGCCGGTGTGGTGGGAAACACCATAGCCTCCTTCATCCCACGGCATCCGCTACGTCCAACTCCAAGTTCTTACCCCCAGCGCCCACGCAGACGTCTTTCCTGTCCACGAGGCAAACCTCTATCCTGAGGTCATCAAGTCCAAATGTGTGTTCAGTTCGAAACTCCTTAAGTTCGGCGCTCCAGAACGTTTCTGCACCCCATCCTTACCAGTCCACCCGGGCTATTGCAACTTGTTGCAAGGGGGGCGGTATGTTCACACCAGAAAGGGTGACCAGCAGGGGAAGGAAGAGGGCTTTTGCCACTATCCCCGAACGGGCACACTGACTTAATTTCTAAGCTAAGTTCTATGAAAAACTCTATCTTGCTAAGTTGTTTTTCATCACCGGCAATACAATCGTCACCCGAGATTTCTCTTGGCCTCTTAGTGTTTCACAAAACCACTTATATCCGATAACGCCTTATATTAACATTGTGACCCGGTCCGTGTATTGTTTTACAATAAATCTGGCCTGTGTTCAATCGAGTTAACGCGCGTTTTAATTTCCTTCAACACTTGGGTAATAAGTCTGGGCTCTCAGATTAAAAGCTTCGCCCCGCTACAAACAACACCTAACTCATCTTTGTCAGGATTTCATTGTAGACCTAGAATTTTAACAATTGCTGGTTTATCGTTGAAAAGGTTATGTTCACAAATATCGCTTGGTAACGTTCGCAATACGGTTGCGCAATTTGAACCCCACTCGTTTATCAGTTTAATGAGTTCGTCCTTAAGTGCCTTCGTTTCACTTTTCATCTTGCATACTTTCTTTTATTTCCGGTTTTAAACTCATCGCGCCTGCCTAAAAATTCAGCTAATTACTTAGCAATAATATTCTTAACATTTTGTTATTTGAATTGTTAACTTTGCGCTTTTTGTTTGCTTAAATAAACAAACGCAAAACTAAAGCTTTGAACTTATTCTTTGTAATAACAAAAAAACTTTTTACAGCAGTGTTGTTGTTTTTGTTGATCTTTCTCCCGCTCTACTCTTTTCTAATTTTCTGACTTCTATTATTCGCGCTCGTATCTATCTCTGTCTCGCGTACAAGTGATTCGTGTATTTGTGTAGTGCTTAATTCTCTTAGATTCTGCACTAATTTTCTCTGTAAGTCTGACCACAGTGTCGAATTTGTTAATAAAACTGACTGAGTTTTTTTGTTGGCATTTGTTCTTTAAAGATTTATTTTCTCTTTTAAAGAAAAAATTTAATTGATTGTGTCCGTCTGATCTAGTAAGAAGTTTTTGAAGCCCCTGCGCCCCATAATGTGTTTCTCACTTGCTGGCTGTGTGACAATTTCATGCACGTTAAATGTGCTGGCTGTGAATTGACAATTGACTGTCACCGCGATCGGACGTACTTTTTATTGCACTCCGCGAGTTCTTCGGTGTCAGCGCAATAAAACAACGCTAAAACAACAAAGTGACAGGGCTCTCAGTCGCCACAGAGACGCCCAACTATAATTATATTGTTATTTGTATTTACAAATAGCAATACTTAATAATAACTAAATTTACTAGTAATGCCAACGCGTCAAGAGATTAACTCGGGCCCTTCTTCACTAGACTCTCGCCAGCAGAAACTACAAGAACAAATTCTTCACCAACAAAACGAGCGTCGGCTCTCTGTGCAACGCAACAATGCGTATTTCTCAGTAGTATCTCCAACTACCACAACTACAACGAGCGCTGAATCCAAAAGTGCAAGTACGAGCAAATTGCTTACACCAACCAGCAACAACAATTTTTCTTGGAGCGCCCAATGCGCTTCACCGTCAAATTCGCTGACATCTGAAGTGTTAATTGGGTCATCGGGTTCGCCGACCGCCGTCAGCGCGCTTACAACAACAACAATTCCAGCTACTGCTGGAACTGCTGCCAACAACAACTGTAACAGCAGCAACGTCTGCAAAACCTTCGATCACCGTTCAGCAGACTACCTCAACAAAATCTGCCCATCCAGTGACGATGAATCCAAAGTCACCTGTTCAGACTGGTATGGACAGATACATTAATATAAACAAGCGAAAGCTTAGCCCTCAGACAAAAAGGGGCAACACTCCCAAGATGTCGAAAAACAACATTGTTGAACAAAAAGCATTGGAAAGCAACTTATTCCAAATATTGGCAAATCAGCCGGAATCTCAAGAAGGAGATTCCCAAATTAAACCCTCTGTAGCCAAGCCACAACCATTCTATATCCGTGGTGCAAACTGCACTTCTTTGGTGCCGAAATTGGTAGCGCTAGTTGGTCAAAACAACTTTTATGTGACACCACTCAATAGGGGTAACATAAATGAGACCAAAGTTCAAGCCAAAAGTGAAGAATTCTATCGTACTATTGAAAAGTACTTTAGAAAGGAAAGTGTGAATTTCTACACATTCCAACTAAAGAGTGCCAAAGGCCTTCAAGCGGTGATCAAAGGCATTGAACCAACGGTTCCGTCTCAAACATACTGAACAGAAATAAAGTGCCGCAACCTCTATTCAAAGTGGAGTTACAGCCCACATGTGATAAAAAACTTAAACCCAACACAGTGCACCCTATTTACAATCTTCAACTTCTGCTACATCGCAGAATTACTGTCGAAGAGCCGCATAAGAGGACACACCCGGTACAATGCACTAATTAGGAGTTTGGGCACACAAAGTCCTTCTGCAGCCTTCGCCCAGTTTGCGTTGGCTGTGGACAAACTCAAAAAGATTGTGTCTGCACCGATGACAAATCAAATACAAGGAAGTGCGGCAATTGTGGTGGTACTCACACAGCGAACTACAGAGGATGCCCTATTTATAAGGAACTTAAGGCCCGCCTCAACGCGAAGAAATCAACGGCTCGCATCCAGGGCTCGGCACTAAATTCCTCTCAAACAACACCGGGAATATTTTTCCCAAGAGCTGTAAGGTCATCAGCGACTCCAATAACAACTACTCCTGGAGTAACTTTTGCAAGCGTGCTACGCAATGGAAATGCACAGGCCACTCAAACAATTACATGAAAAATTACATGCAGGAACTGATGCGTAATCAGAGCTTGCTTATTCAAAAGCTTATGGACAATAACAAATAATGTCAGCACTACATATAGGCCTCTGGAATGCAAACAGCATTTCCAAGCACAAACAGGAACTTTCACTGTTTCTGAGCTCAAATGATATTGATATTATGCTGCTATCAGAAACACACCTCACAAACAAAAACAACTTTCAAATACCCAAATATGCATTCTACGCAACAAATCACCCAGATGGCAAGGCTCACGGAGGAACTGGTATCCTAATCAAAAACCGGATTAAACACTGTCTGCACAATGCATTTGCCAAACAACACCCACAAGCAACTTCAATAAGTGTCCAAACCACTTTCGGCAGTACAACCGTGGCTGCACTTTACTGTCCACCACGATTCTCAATCTCGGAAAAAGAGTTTACTGATTTCTTCAATACACTCGGAGTACGATTTATTGCTGCAGGAGACTACAACGCCAAGCACCTTCATTGGTGATCCCGCCTGGTAAATCCTAAAGGCAAACAGCTGTATAACACAATCATCAACCCAGCAAACGAAATGGGCTATGCCTCACCGAATAAGCCCACGTACTGGCCAGCAGATCCACGCAAGCTCCCAGATCTAATAGACTTTGCAATCACCAGGGGAATCGCGCACAATTGCATAACGGCAGAGACACTAGCAGAATTGTCATCGGACCACTCACCAGTAGTTTTCACGATATTAACAGAACCACAAATAATAAAGCAACCACTCGGGCTAACAAATTGCAAAACAAACTGGCTCAGATTTAAAAAAATACATAAGCACCCATATCGAGCTGAATCCCAAACTGGACGACGAAAAAGACATCGAGCTTTGCACCTCTGCACTAGAGTCAACGCTTATTGAAGCAGCAGATATCTCTACCCGATTATCAGCCACACGCAGGAAAAACACAAGTCCAACAACCGACTAATTGAACTACTTCTAGCAGACAAAAGACGGCTCAGCCGAGAATGGCAAATGTCTCGATCTCCGGCAGCAAAACAACGCCTAAAGGCAGCATCGCGAACTCTAGCAAAGGCGCTTAGGCAGGAAGAAGCAAGGACACAGCGGCTGTACATCGAGAAGCTCACCCCTACCAGCACCAAATATCCGCTGTGGGAATCACATCCAACCATAACTGCTCCAGCCGAGATAATTTCACCTATACGATGCCCAACTGGCAAATGGGCCCGTTCAGACGAAGAAAGAGCACTCATCTTTGCAGCTCATCTAAAAACGGTCTTTCTGCCAAATCCGCCAACAAACTCTTTTCAGCTCCCCACCTTGCGCACCCCAATGGAAAGTGAGCAACCGAAATTCCAAGCGGAGGAAATTTCTGCAATTATTAAAAACTATCTAAGCCCAAGAAAGTCGCCCGGCCATGACAAAATAACCCCGAAAATGATCCGAGAACTCCCGATCTGTGCCGTGCGTTACATCTGCAAACTTTTCAACGCGATAGTAAAAAGTGGTCATTTTCCCATAAGTTGGAAAAAATCAGTAATCATAATGATCCCAAAACCCGGAAAGGACAAAACACAGCCATCATCATATAGACCCATTAGTTTATTGCCAAGTCTTTCAAAACTATTTGAAAAAGTCCTACAACTCCGTATAAATACAATCTTGGTTAACCAAAATATAATCCCTCATCATCAGTTTGGCTTCCGTGAAAAGCATGGCACAATTGAACAAGTCAACCGTATCACCTCAGAGATCCGCACAGCATTCGAGCAAAAAGAATATTGTACAGCAATTTTTCTCGACGTCGCCCAAGCCTTTGACCGAGTTTGGCTCGACGGCCTAATATACAAAATAAAAGCGACGCTTCCACACAATACACACAGGCTAATGGAATCTTATCTATCCAACAGAAAATTCGCTGTACGATGTAATAACTTCACCTCTGATGACTTCGAATCAAAAGCAGGTGTACCTCAAGGCAGCGTGTTGGGTCCAACACTATATATTTTGTACACAGCGGATATACCAAAAAATCTTACACTCACCACATCTACTTTCGCCGATGACACGGCTATCCTTAGCCGCTCCAAATGTCCGATCAAAGCTGCTGAGCAACTGGCAACCCACTTAAAGGAAATTGAAAATTGGCTAGCAGATTGGCGCATCCGTGTAAATGAACAGAAATGTAAGCACGTTACGTTTACCCTCAATAGAAGAAACTGCCCATCATTGACGCTTAACAATGTGCCAGTGCCTCAATCCGACGATGTTGTATATCTTGGAGTTCACCTCGACAGAAGATTAACTTGGCGTAAGCATATCGAAGCCAAGAAAAAGCAACTAAAGCTCAAAGCAATCGATCTACATTGGCTTATCAACGCACGATCTCCCCTATGTCTGGAATTCAAAGTTCTCCTCTACAACTCGGTATTAAAACCCATCTGGACATATGGCTCTGCACTATGGGGAAACGCAAGCAAGAGCAACATCGAAACCATACAAAGGGATCAATCCAAGGTTCTCAGAACCATCACGGGAGCACCTTGGTATATCCGAAATGAAAATGTACAGAAAGACCTACACATTCCTAGCGTAATAACCGAAATAAAGGTACAACAGCTTAAGTACACCGCTAAACTGCAGGCACACCCGAAACGAAACGACCTCCCAACCCTCTAGTAATTAATCAGGGCCATAGATCAATGTAACATCTTTCAGATGTTAGGTTATGTGTTAGATTATCTGCCGGTGCCTAATCCTGTGTCGGCCGCGACACCACAATCCCTGTAGCTGCCCACAACCAATCCGCCGCAGCTCATTTCGTTCACCCGTTCCCCACGGTGGGCGTAAAGATGAGGCTGTTTCCGTTTCTCCAGGAAATGGTCTCTCTTTGCAGACGAATCAAGCCGTAGTTTCCGATCAGTCCGGGCAAATACCAAATAATATTGATATTGCCAATAGTTGTCCAGTTAGAGGTACACAAGTACTTAGGCCTCTAACTGGCGTACCACCAAAAAAACACATATTTGTTTCAAGGGTTGATCCCGAACATTCTTCGGATGATGTCTTAAATTATATTAACCAAAAGTTCAAGTCTCCAAAAAAGCGGTGAAGAAATTTAAATTTAACTATTCGAGGGAGATCTCTTCCTTTAAAATCAGTGTTCCCGCTTAACTGTTTAACTGCATTTGTAGTAACAGTTTTTGGCCGGATCACATTCTAGTAAAAGAATATTCAGCCAAAAAGAAATCTCGAGGTCCAGTTAGGCTTACTATCCTCCCTAATATTTCCTCCACCGGAACGTCAGCATCTGCTGGTGTTCCAAAAAACTAATCTCGTCCCTTCATCTGACCTATCAGAATGTAAGAGGACTTAAGTCTAAGCTTTCTAGACTCTATCTAGATAGTCTAGAATTTGAATCTAAAATTTTAGTATTTACGGAGACATGGTTAAAACCTGATATTAACGATGCATCTGTTCTTTCCGCAAAATTTTCAATTTTTACATGTGATCGGACTTCTCGTGTAGGCGGAGGAGTTCTGATTGTTGTTGACTCGGCCTTAACTTCTGACCAACTCTATTCACCGGAAATTCTGGAGATTAAGTTTGTTAGTGTTAAGGTCAGATTCAAGTCTTTTTCTGTCTACATTACTTGTTCTTACATCCCGCCACAAACCGACATGGTGGTGTTTGCAAAACATTTAGATTCTATTCGACATATTTCTTCATTGCTTTCTGATAGTGATATCTTAATCGTCTATAGTGACTATAATTTTGCAGAAATATCATGGTCTCAATCTGATGAATCTGCTTTTGTTGCTTCCTTCTATATCTAATTTCGTTGATGGCCTTTTTGAGTTATCATTAGCTCAAATAAACCCTGTGCAAAATAACATAGGCAGATCCTTAGATCTGATATTTGTGTTGGATTCCACCAACTGGCCAGTTACTAGAACCGACCCTCTAGTAGAATTTGAATCTAAAATTTTAGTATTTACGGAGACATGGTTAAAACCTGATATTAACGATGCATCTGTTCTTTCCGCAAAATTTTCAATTTTTACATGTGATCAGACTTCTCGTGTAGGCGGAGGAGTTCTGATTGTTGTTGACTCGGCCTTAACTTCTGACCAAATCTATTCACCGGAAATTCTGGAGATTAAGTTTGTTAGTGTTAAGGTCAGATTCAAGTCTTTTTCTGTCTACATTACTTGTTCTTACATCCCGCCACAAACCGACATGGTGGTGTTTGCAAAACATTTAGATTCTATTCGACATATTTCTTCATTGCTTTCTGATAGTGATATCTTAATCGTCTATAGTGACTATAATTTTGCAGAAATATCATGGTCTCAATCTGATGAATCTGCTTTTGTTGCTTCCTTCTATATCTAATTTCGTTGATGGCCTTTTTGAGTTATCATTAGCTCAAATAAACCCTGTGCAAAATAACATAGGCAGATCCTTAGATCTGATATTTGTGTTGGATTCCACCAACTGGCCAGTTACTAGAACCGACCCTCTAGTAGAATTTGAATCTAAAATTTTAGTATTTACGGAGACATGGTTAAAACCTGATATTAACGATGCATCTGTTCTTTCCGCAAAATTTTCAATTTTTACATGTGATCAGACTTGTAGTATATGCAACCTTATAATAATAATAACCGACACAATATAGAGTATTCTCTTATTGCAAACGGTCATATAGCCGACACATGTTAGTGTATGCTATATGTGTTGCATATACATAAACATAAGCAAGCTCGAAACATGATCAGCCACTCACATAGACTGGCCATGCGGACGAATTGCAACGTCTGCATAATCGAGCGTGTGAATGTTTATTGTATAACATATATGTACATACTACACTCTCTCTCTTTCATACGTTTATATATATGTTTATATACTTAAGAATTCTTAGGCTAAGCTAAGAAATTATTTCTGAATAAAGAAGCATTCGGTTTTATACCGTCAAGAGAATCAAAACGTTTAATTATTGATCATAATTTTACATGGCGACCGTGACAAGTGTCACGAATGTGTTTTGTGAATTAATAAAGAAAAAAAAAAATTATTATTAACTAAAATTACATAAAAAAAAGAAAAAAACACATTGCAACACTGCAACGACAGCCGCTGGAGGTGCTGACTCCAGCAAAGAAGGAATACAATGATGGCTACTTCAAGGGATTCCATTTGCCCATGTGCCAATGTGTGGTAGGCAGACCGCCCACTACACCTACGAGGGAAAAAAAAAGAAAGCCAAAAAGGCAAATAGATTGGCAGCAAATAATAAAAGTGCAAGTGCTGAAGTTGGTGTTTTTGGATAAAAATGAAAAAACTCAAAAGGCAAAAGTAATGGATGCCAAGAAAATAAATAATTTACACTAAAAACAAAAAAAGTAGAGTGATGGGTAAAAAATCTGGTGTGACAAAGAAATTGAAAGCAAGAAAAGCTGAAATCTTGAGGCTACTAAACAGCCCAAATAAAATTAATTGGAATGCCTCAGTGAAGTTACATGCAGAGGTAGAATTTATAAAAAGCCAATTGGCTAAAAATAAAAATAAAGTCACATCCAGCACCCCATCAACAGATTATGCGATACAAAATTTGTCAAAGCCAAAATTAAAAACAACGCCACAACCAGCAAAGCAAATCCCAAAGCTGATGAAAGCCTGCCCAAACGACTGCGAGGGACCACTATATTCGCCGTTCTGCGAATATACCTGTGCCGCCTGCACCGGTCCCCCAACAGAGAAGCCCCAATAGAGAAGCCTGTGCCGCCTGCACCGGTCCCCCACCAAAGAAGCCTGTGCCAGCTCCCGGCAGCCGAACCGACAGCGCTACAAAGAGCGCCCACCACAACAAAATAAATTAACTATGCGCTGCGTCGCACATTTTTTTTGAGTGCACTGCGATGCACAATTTTTTTTTTGATAATTATACAAAACGATGTAAAATTGTGCGGCATTAAAGCTGTCCAATCAGAGTGTGGCCTGAAAACCACACACAAAAATAGGCAGGGATACATGTAAAAAAAAAAAAAAAACAATTCTTTTGAATTAAAAGTGAAATTTCCATTAAATTAATAAAAAAAAAAAAAAATAATGAACAGCAAAACTTACAAAGCAATAATTTTTGAAAATTAATCCATATAATTAACTCAGTTATCAAGTAAAAATTTGTTGACCATTTGCATTTGTTTTTACTTTTCGCGAAATGTTTATCTATAAGTCCAAAAGAAAATAAAATGAAATTGAAATTTTTAATATTATATGAACATTCGCGAAAAGGGCCAGAGTAAAAGAAAATAATTCTTCCTTTTATCTTTCAAAAAAAAAACATCAATAAAAAATTAATGTGAATATAATAAATTTCGCAAAACTAATTAAATAAATTCAAGAATCATTTTTATGAAAACTTTAATTTTTAAACCTTTCAAGATTATTCAGGATTAAATTTTTTTTTTATGAAATTCAAAAATGGGAGGAAAATCCTCAAAAATTAAGGATAGTACAGCCAACGTTCAGAACGTAATAGAATTTGTAGATCCAACTACACACTTAGAGAACCAACAAATTATCCTCTTACTTTTGCTAATAGTTTCAGTAATAAATTTACTAATGAAAATTTATTTAATGTACAAGCGAACATTAAGAAAAAGGTACATGAGCCGTGCCAACGATTTAGACAGAATCTAAAAAAAAAAAAAAATATTTTGTTTCTTTTTATAAACCTTCACGGCATCAAAATGAATAAGGTAGAAACAAAATATTTAGCGATATACGTACCATTCCTTGATTTCCTGATACAATCAGGAGAAACAAATTATAAATACAAGGAAATACGGTACTGGATCTCAAACAATTGTAAGTTCGAGGAGAAAATTGTAAAACTTATGGAAATATCCATAAAGACAGCCTACACCAGGCTACTTGTAAAAAGAGAAAAAAGAAAAGACATACCAGAATGGGTACATAGACTATTCATGGCTACCACCGAATCTATAACTATTGAAGATTCAGATGAAGAGCCACAAAACTAAAAAGACACACAAAGAATAAAAATTCAGTAGCAACATCTTGCTACAAACATCCCACTGACGTATCAAAAACATACTATTAAACATGAAACAAACGAGCAAGACCGAAAAGCTAAAAATCGTGCTAAAAGCTGGTAACTTCGTCGCTTTTAATGATGCAATGGGTAAATATATCCATTGCAGCACTGAAATGACTGGAAGTCCTAGCACAGTACTATTTCAGCGAGGACAAAACAATATAATGTCCGAGTTACCGAAAGCGAACAGGGAAACGGGCAAGTTCCTCCAAATACTCAAAAGAAAAAAAAATATATAACGTTTATTCTATTAACCTAAGTCTTAATAAAAATAAATAATAAATATATTATTCCATACGAATTTCATCTGTTTCATTCAGATTTCGCAATCCCATGCGATGGAATAATAAGATTAAGTCTTAATAAAAATAAATAATAAATATATTATTCCATACGAATTTCATCTGTTTCATTCAGATTTCGCAATCCAATGCGATGGAATAATAAGATTAGATTTCATAAAAACTTTTAATTGCAAATTAGATTACAGTACTTCAGAAGATTGGTTTATACTTAGACCACGAAATTTAACGTACCTAAATTATGTTCCAAAAACATATTTTCGACCATATATATATATGGCAAGCACTTCACAGTGCAAACAAACCATTCAAAATTAGCACGCATACGGCTAGAATTAAAAGAGTATGAATTTACAGTAGAGTATTTGAGAGAGAAAAGACAACTTTGTGGCAGACGCCCTATCGCGGATAAATATATCCGAACTAAAGAATATGAATATAAAAGTCCTGAAAGTCACTACCAGGCAACAAAGTAGACAGAAAAACTGCGCAGTTAATAAAGAGAAACTTTTGCCAAGGCAAAGTATTCAAAATGCTTCTAGGCCCAACGTATACGAAGTCATCAAGAATGACGAAGTACGGAAAGTAGTGACCTTGCGAATAACAGAATCCAAATGCTTATTGAAACATGGAAAGAAAGTTATAGCAAGAATTGATGTTAGCGATTTGTACACCAATGGAATTCTCGACTTAGGTCAGTTCTTCCAAAGGCTTGAAATGCAAGCCGGTGTACTTGAAATCAGCCAACTCAAAGTGGCACCGAGCGAAAAGATCTTTGAAATTATTTCAATAGATTCTTTTAAAAATATGGGCAATATTATATTGAAAACATTAAGAGTAGCGCTACTCCAGCCGGTGACCCTAATAAATAATGAAAATGAAAAAGAAAAAGAAGCAATACTGTCTACATTTCATGACGATCCAATACAAGGAGGTCATACAGGGATTACCAGAACAATGGCAAAAATTAAAAGACACTACTATTGGAAAAATATGGGACGCCATATCAAAGAGTACATACGTAGATGTCATAAATGCCAAGTGTCAAAAACTACGACACATACAAAAACTCCCATGATAATAACAGAAACACCAGAAAAAGCTTTTGATAGAATGATAGTGGACACAATAGGCCCGCTACCAAAATCAGATAGTAAAAATGAGTATATTGTCACATTAATATGCGACCTTACAAAATACTTAGTAGCTATCCCAGTTGCATCCAAGAGTGCAAGTAATGTAGCTAAAGCAATATTCGAACATTTCATACTTCAGTACGGTCCAATGAAAACACTCATTTCGGACATGGGAACTGAGTATAAAAACCAGATTATAACAGATATATGCAAGTACATGAAGATTAAAAATTTAACTTCTACAGCATATCACCACCAGACCTTAGGGACAATAGAACGAAATCATAGAACGTTCAATGAATATATTCGTTCTTACGTATCTGCAGATAAGTCCGATTGGGATGTTTGGATACAATATTTCACTTATTGCTACAACACAACACCCTCGGCAGTGCATGAATACTGTCCATACGAATTAGTATTTGGAAGACCACCAAATCAATTCATAGATTTTAACAAAATAGATAGAATAGATCCTATATACAATATAGATGATTACGCTAAGGAAATAAAATTTAGACTAGAAATTGCCTACAAAAGAGCAGGAATAATGTTAGAAAACCATAAGAAAAAAAATAAGAAATATTATGATAGGTCAGTAACAGAAATAAATATAGAAGTAGGAGATAAAGTTTTGCTAAAAAACGAAGTAGGCCATAAGCTAGACCCTAACTATTTAGGTCCATTTGTTGTAGAAACTATAGAAGGTAATGACAATATAGTAGTAAAAGATAGTAAGAATAAAAAACAAACAGTGCATAAGAATAGATTAAAAAGATATAATGATTAAAAAAAAAAAAAATAATAAAAATGATATGATTAAAGTTTTCATACAAAATTTATGATACAGAATTAATGAAAAAAAATTTTCTATTAAAAATAATAATAAACTATCAAATATTGTTGTGAAAATTATTCTGTTCAAAATAAAGTAAACACAAAAAAGGAAAAATTACAAGAAAAAAAAAAAAATTACTTAAACTTACTTAAATAACTACGTAAAAAATTAAACTTAATTAAATACTACGTTATTTCTTAAAAAAGGGAGGTGTAGTATATGCAACCTTATAATAATAATAACCGACACAATATAGAGTATTCTCTTATTGCAAACGGTCATATAGCCGACACATGTTAGTGTATGCTATATGTGTTGCATATACATAAACATAAGCAAGCTCGAAACATGATCAGCCACTCACATAGACTGGCCATGCGGACGAATTGCAACGTCTGCATAATCGAGCGTGTGAATGTTTATTGTATAACATATATGTACATACTACACTCTCTCTCTTTCATACGTTTATATATATGTTTATATACTTAAGAATTCTTAGGCTAAGCTAAGAAATTATTTCTGAATAAAGAAGCATTCGGTTTTATACCGTCAAGAGAATCAAAACGTTTAATTATTGATCATAATTTTACAGACTTCTCGTGTAGGCGGAGGAGTTCTGATTGTTGTTGACTCGGCCTTAACTTCTGACCAAATCTATTCACCGGAAATTCTGGAGATTAAGTTTGTTAGTGTTAAGGTCAGATTCAAGTCTTTTTCTGTCTACATTACTTGTTCTTACATCCCGCCACAAACCGACATGGTGGTGTATGCAAAACATTTAGATTCTATTCGACATATTTCTTCATTGCTTTCTGATAGTGATATCTTAATCGTCTATAGTGACTATAATTTAGCAGAATTATCATGGTCTCAATCTGGTGAATCTGCTTTGTTGCTTCCTTCTATATCTAATTTCGTTGATGGCCTTTTTGAGTTATCATTAGCTCAAATAAACCCTGTGCGAAATAATATAGGCAGATCCTTAGATCTGATATTTGTGTTGGATTCCACCAACTGGCCAGTTACTAGAACCGACCCTCTAGTCTTGCCTGAAGATAATTTTCATCCTACTTTGGATTTATCTGTAGATCTGTAGTTTCGTGCACCGATTGTTGGTGTCAGTCCTGTGATTAAATCTCGTAATTTTCGCAAGACTAACTTTGTTAAACTGAATGAGCTCATTCTGAGAACTGACTGGTCATCCTTATACAGTTGCTCAGACATGGATCTTGCTATCTCTCGGTTCGCTTTTTAAGGTTTGTGTCCCACTGAGGACTCCAGTGTCGTCACACCAACCTCCCTGGTTTTCTCGTGAGCTATCCAAAATGAAAAATGTCAAATCCAGATATTATAAAAAATACAAGAAGTCGGAACGTTCTTCGGACTTTCTTTTTACGCAGTTGCTCGCTCCAATTTCATGTTGCTTAACAAGCACTACTATAATAGTTACCTCAAGCGTTGTAAGATAGAGTTTTCCCGTGATCCTAAACAGTTTTATAGCTTTGTGAATTCTAAACGTAAGATGGATGTCCACCCATCAATATTATCGTTTAAAAATAATACAGCGGATTCTGATCAGTCGATTGCTGATTGCTGACAACATATTTCTCAACGGAATACCAAGCGAATCTTTCTTATCCTTATCAGATAAAAAGGTCTAATTATATTTGTAGTCCTTCGATCGATGAAAGTTCGCTTCTTAGCGTGCTTAATTTAGTAAAACCTCATCTGGTCCTGATGGAATATCTAGTTGTGTACTCAGATTTTGTGCTCAGGCTCTATGTAAGCCACTTCAAAAACTTTTTTTGTTGTCCGTTAAATCTTGTCAATTCCCGTCTATATGGAAGGAATCTTATATAATTCCTCTTCATAAAAATGGTAACAAGTCCGAAGCATCCAATTATAGGGTTACATATAAATGTCCGCTATTCCTAAAGCATTTGAAAATTTAATCACTTCTCAATTGCAACATTTCTGTAGATCTATTATTTCACCATCTCAGCATGGGTTTGTGAAACCTAGATCTACTACCACTAACCTATTAGAATTTACATCTTTAACGATCGAAGGATTTAGGAATGCAAGACAAACTGATGTCGTTCATACTGATTTCAGTAAGGCTTTTGATTCTGTTAATCATACACTTTTTATTTTAAAATTAAACAAAATTGGCTTCCCAAGCCCTTTAATTTGTTGGATTCGTAAATACCTGACAAACAGAACACAGAAAGTTCTATTCACGTCTTCAAGTTCAAGGACCATCCAAGTCACTTCGGGGTGCCTCAGGGTAGTCATCTGGGACCACTGCTATTCACCCTTTTTATTAACGATCTTCCATCCGTTTTAATACATTCTCGTGTCCTCGTGTACGCAAATGATGTAAAGCTTTGTCTCGGCTACAGAGACATTATATCACCTTCACGGTTGCAGTCTGACCTCCAAAACTTTCAGTCTTGGTGTCAACACAACTTATTAAACCTAAACACATCTAAATGCAAGGTCATGACTTTCTTCAGAAACAATCGTCAGTTGATTACCTATTTTCTTAATAACATTCCATTAACTAGACTTAACGAGACGATCGACTTGGAACCATAAATTGAATTTTAAGTCCCATATATCTACTACCGTCGGGAAAGCCATGGGTGCTCTTGGATTCGTAAAAAGGTGGTCAACGGAATTTGATGATCCAAATACAACCAATGTTCTTTACACCGCATTGGTTCGACCAATTTTAGAATATGCATTCTGCATATGGTCACCCCAATACGATTCACATAAAGCAAGAATAGAATCAGTTCAAAAACAGTTCCTTCTCTTTGCTCTTCGTGGTATGAACTGGGATCGTAATATCAACTTGCCTTCGTATTCTAGTAGACTCCTTTTACTTGGCCTTCCTTCTCTTACTAAAAGTAGTTTAATGCTTGGCGTCATATTCATGCACAAGCTTCTTAATGGGGATATAGACTCACCTGAGCTATTGAAACGAGTAAATTTAACAGTTCCTTGTAGACCTACTAGAAACTATATTCCTCTATCACTTCCACGATGTACTACTAACTACCTAATGCATAAACCTTTTCGAGTTCTTTGTTCTGATTATAATCGTCTTTATCATGTAATCAGTTCAGAGCTCTCTATTCCTTTACTAAAAACTTCTATGCTTTCCCATTTAGCATGTAACTAGCTATAGTTTCGCTTTTTGTCTGTATTTTGTGGATTGTCCCAGCGACTCGAGCCGTGCGTTATGCGGCCTCCCCCCCCCACTCGGTCGGTTGGGCGGGAGGTGTGGGCAGTTAGGGCTCCCGTTGGGATTCGCGCGTAAAAAAAGACCATCGACCATCAAGGTAAGCATTCCTTGACAAAGCTGCTGAAGCTAATGGGTATTTGTATTTGTAATTGTCAGAGAGTTCTTTCAATACACGAACTGCTAAAAATGGTGATGGGGCTAATCCATAGGTGACTGTCAAAAGTCTGAAGAGTTTGATGATCTCTTTCTTGCGCCACATAATGCGTTTAAAATTAGGGTGTTCAGGAGTAACTGAAATTTTTCTAAACATCTTTTCTATATCTACGCACAGAACATAGTGGTACTGAACAAAGTGGTACTGAAATCGTAAAAAAACTCCAAGAACGTCACGCTGAATGGGTAAACTATGTGTAAGCGATCATTAAATGAGAAACCCGACTCATTCTTTCCTATACCATCAATTACAACAAGACACTTTGTCGTCGAGCTGCCTGGTTTTAATTCAGCGTGATACGGTTAAAATAAAATGAATATTTTCCTGAATCCGTGTAGGTGAAAGTTGTTCCATATGTGCTTTATAGATATGTGGCAACGCTGCGAAGCCTCCTCATCCACCTAACGGACCTTCATCATCTATCGATAAAATTCCGATTGTACGCTAGCTTAATTTCTCATGTTAATTAACACTTCTCTTCTGATCTTGATATCCCAAGCTCTTGGTCCCGCCTTTTTGTAGTGTATTTAAATAAATGAATATTGTTATATAAAATTGGCTACTTGCATATTATTCATAATAGCCAAAGTGGTGACCCCGACGTGATTTAAAAAAACAGTCAGCAATTCATTTAAATCACACTTAAAAAATTACACAATACGCTGCAACGCGCTGTGCCGTTCAAACAGTTTTGGCGCTACAACTTACGCACACTTACACAAAGACGTTTGCATTTTGAAGAGGAATCTCCAGCGGAAAACATTTCCAACATGGAAGAATTAAATGGACAGATCCGAGATCTACAACATCAATTGGAAACCTTGAGAACAAACACGAACTCGGTTTCAAATAAAGCTGCACCTAGCCAACGGAATTCTGTACGCTTGCCAAAATTCGCAAGAAACAACCCTCATTTGTGGTTCGCGCAGGTCGAACATTCGTTTCGTCTGTTCAACGTCGTTGCCGACGCAGACAGATTCGATCTCATCGCAGTTCACCTGGATGAAGATACCATCAAAGCAGTCGAAGATTTAGTCATACAACCACCAGTGTCTGACAAATACCAAGCAATAAAAAGTCGGTTGCTTGAAAAATTCGCCGAGTCGCCCGAATCCAAGTTACGACGTTTGTTGCAAGGAGGAGGAACAGCTAGTTTGAAACCGTCTGAAATTCTAGCCAATATGCGTCGTCTTGTACCAGACCCAGCCAGTGAAAGCATAATTCTCACACTTTTTCTTGCAGAAATGCCACAGTCTATTCGCCCAATGCTGACCGTGTGGGAAGAAACCGACCTCAATAGACTAGCCAAAGTTGCAGACATGATGTTAGAGTCCACGGGCAACCAATCCATCTATTCAGTGGAACCAGCAAAAGAACAAATCGTCTGTCCGTCCAGAGATCCACTTAAAGAAGTAACCGATAACCTGCGTTTGCTATCGCAGAAGTTCGACAACTTGCAAAAGGAAGTAAAGCATCTTCAATCAGGAGTGAAACAAACATACACACGTTCTCGCAGTTCATCGCGCGGTCAATCTCAATTGAAAACTTCGTCATCTCAATAACCTACCGAACAACAATCAACGTTATGTTTTTACCACCAAAAGTTTGGGGACGAAGCTAAAAAATGTCGGCATACTTGTGCCCGTTTCCAGTCCTTAAACTAAAACGGCTGTCGTCTGAAGCGCTGGTCGGCGACAGCATTACCAACACCGGCGACCCAAAAGAACAGTCATCATTGTTTGAGCCTCGCCTACACATCACCGATCGCGTTTCCCACATACGGTTCCTTATTGACTCAGGATCTGTTATCTCTGTATTGCCACGCGCATTTTCAAACCAAAAAACGAAACCATGTGATCTTATACTTCATGCGGCCAGCGAAACGATTATCAAAACGTATGGCAAACACATAATAGATCTCAATCTAGGCCTCCGTCGCAAATTCACCTGGCAAATTCACCTGGCTGATGAAACGCTGACGTTCAGATGGCCATTATTGAAACTGATTTCTTAACCAAGTATCAGTTGCTAATAGACCTCACCAATCGACGTCTAATCGATTCAATCACAGGTCTCTCAACACCTGCTTCTCTGGCCACTTCGAAACAACACTCAGTTTTCACCGTTCAAACTACATCGGAGATACCAAAAATAATTCACGAGTTTATAGATGTCACTAAACCAACCGAAAAAACTTCCAATCAGCGCGAGGTCCGTCATTTTGTGGAGACAAGTGGAAGACCCATTGCTGATCGCCCTCGTCGTTTATCCGGAGAAAAACTGGCAACCGCTAAAAAAGAAATTAACTTTTTATTAGATCAAGGCATCTGTCGACCCTCAAAAAGCCCTTGGTCAAGTCCTCTCCACATGGTCATCAAAAAGGACGGAGGTTGGCGAGCCTGCGGTGAGTACAGGAAATTGAATTCAATTACGGTGCCCGATCGATATCCAGTTGCCCACATCAACGATTTTACCGAACAACTACATGAAAAAACAGTCTTCACGACACTCGATTTGGTAAAAGCTTACTATCAAAATCCGATGGCAGAAAAAGACGTATAAAAGACTGCGATATGTACTCCATTTGGACTTTACGAATTATTGTTCATGCCTTTTGGGTTAAAAAACGCTACCCAAACCTTTCAAAGATTCATGGATAACATTTTCCGTGGCATTAACTTTGTTTATTGTTACATCAATGACATACTGATTATGTCTCGATAGAGGAGCACGAGCAACACTTACGCTCGGTTCTACAAATTCATCAAAAGCATGGTCTAAGTATCAATCTTAGTAAATGTCAGTTCGAAAAAGCAAAAGTAGATTTCCTTGGCTACACATTAAACGCAAATGGCATCAGACCACCGACTGATCGAATCAACGCCGTTATCAATTATCCTAGACCAGAAACTATAAGCCAACTGGGTCGTTTTCTAGGCGTGATTAATTACTATCGCAAATGTCTATCACATTCATCGCACATACAAGCACCATTAACAGATCTTCTGAAGGATGTTAAGAAAAACGACAAAAGAAAGATCATGTGGACACCGCCACTAATTGTCGCTTTTGAAGATTGCAAAAACAGTGTTGCAAACGCAGCACTGCTATCTTTTCCCTCACCAGATGCGAAGCTTGCGCTAACTTGTGACGCTTCTGACACCGCTATTGGAGCCGTCCTAGAGCAACAAATCAACGACGTTTGGAAACCACTCGGGTTTTTCTCCAAGAAGCTAAACGACGCCTAAAAAAACTATAGTACCTTCGACAGGGAGCTATTAGCCATTTTTGAAGCAATCAAGTACTTCAGACATTTAGTTGAGGCACGAATTTTCATCGTCAGGACTGACCACAAACCAATTGTTTTTGCCTTCACCCAGAAACCGGAAAAAGCGTCTCCTAGGCAACTTCGACAGTTAAGTTACATCTCGCAGTTCACGACATCGATTGTTCACATAAAAGGGGAGGATAATGTGATCGCGGATGCATTTTCTAGATTGTGTGCAATTAATATGCCCACTGCAGTAAGCCTTTCTGAGATCGAGCAATTACAAGCAACAGACATCGAATTACCAGAATTGCACAGAGGAAATTCTTCGTTAAAACTACAAAAAGTACAATTCGATGATAATGTCTCCTTGCACTGTGATGCATCAACCGGATTTATTTTTCCGTATGTACCCGAAACTTTACGTTTTAAAATTTTTACTTTCGTTCACAGTTTATCACACCCAAATGGCCGAGCGACATTGCAGCCAATTTGTCAAAAGTTTGTCTGGCCCTCTATGAACAAAAACATCATCGAATGGTGCAGAAACTGTCTCCCTTGCCAACGAGCGAAAATTAACAGGCACAATCATATCGCTCCAGAGAAGATTCCGGTACCCGATGGAAGATTTCATCACGTACATCTAGATATCGTAGTGATGCCTCTTTACCAAAACTATCGCTACTGCCTAACCATGATCGATCGTTTTTCACGATGGCCTGAAGCTCTGCCATTAACTGACATGTCCGCAGAAACCATTGCGAAAGCTTTCTACTCTTACTGTATAGCCCGTTTTGGAACTCCAAAAACCATAACAACGGATCAAGGGACACAGTTCGAATCCGCCATCTTCAAGGAACTCGCATTGTTGGTCGGCAGCACACACATACACACCACTGCTTGTTATCCACAATCTAACGGTCTAATTGAACGTTGGCACTGATCCTTAAAAGCAGCATTGATGTGCAACTATGAGACGCCTTGGACTCAACTTCTTCCTACTACACTCCTTGGGTTACGCACTTGTTTTAAACCGGATATTATGTCGTCAGCGGCAGAGATGTTATACGGCAGCACTATCCAATTACCCAACGAA
Source organism: Drosophila austrosaltans (assembly GCA_035045865.1). Classification (NCBI taxonomy): domain Eukaryota; kingdom Metazoa; phylum Arthropoda; class Insecta; order Diptera; family Drosophilidae; genus Drosophila; species Drosophila austrosaltans. The sequence goes on from JAWNOQ010000003.1 coordinate 11,836,004, forward strand.
TTCTTTGAAGATTTGGACAAGCCCTCATCGCCTGCATTTTTTCTAAGTCCTTTTCGTGAGCACATGCAGATTCGTCCTACGCCGACAGCTCATCACATAAAGGAAAAAATGTTTCTACTGAAAGGAATTGATCAATATTCTCACGTTTTCATTCGTACGGATGCAGTCAAATAACCACTCGAGCCTCCGTACTCTGGCCCATACAAAATCATCAAACGCCAAACGGTCCGAGTCCACATACTGAACATCAATGGGAAGCAAGTAGCTGTGTCTGTCGATAGGCTAGAACCAGCATTTGTGGCAAGAGCGGACCAACAAACGAAATCCCAGAATTCAAAACCAGAGCAACCAACTTAAAAAAAATCGTCGTGAACCATTTTTGTTAAAATGTAAAGGACTTTAAAAAAGGCGACCATTGAACACTGCAAGCTAGATCTCACTTAACCCTTCTAGTGAATTGCAATCCGCAAACACAACAAAGTTTGTACCCAACAAAGTTTGTACGTTAAAAAATATGACGGTTTCATGAAACATAAAAAACTTTTTTAATTACCGAAAAAAGTTTCATGAATTGACTTAAAGCAGTTACCGATTGAGGAGGCGATAAGGCAGTCAACGCTGCAATTTACGCGAGTTTGAACGAATCTTACCCGGACACACTTCGTATCCCACACATTGAACGGAAGTCTTAAGAAAAGAGCACTTTTTTATGTTGAATGAAAAATCAGCCTTTGTGAGAATTAAGCCATTCCAAAGCTTCATTCTTTGTAGACAATATGGAACAATACTTCAATTAAATGACCATCAATCTTTACATTGCTAAGAATTTACAATGTACAACAAATACCCTTATTTCCAATACCTTTAATCATAACTACATTATGAATTCTCTTACAAAAACTAACTTACAACTTAAACTCTTCTCTTTGTCTAATAAGCATTCAGATCCAGAGTCAAATGAAGTTAGAGACGTTTTGCCTTGGGTCCAACGACGTCACAAAATTGCACTCTTTTCCTTTGGTTCGAATCATTGGACTTCTCACACTGCGTAGAAATGTAACCCCTATCGCCATTCTTAAAACAGGTTACGTTGTATTTTTCGGTTATCCCGTTGGGTTTCTGACGCTGCGGTCCATCGTCAGAGAACCAGAGTTTTGCTAATGTTTCGCTCTTCATTCGGACATCTTGTGACCCAACTTTCCATAAAAATGACATTAGATTGTTGCCATTTTCTGTTGCTTGACGTCGGTTGAAGATGCGTCCTCTTGGGCGGAAGGTCAAGATGCACCTTCTTCCAACACTGCACTTAAAGCCATCGCTATCTTATCGAATCGACTTTTATGGACTTTTAGGATGTTACTCCCTATAGACCACCACGCCATTGTATCTGCATCTGGAAGGTCTGTATTCTGTATTGAATTTTTACAGCACCAAAGACCTGCTGTGTCCCACGTCGAATGCCGTTACTAGTATGGCCTGCAATAATTCAATTAGATTTTGTGTTTGCCCGTTTAAATATGTAGATTAAGAACCAGATTCCATTTCTAATGTCGGAGACTCGGAGAGTTCTCCATATAATGCACTTTGATTCTTAGGCATCTTTAGAGCATTTGAACAGCGAGTTCCATATACTCAACGTGACGTATATGTCAATGTCAAATTGTCTATGTCAAACTAACATGACAATAACCATTGATTATTTACACTGTACCCAATGTTACCAGCCCAACATCACAATAATAATTAGAAAGGGACATTAGATTCCTCAAATATAAAGAGAAATAAGATCTTTTAAGGTATCAAAGGGTATGCTATACAGTACCATCCTCACTACAACACGTCCCCTGTCATATTATACAGACACCTTGAATTACAAATTTCCGAAATTGAATCAAACTTAATTTAATTTTCCAGTTCTCTTTTGTACACATCGTACCAGCAATACCCTTTTATCTCGAATAAGCATTCGTTACTTTTAACAGAATTTAATTTTTCTGTGACACTTAAACCGACAAACTTTTTTTTTACTATTGACATTACCAGTATGTAAAGTGACTTTATCAACCCTTCGTTGGGTTTCTCTTTAGTATCACTTTCAACAGTTTCACACCTACTTTTGTTCTTTTTACTGTCTCTTTCAACAGTTTCACACCCACTAATGTTCCCTTTACTGTCTGTTTCAACAGTTATAGACCCACTGGTGTTCTCTTTGCTGTCTCTTTCAACAGTTTCACGTCCACTGGTGTTCCTTTTACACTCTCTTTGTTCTTTTTTTTTATTTTTGGGATTTTTGTGTGTTATTTTTTTTAACAAATTTTTATATGGATTTTGGACATGTTAAGGAAGCAATAATAGTCATAGCCCTTTCTTAAGGTTTTCCATCCTAAGTGCATCATGAACTCATGTACGTGGTAAAGATCAAAAATTCTGCTCGTAATTCATATATTTTATCGATGTGATCCTCAAGCGAATCTTCTTTTAACTTATCCACAATATTAACTTAATTAGGACCTTTAGGACCCTAACACAACAAAGTTTCTACCCAAGAAATAATGACGAAAATGTTTTTTTTCCCATACCCCAAGAGTTTTCAATTTATTTGATTGATATCTTACCTCTGCAGGTGAAATATTTAACTACATGGTACTTGTTGTATATTGTGCAGTAAAATAACACCAAATCCCTGAATTGTTGCATCTGTGTGCAATTCGATTAAAAATCACCAAAACTGGTTGTTGTGTGAGTATAGAAATAACTTTTAACGAATTGGTTTAAGTTCTGGCTTACAAATAATCTCGGTCTCTAAGGACGTCAAAAACTATCATCACTTTTCATCATGGATTGACGTGTTTTTCTGTGCTCTTGCATACTTTCTTTTATTTCCTGTTTTAAACTCATCGCGCATACCTAAAAATTCAGCTAATTACTTAGCAATAATATTCTTAACATTTTGTTATTTAAATTGTTAACTTTGCACTTTTTCTTTGTTTAAATAAACAAACGAAAAACCAAACCATTGAACTTATTCTTTGTAATAACAACAAAACTTTTTACAGCAGTGTTCTTTCTGATTGCCAACCGATCTGTTCCTTTTTTAACGGTTTGTCAGTGACAAACAGAGCTGTTTTATTCTATAAAAAATCCATAACTTAGAACAATTTCACAATTAATTAACTTAAATTACCGCAGTGTGTTTCCGTCACGGCTGGCGTCATTCAGAAAAAGAAAGCTACCGGAAACGGCTCTCGATGCCACAACTCCCGGTGTGCCCGCACATCCATTGGGCAAAAAATACTTCAAACTTAAAATACCAATTCTGATAACCGATTATTAATTACCGGTAGGCCGGCCACGACACGCGACATCCCCACCCCCGTGAGGCGGCTGCATCACATCCGAAATTGCCAACACATGTACTCGTTCGTGGTCCAACGTTCTTACAGCTGCCCTTCGTGGTGTTCCATCCGGTCTAGTGTACACTTCCTCCACTATTCCCTTTCTCCATTCCCTTCGTGGAACGGCTGAGTCGCAGATGAACACGACATCGTCTCTGCGAATCGGCTGTGTACGCGCACACCATTTCTCACGTCGCACAAGGGTGGGCAGGTACTCTTGTACCCATCGTTTCCAGAATCGGTCTCTCAGTAGTCGCGCAATTCGCCATTGCTTCCTCGTCTCACATAGCTTGGGCAGCTCCTGGTTTCGACTAGGTGTATCTGGAATGTTAGGTGAACCCTTTAGCAAGTCGTTGGGGATCAGCGGCGCCTCCTGGTCGATGGTGATTGGCAGATGCGTCAGCAGGCGGGAATTCACAATATTTTCCGCCCCTATCAGGAAGCTCTGTAGTACATGCTCCTTCGGTGCCACCTCCTTGATTGTGTGGCGAAGTACACTCTTGACGCATTGCACCATCCTCTCCCATACACCACCTTCAGCTGGGTTGAGAGGACAGTTGAAGACCCATTCGACGCGTCTGGCTGACAGCTCGTTTTGGATCTTATCCGGCTCGAAAACTTCCGTAAATCGTCTAGCTTCGCTATCAGCGCCGACGAAATTTCTCCCATTGTCGCTTCTTATCCTTGCCACTGGACGTCGGCGACATATGAAGTTTTTGATAGCCAGTATGCAGGAGTCGGTTAACAAATCATGGGCCAAATCCAGATGAATTGCCCGGGTCTTCAGGCAGGTAAATAGGGCGACCCACTGCTTCTCTTTGCGGCGGCCAATCGTCACTAGCAGCGGTCCAAAATAGTCTAATCCGGTACGTAAGAATGGCCATCCTCCAGGCAGTAAACGGTCCTCTGGCATGGGACCCATCAGAGGCGGTATTGGTTTAGCACGCTGAAGCTGATCGTTGCGTCTACGTTCTGATGTTTCATCTTGACATGGTAGTAGCGCACGATCAGCTGTCTCGAACTGTAAGGTAAACATGAGGCTGCATCAATCCGCCCAGATGCACGTAGAATAGATTCTTCGTCCAGGTACGGTGGCAGTCCCCTTATCTCGCTCGTCTGGCTGACGGGATTGTTGGTAAAAACATCACGCAACTCGTTGGGAAACATCTCCGATTGCGCTTGACGTACCAAGATCAGCTCAGCTTCCTCACACTCGGATGCGGTGAGGCCATGCTGTTCCGAATCATCTCGTTACTGGCGGCAACGACGAACAAATCTAAGAACCCAAGACATAGTCCTTAGCAGTCGGTTGTACTCCGAAAATCTTGTGAAATCTTATAAGGGATTCATTAGCAACGACCAAGGCAAACTCACAGGGTAATTCTTCGTCATCCGTAGCAGTCCAACTGCCTTGGACTTCGACCAAAGGTTGCGGCCAACACGATTCTGGTAGTCGCAAGAATTCTGGTCCGCATAGCCATCGAGACTTCTGGCTGAATCGGCTTGCTTCTGGGACCGTGTCGCTTCATCTGCCACGTTTTCGGCAGACGGTAGCCATCTCCATTGGGACATTTCAGTTGACTCCAAGATTTCGGCGACCCTGTTGCCGACGTACTGCTTGTAGCGGTTACCGATTGAGGAGGCGATAAGGCAGTCAACGCTGCAATTTACGCGAGTTTGAACGAATCTTACCCGGACACACTTCGTATCCCACACATTGAACGGAAGTCTTAAGAAAAGAGCACTTTTTTATGTTGAATGAAAAATCAGCCTTTGTGAGAATTAAGCCATTCCAAAGCTTCATTCTTTGTAGACAATATGGAACAATACTTCAATTAAATGACCATCAATCTTTACATTGCTAAGAATTTACAATGTACAACAAATACCCTTATTTCCAATACCTTTAATCATAACTACATTATGAATTCTCTTACAAAAACTAACTTACAACTTAAACTCTTCTCTTTGTCTAATAAGCATTCAGATCCAGAGTCAAATGAAGTTAGAGACGTTTTGCCTTGGGTCCAACGACGTCACAAAATTGCACTCTTTTCCTTTGGTTCGAATCATTGGACTTCTCACACTGCGTAGAAATGTAACCCCTATCGCCATTCTTAAAACAGGTTACGTTGTATTTTTCGGTTATCCCGTTGGGTTTCTGACGCTGCGGTCCATCGTCAGAGAACCAGAGTTTTGCTAATGTTTCGCTCTTCATTCGGACATCTTGTGACCCAACTTTCCATAAAAATGACATTAGATTGTTGCCATTTTCTGTTGCTTGACGTCGGTTGAAGATGCGTCCTCTTGGGCGGAAGGTCAAGATGCACCTTCTTCCAACACTGCACTTAAAGCCATCGCTATCTTATCGAATCGACTTTTATGGACTTTTAGGATGTTACTCCCTATAGACCACCACGCCATTGTATCTGCATCTGGAAGGTCTGTATTCTGTATTGAATTTTTACAGCACCAAAGACCTGCTGTGTCCCACGTCGAATGCCGTTACTAGTATGGCCTGCAATAATTCAATTAGATTTTGTGTTTGCCCGTTTAAATATGTAGATTAAGAACCAGATTCCATTTCTAATGTCGGAGACTCGGAGAGTTCTCCATATAATGCACTTTGATTCTTAGGCATCTTTAGAGCATTTGAACAGCGAGTTCCATATACTCAACGTGACGTATATGTCAATGTCAAATTGTCTATGTCAAACTAACATGACAATAACCATTGATTATTTACACTGTACCCAATGTTACCAGCCCAACATCACAATAATAATTAGAAAGGGACATTAGATTCCTCAAATATAAAGAGAAATAAGATCTTATAAGGTATCAAAGGGTATGCTATACAGTACCATCCTCACTACAACACGTCCCCTGTCATATTATACAGACACCTTGAATTACAAATTTCCGAAATTGAATCAAACTTAATTTAATTTTCCAGTTCTCTTTTGTACACATCGTACCAGCAATACCCTTTTATCTCGAATAAGCATTCGTTACTTTTAACAGAATTTAATTTTTCTGTGACACTTAAACCGACAAACTTTTTTTTTACTATTGACATTACCAGTATGTAAAGTGACTTTATCAACCCTTCGTTGGGTTTCTCTTTAGTATCACTTTCAACAGTTTCACACCTACTTTTGTTCTCTTTACTGTCTCTTTCAACAGTTTCACACCCACTAATGTTCCCTTTACTGTCTGTTTCAACAGTTATAGACCCACTGGTGTTCTCTTTGCTGTCTCTTTCAACAGTTTCACGTCCACTGGTGTTCCTTTTACACTCTCTTTGTTCTTTTTTTTTATTTTTGGGATTTTTGTGTGTTATTTTTTTTAACAAATTTTTATATGGATTTTGGACATGTTAAGGAAGCAATAATAGTCATAGCCCTTTCTTAAGGTTTTCCATCCTAAGTGCATCATGAACTCATGTACGTGGTAAAGATCAAAAATTCTGCTCGTAATTCATATATTTTATCGATGTGATCCTCAAGCGAATCTTCTTTTAACTTATCCACAATATTAACTTAATTAGGACCTTTAGGACCCTAACACAACAAAGTTTCTACCCAAGAAATAATGACGAAAATGTTTTTTTTCCCATACCCCAAGAGTTTTCAATTTATTTGATTGATATCTTACCTCTGCAGGTGAAATATTTAACTACATGGTACTTGTTGTATATTGTGCAGTAAAATAACACCAAATCCCTGAATTCTTGCATCTGTGTGCAATTCGATTAAAAATCACCAAAACTGGTTGTTGTGTGAGTATAGAAATAACTTTTAACGAATTGGTTTAAGTTCTGGCTTACAAATAATCTCGGTCTCTAAGGACGTCAAAAACTATCATCACTTTTCATCATGGATTGACGTGTTTTTCTGTGCTCTTGCATACTTTCTTTTATTTCCTGTTTTAAACTCATCGCGCATACCTAAAAATTCAGCTAATTACTTAGCAATAATATTCTTAACATTTTGTTATTTAAATTGTTAACTTTGCACTTTTTCTTTGTTTAAATAAACAAACGAAAAACCAAACCATTGAACTTATTCTTTGTAATAACAACAAAACTTTTTACAGCAGTGTTCTTTCTGATTGCCAACCGATCTGTTCCTTTTTTAACGGTTTGTCAGTGACAAACAGAGCTGTTTTATTCTATAAAAAATCCATAACTTAGAACAATTTCACAATTAATTAACTTAAATTACCGCAGTGTGTTTCCGTCACGGCTGGCGTCATTCAGAAAAAGAAAGCTACCGGAAACGGCTCTCGATGCCACAACTCCCGGTGTGCCCGCACATCCATTGGGCAAAAAATACTTCAAACTTAAAATACCAATTCTGATAACCGATTATTAATTACCGGTAGGCCGGCCACGACACGCGACATCCCCACCCCCGTGAGGCGGCTGCATCACATCCGAAATTGCCAACACATGTACTCGTTCGTGGTCCAACGTTCTTACAGCTGCCCTTCGTGGTGTTCCATCCGGTCTAGTGTACACTTCCTCCACTATTCCCTTTCTCCATTCCCTTCGTGGAACGGCTGAGTCGCAGATGAACACGACATCGTCTCTGCGAATCGGCTGTGTACGCGCACACCATTTCTCACGTCGCACAAGGGTGGGCAGGTACTCTTGTACCCATCGTTTCCAGAATCGGTCTCTCAGTAGTCGCGCAATTCGCCATTGCTTCCTCGTCTCACATAGCTTGGGCAGCTCCTGGTTTCGACTAGGTGTATCTGGAATGTTAGGTGAACCCTTTAGCAAGTCGTTGGGGATCAGCGGCGCCTCCTGGTCGATGGTGATTGGCAGATGCGTCAGCAGGCGGGAATTCACAATATTTTCCGCCCCTATCAGGAAGCTCTGTAGTACATGCTCCTTCGGTGCCACCTCCTTGATTGTGTGGCGAAGTACACTCTTGACGCATTGCACCATCCTCTCCCATACACCACCTTCAGCTGGGTTGAGAGGACAGTTGAAGACCCATTCGACGCGTCTGGCTGACAGCTCGTTTTGGATCTTATCCGGCTCGAAAACTTCCGTAAATCGTCTAGCTTCGCTATCAGCGCCGACGAAATTTCTCCCATTGTCGCTTCTTATCCTTGCCACTGGACGTCGGCGACATATGAAGTTTTTGATAGCCAGTATGCAGGAGTCGGTTAACAAATCATGGGCCAAATCCAGATGAATTGCCCGGGTCTTCAGGCAGGTAAATAGGGCGACCCACTGCTTCTCTTTGCGGCGGCCAATCGTCACTAGCAGCGGTCCAAAATAGTCTAATCCGGTACGTAAGAATGGCCATCCTCCAGGCAGTAAACGGTCCTCTGGCATGGGACCCATCAGAGGCGGTATTGGTTTAGCACGCTGAAGCTGATCGTTGCGTCTACGTTCTGATGTTTCATCTTGACATGGTAGTAGCGCACGATCAGCTGTCTCGAACTGTAAGGTAAACATGAGGCTGCATCAATCCGCCCAGATGCACGTAGAATAGATTCTTCGTCCAGGTACGGTGGCAGTCCCCTTATCTCGCTCGTCTGGCTGACGGGATTGTTGGTAAAAACATCACGCAACTCGTTGGGAAACATCTCCGATTGCGCTTGACGTACCAAGATCAGCTCAGCTTCCTCACACTCGGATGCGGTGAGGCCATGCTGTTCCGAATCATCTCGTTACTGGCGGCAACGACGAACAAATCTAAGAACCCAAGACATAGTCCTTAGCAGTCGGTTGTACTCCGAAAATCTTGTGAAATCTTATAAGGGATTCATTAGCAACGACCAAGGCAAACTCACAGGGTAATTCTTCGTCATCCGTAGCAGTCCAACTGCCTTGGACTTCGACCAAAGGTTGCGGCCAACACGATTCTGGTAGTCGCAAGAATTCTGGTCCGCATAGCCATCGAGACTTCTGGCTGAATCGGCTTGCTTCTGGGACCGTGTCGCTTCATCTGCCACGTTTTCGGCAGACGGTAGCCATCTCCATTGGGACATTTCAGTTGACTCCAAGATTTCGGCGACCCTGTTGCCGACGTACTGCTTGTAGCGGCGGTGACTGCTACTAATCCAGCGCAATACCGTCTTGGCGTCCATCCATAGGGTGACTCCATCGGTCTCTATGCTGTGGCTTTGTGTGACACCATTCATCAAGCGGGTGCCCAGCACGGCTGCTTGTAGCTCCAAGCGAGGAATGGAAATGGTCTTCATTGGTGCGCACCTTGTTTTAGCGCATATAAAGCTCACTCGAACTTTTCCATAATGGTACGTTGTTCTCCAATAAGCCACGGCTGCAAATGCTGATTGACCAGCCCACATCCAAAGTAATGTCGAGGGCATTTAAATTGATCAAATCTCTTCAGTTCCTGACACCAAACCTTGCAGGCTTTGCTGAATTCCAAGGGCAACGGCTCGTCCCATTGTATATTCCACCGCCAAATCTCCCGTAGCAACAACTTGGCGGTTATCGTGACACAGCTTAAAAATCCAATTGGATCAAACGTTGACATCATCAGGCTGAAAAATTGCCTCTTGGTAGGCGCGTCGTTGCCTATCCTTTGGTGTTTAACGTTGAATATAAATTCATCGGTGGCTGCCTGCCAATACATCCCGAGAATTTTCTTCCCCAAGGCATTGGACTACCTTTGTTGAATTGGATGTGAAGCGATCAAATCCTCCAGTGGAGTGTATCTCTCTGACTCTGGCTGAGACAGAATTATTTTCATCCTCGGTGGCAAAGCTGTCGACATAATCATCCACGTAGTGATATTCGGTGATGGCTTTGACTGCGCGTGGATCCGTATGTTTATGACTCAACGCATTTATATAACATAATGTGCTGCGCTTGGTGAGCAGACGGCTCCAAATGTCATCACTTGCATTTCATAAACATCTATCTCCTGGTTGTCGTCATCTCGCCACAAAAATTGCTGCGCACACCGGTCCTGAGGCTGCACGTACACCTGGTGGAACATCTCCCTGATGTCCCCGGTGACCGCAAAGGCACCTTCTCTAAAATGAAAGAGGATGTTAGTTAAGGGTCTATAATCCTGTGGTCCCTTCAGCAGCTCCGAATTTAATGACACATTTCCGACTTTGGCGGCCGCGGTCACGGGCCATCTATTTCTCCATGTTGAGAAACCTTTTCAGCGCCATCTGGTAGCTGGGCGGCAGTGCGACGTCGTCACGTTTCCATATCAGCCCTGTCTGATATCGACCATCCCGTTTAACTGTAGTATCATCGAGGATCCTTTGGGCGCGCACATCATCTGCAGCAAGGACTGGTTTCGCTGCTCTAACGCCAAAGCTATCCATGTCGAAGTACTCCTTGACCATCCTGTTTACTTCGTCATCTTGGTGTAAAGCGAACAGGCATGGCCTTGGCGTTGGCTGGTTACTGCGCTTCGGGAGCGGGCCGAAAACCACCCATCCAAGTTTGGTGACAGCAGCATATGGGCCTTGATTACCAATACTCCTTGTGTTGAATGGCAAGCCAAGATGCACATGGTCCAGACCTATTAGAATTTTAGGCATGACATTATTATATAGCCTCACCGGCAAATTTGACCGCGAGTTTGCTTCTTTAGGTCGTCCGGCTTCAGGGTCTGCATCGGTAAACTCAAATTTGGAACTGCATAAACGTTGCGTAACGCAAATCTGGATTTACTTCTTCCGCTGATTTGGAGACTCACTACCTTAGTTGTCTCTCGAGCGGACTTGCCTCCAAACCATTGGATTTCCAGCTGCCGGCTTACACCATTGAGTTCCAGATCCTTGGCGAGTTGTTCGTCAATCATTGTTACTGATGACCCCTCATCAAGCAACACGTAGGTGTCAATTATCTTGTGCTTTCCATGCAGCTTCACCGGCAGAATACGGAACAGTAGGCGTTTCGTACCGGTATCGTTACAGTTCAGGTTTCTCTGTGGCGGTGGTCTTTCATCCGCTGGCGGCGGAGATCTTCTATTGTTAGCTGCTGGCTGCAGCTTTGTAGGGTCTTTTTGGGCACCCGCTGGCTGCGCTACCCGTCTGGGGCCCATTTCATCCGTATGTAGGAGCTGGTGGTGCGTTCTTTTGCATTCACGTATTTGGCATTTACGTTCCTTCTTGCATGCGCGAACCATATGCCCTGGACTCGGGCATGAAAAACATAGTCGATGCTTCTGCTCCACCTGTCTGGCAGAGTAGCATAGTTAAATTCACTGCACTTGGGAATTCCATGTGAACCTTGGCATAGCGAACAGGTGGGGTTGCGATCTGGTACCCGCACCTCATCAATTTGATCCTTTGTGTAAGTGTGTAGCACACGGCGTTTGTGCTCTTTATTATCAGGATCTGAGATTGTACAAATTATATTGGCTAGTTCAGTTAGCCAAGTACTGAAGTCTACGACAGTAGGGTAGGGCGTTATGGTTGCAGAATGTCTGGCCCAATCTAATCTCTTGGTGAGTGGCAGCTTCGCGGCCAGTTCCTTCCAGTATATTGTGCTCTTGTATTGGCTGTACTTCCCGTACACTTTGTATCTGGCTGCGTACAAGTAACTCGGGGCGTCCATAGCGGAAACGAAGTTAGCTGATGACGGCGTTGACGTTGTTGGGTTGGATGAGCAGTGATTTTACTGTCTCACGTGCTTCACCCTTCAGTGCCTTGACCAGGCGCTGATTATTCTCCAGGTCTGTTATGTTGTATGAGCTAGTCGTTTCCGTGTAGGCGCAGTAAAATATTTGCCATTCTTCGGGCTGGCCACTAAACTCTGGTAAATCTGGAACTTTCCTCATCGCCCATCCATAATTCACATTTGGCGAAGGGAAAATATTCGTTCCTGATCCGATATGTGTAGCCGATTCGGTTCCCGGCAGGGTATTCATCAGCACTGGCTGCGCTGTGATGATCGAACAATTCGGCTCTAACCTCATCGTCGCTGGCTGCGACGGCACGCTTAAAGATGGCGGCAGCGGCATCAAAGATGGCTGACATCTATCCACTACTGGCTGCAGCGGATTAACTGGTGGCATCAATGTTGCGCTTGCTGCTGGCTGCAGCGGGGCGCTTGACAAAGCCTGCAATTACCTCTCCAATGATGCGATTCTATTGCGCAACTGTGCTTCGTTTGACCCAGGGCTGTTCCTCATCTGGGAAATTGTCAGTGGGATCACAGGGAGCTTGTGCGCTTGCGGTGGTTGAAACAGCCTTTTCCATAGCAGGGCTGGTGGGCACAGCACTCGTGTGCACGCGGGTAGGCACTGCGCATGTGCTCACCGTGGTCGTCTTGCTGACAAAAGAACATGCGAATAAAAGAAATGTTCTTCCTGATCGCCAACCGATCTGTTGCTTTTTTAACGGTTTGTCAGTGACAAACAAAGCTGTTTTATTCTATAAAAAATCCATAACTTAGAACAATTTCACAATTAATTAACTTAAATTACCGCAGTGTGTTTCCCTCACGGCTGGCGTTATTCAGAAAAAGAAAGCTACCGGAAACGGCTATAGATGCCACAACTCCCGGTGTGCCCGAACATCCATTGGGCAAAAAATACTTCAAACTTAAAATACCAATTCTGATAACCGATTATTAATTATCGGTACGCCGGCCACGACCCGCGACCAGCAGTGTTGTTGTTTTTGTTGATCTTTGCTCTTGCGTTTGTACTTCTTACCGTTTATAAAACCGCTCTCGCCAACGCATTGTTGTTGCATGTGCAGTGCTGTTGGCTCTCCAGCTCTCCTCTTTTCTAATTTTCTGACTTCTATTATTCGCGCATCTATCTCTGTCTCACTAATTTTCTCTGTAAGTCTGACCACAGTGTCGAATTTGTTAGTAAAACTGAGTGAGTTATTACGTTGGCATTTATTCTTTAAAGATATATTTTCTCTTTTAAAGAAAAATTTAATTGATTATGTCCGTCTGTTCTAGTAAGAAGTGTTTGAACCCCCAGCGCCCCATAATGTGTTTCTCAATGTGCTGGCTACAGGGCCAAAGTGAGGGATAGTTTGGAGCAAAGAGGTGGCGTCAAATGGTGATGTGACGCTTGCCGAGAAATGGAAATAGAAATGAGGGTATTTATTAGACAGACCAGGGCCAAGTTTAAGAAACTGTCATCTGGTTTTCGTAAACTATATGATGAGTTTAACGCTTTGGAGATGGAATTCAACAGCTACAAACTGTTGAATGAGTCCCCTAAGCATAAGAAAACCAGTATGCGGAATCTCTCCTTGCATCTGCCGGTGCCTAATCCTGTATCGGCCGCGATATCACAATCCCCGTCGCTGCCCACAACCAATCCGCCGCATCTCATTTCGTTCAATACCCCCATTCCCCAGGGTGGGCGTAAAGATAAGGCTATTTCCGTTTCTCCAGGAAATGGTCTCTCTTTGCAGACGAATCAAGCCGTAGTTTCCGATCAGTCCGGGCAAATACCAAATAATTTTGATATTGCCAATAGTTGTCCAGTTAGAGGTACACAAGTACTTAGGCCTCTAACTGCCGTACCACAAAAGGAACACATATTTGTTTCAAGGCTTGATCCCGAACATTCTTCGAATGGCGTCTTAAGTTACATTACGAAAAAAGTTCCACTCTCCAAAATAGCGGTGGAGAAATTTAAATTTCATTATTCAAGGGAGATATCTTCCTATACATGGGTTACATGGGTTTCACGATTTCAAAAAATCGATTTTTTGTCCTATTAAATTTTAGAATATCTCTAGAAACTTCTGTTAAAATTTCAAATCGACCCGAGCAACAGTTTCGGAGATAAAGCCTTTAGAAGTCGAGTGCTCAAGGCTCAGCGCACAGCGCTCAAAACTTTAAACGCGTTTTTCTCAAAACTACGTTTTTAAAGTCGGTTGGCAAGATTTTTCGAGAACTAATCAACCGATTTTGATGAAGTTTTGCACAGGTCTTTAAAATACGATTCTTAAGGACTTGAACGAAGGATTTTTGTTTTTTTTATTTACAACTATTTAAATAAAAAAAGGAGTTAAATTTTCATTAAAATTTTCGAAAGGACTGCCAAAAATCCAATTTTCATTTTTTTTCCTTCGTTCAATTTCTAGTTTATGGTCTTAACTAAATTATGCTTTTTTGTTTTTTCACTTTGGATAAGTGTTCTGCCAACGCTGAGGCGTCTTTTTTCGAGGAGTCACCGAAGGACACGTCTCAATGGCGTGGTTTTTAATATTTTTCCACAAAAATTTCAGGGATTGTTGTTCAAACACGTATCTTCAAAGGAATACTTTATTAGAATTAAAATTAAAAATTTCATTATTTATATTAAAAAAAAATTATTGAAAAAAGGCCATTTTTTCCTCGGGGAAACCCATGAACCCCTTAAAATCAGTGTTCCCGTTGAACTATTTAAGGGGACCATATAGGTTCGCAAAAATTTTTCTATCTATTTTCAATCTATTAAAATGAATTTTTATTTGAATGAAAATAGTTGTTAAAACTTTAAACGCGATTATCTCGAAACCACTTTTTTCAAACTGGTTGGGAGGATAACTGCAGTAAATGTAAACCGATTTTCAATATTTTTTTTTAAATTACTACTTATACCCACCATTCTCGCGTATACTAGGATATTTTGGATCGGTCAAAAAATAAAGGACCTAGGACCAAAAAAATGGGTCAAAAAAGGTAGATTTTCGAAATTTTGACTTTGACACCCCCTCACTCCCCTATATAGTGACCTATTCCAAATATCCTAGTATACGCGATAACCACATCAATTCTTAACATAACTCCATTTCTACTTTTTCTCTCAGATAATACTTTCTCAAAAAATCCTCCCAACCATGGGCCTATCTTTTAAATTTTTCGTCAAATTTAGAACGAATTACAACAACAACCGATTCAACAACAACAACAAAAAACATTTTTTATGTTGATTTCATTAATTATCTTTCAAATAAAAATATCAAAGAAGCTAACTTCGGCTCTGCCGAAGTTTGTATACCCTTGCAGCAAAATAATTGGTATAAATGTTTAACAAAATTAAAAAAAAAAAAACAAAAAAGAAGAAAAAACACATCCAAAAATTTTTACTTCTTTACCGAGCATTGAACCATCAAACACCGATCCAATCGTGCCACCGATCTCTACATACTACGCCACCGTCCTTTCTTACCAAGCATAAGCTAATTCGACATATATGCAAACCCATTGCATCTCGCTCTTTTAATTTCGTTCTGTGTAAGAACACAACTAAAATATTTCTGTCTCTCTCACACACCGCGTAGTGAAGAATTTTTGCATATGTATGTGTGTGCGTAAGCATTAAAATAAAGTTAATTTCATTTAAATTTGATTATTGATTTGTAACCTTAATAATTATCCGATCTTGTTCAAACTTGGTGTAGGGTGTATGGGTAAAAATTAAATTGATATGCAACAACAAAAAAACAATAATTTTATATATTTCTTATTTGGTGCCGCGCGGATTCGAACACGTGTCTTTTGTGTTTGTACGGCAGATTTCTTGGAATTTGATTTTGTTTCTTTGCTGCCAAAGAAAAGTGCTTATTTTACTCGATGTACCTCCACGTTTTAGTTAATAGCTCCGGTGATAATTATCCGATCCGACTAATTTTCAAACTCACCATACTTGCTAGATCAAGGAACTTAACTTTTTATGTTTCAACCATGTAGCTTAAAATTTGAGGCTGTCATCGTGATTCAAACAGACAGACGGACATGTCTCAATCGACTCGTCTATTGATGATGAATATATATACTTTATGGGGTCGGAAACGTATATTTTTATGCGTTACAAACATCTGACCAATTTTATAATACCCGCTGCAAGGGTATAAAAAAATGCATATTGATACCTCTCATACTTTTTGTGTAATTGAATTTTTTGTAAACCTTTGTAAAACGACACCTGAGACTATATGGTCCCATTAACTGCATTTGTAGTAGCAGTTTTTGGCCGGATCACATTCTAGTAAAAGAATATTCAGCCAAAAAGAAATCTCGAGGTCCAGTTAAGCTAACTATCCCCCCTAATATTTCCTCCTCCGGAACGACAGCATCTCCTGGTATTCCAAAAAAATTATCTCGTCCCTTCATCTGGCCTATAAGAATGTGAGAGGACTTAAGTCTAAGCTTCCTAGACTCTATCTAGATAGTCTAGAATTTGAATTTAAAATTTTAGTATTTACGGAGACTGTTGCTGTTGACTCGGCCTTAACTTCTGACCAAATCTATTCACCGGAAATTCTGGAGATTAAGTTTGTTAATGTTAAGGTCAGATTCAAGTCTTTTTCTGTCCACATTACTTGTTCTTACATCCCGCCACAAACCGACATGGTGGTGTGTGCAAAACATTTAGATTCTATTCGACATATTTCTTCATTGCTTTCTGATGGAGATATCTTAATCATCTTTGGTGACTTTAATTTACCATAAATATCATGGTCTCAATCTGATGAATCTGCTTTGTTGCTTCCTTCTAAATCTCACTACTTCATTGATGGCCTTTTTGAGTTATCATTAGCCCAAATAAACCCCGTGCGAAACAACATAGGCAGATCCTCAGATCTTCCCGTGATCCTAAACAGTTTTATAGCTTTGTGAATTCTAAACTTAAGATGGTTTGTCCACCCATCAATATTATCGTCTGAAAATAATCTAGCGGATTCTGATCAAGCGATTGCTGATTGCTGACAACATATTTCTCAACGGAATACCAAGCGAATCTTTCTTATCCTTATCAGATAAAAAGGTCTAATTGTATTTGTAGTCCTTCGATCGATGAAAGTTCGCTTCTTAGCGTGCTTAATTTAGTAAAACCTCATCTGGTCCTGATGGAATATCTAGTTGTGTACTCAGATTTTGTGCTCAGGCTCTATGTAAGCCACTTCAAAAACCTTTTTTGTTGTCCGTTAAATCTTGTCATTTCCCGTCTATATGGAAGGAATCTTATATAATTCCTCTTCATAAAAATGGTAACAAGTCCGAAGCATCCAATTATAGGGGTATATCTAAATTTTCGCTATTCCTAAAGCATTTGAAAAGTTAATCACTTCTCAATTGCAACATTTCTGTAGATCTATTATTTCACCATCTCAGCATGGGTTTGTGAAACGTAGATCTACTACCACTAACTTATTAGAATTTACATCTTTAACGATCGAAGCATTTAGGAATGCAAGGCAAACTGATGTTGTAGTGTATTCACATGTTGTAATTAAAATCATTCAGCACAGCTTGTAACACTCTGTTGCAAGCAATAAATAATTATAAATATATATATGTTCATATATAAGAACAATTGTATGTATGCACGCAAACTTGCATGCATACATTTCGTTCTGTATATATGTGTGTTTACATAAATGAACTGTGCTGGCAAGCCAGCCTAAATATGCTGATCTCGCATTTTGGTCTCACCAAGAATGTGTGACCAAACATGTGAGTACACTCTCTCTCTCTCTCTATATATATATATACATATATACATTTTGTAGCTGCCAATAAGCAGCATAAGCATTATACACATAAGTTGAACATTCTGAATAAAACCACATAAGAGCACAGACGTGCTATAAAAACAAAATTATTATTTGGAATGCTACATGTACGAAAGTACATTTTTACATGGCGACCGTGACAGGACCCGATAGTCACTTATTTGCTAAAATATAAAACTATGGATAACTTAACATTGGAAGTTCGTCGGGTCGAGGAATACCCAAAGAATACTTGGATTTGGCTGGACAGAAGCTCTTTTTGTGAGGCGACATTTTATTATTATTAATAACAAATATAAAACCTGGTCCGAAAAAGTGCATATCCACTTCAAAAAAAAAAAAAAATAAAACACGATTACGATTCCAAGCTTCATGACCGACCGGCAAACTGAGGAAGTTACATTTGAAAGTGCTGCTCCTGTCGAGCAAAGGGATGCACCCACACTAGAAGAGGCTCTAGTGGTGTATCCAACCGATGGACCGCGCCCACTCACAATAGATGAGTACCGGGCCCGACAAAATAAAAGGCCAACGACTCTAAGAAGGAAGAAGCGGGGCGGAAAAATAACCGCCCTCCTGCGCCAGAGACGATTGGTGCAGGACATGTTGAAAACAACCACGATATCCGAGGAAGACCGACAGCTCTACACAGAGAGTCTACAGGAGATCAAGCTCAAACTCCGCACTGGTGCGAAGTAACGCAAATCGGATTTCCGATTTTGCCTTTAATAATAACATTCATTCATTCATTCAAATTTTTTTTTACTTTGTTAATATAAAAATCATCTCAATCATTTAAATTTAATATAACTTTCAAGCGATGCGTGCAAACGCTGCTTGAAAACTACTAACAATTTATGAAAGGCTAATACTAACACATGTGGTTGGAGTATATTTTGTAAAATTTTTTTTTAATGACGTGTAAACCTGAATTGTGAGCCAACCACATGAACTATCACCCCTTCTACTTTCCACGTCTCTGTCACTGCTACTAGCAGTTGAGTGTACATTTATCTTATATATGCATTATAATTTACTTCATGTCATTATAATGAATCCTTTAATCAAATAATTTACTCTTTGATCACTCGATCACTTTAAGTGGATATCACTAATTGATATCACACTCCTTTTTTTTAAATAAAAATATTTATTGTAATTTCTAATTACATTTTTTTAAAAAAAAAAAAAATTAAAAATATTTAATTCAATGAAATTTCAAAAAAAAAAATTTTTTCTGTATTTTTATCATGTATACGTTTTAGGTATGAGCGATTTTTAGGTATGATTAGCGTCTCATAACTTTTTATGGATAATTTTGAAAAGAAGGTAGATTTTCGAAAAATTTTAAACATATTGATTACAGACGAAATATCGAATTTCTTCAAATAAGCTTCCCTAAAACCCAAAATGGGTTTAATTGACACGAAAACAGTGGATTCCACTGCCAATGTGATCAATAGAGTAGAAGTAGAGACACAAGGTCTTACAACTATTACGATCTTATTGATCGTAATAATAATACTAATGAGTATCAACATGCTAATTAAAATTTATAGAATGCACAATAGGTGCTTAAAGAAAAAATACACTAGCAGGGCAAATGATTTAGATAAGGTCTAAAAAAAAAAAAAAAGGAAAGGAAAAATGTCGTTAGACGAATATTTTGCGAAAATTAGAGATAGGAACCCAAATATAGAAACCGATTTACTAGAGGTTTTTAAGAGTGAACAAAGTAGCTCACCTCAACGGGCATTAGATCTAGCTACCATCAATATAACATAACGGGAGAAAATTTCCCAATCCAAGGAAACAGTAGAGTAGCCATGTGCTTCATCCTTACAGTACCTAGCATATGCTATTATACAAACGCAGCAGGTACTTTTTGCTTTTATCTAATGGACGAAGCACAACCTTAAAAAAAAAAAAGAAGAAAGAGAGAAAAAAAATATATATTTATAAGAACTTAGACAAGGAAGGTGTAATAAAATAACACTACATATATGTATGTACTGTAGTAATAAGTAGCATGTATGTAAGTGTATCAGTAAGAGGGTGAGTTCGACTGTGAGAGCAAAGTCGAACACACTCTCTCGATCTCGTGAGAGCGAGAACATGATCTAGAATAAAGAGAACCAAGTTCAGTTTTAATGTCATCGAAGTCGATTACGGACGTGTTTTGGTTTTTGTTAAATTTTCATCGTGACAATTATTAAAAACATAAAAATGAGCCAAATAAACTTAAATAACTTAAGTCTAAATGACATTAAACTTTGGTGCGGTAAGCTTGGCCTACCAACAACAGGTACCAAAGCATCGTTAATTCACCAGATTTGTGAGGTGTTACCGTCCCCAGAAGCCCCAAATCTTTGTTTCTTTATTGGAGATGTGCCTGGTCAGGCAACCGTTACCCGAGATGCGGCAACACAAGAGACGCGTGATGAAATTCCAGGAACGGCAGACTATGAAACTAGCGAAGTTCTAGAAACAGCAGACGCTGAAATTAGCGCCGAAATTCAAGGTACAGCAAACGCCGAAACTGGCGACGAAGCTCAAGGCGCAGAGGACAACGAAAATAGCAACGAAATACAAGATGCAGCAAACGTCGAAAGAGGCGCCAATATTGGTGAACAACGCACAGTGTTGGTCGGCAATTTTAACGTTGGCAATGCCGTACACAACAATGACGTCACAGACGACGTTCAAAATGTGGTTGTTGGCAACTCTGAACCTAAAAAAGTATACAAATCAAAATCGACAGTGGAGTTGAGCGTACTAAGATTTTTAATACCAGAATATTCCGGTGAGGGAAACATTGACCAGTGGTTAACTATAATAAATAATGTGAAGGATGTATTCAACGTGGACGACGATGTCATCAGAGCCCTAGTTTGTACTCGTCTTAAGGGAAAAGTCAACTTTTGGCTTTTGTCGCGTCCATCACTGCTCGCGGGAAACGTTGACAATATAATGCAGCAACTAAAAATTGTTTTTGGCGCTAAGGAAAGTTTTCCGGAAATACGCCGAAAGTTTGAAGGTCGGAAATGGCGACCAGAGGAAAAGTTCGGGGAATACTACTACGAAAAGTTGAGATTGGCTGCCAATATAAATTTAATGGAAAAGGAGTTAATAGAATATCTCATTGAAGGGATTCCAGATGTGCAACTTCAAAACCAGGCGAAGCTGCAGCAGTTTTCGACAATAACCCAGATGCTTAATGCTTTTCAAGATGTTCAACGGCCCAAAGCAGTTGGAAGAGAGAAGCAAGGGGTCAAGAAAAGTGGCCACAACATGATGACCCCGGACCAGAGGGTCATCAAGTGTTACAATTGCAACAGTTTGGGACATCGTGCGACTGAATGTCGTAAGCCTACACGTGCTGATGGAGCATGCTATGCTTGCGGTGAAGTTGGACACCTGGCGAGGCAATGCTCACAATATAGGAAGTCGAAGCCAGTAAATGAATACGTAAGAAATTTTGAAATAAGCTTTTACGATTTAAATAGTAATAGTTCGAAATTTTATCCCATAGAGTGCCTAATAGATTCTGGTAGCCCTGCCACTTTCCTTAAACAATCAACAGTTCCCAAAGAAGCAAAAATTACTGAAAATGAAGAAACAAATTATGTTGGATTAAATGAAAGTAAATTACATGTTATTGGAAAAATAGTTTGCTTAGTTAAAAGTTTAAATAAACTCGTAAAAATCGAAACTTTGGTAGTTAACAATGAATCTATGAGGTACTCAATGGTTTTGGGCAGAGATTTTTTAAGGTTAAGCTGCTTTAAGTTAATCGAATTTGAAGTAAAGAAAAAATGTCCTAACGATCAACTTGCAAGTTGTAATAACAATGTTAAACAAAAACAATGTAGCAATGGAAGAGACAATGTCATGATAAAGGAAATAGAAAACAAAGCAGAAAACAAAGTAAAGAACAAAGTAGAGAACAAAGTAAAGAACAAAGTAGAGTCAGAAGTAGAGTTTGATAAGAAAATGTTAGAGATAAATGTAATTGTCGATGCCAAAACAAGTTATAAAATAGGAAGTGAAATAAGTGGAGATATTGTAAAAAGGTTTGAAACATTTTTTAAAAAACATTATGAAGATCCTATAAGACCTAAAAGTCCAAAAACTAAGTGTTCAATGAAATTGACGATAGAAGACGAAAAACCTTTTCGTTGTACACCCCGAAGGTTATCATATGCTGAGAAGTTAAAAGTAGAGGAAATTTTAAATCAAAACTTAGCCAAAGGATACATAAGATTAAGCGAGTCAGAGTTTACATCGCCAATCGTGCTTGTACCAAAGAAAACAGGAGAACTTAGAATGTGTGTAGACTATCGACGTTTGAACAAAGCCACTCGTAAGGATAACTATCCAATTCCTCTTATAGACGATTTGTTAGAAAGGATGGCAAATAAGAAATTCTTTTCAAAGCTTGACCTAAAAGACGCGTTTAATCATATTGAAATTGACGAAGAATCTGTTAAGTACACATCTTTTGTTACACCGTTAGGTCAATACGAATACCTTAGAATGCCGTATGGTTTAGCAAATGCGCCACGAACGTTTCAGCGATATATTAACAAGATATTTGAAGACATGGTGCGCACAGGAAAAGTAGTGATTTATCTTGATGACATAATGATTGCGACTGAAACTATAGAGGAACATTTTGATGTCCTTACGGAATTTTTCAAATGTGTTGTTGACAATAAGTTAGAACTAAGAGTTGACAAATGTGAGTTTTTACAGTTGTCAATTGACTATTTGGGATACACCGTCGACGGCAAAGGTATAAAAGCTAATAAGACTGGTATAGAGGCTGTCAAATCTTTCCCAGTACCTTCAAAGGTTCATGAAGTTCAAAGTTTTATTGGCCTATGCTCATACTTTAGGAGATTCGTTCAAGATTTTTCCATAATCGCTAAGCCGTTATACGATCTAACGAAAAAAGATAAGAAGTTTAAGTTCGAGGAAGAAGAGTTGAATGCTTTTAATGTACTCAAGGAAAAGTTAATACAGGCCCCGATCTTAGCAATATATGACCCTAGGCATGAAACAGAATTACATTGCGATGCCAGCTCTTTAGGTTACGGAGCAATATTGTTGCAAAGGAAAAGTGATGGCAAGCTGCACCCTTTGTTTTATTTCTCAAAACGTACAACAGAGGTAGAGTCGAGGTATCATAGTTTCGAATTGGAAACTTTAGCTATTATAAATGCGCTAAAAAGGTTCAGGGTATACGTCCAAGGGTTGAAGTTTAAAATTGTAACCGATTGCAATTCTCTTACTCTAACGTTAAATAAAAAAGAGTTAAATCCACGCATTGCTAGGTGGGCTCTCGAGTTACAAAACTATGATTATGAGTTGGAACATCGAACTGGGAAAAGAATGCAACATGTAGATGCACTAAGTCGCAGCAATAATATTTTGTTAGTTGATACAAACACGTTTGAAGAAAATTTAATAATATGCCAAGGAAAAGACGAAAAGATAAAAAAGTTAAAAGAAATGTTGTCGAAGCAAGAAAACGAGCATTATGAAATGCGAAATGGTGTTGTTTATAAAAAAGTAGAAGGAAGGCTCTTGTTTTGTGTGCCAACGTCAATGGAGGATAGTGTACTATATAAGTATCACGACGAAATGGGACACACAGGGATTGATAAAGTGAGCGATCTTGTTAAGAAAAGTTATTGGTTCCCGAAGATAAGGAAAAAAGTAGAAACTCATGTACAAAATTGTCTAAAGTGTATAGCATTCACAGATAAGTCTGGAAAAATCGAGGGTTATTTGCATTCTATTCCCAAAAGCATAAATCCATTTGAAGTCATACATATTGACCATTACGGTCCAATTAATAGTAAAGACAACAAGAAAAAACACATATTAGTAGTTATCGATGCTTGTACAAAGTTTACAAGATTATACCCTACGAAAACAACTAGCTCAAAGGAGGCGATTGACGCACTTAAGGATTATTTTAAATCATACAGTAGACCTAAAAATCTTATATCCGACAGGGGTAGCTGTTTCACCTCTAAAGAATTTGAAGACTTCGTGTGTGAAAATAATATTGTTCACGTTAAAGTAGCAACGGCGTCACCTCAAGCAAATGGCCAAGTCGAGAGAGTCAACAGAGATCTAGGACCTATGATAGCAAAGCTAGTAGATGTAGAGAAAAACGAACCGTGGCACAAAGTTTTAGGAAAAGTAGAATTTGCAATTAATAATACAAAAAATCGGAGTATCAATGAATATCCCAGTGTAATGCTCTTTGGAGTTGCACAAAGAGGAGTTTGTATCGACAATTTAAAAGAAAATGTTGTAGAAGAGAATCAGGAAAAGTTAATAAGGAATTTAGAAAATGTAAGAAAGAGTGCTCAAGAGTGTCAGCAAAAGATTCAAGATTATAATAAAAACTATGTCGATGCCAAACGTAAAAAGCCAAATGTATTTAAAATTGGAGACTATGTAGTGGTTCGAAACTTCAATTCTCAACAAGGAGTGTCAAGCAAGCTGATACCAAAATACAAAGGACCTTATGTCGTCTCCAAAGTTTTAGGAAATGATAGGTATTTTGTAGAGGACATTGAGAACTTCCAGCAAACGCAAATTCCTTATTCAGGAATTTGGGCAGTACAAAATATGAAACCGTGGATTACTAGTCCTAGCGAAAATACCAATGTTAATAATAATTCTAGTCCTAGTGAAAATACCAATGTTAATAGTAATTCTAGTCCTAGTGAAAATACCAATGTTAATAATAATTCTAGTCCTAGTGAAAATACCAATGTTAATAATAATTCTAGTTCTAGCCAAAATGTTAATTATGTTAAAAAGAGAAGACATGAAAAGTTATGTAAATACGGCAACAGTAACATTGTAACTAGAAGTATGACAACGAGGATCAGGAGATCCTCAATGTCAGGACGGCCGAATTGTAGTAATAAGTAGCATGTATGTAAGTGTATTAGTAAGAGGGTGAGTTCGACTGTGAGAGCAAAGTCGAACACACTCTCTCGCTCTCGTGAGAGCGAGAACATGATCTAGAATAAAGAGAACCAAGTTCAGTTTTAATGTCATCGAAGTCGATTACGGACGTGTTTTGGTTTTTGTTCCCCCAGACTACAGTACACATATTTAAAGAATGACCGACTGGCAAGTGATTGTCGCACAAGCCAGAATTCTGAAAGAGGAACTGTTAAAATCAATAAAGTGTATCAGTCAAGATAGGACAATTAGTCCAAATACACTTGACAAGCACGTTGACATAATTCAAACCACTCTTCAGCAAATTCGTTTGCTTTTGAAAAAACATTTCGATTCCCTTACAGAAGGTCATAAGTGTGCCGCCAAAGCATTCTATAACGAGTGTAGAGACAAATCTGTCTCGGCGTTGGCAAAACACAATATTGAGTTCGCCAGAGTATCTGACCTAGATACAACGATAGTTCTCAACGAAGATAACGAATATAACAGGAAGAACATAAATTTTACAATGGCGGAAAAAATAGCTGCCGATAGGGAATATGTGAGACAAGTTATGTCTTCAGTCCCTGAGTTTGATGGTCAAAAGACCTCACTCACCCGTTTCGTTACGGCACTAAAGTTGGTCGAACGAACTAAAGGAGACCAGGAGGATTTGGCCATTGAAGCCATAAAGTCCAAGATCACCGGCTCCATTGCCCACAAAGTCCAAAACGAGACTACAATAATGGGCATAATAGAAAAACTAAAATATAACGTTAGAGGTGAATCAACCGACGTTATAATAGCAAAACTTATGAACGCCCAACAAAAGGGTAAAACAGCTTCAGAGTATGCTATGGAACTTGACAATTTGCGGAAGCAACTTAAAGCCGCTTTCATTGACCGTGGTTTAGATCCCGACAACGCTGAGGAATTCGCCACAAAAGAAGCTATGGAGGCGCTAATCCTCCAATGTCAGCATGAGCGAGTTCGTACTATATTGGAAGCTGGACACTTTAGTCGTTTTAGTGATGCTATGGGTAAATATATCCGTCTCATGACCCAAACGACTGGGAGTCCCAGTACCATATTGTACCAGCGTAGGAGAAATAATAGAGGCAGGTATTACTCTAACTACCAACGTGGTAGAGGCAACAGCCAGGGTAACTACAATGCCAACTATATTTCCAACAATTACCGGTCAAACAGAGGACAGTCCCATAACAGGGGACAGTCCCAATACCAATATAATAATAACGCTAGAAGAAACATACCTAGCAGAAATATTCGCGTATCCCACAATGAAACGGGAAACAC
Source organism: Drosophila austrosaltans (assembly GCA_035045865.1). NCBI lineage: Eukaryota > Metazoa > Arthropoda > Insecta > Diptera > Drosophilidae > Drosophila > Drosophila austrosaltans. Next base: position 11,862,172 of record JAWNOQ010000003.1, read on the forward strand.
GCAAAACCCTTTAGATACAGAAGAGTAAGCACAAAACATGTGCATGCAATTAATTTTAATCTCAATATATTTGTTTCATTTTTTAATGTCGAAACAAATAAAAAATTAACATTTTTAATTGACACTGGTGCAGATATTTCAATTCTCAAAGAAGATTCAGATGTTCTAAATGACATCGACACGAATCACAAAATTAACATTCAAGGCATTGGTAAAGGAGCAATAAAGTCCAAAGGCCTAGCATCCTTAGAGATTCAAACCTCTAAATACATAATCCCACACGACTTTCATGTTGTACAGTCTGAATTTTCAATACCAAGTGATGGTATAATTGGCATTGATTTCATCAAAAGATTCAACTGCCAAATCGACTGCAAAGCGTCCAAAGACTGGTTAATACTAAGACCAGATAATTTAAAATTTCCTATTTATGTTCCAATAACATACAATTCTGGTAACACCTCAATTTTTATACCAGCAAGATCCCAAGTAGTCAGACAAATTAATCTCTCCTTGAGCGAAGACGTTGTGTTGATTCCCAATCAGGAAATTCAACCAGGTATTTTCGTTGCAAATACATTGGCAACAAATGAAAATACAGTTGTCCGTTTGCTAAATGCAACCAATTCTGACAAAATAATAAAGATAAACACTTTAAAGTCAGAACTATTTTCGAACTACGATGTAGTTCCAACCACTCCTAAAGCTAGGGAAAATATGGTAATGTCCCAGCTAACTAAAAATTTTCCGCTCCAATTTAAAGAACAATTAACCCAACTATGCACCAGATATAGTGATGTATTTGGACTTGAGACCGAATCAATCACAACAAATAATTTTTATAAACAAAAATTGAGATTAAAAGACGAAGAACCGGTATATATCAAAAACTACCGGAGCCCGCATAGTCAAAAGGAAGAAATCCAAAAGCAGGTTGGAAAACTAATAGTCAACAATATAGTTGAACCACCTGTGTCTGAATATAATAGCCCACTGCTACTTGTTCCGAAAAAATCATTACCTGGCTCAGAAGACAAGAAATGGCGATTAGTTATTGACTATCGTCAAATCAATAAAAAATTATTGGCCGACAAATTTCCTCTTCCTCGAATTGAGGACATACTAGACCAACTAGGTCGAGCTAAATACTTCTCATGTCTTGACTTAATGTCAGGCTTCCACCAAATCGAACTTGAAGAAAGTTCAAGAAATATAACGTCATTTTCAACGAGCAACGGCTCTTATCGCTTCACGCGATTACCATTTGGTCTAAAGATAGCGCCTAATTCATTTCAGAGAATGATGACTATCGCATTCTCGGGACTAGATCCGTCCCAAGCATTCCTTTATATGGATGATTTAATAGTTATTGGTTGTTCCGAAAAACACATGCTAAAAAATCTTAACGATGTCTTCAATACATGTCGGAAACACAACCTGAAATTACATCCAGAAAAATGTTCATTTTTTATGCGCGAAGTGACTTTTCTAGGTCATAAGTGCACAGATAAAGGAATTTTACCAGATGACACAAAATATAATGTCATTAAGAATTATCCAGTCCCACATGATGCGGACAGCGCTAGACGGTTCGTTGCATTTTGCAACTATTATAGACGTTTTATTAAAAATTTCGCCGACTATTCCCGGCACATAACTCGATTATGTAAAAAGAATGTTCCCTTTGAGTGGACAATTGAATGCCAAAATGCATTCCAATATCTTAAAGAAAATTTAATGCGGCCAACCATATTACAATATCCTGATTTTAGCAAAGAATTTTGCATAATCACAGATGCAAGCAAACAAGCGTGTGGAGCGGTTTTAACTCAAAACCAAGACGGACTTCAACTTCCAATCGCTTATGCATCGCGTTCATTCACCAAAGGTGAAAGTAATAAGAGCACAACGGAACAAGAGCTAGCAGCCATTCATTGGGCCATTACACATTTTCGCCCATATATTTATGGCAAACATTTCACAATAAAAACAGACCACAGACCGTTAACATATTTGTTTTCCATGGTAAATCCTAGCTCCAAATTGACTCGCATGCGGCTAGAACTCGAAGAATACGACTTCACAGTCGAGTATCTAAAGGGAAAAGACAATTTCGTGGCAGATGCCCTATCTCGGATCACAATAACCGAGTTAAAAGACATTCAAAATAAAGTCCTGAAAGTCACTACCAGGCAACAGTACAGACAAAATAAATCCTGCGCAGGAAAAAAAAAAGAGACTTTGCCAAGGCAAAGTACTCCAAATGCTTCTATGCCCAACGTTTACCAAGTTATAAATAATAACGAGGTACGAAAAGTAGTGGCCTTGCATATAACAAATAAATTGTGTTACTTGAAACACGGAAATAAGGTTATTGCAAGAATTGATATTGGCGACCTATATACTAATGAAAAATTTGACTTAGGTCAGTTCTTTCAAAGGCTTGAAAAGCAAGCCGGTATATTAAAAATAAGCCATATCAAAACGGCACCGTGGGAAAAGATCTTTGAATTTATTTCAATAGATACTTTTAAAGAAATGGGCAATGATATATTGAAATCATTAAGAGTAGCGTTACTCAACCCGGTGACCATAATAAGCAATGAAAAAGAAAAAGAAGCAATTTTGTCTGAAAATCATGATAATCCAATACAAGGAGGTCATAATGGCATAACAAAAACATTAATAAAAATAAAAAGACACTACTATTGGAAAAATATGACGCGTCAAATAAAAGAGTACATACGTAGTTATCCAAAATGCCAAAAGTCGAAAACGACTAAACATACAAAGACCCCCCTAACAATAACAGAAACGCCTATGAGTGTCTTTGACAGAGTAATAGTGGATACTATAGGTCCACTACCGAAAACTGAAAACGGTAACGAATACGCAGTAACCCTGATCTGTGACCTAACAAAGTATTTGGTAGCCATCCCTGTTCAAAATAAGAACGCTAATACCATTGCGAAATCAATACAGTGGAACCTCGATATAACGAACTTCGTTATAACGAAAAACTCAATATAACGAATTTTTATTTAAGTCCCTTGAAAAAACCTCGCTTTTACGAAGTTTTTCATACAAAAATGCTCCATAGCTATAACGAAGAATTTCTGAGTCTGAAAGACTCTATATAGCGAAGCAATTTTTCGAACACCTCTATACAACGAAAATAAAATAAGGCAAAATTAAATTTGTGGCAAGCCGTTACAGTTCCGTTATCCCAAATTTCATCATAACAATGTCTTACTTTAATTGTTTCTATACAACGAAGTGAGAACAAAGCAAAGAGAACTTTAACACTGCCAAGGGAGCTCAACAAATGGTTGAAAAGCTCCAAATGAGGCGCAGGAAGCTGTAGTATTTTAATAAAAGCAAATTGAAAAAATTTATAATTATTTTGTATATCCACCATACTTCAGTGCAGATCTATCATTATTTTAATGTAAACAGGTAAAAACAGGTAATTTATAACGAATTTTCTTTCAGATTTCCTTAAATTTCATTTTACCAAGGTTTTACAAATAAGTACATATAGCGAAACAATAGATATAACGAACAATTTTCTGGTTCCCTTCAGATTCGTTATATCGAGGTTTCACTGTATTTGAATTTTTTATATTAAAGTACGGTCCAATGAAGACGTTCATTTCGGACATGGGCACTGAATATAAAAATTCAATAATAAGCGATCTGTGCAAATATCTAAAAATAGACAACATAACAGTGGAAAGAAGTCATAGAACTTTTAATGAATACATCCGTTCATATATATCAGTCGATAAAACTGACTGGGATGTTTGGCTCCAATATTTTACATATTGTTTTAACACAAACCCCTCTATGGCACATGGTTATTGTCCATATGAGCTAGTTTTTGGCAAACAAAGCAATTTGCCAAAACAATTTAATTCTATAACTAATATTAATCCATTATATAATGTAGATGATTACGGTAGAGAAGCTAAGTTTAGATTAGAGCAAGCCTATAAAAGGGCAAGGCTTATGCTAGAAGAGCATAAGGTAAAGAATAAAGAACTATACGATAGAAAAATAAATAATTTTGAACTAGAAATAGGTGACAGGGTTCTTTTGAAAAATGAAACGGGCCATAAGCTAGAACCTAAGTATCTAGGCCCATATAGAGTAGAATCAATAGAAGATAGGGATAATATTTTAATTAGAGACAAAAGGAATAAAGCACAAGCAGTGCATAAGGATAGGTTAAAAATTTATAAATAATTTGAAAGGAAAATAAAAATTTTTTCATTAAAATCTAAAACGTATACATTCAAAAATAAATAAGAATAAGAAATAAGAGAAATAAAATTATTTACATTTATACAAATCTTTATTTTTATAAAAAAAAAAAGAAGAGTAAGAACTTAAAAAAAAAAATCAAAAATATGCATGTATATATGATAAATATATATTCAAATACAGACGTAATTTTTTTTTTCTTTTCAATAACTTCATTATATTACGTTATTCTTTAAAAAGGGGAGGTGTAGTGTATTCACATGTTATAATTTAAATCATTCAGCACAGCTTGTAACACTCTGTTGCAAGCAATAAATAATTATAAATATATATATATTCATATATAAGAACAATTGTATGTATGCACGCAAACTTGCATGCATACATTTCGTTCTGTATATATGTGTGTTTACATAAATGAACTGTGCTGGCAAGCCAGCCTAAATATGCTGAGCTTGCATTTTGGTCTCACCAAGAATGTGTGACCAAACATGTGAGTACACTCTCTCTCTCTCTCTCTATATATATATATACATATATACATTTTGTAGCTGCCAATAAGCAGCATAAGCATTATACACATAAGTTGAACATTCTGAATAAAACCACATAAGAGCACAGACGTGCTATAAAAACAAAATTATTATTTGGAATTCTACATGTACGAAAGTACATTTTTACAATGTCGTTCATACTGATTTCAGCAAGGCTTTTGATTCTGTTAATCATACACTTTTTATTTTAAAATTAAACAAAATTGGTTTCCCATGCAGTTTAATTAGCTCGATTCGTGAATACCTGACAGACAGAACACAGAAAGTTCTTATCAAGTCATCAAGTTCTAGGTATATCCAAGTCACTTCGGGGTGCCTCAGGGTAGTCATCTGGGACCACTGCTATTTACCCTTTTTATTAACGATCTTCCATCCGTTTTAATACATTCTCCTGTCCTCATGTACGCAGATGATGTAAATCTTTGTCTCAGCTACAGAGACATTATATCTCATTCACGGTTGCAGTCTGACCTCCAAAACTTTCAGTCTTGGTGTCAACACAACTTATTAAACCTAAACACATCTAAATGCAAGGTCATGACTTTCTTCAGAAACAATCCTCAGTTGATTACCTATTTTCTTAATAACATTCCATTAACTAGACTTAACGAGACGATCGACTTGGAACCATAAATTGACTTTTAAGTCCCGTATATCTGCTACCGTCGGTAAAGCCATGGGTGTTCTTGGATTCGTAAAAAGGTGCTCAAAGGAATTTGATGATCCATATACAACCAAGATTACACCTCATTGATTCGTCCAATTTTAGAATATGCATCCTGCATATGGTCACCCCAATACGATTCACATAAAGCAAGAATAGAATCAGTTCAAAAACAGTTCCTTCTCTTTGCTCTTCGTGGTCTAAACTGGGATCGTAATATCAACTTACCTTCGTACTCTAGTAGAATCTTTTTACTTGGCCTTCCATCTCTTACTAATCGTAGGTTAATTCTTGGCGTCAAATTCATGCACAAGCTTCTTAATGGGGATATAGACTCTCTATTGAAGTTATTGAGCTATTGAACCAAGTAAATTTAACAGTTCCTTGTAGACCTACTAGAAACTATATTCCTCTATCACTTTCACGATGTACGACTAACTACCTAATGCATGAACTTTTTCGAGTTCTTTGTTCTGATTACAATCGTCTTTATCATGTAATCAGTTCAGAGCTCTCTATTCCTTAACTAAAAACTTCTATCCATTCCCATTTTTCACGTAACTAGTTATAGTTTCACTTTTTGTCTGTCTTTTGTGAATTGTCCCCGCGACTCGAGCTGTGCGTTGTGCTTTTTGCGCCCCTCGGTCGGTTGGGCGGGAGGTGTGGGTAATTAGTGCTTCCATTGGGACTCGCGCGTAAAAAAAAAAAAAAAAACTATAACGGTTCATGAAACATAAAAAACCTTCTATAAATTACCGAAAATAGGACGCCAGTTCAATAAATTGACTTAAAGCAATTACCGATTGAGGAGGCGATAAGGCAGTCAACGCTGCAATTTACGCGAGTTTGAACGACTCTTACCCGGACACACTTCGTATCCCACACATTGAACGGAAGTCTTAAGAAAAGAGCACTTTTTTATGTTGAATGAAAAATCAGCCTTTGTGAGAATTAAGCCATTCCAAAGCTTCATTCTTTGTAGACAATATGGAACAATACTTCAATTAAATGACCATCAATCTATACATTGCTAAGAATTTACAATGTACAACAAATACCCTTATTTCCAATACCTTTAATCATAACTACATTATGAATTCTCTTACGAAAACTAACTTACAACTTATCTTCTCTTTGTCTAATGAACATACAGATCCAGAGTCAAATGTAGTTAGAGACGTTTTGCCTTGGGTCCAACGATGTCACAAAATAGCACTTTTTCCTTTGGTTCGAATCATTGGACTTGTCACACTGCGTAGAAATGTAACCCCTATCGCCATACATAAAACAGGTTACGTCGTATTTTTCGGTTGTCCCGTTGGGTTCCTGACACTGCGGTCCATCGTCAGAGAACCAGAGTTTTGCTAATGTTTCGCTCTTCATTCGGACGTCTTGTGACCCAACTTTCCATAAAAATGACATTAGATTGTTGCCATTTTCTGTTGCTTGACGTCGGTTGAAGATGCGTCCTCTTGGGCGGAAGGTCAAGATGCACCTTCTTCCAACACTGCACTTAAAGCCATCGCTATCTTATCGAATCGACTTTTATGGACTTTTAGGATGTTACTCCCTATAGACCACCACGCCATTGCATCTGCATCTGGAAGGTCTGTAATCTGTATTGAATTTTTACAGCACCAAAGACCTGCTGTGTCCCACGTCGGATGCCGTTCCTAGTATGGCTTGCAATAATTCAATTATATTTTGTGTTTGCCCGTTTAAATATGTAGATTAAGAACCAGATTCCATTTCTAATGTCGGAGACTCGGAGAGTTCTCCATATAATGCACTTTGATTCTTAGGCATCTTTAGAGCATTTGAACAGCGAGTTCCATATACTCAACGTGACGTCTATGTCTATGTCAAACTAACATGACAATAACCATTGATTACTTACACTGTACCCAATGTTACCAGCCCAACATCACAATAATAATTAGAAAGGGACATTAGTACCATCCTGACTACAACACTTCCTCTGTCATATTATACAGACACCTTGAGTTACAAATTTCCGAAATTGAATCAAACTTAATTTAATTTTCCAGTTCTCTTTTGTACACATCGTACCAGCAATACCCTTTTATCTCGAATAAGCATTCGTTACTTTTAACAGAATTTAATTTTTCTGTGACACTTAAACCGACAAACTTTTTTTTTACTATTGACATTACCAGTATGTAAAGTGACTTTATCAACCCTTCGTTGGGTTTCTCTTTAGTATCACTTTCAACAGTTTCACACCTACTTTTGTTCTTTTTACTGTCTCTTTCAACAGTTTCACACCCACTAGTGTTCCCTTTACTGTCTGTTTGTAGAGGGGAGAAGCTTCTGATCTGAGAGCCCAGACTTATTACCCAATTGTTGAAGGAATGAAATAAAACGCGCGATAACTCGATTTAACACAGGCCAAGTTTATTGTAAGGGAATACACGGACCGGGTCACAACCAACATAGAGTTTTTCATAGAACTTAGCTTAGTAATTATACTAGTGTGCCCGTTCGGGGATAGTTGCAAAAAGCCCTCTTCATTCCCCTGCTGGTCACCCTTTCTGGCGTGAACATACCGCCCCCCTTGCAACAAGTTGCAATAGCCCGGGTAACTGGTAAGGATGGGGAGCAGCAACGTTCTGAAGCGCCGAACTAAAGGAGTTTTTTTTTTTTTTTTTTTTCGCGCCCCCCCAACGGGAACACTAATTACCCACACCTCCCGCCCAACCGACCGAGGGGCGCAAGCCTCATAACGCACGGCTCGAGTCGCGGGGACAATCCACAAAAAACAGACAAAAATCGAAACTATATCTAGTTACGTGCTAAATGGGAAAGGATAGAAGTTTTTAGTAAAGGAATAGAGAGCTCTGAACTGATTACATGATAAAGACGATTATAATCAGAACAAAGAACTCGAAAAGGTTTATGCATTAGGTAGTTAGTAGTACATCGTGGAAGTGATAGAGGAATATAGTTTCTACTAGGTCTACAAGGAACTGTTAAATTTACTCGGTTCAATAGCTCAGGTGAGTCTATATCCCCATTAAGAAGCTTGTGCATAAATATGATGCCAAGCATTAATCTACGATTAGTAAGAGAAGGAAAGCCAAGTAAAAGGAGTCTACTAGAGTACGAAGGCAAGTTGATATTACGATCCCAGTTCAGACCACGAAGAGCAAAGAGAAGGAACTGTTTTTGAGCTGATTCTTTTCTTGCTTTATTTGAATCGTATTGGTGGTGACCATATGCAGGATGCATATTCTAAAATTGGACGAACCAATGAGGTATAAAGAACCTTGGTTGTATATGGATCATCAAATTCCTTTGAGCATCTTTTAACAAATCCAAGAACACCCATGGCTTTTCCGACAGTAGTGCTTATATGGGACTTAAAAGTCAATTTATGGTCCATAAGTACTCCCAAGTCAATCATCTCGTTAAGTCTAGTTAATGGAATGTTATTAAGAGAATAGGTAATCAACTGAGGAGTATTTCTGAAAAAAGTCATGACCTTGCATTTAGATGTGTTTAGGTTTAATAAGTTGTGTTGACACCAAGACTGAAAGTTTTGGAGGTCAGACTGTAACCGTAAAGGAGATATAATGTCTCTGTAGCTTTACATCATCTGCATACATGAGGACAGGAGAATGAATTATAACGGATGGAAGGTCGTTAAAAAAAGGGTAACTAGCAAAGGTCCCAGATGACTACCCTGAGGCACCCCCGAAGTGACTTGGATAGACCTAGAACTTGAAGACTTGAAAAGAACTTTCTGTGTTCTGTCTGTCAGGTATTCACGAATTCAGATAATTAATCTGCAAGGGAAACCAATTTTGTTTAATTTTAGAAGAAGAAGTGTATGATTAACAGAATCAAAAGCCTTAATGAAATCAGTATGAACGACATCAGTTTGTCTTGCATTCCTAAATCCTTCGATCGTTAAAGATGTAAATTCTAATAGGTTAGTGGTAGTAGATCTAGGTTTCACAAACCCATGCTGAGATGGTGAAATAATAGATCTACAGAAATGTTGCAATTGAGAAGTGATTGACTTTTCAAATGCTTTAGGAATAGCGGATATTTAGATATACCCCTATAATTGGATGCTTCGGACTTGTTACCATTTTTATGAAGAGGAATTATATAAGATTTCTTCCATATAGACGGGAAATGACAAGATTTAACGGACAACAAAAAAGGTTTTTGAAGTGGCTTACATAGAGCCTGAGCACAAAATCTGAGTACACAACTAGATATTCCATCAAAACCAGATGAGGTTTTACTTAATTAAGCACGCTAAGAAGCGATCTTTCATCGATCAAAGGACTACAAATACAATTAGACCTTTTTATCTGATGAGGATAAGAAAGATTCGCTTGGTATTCCGTTGAGAAATATGTTGTCAGCAATCAGCAATCGATTGATCAGAATCCGCTGTATTATTTTTAAAAGATAATATTGATGGGTGGACAACCATATTACGTCTAGAATTCACAAAGCTATAAAACTGTTTAGGATCACGGGAAAACTCTAGCTTACAACGCTTGAGGTAACTATTATAGTAGTGCTTGTTAAGCAACATAAAATTGGAGCGAGCAACTGCGTAAAAAGAAAGTCCGAAGAACGTTCCGACTTCTTGTATTTTTTATAATATCTGGATTTGACATTTTTCATTTTGGATAGCTCACGAGAAAACCAGGAAGGTTGGTGAGACGACACTGGAGTCCTCAGTGGGACACAAACCTTAAAAAGCGAACCAAGAGATAGCAAGATCCATGTCTGAGCAAATGTATAAGGATGACCAGTCAGTTCTCAGAATGAGCTCATTCAGTTTAACAAAGTTAGTCTTGCGAAAATTACGAGATTTAATCACAAAAATCGGCGCACGAAACGACAGATCTACAGATAAATCTAAAGTAGGATGAAAATTATCTTCAGGCAAGACTAGAGGGTCGGTTCTAGTAACTGCACAGTTGGTGGAATCCAACACAAATATCAGATCTAAGGATCTGCCTATGTTGTTTCGCACGGGGTTTATTTGGGCTAATGATAACTCAAAAAGGCTATCAACGAAGTTAGATATAGAAGGAAGCAACAAAGCAGATTCATCAGATTGAGATCATGCTATTTCTGCTAAATTAAAGTCACTACAGACGGTTAAGATATCACTATCAGAAAGCAATGAAGAAATATGGCGAATAGAATCTAAAAGTTTTGCATACACCACCATGTCGGTTTGTGGCGGGATGTAAGAACAAGTAATGTAGACAGAAAAAGACTTGAATCTGACCTTAACACGAACAAACTTAATCTCCAGAATTTCCGGTGAATGGATTTGGTCAGAATTTAAGGCCGAGTCAACAACAATCAGAACTCCTCCGCCTACACGAGAAGTCCGATCACATGTAAAAATTGAAAATTTTGCGGAAAGAACAGATTCATCGTTAATATCAGGTTTTATCCATGTCTTTGTAAATACTAAAATTTTAGATTCAAATTCTGGACTATCTAGATAGAGTCTAGGAAGCTTAGACTTAAGTCCTCTTACATTCTGATAGGTCAGATGAAGGGACGAGATTAGTTTTTTGGAACACCAGCAGATGCTGACGTTCCATAGGAGGAAATATTAGGGAGGATTGAAAAGAACTTTCTGTGTTCTGTCTGTCAGGTATTCACGAATTCAGATAATTAAACTGCAAGGGAAACCAATTTTGTTTAATTTTAGAAGAAGAAGTGTATGATTAACAGAATCAAAAGCCTAACTGAAATCAGTATGAACGACATCAGTTTGCCTTGCATTCCTAAATGCTTCGATCGTTAAAGATGTAAATTCTAATAAGTTAGTGGTAGTAGATCTACGTTTCACAAACCCATGCTGAGATGGTGAAATAATAGATCTACAGAAATGTTGCAATTGAGAAATGATTAACTTTTCAAATGCTTTAGGAATAGCGGACAATTTAGATATACCCCTATAATTGGATGCTTCGGACTTGTTACCATTTTTATGAAGAGGAATTATATAAGATTCCTTCCATATAGACGGGAAATGACAAGATTTAACGGACAACAAAAAAAATTTTTGAAGTGGCTTACATAGAGCCTGAGCACAAAATCTGAGTACACAACTAGATATTCCATCAGGACCAGATGAGGTTTTACTAAATTAAGCACGCTAAGAAGCGAACTTTCATCGATCGAAGGACTACAAATACAATTAGACCTTTTTATCTGATGAGGATAAGAAAGATTCGCTTGGTATTCCGTTGAGAAATATGTTGTCAGCAATCAGCAATCGCTTGATCAGAATCCGCTAGATTATTTTCAGACGATAATATTGATGGGTGGACAAACCATCTTACGTTTAGAATTCACAAAGCTATAAAACTGTTTAGGATCACGGGAAAACTCTAGCTTACAACGCTTGAGGTAATTATTATAGCAGTGCTTGTTAAGCAACATGAAATTGGAGCGAGCAACTGCGTAAAGAGCAAAGTCCGAAGAACGTCCCGACTTCTTGTATTTTTTATAATATCTGGATTTGACATTTTTCAAGTTGGATAGCTCACGAGAAAACCAGGGAGGTTGGTGAGACGACACTGGATCCTCAGTGGGACACAAACCTTAAAAAGCGAACCAAGAAATAGCAAGATCCATGTCTGAGCAACTGTATAAGGATGACCAATCAGTGCTCAGAATAAGCTTATTCAGTTTAACAAAGTTAGTCTTGCGAAAATTACGAGATTTAATCACAGGACTGACACCAACAATCGGTGCACGAAACTACAGATCTACAGATAAATCCAAAGTAGGATGAAAATTATCTTCAGGCAAGACTAGAGGGTCGGTTCTAGTAACTGCACAGCTGGTGGATTCCAACACAAATATCAGATCTAAGAATCTGCCTTTTTTATTTCGCACAGGGTTTATTTGGGCTAATGATAACTCAAAAAGGCTATCAACGAAGTAGTGAGATTTAGAAGGCACAAAGAAGCAACAAAGCAGATTCATCAGATTGAGACCATGCTATTTCTAGTAAATTAAAGTCAGTAGTAAATTAAAGTCAAAGACGATTAAGATATCTCTATCAGAAAGCAATGAAGAAATATATCCAATAGAATCTAAATGTTTTGCCTACACCGCCATGTCGGATTGTGGCGATGAGTTTAAAACCGGAAATAAAAGAAAGTATGCAAGATGAAAAGTGAAACGAAGGCACTTAAGGACGAACTCATTAAACTGATAAACGAGTGGGGTTCAAATTGCGCAACCGTATTGCGAACGTTACCAAGCGATATTTGTGAGCATAACCTTATCAACGATAAACCAGCATTTGTTAAAATTCTAGGTCTACAATGAAATCCTGACAAAGATATGTTAGGTGTTGTTTGTAGCGGGGCGAAACTTTAAATCTGAGAGCCCAGACTTATTACCCAAGTGTTGAAGGAAATTAAAACGCGCGTTAACTCGATTGAACACAGGCCAGATTTATTGTAAAACAATACACGGACCGGGTCACAATGTTAATATAAGGCGTTATCGGATATAAGTGGTTTTGTGTAACACTAAGAGGCCAAGAGAAATCTCGGGTGACGATTGTGTTGCCGGGGATGAAAAACAACTTAGCAAGATAGAGTTTTTCATAGAACTTAGCTTAGAAATTAAGTCAGTGTGCCCGTTCGGGGATAGTGGCAAGAGCCCTCTTCTCTTCCCTGCTGGTCACCCTTTCTGGCGTGAACATACCGCCCCCCTTGCAACAAGTTGCAATAGCCCGGGTAACTGGTAAGGATGGGGAGCAGCAACGTTCTGGAGCGCCGAACTAAAGGAGTTTTTTTTTTTTTTTTTTTTCGCGCCCCCCCAACGGGAACACTAATTACCCATACCTCCCGCCCAACCGACCGAGGGGCGCAAGCCTCATAACGCACGGCTCGAGTCGCGGGGACAATCCACAAAAAACAGACAAAAATCGAAACTATATCTAGTTACGTGCTAAATGGGAAAGGATAGAAGTTTTTAGTAAAGGAATAGAGAGCTCTGAACTGATTACATGATAAAAACGATTATAATCAGAACAAAGAACTCGAAAGGGTTCATGCATTAGGTAGTTAGTAGTACATCGTGGAAGTGATAGAGGAATATAGTTTCTACAAGGTCTACAAGGAACTGTTAAATTTACTCGGTTCAATAGCTCAGGTGAGTCTATATCCCCATTAAGAAGCTTGTGCATAAATATGATGCCAAGCATTAATCTACGATTAGTAAGAGAAGGAAAGCCAAGTAAAAGGAGTCTACTAGAGTACGAAGGCAAGTTGATATTACGACCCCAGTTCATACCACGAAGAGCAAAGAAAAGGAACTGTTTTTGAGCTGATTCTTTTCTTGCTTTATGTGAATCGTATTGGTGGTGACCATATGCAGGTGGCATATTCTAGAATTGGACGAACCAATGAGGTATAAAGAACCTTGGTTGTATATGGATCATCAAATTCCTTTGACCACCTTTTTACGAATCCAAAAACATTTATGGCTTTACCGACAGTATTGCATATATGGGACTTAAAAGTCAATTTATGGTCCATAAGTACTCCCAAGTCGATCATCTCGTTAAGTCTAGTTAATGGAATGTTATTAAGAGAATAGGTAATCAACTGAGGAGTATTTCTGAAAAAAGTCATGACCTTGCATTTAGATGTGTTTAGGTTTAATAAGTTGTGTTGACACCAAGACTGAAAGTTTTGGAGGTCAGACTGTAACCGTGAAGGAGATATAATGTCTCTGTAGCTTTACATCATCTGCATACATGAGGACAGGAGAATGAATTATAACGGATGGAAGGTCGTTAATAAAAAGGGTAAATAGCAAAGGTCCCAGATGACTACCCTGAGGCACCCCCGAAGTGACTTGGATAGACCTAGAACTTGAAGACTTGAAAAGAACTTTCTGTGTTCTGTCTGTCAGGTATTCACGAATTCAGCTAATTAAACTGCCAGGGAAACCACTTTTGTTTAATTTTAGAAGAAGAAGTGTATGATTAACAGAATCAAAAGCCTTACTGAAATCAGTATGAACGACATCAGTTTGCCTTGCATTCCTAAATCCTTCGATCGTTAAAGATGTAAATTCTAATAAGTTAGTGATAGTAGATCTACGTTTCACAAACCCATGCTGAGATGGTGAAATAATAGATCTACAGAAATGTTGCAATTGAGAAGTGATTAACTTTTCAAATGCTTTAGCAATAGCGGACAATTTAGATATACCCCTATAATTGGATGCTTCGGACTTGTTACCATTTTTATGAAGAGGAATTATATAAGATTCCTTCCATATAGACGGGAATTGACAAGATTTAACGGACAACAAAAAAAGTTTTTGAAGTGGCTTACATAGAGACTGAGCACAAAATCTGAGTACACAACTAGATATTCCATCAGGACCAGATGACGTTTTACTAAATTAAGCACGCTAAGAAGCGAACTTTCATCGATCGAAGGACTACAAATACAATTAGACATTTTTATCTGATAAGGATAAGAAAGATTCGCTTGGTATTCCGTTGAGAAATATGTTGTCAGCAATCAGCAATCGCTTGATCAGAATCCGCTAGATTATTTTCAAACGATAATATTGATGGGTGGACAAACCATCTTACGTTTAGAATTCACAAAGCTATAAAACTGTTTAGGATCACGGGAAAACTCAAGCTTACAACGCTTGAGGTAATTATTATAGCAGTGCTTGTTAAGCAACATGAAATTGGAGCGAGCAACTGCGTAAAGAGCAAAGTCCGAAGAACGTCCCGACTTCTTGTATTTTTTCTAATATCTGGATTTGACATTTTTCAAGTTGGATAGCTCACGAGAAAACCAGGAAGGTTGGTGAGACGACACTGGATCCTCAGTGGGACACAAACCTTAAAAAGCGAACCAAGAGATAGCAAGATCCATGTCTGAGCAACTGTATAAGGATGACCAATCAGTTCTCAGAATAAGCTTATTCATGCGAAAATTACGAGATTTAATCACAGGACTGACACCAACAATCGGTGCGCGAAACTACAGATCTACAGATAAATCCAAAGTAGGATGAAAATTATCTTCAGGCAAGACTAGAGGGTCGGTTCTAGTAACTGCACAGCTGGTGGATTCCAACACAAATATCAGATCTAAGAATCTGCCTTTTTTATTTCGCACAGGGTTTATTGGGGCTAATGATAACTTAAAAAGGCTATCAACGAAGTAGTGAGATTTAGAAGGCACAAAGAAGCAACAAAGCAGATTCATCAGATTGAGACCATGCTATTTCTAGTAAATTAAAGTCAGTAGTAAATTAAAGTCAAAGACGATTAAGATATCTCTATCAGAAAGCAATGAAGAAATATATCCAATAGAATCTAAATGTTTTGCTTACACCGCCATGTCGGATTGTGGCGGGATGTAAGAACAAGTAATATAAACAGAGAAACACTTGAATCTGACCTTAACACTAACAAACTCAATCTCCAGAATGTCCGGTTCAAATGCTAGACTATCTAGATAGAGTCTAGGAAGCTTAGATTTAAGTCCTCTCACGTTCTGATAGGTCAGATGAAGGGACGAGATTAGTTTTTTGGAACACCAGCCGATGCTGATATTCCGGAAGATGAGGAATTAGATGGGATAGAAAGAAGAGTTTTCTTTTTGGCCGTGTATTCTTTTACTAAAATGTGATCCGGCCAAAAACTGCTATGACATATACAGTCAAACAGTTCAACTGGGACACTTATCAATTGACAATTGACTGTCACCGCGATCGGACGTACTTTTTATTGCACTCCGCGAGTTCTTCGGTGTCAGCGCAATAAAACAAAGCTAAAACAACAAAGTGACAGGGCTCTCAGTCGCCACAGAGACGCCCAACTATAATTATATTGTTATTTGTATCTACAAATAGCAATACTTAGTAAATAACTAAATTTACTAGTAATGCCAACGCGTCAAGAGATTAACTCGGGCCCTTCTTCACTAGACTCTCGCCAGCAGAAACTACAAGAACAAATTCTTCACCAACAAAACGAGCGTCGGCTCTCTGTGCAACGCAACAATGCGTATTTCTCAGTAGTATCTCCAACTACCACAACTACAACGAGCGCTGAATCCAAAAGTGCAAGTACGAGCAAATTGCTTACACCAACCAGCAACAACAATTTGCCTTGGAGTGCCCAATGCGCTTCACCGTCAAATTCGCTGACACCTGAAGTGTTAATTGGGTCATCGGGTTCGCCGACCGCCGTTAGCGCGCTCACAACAACAACAATTGCAACTACTGCTCCAACAACAACTCAAACAGCAGCAACGTCTGCAATACCTTCGATCACCGTCCAGCAGACTACCTCAACTAAATCTGCCCATCCAGTGACGACGAATCCAAAGTCACCTGTTCAGACTGGTATGGACAGATACATTAATATAAACAAGCGAAAGCTTAGCCCTCAGACAAAAAGGGGCAACACTCCCAAGATGTCGAAAAACAACATTGTTGAACAAAAAGCATTGGAAAGCAATAGATTCCAAATATTGGCAAATCAGCCGGAATCTCAAGAAGGAGATTCCCAAATTAAACCCTCAGTAGCCAAGCCACCACCATTCTATATCCGTGGTGCCAACTGCACTTCTTTGGTGCCGAAATTGGTAGCGCTAGTTGGTCAAAACAACTTTTATGTGACACCACTCAATAGGGGTAACATAAAAGAGACCAAAGTTCAAGCCAAAAGTGAAGAATTCTATCGTACTATTGAAAAGTACTTTAGAAAGGAAAGTGTGAATTTCTACACATTCCAACTAAAGAGTGCCAAAGGCCTTCAAGCGGTGATCAAAGGCATTGAACCAACGGTTCCGACTCAGGAAATAGTTGAAGCATTGGAAGAGAAGGGCTTTGAGGTAAAGTCCGTCTCAAACATACTGAACAGAAATAAAGTGCCGCAACCTCTATTCAAAGTGGAGCTACAGCCCACATGTGATAAAAAACTTAAACCCAACACAGTGCACCCTATTTACAATCTTCAACTTCTGCTACATCGCAGAATTACTGTCGAAGAGCCGCATAAGAGGACACACCCGGTACAATGCACTAATTGCCAGGAGTTTGGGCACACAAAGTCCTTCTGCAGCCTTCGCCCAGTTTGCGTTGGCTGTGGACAAACTCAAAAAGATTGTGTCTGCACCGATGACAAATCAAATACAAATACAAGGAAGTGCGGCAATTGTGGTGGTAATCACACAGCGAACTACAGAGGATGCCCCGTTTATAAGGAACTCAAGGCCCGCCTCAACGCGAAGAAATCAACGGCTCGTATCCAGGGCTCGACACTAATTCCCTCTCAAACAACACCGGGAATATTCTTCTCAAGAGCTGTAAGGTCATCAGCGACCCCAATATCAACTACTCCTGGAGTAACTTTTGCAAGCGTGCTACGCAACGGAAATGCACAGCCCACTCAAACAATAGATCCCACTACCATTCAATCTAACGCGGCCCCAAGTCCATCCGTACTTGGCCAGAACCCCAACGGGATCGAAACATTGTTAATCTCGCTCAACCAAAACATGACAAATTTCATGACGTTCATGCAAAATTGTATGCAGGAACTGATGCGGAATCAGAACTTGCTTATTCAAAAGCTTATGGACAATAACAAATAATGTCAGCACTACATATAGGCCTCTGGAATGCAAACGGCATTTCCAAGCACAAACAAGAATTGTCACTGATATTGATTTTATGCTGCTATCAGAAACACACCTCAGAAACGAAAATAACTTTCAAATACCCAAATATGTATTCTACGCAACAAATCACCCAGACGGCAAGGCTCACGGAGGAACTGGTATCCTAATCAAAAACCGGATTAAACACTGTCTGCACAATGGATTTGCCAAACAACACCTACAAGCAACTTCAATAAGTGTCCAAACCACTTTCGCCAGTACAACCGTGGCTGCACTTTACTGCCCACCACGATTCTCAATCTCTGAAATAGAGTTTACTGATTTCTTCAATACACTCGGAGTACGATTTATTGCTGCAGGAGACTACAACGCCAAGCACCCTCATTGGGGATCCCGCCTGGTAAATCCAAAAGGCAAACAGCTGTATAACACAATCATCAACCCAGCAAACAAAATGGGCTATGCCTCACCGAATAAGCCCACGTACTGGCCAGCAGATCCACGCAAGCTCCCAGATCTAATAGACTTTGCAATCACCAGGGGAATTGCGCACAATTTGATAACGGCAGAGTCACTAGCAGAATTGTCATCGGACCACTCGCCAGTAGTTTTCACTATATTAACACAACCACAAATAATAAAGCACCCACTCGGGCTAACAAATTGGAAAACAAACTGGCTCAGATTTAAAAAAATACATAAGCACCCATATCGAGCTGAATCCCAAACTGGACGACGAAGAAGACATCGAGCTTTGCACCTCTGCACTAGAGTCGACGCTTATTGAAGCAGCAGATATCTCTACCCCGTTTATAAGCCACACGCAGGAAAAACACAAGTCCAACAACCGACTAATTGAACTACTTCTAGCAGACAAAAGACGGCTCAGGCGAGAATGGCAAATGTCTCGATCTCCAGCAGCAAAACAACGCCTAAAGGCAGCTTCACGAACTCTAGCAAAGGCGCTTAGGCAGGAAGAAGCAAGGACACAGCGGCTGTACATCGAGAAGCTTACCCCTACCAGCACCAAATATCCGCTGTGGAATGCACATCCAACCATAGCTGCTCCAGCCGAGATAATTTCACCTATACGATGCCCAACTGGCAAATGGGCCCGTTCAGACGAAGAAAGAGCACTCATCTTTGCAGCTCATCTAAAAACGGTCTTTCTGCCAAATCCGTCAACAAACTCTTTTCAGCTCCCCACCTTGCGCACCCCAATGGAAAGTGAGCAACCGAAATTCCAAACGGAGGAAATTTCTGCAATTATTAAAAACTATCTAAACCCAAGAAAGTCGCCCGGCCATGACAAAATAACCCCGAAAATGATCCGAGAACTCCCGATCTGTGCCGTGCGTTACATCTGCAAACTTTTCAACGCGATAGTAAAAAGTGGTCATTTTCCCATAAGTTGGAAAAAATCAGTAATCATAATGATCCCAAAACCCGTAAAGGACAAAACACAGCCATCATCATACAGACCCATTAGTTTATTGCCAAGTGTTTCAAAACTATTTGAAAAAGTCCTACAACTCCGTATAAATACAATCTTGGTTAACCAAAATATAATCCCTCATCATCAGTTT
The DNA here is from genome assembly GCA_035045865.1 of Drosophila austrosaltans. Classification (NCBI taxonomy): domain Eukaryota; kingdom Metazoa; phylum Arthropoda; class Insecta; order Diptera; family Drosophilidae; genus Drosophila; species Drosophila austrosaltans. The sequence continues at coordinate 11,881,937 of JAWNOQ010000003.1, forward strand.
GGCTTCCGTGAAAAGCATGGCACAATTGAACAAGTCAACCGTATCACCTCAGAGATCCGCACAGCATTCGAACAAAAAGAATATTGCACAGCAATTTTTCTCGATGTCGCCCAAGCCTTTGACCGAGTCTGGATTGACGGCCTAATATATAAAATAAAAGCGACGCTCCCACAATATACACACAGGCTAATGGAATCTTATCTGTCCAACAGAAAATTCGCTGTACGATGTAATAGCTTCACCTCTGATGACTTCGAATCAAAAGCAGGTGTACCTCAAGGCAGCGTGCTGGGCCCAACTCTGTATCTTTTGTACACAGCGGACATACCAACAAGCCCTACACTCATCACATCTACTTTCGCCGATGATACGGCTATCCTCAGCCGCTCCAAATGTCCGATCAAAGCTGCTGAGCAACTGGCAACCCACCTAAAGGAGGTAGAAAAGTGGCTAGCAGATTGGCGCATCCGTGTAAATGAACAGAAATGCAAACACGTTACGTTTACCCTCAATAGGAGAAACTGCCCATCATTGACGCTTAACAATGTGCCAGTGCCTCAATCCGACGATGCTGTATATCTTGGAGTTCACCTCGACAGAAGATTAACTTGGCGTAAGCATATCGAAGCCAAGAAAAAGCAACTAAAGCTCAAAGCAATCGGTCTACATTGGCTTATCAACGCCCGATCTCCCCTTTGTCTGGAATTCAAAGTTCTCCTCTTCAACTCTGTATTAAAACCCATCTGGACATATGGCTCTGCACTATGGGGAAACGCAAGCAAGAGCAACATCGAAACCATACAAAGGGCTCAATCCAAGGTTCTCAGAACCATCACGGGAGCACCTTGGTATATCCGAAATGAAAATGTACAGAAAGACCTACACATTCCTAGCGTAATAACCGAAATAAAGGTACAACAGCTTAAGTACACCGCTAAACTGCAGGCACACCCGAATACCCTGGCCAAATCATTAACCCGAGTACGTGAAAGTACTCGTCTTCAACGAAACGACCTCCCAACCCTCTAGTAATTAATCAGGGCCATAGATCAATGTAGCATCTTTCAGATGTTAGGTTATGTGTTAGATTAAGATAAACCTAGAAAATTGTTGTTAGTCTTATAAGCCTATATAAGAGATCCAACAAACAAATAAAACGTTAAAAAAAAAAAAAAAATAAAAGCTAAGACATCATCCGACGAATGTTCGGGATCAAGCCTTGAAACAAATATATGTTTCTTAGGTGGAACTCCAGTTAAAGGCTTATAGGAACCAGGCCGCAAATCAACCGCAGCGTCAGCGACCACGATTAAATCCGCCTGCATGTCCGGTATTGCACCTTCAACTGTACTACTATCGGCAATATCAACAGTTATTGATAATTGCCCGGACTTTTCGGAAACTACAGCTTTATTCGTCTGCAAAGAGAGACCATTTCCCGGAGAGACGGAGATAGCCTCATCATTGCGACTGCCTTGAGAGATGGGCGTGGTAAACGAAAGAAGCTGCGGAGGATTTGTCACAATGAGCAGTGAAGGAGATTGTGGAACCACCGCCGAGACGGGATTGGGTACAGGCAAATGCAAAGGCAGATTCCGCATACTGGTTTTCTTACGCTTTGAAGACTCATTTAACAGCTTATAACTGTTAAATTCACTCTCCACAGCATTGAACTTATCATAGAGTTTACTAAAACCAGATGACAATTTCTTCAATCTATTCCTGGTTTGCCTCATAAAACACCCTCATTTCGATCTCAACCTCTCGGCATGAGTCACAACCCCATTTGAGACCCCCCTTTTGTTCCAAACAATCCCTTACCCTGGCCAGCACATTTAACGTGCATGACATTGTCACACAGCCAACAAGAAAGGAATGCGCTATAGGGTGAGGGGGGGTTCAAAAACTTTTTGCTTGAGCAGGCAGACATTTTCAGACATTTAAATTGCAACGTTTTATAGGAAAAAAAAGAAAATATTAAAAAGGCCAAAGAAAAAACTCAGTCAGATTTTTTAAGCAAATTCAACACTGGGGTCAAACTTGCAGAGAAAATAATTCGAAAACTAAGAAAACCAAGCACTACACAAATCCACGTATCAATTGTAGGCGAGACAGAGATAGATGAGAATTCATCACAATTCATCAGAATCGGTTGACTATATCTTATAGCTCCCATACGAATGACAGGTCGAGAATAGAGTTAAGCTTCCGAAACTTTGTTGTTTTTCAATCCAATACTACGAAATTTGTATTCTATTAGTTTAATATACTTTCTAACATATCTTTCAAGTTTCTACAGAATCGGTTCACTATTTCATATAAGTCATTTCATAACTTGAGTGTTTATAAAGCGATTGTCTTGAATTTTTCTATTTAAAAGTTTAGTACATATAGAAATGTCTGTGCTAAGTTTCAGCCAAATCGGTTGACTCTATATACTATAGCTCCCATAGGAACAGTCGGATCAAACATTTTTTTTTGGTCAAATTACATTTTTTTCTTAAGCCATTAAGATTTAATGTAGGTTTGACTTGTTTTGTATGTAAATGACATTATAAATATGTATATATCAAATAACAGTTTGCCAAATTTTTCTTCTTCTTTGTACTTGGAATGTGTTTTTAACGCGAGGTTGGATTAATTTTTTTTGGTTTTTTGACAAATTTGGCTTTATTTCAAATTTTATTATGTTATTTTTTCAAAAAATAACTAATAAATGATCTACTTTTTGAATAATAAATATCAAAGAACCTAACTTAAGCTCTGCCGAAGTTTGTATACCCTTGCAGCAAAATAATTGGTATAAATCTTTAACAAAATCAAAGAAAAACAAAAAAGAAGAAAAAACACATCTAAAAATGTTCACTTCTTCACCGAGCATTGAACCACCAAACACCGAGCCCATCGTGCCACCGATCTCTACATACTACGCCACCATCCTCAATTATCTTACTTAAGCTAGTTCGACATATGTAGCAAACCCATTGCATTTCGCTCTTTCAATTTCGTTTTGTGTAAGAACACAACTAAAATATTTCTGTCTTTCTCACACACCGCGTGGCGGTTGAATTTTTGCATATGTATGTATGTATGTGTGTGCGTGAGCATTAAAATACATTTAATTTCTATCAAATATGATTATTGATTTGTAACCTTAATAATTATCCGCTTTAGTTCAAACTTGGTGTATAGTGTATGGATACAAATTAAATTTAAATGCAACAACCAAAAAACAATATTTTTATATATTTCTTATTTAAATATAAAAAAAAATTTTAATTTGAAGTCTATTATTCCGATATTGGATATATCATATAGTAATCCGATCCGACCGATTTTCATACTTTATCTACCTACACCTTTAAGAAAGCTAACTACAAATTTTCAACTACGTAGCTTAAAATTTAAGTTCGAAAAGCTGCGAACAAACAGACAGACGGACAGACGGACATGTCTCAATCGACTCGGCTGTTGATGCTGATCAAGAATATATATACTTTATGGGGTCGGAATCGTATATTTCTATGCTTTACAAATATCTGACCAATTTTATAATACCCTCTGCAAGGGTATAAAAAGGCCAATATTCAGTTTCAAAGTTGCAGGTTTTTATAAAAATTGTTCATTTTCATTATCTTCACTTTGAGATGATGTAGCACCCACAATTCTTATCGGATTTTAAAAATATTTTAGATCCATAACTTCTAAAGTAATATCTGTCGATTTCACTTTTTACTTTTTCACCCAACACGATGGCGAAAAAAATGATTTTTGGTCAGCTATCCGGGCAGAGGCCCCATTGTGCGACGTCACAAAATTGCATTCTTTTTCTCGGATTCGAATCCTTGCATTTGTTGGCTTAGGACTTGTCACACTGCGTAGAAATGTAAACCCTATCACAATATTTAAAACAGGTTACGTAGCAATACCTTATTTCATCTCCAACATATACTTCTTCATTTGTTACCTTATCCAAATTCTACGCATGTTTTACGTGGTTGCCTTATATCCCGCCAAAACTTTGTTAAACAGTCTGGCCCGTCTCTTCGGAAAATTACTTTTTTGAACTCTGCTGACAAAAAATAATATTTTTCTCCAAATGCTAAACGCGGTTATGTGGCGTTTCAATAGCCTCGGTACATGTTTACCAGTGTCGTTCTCCTGCAAAATTTGATTTTTCCGTCTACTAAATACATTTTGCTGTAACTGACGTTTGATTTCTGTACATAACATGTTGTCTTCCACAGCCAGTCGTCGAATTTGCCTCTTACAGCGATTACCAATGTTGGCGGGTCGACCGGTCATTTACTTTTCAGGTTATTTTCTGAATTTCTAAGGAATTAACGCATATTAACTCTGGCAAAAATATGAGTTCAGCAATTTACGAGGCATTTAAATCGCATTGGCAACAATATGGTTGATTTCAAATACAATGTAATTTTTTTACTTACTTTTTATTTAAAACAAAATTTATATGGTGTATACTTTAACGTTTGACCATACAGTAAAGCACACTATTAGCAGAATGCACATATATTTTTATTTCAAAAGAAACCGACGATTTGCGAATTTAAGATAACGGTACTAAGAATGAAGTCTAAGGAGAGTCATGGAACATGTACATATGTATGTGTGAAAAAATGCATTATCTAAAACAATATACAGCAAGATTTTATTAAAATACCAGGTAGAGATAAAAATGCTCGTATACATATTTCACTGAGGTAAGAATCGTATCGCCCACCCGGTTTCCTTTAACCTTAACAACTTCAACAGATCAACTACAAGTCCAATTATGTCTGTCGAGTTACGTCGGTAGATAAAAGTTTGCCGTGTGCAGTAAAGCAAATGTTCCTTAACCTCACTGGAGGCAGTCATATTATATACATACATATGTACATCGGCTGGTAAAAACGACGTGTGTTTTTTATTTTTATCATTTTTATCACCCGTCATTCTCGAAAGTTATGTACTTTTAAATTTTACAAGACTTTTTTTTAAATTTTTCCGATTAAGATTTTGTATTTTATGTTGTTAGTTGTGCAAAAAATAGGGAGTAAATCTTCAAATCGCACTTGATGTTGGAGTCAGTGAACTTTATAATTTCGTTTGATACATATTCATCAAGCTGTACATAACTAAAAACTCCAAAAAGTATAAATTTACTTGTTCAATAGAAAAGAAAGCTAACTATTAAAATAAATTGCTAGCTTTTTCTTTATTTTTACGTATTTAGAAACTATTATTATTATATTATTCAAAACTGTAAAAACGATGACAATTGACTGGCCTGTTGCTTTTTGTTCGCAATCCGAGAGCCAAATTGGATAGCTCGTTTTTTTAGTTGGACGGCTTCACGTAAGCCCAATTGATAGCCATAAAGCCTTAAAAGCAACTTATCACCAACGCCTTCTGGAAAATTGTAACAGCACCGTTGGTTTGGATCTAAAGACCGCACAAACTGAACAACGTCCTCCTCAATGAAAGGGGTCCGAGCGGTTTTCCCACTGTCAGCAATAACTCGATCATCTCGAGCTAAATTTCGGGAGGCTATTCGTTGCCAGTCTAAGTCAAGTTCTTCTGCAACGGCCAATTGGCGAGCGCTTTTATCGCCAGGACAGCGGTTGTAGGCATTTCTGTGGCGAACGTACCCACCAAACAACTCATCCGCTCCGCTACCCAGAAGAGCAACTCTTGACGTAGAATTAATAGCATGTGCAGCAAACCAGAAGGCGCAACCCAGACTCTCGTCCATTACAGTTTGAAGAGGATATATAAGGTGTTTGATGTGGGTCGAAAGTTGATGCTGCAATTCCAATCGCGTGACGTTAACGTCAATACGCTGCCAGTTACGTTTCGGACAGAGCCTTTGTAGTTCAATAAAAGATTGTAATGAAGTTTGACGATCTGGGACATTCCAATTCTCAGTGCGAGAACACTCAAAGGCAACGTTAATGAGTTCAATCGGCTCTTTAATAGAAACATACTTATCCGCTAGAATTGCAAGTATAGAGCAATCAATGCCACCAGAAAACAAAATAGATAATTTAGCATGATTGCATTCCGTTGCTCTGCAATTTCTGCAAACAGGAGCGGTGTTTAAAACCCGTTCTGCCACTGAGTTTGACAACAATTTGTTCAGAGTACATAATGTTTCTCTTACTGATTCCGATTTAAGTAAGTCGTTATATAAATCGTTAAAGTTATCTTTAAATGAGTAGTTGTAGAAATCAAACACGTACGCGTTGGAACCGAGTCTGCTAATTGGCAGTAACCAATCTAGAGATACCGGATTTTTGACAAGAACATTCCACTTTATTGCCAATTCAAACTTAGAGAGCAGATTTTTCGTATATCCGTACAAAGGTTGCCAAGGATACAAAACACATTGGCTTAAATCATCTATCTTTATTTTGTACAACCCTAGTGGGGGTAACTCTAGCGCTATAGTCTTCATATCCACTCCTGGATGTTTATTTAAAATACATGAAGTGCTCATTAAATTCAATAAATTATGACCCTTTTCAATGACAAGCGAATTTCTGCCCAGTGCATCGCGTGAGCAATACAATGTAGAAGTACGCGTGTTGTACATTATGAAACTGTGGGGCCCTTTCAGCTTCTTTAGCAATGAGATAAGTTCCCTATCCTCGTTGCACTTAGCCAAATTGTTAGCCAGCCATGTAGTATCTGACATTATCGCCGGTTTTTGTATATTAAATAAATCTCCATTAAACAAGAGTGCATATTCTCCAGCAATTATTGGCTGTTTTTGCACTTCTTTAGTTCCTTGTTGCCATAAAACATTCCCGGCGAGCAGCACACGGTTTTTATCCAGCAAACATTCGTCCTGAACATCTGGGCCGCGGTTTTTTAGCAATTTTCTTAAAGCACTATGTAGATGGTACTGAGAGTTAACAGGATCAGAGCTAACTATACATAAAATACCACACATTGCAAAATATACAACATTCGATTTGCAAAGTCCGAATTTAACTTTAACAATAAACAGTTCAAACAACTAACTTATAAGTTTGCATGTGATGGTATTGTTGATTTTATTGATTTTATCGATAAGAGGATTTTCCACAGAGCACGTCTTCCGAAAACGGATGGTATGGATGTGATTAAAAGACTCTCACTGAACTGGAGATTTCATTTGTCCATTCCAATTATTGCAAATTCAAAAAAAAAAAAACTTAGTTTAAAAATTTCAATGCAGCGACAATCATGTAAAAATATAAAGAAGAAAATAATTGTTTTCTTTTTTAAATTTTCTTTGTAAAACTCTTTAGTACATCAACTTTTATTAGAAAATATGTAACCGTAAAAATAGCGACAATCGGAACTGTAAAATTGTGGAACATTGAAAATTTCTAAAATTTTGTTTATTACTGATATTTAGCCACTTTTTAAAAAAAAAAAAAACAGCAGAATTGTTAAGAAACGCATAGTCTATTGTTTTAATTTGTGCGTAGGCGGTTTTGGTCATTGCAGGTATTAATAATTAGCATATGAAAAATCGACTTTTTATATATTGGAGCAGATCTCTCTTCGCAGAGTTTGTTGGCATATATGAAGTATGCTTGTTTATGCTCCACATATTCAGTTATATCCGCACCAAATTTAACAAAAATCTACCGCACCTTTTTTGAACAAATTGGTTATCAGTAAACAAACATCTGGTTTTGCTGCGTACAAAAAGGGTAAAAAAAAATCATGTGATTGCTAGCGACATTTTGTGCCTTACAGAGTTTGTCGGGCAATGCACGCTATACCATCAATTGGTCAACTTTCATGATGCATTTCAGAAAGTTTTATTAAAATCTGTGGCAGATATTTTGAGAAAAAGGTCCAAAATATGGGGGTGCCTCAGGTGGCCAAAAATCATTGATAAGAGTGCCGCCAACTCCGGAACCGGAAGCAGCCCAAAGAACCTGTGTTAGACAGTATATGCAATGCGTTCGCCGCTAATTTTTTTTGAGTTCGTCGGCAAATGCACGAAAATGCAGGCATGGAATAGGGGGCAAAAATTGTATGTGGCCACAGAACGTTCGTCGCTAGCTTTTTTCGAGTTAAGCATGATTTTCTATGTATTATGTTGAATATTCATCGAAACCTTTATAGGTTCGACGCTAACTTCTTTCATTCATAACTTTTTCAAATATTAAATTATCGTTAGCCCGAACAAACAAATGTCGATATATGTATTTGAAAACGCTAGTAGAAGCAGTGATCTGTGGGTTAATGTAGGTACATATGTTGATACCTTTATCCGATTAAAATGTATTCTAGATTTAATATTGTTCTCTTGGGTGGATCATATAAGCTGTGAGCCACAGTTCATCCATATATACATTCATTCAAACACACATATGCAACGCCAATAGGCGTTTCAGTTCAAATCTGGCGCTTCGGACGCCCGCCGATAACAAGTCGGCCACCTCAGGACTGGCAACTCCAAACGAACTCTGGATGTATGGCAACAATTTAGAAGTTGGATGCGACCAACTTCACTCTTTTCTGGAGTTTAAAGAAGGATTCTGATCGGATTATTTTGGAGCCATCCGCCCATAAAACATCTTTAGTTGTATTTCGCTGGAGTCCCACGTCTAGATTCGCCTGTCATGCAACGCTCCACTCTGCCTTAATTTTGCTGTCGTCTCTGAGTTGGTTTGACGTCCACGCCTTCACAGTTTCTACATTACCCGAGATGGTGGTAGACGGTAGGACTTTCGGGTGGACGCTCAGTTCGTGCCACCAGATGGCCGGATTTCACTTCGACAACATCGAATTTTAAAACGTCGTCGTCTGACAGTTAGGAATGGTTACATGTCTCACGCAGTGTCGGTATAGTGCGCTGAGTGTTTCTACTGTTCCGAATCGAAGCGGCTACTCCCGTATACACAATCATCGGAACGGGTTTTGGCTGAAAGGAAACAAGGCAATGTAAATTTGGTACACTAGTACCTACATTGGAATACGTAGCTTGGGGAACGTCGGGGTCCCACGCTGGACGCTACCGGTAGACACGCCTTTATCCCGCACAGATACTGGCTGCTCCAGGTGCACACTGCTGTTAGGTTCGCTCTCGGGCTCCCGAAACAACCTTTGAAATACAGTTTCCTCTTCCTCGCCGGTAATCTGGTCTCCTGCCGTTGGCTCTACCAACCAAGACCTACTGGACGACGCCGAGGGGCGCGCTTCACAGCGATCGGTGGGAGCCTCTGTTGCGTTGGGAGTGGCATGCGCGGGATTTCCATGCACGGGTTTGGCATGCGACTCAACCACGGCAACGGTGGGACTATTAGGGTGGCAAATGTGGGAAATCGTAGTGATGGTGTTTCGGGCATCTCGATGAACTCCGTTCTGGTGTTCGACATGTTTAATGGGGGCACTTTTGTTTACTGCTAATGTGACTGGCCAGCGGCGGCATGCTCCTGACCCAGCTCAAGTTTACGACCACGTCGTCGTCTACGAAGTGCTTGTGGCTCAAGGCACTCGTCTCCGACCTGGGTGTACAGAATGGGCCGGGTGGGTGGTGTCCCACTTGGGTTTGCACCCGCATCGCCGCATCGAGTGCCTCTTTAACTGGCTGGGTTTGCTTAAGGGCACCAATCCTTGCAAGTTGGTGTCGCAGATTCCGTCAATAAACTGCTGTACCAGTATTTTGTCATACAAATGACCGGGCATACCGCTGAATGCTCCCTGCGCTAAACGCTTCAACTCCAATGCAAAATCGGGCAGAGATTCCCCTGGTCCCTGCACCCGATGGCGCAGCCGTTGGTAGCTGGCCCGACAGTCCAGTGTGAATCTTTGGCATCGCGCAATGCCGCGTAGGGGAGCGGGGGCTGCGATGGCAAAATGCAGTAGTACAGGGATGCGCGGCCTCGCAGATTAAGCGCTACTCCCAAGCGCTTCTCTTGATCTGACCAGTTGTTATATGCCGCCACGGTTTCCAAGTGCCGCTCAAATTCACTCCACGATCCGGTGCCATCGAACAGTGGCAGCACACTTGGGTTGAACTGGCTATTAGGTTGTGGCCAATTCCATGGTAGGCCATAGGCGGTGGATGCGGCATGTGGCGGAGGCTCCGCCCGGGGCGATCCATTCCATGCCGGGTATGTGGAGTCTGATGACGGCTCTCGGGAAGCAGTGGGCAGCGCCCTGTCCAGCGAACGTTGCAGCGCATCGATTTTGTGGTTGACGGCAGCTACTGACTGCGTCAACGTGTGGACAGAATCATTGCTGTCATCTCCAGTGCGGTTGTTGCGTGACTTTCCTTTAGTCATATTCCTTGGTCTTTCGCCGAACGCGGTGTGGCTCTTCTGAGAAGCCGAACACCTGACACCAATGTAAAGAAATTTACTTTTATTAACTTATTTGCGTCTGTCTTGGCCGAGCGGATACGGGACAGGCGAATTTAGGTGTCGGGACTCCAGCAAAACACAAATAACAATGTTTTATTGAAGGATGGCACCAAACAGTGCAGATTAAAACCTATCGGCGTTACAATATTTTTCTATGTTTGCAAACTTAATATAATATGCCCATTCCGACCAACCTGGTGTCTAACAATATTATTGATAAACAATTTATTTCTTGTAAGAGTTCAAGTTATTTCTTGAAGGAGTTCAAGTTGTTTTTTAAATGATGTTTTGGTTTTTTTTAAAATGATTTTGGATTAATTAATAAAAATTTGAACTGAGGAATTTTCGCAACGTCACGCCATGTATTGTCACGCCAGATTTAGAATTCGAATTAAAAAAAAAACTATTAACTTGTTTTTGATTTGCTAAACAGGAAAAAAAAACTCTTGTTTTTTTTAAAAACATAATAAAAAAACATTTACTCAAAAAATCTTAGCCAATTCACAGAGTTTTGAAATTTTGTCAGTGAATGTCAAAAACCCCCATTTCGTGCGCGTAACGTCACGCCAGGTCATATTTTGGCATTAATATCCAATCCTTACATCCGATGGTTATCAAATTATTTCTGAATGTAACTCTACAAAAGTAATATCAATATATGAAAAAAATTTTCAAATCCCTCTTTTTCATCTATTTTTTTAAGTTTAATCGTGCGAACGTAACGTCACGCCAGTTTAGGAAATGCCCAAATTCATTGCAAACATTTCCATTGACACTGAAAATATTTTGACAAATAGGTTATAAGAACATGATGTTCAATCTATATTTAAATATTATTTCGGTCCCTCTTCATGAAAACATGCCTATGTTCCTGGATGCTAAATATATTTTTTGGCGGGATTTATTGAATGCGTGGACACTGAAGAAAAATATTAATTCCGTAATAAAAGGAATTCATTTTTTATTGAAGTGTGCACTGTTTATAAGGCTGTAGGATAAATTGTTGTGTAAACTTTAAGTTTACATTTTCTCTTAATATTTAACAAGTCTTACTTACTCTAGACTGGACTCTTAGGCCGCTACCAAACAACTGTACTAACAGCAAGCATTATGCTTCTATCTACCTTAACTTATACATACATGACCGCAAGAAATAGAGTAGAAAAGAAACACGCTCAAAACGAAGTCTTGCATTCGTTGTGAACGGCTGTACAATTTGCATTTATGCGATGTTTGCTTATTACGGTGGGGCGAAGTAAATTAATTTGCAGGCATAAATTTCGGCAACAGACAGTGATATTAATATGACGAGTGAAATTTAATTTGTGGTCCATTAGTACACCCAAATCATTAATCTCGTTCAAACGTTCAAGTGGGGTATTATTTAGATAATACACCACTAATTGAAAAGAGGATCTATGAAATGACATGACATTACATTTTGAAACATTAAGTTCTAACAAGTTAATTTCACACCAAGTTTGAAAGTTATAAAGATCAGCTTGAATCAGACGTGGGGAACTTAAGTCTTTAAAATTAGTACAAAGTTTAATATCGTCAGCGTACATAAGCACACGAGAGTGAGTTGCAGCTGATTGAAAAGTGTAAAAAGCAATGGTCCTAGATGGTCTTCGAAAGATAAGTTTTAAATAAAACTTTTTGTGTACGTTTATTAAGATATTGAGAAATCCAATTAAGCAAAAGGCTTGGAATCCCAAGTTCGTTCAGCTTGAGCGAAAGTAGTGTATGATTGACAGAATCAAAAGCCTTACTGAAGTCAGTATAAATGACATCAGTTTGCAATGCATTCCTGAATCCTTCGATCGCTAAAGAAGTAAACTCTAAGAGGTTAGTGGTAGTAGATCTACGTTTCATGAACCCATGTTGAGAGGAGGAAAGAATAGAACTACAGAAATGTTGCAGTTGAGAAGTTATAATTTTCTCAAATGCCTTCGGAATAGCGGACAATTTTGAAATACCTTTATAATTAGAAGCTACACCCGTTTTATGCAAAGGATTTAATAAATGATTCCTTCTAAATGATTGGAAAAGAGGTAGTTTCAACGGACGAAGTAAATAACTTAAGAATCGGGAAATGAAAGTCTCAGCGCAAAATCTGAGTACACAACCAGATATCCCATCAGGTCCTGGTGAGTACATGGGCTTCACTAAAGTAAGCACACTGAAAAACGAACTTTCATCGATCACAGGATTAAGGACGCAATTAGACCTTTTTAACTGAAAGGGATATGAAAAGTTAGCTCAATGATCTTTGGAGAAATAGGTCGTTTTCAAAAAATTAGCAAACATATCAGCAATGGCCTGATCATCGTTTGCTTTATTATTTTCAAAACATAAATGGGACGGGTGTACTGCCACCTTTCGTTTGGCGTTAACGAAGTTATAAAATCGCTTAGGATCACGGCAGAACTGAAGTTTACAACGCCTAATGTAATCCTTATAGCATAGTGTTTTAAGCAAGCATCAAAAAGCGAAATCATAGTATCATAGAAAAAACAAATTGCAGCATTCATATCATTACAGGAGTACAGATAAGATCAGTCTGCAGCAAGTATTAGCTCATTGAGCTTGAAAAAGTTAGTTTTATGAAAGCAACGGGAACGAGACGTCGAACTGGTGCCAGCAGTTGGTGACCGAAAAGGTAGATCAATGGTTAAGTCTAAAGTTGGATGCAAACTGTCTTCAGGGACGACTAAGGGATCAATCCTCGAAACAGTCAGTAAGATGAATCTAACAGACCGTCAAAAAAGCAATGTGAGGGGGAGGGCTTCAACAAGGAATACTCACCTGATGGAAGCCATGAAACGTCAGGTAGATTAAAATCTCCCAGAATGATAAAAATGTCTGCATCCGAAAGAAGTGAAGAGACAAAGCGAATAGCTTCTAAATGGCTAGCATATACCGTCATGTCAGAACTTGGTGGAATATACGAGCAAGTTAGAAAGACAGAATATGATTTTAAATAAATTTTGACACTAACAAATTCAATGTCCAGAACAGCAGGAGGCAGAACTATTTCAGAAGGAAGAGATGAATTTACGGCAATCAAAACTCCACCACCAACTATTTCAGAAGGAAGAGATGAATTTACGGCAATCAAAACTCCACCACCATTTCTGAAGATTCGATCGTATCTATAAGTAGAAAATATTGTGGGAAAAACAGAAGCATCGGAAATGTCAGACTTTAACCACGTTTCTGTAAAGACTAAAATATGAAAGTCAAAAGATTGACTATCTACAAAAAGCTTAGAAAGTTTAGATTTTGTATTGTAGTGTTATGTATTAGACTATAATAAAACTAGAAAATTGCTGCTAGTCTTTTACACAATATGAGAGATCCAACATATAAAAAAAATAAAAAAAAAATTAATATATTAGTTTATCAAGTTATAACTTTCAAAGCTTTGCGAGGCTTCTTTTGTCATATACTTGAAAGTGTACATATTCTGATGACATACACTGTACATTGCCTTTCAGCGATGAATCTATAAGAAAAAATAAACATACGCGTGGCTTAGAGTGTTTGAAAATTCGCCCTAGGTGATAAACCACGGATATGAGCATTTTCATTTTTAGAGACATTGTTTGGGCGATCTAGCTTTAACTTGAGAAAAATAGTACATATGTAATTTATATTTTCCAAAAATCTTGCCTATGCTGCTTATAAAAAATTGCTGAAACACATACATATACACTGCTGGTCATAGAATAGACGCACCAACTTTTTTTTTCGAAAAGCTGTTTTATTAACTATGAAATATGATTTTGATGTCCGAAACATTTATCGTATTGAAGTTCGAATCTTGTCCGAAAAATATTTGCTTATAGTTAGTTGATTTGCAAAAACATAACGGTGCTTTCGAAGATTCTAAAAGTTGCTATGCAAACACATGGTCACTGAAATAGACGCAGTTCACTATTTTTTAGAGTTCTGCGAACGGATGCAATTATTTTGATTAAATTAAAACTAAATATCAAAAAGTTATCCGTTTGCGATCAATTTTTGAAGAAAAAATGGGAAAAGCCACTGCATTGAGCTTATTGGAACGTCAAAAAAATGACTTCTTCCACTCTCAAGGAGTATCAAACAGAAAAATTAGCAAGGAGGTAAAACGCAGTTCCATAACTATGGAGAGATATTTAAAAGATCCGGAGGCATATCTTCCCGAGCGGAACGCCAAATTGGTCTATTTAGCCGGAGTAAACGCAAGCCTTTCGACTGTGCAACGCACTGTTAGGAAAGCAAAACATCTGAAGCGTTTAAAAATGAAGAAAAAACGTCTATTGAATGCTATACGAAATGAAAAACAGCTTGAGTATGCGGAAAAATATATGACATAGACTATTCAATTTTACACTCGACTCAATGATTGGCTTTCGGTTGTTTTTACCGATAAAAAACGTTTTAATGTAGATGGCTCTGATGGCTTTCAATACTATTTTCATGATTTGAGAAAAGATGAGCTGTATTTAAGTCGCCAACATAGCCGAGAAGGTGGAGTCATTGTGTGGGGTGCCATCACGTTTTATGGAACGATGGATTTAATATTTATTGACCAGAAGATGAATGGTGAGCGCTTCAAACAATTGTTAGAGTCCGTATTTCCAAAACTAATTGATCTGTTTGGACCAATTCCATGGATTTTCCAACAAGATAATGCTCCAATTCATAATGAACGAGTGGTAAAGTCGTTTATTTCGACTCAGAACGTTAATATAGTGACTTGGCCACCATATTCCCCAGACCTTAACATAATAGAAAATGTTTGGGGCTGTCTTACAAGGAAAATTTATAAAGGGGAAAACAATATGAAGATAAGGAAGCATTAACTGCAGCAATTAAACTTGCTTGGAGCGAGATTTTGCTAAGCTATGTAGACTCCTTATATCACTCTATGAAGGACCGGATATATGAAGTCATTGCGAAGAAAGGAGGCAATACTCATTACTGAAATTATTTTATATATTTACCATAGCTCGCAAGTAACTGTCGACCGTTTCTTGTTGTCTGCAAATAAGTGTCTTTTCCTGAATCTTTACGAAAAGACTCAGCGAGCAACCGATTTATCGGTTTTTAAATTAGATCGCTCGCGTTCGGAGCGAAACCGGTTTTTTATATACTGTTTTGCTCTGGTTGTTCCAAGACCGTTTCGTCGTGTTCTGTGAAGCAAAAAGTCTTTTGTGTATGTATTGGTATACATGCACACGCATAGGCAAGCAAATCGTTAAGCGTCTGTTTTGCAGACGAAAAATACGATATGCGATCGTGGATTGAGTGTGTAAGTAAACCGTAAAGACCGTTTGCGTTGAGTTTTTCGGTCAATCGGCCGTTTGCTGAGTCTCATTGTGCGAGCGCTTCTCATTTCGCTCTTTTCGAACTGCTCATTGAAAGACTGATATACAAAGAGCTCAACGAAAAGAATTCAACAGGAAAGACAAATGAAGACACCATGAGTCTCTTGCTCAGAGCGAGATCGAGAGAGTATGAACTTTTTCGGTTGTGCTCGCAACGAGAGCTCAAGAAGAGCGCAAGAAGAGAAACGGTCAACAGTTATTTGCGAGCTATGATATTTACTTATAAGTCTTATATTCGTTCTAACTAAACGTTTTTTTTTTAAAAAAAGTTACTGTGCCTTCAAAACATTGTTTAGTTTATGTGCGTCTATCCTAATGACCAAGAAAAAAAGTGTTTTTTTTTTTAAATAGCGTTAAGAAAATGTTTGAAAACACAAATTCTTTGAGTTTTTATTATGTTTTGAATAAACTATATAAATAATAGTTAAATAAGTATTGTTTTTACATATAAACATTTCTGCAATTGTTTTCAATATAAAAGTTATAAAACTATTTTTAATGCAAGCAAGGGTGCATCTAACCTATTGACCAGCAGTGTATGTTCATGTTTATTTCTATAGTTATTAGAAAAATTAACTTTAATTTCTCTCCGTCCCTTGCATGAGTCCTGCCCAGAATTTTCTTATTTCAATGACATAATGACTTATACTTCCATGTAACAATAAAGTAATTTAATATACATTTTTTAACTGTAAGGTAATCCAGCAATAAAATATATTAACTGTAAAACTAACAGCTTATTTGCTCTGACGTTTAAATGCAGTTTACGACATTTATTACAAAATAAATGACAAAGACTACAAATTCAAATGTTGCCGCTTGAATGTCAACCGATTTGGATGACTGGTTCTTAACACTGCTTACACAGCTGGCGGTATCCTTTTCAGTGAATTTCCTTAAACGCAGCCACCTACACCTTTGGGCATATTTCTCAAAAACTGTTCAGCAGATTTTGATTAAATTAGTGGAGTTATGGGCGAATATGTGGATCTTGATATAAGATGAAGTGCATTGTCTGACTCGTGCTGTAATTCGAGTTATTTTAATTACAGTGAGAATACAATTTTTGTTGTTGCTTTTAATATTGATTGCAAATATGCAATAATATTGATAGATAATGCTATTATTAATAAACTTATCTAAGTTTGGTTAAAAAAAAATAGTTGTAAATAAAAAAATTGCATTTAAAAAATACAAAGAAAGTTAACAGTGGGTAAACAGCGACCGTTGCCAAAAATCATATCTTCTAAAGTAGAAAGCGATTTAAAAAGCATTTGATAGCTAATTCCTTAAGCTGCCAAAGGTGTCACGTGCGCGGGTTTGATATTCAAGGTAAAGTTGAAAATATTTCTAGACATATTTTACCGATAAAATTCAGTTTAAAAACGCTTTTTTTATCACAAATGAAAATTTTAAATTATTATTTTAATTGAAATGACTACATCAGATTTTAAAATGTTTTGTTTTAATTTTTTATTGAAATTGCAAGTTTTTTTTTAAGATTTTGTACCCTTGCAACGGTATATTATTTTTACTCAGAAGATTGCAACGCATAGAAGGAAGCATCTCCGACTATATAAAGTGTATTCATATATTTCTGATTAGCACGACGATCTGAGTTTTTATAGCCATATCTGTCTGGATCAACACAATCTTCTTCGGGACCCTTAATGCTACAGAGCTGAAATTTTGCACATAGGCTTCTTTTAGCTGTAGGCATTGTATACATATATCGGAATCATTCTGATCGAATTACTTTAGCATATAGCTCCCATAGGAACGATCGGTCGAAAATAGAGTTTAACTTCCGCAACTTTGTTGTTTCCTATTCTATGAGTTTAATGAGCTTTCTAAAAAAACTCACCGAATTTCATCAGAATCGGTTGACTGTTTCGTATAGCTCCCATAAAATCGATCGATGAAAAATATAGTTTTAGAAAAAAAAACGATTGTCACGAAATTTAGTATTTGGAAGCTTAGTATAAACTTACTATATGCAATAGCTCCCATAGGAACAATCGGATCAAAAAAAATTTCAATATGGCCCTCGTTATTCGTTATTTCTCGGCTGGTGATGCAGATCAAGAATACATATACTGGTCGGAAATGTTTATTTCTGCTTGTTACATATATTTTGGCGACTTTAATATACCCTTTTACTCTATGGGTACAGGGTATAAAATGTATGTAAGTATGTAATGTATATACAAAACCCACGTATGTATGTATAACTTCGCTGTACACTGGTAAGGAAACACTGCAAACATGAAGTAAGTCAGGTAGTAATTTATTGATAATTCTTTATAAAAGTACACTGGTACACTATATTATTGTAGCCAATTATCTATATAGCGGTGAAAAATTCAATAAAGATTTAATTTACTTCTCAGTGAACCTAAATTTTTTGTTCAGTGTAAAGTCATTCTATGACACCTAATTTTTTTGGCTAATTTTTATACATAGCTCTTTTGTCAACTGGATCACCAACCATAATAACATCAACCTCATTAATAGTTGCAGCATTGATACCAGCATATACACCTAGTGATACTTTGTCAGCTTTTATGACGATTTGATAGTTGTCATTTTACAATTGTGGCAAAGCTCTCTTAATCAATCAAATTAGTTGATTTTGTTCTTCTTAAAAAATTTCCAGGCTTTTTCAATAAAATTATTATGGCGCCAAGTTGTCACGCGCTCTTAAAATAAATTTGTAGAAAAAAATACATTAAAAATGTGGCGGTCCCTAGCCAACCCTAGAAAGTTGGCGGCGTAAAATACGTGCTGGCAACCCTAATTATCGATAGAGACGACTATAGAAATCATATCCATCGCTAAACACTCCATGTATGAGGGCAGTCTGATAAGAACAAAGACTACAAATTTTTGAATATATTTTTAAATCTTTTTTAAAAAAATACACATAATAGTTTATTCATCCATTTTAAATAGTTCTATGTGAATCATTACCTACAGATTTTGACAAAAAAAATTTGACACCTCCGAAATTAAAGAACTTTTAGGGAAAATAACGCATTTTTCAAGTATTCGTAAATTTTTCAGTATTTTTAAGACATATTCTGCTATTCAGGGCGGAGACAAATCCAACAAATCAAAAACCATGAAAGTTGGTCCAGCAGATCTCGAGTTATAAGTGTTGCAACAAACCCGACTTTGTTTTATATATGTATATAGAAGAAGAAGAAAATGTCGAAGGTTGAGATATTATTTAATTAGTAATATTCAAATAGAACGTAAATACTAAAGTAAAACGACAAGTTAAAGAAAAAAAAGATGACAGGATAATACAGAGACCAGTGTCAAACTTACTGAGAGCTAGGTTCGAGACTCATAAGGTTGTATCGGTCTAATGTGGCGCACTGGCGATGGGCAGGCGGAGTGTCAAAGTGACAAGTTAGACAAGTGAAGGTGAAAGGCAAGGTGCAAATTGCCAACGAGAGAGAAATTCACCTTAGAAAAAGACGCGCTCAAGTCACTCGCGACTCACTCTTCACCCTACGCAGCATTGCAATTAAACTGCAAGTATACTTTACTATATACATATACAACTATAAATAAGTATACAACATAACGGTAACATACTAGCACCCGTTTACATACATACATCTATATACATGTATAAAATTCTCGTGTCACAGTTTTTGTTGCATACTCCTCCGAAACGGCTTGACCGATTTTGATGAAATTTTTTGTGCTTATCCTTTATTTCTCACTCCCTACCTCATTCTTACATACATACAATATACACATTCTAACATACATACATACTTACAATAAATAAGCTATGAAATTACTAGAAAATATTTATATGGCAAAACAACGTTTGCCGGGTTTACTAGTACATATATAAAATATACTGTTAGGCACATTCCTGTCAAAAGCTCTCTGCTATTCAACTCCTGATAATTTACATTTATATGCCACATTCCTGCTAAGTTCACAGCTAGCGTACTCCTGTTAAGTTGGTGCATGCCTACCAGCGATCGTGTTATCACATTCCTGATAATTCAAAGTGGTACATTACCGCCAACTATCACTACACCACATTTCGGAAAATTCAATTTCGTTGGTACATTCCTGCCAACGATCGCATTGTCACATTCCTGACAACTTACACTTGCTGTCACATGTATGCCAACGATCGCTTTATCACATTCCTGATAGACCGCACCGCTACGAATCATCGAGGTTCGGTTAGACATTTGTTCCAGCATCATTTATTTAAAATAAACTAAACTCTTATTCATAACTAACAGTCGGAGCGGGTCCTTCTACATCGGCATCAAAGCTAGTATCGCTTAGACCTCAATGAAGCTTATTCGAAAAATACATCACGTATTTGTATCAAAAGGTTTTAAATAAAGGCTCCAATGAAGAAGCAGATGTTCTGAATTGTAGACTCTCAATCTTAGAATCACAAAAAAAAATCAAATACAGACGCAACTTGAAAACCTTCATCCCATTGAATCCAAACGCAGCGCACAGGAAGGTATGTTCATCACCATGAAGGGTAAATTACTTTCACTACTTCAAGGTAAAAGACAAACACCGACTGCTATGGGACCAAAAGCTAGCTTTCTTAATTCATTGGTCAGCCCGGACTTTCGATGGAAAATATACATCATTTAAAGGATACAAATTTAGTGCACAGTGAGCCTCACTTACCCACAAATGATAATTTTAAATATTTACTGAATTGTTTGTCAGGGCCTGCATTAGAAGTTGTGCAGTCGTTTTAGGTGACGGAGGAAAATTATGAAAAGGCAGTGGATCGACTGGAAACTCGGTACAACAATGATGTACTGATGTTTAATGATTGTGTCTCAAGTCTTTTCTATTGTTCGTCCATGCGACACTCAGACGCGACAGCTTTGCAAAGGCTCATCGATAAAACATCTGCAGTACTCTATCTTGGTTCAACGGAACAAATAATGAACAGTATGATGATGATGTACATCATTCTGAGCAAGGTGGATGTAGACACAAAGGTACATTACGATAAAAAACAAAGTTTGGAGAAACTATCGACCTGGGAAGAATTCTACAAAATTCTGAACAGGCACATTCAATTCTTAGAAGGCCAAAGGACTGATCATTCTGCATTAATGTATGTTTGTTTCGCAAATCCCCTACACAGTACACTGGAAGTTCGATTCAACAGCGTCTCTCTGGGCAGGCATATCTGTACTTTTAAGCACGCTGATTCAAGTTCAAGGCAGCATTAGAAATTTTTATTTAATTAAAACGTTTTGTAAATCAAGAAATTACTGGAATCGATGACTCGAGGAGCAGGATCTCCTTTACCTCATGTGCAACCTAAAAGTCAAGGCATTCAGATTATGTGTGGTCATTAAACTTCTCTATAGTGAAAGAGATTTCGGCTAAGCAGCCACCTCAAACTTTCGACATAACAAACTGGACAATCCCTCCATAAATTCAATTGGGAAATAGAAGAATTTAAGGGACCCGGTGGTCTAGCGGCGCCAAAATTAACCTATTTTCAAAATTTTTTTTTTATATTATACAATGAGTAATGGTTTCAAATTTTTTTCCACTTATTGTATTACTTATAAACTACAGAAAAATGAAAATTAAGATAAGAAAAATTTGTTATTTTTACTCAAAAAAATTTTTACTCCTATAGTTTTAGCGGGTACTAGAATAAAAAAAATAATTAAATTGACAAAATGGCGCGTAATTCAAATTACGATTCTGAAAGCGACTCTTTTTTCCAATGTTTTTTAAATAAAAAAAATATAAATATTTTTCGGAAACTATTTTTTCTAGTACCAACTAGAGCTAGTACTATTCAGAATGACCTGTTAAAATTTCAGACAAATCGGTCAACCGTTGTCTTGTTTTTAGCCTCACCAGCCCAAAAAAGTAGTTTCGAAATAAACGCGTTTAAACTTTCGAGGAGCCCATCCCACCGTTCTACTACCTGATCTTGTAATAGCTTCTAAGTATAGATATACTCGGACTTTCGCCACCAAATTTTTACAGTATATTTTTGAAATACTATATAATATGAAATACTTTTATAATATATAAAAAAAAATCAATTTTTTCAAAATCCTAGACCACCGGGTCCCCTTAAAACAACAAGTCCAATCTTCACAGTAGACCAGCGTGAAGAACATTTCAGCAAGAAAGTCAAAAAGTTGGCAAATGGTCGAATCCAAGTCAGATTACCACTTGCAGAAAATCCGCTCGTACTAGAAAACTCACTTAACACTGCACTTCGATGGTTCAACTCGCTTGAGCGCAAGCTGGATCGTGATAATTATCGAAGAAATTCATGGAATAATACGTCTCGTTGGGACACATGTCAGTCGTATCCAATGCAGATCACTCAGCACCACATTATTATATTCCGCACCATTGCGTTCTCCGACCAGAAAAAAATGACAAAACTTCGAGACGTGTTCAATGCTTCAGCTAAAACATCTTCTGGCAAATGTTTAAATGACCTACTCAGCGTAGGTCCCTCAATTCAACAAGATTTAATAACCACATTCTTATTGTTGAGGCTATGTCAATTTGCACTCACTTGGGATATTTCAAAAATGTGTAGACAATTCATTGTAGACGAAAGGGATCGACGTTATCTATGGATCTTTTGGAGCGACAATCCATCGCAAAAACTTAGAACATATCCGCTTTGGAGCTGCGACCCTGCGCACCGATCTTTATGTAGAAGATCTTGTTACGGGCGCAGACGAAATAACTCTCTTTCAGAAGAAAAAGGATGAAACCGTCAAGATTTGGCTGAAGCTGTCTTGCAACTCACAAAATTTAGCAGCAAATTGTAGCGTTTGTGATGGTTGGGACAACAAGCCTTCTGGCATGAACAGCAGAAGTTTCCATATTTATTCCCATCTGCGTTGTAGGGACATAATGCACATCGAGCACGTTTTTTTGGGTGGGACATAATGGGCTCCTTTGCTAACCGTTTGCGGCTTGTCGATGGCAGTTCATTTTGAATATCCTTCATTAAAGCAATGGCATTTTCTGCGTGAGGCATTTTATTTCGGCGAAGAACAAGCGGTTTTACAAGGTCATATGCAACTTTTTTTAAATATTCTCGTCGACACATTTCATTTGCGGATCCAGATTTTATATTTATATGTCTAGCATGTATGAAAATAGGGTCATTGGCCAACGCCATACGGCACGTTTGCAGGAAAATGTACCCATCATTTGGTCGCAAGTGTCAACACCTCCTTTTGTTTTATTATAGTCAAGTATCATGATCGGCTTTTTATTGTCCTCAACACTGACGTCCTTTGTGTGGTGCTGTGTGCTCAACAAGTGGGCAACCCGGTTTTTTTTGGTACATAGCTACATAATGTGACTCCATTCGTATTGTCGAACAAAAAATTTGAATCATACATTTTTTTTCTTCACTAAACTGAACTCTGCTGGAATAAATGTTCGATTTTTTCTAAAAGTAAGCAATGTTTGGCTGCTTTTTAACAGCTCCAAAACCAAAGAATGGGACGTAAAAAATGATCCTTTGTGATATTGCGACCAGGAAGTCCTTCCGTTAACTCCAATACGACCCGTTGGCCTTGATTTGTTTCAGGACGGCAGTTGGGAGCTTTGCCTGTGTAAACTTGAACATTCCACGCATAGGCATTGCCGGTATCAGCAATGTATTACTTCGAATATATTGGGTAAATGGGCATCTACCGCGAAAACCAACTAATTGCTCGTCAACAGTAACATTGCTTCCCGGATTGTAGCATTTTTTGATCATTCTGTTCCACAAATCAAACATTTCACGTATTGGTGCCAGCTTGTCGCGCATCCTTCGATCAGCACGCGTAGTTCTATCATCAAAACGCAAGCAGCCAGTCATCAATTCAAACTCAGCCTGACTCATTGTGGCTCTGAAGATTGGTGTTCCAGTAACGTCATCCCAAAGTTCACTTAGAGTTTCGCCATTTGAACGAAAAACTCCGCTGTACATATATGAGCAGTCCGAAATAGCCCCTTAGTTTTACAGCATCTACTGAAACCCATTTTTCTTCATATTTCCTTACGCCACAGAGGTTGGTATATTTTAAAATAATTTCTTGCATCGGAAAAGGAAACAGCTTAAATGCCGCTAACTCATTTGATACACGAGATGTAGAAAATAGTGTTGGATCTGTTACATGTGAATATATGCACATTTATCCTCTGATGTTATAAATTTATTTATGTGTATTTACATAACTTGTTCAATTGATCGATTTTTATTACTCGGTTGCTTGGAGGTCGGTTCTGTGTGATAATATACTTTACCATCTTTGGAGACGAAGACTGGTTTGTCCTTACATTCGTGATGGATTCGTGACTCCTCTAACTCTAATTGAAGTCATCAACTCTCCATCAGAACCTATTTCGTCAATTCCACCGGCGGCAATCTTCTCTGATGTTGGCTCATATAAAATATCATCTTGTTCAAAATCCTCTTCTGTGTCAGAATCGTAAGGTCCAAGTTCACTCACACATAAAGTCTTAACATTAGACTTATTTTTTCGCAACGTTTTTACATGTGAACTCTATGAGTCTACTGCACGAAATGATTGATTGTCTGCTTTCGCACACAAAAAAATATTATTGGAAGCCCCGTTATTATGTCAATAAACATTAAGACATGCATCTTTTGTAACGTATCTCATTGGATTTTCTCGTGGGGTCATATTTGACCCTAACAAGGAACGTGTAACTGTTTCACATTCGTTGCGAAATTCTTTTACAAGCCATTACTTTAAAGCAGTGGTGGGCAGCCTAATTTCACAAGTGAACCCGACAACAACATTTACAACAAACATCAATCCGGGCAGAGAAAAAATTCGCGCTCACGAGTCCGAGCAGAGGTCATAAATGTGCGAATTTGTGGACAGATGGACGCACAAGTGAATGCGGGACGCACTCTCAACTGAGGGACGCACAAGGAACTATAGCGAGCTCGAGAAAGGGTCATAAATATACGAGTTCGTGGATAGAAGGATGCACAAGCAGTTGCGGGAGGAAAAAAGGTCTTGATCGGAAGTTCAAGTTTCTAGGCAGAGGGACGCACATTTATGACCTATCCTAGTACAAGATTGTACATTGAGTACTTACACAACAAAAACCTTCACGGAAGACTAAGAATCTTGCTTGCTCTAGTTCGTGAAAAACTTTGGATAATCAATGCAAGGGCATTGATACGACAGATCGTACGCAATTGTGTAAGCTGTTTCCATTACAAGCCAAAGTAATGAATCAGGTAGTGGGAAATCTTCCGGCCAATCGACTGTATGGTAAACGTCCATTCGTAGTCACAGGCATCGACGTCTGCGGACCATTCTTGACATCGTACAAACTTCGTGGAAAAACTCCATACAAGACATGTTGCAAAATTTTTTGCTTTTTGAATTCGTTTCGGAGCTGTCGACAAACAACTTTCTTCTTGGAATCCGTCGATTTATTGCTCGTTGTGGAATTCCAGAGCGACTATACTGCGACAACGCTGCTAACTTTGTGGGAGCAGCTACAAAGCTCAATCTATTACTCAATTCATCAATGAGTCAGATATTGACATAATCAAGTTATATAGCACCTCTAAAGGTTTCAAATTTTGTTTCATCCCACCTAGAGCTGGTGCTAGCGTGGTCGCTAAAACGGTGGTCCTGAAAAATATTTCGAAGGCCCATCTAACTTATGAAGAGTTGCATACAATTTTCCTAGACGTGGAGGCCATTCTCAATTCCAGGCCAATTGCTCCAGTATCGGACGACCCAAATGATATAGCAGCAATGACAACCGCTCATTTGCTCATAGGGACATCGCTTACCTCAGCTCCCGATTCTACGCTGTACCTCCTTTCAGATTCACCCGGCAAGGAGTTGCGTTACGAAGGGAAATGGCATCGGGTCACCAACCTCAAGCAGCAGTTGTGGGACTTATGGCATAGAGACTATGTAATCACACTTTAACAGCGGAATAACTGGTATCAAGAGAAGCAAAACTTGTCTGTTGGGCAGCTAGTCTTTGTTCATGAGGACGACACGCCACCACAATACTGGTTGCTAGCACGAGTAACAGCAACCATTCCTGGGAAGGATGGAAAGATTCGTGTTGCGGATGTGAGGACATCGAAGGGAACTATTCGACGTCCAATTCATAAGTTAACGCCCCTTCCGATAAACTAATATTATTCAAAGTTCTAGATCTTTCAACGCGGGAAGGATGTTTGGGGAGAACATTATTACTAAGAGATTTAAACTACATTCATGAATATGAAATGTATAGTATGGTTACTCCTTTAGATTTACTTAACAGTACCTCTAAATCTCTCATTCTACGACTGTAAGCTCAACTTGAAAATATTATAAATGAAGCAAGCAAGTCGTCCCTGCCAA
Source organism: Drosophila austrosaltans (assembly GCA_035045865.1). NCBI lineage: Eukaryota > Metazoa > Arthropoda > Insecta > Diptera > Drosophilidae > Drosophila > Drosophila austrosaltans. Next base: position 11,908,100 of record JAWNOQ010000003.1, read on the forward strand.
CATTGAGTATACCCTGTACCAACTAGTTATATTAAATCAAGATCGGCATCAACTTAATTCAAAATTTCTTTTAACATGCAGCAACAGCTACCGCATGCTATCTCGCTCACTCTTTCCAGCTAGTGTCGCCTTGGCAATTCAGTTCAAAATGCATATTCGTATATCTTCGATATTTATTGTACGATTTCGACTAAATTTGGGCAGATAAGAATGTGATTGCTTAAAAACTTCTCTAGTAAATCGTTTTTTGGGCGTGGCAAAAATTTTAAACTCTTGATTTGCGTAGGCACTAAACAAAAGTTCGAACACTCGAAATCGCAATCAATTCAAAACAAAATTCCCTTTAACATGCAGCAGCAGCGAAAGCATGCTATCTCGCTCTTTCATATCTGCCAATGTCGCCTTGGCAATTCAGTACAAAATGCAAATGGCTATATCTCCGATGTTTATTGTCCGATTTAAATAAAATTTGGTCAGTTAGTGCATTTTGACTATATAATTATGTCTACCAAATAACAATTGGATATCTTTTATACAGCTCTTGTAAATTGATTTTAAAATTTTCTTTTTTCATTTGCGGGGGCGGAAGTGGGCGTGGCTAAAATTTAAAACAAACTTGACCTGTGTAGACACCAGACGGATGTTCACACCAAATTTGGTAGCTCTAGCTCTTATAGTCTCCGAGATCTAGGTGTTCATACGGACAGACGGACGGACAGACGGACATGTCTCAATCGACTCGGCTGTTGATGCTGACCAAGAATATATATACTTTATGGGGTCGGATACGCTTCCTTCTGCCTGTTACATACATTTTAGCGACTTTAATATACCCTTTTACCCTATGGGTACAGGGTATAAAAATGTTATGATAATGTTAGTAGGAAAAAATACTTTGTAAAAGTTAGACCGACTCACGAAAATAATAAACCCATCGAAGAGAAATTAAAACCATTGCGTGGAGAATAATTCTAAGGAATCCAGACAGAATGTCTGGGACTTGTATTGTTCAACACATCTAAAAGCACCTTTCAGCAGCCGAGAACTTCAGCAACACATATGTATGTTTAAATGAATGTATATATGAATGTACTGTGGCTCACAGCTTATATGACCCACCCAAGAGAACATTATAAATCTAGAATACATTTTAATCGGAGAAAGGTATCAACATATGTACCTACATTAACCCACAGATCACTGCTTCTACTAGCGTTTTCAAATACATATATCGACATTTGTTTGGGCGGGCTAACGATAATTTAAAGGCAAAAATATAATATAAAATAGACATAGTTTTATGCTGAAATAATATTTGAAAAAGTTATGAATGAAAGAAGTTAGCGTCGAACCTATAAAGGTTTCGATGAATATTCAACAGAATACATAGAAAATCATGCTTAATTTAATGCACTATCGTGCATTTGCCGACGAACTCGAAAAAAGCTAGCGACGAACGTTCTGTGGCCACATACAATTTTTGCCCCCTATTCCATGCCTGCATTTTCGTGCATTTGCCGACGAACTCAAAAAAAATTAGCGGCGAACGCATTGCATATACTGTCTAACACAGGTTCTTTGGGCTGCTTCCGGTTCCGGAGTTGGCGGCACTCTTATCAATGATTTTTGGCCACCTGAGGCACCCCCATATTTTGGACCTTTTTCTCAAAATATCTGCCACAGATTTTAATAAAACTTTCTGAAATGCATCATGAAAGTTGACCAATTGATGGTATAGCGTGCATTGCCCGACAAACTCTGTAAGGCACAAAATGTCGCTAGCAATCACATGATTTTTTGTACCCTTTTTGTACGCAGAAAAACCAGATGTTTGTTTACTGATAACCAATTTGTTCAATAAAGGTGCGGTAGATTTTTGTTAAATTTGGTGCGGATATAACTGAATATAGAAGAGATCTGCTCCAATATATAAAAAGCCGATTTTTCATATGCTAATTATTAATACCTGCAATGACCAAAACCGCCTACGCACAAATTAAAACAATAGACTATGCGTTTCTTAACAAGTCTGTAATTAATTTTTTCTGAAAAAATTTGGTTGTCCAAATATTCAAAAAAAATAGAAAAGGTTACGTTAACCCACCGTTCCAACTGGCGTTAACTGACCGTTGCTTGTATCACCATAAACCATAAAGTATTTTCAGCGCTTCTTGAAAATGTGCGTTTTAAAATTGATGGTTTTCTTTTGCAGACTGACTACGCATTCTCATCCCCCCTGGGGTCACACCGGACCAAACTTGATGACAGCTGTTATCCCGCTCAATGACACAGTCAGATTTTTACCAATAATAACAAAACTGCATGACTAAGCAGTTAATGTCAAACTTCTATGACTCAGTAGTCAATGTCAAACTAACAGGACTGTAATCACTGACTTACACGACAGAAGTCACTGCAACTGTACCTAATGCTACCCTCCCAATATTACATTTATGACATATGAGAATAAAATAGAGAGAGATAGAAATAAATTTCATCTCAGACATACATATATAATAGAGACTTGCACGAGTATACTCATTGTAGTCAGTCTTCCAAATACTTACAAATATTCATTTATTTGTTCGATAAAATTGCTTTGAAACGAATGAATCGAGTTGCAAAAACCCGAAGTATTCTAATTTGATGTACATACTTTGACACATCAAGCTGAACAAATGAAATCTAACACAAAGCAAACCAAAAGAAACAAGTCAGAACGATAAACGAAACAAGTAAATACGGTAACTACTTCCAAGTATTCCCAAGTATTCGTAAGTATGTACATACATACATACATACATATGAATTGGTGTACGCTTTTACATCGTTTATGTGAATAAAATCCAGTTTTTTATTTTTTTTTTTTAAATACTGTAAATATGTTATGTATGTTGCATATCGTATAAATGTTTGGTTTACTTTGATTTGTAAATACGAGTAAGTGTATGACCGAGTTGCTAAAGCATTTAAGTATTTAGTTTTGTGTTTCGAATGTACACGTGCAGGTCTCTCATATATACATACATACATGTGTATGTATTCATATTAATTCCGAGTCTTAGTATAACTCGATTTTTGATAGTCGTAACTTTAAATTTACACGTAACACTCCGTGTGTTATCAGGAAATGCGATTTGTGGAAAAGTCCATGTTACTGTTACGAAGTATTTTTAGTGTCCGATAAGGCGCATCAAAATATCGATTAATGAATTTGTTATCAGTATGTCTCTTTCTTTTGTGGCTGATCGAAATTGTCACAGTACAATTTACTGAGGGCTTCCCTAAGTGCCAACAAAAAAGATAAAATCGTGTATAATGGAAAGTAGTCGACAACAGTATTTAAACAAATTTGCGGAACGGACTACATTGCATGTGAATTATATTGCCCAAAAGTTGTTAACGGCCTTCGATTTTTCTTTTTTAATGCATTCACCATCAAATCAAATGCCGTGGAAGCAAGTGATTAAAAAAAAATCGGTGTTATGGCGACTTTCTGTTAATCGTATAAGCAACTGTTTTGCCCTTTTGATAATATATATAGTTTTGACTACTTGCGTAAATATTTCACTGTGTTCCGAAACGAACTCAAATAACATTAATGTGCCGGTAGAGCTAAAGGAGTCGGCATCAGTACAGATGCCATCGCCTAACTTTCTAGTGTCGCCATCGTCATTAAACACAAGGCAAGTTTAGTTTCAAAAATTGCACATAAAAAGGATTATTAATTATACAAACAATACAATCTCTGCATACATGTAAATATTAATGTAGGGATTCATGACAATATGTTTGTGTTTATATAATAATATAATAACTCTTATCCAAGTCACTTGTCTCTTCAATATTATTTTATCTTCTTTTGGGAAAAGATTCGGCGCCAGGAAAATTACGTGAATTGGAGGAGTAGGAGGCAGTAGCAGGATTGCTAAACATCCTTTTTCGAGAATTACAGTAAATGATTACACCAGAGTTTTTTTAACGTGAAGTGCTAGTCAGCCAGAAACAAATACATATCTTTAGAGATAAACCCTTAATTACATATAAAAAAAAAGGATATTTTTACCACCAATAAAAAGATGCAATTTATGGTCATTCATAGATTAAATATATCCAATAAAAGCTGAGATATAGGGTTTAATCAAGATACTGAATACCAAGATTTCTGTTGATTGGCTTAACTGACATAAGAATAAACAGTATTTTATTTTTTAATAAACGACTGTCTCCCAAAATGACATGCCTTGCAGTGATACATTGCTATCTTAGCAATTACATATACATACATATGTATGCATGAAACGCAGTACAAATCAATTTCACAAATTTAAACTTTAACTTATTGATCATTTATAGCTACTAATTTACGATCTGATTCCGTAGCGCAACAATATGAGGACCAGATTTGGTTTAAGTTGTCCAACAAAAAGTTGTATCCTAAAGAACATTGTTTTAATGACTCTTCTTGTTTTAATTCTCTCATTGTTTTAATTCTCTTCTACTAAAAAAATAAACTTATTGACTTCGATTTTGGTTGTGATATCTTAACAAAACTAGCTTCGAACACAAAAACTTCATGTACCGATAGCAAATTCTCCAACTTTTCCTGCTCATATACATATGTACATACATACGTATATACAGTGGCTCCAACGCCAAATCGGACAAGATTTTTTTTTTATGTAAATGTGTTTTTTATATAGTAGGAAGTACCTTATAGCAATTTTCATAATTTTCCTTATTTTTTTTGGAATCATGTAAGTTGGTTGTATATGATAAAATAAAAATTTTTTTTTTATTAAAAGTGTTATTTAAAGGTTTTGTTTTCTAACGAAAGTAAATTAAAATTTTTAATTAATCATTTACAACCAATTTACATGATTCCAAAAATCATCAGTTTTTAGCAAATACTCCTATGCGAATTTAACCCTGAACGCCTTGTTCTTAGGGCTTATATATGACTTTTTCTTGGCAACTTGGCCATGAAAATCATACCTGTGAAAAGTGTTAAGAACAGTTTTGTCACAAACATCCTTATCGAACTTATTTTTCACCAACAACCTGACCTCTTTAGCTATTTTAAACGGGTCAATCTTAATTTCCCATATAAACAACCGTTCTTCTCTGGAGTTTTAACGTATTATTTTGGACTCCTGGCTCTTATTCATTAAACTTCCATCTTCGTGAAGTCTTTTTATATATCATGGACAGTGGATTTGAAAATGATTTGCCGTGCTTCAACACCAGTTTGCTTGCCACCCGGAGCCATTTGGAAAAATAATTTGTGATTTTATCACTTAAATGCGCTTAAGAATATGCAAAAGTGCAATAAGCAAAACAAAGACCAAAAATTCCACAAAAAAACGGATCATTTCCATGCTGTTTTCTTTTGTCCGATTTGGCGTTGAACCTCATAATCGGACTTGTTAATAGTTTTTAAAAAAAAAAAATGTTCCCGGTTAAATTTTGAATTTTTTTTTTTTCATTTTTAGAAAATTAAGGCTGTGTAGATTTAAGGAAAATTATGAAAATTACTATAAGGTACTTCCTACTATATAAAAAACACATTTACATAAAAAAAAATCTTGTCCGATTTGGCGTTGGAGCCACTGTATATGTATGTATGTACATAGAGAAATTCAGAAAATCGTAAGGGTCTAACAGACTGTGAGCCACTGTAATATTTAAATATTTTTTGACGCAAGACAAATCTATTTTTATCTGGGTTGAAATGGGCAAAAACGACGCCACGACAAGTGAACAGTCACCAAAAAAAAACTACGCATCGCGTCGGCGGTTCCTATTTCAATATAAGGACAATATGGACAATATTAGGTTTTCTTAGGATCAATAGATTTGCTTCAGCAGAAATAGTTTGGGATAATTAAATTTTTTTTTTTCTTTTTTTAAGGCTTAAGTCATAAAGACTAATTTATAAAAAAAAATAATTTTTTTTTATACACCAAGAGGTAATACTTTTGATGGTGTCAGTATGTATTTTAATTCTCCTGCTAACGCGATTTCATAATGCAGACAAACGAAAATGTTTGTTTATGTGCATATACATACATACAAATTTATTTATACTTATTTATTTTATGTAGATATGTACATGTATATGTATTCGCTTATTTTACGAACCATCTTATTTAAAAACTGGCAAGAAAACAAGCGATGACGGCAATTATTTCTGTGTTTAATCCGAATAAATCTGGATTGTGTCGGACAAAGCTAGTGTTTTTGTTGTTTCGGATTTTATGTTTACGTCTTCGTCGCAGTATCACAATTGTATTCATGTAATATGTATAATAAATGTACTCTCATGTGTAGACGTACATTTACGTACGTATGTATGTCTGTATATAAATATTGATTTTTTTTTGCGTTTATTGACTCAGCAGTTTAATTATATAATTGAATTTTTGTTAACCTAGGGTGACATCAATTTCTATAAGATATTAAAACGCTTATTTATTAAGAAAATTAAACGAATATATTAATAAAATTTATAATTTTAGAAATTAAAATCTTTTTTTTTTAAATTTTCGCTAGCTAAAAAATATTGAAGAAGCTAACTTCGGCTTTATCGAAGTTTGTATCATATCCTTGCAGCTTTAGACTTTTTAATTATTTTATTTTAGTTGGTAGCAAAATTCTTAAAACAAAATATAAATGTATTATAACATCAGAAAAAAAAAAGGGAAAACAAACTTTCAAAAAAACTTTCGTGATTCTACCACGGGTAGAACACAACATCTTTGGTACTGCATCTGATCTCTACCTACTGCGCCACCAACTGATTTTAATTCCGCTAATATATGTATGTATGTTATAACGCATATGTATGTATGTACAAGCGCAGAGCATCTCTCTCGTTGAAATCGACGGAAATTGCGAAGATATACATAGGTAGAAATAGAAATAATACACCATGAAATAAGTATTTGATGTGGTTATTTACTATGGTTTGGAAAAGAACCTTTATATAGAAGAAGCCATTTTTTTTTATATGGCTACATAATAAACATATTTTTATATACGGAGACGCATTATTGTGCAGGTGGTATGTCTACATTCAAAAAGCCCTTTAAAAATTGGTACTCATATTAAAAGATGTACTATGTTACAAGTATGTAATCCAGAATCTGGCTAGAAAATAGTTTTTTATATTTTTGTTTTTGGTTTATTAGGGAAACAAAAACAAAATTTTATACCGATATTTGACAAAATGCAATAAATTATAAAAATAAAAATGTATTATTTTTTCTTAAAGAAAGATAAATGACATTGAACTAAACAAAATAAAAGAAAGCCCTACAGATTATACTATGTAAGTATAAGAGTCGCATAAGCTAGGTGGGAAATTGAGATACCATTAAAGAGAAGGTCATACTCCCCCTAAATTGCAGGCCATCTTAATAATATAAATTTTAGGTTTACTTAATTCGATTTTGGTTTCGTAGGTAATAGAACACCTCAAAACAAAAGTTAACTATATGTAAGACGTGGACAAGATAAGATATTCAGTTAATTTTTAGTTACCCCTTCAAATTTCACTTGTGAATTTATTAATAGTTGATAACGGATTTTCAGTAGTGACGCAATAACGTTTCTACCATATCTGTATCTTGATTATCTGTGTTTCGTGCGGTTGTCATTAGTAAATTCTGGATAATTCTTGAATAAAAAATGTGGTATCTATCGGAATTTTTACGCCTACATTTGTATGTTTTTGGCCTAGTTATGATGCAACGTGTTTTATTGATATTTTTTGAGATGCCTAATTAAAATACTTCAATTATATATTTTCGATTCCTTGTGTGATATGACAGAACTCGCATTGACGTGGGATAGATTTTTCTTTTGTGATTTGTTTTTTCATAGTTTTAATTGTCTCATCTTGGAATATTCTTTCGGTCATAAATACAATTGTTATAAATTAACTGCATACTTTAATGATTTGGCGATATGTAAGTAATGACCAAATCTGATCATTAGTGAAAAAGAAACAGAATCTGTATATAAAAACTTTCAATCGACAATATTTTTTTTTCGATTTTTTCTAATTTTCATTTAAAGAATGTTGTGAAAAATTAAAGCCGATCCGACAATATACGTTCTCGATTTGCCACTGGCAGTTTCTTTCAATAAAATCCCAATATTAAGAATAACAGCGTATTACTGTTTATTATAAGGATTTTAATAAGTGTGCTACCTTTATGTCTGGATGGAAATGAAAATTTATCGAGAGGGCTTTCGTTGGAATGTGTCGATGAACTTACTTCTTTGTCAAATCAAAAACGACAGTTTATTCTGGTTAGCAGAATTTAAATTATTTTCGCACGTAACACGGGCGGCACGAGCTGGCAATGCGGCAAAATTACATAATATTTTAACTTGATTTCACAAAAATTAAAAAAAAAAAAATTTAATTTTAAAAGTTAAGCCTTTACTTGCATTCACCCCTTAAAATAAAAGGATTTTGTGGTGATCACCATAGCTTCTTAGAGATTTATCTTACATCAATCGAATAAAAAGAACTAAAGTGGCCACCGATTTGCAAAACATAGTTTTGAGAAAAACGCATTTAAAGTTCCAGAAGGACCTGCAAGAGCAGGCATATCTGACTTGAAAATGTAAAAAAAATCCAAATCGGCTGAATAGTTTTGAGATATTATGGCGGTAGTTTTTATAAACCGTTTATCAAGTAAAACGCGTTTGAAAGTTGTCCGCAACGTATACCTCAGGTTTTCGGCAACAACATCTAAGCCAATGTATTCTATACATTCTAAGAATTTGATGGAAAAATATGTATATTTTTTTTTTTTTTTGACCCGAGACAAGAGGCGACCCTTTCAATCTGCATCACCAAGATTAATGGTGCTCCAAACGTCTTTCGGACGACAAATGTTTTAACACCATTTTTATACCCTGTACCCATAGGGTAAAAGGGTAAAAGTCGCTATAATGTATGTAACAGGCAGAAGGAAGCGTTTCCGACCCCATAAAGAATATATATTCTTGATCAGCATCAACAGCCGAGTCGATTGAGACATGTCCGTCAGTCCGTATGAACACCTAGATGTCGGAGACTGTAAGAGCTAGAGCTACCAAAATTGGTATGAACATCCGTCTTATGTCCAGGCAGATCATGTTTGTTGCACATTTTAGCCACGCCCACTTCTGCCCCCCGTTATTTAGGAAAAACGAATTATTAGAGCTGTATTAAAGATATGGCACACCTAATTATATAGCTAAACTACACCAGCTGACCAAATTTTGTCGAAGTCAGACAATAAACATTGGAGATATACCTATATCCGTTTTGTACTGAAATGCCAAAGCGGCATTTTCAGATAAGAAAGAGCGAGATAGCCTGCGTTAGCTGTTGCTGCATGTTAAAGGGAATTTTGAGGTAAATTGTTGCCGATCTCGAGGATGTTTGATTTTATTTAATAAAACTAGTTGGTCATGATATACTCAATATCGGCATGGACGACTTACTTGCTTTATTTTTTTTCATTTTCAGCTGAGAGTTTTTCATGTGTATTTACCATGCCTTGTATTCCGAGGTATTTCTTTGCTGTTAAGTCTAAATATTGGACAGTCTTCTATTCTGAGAGTTAATGTAGTTAGTTTGAACTGATTTTACAGTCTTTACTTTAATACGTCAACAGGTTGATATAATTGAATTCCAATAAAGTTAAGCCGATTATGTAGGAGTTCATTATTACTAGTTGCTATGATGGCTGTGCCGTCAGCATATGTTGCAACATTTCCATCGTCACAGTTGAACAAGTCTCGTGTGAAAAATAATTTTTATACCGGTTCAGAACACCTAAGAGTAGAGCTTATTTTTAAATGCTTTCGATATTTCGTTTAGAATACGGTTTCATTGTTAAGATGTTTCGTGTCCTCTTCTAAACCCCAACTGATGTCCGGTATTTATCATCTGCAACACTAGTACCCTAATACAGATAGCCGCAAATTTTTACATTTACAAAAAATCATTTGGCAAGGGCAAGTTAAGAAACTTTTCTATTTTATAATCGTCATTGCCTTTTGGCATAGTGTTTATATTAATAAATAAATTTACGCACTATATTTAATATTAAGTTCCTTATGTTTGCTGGACTTGGGCTATAGTCTTTAAAGTATACAAGAATATTCACATCTTCCTAGAAAACAACAAATCTGTTAAATGAGGGGCAGTATTGATAACTGAAAAATGCTGCGAACTAGCCTTTGAGATTGAAAAATCGTCGAGGAAAGTACACAGTGAAATGAGTCTTAGGTATTAGGTAATATCTGTTTTAATTATGTATCTATTTGCAAAACTAGATAACAAGTAAGAACAGTAAAAAAAAACTTGAAACTGTTTTTGGAAGATCTTTGGCTTAGTTTCTTTAATTATTCACAGACTTGACCATTATTCTGACTTTCAAATTTGGATTGGGGCTTAGGGCCAGTTATTTAAATACAAAGTCGAATTTTACTTTTCTCTTTGTAACGCTAGGAGAGATTAGTTTTGGGGTTACTGTTCTTTACTAAATGGTTCTAATGATGTACTTAAAGACGAACACCAACGTTTTGATAAAGCTTTTTGGAAACAACTAAATAAGAATACTTAATCCGTCTAGATGGTCTAGAAGAGGACGCCTAAGCATTAAAATTCTACCAAACGCAGTTGGTTTACTGTAAATAAAGAATGTTCCAAAACCAAATAAATTCGCTCTTAAACTAGTATTTTTAAACAAAAACAGCTTGGCTAATCAGCTAATTCTATATGGCCGAGCTGAGGGGTTGCCGAAAAATTCACAAAGATGTTTGTAGCCGTGTTGTTAACCTTGTTTTTTTTTTTTTGTGCTAAAAAGACTATGAAAAGATAAGGCGTATTAACAATTGCTTCAAATTTTTTATTCAAAAACTTTTTTTCAGATTTGAAGCAAAAAGCAATTTGCAAATAATTGGTTTTCGCTTAGAGGACGAAAGTTCAGCATTGAATGATGGAATACCAACTGTATTAAGTAATCACGAGCAAACACTACGAGTTTTCGGAAGGGGAATTCAAAAAAATACACTTATTTCGTTTACAAATGAAGAAGGTGATTATCAAGGACCTTGTCTTAAGCCAGTTACTGACCTCATAAAACCACGAGACGTTACTGATGATGGGTCTTCAGCCACCTACATAGTTAAATTTCCTTCATCTAGTAATGAATTTTACATATGTGCCAAAAGTGCTGACGAAGCGAAAGGTGTAAGTGTTTAAATTATTTGGACGACTTTTCTATGTTTAACTACGATTAAGTGTTCGTTTTATATAGCACAGCGCATTGAACACTAAACCTCTTGAGCATCAAGGCAATTTTAAATGGCTGAAGATAAAAACACATGAACCATTATTGCCCGTGTGGTTGGCCATATTTATTATCATAATATGTCTTTGTTTTTCCGCGTTATTCTCGGGGCTGAATTTGGGCCTAATGGCAATGGATCGTACAGAATTAAAGGTATAACTTTGAGATTTGGCTAACCAAGATATCTTTATTCATCTAATTTTGGTTGCTAGATACTTCGGAATACTGGAACGGAAAAAGAAAAGAAATATGCTGCAAAAATTGCACCCGTCCGAGATCAAGGTAATTATCTGTTGTGCAGTATTCTCTTGGGTAATGTGTTGGTGAACTCCACCTTTACCATTCTACTGGATGGTTTAACTTCTGGACTTTTTGCTGTCGTTTTTTCTACATTTGCCATCGTTCTTTTTGGTGAAATAACGCCACAGGTAGGTTTCAAATTCAACAGAAATTTAACAAAAAGTTTTTTTATGTCAACTACACTTCAAAAACTACAACACAAAAATATAAATATAAAAAATTCATAAATTCAATTATATAGACTATAAGTCCATGTAAAATAATACAAATGATTATAATATGGCCAAATTAGATCTCAGTTGGTTTTATTTAGAAGTATGTTGTTCATTCGACGTCTTAATTCTAAGACGGCATTCCCCTTGTCTGCTCGCAGGCAATAATGAAAAAAAAAAAAAAAAACAAGGAGGGCTCGGTTAAGATCATCTTGCTTATCAAGTCAAAGACAGAGTAAATTGGTATTATGCAAAGCAGGTGAGCAATGTGCGCATTTAGTTAGACATAAGACTCACTACAATTAGGCTGTCCTGATTATGAAGCAGCCCCCAATTTCTTTCTTAATGTTCTATCAACAAGAATTATGTATATTATAAATTATACCTATCATTAATAGCTTCCCATATTTAAAAATTACAGCAATTACTACAATTTATTGACATATGTGTACATAGATTACGCTATAGCTGATACTCCTCTATGTCTTAAATCAAAAACCATAATTTTTCGAATTATCACTGTGCATGCAAATGTTCATCGTTTTTTTTTACGAAAATTTGCATACACACTCGCTTTTGCTCTGTGCATGAGACTTTGTTTCTTCTTGTTTTTCTTTTCTTTTGAGTGCATTGAGTTGAGCTATTCGTGTGACGTTCTTTCAACGAGCATCGTGTAGCGAGCGGCGCAATTGAAGTTCGCATAATGAGACTCAGTGAAAGAATGACTGAAAAACTCAATGGAAACGGTCTTCACATTATTATGTTTTGTAGATTAAAAGAAATACACTGTTTTAAAATAATTCTATTTTAGCTTCCTTCCCATTTTGCAGAAAATATAATTCAATAAACCGCACAACTCAATTTACGATCGCTAAAAATACTTTTACTCGCATACATACCCAAAAGACTTTTATTTTCATTTCACCCAACCAAACGGTTGAGGAACAATCAGAGCAAATAAGAACAAAATATCGCGAGCGAACTCGGCGAGCAACCGTTTCAATTGGTTGCTCTCTGAGTCTTTTCAGACAATGAGAAAAAGTCAACAGTTACATGCGAGATATGCTTATATAATAAAAGTTTGCTATTCCAATGGATCTCCCCAATGGATCTTCCTTATAAACCCACAAGAATCCGATTTCGAAAGATTGTATTTCTGCGTTCTAGAACCTTCATTTTTAAACCAAAAAATTATTCTTGCTTATATGTATATATAATAAATTTGGTTTAAAAATATCGAAGAAGCTAACTTCGGCCCTGCCGAAGTTTGTATACCCTTGCAGTTTTAAACTGTTTCATTATTTTATTTGAGCACAAAATTTTAAAATGATTGCAATAAATATTTTAGAAAATAAAAAACCGAGCAAAAAAGATTTTCTATAGTTCGCCCTAACAGGGAGTAGAACCAACACCTATGACTAATGTGCGACGGATCTCTAACTTCTACGCCATTGAGCTGATTGTCCGTGCTTGAGCTATTTCGACATACATAGCAAAAGCTTTCTTTCAATTTCGTTCTGTGCAAGAACACAACGCAAATATTTTGCCACACCACGTTGTGAATGTTTTTGCACATGTTTTACTATATAAGGAATTACATTTAATTAATTTGCACCTTTATTGTTATCCGATTTTGTTAAAATTTTTTAAAGAGCGTTTGGGTACAAACCCCCGAACCCCCGAAACCCCCCCCCTGTATACGCGCCTGACGCCATAACAAACAGACAAACGGACATGCCTAAATCGACTCGGCTGTTGATGCTGATCAAGAATATATATACTTTAAAAACATCTGACCAATTTTATAACCCTCTGCAAGGGTATAATTAGCGTTCTTTTTTATACCTTGTACCCATAGGGTAAAAGGGTATATTAAAGTCGATAAAATGTATGTAACAGGCAAAAGGAAGCATTTCCGACCCCATAAAGTATATACAAAGTATATTCTTGATCAGCATCAACAGCTGAGTCGATTAAGACATGTCCGTTCGTCCGTCCGTTCGTATGAACATCTATATCTCGGAGACTATAAGAGCTAGAGCTACCAAATTTGGTGTGAACATTCATCTTATGTCCAGGCAGATCATGTTTTTTTCAAATTTTTCCCACGCCCACTTCCGCTTCCGCAGTTTAGGAAAAGCGAATTACTAGAGTTGTATTAAAGATATCGTATTCTTACTTGGCACACTTACTTATAGGACCAAACCGCACTAGCTGTTGTTTTGAATTGTCAAGGGCGACATTGGCAGATAAGAAAGAGCGAGATAGCATGCGTTCGCAGCAGTTTTTAAGGAATCACATTCTTATTTGGCACACCTAATAATGTAGCCAACATGCATGATCTGACCAAATTGAATCGAAATCCAACAATAAATATAGGAGATATACGAATGCGCGTTTTGTACTGAAACACCAAGCGAGAGATTGCCTGTGGCAAATGTGAGCGAGATAGCATGCATCCGATGTTAAGGAAAATTTCGGATTTTATTGATGGCGATCTCGAAGGTATTCGGCTTTATTTAATATAACTAGTTGGTATACTTAATGTCGGCAGGGACGACTTGATTGCTTCATTGTACTCTTGCAGAGGGTATAAGAAAATTAGTCAGATGTTGCAAAGCTGTGTAGATAGTCTAACCTTTGACTTCCATATCCTTGCCCTCAAACATTGCTGATGTTTCGGTTTTGTCTACTAATCGGGTTATCCGCAATGGTTGTGGTGTGTTAACTGTTGTCTATTCAGATATTTCATTTCTCAAATTAACCCTGTTTGAAATTCAATCGATAGATCACTTGAACTTGTATTTGTATTGGATTTCTTCAACTGCGCTACTTCCAGGATCGAACCTCTGGTTTTACCAAAAGACAAATTTCATCCCACCTTGGATGCAACTATTGACATTTCTTTTTGTGCACCGGCTTATAATACCCATCCGGTAACAAGAAGCCGCTGCTTTCGTAAAACTGAATTTGTCGGACTTAATAAAAATATTTGCAACCTAGATTGGTTATATCTGTTTAACTGTACAACCATGGCCCCTGCGATTTATTTTTTCTATAATATGCTTGATTCCGTTTCTAAAGTTTGTATTCCTCTGGAAAAAATCCTAAAATTGCTGAAAAACTGTCAGGTACAGAAAAATTTTCTTTGAAACAACTCCGATTTAGTGTTATATTGTTTTCCGGACTCGTACACCTTCCTGAACAACTATCATTACAAATTTTCGATGATATTTAGGTCCGGTGAGTTTGGGGGCTATACAAGGCCTCTAACATTTTAGCTGTGTCCACGATTTAGCTGACCTTTCTGTATGTATTGGGACATTGTCGTGTTGTTAATCCCAATTCAGACTTCCAAATGCATCTTAAGGAGTTATATCTACTTGTAAGCGCAAAAAACAGTGATTTTCTGAAAATTTTTTGTGACGAGGCTGTTTATTTGATGAAAATATAAAGAAAAGGATTATATAGAAAATTCAATGAAATTTTAGAATTGTTTGTTTTTCAAAAAATATTGGAACGCGTAGCTCCTGTAGGACATCTCCTGGAGGTCCTCCGAAAAAGGGTTTCTTGCGGTGAGCAGGATATCTCTAGTCCTGATTATCCGAATTGCAAAAATCCAAAAGATTTATTAAAAGAATAGATGAATACAGGTAATGATCGAAGGATTAGTCAAAATTTAAATTTTTAACAAAATGGCGGCTTAAAATTAATGATCGAAGGATTAGTCAAAATTCAAATTTCGAAAATTTTTTCACTGTGAAGTGGCTTAAAATACAAAATAATTTTCAGAATCCTTTTTCCTTCGATCATTACCTGGAAAAAATATCTAAGAATATCGTGTGAAAATTTCAATTCAATCGGTTAAGCTGATTCCGAGAAATCTTGCTCACCGAATTTGAAAACATATGTTGTTTTTAAGATGCCTTTGCAATTCACAGCATTCATAGTAAGTGACGGCTCCTCACACGATGACTTTTCAACCCGGCTGTGGAGGTGATGCAAATGATGTTCCTTTTCACGGAGATCAGAAAAATACTAATTAAAGTCATCGGGGTTTTCTAAATTAAATTCTTTTTCATTCGAAAAAAACACATACTTCTACTGAGAAGACTAATTCTTATGCACTCTGGCAAAATTAGGCCGAGCTACCTTTTCAGTGCGATTAGTGGGGGTTATTTCCTAAATTTTAGTCGCTACAGGTGTTAACCATTTCTAATCATACTTCGCACTGTTGATTAGCTCGCTTTAAGGGGTTAGGGGTAGTCAGAGACGTAAAAAATTGATCATTTTCAAAAAATTCTTTTATGTAGTAAAAATTATTTTTTCAAAAAAGTAATAATGCAGCATTAATATTTGATGTTTGAACTTAATTTCACATATTTAAAAAAAAAAAAATATTCGTAATTTTCAAAGTTATGGCTGTTTGTTTTGACCGCTTCTCAAAAAAAGGACTTTGCGGTGACCACGATAGGTCCTTAAGGATTCATCCAAAATCCATCGGACAAAAAGAATTAGTTTTAGAATTGAAGAATCCCGGGCCGGATCGAAGCTTTTAATTTTTTTTTTTCAAAAATAACAAAATGGCGGTGTTTTGGAATTTTTTTTAAGTTTTTGAGAAAAAAACTATCTTTAACTGTTCTTAAAAAATCGAAATTTTGTTAAAAACGAAAATCCTTCGATTCGGCCAGGGCTTTGAATGTTCCTCAAAAGTTCTGAAAATTTCATTCGAATCGGTTAAGCGGTTTTCGAGCTAGAGTGGTCACCGATTTGGAAAACATAGTTTCGAGAAAAACGCATTTAAAGTTTCAGAAGTTCCTTGCGCATAGTGGACATAGTGCTTACAAAAGCAGGTATATCTCGAAAAAGATTTATCGGATTGACTTCAAATTTTTAGGCAACATTTTAAAAATATCTTACTTTAGGAAAACGCAAAAAAATTTTTTTTGATATTTTCAAAATTCTAACTACCCCTAACCCCTTAACACTGCATTTTTCATTTATTTCGGCAGACTTGTCATGCGAACTTGCCTTATGGTTTTTCTTTATTCTACTTCAGAGACTACTTGATTTTTGACCCCTTTTGAAATTTTGACCATATTTTATCTGTTTTCGAAGAAAATTGGATATTGTTTTTCTGTGCCTGCCAATTTTTCAGCATTTTTTTCAAATGCAATCCCCATTTGGAGAATGCATCAATCTCTGATTTTTTTCCACGGATAAAATCGATCGTCCCAATTTAAACGGCAAAGCAAAGGGAATTAACTATTTATGATGCACAAAAAACTTGATGTCAGTAATTGGCAAATAAATCGAGTTAACTTAAATATTTCTTGGGGGGCGATCTCCTGATGACCAATTTTTAAGAACATATTTTTATATTCTTTTTCTAAATAAATTATTTAAATTTTATCTTAAGGGTTATAACATCCAATTCAATTTTATTTTATCAGCAATTTATGAAAGTTTTTTTGAAAAAAATTGTAGGACTGTCATTAAATTGGCTTAGAAAATATTTAACATAAACGAAGAACGCAAAGGCGGGTGCTAACCTGATGACGCGCACTGTATGATTAAGTCGGATAGAGGTGGAATGTACGAAATTTTGACACTAATAAACTCGATTTCATGAGTGAAAGGGGGCAAAATAATTTCAGATGGAAAATCTGAATCGACAGCAATAAAAACAGAATATTTAAATCAAAGAATAGACTATCAACAAAGAGTCTAGACAGTTTGGATTTAATTCCTTTAACATTCTGGTAGGCCAGAATAAGGGACAAAGTTAGTTTTTTGGTCCCTCAGTAGATGCTGACGTACCAGAAGAAGGCAATAGTTTGTTATTAAAAGAGGAGGTGATAGCAGAGGGCAGTCTAATCGGAGGCCGATTTCTCTTTTTCGTCATGTACCCCTTTATAATAAGATGTTCCGGCCAAAAATCTCTTCTACAAATTTGGTCATTTTAAACGACGAAATATTACGGGTATATGAAAATCTAAATTTTTTCATCGCTTCGTTTGAGGCCTGGGCTTTTGCCCGGATATGAGCTAAGACATCGTCTGATTTGTGTGTTTGGGTCATGAAATGCTGGTTTGTTCGGTTGTGTTCGGAACAGCGTGAATAAGAGTTGCTGGTGACAAATTCAGGGGACAAATTCCTAGGGATGGTCTTTTTCGCTTCGGGTAACTGAGTTTTCAATGATGAAAACTCGTCCTGAAGCTTCAAAAGACCAGCCGACATGTTTTTTAATCCCTCACGGGTGCGCCTCATGAATACACACATCTCTCTCTCTCGGCATCACAGCATGCTACACAACTCCATTTCAAGCCCCCACCATTTCCGAGGCTGTCTTTTACTTTGACTGTGTAACCAGCACATTTAAAATGCATAACGTCCACACAGCCAACAAAACAAAAAATCTTCCTGGGCTTTAAAAGGGTGAAGGCCCTATTCACTTGAGCAGATCGACATTGTTAAATTATTTTCCATTTTTATTAACCATCTAATGCTGTTTTCTAAACTATTGGAAAAAAATAACTTGAACAATTTTTTTTTAAGCAAGTTAGGCTTCTAAACTCAAAAATGAACGCAGAAAAAATCTAGAAGTTTTCGTTTAGCTGTCAGGTGCAAAAAAGGTAATAAGTGTCTCAAGGAACTCTTGGGTAAAGAAATTGATAGAAATGTTTTTTTTTTAACGTTTTATTTGTTTGTTGGATCTCTTATATAGGCTTATAAGACTAACAACAATTTTCTAGGTTTATCTTAATCTAACACATAACCTAACATCTGAAAGATGCTACATTGATCTATGGCCCTGATTAATTATTGTTTATTTACACGGATGCGCCAATCTGCTAGCCACTTTTCAATTTCCTTTAAATGGCTTGTTGGTATGTCCGCTGTGTAAAATATAAAGTGTTGGACCCAACACGCTGCCTTGAGGTACACCTGATTTTGATTCGAAGTCATCAGAGGTGAAGCTATTACATCGTACAGCGAATTTTCTGTTGAATAGATAAGATTCCATTAGCTTGTGTGTATATTGTGGAAGCGTCGCTTTTATTTTATAAATTAGGCCATCAAGCCAGACTCGGTCAAAGGCTTGGGCGACGTCGAGAAAAATTGCTGTCCAATATTCTTTTTGCTCGAATGCTGTGCAGATCTCTGAGGTGATACGGTTGACTTGTTCATTTGTGCCATGCTTTTCACGGAAGCCAAACTGATGATGTGGGATTATATTTTGGTTACCAAGATTGTATTTATACGGAGTTGTAGGACCTTTTAAATAGTTTTGAAAGACTTGGCAATAAACTGATGGATCTGTACGATGATGGCTGTGTTTTGTCCTTTCCGGGTTTTGGGATCATTATGATTACTGATTTTTTCCAGCTTATGGGAAAGTGACCAGTTTTTAATATCGCATTGAAAAGTTTGCAGATGTGTCGCACGGCACAGATCGGGAGTTCTCGGATCATTTTTGGGGTTATTTTGTCATGGCCGGGCGTCTTTCTTGGGTTAAGATAATTTTTAATAATTGCTGAAATTTCCTCCGCTTGGAATTTCGGTGGCTCGGTTTCCATTGGGGTGGTTAGAGGGGGAGGCTGGAATGAATTTGTTGACGGGTTTGGCAGAGGTCTTTCTTTAGATGAGCTGCAAAGGTGAGTGCTCTTTCTTCGTCTGAACGGGCCCACTTGCCAGTTGGGCATCGTATAGGTGAAACTATCTCGGTTGGGGTTGTTATGGTTGGGTGAGCTTTCCACAGCGGATATTTGGTGCTGGTAGGGCTAAGCTTCTCGATATATTGCCGCTGTGTCCTTGCTTCTTCTTGCCTAAGCGCTTTTGCTAGAGTTCGTGAAGCTGCCTTAAGGCGATGTTTTGCTGCCGGTGATCAAGACATTTGCCATTCTCGCCTGAGCCGTCTTTTGTCTGCTAGAAGTAGTTCAATTAGTCGGTTGATAGACTTGTGTTTTTTCTGGGTGTGACTGATAATTGGGGTAGAGTTATCTGCGGCTTCAATAAGCGTAGACTCAAGTGCAGAGGTGCAAAGCTCGATGTCTTTTTCGTCGTCCAGTTTGGGATTATAGATTATATATTGCTTAAATCTGAGCTAGTTTGTTTTGCAATTTGTTAGCCCGAGTGGGTGCTTTATTATTTGTGGCTGTGTTAATATAGTGAAAACTACTGGCGAGTGGCCTAATTACAATTCTGCTAGTGCCTCTGCCGTTATCAAATTGTGCGCCATTCCCCTGGTGATTGCAAAGTCTATTAGATCTGGGAGCTTGCGTGGATCTGCTGGCCAGTACGTGGGCTCTTTTGGTGAGGCGTAGCCCATTATGTTAGCTTGGTTGATAATTGTATTATACAGCTGTTTGCCTTTTGGATTAACCAGGCAGTAAACTCTTTTTCAGAGATTGAGAATCGTGGTGGACAGTAAAGTGCAGCCACGGTTGTACTGCCGAAAGTGGTTTGGACACTTATTGACGTTGCTTGTAGGTATTGTTTGGCAAATCCATTGTGAAGACAGTGTTTAATCCGGTTTTTGATTAGGATACCAGTTCCTCCGTGAGACTTGCCGTCTGGGTGATTTGTTGCGTAGAATGCATATTTGGGTATTTGAAAGTTGTTTTTGTTTGTGAGGTGTGTTTCTGATAGCAGCATAATATCAATATCATTTGAGCTCAGAAACAGTGAAAGTTCCTGTTTGTGCTTGGAAATGCTGTTTGCATTCCAGAGGCCTATATGTAGTGCTGACATTATTTGTTATTGTCCATAAGCTTTTGAATAAGCAAGCTCTGATTACGCATCAGTTCCTGCATGTAATTTTGCATGTAATTGTTTGAGTGGCCTGTGCATTTCCATTGCGTAGCACGCTTGCAAAAGTTACTCCAGGAGTAGTTGTTATTGGAGTCGCTGATGACCTTACAGCTCTTGGGAAAAATATTCCCGGTGTTGTTTGAGAGGAATTTAGTGCCGAGCCCTGGATGCGAGCCGTTGATTTCTTCGCGTTGAGGCGGGCCTTAAGTTCCTTATAAATAGGGCATCCTCTGTAGTTCGCTGTGTGAGTACCACCACAATTGCCGCACTTCCTTGTATTTGATTTGTCATCGGTGCAGACACAATCTTTTTGAGTTTGTCCACAGCCAACGCAAACTGGGCGAAGGCTGCAGAAGGACTTTGTGTGCCCAAACTCCTAATTAGTGCATTGTACCGGGTGTGTCCACTTATGCAGCATAAGTTGAAGATTGAATATAGGGTGCACTGTGTTAGGTTTAAGTTTTTTATCACATGTGGGCTGTAACTCCACTTTGAATAGAGGTTGCGGCACTTTATTTCTGTTCAGTATGTTTGAGACGGACTTTACCTCAAAGCCCTTCTCTTCCAATGCTTCAACTATTTCCTGCGTCGAAACCGTTGGTTCAATACCTTTGATAACCGCTTAAAGGCCTTTTTCACTTTTTAGAAATTCACGCTTTCCTTTCTAAAGTACTTTTCAATAGTACCATAGAATTTTTCACTTTTGGCTTGCACTTTGGTCTCTTTTATGTTACCCCTATTGAGTGGTGTCACATAAAAGTTGTTTTGACCAACTAGCGCTACCAGTGAAGTGCAGTTTGCACCACGGATATAGAATGGTGGTGGCTTGGCTACAGAGGGTTTAATTTGGGAAATTCCTTCTTGGGATTCCGGCTGATTTGCCAATATTTGGAATCTATTGCTTTCCAAAGTTTTTCGTTCAACAATGTTGTTTTTCGACATTTTGGGAGTGTTGCCTCTTTTTGTCTGCTGGCTAAGCTTTCGCTTGTTTATATTAATGTCTCTGTGCATACCAGTCTGAACAGGTGACATTGGATTCACCGCCACTGGTTGGGCAGTTTTTGTTGAGGTAGTCTGCTGAACGGTGATTGAAGCTATTGCAGACTTTGCGACTGTTGAAGTTGTCGTTGAAGCAGTAGATGCAATTGTTCTTGTTGTGAGCGCGCTGACGGCGGTCGGCGAACCCAATGACCCAATTAACACTTCAGGTGTCAGCGAATTTGAGGGTGAAGCGCATTGGGCGCTCCAAGACAAATTGTTGTTACTAGTTGGCGCGAGCAATTTGCTCGTACTTGCACTTTTGGATTCAGCGCTTTTTGTTGTTGTGGTGGTCGGAGACACTACTGAGAAATATGCATTGTTGCGTTGTATAGAGAGCCGACGCTCGTTTTGTTGCTAAAGAATTTGTTCTTGTAGCTTCTGTTGGCGAGAGTCTAGTGACGAAGGGCCTGAGTTAATCTCTTTACACGTTGGCATTGCTAGTAAATTTAGTTATTTACTAAGTATTGCTATTTGTATTTACAACATTGTGTTTGGGCGTCTCTGTGGCGACTGAGAGCCCTGTCACTTGTTTTATTTTAATTATTTGGAGGTTGACACCGAAGAAATTGCGGAGCGCGACAAAAAATACGTCCGAACGCGTTGACGGTCGACGTTGGTTTTTTTTTTTTTTTTATAGAATAGAATAGAAATGTTAAATTTATTTATCGTATGGTATATTTAGAAACAATTTTTTGTAGAAGTGCAGCATAAACGAAAATTACATTTTTCACAAATACATTGGGTTTGTGATGATTTACAGAGCTTGCAACGTCTCTTACCGACCCAACCAATTCGGGAAGTGGTTAACTTGGTCAAAACGTAATTCCGTAATTCCAAATCGTCTAGTGCGAAGCAATGGATCGAAGCCTGGATGATCCGCTGGTTTTCATTAGCAGCACCTGTCTGTTTAATTGCCTCGAATTTTGTGTCTAAAGTCATTTTTCTTCAGAAACTTCTCATACTCGGATAGCGATATATTGACATACATATCAAAATTCCGATGTAATCATGAATATCTTCAATGTTCAATTGGAATCTTGTTGTTATACTTTCCACTAGAGCTGCGCTCGTGTTTTCCTCGACTATCGCATCCATGATTTCGAGATTTAAAAAAATAACAAAATATCTCTTAAAGAGTTTTGAGCTTCATTATTTCAGCCGGCAATGGAAGTGGCCTTGAAAAGCAACGTTGTTCAAATGCAATTGCATAGATTGCTGTCGCCACATAATTTTGCTCGGCTCCTTTGCTATTGATTTATTACTTATAAGGCTCGTCGGTCACGACTTGCCTGGCTGATAGAAGTCCTCGCGCGTGGGATAGATCTCAACTTTTACAAAAAGTTGAAAAATGCAAAAGTTATCAACAACTCAAAATTAAAATCAGATTTTTGCAATTTTTCGATATACTTTTTTTTTTATTGACAACAATTTTTAATATTTTTTCATGATCGACGTCTATCCCACGCGCACATTATCTGTTAACATGTGTAAAAAATTACATGGCGATTTCTCGTTTTTTGCGCCAGTTATCACTTCCATCAGGTCGAGAAACACTGTTTCGAGAAAAACGCGTTTAAAGTTCCAGAAGTACCTTGCGCATAGAGGACATGGTGCTTACAAAAGCAGGTGTACCTCGAAAAGGATTCGTCGGATTCAAATTCAATATTTTTAAAATATCATACTTCAAGAAAATGCAAAAAAAAAAAAATTTTTTTGATTTTTTGGATTCAACAAAGCAGAAACCTCCCTTAATGTCGGACACTTCTCCATCGGAAGAACATTCTAACTGTTCATCAGTTAAGTCGGATAATTTGAATCGAACTTGGTTTGCCATTTTTATACGTCTTAATATGTCAGTTTCTAGTGGTAGAATCCATAGAATGAATAAAGCTACACACAAAATTGCAAGTAGTTGTGACATAGCTGCTGGCAAAAAAAGTTGCTTGTAGCCCCAAAAGTGTCTCAAGACCCTTATTACTATTTTTAAGCTACATCGTACATTTTTTATATAAGAGACCAAGAACACACAAACAACAATGTGTACGAGAGGGAGCACGAGTGCATGCAAGTAATGCAGAAACAAATAAATCAAAGTCTATGAGATACAAAAACAAAGCAAAGAGTTTTGTGGTTGGTTTAAAATACACAGTAACAACAGCTTTGATATAACGTTTAGCAGCAAATGGAAAAGATAGAACAATTAATTGTAAGTGATATTTAAGTCGCAAAACAGTTATCAATAGTAATAGGACGAAAACATTGCCGATATTTTTACTAATTTTTTCAAAACAACCAATTTCTCAACAGAATAAAAATCTATCATTCCATATCCTTATGTGTTCAAAAAATCAATTTGCATATTCAATCCTTTAATCGATGGAAGTTCGCTTCTCAGCGTGATAAAGCAAGTCAAACCTGTGTATTAACAAGGTCTGATGGGATTCCTGGTTGGGTACTCATATTTTGCGCTGAATCATTATGCAAACCTATTCCGAAATTATTCTCGTTGTCCGTTAAAGCCTTTGCTTTCCAACATTCCAACGTTCGTGAAACGAAGAATCTGTTTCAAATTAATTTTAGGCTTTTGCTCTTTGTGGTCTAAACTGGGATCGTAATGTCATCAGGTTAATTAACCTTCCTTCTCTTAGTAACCGTAGAAAAATGCTTGGTGTAATTTTTATGCACAAGCTCCAAATTGGTGATATTGACTCGCCTGGGTATTAAACCAAGTATATCTTTTTGTATTATTTAGGAATTTTAGAAACTATCTTATCTCTTGCCCACTGTACTACTAACTATGCCTTGCATAATCCCTGTCGAGTCCTGTCAGCCGATTATAATAGACCACTACTAAAAACCACTATAATCTCCTATTTAGCCCGCAAATAGCTGTAGTTTTCGTATTTTTGTCTGTGTTATTGTTAACTGTTCCCCGCGACGTAAAAAAAAAGCATTTTTTAGGCATGTAACGTAATTGGCAGTTGACAGATAAACTAGAACCGGACTAGAAAGAAAGGTTCTTATGAATTATAGTTAGAAGTGCATCGTATTAGAGTTAAGTGACATAATTAGTCTATTACGTACAGATAGATTTGTCCTTTCAAAAGCTTGTGTATAAACGAAGTACCAAGCATTACTCTAAGGTTAAGTAAGTAGGAAAGATTATTTATAATTCGAGAGCAAGTAAACATATTGATCCCAGTTTAAAGATATTGATCCCAGTTTAAAAAAAGAAATCGATTCAGAAAAGATTAAATTTTAAATTCTTGTAATACGTAATAAAATGACCAAACGCATGATGCATACTCCGGAATCGGGCAGACAAGTGAAAAATGGTAAACACTCATGGCTCTACTGACAGAGATATAAATGTGACGAGTGAAACTTAATTTGTGGTCCATGAGCACACAAATCATTCATCGCGTTCAAATGTTCAAGTGAAGTATTACTAAAATAACACATAACTAATGGAAAGGAGAATCTATAAAATGACGGGATATTACAGTTTGTAACTTTGTGATTTAGCAATTTAATTTCACACTATGTCTGAAAGTTGCTAAGATCAGCTGATAAGCTTGAAAACTAAGACAAAGTACAACAATGTCATGGTACATAAGCGCACCATAGGGAGTTATTACTGAGAAAAGGTCATTAATAAAGAGTGTAAAAAGCAATGGCTACCCGCGAGGTAACTTTGATAGTCTTACAAAGAAAAATTTGAAATAGGGCTTTCAGTCTGCCGTCAGTCAGACCTTGCAGAATCCAAATAAGCAAAAGGCAAAAAAATGTCATCAGTTTGCAATGCATTCTTATTATTTTATGTCATAAACCCATGTTGAGAAGATGAAAAAATAGAACTTCAGAGTTATTGCATTTAAGAAGTTATAACTCTTTCAAAAGCCTTCGTCATAGCAAACAATTTGGCAATACCCCTATAGTTTGAGGCTGCGTATTAATAGATACGTAGTTTTGTGGAGTGGATAAGATTCTTTCCAAAAGGTTAGGAAACAGGAAGTTTTATCGGACAAAGCATATAATTTAAGAATTGGGGCAATTAAAGTCTCAGCGCAAAACCTGAATATGCAAACAAGTTTTCCCAATGGTAAGTACACAAGCACATCCCAGCAAATAGTAAAGAAGTTGGATGAAAATTGTCTTTCGGGGCAACTGAGGGATCAATTATCTATCATAAATAAGATCTTGTGATCTTTCGTTTTTATTACGCACTATATTAACTTGGTTTAAGGATAACTCAATTAACACTCATCTGATGGAAACCACGAAATGTTGGACGGATAAAAATCACCAAGAACGATTAATGAGACTGTATCAAGAAAAAGAGAAGAGGCAAAGCGAATACTGTAGCTATCATACTCAGCCATGTCAGGTTTAAGTGGAATATACGAATGCAGAATTTGCAGCATTTAAAACTCCAGCACCATTTCTGAATGTTTTGGATATTAGAATTTTCCTAAATATAAGTAGATAATATTATGGGAAAAACGAAACATTGCATATGTTAGCAATCAAAAGACAGACTTTCTGCATAGATTTCTGGAAAATTTAGATTTTAATCCTAGGCCAGATTAAGGGAAGAATTTAATTTTTTAACTCGCCAGCAGGTATTGACCAGCCAGGGTGTAGGAAAATATAAGTTGTGTTAATAGAAGACAGGTAAATCGGAATCCGATTTCTCTTCTACTAGCAATTTACTATTTTATTATTGAATATGAAAACTCAAATTTTATATGACATGCGCTATGACATCGTCTGATTTAGTGTTAGGATCGAGTCTTCATACAAACATTTCCTTTTTTAGTGAAATACAAACAAACGGACTCGATGCGTCAACCGCAACAGCAGCAACAGTATTTTGCGCTGGAGCTGTAGGGACGGAAAAGGCTTTACGAGCTCCTTTGTAACTACTTTATTGGGAACATCCCTAAGAGAGGATATTTGCACAGACACATTGGAGACTATACACGATATCTCATCATGATGCTGGGCATTGCCAGGGGAAATATCAGCAGTGCCCGTAACTGCAGCTATTGCTGGGCTCCTAAATCGATCGGAGTTATAGGGTCGTTATACTAAGCCGGAACCGTTAGAACCAGAAATGCCCATGAATAGGGAGAGAAATCCTAAGGACACTATCCCTTAGGATTATTTAGTATTTAGTAGTTTGTATTTATTAAACTGAGTTTGCAGATACGAAAACTCATCACGAAGTTTCGTCCGCCGCATAAATAGACCCATATCAATTTCCAATGAAATGTAAAAGCGCAAGAGTAAGCACCACACAAACAACACTACTTTAAAAGCGGGAATGCAAACAAAAAAAATCAAAGTCTATGCAGACAAAACAGCAAAACAGTATGTTTTGTTTCGTGAAGGAAGTAAAACAATATATGTATTAAATGTTTAAAAACAAATGGGATGAGGAAACAATAAAAAAGACTCAAACAAATGGACCAGCAAATGAGTGACTTATCAAATGCATTATCGGATACAGTCAAGTTGCTCCGGCGGAACATTGCTATGACCACCCAATTATCCTTGATCGCGGCTAACCTATAACGAATACAGGCAGAATTTTTTTTATGTGTTAACCGGTGTACATCACAACCCAACTTCACCAGTATGAAGCACAGCTAATAGCTCATCTTGCACCTGGAATGGCTGGGTGAATTTTAAAAAACATACGCCCAAATGATCGGTTTGCGAATTGAAAAACTCAGTCAGCAAAAAAATATGTGCGAATTAGAGTGAATTTAACTCAACAGTGAGTTCGTGTGCTTATGAATGTTGAAACTGTTGAGCCGAATGGCATGATTATTCGGATTTTTTTGAGTATGAATTTTTTTGCGATCACGCCAAGACGTTCTCTGTTGCACTTTTGCTTTTGCCTTCCCTTTAGACAGACTATGTTCTAGAGGTACTTAAATTATAAAACTATTAGAAATTAAATAAATTTCTACAAAAATAGGTTTAATAGGATGAAAAAGTCAGGGAACATATTGACAATGCCTTTAAGATTATTTGCTTTATTATCTTCAAAATATAAATATGACGGGTGCCGTCGTGTAATCTTTATGGCATAGTGAATTAGGCTGTGAAAAATTGGATCGAGAAACTAGGAAAGGAAAATCCAACACTGTGTCCGATTACAGCGTTCCTATCTTTACAAGAGAACAGAGAAAGCCACTCTGTTAAGATGTCGATTTGGTACCAGCAGTAGGTAATCGAAAAGGTAGATCAATGGTTAAATCCAAAGCTGGATGGAAACTGTTTTCAAATCTAACATGAATATAAGATCTAGTTACCTCTCATTTTTATTACGGATTGAATAAGCTTGTATTAAGGAGGACTCAAGGAGACCATCGACAAAGCAATGTAACGAGGAGGGCAACACCAACAAAGTAATCGGAAAGAAGCGCATGGCTTGGATATATTATAAAGAGCACTTCAAATTTCCACGTCCCGGCACGCATTGCAAAGCGCAATTGCAAGCAAAAGAAATCAAAGTCTATGCAGACAAAACAACAAAACTCTCATTTTAGAAAACAATATATATTATAACTGCTTTGATTAAATGTTTAAGGGGGTATTCTAGTCTGGAAGACCAAATTTCGAGTGTTTTTAAGGAATAAATAAATAAGAAGCGATTGATATTTTTACCATCCATTTTTTTATGTCTTATTCATTCACATTTCAAGAGTACATAAAAAAATAAATAAATATGAAAATTTCAGCAAGTTATGCGTCGTTAAAGTAGAGGTGAAGGAAAATGAAGCAAGCAAGTCGTCCCTGCCGACATTGAGTATACCCTGTACCAACTAGTTATATTAAATGAAATAGAATATTCTCGAAATCGCCATTAATTTCATGCAAAATTCTCTTCAACATTCAGCAACAGCGAACGCATGCTGTCTCGCTCACTCTTGCCAGCCAATGTCGCCCTAAGCGCTTCAGTACAAAACGCATTTCCGAATATCTCCAATATTTATAGTCCGATTTTTGGACAAAATTTGACCAGCTGGTGCAGTTTGGGTATATAATTAGGTGTGCCAAGTAAGAATACGATATATTTAATACAGCTCTAGTAATCCTTTTTTTCAAATTACGGGGGCGGAAGTGGGCGTGGCTAAAATTTGAAACAAACTTGATCAGCCTTGACAGAAGGCAAATGTTCACACCAAATTTGGTATTTCTAGCTCTTATAGTCTCTGAGATCTAGGTGTTCATACGGACGGACGGACGGACAGACGGACATGTCTCAATCGATTCGGCTGGTGGTGCTGATCAAGAATATATATACTTCATGGGGTCGGAAACGCTTTCTTCTGCCTGTTACATACATTTTAGCGACTTTAATATACCCTTTTACCCTATGGGGGTACAGGGTATAAAAAGCCGTGTCACAACCGTCATGATATCTACCCTAATGTGCATCTGAGAAAGAAATTTATGAATTATTTCTGGTCTGTATAAATGCCAATATGGTATGAACCAAAAAACATGGGAAAAAAAATATTTTCGGGAAATGGTGGCTACTCAAAAACTGAGATCGATTTTACCACTAATTTTTTAACATTTGCGATATTTTTAAAAACATTGAAAATGAAAATTTTTTAGTTTTTATTGATTCATGCGATAAAGGAATATAAAAAGAATATTCATGCCAAATTTCAAGTTAATCGGTCAACTAGATCTTGAGATATTATGACGGTCACCAAAATGAATTCGAATTTTGAAATATCCTTTTATATAGATATTCTAAAATACCTACACTATCAAAATGTGCAAAAAAAATTTCAATTTTTTCAAAATCCTAGACTAGAATACCCCTTTAAGAAGAAATATAATTTATATATCGCGTAATTTCTAGTTTGGTCAACTCGAGCACCCGACCGACTTCGTTGATCTTTATTAAAATGTACTATGTAGAGCGCATTCTCACAAACTGTTAGTGCGAAGAGACAAATTGTTTTGTCTAATGTAGGAATAATTTTTTAATTTCTTTATATTTTTCATTTACATCAATATTTTGCATTTAAGCCGATGTGACGGAAACACTAAGAAAATAGTCGTGACCTTGATAGCTATGCTCTTCGTCAAGCTTTTTAATTCTTTCTTTTAAATAAAATAAAAAATTCATCGCTTTAATGGAGTTTTTTGCTTTTTTGGATCCGAAAAATCAAAATTTTCTTTTTTTTTTTGCATTTTCTTAAAATACGAATATTGGCTGAAAATTTGAAGTCGATCCGACAAATCTTTTTCGAAATACACCTGCTTTGTAAGCACCATGTCCTCTATGGGCAAGGTACTTCTGATGGAAGTGATAACTGGCGCAAAAAAAGAGCGATCGCCATGAAATTGTTAACAGATAATGTCTGCGTGAAAAACACCTCGATCATGAAAACATATTAAAAATTGTTGTCAATAGAAAATGAAGTAAGCAAGTCGTCCCAGCCGACATTGAGTATACCCTGTACCAACTAGTTATATTAAATCAAGATCGGCATCAACTTAATTCAAAATTCCTTTTAACATGCAGCAACAGCTACCGCATGCTATCTCGCTCACTCTTGCCAGCCAATGTCGCCTTGGCAATTCAGTTAAAAATGCACATTCGTATATCTTCGATATTTATTGTACGATTTCGACTAAATTTGGTCAGATAGTGCATTTTGGCCACATTGTTGGGTGTGCCAAATAAGATGTGATTGCTTTAAAACTTTTTTAGTAAATCGCTTTTCTAAATTGGGGGGCGGAAGTGGGGCGTGGCAAAAATTTTAAACTTTCTAAATTTGCGTAGTCACTAAACAAAAGTTCGAAAACCCTCGAAATCGCAAAAAGAATTCCCTTTAACATGCAGCAGCTGCGAAAGCATGCTATCGCGCTCTTTCATATCTGCCAATGTCGCCTTGGCAATTCAGTACAAAATGCAAATAAAATTTGATCAGTTAGTGCAGATTGACTATATAATTATGTCTACCAAATAAGAATAAGATATCTTTAATACAGCTCTTGTAAACTGATTTTAAAATTTTATTTTTTCATTTGCGGGGGCGGAAGTGGGCGTGGCTAAAATTTAAAACAAACTTGACCTGTGCACACAGCTGTGTAGACACTAGACGGATGTTCACACCAAATTTGGTAGCTCCGAGATCTAGGTGTTCATACGGACAGACGGACATGTCTCAATCGACTCGGCTGTTGATGCTGATCAAGAATATATATATTTTATGGGGTCGGAAACGCTTCTTTCTGCCTGTTACATACATTTTAGCGACTTTAATATACCCTTTTACCCTATGGGTACAGGGTATAAAAAAAAAACTAAGTCGAAAAACCGGAAAAATTTGACTTTAATGTTCAATTGTTGATAACTTTTGCATTTTTCAACTTTTTGTGAAAGTTAAGGTCTATCCCATGCGCGTAAGTGTACAGATTAATAAAATGTATCATTTATCTGTTTCAAATTGTCCTACAGGACGAGAGGACTTCCATCAGCCAGGCAAATCATAACCGACGAGCCGCCATTTTGTAACGCTCCCCTCCGCCCCTTTTTGGTTTTACGATTCTAAAAAATTTTTAGATCAAAAACAAAGTATTACTTACAAGAGACAAAAAGTTGAAATTCTATCTATAATAGTTTCCTCAACATTTTTTTTAAATATACCTGTTTTTGTGGTCTACAAACCAGAAACCCACTTAAACGACTGTCTGCTTTACTTCTAGTATTTGAACCACTTGGGCTACAATATATATCTTCGCAGTTAAAATTCCACTATGTTAACTTTTAATCTAGGGGATAAGTTAAAGGTTAGTAGATTATCACCCTGATGTTCCAATGAAGGAGCATATATAATTAAGGCTTAATATTTCAACGAAACTTTTATCGTATAACTTCTTTGTCTTTATTAAGACTGAATTTAAAGTCCATTAGATAGCGGGGGAAGTTAAAATATGCAAAAAATGTGTCTATAAAATTACTGGTCTGCTTAAAGAGTTTGACTAACTTTGTAGTAAAATTTCTTGTCAGACCACATTGCACCAAGCTTGGCTTGTTAGAATTTTCAAAGAATACTTTTAAAGCAATCCGATAAATATTTTTGTAGATTGAATTTGTAAGGCATCGTGAAACATGGGTAAGATACTTCTGAAAATTAGAAGCTTTTTCTTAAATCTACGGTTTTTGAGTTGGTGACCAGTGTCATTCAAAAACCGATTCACAGATTTCAAAACATGACAAATTTCATGACGTTCATGCAAAATTGGAACCAAAACCTGCTCATTCAAAAGCTTTTGGACAACAATAAATAATGTCAGCACTACATATAGGACTATGGAATGCAAACGGCATTTCCAAGCACAAACAAGAATTGTCACTGTTTCTGGACTCAAATGATATTGATATCATGCTGTTATCGGAAACTCACCTTACCAACAACAACAACTTTCAAATACCTAAATATGCATTCTACGCAACAAATCACCCTGACGGCAAGGCTCACGGAGGTACTGGTATCCTAATCAAAAACCGGATCAAACACTCACTCCAAAATGGATTTGCCAAACAATACCTACAAGCAACCTCGTTAAGTGTCCAAACCACTTTTGGTAGTACAACCGTCGCTGCACTTTATTGCCCACCACGCTTCTCGATCTCTAAAAAAGAATTTACTGACTTCTTTAACATACTTAGAGTACGATTTATTGCTGCAGGAGACTACAACGCCAAGCACCCTCATTGGGGATCCCGCCTGGTAAATCCAAAAGGCAAACAGCTGTATATCCAGGGGATTTGCGCACAATTTAATAACGGCAGAGTCCCTAGCAGAATTGTCATCTGACCACTCGCCAGTAATTTTCACAGTTTTAACACATCCACCAGTCATAGAGCACCCATCCGGCCTAACAAATTACAAAACAAACTGGCTCAGATTTAAGCAATATATAAATACCCATGTTGAGTTGAATCCCAAACTGGACGATGAAGATGACATCGAGTTTTGCACCTCGGCTCTAGAGTCGATGCTTATCGAAGCAGCAGAAATTTCCACCCCATGGATCGGATACACCCGGGAAAAACACAAGTCATACAACCGGTTGATTGAACTACTTGTAACAAATAAAAGACGGCTCAGGCGAAAATGGCAAATGTCTCGATCCCCGGCAGCAAAAATTCGCATAAGAACAGCTTCTCGAATTGGCAAATTAGGCAAATCGGGCAAGAAGAAGCAAGGGCACAGCGGCAATATATCGAGAAGCTTAGCCCTACCAGCACCAAATATCCGCTGTGGAAAGCTCACCCAACTATGACTGCTCCAACCGAGATTATTTCTCCTTTAAGATGTCCAACTGGTAAATGGGCCCGATCAGACGAAGAAAGAGCACTCACCTTTGCAGCTCATCTAAACACGGTATTTCTGCCTAACCCGTCATTAAACTCATTTCAGCTTCCCCCCCTGAGCACTCCAGCGGAAAGGGAGCTACCGAAATTTCAAGCGGACGAAATTTCTGCAACTATTAAAAACTATATGAATCCAAGAAAGTCGTCCGGTCATGACAAAATAACCCCAAAAGTGATCAGAGAACTCCCGATCTGCGCCGTGCAACACATCTGCAAACTTTTCAATGCGATATTAAAAACTGGTCACTTTCCCATTAGTTGGAAAAAATCAATAATTATAATGATCCCAAAACCCGGAAAGGATAAAACACAGCCTTCATCCTACAGACCCATCAGTTTATTGCCAAGTCTCTCAAAACTATTTGAGAAGGTCCTACAGCTCCGTATAAACACAATCCTGGAAAACCAAAATATAATACCACATCATCAGTTTGGCTTCCGTGGAAAGCATGGCACAGAGATCCGCACAGCATTCGAGCAAAAAGAATATTGCACAGCAATTTTTCTTGATGTCGCCCAAACCTTTGACCGAGTCTGGCTGGATGGCCTAATATACAAAATAAAAGCGACGCTCCCACAATACACACACAGGCTAATGGAATCACATCTATCCAACAGAAAATTCGCCGTACGATGTAATAGCTTCACCTCTGACGACATCGAATCAAAGGCAAGAGTACCTCAAGGCAGCGTGCTAGGTCCAACTCTGTATCTTCTGTATACAGCGGACATACCAACAAGCCCTACACTTACGACATCTTCTTTCGCCAATGCCCGATCAAAGCTGCTGAGCAATTGACAACCCATTTAAAAGAGGTTGAAAAGTGGCTAGCAGATTGGCGCATCCGTGTAAATAAACAAAAATGCATGCACGTTACGTTCACCCTTAACAGACGAACCTGCCCATCATTGACACTGAACAACGTGCCAGTGCCTCAATCCGACGTTGTTGTATATCTTGGAGTTCACCTGGACAGAAGATTAACTTGGCGTAGGCACATCGAAGCCAAGAAAAAGCAGCTAAAGCTTAAAGCAACCGGACTACATTGGCTTATCAACGCACGATCTCTCCTATGTCTGGAATTCAAAGTTCTTCTCTACAACTCGGTGCTAAAACCCATCTGGATGTACGGCTCTGCACAAGTAAAAGGAATATCGAAACCATACAAAGGGCGCAATCTAAGGTTCTCAGAACTATCACGGGAGCACCTTGGTATATCCGAAATGAAAATGTACAGAAAGATCTACATATTAACAGTGTAACAACCGAAATAAAGGTACAACAGCTAAAGTACACCGCTAAACTGCAGGCACATCCGAATACCCTCGCCCAATCAATAACCCGAGTATGTGATAGAACTCTTCTCCAAAGAAAAGACCTTCCAACCCTCTAGCATATAATCAGGGCCATAGATTAATGAAGCAGCCTTCTGATGCTAGGATACGTATTAGATTAAGATTAAACAAGAAAAATGTTGTTAGTCTTATAAAGTTAAATAAGAGATCCAACAAACTGAATAAAACGTATAAAAAAAAATTTCTAGAAAACTTAAACAAATCATAGTAAATCTTAAAAAAAGTAAATCATCCCTTCGAAAAAGTTCAAATTTTATCTTACTGGACTTAAGAACTTCCGCACGGGCTGCCATGAATCTTGAAGGTCTTGACGAAAAAGTGAAAATTGACCCACTGTTATGGATTATCCTTGTATTTCTGAAACTGCTTTATTAAGTTCAACTTCTTTATATATTCCTGCATTGCTAGACACAAGGCTTGGAATCGACTCTAGCTTGTATTCAAAAATGCATCCTTAAACCATAATACAAGGATAATCCATAACAGTGGGTCAATTTTCACTCTTTCGTCAACACCTCCAAGATTCAAGGACGCCCATGCGAAAGTCCTTGTATCCAGTAAGATAAAGTTCGGTCTTTTTCGAAAAACAAAAAACATCCTTCAATATCTGCGATTCCCCTTCAAGAAAGCTATAAAAATCGCTTGAATTTCTAGAAAATTTAAACAAACCATAGCGAATTTAAATGGTGGTGAGTGCTCCTTTCGAAGAAGTCACGATGGACGGGATGACATGGCAGAACGCGGTCAAGAAGACTGGTTTTGAAAACCATGGGGTATTCTTGTATTGTTTGAAGATGCATTTTCAAGTACTAACCGGAGCCGAATCTTAGAATGGGTTCTGTGAATGGTGTGGAATATGTAAAGAATTTACAAAAACACTACGAAGTTTGAAAAATAAAAAAATAATTATACGACAAATTCTTTATATGGAATTATTTACCATTTGTGAGAAAATTTCCCCAAAAACTGGAAAAAATGATCAAAATAAGTTCGTCAGGTGTATATATTTATCGGAGAAGGAATAGTGTATTGCGGGTTTCACCTTCCTATGAATAACCTATGTTGTTGTTTCTCGTTCTATTTGAAAGTTCTGGTCTATAAGTATATATATTCTTGATCAGCGTCAACAGCGTCTATTGAGACATGTCCGTCTGTCCGTATGAACACCTAGACTTTGGAGAGCTAGCAAATTTGGTGTGTACATCCGTCTAATATCCAGCCAGATGAAGTTTCTTTCAAATTTCAGCCACGCCCACTTCCACCCCCGTAATTTAGGAAATACGAATTAATCGAGCTTTATTATATTTATATAGGCAAACTGCATCAGCTAACCAAATTATGTCGAATTCGCTTAATAAATATGGGAGATATACATTGACTCAACTTTTTGATCATGCTTTTTTACAAAAGTGCTATTATAGAGAAAATTTGTGATGTTATTGCTTTTCCAGACAATTTTTCAATTTGGGCAGAAAGTGTAGATATTTGAGATGTTCTAAATCAGATTAAATTCGAGGTTTACCTTTTAATTATGATAATGTTGAGCAAAATTCAAGAAAAGGGCATGTGATCTATTAATTGACCCTACATAAATTTTCTTTGTTTTATTTTTTAATATATTGTGTGCCCGCCTTTGACAGCGAAAACAGCTTGAATGCGATTGGGCATACTATTAATTAAGGAATGACACATTACAGAATCAATATTTATCCAAGCAATTTGCACGTTGGCCCACAGATCTTCAGGACTTGACCCCTAACTCGAAATATTGCAAATTTTGCGTTTAATCTCGACCCAGAAGTATTATATCGGGTTGAGGTAAGGTAATTGCGGTGGCCAATCTGAAACCTTAATTTGGTTCTTGTTTTACTACTCAGCAGTTTTTTCATTGTCATTGTCATTGTCTTGTTCGAAAATAACCTCCGAAAGGGATTTTACCCAATCAGTTGCACTTCCTTTGAGTCCATGATCCAAAATTGATATATGTTGGTCCGCATTCATAAGTCCTTCATCTTAAATGGCCTTTACTACTTTAGCCCCACAAACCACTAGATTCCCACCGCCGCACATCACAGTAGTCTGAATATGGCGACGTTTCAGCTTTCCCTTGGATTTTTCAAGATTTATACATAGTAGTTAGCCATATCCGAATGTTATTTGTTTATGTTGGTTTAATCTGACCATACTACTGTTTTCCAATCTTCCGGAGTAAAATGCTTGTATTTACTGACAAAGTTTAGCCACAAATTTGAATGCTTTTGTGTCAGTAGAGGCTTTTTTATTTTGCCCCATACATGGTAGTCCTTTTCGCGCAAAACTTTTTATAGTGCTTCGTTGGATATGTGGATCCCGAGATTCTTTCAAAGATCAGCAGCAATATTAATCTGACGTTGAAGCCTCTTCTGCACAGTGTCATTCAATATTGGCTTCCTTACAGGAGTGCTTCCTTCAGACATCTTTGGCATATTTTTGAAAATTTTTGGGTCAGGAACTAGTGAAACCTCTTTAACTGGACAGTTTCTTTCAAATTTTTTTTTGAAGTTAGAGCCATCGGATCTGCCCATGTGGCATAAAAATTTGATATTTACTTAAAAAAGAAAGCTTTCCTTTATAATAAACAGCCTAATTTACCTTGTTAATAATCAAATGTTAAAATTGTATAAAGTTATCTGCTTTCCGATCGCACACTTTCGTAAAATTACACCGAAAAGTTCAATTTTAGCCTCTCTCAATTGATAACGTGGCTTTTTTTCGATTTTGCTTTGTGTTATTGAAACAAAACGGTACATTTCAAAATTACGCATTTGTACAACATCTGAAATATCAATACATGCTAGCAGATGCAAAAAGTATGTTGTGAAAGTAGCTTTAAAGTAAAAATAAATAAATTTAAAAGTTCAGAAAAAAACATTGAAATAAATATTGTATTACTTTATTTTCATTTTTATTCTTATTTCCTAAAACAAATCATGAGTTCGACCCAAATAAGAACAAACATTTTTGAATGAAAATGGCATTATTGCTTTTGAAAGTACAGTTTTTATTTTGTTGTGAGGGAATAAGAAGAGGTCATTGACTGCTGAGTCGGGACTGTAAAGGGGATGCTTTTAAAAACACCTGTTTGCCGATATCTGTGAGAACTGCCATTGTCGTCATGATGGAGAATGAGTCGAGGAGTTGGTAATTTTGCGAAAGACCTCCGATAAACAATTGACAGTGCAAACTTTAATCCAGCGGAACAGTAACCACTTGTCTGAACTCCGACCACGCTTAGATTCTTCAAAGATCATTGACACATTCTTTCTGGGGTAATCCATGTCAAAATTTGCTACAAATAACTTCACGAAAACCCTTACGAGAAATTTACATTGTTTTGGCAAATTGATGTTTCAACTTATAGTAAACTAAACAAAAACCAATTGCACCTAAAAAACTTTGTAAGTCATACGAGTATGGGCTTAAAAAATACAGTATACAATTCCCAAAACATAAATGGTGGCCTTAGTGAAAATATGGTTGTACTGAACTACATATTGTATGTACATACATCCGGTGGTAAATTTAAAAGAACAAATATATCTTATATACTAATGCTAGAGTGTGTTGAAACTATTCATTGTACTATGTTGCTTCGTAAGCGTCATGGGCGGTGAAAACTTTTCAAATTTTTTTCCCACACGGTGAATTGACAGTGCAAAAGTTTTTGGACATACATAGGTGAAAAAGTAGCAGCAAGGGCATGGTCTATTGGACATTGCTGTGTATTGTTTTCAACAGCAGCAGCCCAGTAAGAAACAATGTGAAGATTGTACGGATCAACCCGACCGTCATATGATCAATATAATCAAAACCAAATTTCATTTCAAATTTTAGCCACGCCCACTTCGGCCCCTGCAAATGAAAAAAGAAAATTTTAAAATGAATTTACTAGAGCTGTATTAAAGATATCTAATTTGGTAGACATATATTTTCAGTTTTTTTGACGGACCGTATCTTTGTGAAAAATCATCGTAGCGAAGGTCTAGGACTCTAGTCCTTTTTATCTTTAATCAAGAATATCTCGACAACAAATGGTGTTGTTGAAAATCGGAAGACAGTTTTGGAATTTGCAATAAATTTCCTTTAAAATTCCGTATAGACATTGCAGGACGAAGTCCTTTTTTTTCTCCCAGTACCTCCCTGCAAAAATTAAAAAAAAATTGCATTTTTCACTTGTTTCGGAAAATCGTCTGTATTTCTGCAAATTGAGCAATCCTGCAAATTTTCAGATTGATCCACCGAACTATTATTCCGTCCCGACCAATCAAAGTTTAAAAAGAAATAAAGGAGCAGTATACAAATTGTGCAATTTTCTTGATATGAAAAAACCATTTTTTCTCTGGAAAAAATTCTTAATTTTTAATCAGTTACTTCATAAGTTCAAACAAAAAAAAAAGACAACAAAAAATTGTGAAAATTTAAAAAAAAAAAATTAATTTTCAAAAAAAATCAAATTTTTTTTAAAGGAAATTTTTTGCAGATTCCAAAATTGTCTTCCGATTTTTCAATACGACCATTTGTTGTCGAGATATCCTTGATTAAAGATAAAAAGGACCTTTTATGTTCAATTCGGGATATCTCCATGGCACATGCACGAAGAAAGAATTTAAAAAGAAAGAATTTAAAAAGTCGGCAATAAATTAGGCTTTTTGGTCCATGTGATCGATTCACCGAAAAAAAATTTTCCAACTCCATGGAGCCCAAGAAAGAAGGAAAAAAAATCGGGAAATTTGTTTTCCGTCATACTTTTCCAGGACGCGTCGAAACCGT
Organism: Drosophila austrosaltans; assembly: GCA_035045865.1. NCBI lineage: Eukaryota > Metazoa > Arthropoda > Insecta > Diptera > Drosophilidae > Drosophila > Drosophila austrosaltans. The sequence continues at coordinate 11,947,411 of JAWNOQ010000003.1, forward strand.
GTCCTGAATTTTTTTTTGCTCCATGGATTCGGAAAGTGGATTCCTAGACCTTCAAAATGCTTTTTTAAAATTTTTAAAAATAGTCAAACTGCATTAACTGACCAAATTTCGTTTAAATCGGACAATAAACTCTCCGATGTTTAGCCATTTGCATTTTATACTGAATTGCCAAGACGACATTGGCGGGTAAGAAAGAGCGAGATAGCATGCGTTCGCTGCTGCTGCATGTTAAATGAAATTTTGTTTTGAATTGATTGCGATTTTGAGGGCGTTGGAACTTTTGTTTAGTGTCTACTTAAGAAAGTTTAAAATTTTTGCCACGCCCACTTCCGCCCCCGCAATTTAGAAAAAACTGCTGCTTCATGTTAAAAGGAATTTTGAACTAAGTTGATTCCGAACTTGATTTAATATAACTAGTTGGTACAGGGTATACTCAATGTCGGCAATTGTGGCTTAACCCCCTTACATTGTCTTTTAGATAAAAAAGCATCTTTAAAATGGACCAAGAAATGAACTCTATATAATAAAACTAAATATGTGCCAAATATCGAATAATAATATGAAATATGAATTTTAAAGGATGATAAGTCACTTGGACTATAAAACTTAAATTTTGGAAGTATAACATCCAATTGACTCATGTAGTGAACATCTTTATTTTAGGGTAAATCAACCACTCTGTTAAAATGCAGAAAGCAGAAAAAACAGAGTGAATATCTATCACTAGAAGAAAATTTAACACTGACAGGCGTCGCAATAATTGACGGAAGTAATTGATTGCCCGGTGTTAAGGGTGTTAAGGGAACAAGAGTTGATAAGTGATTGGTTTTTTCTTTCAGGCGATTCACTTAACTGTTTAAAAACGATTAAATTTAGCTTTGAATTGCTTAGTTTCTTTACAAAGAGTGCAGGGTCCAAATGACTCACTCGCTTTCTACTTCAAGCAAAGCTAGCACATTTAATAAAAGGTATAGTTATTACAAAGCTTTTAGCCTCAAGCCAAAAAGTTTTAGGAACCATTCAGATCATCGGTAAAAGTTGTATCAATGTAAGACCGAAGCTCCGCTTTAGATTGTATACTGCAAGGAAAGCGAAAATAACAGCTGACCGAGAGTTCAGTGATGGCAACAAGAGACCAAAAGCAGCAAAAGACACCACTAACTGTTTATTTAAGGGGTTATATGTATCTACTTTTAAGGCCAAAAAATAGTGCTTTTTTGATAATTTTTTGTGACGAGGCTGTTTATTGAATGAAATTTAAAAGAAAGGATCATATAGAAAATTCAATGAAATTTTAGAATTAGTTATGTTTTTCAAAAAATATTGGAACGCGTAGCTCCTGTAGGACATCTCCTGGAGGTCCTCTCTGGTCCTGATTATCCGAATTGCAAAAATCGAAAAGATTTGTAAGGAGAATACATAAATACAGGTAATGATCGAAGGATTAATGCAAGCTTGTGGCACAACATTTGTGAAAGTTTGTAAGACACTATAAAAGTGATAACACAAAAACTTTAAACTCCAAAATATGCTATTATTCAGGCAAGCAGTTGTTTATACAAATGTATCTTACTTCTGGTATCTTTTTTACAGGCTGTGTGTTCAAGACATGGATTAGCAATTGGCGCAAAAACTATTTTGATAACAAAAACGGTGATGGCCATAACAGCTCCACTTTCATACCCAGTCTCTCGAATACTTGATAAACTTTTGGGGGAAGAAATTGGTAATGTTTACAATCGAGAACGACTCAAGGAACTTGTTCGCGTAAGTAGGGAATTTATGGAACATAGGCTTCCTTATACTTATATAGCTTATTAACATTTTTCCTTCTTACAATAGGTAACTAACGATATAAATGATTTGGATAAAAATGAAGTCAATATTATTTCGGGTGCCCTAGAGTTACGTAAAAAAACAGTTGCAGATGTAATGACCCATATTGACGATGCATTTATGCTTTCATTGGATGCAGTGCTTGATTTTGAAACTGTTTCTGAAATCATGAACTCTGGATATTCTCGAATTCCTGTTTATGATGGTGATAGAAAGAATATTGTTACGTTGCTCTATATCAAAGACTTGGCTTTCGTTGACACTGATGACAATACACCGTTAAAGACGCTGTGTGAATTTTATCAAAATCCAGTCCATTTTGTTTTTGAGGATTACACATTGGACATTATGTTCAATCAATTTAAGGAAGGCACCATCGGACACATAGCATTTGTTCATCGCGTTAATAATGAAGGAGATGGCGATCCATTCTATGAAACTGTTGGTCTGGTTACTCTGGAAGATGTTATTGAAGAGCTTATCCAAGCAGAAATTGTTGATGAAACCGACGTCTTTATAGATAACCGTACAAAGACTCGTAGAAGCAGGTACAAAAAGGCAGACTTCTCTGCATTTGCTGAACGTCGAGAGACTCAAGCTGTAAGGATTTCTCCTCAATTAACATTGGCCACATTTCAGTACTTAAGTACAGGTATAGGTTGCAAAAGAGTTGTGATTAAATTATTATTAATAAAAAATTTTCAGCTGTTGATGCCTTTAAAAAAGATGTCATTTCGGAACCCATTTTAAGGCGGTTACTTAATCAAGACATTTTCCACAATATCAAAGCAAAAGGAAAAAACAAGGATGACCTAAGCTTATTCATATTTACCCAGGGAAAAGCTGTTGACTTTTTTGTACTTATTTTGGAAGGTCGAGTAGAAGTAACAATTGGAAAGGAAGGTTTAATGTTTGAAAGTGGCCCGTTTACCTACTTTGGAACTCAGGCATTAATACAAAATGTAGTAATCGGTAAGCGAAACAGACATATCAAAACAATTGTTTAAGGATAAATGTGCTTCCAGATTCACCGACTCAAATGGGATCGCTGCAGTCTTTAAATATGGACTCAAAAATTCGACAAACTTTTGTGCCGGATTATTCTGTGCGTGCTACATCTGATGTTATTTATATAGCAATAAAACGTAATTTGTACCTGACTGCTAAGAAAGCGACATTGTTGGAAAAAAGTCGCAAATCGGGCACATTCTCAAATGACACATTTGATGACGAAGTGGAACGTTTACTTCACTCAATAACTGAGGATGAAAAACCACGATTTTTATCAGCAAGCCAAAGTACAAGGCGACTTTCTAAGCCGAACCGAAGTACAACATCATCGCCGACAAACAATGACTTATCGCTTGATGAGAAAAGTAAAAGCGCTAGCAGTCAAATTCACGGTGATCACAGGATGCTTAATACCGAACACACAGAAGATGCATCGATGAGTAGTTTAATCACATCCGACGTTGGAGGTGATCTTCAAAATGGTCAGCGTGATGACAGGGACAACGCAGCTTCTGTACCACTTCTATCAAAACTAAATCATAATAATGAGAATAGGCAAAACAAGCAGCAATAACGACACCCCAACAATGTTGAGAAATTATTGCAGAAAACTAAATTTTTTGTTTCAATCAATTAGCATTATTGTAATGCAAAGTTTCTTTGTCGTTTAAAGACTATTTGTTTTTTTTTTTTAACTTCTGTTACATGCATTTTTTTAGAATTTAGTCTATTGTTCTCTGAGAGTGAATCAGTATGTTACTAATATGTAAACGAGTAATTGAAAATTATTTTGCCTTGTTGAAATTAGTCCAGCCATCACAGTGTGTCTTTGTTTATTAATGCAATTATGAAATTATATACACCTGTACAAACATGCTTGTATTACCTCATAAAATACGTACTTAAGAAGCGAATGTGGCATCGCCTATATATGCCTTTCTCTAACATCCCTAATTCAGCATAAACAATAAATGATTTCGTCGGGTATATACTTGTTTTGAAGTTTGAATAGCATACGTCTTCAACCGCAATACGCAATAAACAAAAATATTAAAGAAGCTAACTTCAACTCTGCCGAAGTTTGTATACCCTTGCAGCAAAATAATTGGTATAAATGTTTAACAAAATCAAAAAAAAAAATATCAAAGAAGCTAACTTCGGCCTTGCCGAAGTTTGTATACCCTTGCAGCTTCACTGTTTTATTATTTAATTAAAAAACGAAAATTTTAAAATAATTGGCATAAATGTTTAACAAAAAAAAAAAAAACAAAAAAGAAGAAAATACACATATCTTCATCTCACCGTCTTCACCGATAATTGAACCAGCACCAAATATCGAGAAATCGCGCAGAAGAACTCTACATACTACGCCACCGTGCTTACTTAACTTACTTAAGCCAGTTCGACATATATAGCAAACGCATGGCATCTCGCTCTTTCAATTTCGTTCTGTGCAAGAACACAACTCAAATATTTCTTTCTCTCTCACACACAGCGTGGTGAAGAATTTTTGCATACGTATGTATGTGTGTGCGTGAGCATTAAAATAAATTTAATTTCTTTTATATTTGATTATTGATTTGTAACCTTAATAATTATCCGATCTTGTTCAAACTTGGTGTAGGGTGAATGGGTAAAAATTGAGTTTAAATGCAACAACAAAAAAACAATAATTTTATATAATTCTTATTTAACCCCGCGCGGATTCGAACTCGCGTCTTTTGTGTTTGTACGGCAGATTTCTTGGAATTTTTTTTTGTTTGTCTGCTGCCAAGGAAAATTGCTTATTTTACTCGAGGTACCTCCACGTTTTAGTTAATAGCTTTGGTTATAATTATCCGATCCGACTAATTTTTAAACTTAACCTACATCATCGATTAAGGAACTTAACTTTTCATGTTTCAATCATGTAGCTTAAAATTTAAGTTCGAAAACGCCCGAACAAACAGACAGACGGACAGACGGACATGTCTCAATCGACTCGGCTGTTGATGCTGATCAAGAATATATATACTTTATGGGGTCGCAAACGTATATTTCCATGCGTTACAAACATCTGACCAATTTTATAATACCCTCTGCAAGGGTATAAAAACAAAAACACATCTAAAAATTTTCACTTCTTTACCGAGCATTAAACCAATATCAAACACCGAGCCCATCGTGGCACCGATCTCTACATACTACGCCAGCGTCCTTACTTAGCTGACCTAAGCTAATTCGATATATATGCAAACCCATTGCATCTCGCTCTTTTAATTTCGTTCTGTGTAAGAGCACAACTAAAATATTTCTGTCTCTCTCACACACAGCGTGGTGGTTGAATTTTTGCATATGTATGTATGCATGTATGTGCGTGAGCATTAAAATACATTTAATTTCTATCAAATATGATTATTGATTTGTAACCTTAATAATTATCCGATCTTGTTCAAACTTGGTGTAGGGTGTATGGGTAACAATTGAATTTAGATGCAAAAACAAAAAAACAATAATTTTATAACTCGGGTCTTTTGTGTTTGTACGGCAGATTTCTTGGAATTTGTTTTTGTTTCTTTGCTGCCAAAGAAAATTACTTATTTTACTCGAGGTACCTCCACGTTTTAGTTAATAGCTCCGGTGATAATTATCCGATCCGACTAATTTTTAAACTTTACCTACACAAAGGATTGAGGAACTTAACTTTTCATGTTTCAACTATGTAGCTTAAAATTTTACTATCTAAAAGTTGATAGAAACAGACAGACGGACATGTCTCAATCGACTCGGCTATTGATGCTGATCAAGAATATATATACTTTATAGGGTCGGAAACGTATATTTCTATGCATTACAAACATCTGACCAATTTTATAATACCTGTGGCAACGCTGCGAAGCCTCCTCATCCACCTAGCGGACCTTTTTCATCTATCGATAAAATTCCGATTGTACGCTAGCTTAATTTCTCATGTTAATTAACACTTCTCTTCTGATCTTGATATCCCAAGCTCTTAGTCGCGCCTTTTTGTGTTGTAATTAAATAAATGAATATTGTTATATATAATTGGCTTCTTGCATATTATTCACAATAGCCAAAGTGGTGACCCCGACGTGATTTAAAAAAACAGTCAGCAATTCATTTAAATCACACTTAAGAAATTACACAATACGCTGCAACGCGCTGTGCCGTTCAAACAGTTTTGGCGGCCCATGCCAAATCAACGCTACAACTTACGCACACTTACACAAAGACGTTTGCATTTTGAAGAGGAATCTCCAGCGGAAAACATTTCCAACATGGAAGAATTAAATGGACAGATCCGAGATCTACAACATCAATTGGAAACCTTGAGAACAAACACGAACTCGGTTTCAAATAAAGCTGCACCTAGCCAACGGAATTCTGTACGCTTGCCAAAATTCGCAAGAAACAACCCTCATTTGTGGTTCGCGCAGGTCGAACATTCGTTTCGTCTGTTCAACGTCGTTGCCGACGCAGACAGATTCGATCTCATCGCAGTTCACCTGGATGAAGATACCATCAAAGCAGTCGAAGATTTAGTCATACAACCACCAGTGTCTGACAAATACCAAGCAATAAAAAGTCGGTTGCTTGAAAAATTCGCCGAGTCGCCCAAATCCAAGTTACGACGTTTGCTGCAAGGAGGAGGAACAGCTAGTTTGAAACCGTCTGAAATTCTAGCCAATATGCGTCGTCTTGTACCAGACCCAGCCAGTGAAAGCATAATTCTCACACTTTTTCTTGCAGAAATGCCACAGTCTATTCGCCCAATGCTGACCGTGTGGGAAGAAACCGACCTCAATAGACTAGCCAAAGTTGCAGACATGATGTTAGAGTCCACGGGCAACCAATCCATCTATTCAGTGGAACCAGCAAAAGAACAAATCGTCTGTCCGTCCAGAGATCCACTTAAAGAAGTAACCGATAACCTGCGTTTGCTATCGCAGAAGTTCGACAACTTGCAAAAGGAAGTAAAGCATCTTCAATCAGGAGTGAAACAAACATACACACGTTCTCGCAGTACATCGCGCGGTCAATCTCAATTGAAAACTTCGTCATCTCAATAACCTACCGAACAACAATCAACGTTATGTTTTTACCACCAAAAGTTTGGGGACGAAGCTAAAAAATGTCGGCATACTTGTGCCCGTTTCCAGTCCTTAAACTAAAACGGCTGTCGTCTGAAGCGCTGGTCGGCGACAGCATTACCAACACCGGCGACCCAAAAGAACAGTCATCATTGTTTGAGCCTCGCCTACACATCACCGATCGCGTTTCCCACATACGGTTCCTTATTGACTCAGGATCTGTTATCTCTGTATTGCCACGCGCATTTTCAAACCAAAAAACGAAACCATGTGATCTCATACTTCATGCGGCCAGCGAAACGATTATCAAAACGTATGGCAAACACATAATAGATCTCAATCTAGGCCTCCGTCGCAAATTCACCTGGCAAATTCACCTGGCTGATGAAACGCTGACGTTCAGATGGCCATTATTGAAACTGATTTCTTAACCAAGTAAAGTAAAGTAAAGCTAAAGTACACCGCTAAACTGCAGGCACATCCGAATACCCTCGCCCAATCAATAACCCGAGTATGTGATAGAACTCTTCTCCAAAGAAAAGACCTTCCAACCCTCTAGCATATAATCAGGGCCATAGATTAATGAAGCAGCCTTCTGATGCTAGGATACGTATTAGATTAAGATTAAACAAGAAAAATGTTGTTAGTCTTATAAAGTTAAATAAGAGATCCAACAAACTGAATAAAACGTATAAAAAAATTTCTAGAAAACTTAAACAAATCATAGTAAATCTTAAAAAAAGTAAATCATCCCTTCGAAAAAGTTCAAATTTTATCTTACTGGACTTAAGAACTTCCGCACGGGCTGCCATGAATCTTGAAGGTCTTGACGAAAAAGTGAAAATTGACCCACTGTTATGGATTATCCTTGTATTTCTGAAACTGCTTTATTAAGTTCAACTTCTTTATATATTCCTGCATTGCTAGACACAAGGCTTGGAATCGACTCTAGCTTGTATTCAAAAATGCATCCTTAAACCATAATACAAGGATAATCCATAACAGTGGGTCAATTTTCACTCTTTCGTCAACACCTCCAAGATTCAAGGACGCCCATGCGAAAGTCCTTGTATCCAGTAAGATAAAGTTCGGTCTTTTTCGAAAAACAAAAAACATCCTTCAATATCTGCGATTCCCCTTCAAGAAAGCTATAAAAATCGCTTGAATTTCTAGAAAATTTAAACAAACCATAGCGAATTTAAATGGTGGTGAGTGCTCCTTTCGAAGAAGTCACGATGGACGGGATGACATGGCAGAACGCGGTCAAGAAGACTGGTTTTGAAAACCATGGGGTATTCTTGTATTGTTTGAAGATGCATTTTCAAGTACTAACCGGAGCCGAATCTTAGAATGGGTTCTGTGAATGGTGTGGAATATGTAAAGAATTTACAAAAACACTACGAAGTTTGAAAAATAAAAAAATAATTATACGACAAATTCTTTATATGGAATTATTTACCATTTGTGAGAAAATTTCCCCAAAAACTGGAAAAAATAATCAAAATAAGTTCGTCAGGTGTATATATTTATCGGAGAAGGAATAGTGTATTGCGGGTTTCACCTTCCTATGAATAACCTATGTTGTTGTTTCTCGTTCTATTTGAAGGTTCTGGGCTAGAAGTATATATATTCTTGATCAGCGTCAACAGCGTCTATTGAGACATGTCCGTCTGTCCGTATGAACACCTAGACTTTGGAGAGCTAGCAAATTTGGTGTGTACATCCGTCTAATATCCAGCCAGATGAAGTTTCTTTCAAATTTCAGCCACGCCCACTTCCACCCCCGTAATTTAGGAAATACGAATTAATCGAGCTTTATTATATTTATATAGCCAAACTGCATCAGCTAACCAAATTATGTCGAATTCGCTTAATAAATATGGGAGATATACATTGACTCAACTTTTTGATCATGCTTTTTTACAAAAGTGCTATTATAGAGAAAATTTGTGATGTTATTGCTTTTCCAGACAATTTTTCAATTTGGGCAGAAAGTGTAGATATTTTAGATGTTCTAAATCAGATTAAATTCGAGGTTTACCTTTTAATTATGATAATGTTGAGCAAAATTCAAGAAAAGGGCATGTGATCTATTAATTGACCCTACATAAATTTTCTTTGTTTTATTTTTTAATATATTGTGTGCCCGCCTTTGACAGCGAAAACAGCTTGAATGCGATTGGGCATACTGTTAATTAAGGAATGACACATTACAGAATCAATATTTATCCAAGCAATTTGCACGTTGGCCCACAGATCTTCAGGACTTGACCCCTAACTCGAAATATTGCAAATTTTGCGTTTAATCTCGACCCAGAAGTATTATATCGGGTTGAGGTAAGGTAATTGCGGTGGCCAATCTGAAACCTTAATTTGGTTCTTGTTTTACTACTCAGCAGTTTTTTCATTGTCATTGTCATTGTCTTGTTCGAAAATAACCTCCGAAAGGGATTTTACCCAATCAGTTGCACTTCCTTTGAGTCCATGATCCAAAATTGATATATGTTGGTCCGCATTCATAAGTCCTTCATCTTAAATGGCCTTTACTACTTTAGCCCCACAAACCACTAGATTCCCACCGCCGCACATCACAGTAGTCTGAATATGGCGACGTTTCAGCTTTCCCTTGGATTTTTCAAGATTTATACATAGTAGTTAGCCATATCCGAATGTTATTTGTTTATGTTGGTTTAATCTGACCATACTACTGTTTTCCAATCTTCAGGAGTAAAATGCTTGTATTTACTGACAAAGTTTAGCCACAAATTTGAATGCTTTTGTGTCAGTAGAGGCTTTTTTATTTTGCCCCATACATGGTAGTCCTTTTCGCGCAAAACTTTTTATAGTGCTTCGTTGGATATGTGGATCCCGAGATTCTTTCAAAGATCAGCAGCAATATTAATCTGACGTTGAAGCCTCTTCTGCACAGTGTCATTCAATATTGGCTTCCTTACAGGAGTGCTTCCTTCAGACATCTTTGGCATATTTTTGAAAATTTTTGGGTCAGGAACTAGTGAAACCTCTTTAACTGGACAGTTTCTTTCAAATTTTTTTTTTGAAGTTAGAGCCATCGGATCTGCCCATGTGGCATAAAAATTTGATATTTACTTAAAAAAGAAAGCTTTCCTTTATAATAAACAGCCTAATTTACCTTGTTAATAATCAAATGTTAAAATTGTATAAAGTTATCTGCTTTCCGATCGCACACTTTCGTAAAATTACACCGAAAAGTTCAATTTTAGCCTCTCTCAATTGATAACGTGGCTTTTTTTCGATTTTGCTTTGTGTTATTGAAACAAAACGGTACATTTCAAAATTACGCATTTGTACAACATCTGAAATATCAATACATGCTAGCAGATGCAAAAAGTATGTTGTGAAAGTAGCTTTAAAGTAAAAATAAATAAATTTAAAAGTTCAGAAAAAAACATTGAAATAAATATTGTATTACTTTATTTTCATTTTTATTCTTATTTCCTAAAACAAATCATGAGTTCGACCCAAATAAGAACAAACATTTTTGAATGAAAATGGCATTATTGCTTTTGAAAGTACAGTTTTTATTTTGTTGTGAGGGAATAAGAAGAGGTCATTGACTGCTGAGTCGGGACTGTAAAGGGGATGCTTTTAAAAACACCTGTTTGCCGATATCTGTGAGAACTGCCATTGTCGTCATGATGGAGAATGAGTCGAGGAGTTGGTAATTTTGCGAAAGACCTCCGATAAACAATTGACAGTGCAAACTTTAATCCAGCGGAACAGTAACCACTTGTCTGAACTCCGACCACGCTTAGATTCTTCAAAGATCATTGACACATTCTTTCTGGGGTAATCCATGTCAAAATTTGCTACAAATAACTTCACGAAAACCCTTACGAGAAATTTACATTGTTTTGGCAAATTGATGTTTCAACTTATAGTAAACTAAACAAAAACCAATTGCACCTAAAAAACTTTGTAAGTCATACGAGTATGGGCTTAAAAAATACAGTATACAATTCCCAAAACATAAATGGTGGCCTTAGTGAAAATATGGTTGTACTGAACTACATATTGTATGTACATACATCCGGTGGTAAATTTAAAAGAACAAATATATCTTATATACTAATGCTAGAGTGTGTTGAAACTATTCATTGTACTATGTTGCTTCGTAAGCGTCATGGGCGGTGAAAACTTTTCAAATTTTTTTCCCACACGGTGAATTGACAGTGCAAAAGTTTTTGGACATACATAGGTGAAAAAGTAGCAGCAAGGGCATGGTCTATTGGACATTGCTGTGTATTGTTTTCAACAGCAGCAGCCCAGTAAGAAACAATGTGAAGATTGTACGGATCAACCCGACCGTCATATGATCAATATAATCAAAACCAAATTTCATTTCAAATTTTAGCCACGCCCACTTCGGCCCCTGCAAATGAAAAAAGAAAATTTTAAAATGAATTTACTAGAGCTGTATTAAAGATATCTAATTTGGTAGACATATATTTTCAGTTTTTTTGACGGACCGTATCTTTGTGAAAAATCATCGTAGCGAAGGTCTAGGACTCTAGTCCTTTTTATCTTTAATCAAGAATATCTCGACAACAAATGGTGTTGTTGAAAATCGGAAGACAGTTTTGGAATTTGCAATAAATTTCCTTTAAAATTCCGTATAGACATTGCAGGACGAAGTCCTTTTTTTTCTCCCAGTACCTCCCTGCAAAAATTAAAAAAAAATTGCATTTTTCACTTGTTTCGGAAAATCGTCTGTATTTCTGCAAATTGAGCAATCCTGCAAATTTTCAGATTGATCCACCGAACTATTATTCCGTCCCGACCAATCAAAGTTTAAAAAGAAATAAAGGAGCAGTATACAAATTGTGCAATTTTCTTGATATGAAAAAACCATTTTTTCTCTGGAAAAAATTCTTAATTTTTAATCAGTTACTTCATAAGTTCAAACAAAAAAAAAAAGACAACAAAAAATTGTGAAAATTTAAAAAAAAAAATTAATTTTCAAAAAAAATCAAATTTTTTTTAAAGGAAATTTTTTGCAGATTCCAAAATTGTCTTCCGATTTTTCAATACGACCATTTGTTGTCGAGATATCCTTGATTAAAGATAAAAAGGACCTTTTATGTTCAATTCGGGATATCTCCATGGCACATGCACGAAGAAAGAATTTAAAAAGTCGGCAATAAATTAGGCTTTTTGGTCCATGTGATCGATTCACCGAAAAAAAATTTTCCAACTCCACGGAGCCCAAGAAAGAAGGAAAAAAATCGGGAAATTTGTTTTCCGTCATACTTTTCCAGGACGCGTCGAAACCGTGTCCTGAATTTTTTTTTGCTCCATGGATTCGGAAAGTGGATTCCTAGACCTTCAAAATGCTTTTTTAAAATTTTTAAAAATAGTCAAACTGCATTAACTGACCAAATTTCGTTTAAATCGGACAATAAACTCTCCGATGTTTAGCCATTTGTATTTTATACTGAATTGCCAAGACGACATTGGCGGGTAAGAAAGAGCGAGATAGCATGCGTTCGCTGCTGCTGCATGTTAAATGAAATTTTGTTTTGAATTGATTGCGATTTTGAGGGCGTTGGAACTTTTGTTTAGTGTCTACTTAAGAAAGTTTAAAATTTTTGCCACGCCCACTTCCGCCCCCGCAATTTAGAAAAAACTGCTGCTTCATGTTAAAAGGAATTTTGAACTAAGTTGATTCCGAACTTGATTTAATATAACTAGTTGGTACAGGGTATACTCAATGTCGGCAATTGTGGCTTAACCCCCTTACATTGTCTTTTAGATAAAAAAGCATCTTTAAAATGGACCAAGAAATGAACTCTATATAATAAAACTAAATATGTGCCAAATATCGAATAATAATATGAAATATGAATTTTAAAGGATGATAAGTCACTTGGACTATAAAACTTAAATTTTGGAAGTATAACATCCAATTGACTCATGTAGTGAACATCTTTATTTTAGGGTAAATCAACCACTCTGTTAAAATGCAGAAAGCAGAAAAAACAGAGTGAATATCTATCACTAGAAGAAAATTTAACACTGACAGGCGTCGCAATAATTGACGGAAGTAATTGATTGCCCGGTGTTAAGGGTGTTAAGGGAACAAGAGTTGATAAGTGATTGGTTTTTTCTTTCAGGCGATTCACTTAACTGTTTAAAAACGATTAAATTTAGCTTTGAATTGCTTAGTTTCTTTACAAAGAGTGCAGGGTCCAAATGACTCACTCGCTTTCTACTTCAAGCAAAGCTAGCACATTTAATAAAAGGTATAGTTATTACAAAGCTTTTAGCCTCAAGCCAAAAAGTTTTAGGAACCATTCAGATCATCGGTAAAAGTTGTATCAATGTAAGACCGAAGCTCCGCTTTAGATTGTATACTGCAAGGAAAGCGAAAATAACAGCTGACCGAGAGTTCAGTGATGGCAACAAGAGACCAAAAGCAGCAAAAGACACCACTAACTGTTTATTTAAGGGGTTATATGTATCTACTTTTAAGGCCAAAAAATAGTGCTTTTTTGATAATTTTTTGTGACGAGGCTGTTTATTGAATGAAATTTAAAAGAAAGGATCATATAGAAAATTCAATGAAATTTTAGAATTAGTTATGTTTTTCAAAAAATATTGGAACGCGTAGCTCCTGTAGGACATCTCCTGGAGGTCCTCTCTGGTCCTGATTATCCGAATTGCAAAAATCGAAAAGATTTGTAAGGAGAATACATAAATACAGGTAATGATCGAAGGATTAATGCAAGCTTGTGGCACAACATTTGTGAAAGTTTGTAAGACACTATAAAAGTGATAACACAAAAACTTTAAACTCCAAAATATGCTATTATTCAGGCAAGCAGTTGTTTATACAAATGTATCTTACTTCTGGTATCTTTTTTACAGGCTGTGTGTTCAAGACATGGATTAGCAATTGGCGCAAAAACTATTTTAATAACAAAAACGGTGATGGCCATAACAGCTCCACTTTCATACCCAGTCTCTCGAATACTTGATAAACTTTTGGGGGAAGAAATTGGTAATGTTTACAATCGAGAACGACTCAAGGAACTTGTTCGCGTAAGTAGGGAATTTATGGAACATAGGCTTCCTTATACTTATATAGCTTATTAACATTTTTCCTTCTTACAATAGGTAACTAACGATATAAATGATTTGGATAAAAATGAAGTCAATATTATTTCGGGTGCCCTAGAGTTACGTAAAAAAACAGTTGCAGATGTAATGACCCATATTGACGATGCATTTATGCTTTCATTGGATGCAGTGCTTGATTTTGAAACTGTTTCTGAAATCATGAACTCTGGATATTCTCGAATTCCTGTTTATGATGGTGATAGAAAGAATATTGTTACGTTGCTCTATATCAAAGACTTGGCTTTCGTTGACACTGATGACAATACACCGTTAAAGACGCTGTGTGAATTTTATCAAAATCCAGTCCATTTTGTTTTTGAGGATTACACATTGGACATTATGTTCAATCAATTTAAGGAAGGCACCATCGGACACATAGCATTTGTTCATCGCGTTAATAATGAAGGAGATGGCGATCCATTCTATGAAACTGTTGGTCTGGTTACTCTGGAAGATGTTATTGAAGAGCTTATCCAAGCAGAAATTGTTGATGAAACCGACGTCTTTATAGATAACCGTACAAAGACTCGTAGAAGCAGGTACAAAAAGGCAGACTTCTCTGCATTTGCTGAACGTCGAGAGACTCAAGCTGTAAGGATTTCTCCTCAATTAACATTGGCCACATTTCAGTACTTAAGTACAGGTATAGGTTGCAAAAGAGTTGTGATTAAATTATTATTAATAAAAAATTTTCAGCTGTTGATGCCTTTAAAAAAGATGTCATTTCGGAACCCATTTTAAGGCGGTTACTTAATCAAGACATTTTCCACAATATCAAAGCAAAAGGAAAAAACAAGGATGACCTAAGCTTATTCATATTTACCCAGGGAAAAGCTGTTGACTTTTTTGTACTTATTTTGGAAGGTCGAGTAGAAGTAACAATTGGAAAGGAAGGTTTAATGTTTGAAAGTGGCCCGTTTACCTACTTTGGAACTCAGGCATTAATACAAAATGTAGTAATCGGTAAGCGAAACAGACATATCAAAACAATTGTTTAAGGATAAATGTGCTTCCAGATTCACCGACTCAAATGGGATCGCTGCAGTCTTTAAATATGGACTCAAAAATTCGACAAACTTTTGTGCCGGATTATTCTGTGCGTGCTACATCTGATGTTATTTATATAGCAATAAAACGTAATTTGTACCTGACTGCTAAGAAAGCGACATTGTTGGAAAAAAGTCGCAAATCGGGCACATTCTCAAATGACACATTTGATGACGAAGTGGAACGTTTACTTCACTCAATAACTGAGGATGAAAAACCACGATTTTTATCAGCAAGCCAAAGTACAAGGCGACTTTCTAAGCCGAACCGAAGTACAACATCATCGCCGACAAACAATGACTTATCGCTTGATGAGAAAAGTAAAAGCGCTAGCAGTCAAATTCACGGTGATCACAGGATGCTTAATACCGAACACACAGAAGATGCATCGATGAGTAGTTTAATCACATCCGACGTTGGAGGTGATCTTCAAAATGGTCAGCGTGATGACAGGGACAACGCAGCTTCTGTACCACTTCTATCAAAACTAAATCATAATAATGAGAATAGGCAAAACAAGCAGCAATAACGACACCCCAACAATGTTGAGAAATTATTGCAGAAAACTAAATTTTTTGTTTCAATCAATTAGCATTATTGTAATGCAAAGTTTCTTTGTCGTTTAAAGACTATTTGTTTTTTTTTTTTAACTTCTGTTACATGCATTTTTTTAGAATTTAGTCTATTGTTCTCTGAGAGTGAATCAGTATGTTACTAATATGTAAACGAGTAATTGAAAATTATTTTGCCTTGTTGAAATTAGTCCAGCCATCACAGTGTGTCTTTGTTTATTAATGCAATTATGAAATTATATACACCTGTACAAACATGCTTGTATTACCTCATAAAATACGTACTTAAGAAGCGAATGTGGCATCGCCTATATATGCCTTTCTCTAACATCCCTAATTCAGCATAAACAATAAATGATTTCGTCGGGTATATACTTGTTTTGAAGTTTGAATAGCATACGTCTTCAACCGCAATACGCCATAAACAAAAATATTAAAGAAGCTAACTTCAACTCTGCCGAAGTTTGTATACCCTTGCAGCAAAATAATTGGTATAAATGTTTAACAAAATCAAAAAAAAAAATATCAAAGAAGCTAACTTCGGCCTTGCCGAAGTTTGTATACCCTTGCAGCTTCACTGTTTTATTATTTAATTAAAAAACGAAAATTTTAAAATAATTGGCATAAATGTTTAACAAAAAAAAAAAAAAACAAAAAAGAAGAAAATACACATATCTTCATCTCACCGTCTTCACCGATAATTGAACCAGCACCAAATATCGAGAAATCGCGCAGAAGAACTCTACATACTACGCCACCGTGCTTACTTAACTTACTTAAGCCAGTTCGACATATATAGCAAACGCATGGCATCTCGCTCTTTCAATTTCGTTCTGTGCAAGAACACAACTCAAATATTTCTTTCTCTCTCACACACAGCGTGGTGAAGAATTTTTGCATACGTATGTATGTGTGTGCGTGAGCATTAAAATAAATTTAATTTCTTTTATATTTGATTATTGATTTGTAACCTTAATAATTATCCGATCTTGTTCAAACTTGGTGTAGGGTGAATGGGTAAAAATTGAGTTTAAATGCAACAACAAAAAAACAATAATTTTATATAATTCTTATTTAACCCCGCGCGGATTCGAACTCGCGTCTTTTGTGTTTGTACGGCAGATTTCTTGGAATTTTTTTTTGTTTGTCTGCTGCCAAGGAAAATTGCTTATTTTACTCGAGGTACCTCCACGTTTTAGTTAATAGCTTTGGTTATAATTATCCGATCCGACTAATTTTTAAACTTAACCTACATCATCGATTAAGGAACTTAACTTTTCATGTTTCAATCATGTAGCTTAAAATTTAAGTTCGAAAACGCCCGAACAAACAGACAGACGGACAGACGGACATGTCTCAATCGACTCGGCTGTTGATGCTGATCAAGAATATATATACTTTATGGGGTCGCAAACGTATATTTCCATGCGTTACAAACATCTGACCAATTTTATAATACCCTCTGCAAGGGTATAAAAACAAAAACACATCTAAAAATTTTCACTTCTTTACCGAGCATTAAACCAATATCAAACACCGAGCCCATCGTGGCACCGATCTCTACATACTACGCCAGCGTCCTTACTTAGCTGACCTAAGCTAATTCGATATATATGCAAACCCATTGCATCTCGCTCTTTTAATTTCGTTCTGTGTAAGAGCACAACTAAAATATTTCTGTCTCTCTCACACACCGCGTGGTGGTTGAATTTTTGCATATGTATGTATGCATGTATGTGCGTGAGCATTAAAATACATTTAATTTCTATCAAATATGATTATTGATTTGTAACCTTAATAATTATCCGATCTTGTTCAAACTTGGTGTAGGGTGTATGGGTAACAATTGAATTTAGATGCAAAAACAAAAAAACAATAATTTTATAACTCGGGTCTTTTGTGTTTGTACGGCAGATTTCTTGGAATTTGTTTTTGTTTCTTTGCTGCCAAAGAAAATTACTTATTTTACTCGAGGTACCTCCACGTTTTAGTTAATAGCTCCGGTGATAATTATCCGATCCGACTAATTTTTAAACTTTACCTACACAAAGGATTGAGGAACTTAACTTTTCATGTTTCAACTATGTAGCTTAAAATTTTACTATCTAAAAGTTGATAGAAACAGACAGACGGACATGTCTCAATCGACTCGGCTATTGATGCTGATCAAGAATATATATACTTTATAGGGTCGGAAACGTATATTTCTATGCATTACAAACATCTGACCAATTTTATAATACCTGTGGCAACGCTGCGAAGCCTCCTCATCCACCTAGCGGACCTTTTTCATCTATCGATAAAATTCCGATTGTACGCTAGCTTAATTTCTCATGTTAATTAACACTTCTCTTCTGATCTTGATATCCCAAGCTCTTGGTCGCGCCTTTTTGTGTTGTAATTAAATAAATGAATATTGTTATATATAATTGGCTTCTTGCATATTATTCACAATAGCCAAAGTGGTGACCCCGACGTGATTTAAAAAAACAGTCAGCAATTCATTTAAATCACACTTAAGAAATTACACAATACGCTGCAACGCGCTGTGCCGTTCAAACAGTTTTGGCGGCCCATGCCAAATCAACGCTACAACTTACGCACACTTACACAAAGACGTTTGCATTTTGAAGAGGAATCTCCAGCGGAAAATATTTCCAACATGGAAGAATTAAATGGACAGATCCGAGATCTACAACATCAATTGGAAACCTTGAGAACAAACACGAACTCGGTTTCAAATAAAGCTGCACCTAGCCAACGGAATTCTGTACGCTTGCCAAAATTCGCAAGAAACAACCCTCATTTGTGGTTCGCGCAGGTCGAACATTCGTTTCGTCTGTTCAACGTCGTTGCCGACGCAGACAGATTCGATCTCATCGCAGTTCACCTGGATGAAGATACCATCAAAGCAGTCGAAGATTTAGTCATACAACCACCAGTGTCTGACAAATACCAAGCAATAAAAAGTCGGTTGCTTGAAAAATTCGCCGAGTCGCCCGAATCCAAGTTACGACGTTTGCTGCAAGGAGGAGGAACAGCTAGTTTGAAACCGTCTGAAATTCTAGCCAATATGCGTCGTCTTGTACCAGACCCAGCCAGTGAAAGCATAATTCTCACACTTTTTCTTGCAGAAATGCCACAGTCTATTCGCCCAATGCTGACCGTGTGGGAAGAAACCGACCTCAATAGACTAGCCAAAGTTGCAGACATGATGTTAGAGTCCACGGGCAACCAATCCATCTATTCAGTGGAACCAGCAAAAGAACAAATCGTCTGTCCGTCCAGAGATCCACTTAAAGAAGTAACCGATAACCTGCGTTTGCTATCGCAGAAGTTCGACAACTTGCAAAAGGAAGTAAAGCATCTTCAATCAGGAGTGAAACAAACATACACACGTTCTCGCAGTACATCGCGCGGTCAATCTCAATTGAAAACTTCGTCATCTCAATAACCTACCGAACAACAATCAACGTTATGTTTTTACCACCAAAAGTTTGGGGACGAAGCTAAAAAATGTCGGCATACTTGTGCCCGTTTCCAGTCCTTAAACTAAAACGGCTGTCGTCTGAAGCGCTGGTCGGCGACAGCATTACCAACACCGGCGACCCAAAAGAACAGTCATCATTGTTTGAGCCTTGCCTACACATCACCGATCGCGTTTCCCACATACGGTTCCTTATTGACTCAGGATCTGTTATCTCTGTATTGCCACGCGCATTTTCAAACCAAAAAACGAAACCATGTGATCTCATACTTCATGCGGCCAGCGAAACGATTATCAAAACGTATGGCAAACACATAATAGATCTCAATCTAGGCCTCCGTCGCAAATTCACCTGGCAAATTCACCTGGCTGATGAAACGCTGACGTTCAGATGGCCATTATTGAAACTGATTTCTTAACCAAGTAAAGTAAAGTAAAGCTAAAGTACACCGCTAAACTGCAGGCACATCCGAATACCCTCGCCCAATCAATAACCCGAGTATGTGATAGAACTCTTCTCCAAAGAAAAGACCTTCCAACCCTCTAGCATATAATCAGGGCCATAGATTAATGAAGCAGCCTTCTGATGCTAGGATACGTATTAGATTAAGATTAAACAAGAAAAATGTTGTTAGTCTTATAAAGTTAAATAAGAGATCCAACAAACTGAATAAAACGTATAAAAAAAAATTTCTAGAAAACTTAAACAAATCATAGTAAATCTTAAAAAAAGTAAATCATCCCTTCGAAAAAGTTCAAATTTTATCTTACTGGACTTAAGAACTTCCGCACGGGCTGCCATGAATCTTGAAGGTCTTGACGAAAAAGTGAAAATTGACCCACTGTTATGGATTATCCTTGTATTTCTGAAACTGCTTTATTAAGTTCAACTTCTTTATATATTCCTGCATTGCTAGACACAAGGCTTGGAATCGACTCTAGCTTGTATTCAAAAATGCATCCTTAAACCATAATACAAGGATAATCCATAACAGTGGGTCAATTTTCACTCTTTCGTCAACACCTCCAAGATTCAAGGACGCCCATGCGAAAGTCCTTGTATCCAGTAAGATAAAGTTCGGTCTTTTTCGAAAAACAAAAAACATCCTTCAATATCTGCGATTCCCCTTCAAGAAAGCTATAAAAATCGCTTGAATTTCTAGAAAATTTAAACAAACCATAGCGAATTTAAATGGTGGTGAGTGCTCCTTTCGAAGAAGTCACGATGGACGGGATGACATGGCAGAACGCGGTCAAGAAGACTGGTTTTGAAAACCATGGGGTATTCTTGTATTGTTTGAAGATGCATTTTCAAGTACTAACCGGAGCCGAATCTTAGAATGGGTTCTGTGAATGGTGTGGAATATGTAAAGAATTTACAAAAACACTACGAAGTTTGAAAAATAAAAAAATAATTATACGACAAATTCTTTATATGGAATTATTTACCATTTGTGAGAAAATTTCCCCAAAAACTGGAAAAAATGATCAAAATAAGTTCGTCAGGTGTATATATTTATCGGAGAAGGAATAGTGTATTGCGGGTTTCACCTTCCTATGAATAACCTATGTTGTTGTTTCTCGTTCTATTTGAAGGTTCTGGTCTAGAAGTATATATATTCTTGATCAGCGTCAACAGCGTCTATTGAGACATGTCCGTCTGTCCGTATGAACACCTAGACTTTGGAGAGCTAGCAAATTTGGTGTGTACATCCGTCTAATATCCAGCCAGATGAAGTTTCTTTCAAATTTCAGCCACGCCCACTTCCACCCCCGTAATTTAGGAAATACGAATTAATCGAGCTTTATTATATTTATATAGCCAAACTGCATCAGCTAACCAAATTATGTCGAATTCGCTTAATAAATATGGGAGATATACATTGACTCAACTTTTTGATCATGCTTTTTTACAAAAGTGCTATTATAGAGAAAATTTGTGATGTTATTGCTTTTCCAGACAATTTTTCAATTTGGGCAGAAAGTGTAGATATTTTAGATGTTCTAAATCAGATTAAATTCGAGGTTTACCTTTTAATTATGATAATGTTGAGCAAAATTCAAGAAAAGGGCATGTGATCTATTAATTGACCCTACATAAATTTTCTTTGTTTTATTTTTTAATATATTGTGTGCCCGCCTTTGACAGCGAAAACAGCTTGAATGCGATTGGGCATACTATTAATTAAGGAATGACACATTACAGAATCAATATTTATCCAAGCAATTTGCACGTTGGCCCACAGATCTTCAGGACTTGACCCCTAACTCGAAATATTGCAAATTTTGCGTTTAATCTCGACCCAGAAGTATTATATCGGGTTGAGGTAAGGTAATTGCGGTGGCCAATCTGAAACCTTAATTTGGTTCTTGTTTTACTACTCAGCAGTTTTTTCATTGTCATTGTCATTGTCTTGTTCGAAAATAACCTCCGAAAGGGATTTTACCCAATCAGTTGCACTTCCTTTGAGTCCATGATCCAAAATTGATATATGTTGGTCCGCATTCATAAGTCCTTCATCTTAAATGGCCTTTACTACTTTAGCCCCACAAACCACTAGATTCCCACCGCCGCACATCACAGTAGTCTGAATATGGCGACGTTTCAGCTTTCCCTTGGATTTTTCAAGATTTATACATAGTAGTTAGCCATATCCGAATGTTATTTGTTTATGTTGGTTTAATCTGACCATACTACTGTTTTCCAATCTTCAGGAGTAAAATGCTTGTATTTACTGACAAAGTTTAGCCACAAATTTGAATGCTTTTGTGTCAGTAGAGGCTTTTTTATTTTGCCCCATACATGGTAGTCCTTTTCGCGCAAAACTTTTTATAGTGCTTCGTTGGATATGTGGATCCCGAGATTCTTTCAAAGATCAGCAGCAATATTAATCTGACGTTGAAGCCTCTTCTGCACAGTGTCATTCAATATTGGCTTCCTTACAGGAGTGCTTCCTTCAGACATCTTTGGCATATTTTTGAAAATTTTTGGGTCAGGAACTAGTGAAACCTCTTTAACTGGACAGTTTCTTTCAAATTTTTTTTTTGAAGTTAGAGCCATCGGATCTGCCCATGTGGCATAAAAATTTGATATTTACTTAAAAAAGAAAGCTTTCCTTTATAATAAACAGCCTAATTTACCTTGTTAATAATCAAATGTTAAAATTGTATAAAGTTATCTGCTTTCCGATCGCACACTTTCGTAAAATTACACCGAAAAGTTCAATTTTAGCCTCTCTCAATTGATAACGTGGCTTTTTTTCGATTTTGCTTTGTGTTATTGAAACAAAACGGTACATTTCAAAATTACGCATTTGTACAACATCTGAAATATCAATACATGCTAGCAGATGCAAAAAGTATGTTGTGAAAGTAGCTTTAAAGTAAAAATAAATAAATTTAAAAGTTCAGAAAAAAACATTGAAATAAATATTGTATTACTTTATTTTAATTTTTATTCTTATTTCCTAAAACAAATCATGAGTTCAACCCAAATAAGAACAAACATTTTTGAATGAAAATGGCATTATTGCTTTTGAAAGTACAGTTTTTATTTTGTTGTGAGGGAATAAGAAGAGGTCATTGACTGCTGAGTCGGGACTGTAAAGGGGATGCTTTTAAAAACACCTGTTTGCCGATATCTGTGAGAACTGCCATTGTCGTCATGATGGAGAATGAGTCGAGGAGTTGGTAATTTTGCGAAAGACCTCCGATAAACAATTGACAGTGCAAACTTTAATCCAGCGGAACAGTAACCACTTGTCTGAACTCCGACCACGCTTAGATTCTTCAAAGATCATTGACACATTCTTTCTGGGGTAATCCATGTCAAAATTTGCTACAAATAACTTCACGAAAACCCTTACGAGAAATTTACATTGTTTTGGCAAATTGATGTTTCAACTTATAGTAAACTAAACAAAAACCAATTGCACCTAAAAAACTTTGTAAGTCATACGAGTATGGGCTTAAAAAATACAGTATACAATTCCCAAAACATAAATGGTGGCCTTAGTGAAAATATGGTTGTACTGAACTACATATTGTATGTACATACATCCGGTGGTAAATTTAAAAGAACAAATATATCTTATATACTAATGCTAGAGTGTGTTGAAACTATTCATTGTACTATGTTGCTTCGTAAGCGTCATGGGCGGTGAAAACTTTTCAAATTTTTTTCCCACACGGTGAATTGACAGTGCAAAAGTTTTTGGACATACTACTGTGTCCAAAAAATAAGGTGACATTGTATTTATTTTGAAAATTCTTTATTTATTCTTCCAAATCAATTTCATCCCCTTCAAAGTAATCCCCTCCCGACACAATGCACTTCTGCCAACGTTTTTTCCAATTTTCGAAACACTGGTTGTAGTCACTTTCCGGGATGGCCTTCAGTTCTGTCTTCGTTGCGGCTTGAATCTCCTCTATCGTGTCAAAACGGTGTCCCCGGAGCGGTCTTTTGAGCCTGCTGAACAGCCAGAAGTCGCACGGTGCCAGATCAGGTGAATACGGTGGTTGCGGAACGATATGGGTTGAGTTTTTGATGAAATGATCACGAATTACGAGTGCAGTATGGGATGGTGCATTATCGTGGTGCAGAAACCAAGAGTTGTCTCTCCACAAATCTGGCCTTTTTTGACGGATACTGTTACGCAAACGACACATAACGCTCAGATAATATTCCTTGTTGACTGTTTGACCCGGTGGAAGGAACTCATAATGCACAACACCACGATAATCGAAGAAAACAGTCAACATGACCTTGATTTTGGAGCGACTTTGGCGCGATTTTTTTGGTCTCGGCTCTCCTTTGGCACGATATTCGCTCGATTGATCGGTTGTTTCGGGGTCGTAAGCATAGATCCAAGTCTCATCGCCAGTTATAATCCGTTTCATGACATCCTGGTAGTCGGAAAGCATCGTTTCACACACTTCAACGCGACGCCCTTTTTCCAAAAAATTCAATGTTTTCGGTACCAGTCGAGATTTGACGCGCTTGAGGCCCAAAACATCCTTCAAAATGGTATTGACTGAGCCTTTCGATATGCCAACATCATCAGCAAGGTCTCTAATCGTTAATCGACGGTTTTTCAACACCAAATCTTTGATTTGTTGGACGTGAGCTTCGTCAGTTGAGGTTGATGGTCGACCAGGACGCTCTTCGTCTTCGACACGTTCACGACCGGCTTTCAACTCACTATACCACTTGTAAACATTTTTTTTAGACATAGCCTCATCACTAAAGGCTTTCTGCACCATCCTCAACGTATCCGCAGCAGAAAATTGATTCCGCAAACAAAATTTAATGCAAATTCTTTGCTCAACAAATTTCGACATTGCAAAAAACGAGAAAATCACTTTTAGCAGCTCACAAAACGACGCGTATCTCAAACAGTAATGAATATTTTCACATGAAATTTGACATAGATGTCACTCACAGTACTACCAACATAAAAACAAAAAGAATTCTCCTAATCCTTCAAAGCGCGCAGTTTAAAATCAAATGTCACCTTATTTTTTGGACACAGTAGTACATAGGTGAAAAAGTAGCAGCAAGGGCATGGTCTATTGGACATTGCTGTGTATTGTTTTCAACAGCAGCAGCCCAGTAAGAAACAATGTGAAGATTGTACGGATCAACCCGACCGTCATATGATCAATATAATCAAAACCAAATTTCATTTCAAATTTTAGCCACGCCCACTTCGGCCCCTGCAAATGAAAAAAGAAAATTTTAAAATGAATTTACTAGAGCTGTATTAAAGATATCTAATTTGGTAGACATATATTTTCAGTTTTTTTGACGGACCGTATCTTTGTGAAAAATCATCGTAGCGAAGGTCTAGGACTCTAGTCCTTTTTATCTTTAATCAAGAATATCTCGACAACAAATGGTGTTGTTGAAAATCGGAAGACAGTTTTGGAATTTGCAATAAATTTCCTTTAAAATTCCGTATAGACATTGCAGGACGAAGTCCTTTTTTTTCTCCCAGTACCTCCCTGCAAAAATTAAAAAAAAATTGCATTTTTCACTTGTTTCGGAAAATCGTCTGTATTTCTGCAAATTGAGCAATCCTGCAAATTTTCAGATTGATCCACCGAACTATTATTCCGTCCCGACCAATCAAAGTTTAAAAAGAAATAAAGGAGCAGTATACAAATTGTGCAATTTTCTTGATATGAAAAAACCATTTTTTCTCTGGAAAAAATTCTTAATTTTTAATCAGTTACTTCATAAGTTCAAACAAAAAAAAAAAGACAACAAAAAATTGTGAAAATTTAAAGAAAAAAAATTAATTTTCAAAAAAAATCAATTTTTTTTTAAAGGAAATTTTTTGCAGATTCCAAAATTGTCTTCCGATTTTTCAATACGACCATTTGTTGTCGAGATATCCTTGATTAAAGATAAAAAGGACCTTTTATGTTCAATTCGGGATATCTCCATGGCACATGCACGAAGAAAGAATTTAAAAAGTCGGCAATAAATTAGGCTTTTTGGTCCATGTGATCGATTCACCGAAAAAAAATTTTCCAACTCCACGGAGCCCAAGAAAGAAGGAAAAAAAATCGGGAAATTTGTTTTCCGTCATACTTTTCCAGGACGCGTCGAAACCGTGTCCTGAATTTTTTTTTGCTCCATGGATTCGGAAAGTGGATTCCTAGACCTTCAAAATGCTTTTTTAAAATTTTTAAAAATAGTCAAACTGCATTAACTGACCAAATTTCGTTTAAATCGGACAATAAACTCTCCGATGTTTAGCCATTTGTATTTTATACTGAATTGCCAAGACGACATTGGCGGGTAAGAAAGAGCGAGATAGCATGCGTTCGCTGCTGCTGCATGTTAAATGAAATTTTGTTTTGAATTGATTGCGATTTTGAGGGCGTTGGAACTTTTGTTTAGTGTCTACTTAAGAAAGTTTAAAATTTTTGCCACGCCCACTTCCGCCCCCGCAATTTAGAAAAAACTGCTGCTTCATGTTAAAAGGAATTTTGAACTAAGTTGATTCCGAACTTGATTTAATATAACTAGTTGGTACAGGGTATACTCAATGTCGGCAATTGTGGCTTAACCCCCTTACATTGTCTTTTAGATAAAAAAGCATCTTTAAAATGGACCAAGAAATGAACTCTATATAATAAAACTAAATATGTGCCAAATATCGAATAATAATATGAAATATGAATTTTAAAGGATGATAAGTCACTTGGACTATAAAACTTAAATTTTGGAAGTATAACATCCAATTGACTCATGTAGTGAACATCTTTATTTTAGGGTAAATCAACCACTCTGTTAAAATGCAGAAAGCAGAAAAAACAGAGTGAATATCTATCACTAGAAGAAAATTTAACACTGACAGGCGTCGCAATAATTGACGGAAGTAATTGATTGCCCGGTGTTAAGGGTGTTAAGGGAACAAGAGTTGATAAGTGATTGGATTTTTCTTTCAGGCGATTCACTTAACTGTTTAAAAACGATTAAATTTAGCTTTGAATTGCTTAGTTTCTTTACAAAGAGTGCAGGGTCCAAATGACTCACTCGCTTTCTACTTCAAGCAAAGCTAGCACATTTAATAAAAGGTATAGTTATTACAAAGCTTTTAGCCTCAAGCCAAAAAGTTTTAGGAACCATTCAGATCATCGGTAAAAGTTGTATCAATGTAAGACCGAAGCTCCGCTTTAGATTGTATACTGCAAGGAAAGCGAAAATAACAGCTGACCGAGAGTTCAGTGATGGCAACAAGAGACCAAAAGCAGCAAAAGACACCACTAACTGTTTATTTAAGGGGTTATATGTATCTACTTTTAAGGCCAAAAAATAGTGCTTTTTTGATAATTTTTTGTGACGAGGCTGTTTATTGAATGAAATTTAAAAGAAAGGATCATATAGAAAATTCAATGAAATTTTAGAATTAGTTATGTTTTTCAAAAAATATTGGAACGCGTAGCTCCTGTAGGACATCTCCTGGAGGTCCTCTCTGGTCCTGATTATCCGAATTGCAAAAATCGAAAAGATTTGTAAGGAGAATACATAAATACAGGTAATGATCGAAGGATTAATGCAAGCTTGTGGCACAACATTTGTGAAAGTTTGTAAGACACTATAAAAGTGATAACACAAAAACTTTAAACTCCAAAATATGCTATTATTCAGGCAAGCAGTTGTTTATACAAATGTATCTTACTTCTGGTATCTTTTTTACAGGCTGTGTGTTCAAGACATGGATTAGCAATTGGCGCAAAAACTATTTTGATAACAAAAACGGTGATGGCCATAACAGCTCCACTTTCATACCCAGTCTCTCGAATACTTGATAAACTTTTGGGGGAAGAAATTGGTAATGTTTACAATCGAGAACGACTCAAGGAACTTGTTCGCGTAAGTAGGGAATTTATGGAACATAGGCTTCCTTATACTTATATAGCTTATTAACATTTTTCCTTCTTACAATAGGTAACTAACGATATAAATGATTTGGATAAAAATGAAGTCAATATTATTTCGGGTGCCCTAGAGTTACGTAAAAAAACAGTTGCAGATGTAATGACCCATATTGACGATGCATTTATGCTTTCATTGGATGCAGTGCTTGATTTTGAAACTGTTTCTGAAATCATGAACTCTGGATATTCTCGAATTCCTGTTTATGATGGTGATAGAAAGAATATTGTTACGTTGCTCTATATCAAAGACTTGGCTTTCGTTGACACTGATGACAATACACCGTTAAAGACGCTGTGTGAATTTTATCAAAATCCAGTCCATTTTGTTTTTGAGGATTACACATTGGACATTATGTTCAATCAATTTAAGGAAGGCACCATCGGACACATAGCATTTGTTCATCGCGTTAATAATGAAGGAGATGGCGATCCATTCTATGAAACTGTTGGTCTGGTTACTCTGGAAGATGTTATTGAAGAGCTTATCCAAGCAGAAATTGTTGATGAAACCGACGTCTTTATAGATAACCGTACAAAGACTCGTAGAAGCAGGTACAAAAAGGCAGACTTCTCTGCATTTGCTGAACGTCGAGAGACTCAAGCTGTAAGGATTTCTCCTCAATTAACATTGGCCACATTTCAGTACTTAAGTACAGGTATAGGTTGCAAAAGAGTTGTGATTAAATTATTATTAATAAAAAATTTTCAGCTGTTGATGCCTTTAAAAAAGATGTCATTTCGGAACCCATTTTAAGGCGGTTACTTAATCAAGACATTGTAATGAAGTTTTCTCAGCCGGGGTACATATCTCAGTCTCCCCAGGGTCTCTTCTTTACAGAACATTTAAAAAAAAGAACACTGAGACATGAGATGAGTATGAGCAACCAAATTTGATGTTAATTAGGTTAAGTTCTTTTATCGCTACGGTACAAAGCGGAAATGGTAGGGGGAAGACATAAACACAAACTCCAGTCGAGTAGGGTATTACCCGGATCTCGACTAGAGAGGAATAGGGAAAGATTTATACACACAGGAGTGATCACAATCAAGCAGGGTATTACCCGGAACTTGATGATCACACTTTAGACAAACAAATAGACTACTACAAAGGACACCAAATCAGGTAGGGTATTACCCGGATCCTGACTTGATAGCTACAAAGACTACTTCAAATCAGGTAGGGTATTACCCGGATCCTGATTTGATGACTACGACATACATACAATCAAAATAATCTAAATGATGGCTAGGGTATTACCCGGACACCATTGAATAGACTAGCACATATATCAACGAATACACCAACATACTAATACAGACACAGGGATAGAGAAGGGATAAGGGAAGAGGGTTAGTACCCTATGACCCATTTAATAAAATATCTTTATTAGTTCATTTGCACGTTATAAACTTTATTGAAGATCACTAGTTTTCTTTCATCTGATTTGTTCAATTTATTCCCTAACCACACTTTATATCCTACACTGATGGTGATATACTTGGTTGCTGTGAAATAAGGCAAGGGCTCTTTATGGTCCCATGACCAACTCACCCGTATATCCTCTGCTTTCCTTGCTTATACTTATGCTGGTTGAGTCAGGGTTATCCTTGTAGACTTGATATCTTTGTCTCTGCTCACTTTGATGTCTTAACTTTGAATTTCTTTTGCATCCGATCACTTTAAGTTCATCACTTCGAATCAATTCCTCTTTTTCTGCGCAGTCGCCACGTACCCAAATTTTCTTCTAGAAGCTTCTATTGGCGTCGACGCTGTCTGTCTGACGTCGCCTGCCAGACGCGGCCTGTGATTGACCAATCACAGGTCAACATTATGGCGTGATAATTATCACACCATATATGTATTGGCGCGTGCCGTTACATTTCAGGCGACCGTGGTAAACGCCGGCGGCGGACGTCGGCAGAGAGCGTCAGCAGCGGGCGTCGGCAGCGGGAGTCTGCGTCGTTTGCATTTGTTTCTTGGTGCAAAAGAACGATGAAATAAAGACAACTGCGCAATAGCAACGGCGACAAAACTATGCAAGTCCCGTTGCCATGGTGACGCAGTGTATGTATGTAGATATGTCTCTGTTTGTGCATATATATATATGTCTCTGCATGTGCCTAAGAAAAAGGGAAATCTAATTGCTACACTAACAAAAATCAGAGTATGGTTTTTTCTAAAATTATTATTCCCTAACTTCAAATGGGATTATAGAAGAAGATATAAAAGTAGAACCAAATTAAATCGTGCCACTGCATTGTGGCGGAGATCAACAGGAGCTTCGTCACACCCCCCCTTTACTTCGGGTGGACAAAACAGGTGCACGTCACAGTGACCTGTTGGGACGTGTTAATGCGTACGATGTACGAGTTTCCTTCCAGCTCGACGCGGAACTTCTTGGCTTGTCGCTGCTGTATTTGTTCGTTGATGCGACTTACTAATGTTTGGGGGAGAATTTCTGTCCCCTTCACCCTCCAGCCACTAGGTATAGGCAGCCACATCTCTCGGGGCTTGTTTCCGGACGATGTACCTGCACTGTCGTCATTCTCCTGACAGGCGATCGGTGGTTCTGGGGATCCAGGCGGCGAAATGTCTTCAAATGCCGGATAAGGTGCTGGCTCGGGGTCCTGGCAAACTTCTTCCTCTCTTTGAAAGTCGAACCCTAGAGGACTGTACGACCGTGGAAGCCCCTCCAGGTCCCACGTTGCTTCTGGCAATGGCCAAGAATAGACCTCGCCCGTTTCCTGATCCTGGAATACGTTACGGTCTGGGCTAGCGCAGTCGGGGCTATAGCGAGGTGGTGGTGTACCCTCATGGGCCCAATCGTCTGGGCTGTTACCCCTGGATGGCGGTGAAACCGTTCCCGGCGAATGGTTGGGAGAACAGCCAACCAGACACACGGGATAGGGTGGCGTGGCTCGTTGATCCTGATACTCGGTGCGTGTCATGCCCGGAGGAGAAGGGATCCAGCCTCGGTAACCTTCGAATCTGCCTGGGTCGAAGCAGGCGATGTCCGACAGCTCCAAGGGTCGGTCTAGTACTTGTATGTCCAAGATTGATGGACGTTCGGGTGCTTCGATAATGCGCCAGCAGTTTATTGCTGCCTCTTCCTGGGCTTCGGCTATTGGGATGGCTGACTGCTGCGGAGTGTCAGCTTGCGTTGATAATCCCGAACTCTCGGGAGTTGGCTCTTCCGCTGTCGTTGGTCTGGCGAATTCTGCCTCCCATGCTGCAACAACCTCTTCGATGACCCCTCGTATTTCACCCACAGTGAGGTGATGTTGGGCCATGGTGCTGTGAAATATAATGGATAAATACTCTGATTTCGGAATGACCTGCCTAGCTAGTGACCTATCAGTGTGGTTTACATGAATTATAAACTTATATTTAATTAACAATGATTGCATAAAACTAAAATAACTACGACTTGCCGACAGATTGATTTTAGAGGCTGGAAATTGCATCGAGACCCCCGCCACAGGGGGACAGGGACGTTGGGAGGGCTCACCCTCCAGCAAGTGGCCCCTGCGAGTTACTTCGTCTCTGTAGATTGGCCTCTAGTCTGGATGGCCGGCCGGTGTTGGCTCGCCTTTGTCCTTAGGGTGTATTCGCTTCTCGTCTCGGGTGTCTGCTTCGTCTCCTTGCAAAGGTTTGAGGTCATCTATGCTCGCTGTTCTTCGTTGTCGCCCGTCAGCCTTCTGCAGTCGAACGATGTTATTTGAGATGAACTTGACGACTCGGTACGGCCCGTCAAACTTGGGTGCTAACTTCGCTGCAAATCCTTCTGATGCTTTAGACAAGTGATGTTGCTTTAATAGAACCAAGTCTCCTATGGTTGGTCGCCAGTCTCGTCTTCGTAGATTATAATATCGGCTCTGCTCTGCTGCGGCTCGTCTCATGGTGTCTTGTGCCACTTTGAATACCTCCGCCATTCGTTGGACGCGCGTTTCCGGAGACCATGGTGGTGTCCCCAGCCCAGGAGTAACTGCATCATATAAAGCTCCAGGGATGCGTGGCTCTTTACCCAGCACTAGGTAAGCTGGCGTAAATCCGGTTGACTCGCAGACACTGGAGTTGATGGCCAGCGTGAATTCGGGGAGTAACTGATCCCAGTCGTGTTGTTTTTCTCCTAAATACTGCGCGATCATCGTCTTAACTGTCCGATTTGCTCTCTCGGTTGGGTTCTGGCGTGGCGTGTACGGTGCGGTGTATTGGAGTTCTACTCCAACTTGATGACAAAGCTCCTTGAATGATCGGCTAGTGAATTGAGTCCCGTTATCGCAGACCAAGGTATGCGGCGTACCAAAGCGTCCGATGATGCGTTCCCGAAAAGCTTTTTCCAGTGCAGTAGTGGTGGCTTTACGCAAGGGTATGAGCTCCACCCACCTACTATAGGCATCTAGAAAGACTAAAAGAACGGTGTTACCTTGTCTTGATTTTGGTAATGGTCCCACAAAATCGGTGCAAACAATCTGAAAAGGTTCCTTGACCTGTCGGGTAAACATCTTTCCGGCGGGCTTCATTTGGTCTACCTTGAACTTCTGGCATTGTAGGCAATTACGGATGTGTCGTTTCACATCCCTGAAATATCCAGGCCAATAGTACCTCTGGGCGACGCGTAGCGTCGTCTTCCGGACGCCTAAATGGCCCGCTGTGGGTTCGTTGTGGCACTCCTGAAGTACTCGTAGGCGGTTTTCTTTGGGTACGCATAGTCTCCAGGGTATTGGTTCCTCTTCTTCAGGATGCACATACTTTCGTCGGTATAGCTGTCCTCCTTCGTAGAGAAAGTCAGGAACTTGTTCTGGGCATTCCTGCACTTGACGCTTGATTCTCTGCCACCATGCGCACTCTGGTGGGGTATCCTGTATAGTATTTAAGGTATCCAGGGGCTGACGTGATAAGGCGTCCGCTACTACGTTTAGCTTCCCTCGTCGGTACTGGACATCAAAGTCGTACTGTTGTAGCTCCAGGGCCCAGCGAGCGATGCGTCCTGTGGGGTTGTCAATGGAATTGAGCCACTTCAAAGCTTGGTGATCGGTGATGACCTCGAACTTGTAGCCTTCTAAGTAACATCTGAGTTTCCGAATTGCCCAAACGATAGTAAGGCACTCTTTTTCCGTGGCGGAGTAGTTTTCCTCCGGTGCTAATAACCGTCTGCTTGCGTATGCTATGACTCGCTCGGTTCCTTGCTGATATTGGGTCAAGACTGCCCCCAATCCGTAGTCGCTGGCATCTGTCTGTAAATAAAACTTAACATTGAAATCTGGGCACGCCAAGATAGGCGCTGACGTCAGTCTAGATTTTAATTCTTCGAATGCACGCTGTTGCATAGAGTCCCATTTCCATTTGGCATTTTTCCTTAACAATGAAGTGATGGGTCGAACGATGCTGGAGAATTCGGGAACAAAACGTCGATACCAGGAGGCGATGCCCAAGCATCGGCGAAGTTGGCGGACATTGGTAGGAGGAGCTAATTCTTGCACCGCTGCTATCTTTTCAGGGTCCGTGTGAATCCCTTGTTCGCTGACCACATGTCCTAGGAATTGAATCCGACGTTTAAAAAATCTACATTTATCGTGATTAATGCGTAATTTGGCTCCTCTCAGACGCCGGAAAACCTCTCTCAGATGATTCATGTGCTCCTTTAGCGTACGTCCTATGACAATAATATCATCTAGGTAGGCGAATGCGAATGGGTCCATGTCAGGGCCAATTACGCTATCCAAAGCGCGTTGAAACGTGGCTGCCGCCGAATGCAGTCCAAAAGGCATCACTTTCCACTGGAATAGCCCGCGTCCAGGGACCGTGAATGCGGTGCATTCTCTGCTAGCTTTGGCCAAAGGAATTTGCCAATAGCCGCTCTTGAGATCCAATGTCGATATAAATTGCGCGTTACGCAATTTCTCCAAAATGTGATTGATCCGAGGTAGGGGATACGCGTCTCGTATCGATTGTGCGTTGAGCTGTCGGAAATCAATGCACATCCGCATGTCTCCGCTCTTTTTACCCACTAGTACAATCGGGGCGCTGTGCGGACTTTTGGAGGGTTCAATACGATCTTCTCGTAGCAGTTGATCCACGGTGTCGTTGATGATCTTCTGTTGTGCAGGGTTGCGGGGGTAATAGCGTTGTTTGATGGGTCTATCATCCTTCATGGTGATCACATGCTCGGCTATGTGGGTGACACCTTGTAGAGCGTCAAACTTGGGGAGTTCTTGTGCTAAGAATTCTTTGATAACTTGTTGAACTTTGACATCTTCGGGATCAATTATCGCCTGGATTGTTGTATCTACTTGGTTTTCTTCTTTCAACGATAATACGTTGATCATTGGGTTACTTTGCTGGACCTGGTTTCCTCTGGCTTCGCCATGGGACGATGGTATGATGATTTCCGTGTTACTAGTCAGGGTTTGGTTTACTCTGTTTTCTGGTTGTCTGAAGGGATTATTAAGCATTGCCCGTTCCGAAGTAGGGGGTAGCGCGGCACTTCTGGTCCACTTCTCTGCTGATGTTACTTCTGTCTGGGGGTGATCGTCATTGGCCCGTACTATCGATGGCTTGTTTCCGGTGCAGTGTGAAGAGTCGATGATAGCGTCAGCTCTGCCGAGGGTCTCGTTGTTGGGGGTAACCGGAGGTTCCAGTTGCAACCAGTTTTCTCCACACTGAATCGTGGTTCGAGTGTTACGGAGAAAATCCGTACCCAGGATAAGGGGTTCCATGATACCTGGTAGAACGAGTAGGGGAATTTTTACCTGTGAGTTTCCTATCCATACTTCTGTGTCAATCGCCTGTGTGATTTCTTTCCGGGATCCGTCTGCTAAGTTTATAGCTGTACAAATTGGTTTCCAGTCGTTGATCGTACCTATTTGCTGAGCTAGCGAGTTGCTGATGAAACTACGCGTAGCTCCTGTGTCCAGAGTCGCATTAACTGCCCAGCCGTTAATTTTAACAACTGCTATGATGCGACCGCTCTCGAACATGAGGTGGCTTAGGCTTGGGGCTGGTTTGGCGCTTGTTTCGTTTGGTTCCCAGTCAGACGAAGGCGCCTGGCGTTTCCCGATAGTCTGCAACAATCGATGGTTCGAATGTTTCTTTTTCCACAATCCCAGCAGAATAGTGTGCGTTGATTAATACACTGTTTCGCAAAGTGACCCAGTTCGCTGCAATTTCTGCAAGCCCGATGAGTATCCACTGGTGCTTCTGTCGCCTGATAGAAATTAGAACCATTTGCATCATTTCCTGGTGAGGATGGCAAAGCTTGCCGGTTGGCAATTCGGTTTTGGTGGCTGCTCTCTTTAGCCCGACTGGTAACTTGCTGAACGGGATTCTCGAATGCTTGTGATGTTGTTGCCTGGTGAGTAAACGTGGTGACGTGATTCCTTGGCTTTTGACCACGCAGGGTCTCAAAGTTTACAATTAACTGAGTCAATTCATTTAAATTCTGGAAATCCATGCGACGTGTATACAATTGATACTCCGGGGACAGGTTATCGTAGATGCGTTGTAACTCCTGGTGCTTCGTATAATTGGCTCTCTTCATCATGAGGCGCAATTCTATCACGTAATGTTTGAAAAGTTCTCCCGGGCGTTGCTTCCGAATGCGAATTGCATCTTCTAGTTTTTCGAAATACCTCGGGGGTAGGAAAAAATCAAGAAATCCTTGCTTAAAACTAGCCCATGATGAGTCTAGTAAGCCACTGGTTTGCCACCATCCTTCAGCTTGTCCAGAAAATAAGATTGGCATCATGTTGGGTAAAAACTCCATGTTGATTCGGTATGTAGCTGCTCGAGCTTCTACTGTCTCTAGAAAATAGAGTGGGTCTGCTGTACCATCGAAATGTAGGCCCCATTTATACACCTTCTCCACGGTGTTTGCATAGCTGTTGTTTTCAATAGTCCTTCGTTGGCGCGCATCGGTTGTTACCACGTTGGTGTGGATCGTGGGTACTGGTAGCACTTTTCCATCCAAGTCCTGGTTCTGTGGTATGGGAATTTCTGTTGAACCATCCCGTTCAATACCCCTCGCTGGTGATATTGATCGTGAACGAGGCTTTATATCTAGATTCTTATCGCTGGTCGCTGTCTGTCCATATGTTGCTTCTAGCTCGGCTAGCCGGGCGAGCACCTCGGGTGAGTGATCTTCTCTTGCGGCGAATCCCGAAAAACGACTTCGCATTTCTTCGACCGTACCGCCTGGCATGAGTCCAAACTCCGCAAAGAAGTTTTCCAACTCCGCCTTGCGTCGATAATTAATCCATTTGACCCCCATGACTGTGTTGCTTTGGTGTTCTTGGGTTCTTCGATATTATGAAACACTGTTGTTTGTTGACGGTGATTGTGCTTAGGGGATCCCTGTTTGATATCCTTGGCTGATATCCTTGGCTGATATTCCTGGTTGATATCCTTTGATGATATCCTTTGATTAATACCCCGTGTTGATATCCTTGACTGGTATCCTTGCTTGATATCCTTTGGTGATACCCTTTGATTAATATCCTGTGTTGATATCCTTGACTGGTATCCTTGCTTGATATCCTTTGGTGATACCCTTTGATTAATATCCTGTGTTGATATCCTTGACTAGTATTCTTGCTTGATATCCTTTGATGATACCCTTTGAGTAATATCCTGTGTTGATATCCTTGAATAGTATCCTTGCTTGATATCCTTTGGTGGTTCACGATTGACTGTCCTGGATAGTTGTTGACTCGTTGGTGGTTTACGATTGACTCTCTTCTTGGATAGTTGTTGACTCGTTGGTGGTTTACGATTGACTGTCTTGGATAGTCGTTGACTCGTTGGTGGTTTACGATTGACTCTCTTCTTGGATAGTTGTTGACTCGTTGGTGGTTTACGATTGACTGTCTTGGATAGTCGTTGACTCGTTGGTGGTTTACGATTGACTCTCTTCTTGGATAGTTGTTGACTCGTTGGTGGTTTACGATTGACTGTCTTGTTCCCCTGTCGCTGGTCGCCTTTTATACTGTGTGGCTTCAAAAATGGTTAGCAGAATCTTTTGTGACTTTGGGTTAATTCTTGGTTTCATCACGTCTCTTTTCGTCTTATGTATATCTTCAGTAGGCTCCGCTAAGGCTCGTTGGCCAATAGAGACACAATAAATAACCGTTTCCTCATTCGAAGCAACTCAATGAGTGCAACAGAGACAATACTATTCCCTTGCAACGGGATTCTGTAGTCCCGTTGAATTTGCTACTCTGGCTGCGCTTGCGTTTTTTTTTTCTCCTCTGCTTTCAACTATGTTTCTCTGTTACTACTGTACTGTGATTTGATGTCGAAAATTTTCCATCGTGGATTTGTTCTTCCCTGCTTTTAACTAAGCGTCTCTGTTGCAACTGTACTATAACCATGCTGTCAAAACTTTCCATCGTTGATTTGCCTTCTTCTGCTGTACTTTTGGTTTTCTGTTGATGATTGTATAGTTTACTCTGCTAAGACTCTGCTGAGGTTAATTAGCTATGTCGTTCGCTCTGTAACCTATTCTATCGCTGACTTATGACTCATGTTTCTGTCGCTGATTCTACGGATGCTCTACCGAAATTGGTTCTGCAGGTCGTTCTATCGCTGACTTATGACTTATGTTTCTGTCGATGATTCTACGGATGCTCTACCGAAATTGGTTCTGCAGGTCGTTCTATCGCTGACTTATGACTTATGTTTCTGTCGATGATTCTACGGATGCTCTACCGATATTGGTTCTGCAGGTCGTTCTATCGCTGACTTATATTTCGTTGCTTCTTTGAAATTACTCTGCTGTTGACTGTTGATTTCCTAATTTCCATATGCTACCATTACCTAAAGTTCACTTGGGTCAAACGGGTATATAGGGTAGGAGGGGAAATATGCATATAGGGTATGTACATGTGTCATATGTGTAGCTGCGTGCAAGAAGCTCAAAAATATGAATTTTATTTATATAGTCTTTGAAATCAAAAAATGAAAAAAAAATTATAGCAATATATTTTCGCATGCCAAAAATGTATATACGTATAGGGTATGTCGAGGTAATATATATATATACATGCAACAAGAAAATATACAAATTCTCTTCATAAGAATTTTGAAATCAAAAGAAATAAAAGTTGTCTTGTCATAGCAAAAGGCTACCGTGACTATATGCATTTTAGCGATATTAATTTTGGTGGGTCTTTATTCCACTCAGGTGGCATTCTCATTTTCTGAACAATCATATATACATATACATGGAAAAGACACATTTTTTCAGCAATGCAAAAAAAAATATATGAAGCTTTATATATATATATATAACTATTTTCTCAATCTCAGTGTCCCTGCTCGGGCGCCATCTGTAATGAAGTTTTCTCAGCCGGGGTACATATCTCAGTCTCCCCAGGGTCTCTTCTTTACAGAACATTTAAAAAAAAGAACACTGAGACATGAGATGAGTATGAGCAACCAAATTTGATGTTAATTAGGTTAAGTTCTTTTATCGCTACGGTACAAAGCGGAAATGGTAGGGGGAAGACATAAACACAAACTCCAGTCGAGTAGGGTATTACCCGGATCTCGACTAGAGAGGAATAGGGAAAGATTTATACACACAGGAGTGATCACAATCAAGCAGGGTATTACCCGGAACTTGATGGTCACACTTTAGACAAACAAATAGACTACTACAAAGGACACCAAATCAGGTAGGGTATTACCCGGATCCTGACTTGATAGCTACAAAGACTACTTCAAATCAGGTAGGGTATTACCCGGATCCTGATTTGATGACTACGACATACATACAATCAAAATAATCTAAATGATGGCTAGGGTATTACCCGGACACCATTGAATAGACTAGCACATATATCAACGAATACACCAACATACTAATACAGACACAGGGATAGAGAAGGGATAAGGGAAGAGGGTTAGTACCCTATGACCCATTTAATAAAATATCTTTATTAGTTCATTTGCACGTTATAAACTTTATTGAAGATCACTAGTTTTCTTTCATCTGATTTGTTCAATTTATTCCCTAACCACACTTTATATCCTACACTGATGGTGATATACTTGGTTGCTGTGAAATAAGGCAAGGGCTCTTTATGGTCCCATGACCAACTCACCCGTATATCCTCTGCTTTCCTTGCTTATACTTATGCTGGTTGAGTCAGGGTTATCCTTGTAGACTTGATATCTTTGTCTCTGCTCACTTTGATGTCTTAACTTTGAATTTCTTTTGCATCCGATCACTTTAAGTTCATCACTTCGAATCAATTCCTCTTTTTCTGCGCAGTCGCCACGTACCCAAATTTTCTTCTAGAAGCTTCTATTGGCGTCGACGCTGTCTGTCTGACGTCGCCTGCCAGACGCGGCCTGTGATTGACCAATCACAGGTCAACATTATGGCGTGATAATTATCACACCATATATGTATTGGCGCGTGCCGTTACATTTCAGGCGACCGTGGTAAACGCCGGCGGCGGACGTCGGCAGAGAGCGTCAGCAGCGGGCGTCGGCAGCGGGAGTCTGCGTCGTTTGCATTTGTTTCTTGGTGCAAAAGAACGATGAAATAAAGACAACTGCGCAATAGCAACGGCGACAAAACTATGCAAGTCCCGTTGCCATGGTGACGCAGTGTATGTATGTAGATATGTCTCTGTTTGTGCATATATATATATGTCTCTGCATGTGCCTAAGAAAAAGGGAAATCTAATTGCTACACTAACAAAAATCAGAGTATGGTTTTTTCTAAAATTATTATTCCCTAACTTCAAATGGGATTATAGAAGAAGATATAAAAGTAGAACCAAATTAAATCGTGCCACTGCATTGTGGCGGAGATCAACAGGAGCTTCGTCACAACATTTTCCACAATATCAAAGCAAAAGGAAAAAACAAGGATGACCTAAGCTTATTCATATTTACCCAGGGAAAAGCTGTTGACTTTTTTGTACTTATTTTGGAAGGTCGAGTAGAAGTAACAATTGGAAAGGAAGGTTTAATGTTTGAAAGTGGCCCGTTTACCTACTTTGGAACTCAGGCATTAATACAAAATGTAGTAATCGGTAAGCGAAACAGACATATCAAAACAATTGTTTAAGGATAAATGTGCTTCCAGATTCATCGACTCAAATGGGATCGCTGCAGTCTTTAAATATGGACTCAAAAATTCGACAAACTTTTGTGCCGGATTATTCTGTGCGTGCTACATCTGATGTTATTTATATAGCAATAAAACGTAATTTGTACCTGACTGCTAAGAAAGCGACATTGTTGGAAAAAAGTCGCAAATCGGGCACATTCTCAAATGACACATTTGATGACGAAGTGGAACGTTTACTTCACTCAATAACTGAGGATGAAAAACCACGATTTTTATCAGCAAGCCAAAGTACAAGGCGACTTTCTAAGCCGAACCGAAGTACAACATCATCGCCGACAAACAATGACTTATCGCTTGATGAGAAAAGTAAAAGCGCTAGCAGTCAAATTCACGGCGATCACAGGATGCTTAATACCGAACACACAGAAGATGCATCGATGAGTAGTTTAATCACATCCGACGTTGGAGGTGATCTTCAAAATGGTCAGCGTGATGACAGGGACAACGCAGCTTCTGTACCACTTCTATCAAAACTAAATCATAATAATGAGAATAGGCAAAACAAGCAGCAATAACGACACCCCAACAATGTTGAGAAATTATTGCAGAAAACTAAATTTTTTGTTTCAATCAATTAGCATTATTGTAATGCAAAGTTTCTTTGTCGTTTAAAGACTATTTGTTTTTTTTTTTTAACTTCTGTTACATGCATTTTTTTAGAATTTAGTCTATTGTTCTCTGAGAGTGAATCAGTATGTTACTAATATGTAAACGAGTAATTGAAAATTATTTTGCCTTGTTGAAATTAGTCCAGCCATCACAGTGTGTCTTTGTTTATTAATGCAATTATGAAATTATATACACCTGTACAAACATGCTTGTATTACCTCATAAAATACGTACTTAAGAAGCGAATGTGGCATCGCCTATATATGCCTTTCTCTAACATCCCTAATTCAGCATAAACAATAAATGATTTCGTCGGGTATATACTTGTTTTGAAGTTTGAATAGCATACGTCTTCAACCGCAATACGCCATAAACAAAAATATTAAAGAAGCTAACTTCAACTCTGCCGAAGTTTGTATACCCTTGCAGCAAAATAATTGGTATAAATGTTTAACAAAATCAAAAAAAAAAAATATCAAAGAAGCTAACTTCGGCCTTGCCGAAGTTTGTATACCCTTGCAGCTTCACTGTTTTATTATTTAATTAAAAAACGAAAATTTTAAAATAATTGGCATAAATGTTTAACAAAAAAAAAAAAAAAACAAAAAAGAAGAAAATACACATATCTTCATCTCACCGTCTTCACCGATAATTGAACCAGCACCAAATATCGAGAAATCGCGCAGAAGAACTCTACATACTACGCCACCGTGCTTACTTAACTTACTTAAGCCAGTTCGACATATATAGCAAACGCATGGCATCTCGCTCTTTCAATTTCGTTCTGTGCAAGAACACAACTCAAATATTTCTTTCTCTCTCACACACAGCGTGGTGAAGAATTTTTGCATACGTATGTATGTGTGTGCGTGAGCATTAAAATAAATTTAATTTCTTTTATATTTGATTATTGATTTGTAACCTTAATAATTATCCGATCTTGTTCAAACTTGGTGTAGGGTGAATGGGTAAAAATTGAGTTTAAATGCAACAACAAAAAAACAATAATTTTATATAATTCTTATTTAACCCCGCGCGGATTCGAACTCGCGTCTTTTGTGTTTGTACGGCAGATTTCTTGGAATTTTTTTTTGTTTGTCTGCTGCCAAGGAAAATTGCTTATTTTACTCGAGGTACCTCCACGTTTTAGTTAATAGCTTTGGTTATAATTATCCGATCCGACTAATTTTTAAACTTAACCTACATCATCGATTAAGGAACTTAACTTTTCATGTTTCAATCATGTAGCTTAAAATTTAAGTTCGAAAACGCCCGAACAAACAGACAGACGGACAGACGGACATGTCTCAATCGACTCGGCTGTTGATGCTGATCAAGAATATATATACTTTATGGGGTCGCAAACGTATATTTCCATGCGTTACAAACATCTGACCAATTTTATAATACCCTCTGCAAGGGTATAAAAACAAAAACACATCTAAAAATTTTCACTTCTTTACCGAGCATTAAACCAATATCAAACACCGAGCCCATCGTGGCACCGATCTCTACATACTACGCCAGCGTCCTTACTTAGCTGACCTAAGCTAATTCGATATATATGCAAACCCATTGTATCTCGCTCTTTTAATTTCGTTCTGTGTAAGAGCACAACTAAAATATTTCTGTCTCTCTCACACACCGCGTGGTGGTTGAATTTTTGCATATGTATGTATGCATGTGTGTGCGTGAGCA
The DNA here is from genome assembly GCA_035045865.1 of Drosophila austrosaltans. NCBI lineage: Eukaryota > Metazoa > Arthropoda > Insecta > Diptera > Drosophilidae > Drosophila > Drosophila austrosaltans. The sequence continues at coordinate 11,989,514 of JAWNOQ010000003.1, forward strand.
TTAAAAAATACATTTAATTTCTATCAAATATGATTATTGATTTGTAACCTTAATAATTATCCGATCTTGTTCAAACTTGGTGTAGGGTGTATGGGTAACAATTGAATTTAGATGCAAAAACAAAAAAACAATAATTTTATAACTCGGGTCTTTTGTGTTTGTACGGCAGATTTCTTGGAATTTGTTTTTGTTTCTTTGCTGCCAAAGAAAATTACTTATTTTACTCGAGGTACCTCCACGTTTTAGTTAATAGCTCCGGTGATAATTATCCGATCCGACTAATTTTTAAACTTTACCTACACAAAGGATTGAGGAACTTAACTTTTCATGTTTCAACTATGTAGCTTAAAATTTTACTATCTAAAAGTTGATAGAAACAGACAGACGGACATGTCTCAATCGACTCGGCTATTGATGCTGATCAAGAATATATATACTTTATAGGGTCGGAAACGTATATTTCTATGCATTACAAACATCTGACCAATTTTATAATACCTGTGGCAACGCTGCGAAGCCTCCTCATCCACCTAGCGGACCTTTTTCATCTATCGATAAAATTCCGATTGTACGCTAGCTTAATTTCTCATGTTAATTAACACTTCTCTTCTGATCTTGATATCCCAAGCTCTTGGTCGCGCCTTTTTGTATTGTAATTAAATAAATGAATATTGTTATATATAATTGGCTTCTTGCATATTATTCACAATAGCCAAAGTGGTGACCCCGACGTGATTTAAAAAAACAGTCAGCAATTCATTTAAATCACACTTAAGAAATTACACAATACGCTGCAACGCGCTGTGCCGTTCAAACAGTTTTGGCGGCCCATGCCAAATCAACGCTACAACTTACGCACACTTACACAAAGACGTTTGCATTTTGAAGAGGAATCTCCAGCGGAAAACATTTCCAACATGGAAGAATTAAATGGACAGATCCGAGATCTACAACATCAATTGGAAACCTTGAGAACAAACACGAACTCGGTTTCAAATAAAGCTGCACCTAGCCAACGGAATTCTGTACGCTTGCCAAAATTCGCAAGAAACAACCCTCATTTGTGGTTCGCGCAGGTCGAACATTCGTTTCGTCTGTTCAACGTCGTTGCCGACGCAGACAGATTCGATCTCATCGCAGTTCACCTGGATGAAGATACCATCAAAGCAGTCGAAGATTTAGTCATACAACCACCAGTGTCTGACAAATACCAAGCAATAAAAAGTCGGTTGCTTGAAAAATTCGCCGAGTCGCCCGAATCCAAGTTACGACGTTTGCTGCAAGGAGGAGGAACAGCTAGTTTGAAACCGTCTGAAATTCTAGCCAATATGCGTCGTCTTGTACCAGACCCAGCCAGTGAAAGCATAATTCTCACACTTTTTCTTGCAGAAATGCCACAGTCTATTCGCCCAATGCTGACCGTGTGGGAAGAAACCGACCTCAATAGACTAGCCAAAGTTGCAGACATGATGTTAGAGTCCACGGGCAACCAATCCATCTATTCAGTGGAACCAGCAAAAGAACAAATCGTCTGTCCGTCCAGAGATCCACTTAAAGAAGTAACCGATAACCTGCGTTTGCTATCGCAGAAGTTCGACAACTTGCAAAAGGAAGTAAAGCATCTTCAATCAGGAGTGAAACAAACATACACACGTTCTCGCAGTACATCGCGCGGTCAATCTCAATTGAAAACTTCGTCATCTCAATAACCTACCGAACAACAATCAACGTTATGTTTTTACCACCAAAAGTTTGGGGACGAAGCTAAAAAATGTCGGCATACTTGTGCCCGTTTCCAGTCCTTAAACTAAAACGGCTGTCGTCTGAAGCGCTGGTCGGCGACAGCATTACCAACACCGGCGACCCAAAAGAACAGTCATCATTGTTTGAGCCTCGCCTACACATCACCGATCGCGTTTCCCACATACGGTTCCTTATTGACTCAGGATCTGTTATCTCTGTATTGCCACGCGCATTTTCAAACCAAAAAACGAAACCATGTGATCTCATACTTCATGCGGCCAGCGAAACGATTATCAAAACGTATGGCAAACACATAATAGATCTCAATCTAGGCCTCCGTCGCAAATTCACCTGGCAAATTCACCTGGCTGATGAAACGCTGACGTTCAGATGGCCATTATTGAAACTGATTTCTTAACCAAGTATCAGTTGCTAATAGACCTCACCAATCGACGTCTAATCGATTCAATCACAGGTCTCTCAACACCTGCTTCTCTGGCCACTTCGAAACAACACTCAGTTTTCACCGTTCAAACTACATCGGAGATACCAAAAATAATTCACGAGTTTATAGATGTCACTAAACCAACCGAAAAAACTTCCAATCAGCGCGAGGTCCGTCATTTTGTGGAGACAAGTGGAAGACCCATTGCTGATCGCCCTCGTCGTTTATCCGGAGAAAAACTGGCAACCGCTAAAAAAGAAATTAACTTTTTATTAGATCAAGGCATCTGTCGACCCTCAAAAAGCCCTTGGTCAAGTCCTCTCCACATGGTCATCAAAAAGGACGGAGGTTGGCGAGCCTGCGGTGAGTACAGGAAATTGAATTCAATTACGGTGCCCGATCGATATCCAGTTGCCCACATCAACGATTTTACCGAACAACTACATGAAAAAACAGTCTTCACGACACTCGATTTGGTAAAAGCTTACTATCAAATTCCGATGGCAGAAAAAGACGTATAAAAGACTGCGATATGTACTCCATTTGGACTTTACGAATTATTGTTCATGCCTTTTGGGTTAAAAAACGCTACCCAAACCTTTCAAAGATTCATGGATAACATTTTCCGTGGCATTAACTTTGTTTATTGTTACATCGATGATATACTGATTATGTCTAACTCGATAGAGGAGCACGAGCAACACTTACGCTCGGTTCTACAAATTCTTCAAAAGCATGGTCTAAGTATCAATCTTAGTAAATGTCAGTTCGAAAAAGCAAAAGTAGATTTCCTTGGCTACACAATAAACGCAAATGGCATCAGACCACCGACTGATCGAATCAACGCCGTTATCAATTATCCTAGACCAGAAACTATAAGCCAACTGGGTCGTTTCCTAGGCGTGATTAATTACTATCGCAAATGTCTATCACATTCATCGCACATACAAGCACCATTAACAGATCTTCTGAAGGATGTTAAGAAAAACGACAAAAGAAAGATCATGTGGACACCGCCACTCATTGTCGCTTTTGAAGATTGCAAAAATAGTGTTGCAAACGCAGCACTGCTATCTTTTCCCTCACCAGATGCGAAGCTTGCGATAACTTGTGACGCTTCTGACACCGCTATTGGAGCCGTCCTAGAGCAACAAATCAACGACGTTTGGAAACCACTCGGGTTTTTCTCCAAGAAGCTAAACGACGCCCAAAAAAACTATAGTACCTTCGACAGGGAGCTATTAGCCATTTTTGAAGCAATCAAGTACTTCAGACATTTAGTTGAGGCACGAATTTTCATCGTCAGGACTGACCACAAACCAATTGTTTTTGCCTTCACCCAGAAACCGGAAAAAGCGTCTCCTAGGCAACTTCGACAGTTAAGTTACATCTCGCAGTTCACGACATCGATTGTTCACATAAAAGGAGAGGATAATGAGATCGCGGATGCATTTTCTAGATTGTGTGCAATTAATATGCCCACTGCAGTAAGCCTTTCTGAGATCGAGCAATTACAAGCAACAGACATCGAATTACCAGAATTGCACAGAGGAAATTCTTCGTTAAAACTACAAAAAGTACAATTCGATGATAATGTCTCCTTGCACTGTGATGCATCAACCGGATTTATTTTTCCGTATGTACCCGAAACTTTACGTTTTAAAATTTTTACTTTCGTTCACAGTTTATCACACCCAAGTGGCCGAGCGATATTGCACCAAATTCGTTAAAAGTTTATCTGGCCATCTATGAACAAAAACATCATCGAATGGTGCAGAAACGGTCTCCCTTGCCAACGAGCGAAAATTAACAGGCACAATCATATCGCTCCAGAGAAGATTCCGGTACCCGATGGAAGATTTGACCACGTACATCTGGACATCGTAGTGATGCCTCTTTACCAAAACTATCGCTACTGCCTAACCATGATCGATCGTTTTTCACGATGGCCTGAAGCTGTGCCATTAACTGACATGTCGGCAGAAACCATTGCGAAAGCTTTCTACTCTAACTGGATAGCTCGTTTTGAAACTCCAAAAACCATAACAACGGATCAAGGAACACAGTTCGAATCCGCCATCTTCAAGGAACTCGCATTGTTGGTCGGCAGCACACATATACACACCACTGCTTACCATCCACAATCTAACGGTCTAATTGAACGTTGGCACCGATCCTTAAAAGCAGCATTGATGTGCAACTACATATAAGACGCCTTGGACTCAACTTCTTCCTACTGTACTCCTTGGGTTACGCACTTGTTTTAAACCGGATATTTTGTCGTCAGCGGCAGAGATGTTATACGGCAGCCCTATCCGATTACCCAACGAATTTTTTGAAGATTTGGACAAGCCCTCATCGCCTGCATCTTTTCTAAGTCCTTTTCGTGAGCACATGCAGAAGAACCGCCCTACGCCGACAGCTCATCACATAAAGGAAAAAATGTTTCTACTGAAAGGAATTGATCAATGTTCTCACGTTTTCATTCGTACGGATGCAGTCAAACAACCACTCGAGCCTCCGTACTCTGGTCCATACGAAATCATCAAACGCCAAACGGACCGAGTCTACACAGTAAACATCAATGGGAAGGAAGTAGCTGTGTCTGTCGATAGGCTAAAACCAGCATTTGTGGCAAGAGAGGACCAACAAACGGAATCCCAGAATTCAAAACCAGCGCAACGAACTTACGAAAAACGTTACAAAGTTCGTTTCGCGCCGTCATCTTCATGACTTCGTCACTGGAGGGGGAGTACTGTGGCAACGCTGCGAAGCCTCCTCATCCACCTAGCGGACCTTTTTCATCTATCGATAAAATTCCGATTGTACGCTAGCTTAATTTCTCATGTTAATTAACACTTCTCTTCTGATCTTGATATCCCAAGCTCTTGGTCGCGCCTTTTTGTGTTGTAATTAAATAAATGAATATTGTTATATATAATTGGCTACTTGCATATTATTCACAATAGCCAAATACCCTCTGCAAGGGTATAAAAAGAAAAATGCATTGTACATTTCTGAAAAACAAAAACTTCAGCAAACATCGTACCGAGGGCACAGCGCCTTAATTTGTAGCACGATATCATGAGGACAATAAACTAAAAGTCAGATGCATCAGAAGATTGAACTTCCTGAAAACTTGCAAATAGTTTCTTTAAAAAGTCAAATGAATAAATGCATCCTGAAATAAATGACCATGAACTGAGCTCAAAGCTTGGAACAGACACTTAAGAAACACATCTCTAACCACCGAGCGCCTGCACTTACGAGTAAATGCCTCCTATTTTTCTGAACTTTTTGTTGGAAACCAGCGAACAAGTAATAAAATTCTAAAAAACCCCGAGTCCACAAAGTATATACACTCTGCGAAATTCAATTAAAGGCACCCTATTTTTTCTAGATAAATCGTGTTATAGGATAACGATACCAAGTATTTGTTATTTTTCTTTCATATTCTAGATCGTAGTCTGTGTTAAGCTTCAAAAACTTCTTTCCCGTTAGTTTTTTAGTCCTTTTTGCTCATTTTTCTGTTTTTTTGGCAAATTATAGTGCGAAATTCAATTAAAAGCAGTGACTTCGTAGCAGCTTTTGAGCTTATTATTGCCGATAAATTAACATTTCTGTGTTGATTCTCAGTCCCAGTGATTTTCGTAAATAGTATTTACACAAATCTCGCCGAGTTTTGCTATAAACTCAATATGGGAAACGCCAAAACACCTAATCCTTCAGAGATTGTAAAGATCCTTGCTTAGATTAGATTCTCCGCTAGACAATATGAGAAATTTACAGAAAAAGTACAACAAAAATCGAAAAAATAATAACGATAGTAAATTTTTAGCAAGGGATAAAGCGGTAATAATAATTCATTCCTGTTTAATGTATTATTTAGTAGGGTAAAATGATCAATCACACGTTTCTTCTTTAGAACTCTTTTTATTAAATCATGTATTCAGTTCATTGGTTTTGTATAGAATGATTCTTCGTTTTTAACAAAGGGTTTTCTTAGCTAAAGACCGCGCAGCTGCGCTGCCAGTGACGCCGGCAGAGGAGCGGTCTGCTTATACATAAATGTTTACATAAGCATATATAGAATGTGCCGCCACAGCGGGAGAGTGAGGATGTATCATGTTACTTGGTGACAAAGTGGTCGCGCATGCAATATATGCCGACTCAGCAATGTCCAGTACTATGCACTCGTGTGCTCGAGATTCTTAAGTGGCATTGCACTTGAATATTGTATACATAAACATTATAACAAAATGTTACAATATGTTTGTAGTAATATTATTTATTGCATTAAGTACAGTGATCATTCGTTGTTAATGAACATGCTACATCCCCCTCCTTTAGAAAAATAACGTAATTCTATGGAGTTATTTTAAAGTTTGATTATATTTAACTTATTTATTAATTATTATATTTTTTTTTTTTTTAATTTCTTGTTTTTTTTTTTCTTTTTTTAAATTTGATGAAATATAGTAGAAAAATATAAAAAAAATTTTCATAAAATGTTGATATTTGATTAGAAAAATTATATAGGTATATATTATATTTATAAAATTTTTTTTTTTTTTTTTGTTGTTTTGTATGTATTAACTAATTAGGAATCGAAAATCTTTAACCTATCTTTATGTACTACCTGTTTCTTATTCTTACTATCTTTTATTATAATATTATCTCTATTTTCTATTTCTTCTATTGTATATGGACGTAAATACTTAGGTTCTAACTTATGACCTGTATCATTTCTTAATAAAACTTTATCTCCTATTGCTAGTTCAATATTATTTATTTTCCTATCATATAAATCTTTATTCTTAACTTTATGCTGTTCTAACATTATTTATATGCCTGTTCTAATCTAAATTTTGATTCCTTAGCATAGTCATCTATATTATAGAGTGGGTTTATTCTATCTACTGTATTAAAATATTTTGGCAAGTTTGAGGCTTTACCAAAAACCAACTCATATGGACAATAATTATGTGCCATAGAGGGTGTTGTATTGAAACAATATGCGAAGTATCTTACCCATACATCCCAGTCAGTTTTGTCAACCGAAATGAGTATATGAACGTATATATGAACGGTGGCTTCGCTCCACAGTTCCTACAGTCTGGTGATGGTGTGCAGTTGAATTTATGTTTTTAATATGCAAGTTTTTGCATAAATCTTCAATTACTGAATTTTTGTTTTCTGTACCCATGTCCGTAATGAACGTCTTCATTGGACCGTACTTCAGAATGAAATCTTCAAAAATAGCTTTTGCTACTGTTTTTGCACTTATGTCTTTTATTGGTATAATTACAAGGTATTTTGTTAGGTCGCAGATTAAAGTTTCCTTGTTCTGATTTGGGAAGTGGACCGATCGTATCCACAATTACCCGATCGAAAGCCATTTGTGGCGTTTCAGTTTTTGTTAATGGAGTTTTAGTATGTTTTGTTATTTTCGATTTTTTACACTTATTACATTTTTTTATATATTGAGATATATCTCGTGTCATATTTCTCCAATAATAATGCCTTTTTATTTTGGCTAATGTTCTTGTAATTCCCGTATGACCTCCTTGTATTGGATCATCGTGGAACGTAAACAGTATTGCTTCTTTTTCTTTATCATTATTTGATAATAGGGTCACCGGCTTGAGTAGCGCTACTCTTAAAGATATTAAATTCTTATTGCCTATTAATTTAAAAGACTCTATTGAAATCGTATCAAAGATCTTTTCGCTCGGTGCCACTTTGACTTGGCTGATAGTAAGTATACCGGCTTCTTTTTCAAGCCTTTGGAAAAATTGACCTAAGTCGAGAATTCCATTGGTGTACATATTGCAGATGTCAATTCTTGCTATAACCTTCTTGCCATGTTTAAATGTGCATAGAGAGTCTGTTATTCGCAAGGTCACTACTTTTCGTACTTCTTCATTTACAATGACTTCATATACGTTGGGCTTAGAAGCATTGAGAGATTGCTTTTGCAAATCTTTTATATCATCATATGTATTTTTCTTTTCCTGCGCAGGAATTTAACTGTTTACTTTGGTTTCTGGTAGTGACTTTCAGAATTTTATTATTTGTTTGTATATTTTGTAAGTCTTTTATCGTGATTCTTGATAGCGCGTCGGCTACGAAATTATCTTTACCCTTTACATACTCTACAGTGAAATTATATTCCTCTAATTCAAGTCTCATTCTAGTCAATTTTGAACTTGGATTTGTCATTGAAAACGAATAAGTTAATGCCCTATGGTCCGTTTTGACAGTGAAATGTCTACCATAAATGTATGGTCTGAAATGTGTAATTGCACAATGAATCGCCGCTAATTCTTGTTCTGTTGTACTTTTATTACTTTCGCCTTTTGTGAAAGATCTGGATGCTTATGCAACTGGAAGTTGTAGTCCATTTTTATTTTGGGTTAGGACTGCTCCACATGCGAAATTACTTGCATCCGTGATTATGCAAAATTCTTTGCTAAAATCTGGGTATTGCAACAGAGTGGGATTCATTAATGCTGATTTTAGATGATCGAATGCGTTTTGACACTCAACTGTCGATTCGAATTTTACATCTTTCTTACATAATCTTGTTATGTGACGAGAATAATCAGCGAAATTTTTTATAAATCTTCGGTAATAATTGCAAAATGCAACGAATCTTCTAGCGCTGTCCGCATCTTGTGGGACTCGATAATTTTGAATGACTTCATACTTTGTGTCATCAGGCAAGATTCCTTTATCTGTGCACTTGTGTCCCAAAAAGGTGACTTCATGCATGAAAAATGAACATTTTTCAGGATGTAACTTTAGTTTGTGCTGCCGACACTTCTCAAAAACATCGTGTAGATTATTGAGCATGTGTTGTTCGGTGCAACCTATGACTATTAAGTCATCCATATAAAGAAAAGCTTGAGAAGGTTCAAGTCCAGAAAATGCTATAGTCATATAGTATAGTTCTCTGGAACGAATTTGGCGCTATTTTTAAACCGAATGGTAATCGCGTGAAACGATATGAGCCATTACATGTTGAAGAAGATGTAATGTCTCGTGACTCTTTTTCAAGTTCAATTTGATGAAAACCTGACTTTAAGTCAAGACATGAAAAGTATTTTGCTCGACCTAGTTGATCTAAGATATCATCAATTCTAGGGAGTGGAAATTTATCTGCCAATAATTTCTTGTTAATCTGACGATAGTCAATAACTAATCGCCATTTCTTATTTTCAGAGTTTGGTAGCGATTTTTTCGGTACCAATAGAAGTGGGCTATTGTATGCAGATACGGAGGGCTCGACTATTTTGTCGTTTATTAATTTTTGGACTTGTTTTTGAATTTCGTCTTTTTGACTATGAGGATTTCTATAGTTTTTTATGTAAATAGGTTCATCATCCATCAGTCTTAACTTTTGTTTATAGAAATTGTTTGCACTCATTGGTTCGGTTTCAAGGCCGAACACATCACTGTATTTTTTACATAATACCATCAATTGGTCATGAAATTGTGGTGGAAAGTTCTTTGATAATGTTGTTAGTACTGCCTTTTCTCTTTGTTTTGGATCTAATTTAACTACTTCGTAGTTCGAAAGTGGTTCGTATTTTAGATTATTTATGTTTATAATCTGAACTGTATCTGTTGTATTTAGCAGCCTTATGACCGCATTTTGAGATTTTGTGATGGTATTTGCTATGTAAATACCATGCTGAATTTCTTGATTCGGAATCAATACACTGTCATCTTGTGAGTTTAACTCAACTTCTCGGACAACTTGGGATCTTGCTGGCAGAACTAAGGAATTATTGCCAGAACTGTACGTAATTGGTACGAAAATAGGATATTTTAGATTGTCTGGTCTCATTACCAACCAGTGTTCAGAGTGATCGAAATCTATTTGACAGTTGTATTTTATCATAAAATCGACTCCTAGTATTCCATCACATGGAATAGCGAAAAGGGAATTCACGATATGAAAATCGTGTGGGATAATGTATTTAGACGTTTGTATGTCAACTGAAGTAATTTCTTTGAATTTGAATACTTCTTGACTTATTCCCTGTATATTGACAGTATGATCTGTCCGGATATTTTGAAATGTATCGGAATTTTCTTTTAGAATGGATATTTGCGCACCGGTGTCTATTAAAAGTACTAACTGTTTTCCGGTTGCTTCATTTGTAAATTTTACGAATGTATTTAAGTCAAGACTGATTCTGTGAATTTTGCTATTTCTTTCTACTGGGTATCCAAAGGTATCTGGGAGTTTCCCGAGGTACTGTGTGTTAGTCGGATATTATTATTACCATTTTGTTGGTTATTTGATCTATTTCCTCTGTTATTATTATTTCTATTGTTTCCTCTATTGTTTCTTCGATTATTATTGTTATTGCTATTGTTATTATTGTTGTATCGGTTTTGCTGGTAATTCTGGTTACTACAGTTATTATAGTTATTATAATAACCGCGACCATTTCCTCTACCGCGATAATTATAGTTGTTGTTATAATTACCACGGCCCCTCTGTGCAAACAATACTGAATTAGGAGTGCCAGTCATGTCAGTACTACATTCCAAGTACTTCATGATGGCTTCATTCATATTTCTGAAGTTTCCTGATTCTAGTATGCCTCTGAGTTTACCACTATCGCAATTCCTTTTCATAGTAGAGATGGCTTCTTCAGTACTGAACGACTCAGCGAGCTCTGATGAAAGACCTTCTTCAATGTATGTTGATTCCAATGTTTTTCTCATATTTTCAATTTCTGATGTAAATTTATCAGCAGTTTTACCCTTTTGAACAATCTTGGACAACCTTGTTTTTACTACTCTTGATGGTTCACCAACTATAGTAGTTTCCAATTTGTTTATTATTTCCCCGATTGTCTTTAGTTCTTTGAATCTGCATAGTGTTCCGCAAGTAAGTTTTGATTTTATTACGGCAACAGCTACGTCTTCGAAATATTCTTTAGTTAAGTCAATTAACTCTAGGGCTGTGAGGAACGTATCGAGATTTCTCTTTTGTCCATTGAACTCTGGAATAGAGGATGAAATTTCTTTCATGTACGCTCTTTGAGATTTTGCCTCAGCCATTTTGTCTTGTTTGGGAATTACGCTTGTGTCTAATTCAAATTCAGAATCGTTGTCTTGTTCAGACAATGTATCTATTTCTGATTCGTTTTCTTTTTCCGGTAAAGTGAGTGACGCGGGAATTGTTAGATCGTGTAGATCTTTTTCTCCAATTTCTCCTTCGTCTGATTCTTCACTTTCCAGTTCTAATTTTTCTTTATGTTCTTCAACCTCTATAGTTAAAGGTGAGTTCAGAACTGAACAGAAATATGTCCAACTCGTATTTTTCCTTTATTTGAATTAGATTTGCTCATAACTTGATCAATAATTTTGAAATCTTTGACCAGTTCGTGCTATCTATATTTATTCTATTTTCATGCACTAATCTTCGTGCCTCATTATCGCATGCTTATTCAGCGTTTCTGTCTGAATATTCCTATTCTGAGTTATGCACTTATATGACTTTTTGAAATTTTCTTTAACCTTTTGGATATGGAGAAATAATTCTTTCCATTCCATGCTTTAGTTTAATATATTTATTTAATTAAAAAAAATTTTTTTTTTTTTTATTCTGTTATCTCTATATCCTCATCTGACTCAACAATATCTATTGTTTCTATATCTGTCTTAAATATATTGTGTACCCATTCTGGTACACCTCTACCTTTAGGATTTCTCATTAATACCTTACCATATACTACTTTTATGGACTTTTCCATAAGCTCTACTATGTTTTTCTTAAACTTGTAATTATTAGCTATCCAATACCGCATTTCCTTGTACTTGTAATTTGTTTCGCCTGATTCTATCAGGTAATCAAGGAACGGTATGTACTTCTTTAGACGTTTAGTCTCTATTATTTCCATTGAGGAGAAATTCTTCGTAGTATTATTTTTATTTATCTTTCTTGGATTGGGAATTTTTCATCAAATTTTTCCAAGTAAAGAATTTCAATTTCTGCAAAGCTTATAGCGCGTTGAGGTGAGTTAATTTTTTCACTCTTAAAAACCTCGATTATATCGGATATTACGCTAGGATGGTTCTCTACTACCTTGCTAAAATAAGTGTCTAAAGTACTCATATTCCTGTTTTAGTTAGTACACAACATTCAACAAAATTTATTTAAGATTGAAATATCATTTTTGATTTTATTTTTTGTAAATTCGAGAATTTGAGAAAAAATTTCGACAGAATGATTGGTATGTTTGATAATATATATATATAATTTTTTTCTTTTATTATTTTTTTTGGAAAATGTACTTTTATTTCAGGTTTGCGTAATTCATTTAAATTTTGTCCAAGTCATTAGCATGGCTTAGGGCCCTTTTTGTGATACATTTATTATGCATCTTATATGCCTTGAACAGTATGTACGCAACTAAAATGACAACCATTATCAACAAAAATACATTAGTCATTCGTAAATCAACATTTGATGACTCAATTTTGTTAATTACGTTGGCAGTGGAATCCACTGTCTTCGTTTCTATTAATCCCATTTTGGATTGTTCAATTAAATCATCAAATTTGCTAATTCTATTATCAAACATTTAAAATATTGAGAGAAGTTGAAGAAAACTTTTGTATACATATATATAGAAAAATTTCCTTTTACAGTACCCTACCTAATTTTTCGCATAGCTTTACAGGCTATGCTTCTATTGATCGGATATGGTTCCGCTCAATTTAACAATGTTTTTTACAATTTTTGGTTTTTGATTATACATATCATTTAAATTTATATATTAATTGGTAAAAATAATTTTTTTTTTTTTTTACATTTGAAAATTTTTTTTTTATAAAAAGTTTTTCTGCTTTTTTTTTTGTTCTGCTGCTCGTTGCTAGACCCTCTTCTGGGCATCAGCTTGTCGTCGCCGGTTGGCACGCTGATGCTCCATCGATGGCGTAAAAAACGGCCTGTTTTTCACGCTGTTGTCTCTGCTGCTGTTGTCCCGGGCCTATGGGCTCAGGCGGTACCGGTGCCGGTCATCGCACCAGAATTAGCTTTTGTCTTCTTCCAGCAGGTGTACTCACAGTACGGGCTTTCCAATGGTCCCAGGCAATTGTTCGGGCACTCTTTTACTGGTTTAGGCAGCTTCACTTGTGGAGGAGGAATTTTTGGTTTTGAATTGATTGTTGGTATATTTTTCACTGAGTGAGCTTGAGTTTTAGGCTTTTTATTTTCAATTATTGACTTTAAAAAGTCAAGTTCTTTTTGAAGTTTCTGGGCAGTTGCCCATGGAGGAGGTACATTGTTTGTGAATAATAGCCACTTGATGTGTGCTATTCTCTTATTAATTTTATTCTTCACTCCACCTCTTCTAGCCATTTAACTTGACGCCGGCAGAGGAGCGGTCTGCTTATACATAAATGTTTACATAAGCATATTTAGAATGTGCCGCCACAGCGGGAGAGTGAGGATGTATCATGTTACTTGGTGACAAAGTGGTCGCGCATGCAATATATGCCGACTCAGCAATGTCCAGTACTATGCACTCGTGTGTGGTCGAGATGCTTAAGTGGCATTGCACTTGAATATTGTATACATAAACATTATAACAAAATGTTACAATATGTTTGTAGTAATATTATTTATTGCATTAAGTACAGTGATCATTCGTTGTTAATGAACATGCTACATTGAAATCAAATAGCGCTGCGTCTTAAATTAATGCAGATTTGCAGTTGCCAATATCTACCTGTCGGTTGCAACAAATTTTGTTAACCAGTAAACAACTAAAGTGAAGGAATACGAAGTCGGAGCCTCCTCTGGCTAAAGCGCACAAAGTAGCAAATTTAATTTAATTTTTACGGATGGAAAAAAATCAATTTAGATGGCCCAGATGGTTTTAATTACAATTGGCATGATTTAGAATGATCTAAACCAGTTTTAATAAAAAGAAACTGTGGGTGTGATTCCATTATGTTTTGGTTCGGTTTTACTTGTTACAGCAGGACTCCTTTTTTGAATATTTTCGGAAGGATGTCTTTGGCAAATTATATCGACATGTTGAATGACACTTTGATCACTTTTACATAGAAGCAGCACGACACGGATCCCATTTACCAAGCAAGATAATTCACCGCTACACCTGTCTCGATCAAGGTTGCAGTGGTTTTAATCAAAGGACATTGAACTTTTGAAATGGCCAGCACGTTTTCCTGACTTGATTCCAATTAAAATTAATTCCAATGGTGCAATTTTAGAAGCCGTTATTACGCTGGTGGGAGGAAATATCAGACGCTTGACGAGTTACGTAGTGCTGTAACTGAAGAATGGTCTGTTTTGCCTCAAACTAAGTTCCAAAAAATAGTGGAATCCATATCAAACAGGATTTTTCAAATTGTTTTCAAAGCTAGAACTTGAATTCATTATTAAGAATCGTTCAATCGTATCATGCTGTCCGAATTTTTTTGTTTTTAGAATTTTTCTAACACTGCTTTTAATTGAATTTCGCACCGATTTAACGAAAAAAAATTGTTCAAGAAATGACGCAATTTATTTTAATGAAATTATTTAATTTTCTGAAGAACTATAGAAGAACTAAATGTTTTTTAAAATAACAAAAAATTTCAAAAATTTTGTACATGAAATACGCAGGAAAAATATGGTGCCTTTAATTTCGCAGAGTGTATATATTTGTTTTTTACGACAGCTGCATAAAAATAAAATTTATTTTAACAGTCTGAGAATAATCTTTATTTTATGTGGCCACTTTATTTTCGGGACTAAAACTAAATATACAAAAATTCGTCAAGCGATTTAAGTATATAGGTGCAATATTTCTCTATACTACCAAAGTTTGAAGGTTTGTATTAGTTAATTATTTAATGCTGGCAAGGTATTCTCCCACGGATTTAAGCTGTGGGGTGTCAATTGTTTAGTCTACTATTCGTGAAGATGGTTTGAAAAGTGGTGAATTTATGTCGTCTTTGGATTTGTTCCAAACTAAAATGGTTGTGAAGGAAAACATGTCGTGATGATAATTACGAACTTCGTTCGTATTTGGTACGCATTTGATAAAACAACTGAATCCGCAAGTGTTAAATTCCAATGAGAATCGTGCTCCAGCAAACCCAATAATTGACATGCTTCTCGATATGTTTGGCATTGGTGGAAATTCAAAGTTTTCAAATGCGCAAATAAATTTGGTCGACGTACATTTACCAACAGCAGTCGCAAATAAAAACATTCATAATTTCAATGGTAAAATTTTACAAACAGGCTTCTTTTTGCTGCAGGCATTGTATATCTCGAATTCATTCTGATCGGATAACTATATCATAACTATCACCTATACACATAACTATCACTTCACTGAAGCAAGTCGTGTTTTTTGCCGCTCCACTTAAATCCGAAAATTATTGTGCTGTTGACCGCTTATAATTAAATTATTGTGCCTAAACATACATTAAATTTTCGGTGTTTCAAACAACATCATTAACATTCAATTGAAGTTAAAGTTTTAACTGCAACAAAAATCTAAATTGTAAAATAATTTTAGACTTTTTCCTGTGTACATGCAGCCGCTCGCTTTTTGTGCCTCTCTTCTCAACTAAAAAGAGTGTGATTGCGTACTCTTCGCCTATTAACACGCTGATCATCTGACGGCCCAGATTAACAATTACAGTTATTTACTTGCACTTGCTCTCTGATTACTGCTGAGCCGAAAAAATTTCTTATCATCTGCTTTGAACTTTTATTCGGCTACAGTGCACACTGCCTAGTGCGAATACTTGTAATATGCTTGCTTGCTGCATCTCAACGTGTGACAGAAGACAACTTATAGCCGACGATCTCGAATCTCGAATCTCACAATTCGAAAAAGGATTGGGCTGAACTGGACTTGTGATAGTTGCCGCACTGTTGAATTGGAGATGAGAGCATTCATGCGTCAAACGCGGGATGGTTTTAAGAGTCTTCACTCTGACTTATGCTCTTTCGTGATGAAGTTCAACGATCTAGAGTCTAACTTCCTCTCACTGAAAGTTTTAAATGAGTCGCCAAAGAGAAACAAATCTAATCATCTGACTATAGACGTTTCTTCATTGCCTGCCACTCCTAATACGGAAACAACAACACCTGTTTTTGTGACGCATCTTACTGTTGATATGCCGTCGGAATTAAACCGTGGTACTAATATTGTGGAAAGTGATGCTGCCAAAATGCTTGTTGACGGAGACGAGAGTATTGGTGCCGCGGCATTAGCTGGGAATAGAATTTTAGTTACTGCTCCAAGTGATGGAACTGAAGCCATCGAAAATGGTTCTGCTGCTACTACTGCTCCAATGGCTACAGCTAAAATTGCTATCGCAATAATTAACTTAAGCACTAATGCTGTGGTAACGCCTACTACTTCTACTGCAACTTTTACTACAGACGATGCCGCTTCTACCGGTGTGCGTCGTTCTTGCAGTCTTAAAGCAATTGCGCCAAAGAAGCATATTTTTGTGTCCCGCCTGCATGTAAACACTGCTGAAGATGACCTTATTGCTCTCATACATAAAGAATTTCCTGCCTCGGATATCATAGTCAGAAAATTTAAGTTTAGTAAGGCTAGAGATATATCCTCGTTTAAGATTTCTGTCCCTATCACACTTTTTAATATTATTGTGTCCCTATCTTTTTGGCCTGAGCATACTGTTGTTCATGAGTTCACAGTATCTAACAACCGTCCTGCTAGATCTGTTGTCTCTCTACCTACTTCAACTATATCAAAAAACTAAATTTACTAACTCCTGAAATTAATATTACTTATCACTAACTAACTCCTGAAATTAATACTACTTATCAAATTGTGAGGAGTCTGCTTAGTAAACTAACATCTCTTTATCTAAATAGTATCTCTTTTACCTCCCATGTCGTTTTCTGAGACTTGGCTCAATCCAAACGTCTTAAGCTCTGAGTTTTTTTCAAGTAAATATGTGGTTTACAGAAATGAATATTTACCACATGTGTCGTGGCAAACCCAACTGGATGTTCCTTATCTTTCCCATGTTTCAATTGAACACGATAATCAACTCATCTAACAGACTTCCTGACTTGGTATTCATTAGCGATTCTGCATCAATAAATATTGAGCGATGTCATCCTTTATCGCTTCCTGAAGATTCGTATCACCCTACACTCGAAATCAATCTTGCCCTTAATTCTTCATCTTATATCAACCCATCTTCTCAACCTCATCGGCGAAAATGCTTTCGTAAAACTAACTTTGCCCGCCTTGATTCTATGCTGTTGATGATTGACTGGTATAATCTTTTTAATGGCGTAGATTTGGATACTGCCGTTGAGCGTTTTTACTCAACTCTTTATGCAGCTTTTGATGTTTGTGTGCCCAACACCTTTTGTGAAAACACCTCAACAAAGCCTCCCTGGTTCACTCGTACCCTCTCGAATTTGAAAAACGTAAAAACAAGGTACTTTAAGCGCTTCAAAAAAACCCAATCACATATCGATTGTATTAGATACAACTCAGCAAAATCTAAGTTCCTCGTATTAAATAAGCAATGCTATAATGATTACTTATCGCGTTGTAAAGCCGATTTTTTCCAAAATCCAAAGCAATTTTATAAATTTGTAAATTCTAAACGGCGTTCAAACGCATCTCCTTCGTCATACTTTTTTAATGCGGAAACAGCGGACTCTGACTCTAATATAGCTGATCTTTTTGCTAATTTTTTCCAATTGACTTACTCTAATGCGCTGCCTTCCACCGGCTCTTACCCGTACTATATTCATCAATCCAACCTTATTTATATGCCAAGGATTTCTGAAGAATCACTCATAATCGGTTTAGCCTCCTTGAAGTGTTCATTTTTACCTGGTCCGGACAACGTTCCCAGTTGTATTCTGAAGACATGCTCTCGTTCGTTAACAGTACCTTTGTTAAGGCTTTTTACTCTCTCCATTGAATCTGGTCGCTTTCCCTCTTTTTGGAATAATTCATTTATAATTCCCTTATTTAAAAAAGGAAACAAATCGGACATATCTAATTACAGAGGTATAGCTAAACTCTCGGCTATTCCAAAGCTTTTTGAGGAAATGATTTCTCCGCATCAGCATGGATTTTTGAAGGGACGTCACTTACAAATCTTCTTGAATTCAGTACTTTGGTTCATGAAGGTTTTCGTAATAAATCTCAAACGGATGTTATTTACACTGATGTCAGCAAAGCGTTTGATAGTGTTGATCATAAACTGTTGTTAATGAAACTTGGTCTGCTAGGTTTTTCTTCTAAACTTCTTTCTTGGTTAAAGTCTTACCTCACCAATAGAACTCAAAGAGTTTTGTTTAGAACTTCGCTCTCTAAAAATGTTAATGTCTTATCTGGTGTTCCCCAAGGAAGTCATATGGGCCCACTACTCTTTACTTTGTTTATAAACGATTTACCTAATGTTTTAAATAACTCTCATGTATTTATGTTTGCGGATGACGTTAAGCTTTGCTTTTCATTTAAAGATCCAGCTAATCATTCCATTTTGCAAGCGGATATTAATAAACTTAGTGAGTGGTGTAAGTTAAATCACCTCCAACTCAACACACTGAAATGCTCATCTATGACATTTTGTCGTCGTTCGCCGTTTCTTGCTACTTACTACATTGATCCCAAACTAAACTTCCTGCTGCACATTTCATCAGTGACTAATAAAGCAACATCTTTGCTAGGTTTTATAAAGCGTTGGTCTAGGGAGTTTAATGATCCCTACATCACCAAGGTCTTATTTACATCATTGGTTCGCCCTGTATTAGAATACTGCTCACCAGTTTGGAGTCCTCAATATGCCGTTCACCAGCAACGTATTGAGTCGGTCCAAAAACAATTCCTTTTGTTCGCCCTACGTGGCCTAAACTGGGAGCCAATTAGGCCCCTCCCACATTACTCAAGTAGGCTTCGTCTCCTTAATCTTCCTTCTTTAATAAATCGAAGACGCGTTTCTGGTATTCTTTTTCTCCAAAAACTGTTATTAGGGGAAATAGACTCTCCATTTTTGTTAGCGAAAATTAACTTTGCTGTTCCATTTCGTCCTACACGTAATTTTGTCCCTCTTCATTTAAGTACATACGTCTCCAACTTTAGCAGTCATGAACCTCTTCGAATTTTGTGTAGAGACTATAATGAGTTTTCCCACATTATTTCTCCTCACTTTTCTCCTACTTCTTTACGTATTGTACTCTTTGACTTCCTTCGAACTGTTCTTCACTCCTAATTGTCTAATCTTCATCTATTTTCTTCTTTTTGTTTTGGCCTGCGGCCACCTTACTTTTAATTTACTCCTTAGTTTTTAATTTTTATATTTTATTAGTTAAGTCATTTGCATTAGTTAAGTTGACTTTAAAATAAATAAATAAATAAATATATATATAAATCAAATATTACGAAATTTGTATTCTATTATTTTATATATAGTTTGTAACATATTCACCGAGTTTTATCAGAATCGGTTCACAATTTCATATAGGTCACATAGGAACGATCGGTCAGCAATATAGTTTTAGAGCAATAACTTGAGTGTTTAAGAAGCGATTGCACCAAAATTCTATTTGGAAGTTTAGTACATATAGAAATGTCTGTGCCAAGTTTCAGCCAAATCGGTTGACTATATGCTATAGCTCCCATAGGAACAATCGGATCAAAAATTTTTTTTTGGTCGTATTACTTTTTCTTCTTAAGCCATTAACATTTAATGTAGGTTTAATTTGTTTTTTTTTTTTTATTCTTCTCGACGTTGACGCGTACAATACGTAGTACGTTCAATTGGTCCAAGCGACACCAGGACAAAGCCTGTTACGCGCGAACCCTATCAGACAGCATGCAAAAACGAAGTCGCGTGGACAACGGACGACAACTAAAATAATAATTAAGACTAACTACTAGATAGATAACTTAAAATAGTAGTTTTTAGAATAGATATAGAGAACTCTGATCCGATTACAGAATAAAGGCGGTTGTAGTCGGAACAGAGAACTCGAAAGGGTTCATGCAAAGAATAGTTGGAAGTACAGCGTGTTAAAGATAAAGGGACATAATTACGGGTTAGTCTACAAGGAACAGATAGATTGACCTGATTGAGTAAATTAGGACAGTCTATTTGTCCATTCAAAAGCTTGTGGATAAACAAAGTACCAAGCATTACTCTACGATTAAGTAAGGCGGGAAGGTTAATTAAAAAAAGTCTTCTAAAATAGGAGGGCAAGTTAACATTTCGATCCCAGCTTAAACCACGAAGAGCAAAAATTAAAAACTGTTTTTGAACAGATTCAATTTTTACTTAGTGTGATCCATATTGTGGAGACCAAACACATGATCCATACTCCAAAATGGGGCGGACCAGTGAAATAAAAAGAGTTTTGGTTGTGTAAGGATCGTCAAATTCTTTCGACCATCGCTTAACAAAACGAAGAACACTCATGGCTTTATTGACAGTGATATTAATATGACGAGTAAAATTTAATTTGTGGTCCATGAGTACACCCAAATCATTAATCTCGTTCAAACGTTCAAGTGGGGTATTATTAAGATAATACACCACTATTTGCAAAGTGGATCTATGAAATGACATGACATTACATTTTGAAACATTAAGTTCTAATAAGTTAATTTCACACCAAGTTTGAAAGTTATAAAGATCAGCTTGAATCAGACGTGGGGAACTTAAGTCTTTAAAATTAGTACAAAGTTTAACATCGTCAGCGTACATAAGCACACGAGAGTGAGTTGCAGCTGATTGAAAAGTGTAAAAAGCAATGGTCCTAGATGGTCTTCGAAAGATAAGTTTTAAATAAAACTTTTTGTGTACGTTTATTAAGATATTGAGAAATCCAATTAAGCAAAAGGCTTGGAATCTCAGGGTTGTTCAGCTTGAACAAAAGTAGTGTATGATTGACAGAATCAAAAGCCTTACTGAAGTCAGTATAAATGACATCAGTTTGCAATACATTCCTGAATCCTTCGATCGCTAAAGAAGTAAACTCTAAAAATTTAGTGGTAGTAGATCTACGTTTTATAAACCCATGTTGAGAAGATGAAAGAATAGAACTTCAGAAATGTTGCAGTTGAGAAGTTATAATTTTCTCAAATGCCTTCGGAATAGCAGTCAATTTGGAAATACCCCTATAGTTTGAAGCTACGGATTTATTACCCTTTTTATGCAAAGAAATAATAAAAGATTCCTTCCAAATGGTTGGGAAAGAGGAAGTTTCAACGGACAAAGTAAATAACTTAAGAATTGGGGAAATCAAAGTCTCAGCGGAAAACCTGAGTACACAACCAGGTATCCCATCAGGTCCAAAAGGAAGGCGACTTTGAAATAAGGAGGCAAGCCGATTTGGAGTTGCTCGCAAGTTGATGCGATTAGGCTTACTGACCTCGTAGGGTCGAGGCCGCTTTATTTATACTGTTTTTTATGGTCTAGTTTACATGGATTGCTTATGCTACAAAATAGTTTAATAAGGCAAGTATGCTTGCCTTGCATTCTAGTGTGTGGAATAGTGTAATTTATTATTTTATTATTATTTATTTATTTATTATTTCTTTTCTTCTGTTTTTCTATCATAATCTTAGCTCTGTTTTGTGAAACTTGTAATCTATATTAAATTTCTTTATCATAAGCTTCTATATATTCTATATACTGGATCTACTTCATTATTTAATAAAAATTTATAAGGAGTCGGTGTTTTACCGAACACTAGTTCAAATGGACTATACGCGTAGTATGTTAACCATTGATCCCAATCGTTTCTCCCTGTTGAAATATATGTTCTGAGGTACTCGTTAAATGTTCGGTGGTTCCTCTCTATAGATCCTAATGTCAGGTGATGGTATGCAGTTGATGTCATGTGTTCAATTTGTAATACATAGTTTGTAGAGTTCGTCAGATACCTGATTTTTATATTCTGTTCCCATGTCAGTAATAATTTTCTTCATGGGTCCATAGATAAGTATGATGTTTTCAAAAATAGCTCTAGCAATATCCTTAGCGCTTTTAGATAATACTGGTACTACTATCAAGTATTTGGTTAAATCGCATACTGCAGTTACTGCGTAGTCGAACCCATTGTATGTCTTTGGTAATGGACCTATTGTATCTATCAATACTACGTCAAACGCGTTTTGTGGCGTTGGAGTTAAGATCATAGGTTGTTTTGTCTTGATTCGTGATTTATTCAATTGGCATTTTTCGCATTTCTTTACGTATTTTGTAACATCTTGTCGTAATTTTTTCCAATTATAGTACATTTTGATTTTTCCGATTAATCTTGTTATTCCTGGGTGGCCACCAAAAATTGGATCATCGTGGTACTTTTTAATAATTTCCATTTTTTCTTCGTCATTTTTAATTATTTGGAACCTAGGAGTGAGTGCTATTCTTACTATTTTCATATTGGATCCGTTGTTCTTGAAGTCTATTATACTGCAGTTATTAAATATTCTGTCATTCAATGACAGTTAGTACCTTTTGATGCCTGTATCGTCAGCTAATTTTTCAAGCTGCGAAAAGAATAGTTCTAAGTCTATTTTTTCTTTACCGATCTGACATACTGTGCCTATATATTGCTTCCCTAGGTTTATAATGATTTCGTCATTTACTGTACGAATTCTGGCACGTTTCTTGACTTCTTTTGACTGAGACGTCTCAGTGATAGCTAACTCATATGACGGTATTTTCGTTATCTCTTTTGGAATGTCTTGTGATTTTTTCTTTGCCTGTTGGCGTGTTGTAATCTTGTAAATTGTATTAGTAAGTTGACTTATGTTTTTAATGTCTTTAAAGTCAATTCTTGATAAAGCGTCTGCTGTGTAATTTTCCTTTCCCCTTAGATATTCTACTGTGAAGTCATATTCTTCTAGATCTAATCTCATTCGTGTTAATTTTGAGGATGGGTTTTTCATTGAGAATAAATATGATAGTGGTCTATGGTCACTTTTTACTAAAAACTTTCTACCGTATATGTAAGGTCTAAAATATGTTATTGCCCAGTGTATCGCTGCTAATTCCTGCTCTATTGTTGATTTATTACTTTCTCCCTTTGTAAATGATCGTGATGCATAAGCTACTGGCAATTGTATGCCGTTGTATTCCTGGCTTAACACCGCACCACATGCTAATTTACTTGCATCAGTGGTGATGCAGAATTCTTTTTCAAAATCGGGATATTGTAAGATTGATGGGCTTAGTAAAGATTTCTTTAAGTACTGAAATGATTTTTCGCAATCCTCGTTCCATTGGAAGGTGACTCCCTTTTTGCATAGCTGTGTTAACTTTCTCGAATATTCGGCAAAACTTGGAACGAATCCTCTGTAATAGTTACAGAATGCCACAAATCTTTTTACTTCTGCGTTTTTTGGTTGTGGGTAGTCTATTTTAATTTGAAATTTACTATCATCTGGCAATATGCCAGAGTCGGTGCATTTGTGTCCAAGATATGTCACTTCGTGACGAAATGAACACTTGTCCGGATACAATTTTAGATTGTATTTTCGGCAGGTCTGAAAAACATCTTTAAGATTTTTCAACATGTGTTTTTCTGAACAACCCAATACAACTAAATCATCCATATATAAAAATGCTTGGGACGGTTCAAGTCCCGAAAATGCTATTGTCATCATTCTTTGGAATGAGTTGGGTGCTATTTTTAGACCAAATGGTAATCTTTTGAACCTGTATGATCCCTTATCAGTTGAGAAAGAAGTTAAATCTCTTGATTCTTCTTCTAACTCTATTTGGTGAAATCCTGATGTAAGATCTAAACATGAAAAATATTTGGCTCTACCTAACTGATCTAAAATATCATCTATTCTTGGCAAAGGAAATTTATCTGCGACCAATTTTTTATTTAAATTTCTGTAATCTACCACTAATCTTCATCTTTTATTCTCATTCCCTGGTATTGATTTTTTGGGTACTAACAGTATTGGACTGTTGTACTCCGAAGCTGAGGGTTCAATTATATCATCGTTCAATAATTTGTCAACTTGTTTCTTTACTTCTATTTTATGTGTTTCTGGGATTCTGTAGTTCTTGATGTAGGTTGGCTCGTCTGTTTTAAGTCTTAATTTTTGTCTGTAGAAATTATTTGTTGTTATTTTCTCCGTTTCTAGTGCAAAGATATCGATGTATTCTGAACATAATTTAGTCATTGTTGTTTTTACTCTATCTGGGAAATTTCTTTGCAATCTTTCCAGTTTCTCTCTGTTATTTACTTCTTTTTGGCTTTGTTCCATAGTTTGGATTATTTCGTACTCATCTAAATTTTCTGTTTTAATTGTATCTGGTCGTATTATGATGTCATTATTGGAAGTGTTTATAAATCGGACAAATGCCTGTTTGCTGGTTGTTATTGTATTTGCTATGAATACTCCTTCATGAATTTCTTGGTTTGGTATGAGTATATCGGACGATTTACTGTTTATATTTATTTGTCTGATTGATTCAGCTCGTGCTGGTATAACTATTGCATTTAATGTCGATGCATTATTCATTGGAATGGCTAAATTTTCATGGTACTCGTTAGGTCGTAGTACTAACCAATCCTTGTCTTTAGAATAGTCAAGGACACAGTTATATTTTTTGAAAAAATCTAAAACTAATATTCCATCCGTTGGTATTGGAAATGAATTGTCGACTATGTAAAAATGGTGTTTTACTAATATGTTGTTTAGTTTCAATTCTAGTTGATGATGTCCTATTGTCCGTATTGAGCCTGTTCCTATTCCCTTGAGACTGAGATTATTTTGTGTTTTAAATTGCGTTGTTCCTACTTTTCTAATTTTAATTATAGATACATCTGCTCCTGTTCTATTAAAAATGAAGCTACCTTGGAATCATGGTTTAAATAGCTCGAAATGAAACATCCCATGGTAAGGTTAATATTGGCTACTTTGACTTCACATTGTTTTTCTCTATTTAGATATCTAGGGGAATCTCTGAGTTTTCCGGTGCCGTTATGGCTCGTATATTTCTATCTTCGGTGTGGCCCCGGTTGTTTCTATTCTGGTTGTTATTGTAGTTTCTGTTGTTGCTATTGTTGCCTCTATTTGAGTTTCCTCTCCTGTTATAATTTCGATTAGTATTATTGTTATTTCTGCTTACTCGATAACTGCCTCTATAATTATTGTTATTATTTCTGCCTCTATTGTTATAATTTGTTTTGCCACGTCCACGATACGTTCCGCGATTATTATATCCACCGTATTGGTAGATCGCGCCTCGCTCGGGTTGTACTTCGTCTGTTGCCTCAATGAACGCGGTCATTGTTTCTTCTAAAGTCTTGTGAGGTATTGATCGGAATACTGTCCGTGTCTCCTTATCTTGGGTGTTGTCCATCATGCTTTTTACAGTCCAGATGACTGTGTATTTTTCTGCCTTGTCCGAAGGGATACCATCGGTGATGTATGCCCTTTTTAAAGCTTGTGCAAGCTTCATTACTTCTGTCGTGTAGTCTAACGCTGATTTATTAGCTTGTTTCACTCTTTGTATCTTCGCGTTGAGTCTCCCTTTACCTTTTTTTTAAGTGTTTCTATTATTTCACTTATTGTGTTTATTTCTGATACTGCGTCGGCTATTTCTCCGCTAAGCCGAGTTTTAATAAATCTAACCGCTGTCGCCTCATTATCTCCTTTTATTTCGTCTATGGCCTCTAGTGCTATCAATACACCGGATAGCTTGGCCGGGTTTCCGTCATATTCTGCTACCATGGCAGCTACCATGGCAGCTGTACTAATTATTGCCTCTTTCGACATTGTGGGAGGTATGTATGGATTTGCTATATATGAATTTTCTAAGTCAGTGTCTGTACTGTCACTATCTTCCTCTGTTTCGTCTAGATCAAGTTTTAATCTAACTAACTTGCTGCTACTTGATGTGCCTGAGGTAGGTCTTTTCTAAAGGTCTTCCTTATTTATCTAATTGCTGTTTTATTAGTTTAGCATGTTTTCTTATTGTTTCCCTTTTTATCTTCCTATCCTGTGTAATACATTTAATCGATCTATCTATATTTTCTTTGTAATGCCGTGCCTCTTTTAAAATCTCTTGCCATTCAGTCATTTTTTACCAAAAAAATATTAATTTTTTCTTAAATTTTCTCTACTGCTGCGTTTTGGTTAATGTATCGTTTTTTGATTGCTCGTCTATGCATGCTGTATACTGTGAATACGAACTGCATTATTATAATTGCTGTTAGTATTATTAATACAAAACGAATTTGACCCAAAGTGTTCTCTTGGTCCCATGGAGTTACATGCACTTCATTAACCACATTCGCGTTGGGTCTCTCTACTTTTGATGATTCACCGCCCATATTGAATTTTTAATGTTTTTGTCTCAATTGCACAATAAAATTCGATTGCTTCTTGGTTTACTGACCTATATCATTTTTCGTTTTTCTTTCTCACTACATACGCGGTGTCTTTACTATGTTGTCAAGTGGCCTGCTCATATGGAGCACGCGTAATATTTTGACTCAGCATAAAGTTTCAAGTTGTTCATGTATATTGAGCATGGTATTTTATTTCAATAATATGTTTTTGTGTATGTGATTTTGTGTATGTAATAATTTTTGTTTTGTAAATAATTTTTGTTTTGTAAATAATTTTTGTTTTGAATATAGTTTTTTTTTTTTTTCAGTTGTAGAAATTTTCTTATATATATATATGGTAAGGGTAGTTTTTTTTTCTTTGTTTGTAAGATTTATTTAAAATTTGTTTTCATTTGTTTAAGAGAATTTTAATGTGAAAGAAAATTTTAGAATAATTTTAATTTTTGATTTGTATTAGCACTCTTTTTCATTATTCAACATTATTTGTTTTTTTTTTTCTTTGGGTTTTTTTTCTTTTTGCTTACTTTGGATTTTCTGCTGTTACTGCTGCTGCTGTTACTGCTGCTGCTGTCACTGCTGCTGCTGTTGCTGCTGTTTCCGCTGCTTCTGCTTCCGCCTTTGCAGTTCCCTCTGGTGCTCGTCTTCTAGAGCATGTATATTCGTCCAAATGTCTTGTGCGTCATTCCATGGTATTGGTGGGTTCCGTTATACCAATTCCAGGAGGGATGCTCTTTTCCGCCTGTATCGGGCGAGATATCCGCCTCGTCTTTTGGTCGTCTGGACCCTCGGAATTCTGGTCAGCTTGTCTTCCTCTTTTTGCTTCCTCAGGGCCTGGGCTTTGGTACTTCTTTGGCGGGCGAGATATTCCTCGACGGTCAATGGTTTTGGACCGTCAAGGGTACGCTCTTTCAGCGCCTTCTTTATTGTCTCTAGATGTGTTTCGCTCATCCGGGCAGTGTAATGGTTTGGAGTCTTCTTTCGTCTTCCGCGTCTTCGCTGTATCAAGCGGTGCCTTGATCCCTTTATTTGGAATCTGGCAGGATCGCCATGTAATTTATGCGGGAAGGTTCTAGGACGCGGTTGGAAACGCGGCGCCAAAAGGAAGACGACTTTGAAATAAGGAGGCAAGCCGATTTGGAGTTGCTCGCAAGTTGATGCGATTAGGCTGACTGACCTCGTAGGGTCGAGGCCGCTTTATTTATACTGTTTCTTATGGTCTAGTTTACATGGATTGCTTATGCTACGAAATAGTTTAATAAGGCAAGTATGCTTGCCTTGCATTCTAGTGTGTGGAATAGTGTAATTTGATGACAACGCATATGCTCTTGCATTGCGTGCCTTCTGAAGTGTTTAAGAGATGTAGCGACCTTTGTATACACTATATGATTACTACACAGGATTAAAGACGCAATTAGACCTTTTCAACTGATAGGGATATGAAAAGTTAGCTCGATGATCTTTGGAGGAATAGGTCGTTTTGAAAAAATCAGCAAACATATCGGCAATGGCCTGATCATCGTTAGCTTCATTATTTTCAAAACATAAATGGGACGGGTGCACTGCCACCTTACGTTTGGCGTTAACGAAGTTATAAAATTGCTTAGGATCACGGGAAAACTGAAGTTTACAACGCCTAATGTAATCCTTATAGCATAGTGTATTAAGCACTGAAAAATTCGATCGAGCAACAGCATAAAGAGAGAAATCAGACGGTCGACCCGATTTTTTGAACTTTCTATAATATCTAGACTTCACATTTTTCAAATTAGTTAACTCACGTGTAAACCATGGCGGTTCATTACAGGAATACAGATAAGACCAGTCCGTGCCAAGAATTAGCTCATTGAGCTTGAAAAAGTTAGTTTTACGAAAGCAACGGGTACGAGACGTCGAACTGGTACCAGCATTTGATAACCGAAAAGGTAGATCAATAGTTAAGTCCAAAGTGGGATGTAAACTGTCTTCGGGGACGACTAAGGGATCAATCCCTTAAATATAAGATCTAGTGATCTCTCGTTTTTGTTACGGACAGGATTAACTTGGGTTAGGGAGACCGTCAACAAAGCAATGTGAGGAGAAGGGCATCAACAAGGAAGACTCACCTGATGGAAGCCGTGAAACGTCAGGTAGATTAAAATCTCCCAGAACGATAAATATGTCTGCATCCGAAAGAAGTGAAGAGACAAAGCGAATAGCTTTTAAATGGCTAGAATATTCCGTCATGTCAGAATTCGGTGGAATATACGAGCAAGTTAGAAATACAGAACATGATTTCAAACAAATTTTGACACTAACAAATTCAATGTCAAGAACAGCAGGTGGCAGAACTATTTCAGAAGGAAGAGATGAATTTACGGCAATCAAAACTCCACCACCATTTTTGGAGATTCGATCGTATCTATAGGTTGAAAATATTGTGGGAAAAACAGAGGCATCAGAAATGTCTGGCTTTAACCACGTTTTTGTCAAGACCAAGATATGAAAGTCAAAAGATTGACTATCTACGAAAAGCTAGGAAAGTTTAGATTTTAGTCCTCTAACATTCTGATAGGCCAGAATAAGGGACGAAATTAGTTTTTTGACTCACCAGCTACTGACGAGCCAGAGGGTAGGGAAGGATTAGTTGTGTTAGGCAGACGAATCGGAGGCCGATTTTTCTTTTTCTTAGCCGTATACTCCTTTATAACTAAATGTTCCGGCCAAAAATCTTTGTGACAAATTTGGTCAAAGACATTTGGTGGGACACTGATTTTAAATGACGAGATGTCACGGGTGTATGAAAACCTAAACTTTTCCACCGCAATGTTTTTTGCCCGAATATGGGCTATGACATCATCTGATGAAGTATTGGGGTCGAGCCACGAAACAAAGATTTGCTTTTTTTGGTGGAATGGATCTCTTGGCTACAAGAGATCTCAATGCGCCTATCGCAACCGCAGCAACAGCATTTTGCGCTGGAACTGCTGAGGCAGATGACACTTTGAGAGCTCTTCGTGTTAAAATTTTATTGGGAATATTCCTGGGAGAGGATATTCGCCCGGACACATCGGAAACTACAACCGATATCGAGTCAGCTTGCGGGGCACTATTGCCAGGGGAGATGTCAATCGTCCCCCCAACTGCAGCTACTGCTGGACTCCTAAATGATATCAGTTGCTGAGCATTTGGAGTTAATGGATCAATCAACGATGCTGGGGCCGGAGAAAGCAGAGATGCCGGCGGATCGGGAGAGAAATTCCGAGGGATAGTCTTCTTCTACTTCGGTGACTCGCTTAATAGTTTATAACTATTAAACTGAGTTTCCAGAGACGAAAACTCATCGCGAAGTTTCAGAAAACCAGCCGACAGGGATTTAAATCCCTCTCTCGTCCGCCGCATAAATAGACGCATATCCATTTCTACGTCCCGACACGCTTCACAACTCCATTTTAGTCCCCCACCGTTTCCAATACTATCCTTTACTTTGGCTGTGTAACCAGCGCATTTAACATGCATAATGTTATCGCACAGCCAGCAGAAAAGATAGTCATCTTGGATTTTTTGAGGATGAGGGCACTTACTCGAAGAGCAGACAACCATTGTTGATTTAATAAAATAAATAATAATAAATAATAAAAAATAATAAAAAATTTAAAAAGAGTGGGCAATTTAAAAATGAGCAATGTAATATAATATAAGGGCTATACGCACCAAGAAATAACACAAGTGTTAAAGTTTTAAAATGCACAAGAAAAAACTGAAGAGACAAAAATTAAGAGAGTTAGTAATAACACACAGCAACAAAGACTGGCACAATCGGGATCTTTTACATTATAAATATGTAAATATCAAATAACAGTTTGCCAAATTTGCATGCGCTCTTCTTCCTTGGACCTGGAACGCGATTTTAACGCGAGGGTGCATTAGTTTTTTTTCTTTTTGACAACTTTCCGCAGAAAAGCGCAAAATTGCACTATATAGGTCTGATAGTTGAATGTTCCCTCTATCACATGTGTATGGTTTCATCGTGTATCTAGGTGTATCTCTATTGATTCTACTCCACTAAAGTTGAAAAAAGCGAGAATTTAGTGTATTTTTGAAACATCTCCAATTCATTCAATTTTTTACAACAAATACCTAATAATTGATCAATTTTTCGAATAAAGTAAAAATATTCAACATCAGTTGCTTGATTCGGCCAATATTCAATTTCAAAGTTGCAAGTTTTTGTAAAAATTGTTCAGTTTTTTCATACATGAAAAATGTCTCCACTTTGAGATGATGTAGCACCCACAATTCATATCGGATTTAAAAAATATTTTTGATCCATAACTTCAAAAGTATTATCTGTCGATTTCAATTTTCACTTTTGCCCAACGCGATGGTGAAAAAAATTATTTTTGGTCAGCTATCCGGGCAGAAGCCCCACTGTGCGACGTTGGAATTTCTTTGATGATTGATTTTAAGTGTAATACTTGGGCATTTTAACGTACATCAGCGTCGATGCGACTGCTTGTGCCGCATTAGCCTCAGTGAAGTAAACTCTTTGTCCATTTTCCAAATGCACTGCCAAATGTTCAACTGCTGGATATCTTTCGTAAATATGAAATGACAATAATCACCACAGAATAGTACTGTCGTATCTGCCCATTTGGAAGTTGCCGATTTCGTCATTCGCATTTTTAGACGCAATACAAAACACAGCCATCTCGCTGTCTTTTGTACTTGCACAAACATTTGACTGATTTGGCCGAATGTCAACTCTCAACGTTCACATGTGTTTTGAAAATTCATGATAGCAGCGGGCAATATGGTACAAAGAATTCATTTCCGATCTCAATATCTTGATTATGAATTTGAACTTTGATAGTTCGACCATTATCTATTTCGAAACGCCGACGGTAAACTGGATGTCTATCGTTCCCTGTGACTGGTTCAGCAACTAACAGTCGCGGATATAGTTTTGTGGATTTTCCATCAGCCATGTAAGTCGATAATAGACTTAATGCACCGCACTGACTACGCACCATCTGTGACGTTATAATGATGTGTAGATGGGGATTAGTGACTGGATCAGGAATGTCAGCTGATATGATGTCATCCACTTCATTTAAATGTAACTTGTTAAGCAACCAAATTAGGATATGAGAAAGCGGTAGTCCACGCTTCTCGGTTCTCTGTGGAATGAGTACATATAACAACGTGTGTCTGAGCATTACCATTTGAGTGAATAGCATCATGCAAGTGTATATAGTCCTCCAATCGTAGCTTTGCCTGATTGAATCGGATGAACGCTAAACGTTTGGCTTCAACTTTGACGTACATGTCGACAGCGAATTGTACGAATCATCATAGTAATTCATTGCGCTTAGATTTTTGTTCGTTGATATGCCTGAAAATGCAAAATTAAATGGATTGTTAATGGAAACCAATAATAGTGTATGAATATTGTACCTTTAACTCGATTGACCATCTTCAACGTGATGTCGTATCCTTCTTGCCCTTGCCAATAAATGATTGGACATTGTAACGCATCGTACAAACGATGGGTCTCCTTCTACGCTGAACGATAATATCTCGTGATGTAGTTGGATTACCAACAATAATTGCACCAACATCATCCACAGTGGGTGTATTGAATCTTCGCACTTGTTCACCTGGTACGGTACGGTCTTATGACAAATTTGTGCGTATCCGATGGCAATCGTTCCAATGCTTCTTTGAACATATTAACAACAGCATTATTAGAGTAAAAAAATGCTTACAACTGTACAACAATTCGTCTTTTTAACTGTTCTGTTCCCTGTAAATTGCACCGCACATTCACCTGATCCACCATCGACGAAATGAAATATATTTGCAGAAATTTATGCGGTTCATCTGGTGTTGGCACCATTGAACAATGCAATGCAAACATTGGTTGAAGAATACGGTGTGACTTCTGATCGTGTGATGGTATGGTGTATGTTTTTTATACCCTTGCAAAGGGTATTATAAAATTAGTCATATGTTTGTAACGCATAGAAATATACGTTTCCGACCCCATAAAGTATGTATATTCTTGATCAGCATCAACAGCCGAGTCGATTGAGACATGTCCGTCTGCCTGTTTGTTCGCAGCTTTTCGAACCTAAATTTTAAGCTACGTGGTTGAAACTTAGTAGTTAACTTTCTTAAAGGTGTAGGTAGATAAAGTATGAAAATCGGTCGGATCGGATTACAATATGATATATCCAATATCGGAATAATAGGGTTAAAATTGTGGAATATAAATCCAATTTGTATTAAAACACTACTCACCAAGTTTGACCCCAATCGGATAATTATTACGCCTTGTAGGCGGAATAAGAAAATAAAACGTCAATATAATCAATTTACTCCAGTAACAAAAAATTTCAAAGAAATTAAAAAAAAGTTTTTTATATGCAATAATAACCCTTATTGTATAACACTTTATTTTCAGCATAATTTTAATCTTCACATTTGCACATCATATTATCTTGTTTTCAGAATAATATAATATCTCTTACAGCCATTCAATTTAAAGTCAAATTCCGCCAAACAACAAAAATTTATAATGCCGCGCCTAAGAAAACAATCTGCTGAACAACGTCGCCGAAAATCGGTAAATCGTAGAGCAACGTTATCAAGACGATCCTGATTCAATTCGAGAAATGAATTCGCAACGTTTGGCTAATGATCGCCAAAATAATTTGGAAACTCGAGGCCGAGAACTCAGACAGGATGCATTGTCACGTTCTACACGCCGGAGAAATGCCACGTATAGAAATAGAGAGCTCCAAGATGATGCTGCATCTCATACTATACGAAGAGAAAATATAGTTACTCGACAGCAGGAACAAGAGCGCAATACTGCTGAACATTCTGTCCGAAGACAGAATTTGGAGTACAGGGAACCAGAGCGCGAACGAGATGCAATGTCCCACTCCATTCGTCGCCAAGATTTGGATGCGAGACAAGAGCGCAATACTGCTGAACATTCTGTCCGAAGACGGAATTTGGAGTACAGACAAACTGAGCGGGAACGTGATGCGAATAATCGTCAAAATATAAGACGTAATGTGACTACAAGAAGACGAGACGTCCACAAATGGCTCTTATTCATTTTGCTCTACGTGTCACAAATCAATAAATAATCGAGGTAAAATACCAAACTTATGCCTTTTCCAAGGGTTTGATTTTCCTGAAATTCCCGACTGCCTCAAAGACATAACTTGCCTAGAAGAAGGAATGATATCACCGATAATTCCATTCATGAGAATTATATCCCTGGGCTATGAAAAGCAGTGCGCAGTAAGAGGAGCCGTGGTTAATGTTCCCATTTCCGTTTCCGACACGGTAACTGCGCTGCCTCGTTCCTTTGATAACAGCCATGTGGTGCAAGTTCACCTAAAGCGCAATGGCAATATTAACGGATTGGCTCACGGCATTTGAAAATAATGCAGAAGTTCCATTTATTGCTGATCAAGAAGATCGACCAATCGTGGAACAACTTCTTGCAGAGCGAATGGAGATAGACCCTGATCCACAAGGCAACGAGGATGAAGATAATTTAAATCCCGGTGGTCAGGAAACTCTGCTGGAGAATGAGCCAATTGAAAATAATGCAATTATTGAAAGAATTACAATGGCTCCCGGTGAGGGTCGGCGTCCTGTATATATGA
Source organism: Drosophila austrosaltans (assembly GCA_035045865.1). NCBI lineage: Eukaryota > Metazoa > Arthropoda > Insecta > Diptera > Drosophilidae > Drosophila > Drosophila austrosaltans. The sequence continues at coordinate 12,023,742 of JAWNOQ010000003.1, forward strand.
CTTCTTAGGAAGATGCTGAAGAACTATCCTTTCCTTTAATATCATGCGGAAAAATTTTTGACTGTAAAACTACATATGGCCGAAAAGCAAAGTCCCAACTTCGGTACTACGACCGCCGGTGTGCGAAAATATCAAAAATTTGGTATATATACAAGAGCTATGAAATGACACGCATCAAGAATGCGATTTCTATTTGCCTTAGAAAAAAATCTGGCACAGCGCATGTTACTGCGGCTAACATAATGCATAAAAACTTTGTGAACAGCCTGGTTCAGCACGACGATGGATACCATTTGCTAAAAGGATTCCGTTCTGCCCCAGCTCATTGGGAGGCGGAAAAAAAGTTCTGGCCATGATTCGCCAGTTTGGATTACCAACTTTTTTTTCACCCTCTCCGCGGCCGAGACCAAATGGTATGAGCTCCTGGTCATTCCATCTCTTCTTATTGATAACAAAGTTTTCAGTGAAGACGAAGCTTCGAGTCTGCCACGTTCTGAAAAGGCAAGATTAATCCGTTCAGATCCTGCGACGTGCTCCAGATATTTTGATCACCGACTTCACCAGTTAATGAAGCGTTTCAAAAGCAATAATATTTTCGGTGATTTCCAGCTTTCTCATTATTATTGGAGAATAGAATTTTAACAACGAAGGCAGGCAAAGAAGAGTTGCAAGATGTTCTAAGATATCAATACCACAAACATAGTGCCACTTGTAAAAAAGAAATTCCATACCCTCCAATGTGTGAAAGTAAAATTTTGTATCCGTTTAATGACGAAGAAACTCCCAATCCAATTTATAAACAAACTTGAAAAAGCATTCAAGAACTGTTGGATGACAAAATTAATATTTCGCATGCTGAAGAAATAAACCTTAACAATTTTGATAATTTTCTTACACACCTGGGCATTAATTATGATGAATACATTTTATCAATAAGAACAACCTTAAAGAAACCTCAAATATTTCTACAAAGAAAGTTTTCTGATATAATGCTGAATGCATATAATCATGATATATTAAAACTACACAGAGCAAATATGGATATTCAATTCATTTTGGATGCATGTGGATGCTGTAGTTAAATTATAAATTATATAAATAAATCAAACAGAGGTGTATCAAAACTGCTTTGAGAGGCCATGGATGAAATTACTGCTGGAGGCCATCGAGATCGATCAATTAAAGAGAAATTACAACATCTCGGAAGCAAGTTCATTAACGGAACTGAAATATCAGCTCAAGAAGCTGTGTACAATATTCTGGGACTTCATTTGTCAGAAACGAGCAATGGAAATATTTTCGTGAATACATCGCATCCTGATCAAAGAGTTCGTATGATAAAGTCAAAAAAGAAATTGGAGAGACTGAACAAATATTTATGTGCCGGGACTCCACGATTATTATATACTCAGACCAGAATCTATGGAACATGAATGTCTGGCTGATTTTGCCGCACTATATGAACGAAAATCTTCGACAAGACGAAGAGAGGCGGACGAAAATATAGAGGAGGATGACGAAAATCCTACAGAAGAAATTGTGGAGGAAGATTTTGATGAATCACCCGAAGAATATCAATTACAAAACGGATCAGGCGTCATGCGGAAAAGAAAAAATCCTTACATCCTAAGATGGAGAAGGTTCAGCAAAAATGTATCCCGATTGGATTATTACAGAGAACTTGTAACGCTATTTTTTCCCTGGCGCAATGAAGAGTGCGATATAATTAATAATGACAATGAAGCAACATTCAACAATAATAAAATGTTAATTGATGCCAACAGGAAGAAATATGATGCGATAAATGAAGAGCTCTTCGACCAAATTTTATTGGACGTTCAAATGGAAAATGACGATAATGAAAACCGAGAAATTGCTGCCTCACAACTTTTGGATGAATTGTTTAGAGGTTTTGCAATTCCCGAAGTTGCAAGAGACCCTAACGTGTTCCAACAACCGGACCTGATCAAAACTCCTGAAGAGAAGGGGCCCAGAGTTGTAAGATTGCCCGCATTGATTCCTGAAAATAATTTACCTGAATTGGTGCGCTCACTAAATAATAAACAACGACAATATTATGCCCATATAATGAATAGCATGAACGGTAATAAAACTTTTTATGAATACGTCGGAGGTAGCGCAGGAGTGGGGAAGAGTAGACTCATTACTACTATTTATCAGTCACTTATGTTGAGATTTACCACTATTGCGGGTAGCAACCCAGAAGTGACCAAAGTATTGCTTTCCGCGCCAACGGGAAAAGCTGCATTTGGAATTGAGGGTCTCACGTTGCACTCACTCTTTTCATTGCCAGTAAATCAGTCTTCAAATGGATTGAGATGCACTCAAAGCTTATCGGTCTTAAGCTAATCATAATTGATGAGATATCAATGGTTGGTGCTAAAATGCTAACTTATTTGGACAGTCGATTATTACAGGAACTCCGCTTTGGGACCTGTTTAAGTTTTATGAGATTACGGAAATCATGCGCCAACGAGAAGATTGCGTTTTCCCTGTGGCGTTGAATAATATGTCGGAAGAAAAAATGACAATTAGCGATATTGCTTTAATTAAAGAAAGAGAAGTTAATGCTCGGGAAAATAACACTATCCCAGATAAAGCAGTAAGGTAAGGCATCGGATACTCAAGACCTTCCATACACACTAATTCTAAAAACCACTGCGAAGTATATGATAACTGTGAATATCGATATCAGTGACGGATTAGTAAATGGAGCTAGTGGCCAACTAATGGGAGTTGACTGCTTACGAAGTCGATCGAACATAATAGTGTCGACGCTTTGGATAAAGTTTCTGGAGGATTCGGTTGGTGACGAAGCAGGATCGAAGAACGGAAGTAGATCTCACCCTGATTGGACGCTGATTGTACGAGTGTTAAGAACCTTTCAATACCGCAAGAATGAACAAATAACAATACAGCGTTGTCAATTTCCTGTGGTGCCTGCTGAAGCTATAACTATACATAAGAGCCAGGATGCAACGTATAGCAAAGTAGTGGTGAATTTGCAAATTGGCATCAGACGATCTGCACTTTATGTAGCTTGCAGCAGAGCAACCAATGCAGGAGGATTATATATGATTGGTAAATTTTCTCCACCAAGGGAAATGCAGCAAACAGATGCAGTTTATATTGAGCTAAATAGCCTCAGAACTGAGAAACTTCTGACACCCTGCCTAAAGTGGCTTCTTGATAAGCCATCAAATAATATATTGACATATTACCATAATGTTCAAGGCCTGCATCTGCGCAATGCAGATATATTGGAAGATATATTCCAACAACCAGCAGACATTATATGCTTCGTGGAAAGTTGATCAAGAGAGGGGGAAGAATGTGGCATTGTTGGATTTGAAATAATCGCGAGAATTAATGGGAGCACCTGTGAACAAAACAGAAGATCGCGCAACGGGATTATAATATATGCGAAACCACAAATTGTTGAAAACATAGTGGTCTTAGAGCAAAAGAGTATTGAAACGAATAATCCCAATGAAATACGTCAGATCGTGACATTTAAGCACGTTGACGTTGTCTATCTCGTGATTTACAGAAAACCATTGTTTCCCGGCAATCAATTTAGAGGTATAATTACCTCATACTTAACGGATTTAAAAGAGCTGTGTGGTAAAATAGTTGTTTTGGACGACTTTAATATATGTCGCTCAACAGGTCAGAATCAGCTAGAATTAACACTGGGTCTGGTGGTAACGTCTCTTTTTCAAAAAGTTCCAACAACAAAACAATTAACGAAAATCGACTGGGTATTTTTAACTGGTTTGGCAAACATCAGAGCCCAAGTTTATGAAACCCCATACAGCCACCATGATTTTCACTACATGATTTCCACTATTTTCAGGAAATAAATTAATTCAATTTTTTCTATTTTCAGTGTAGAAGAATGTCCCCATTATAGCAGAAGGAAACTCCCAATTTATATTTTATTCCTAACTTTAACTTATTATTTCATTTCAGTGAAGAATAAAGCTTCGACCCTATGAAAGGATCCCAAACAATGAGTAAGGTTTAATCAGTATTTCCTTATTTTCCAGGAGATAAAGTCCGGATCTTATTAATAACAATTCAACTAATTGTTTTAAACATATTTTTCAGAGCAGAAGAAAGTTTAAAAGCAATGTTTATTATTTTACAGTATAGAAGGATGCCACGAGATTATAAGTATGTATATACATATGTATCTTTTCTTATTCCAAAATTTAATTTTGTTTCTTTCAATTACTTTGCTAATTTATTTATATTATTTAAACTTATTTAATAGTTATCAAGTATCAAGTCCCCAATATAGCAGAAGAAAGCCCCAAACTTATGATTTATTCTTAACAATTTTATTTCTTTTCAGCATTAAGCTCCGACCCTAAGGAAGGATCTCATACAAGGAAAAATATTTAATCATAATTTTCTTATTTTTCAGGAAGATAATGTGCAGACCTATAACAATCAATAACAATTCAACTAATAATTTTGATCTTGTTTTTCAGAGCAGAAGGAAGCAAGGTTTATTATCTTAGAGTGCAGACGGATACCATGACCTAATATAAGTATCTTTTCTTATTCCAAAATTTAATTTTGTTTCTTTCTTTTATTTTGCTATTTTGTTTATTTTATTAAAACTTATTAATTAGTTATTAAGTGTTATTTATTAACACAAACCTGTTTTTTTTTGTAAAGTTGTATTGATTTCACAAAGAAATTTATAAAACTGCAAGGATATATAAACTTCGGCAAGGCCGAATTTCTTTGATATTTTTTTTTTTTAAATTCGTATATTTAAAAATATATTTACATATTTACAGTATTCGATATTTAGATGTACTTAATTGCTGGTAGAATTATTTATTATACTAGATCTGTAGAAAATGTCCCATACTTTAAGGTATTTCAGTAATGCAATCATGTTGTCAGGATTAATGTTGGATAGGGTAGAGAGTGGGGAGCTATGTGGAAAATGTTTGTGTTTTATTTGGTCAAATGTGATGCAAGTGTTTAAAAGGTGATCTAAGTTATAGTGGCAGTGGAGTTACAGAAGGGAAAAGTGGTCGGGACTGATCTATTTTTTAGGTGTAGATGTGTTACTTTGGTGTGTCCCAGTCGGAGGCGTATTATTTTTATTTCATCTATGCGACTGGATGGCCAGTATTTCCTATTTTTGATGTACTCTTTTATATTGTTTTTTTGTGAATTTGTTTGCTGATACCAAGTGGATGTGTCTGCGAAACTGTTAAGTAGATCCGTTTGATATTTTTTTTAAATTAATTATTTTATGTCACTAGTGCTGTTGTTTGGAGTGTACTTGAGTGGGTAGTATTTTGATTCTTTGACAGCCCCATCTGCTAACTCGTTGCCTTTGATGTTGGTGTGGCCGGGGATCCAAATAAAGTAAATTTTGAAGACAATCTAATTAATAGGTTTCTAATTTCTGAGGCATAGTGTGAGGAGTTGCTTACTGATAAGGAGTCGGAGCAAATTATAAATTTTCCTCGTTCTACTTTCAGAATTGAAATAGCTTCGTGAATTGCAATTATTTCAGCTGAGAAAACGCTTGAGTAAGTGGGTAGGAGGCCTATTTTAATAATATCAGTCTCTGAGGTAATAACGAATACTGTAGATCCGTCAATTTTTATTTACAAATTTTGTTCTGATGTTATGTTTTAATTTGAATTCAAGAAACTGCTTCGATGATTTCATCTAAAGTAGAGTGTTTTTTGTTTGACTTTTGTGGTTTGTAATTTTTAACTACATTACAGAGTGGTGAGTTCGAGCTGTTTGTAATTGATTTAAAAAGATTAGCTGTAAGAAGTTTTCTTCTTATTTCAATGGGTGGAATGTTAGCCTCGAAGAGTAAGTTATTCGTTGGGGTGATTCTAAATGCGCCAAGTGCAATTCTGACTAGTGCATTTAACTTTGTTTTTATTTTCTTAAGGGAACTATTAGCGTCTGTGCCATACAGTGGTAGGGCATAGTCGATCTTTGATAGTATCAAAGCTTTGACTACTGAGATTAGGGTGAGAGTACTACAGTTGAACTTCCAGTTGGATAGACATTATATGACGTCAAGTCTCTTGTTTAAAGAAAGAGCAAGGTCTTCAGTATGAGTGGTCCATTTATGCTTGTTATTGAAGGTGACGCAAAAGAGTGAGTTTGTGTTGCATATTTGAAAATTAATAGTGTTCACGCGACACATGCAACGCTGCTTGTTGCAAACATGCATATGTTTGCATTTATCGGGTTGCAGACTAGCTCCAGAGTAGAGACACCATTCTGAAATATTGTCAAATAATGGGTTAAAGTTTATTGCTCTGTTTTTTTCTGTGTCTAGCTTGAGAAGCAGGTTAAAGTCGTCGGCGTATGCAGAAAAGTATATATCCTTGTGACGAGCAATAATTTCATTGAGTCTTTGGTATGCTATAATGAAAAGTACCACTTATAGTGGAGACCCTTGGACGATCCCATTTTCGAGCGGGAGTGTTTTTGAATGGAAGTTGCCTTATTTTTCTTTTAGACATGAAGTTTCTGACAAACAGTTGGACCTCGATTATCCGGGACGGTCGGGACCAGAGCCATCACGGAAAATCGAAAAACCCGGTGAATCGAGATTGAAATTTCCACATATTTCGTACTTAAAATTTTATAAGTACATACACCATTTCTTTAAATCTGCTAGGTGATCAACCTTCAAACGCACACTGACCATAAAAATATGTAATATGTACATACACGCGTGTTTCTTATTGATTGCTAACTAAAGTGGGGAAGCCCCGAATTCGTTTTATTATTTTAGAAAAAAAATTTCGTTTGAAATCATGAAAAATGGGTGTAATCACGGTTAACAGTGAGAATGAAACAAATTCAACTTCATCCATAGGGGTTCCCGGTTAATGGGAGGCCGGATAATCGAGGTCCAACTGTACTTCAGTATGTTTATGCCAACTTTCCAACTTTGGTCGATTACAGCATGGACGTCGATTTTATCAAAAGCTTTCAAGAAATCTAAGGATATTATGGACATGTGATTTTTTGCGGCCAATGCTTTAGTTAAAAGATGGTTTATGAAAAGAAGACTATCCATGACAGATTTGCCTTTTTTAAAGCCGTCTTGACTATTATGTATTAGTTTATTTGTGGTAACAAACCACCATAGTGGTTTTGCGACAATTTTATCGAGCAGTTTTGATAAGCATGAATTTAGTGATATTGGACGGTATGCTGCGATGTTTGTTTTTGTTTTCTTTGGTTTTAGAACGGGTATGATAACACTGAGCTTATATTGTTGTGGTATATGTTGGGAGAATGCTTTTGTCATGATGCTTTTATCATTGGGTAGCTGATTAGGTCCAAGCCTGGTGTGTGTCCCTTTAAGGAACGAAGTGCAGACGCTAATTCTACAGAACTAATCTCCTGTTCTATTTGGAGGGCGGAGCTTACTGGGGAATTACAAACGCTAGTGCCTAAGGATCTTTTTTTGTGTGTCAGGAATGTGCTGGAGTAATTGCAGTCGTCCAATTCGGATGACCAGTTTTGGCAGAGGGCATCGGCTATGTTTTGGGGTTGTGTAACCATGTTAGGAGAGGTTGACAGTTTTATGCAGTGCAATGCACTTAGGTGGATTGAGACCGCAGAATCTACGAATGTTGCTCCAGATCTTAGGTATGGGAGTAGAAGGATTTATGTCTCCGGTGAATTTCTCTAAAGCTTCTTTTTTAGACAGTATCTAAAACTGTTTAAACTGAGCATTTTTCCTTCTGAAGTCTATAATGTTGTTGGTAGAGATATTTCTTTTCAGGGTATTCCACGCTTTATTTTTTGATTTCCGTAGAGCATCAAGGTGTTTGTTCCACCAGGGAATAGAATGTGAAGATTTAACGGATGTTTTTGGGATACTCTGATGCGCGCTTCTTAAGATTATTCTGGTAATGTTGGCAGACTCTTTGTTGATGTTAGAGCTAACGGGAATGTTGGAGTAGTGGTGTAAAGTTTTGGTTTGATAAGAGTTCCAATCCGCTAACTTTACTTTAAATAGTGGTCTATACATAGGTGTATGGGTCCGATCTTCATTAAGGATGTATGTTAAGATGGGTAGATGGTGACTACCAAAAAGATTCGTCTCAATTTTCCGATCTGCTTCAATTGCAATATCGGGTGTACTTAGGGTGAGATCGATATTAGTTGAAGTGTTTTGTGTGCTGAGATGTGTTGGGGTAACATCGTTTAGGACCGAAAGATTAGATTGTGTAATGAACTTTTCTAAAATTATGCCCTTACTGCTGTTGGAGGGAGAGCCCCATCTTCTGTGCCAACAATTAAAGTCGCCCGAATACCCTCGCCAAATCATTAACCCGAGCATGCGATAGAACTCGTCTCCAACGAAACGACCTTCCAACCCTCTAGCAAATAATCAGGGCCATAGATTAAAGAAGCATCCTTCTGATGCTAGGTTACGTATTAGATTAAGATAAAACTAGGAAATTGTTGTTAGTCTTATACACTATATAAGAGATCCAACAAATAAATAAACGCAAAAAAAAAAAAAATTACTGTGGGTATATTGTTGTCGATATTGAGAACAGACTGAAGAGAGTTTAGAGTGATTTTGCCTTTTGGTGGAATGTATGAGGAGATAATTCTAAGTTTTTCCTTTGACCAAATTTCGGCGCATATGGAGTCAAACCCTGTATCTAGGTGTATTTCTTGAAATTGTAAGGAATTGTGAATAAGAAGCCCTACTCCTCCGTATCTAGTAGACGAATTCCGAGTTATCATTCTATAATTGGTAGGCACTGTGTGCGTCTCTTGAAGCGATATGATATGTGGTCTATATTTTGTAATTAGTGTTTGGAGTTCACTGTAGTTGTTGTTGAGTCCATTGATATTCCATTGCATTAGTATTAGTGACATTTTGGTAGTGGGATGGTATAGGATTTCTATATTTATGATTGAATGAGGTCGTGTGCAAGTGCTCGAAAAAGCACCAACTATATTGCAAATAGTTGTCATCGGTCGCACCCCAATATCCCTCGCCCCAGGCTTTTCACGTTATGGTAACGTGGGATCAACAGGGGAGGAAGGGGAGCCCCGACCGTACAGAGTTCTAACTACATCATGTTCTCATTATAGTCACTAAAAGAATAGTCGACAGGTTCCTTGTACTAGAGGATGATTCAATATTTGGGTGTATTGCGGTGTTGTTATAGTTCTGTGAGTTCATCTTGGCTACACTGGAGTATAGGGAGCCATCGTGTGGGTATCTGGAGTTGTAGATTGAGACAGCCGTTTTTATATCCACTTTTTCCATGGTTTTGATCGTCTGTATTTCTTGTTGCTTAATAAAGATGGGACATCCTCTGTAGATTGATGAAAGATTGGTATCTGTTAGTTTGTTGTCCTTACAATTAATACAGCATTTGTCGAAGTTGCACAATTCCTTAGTGTCTGTGTCTGTGTGAAATTCATTGGCACAGTTGATACAGGATTTTTTGTTGTTACAAATTTTTGCTATATGCCCAAAGCGGAAGAAATTGTTGCATCGTAGTGGAGGTGGTATATATGCTCGGACTTTAATCATTTCGTATCCAATCTTGATGTTTTCGGGTGGTGAATGGGATGCAAATTTTAAGATGATGAGGCCTGTTTATTGTAAGTCACCGTTTACTTTTTTAAGAATTTTTCTTACGTCACACATATTTTGGTCCTGAAGTTCAACCTTGATTTCTACTTCCTTCAGAGAAGGAAGATCGTTGGAGTAGATTACGCCATTGGATACATTATAGGTGATGTGTTCAATGACTGTGATGGGGATTTCTCCAAGAAGTTGCAGTTTTAACAGTTTGTCTGCTTGGCCAGAGTTCTTGGTCTTGATTCCGTCACGTGTTTTTTTTTTTTGCGAGGAGCACTTCACTATTGCAAGTGTAATCGATGCACTTCTTGATTAGGAATGGGGAGACACTGCTCATTGTGGCTTCATCTTTTCGTTTCATGATGAGAAATTTGGGTTCAAGTTTTAGCTTGGCCCTATCGGGAGGTTCAGTGGACGCCCACATGATGGGGAATAGCTGTTAGATAGTGAGTTGTTGTTGTAATTGTTTTGTATTATGCTTTATGCTTTGTCGATTATGCTTTGTTTGTCGATTCAGGAACGGTTGTTTTGGATTATGTTTTGTTCTTGCGGGAATATTATATATCATATAAAAAGAACTACAGGAATCATCGCAGCAGTGAATCCACTTTTTTTATATGGATCCCTATTGGGTAGTGTCTCTCGAAACTAAAAAAAACTTATTGTGTTTAAGAAATTCGAAAACTTTGTTTAAATATCTTCTTCTTCTATGTATATATATAAAAAAAACGGATTTTTTTTCGTGAAACGCACGAACCGATTTTCACGGTTTTGCTTTCGCTTGAAATGTCTCGAAAATATATTAACAAAAGCAGATAAACCGAGAAAATCATCTCTGATATATAGCATGCTGTGAAATTTTGAAATTGAGGTTAAAGTTTATCGTTTCCTAACAGTTCAATTATAAACTATCAAATCAATTACGCGTATTGTACAAATTTTTATTCAATTTCAGCAGCAAACATTTGTCCTTTAGGTGGTAAGTTGAACTGTTTTTATTATGTTGATCGTGCATTTGAGTGTAAATTCACCAGTCTGGCCATAGTTCAAAATGCAAAATATCTTTGGCATCATACAATCGGTTGGCATTTCAGTATGATCCCACTGCGAACTACAGTGATGATGACAATTTAGATATTGTGTGTTATATTTAAATCCAGTGTCTAGGTTATTTTATTAAATTCTTTATTTAATATGTTTTCATTGAGTTTATATTCATTTGTGTGTATTCACATTTAATGTCTTATGTAGACTGTATCTTAGTTCTTTAACAAAGGGTTTTTCTTAGCTAAGACCGCGTAGCTGCGCTGCCAGCGACGCCGGCAGAGGAGCGGTCTGCTTATGTCATAAATGCTAACGTAAGCTAAATATGCATATATGGATATATGCAAGAGTGAGGATGTATCATGTTACATTGCTGGTCGCTTGTGTTATTATTGTTAATTCAGCAATATCCAGCAATGCATTATTTATATGCTTCACTGTGTACAGTGATCACTCGATAGAACATGCTACATCCCCCTCCTTTAGAAAAATAACGTAATTTATGGAGTTATTTTAAAATTTGATTATGTTTGACTTATTTATTAATTTTATTTATTATTATTATATATTTTTTTTTTTACTCTCTTTTTTTTTTGTTAAAAAAAAATTTAATGAAATATAGTAGGAAAAAATTTTAGAAAATATTAGGAAATTGTAAGAATTATACATATTATTCATTAAGAAAAATTTTTTCTCTTTTCTCTTTTTTTTTTTTCGTACGATTTTTTTTTTTTTTATGTATTAACCAATTAGGAATTAAAAATCTTTAACCTATCTTTATGTACTACCTGCTTTTTATTTTTACCATCTTTTATTTTTATATTGTCTCTATCTTCTATTGCTTCTATTGTATAAATACTTAGGTTCTAACTTATGGCCCGTATCATTTCTTAATAAGACTCTTCTTCCTATTTCTAGCTCAATATTATTTATTTTCCTATCATATAGTTCCTTATTCTTAACTTTATGCTGTTCTAACATAACTCTGGCCCTTTTATAGGCCTGTTCTAATCTAAATTTTGATTCCTTAGCATAATCATCTATATTATAAAGTGGATTTATCCTATCTATTGTATTAAAGTGTTTTGGTAAATTTGAAGTTTTACCAAATACTAACTCATATGGACAATAATCATGTGCCATAGAGGGTGTTGTATTAAAACTATATGCGAAGTATCTTATCCATACATCCCAGTCAGTTTTGTCAACTGAAATGTATGAACGTATGAACTCGTTAAGTGTTCGGTGGCTTCGCTCCACAGTTCCTACAGTCTGGTGATGGTGTGCAGTTGAAGTTATATTTTTAATATGCAAGTTTTTGCATAAATCTTCAATTATTGAATTTTTATATTCTGTTCCCATGTCCGTAATGAACGTCTTCATTGGACCGTACTTCAGAATAAAATCTTCAAATATAGCTTTCGCTACTGTTTTTGCACTTTTGTCTTTAATTGGTATGATTACAAGGTATTTTGTTAAATCGCAGATTAAAGTAACTGCATATTCATTTCCTTGTTCTGACTTGGGAAATGGACCGATCGTATCCACAATTACCCTGTCAAAAGCCATTTGTGGCGTTTCTGTTATAATCAATGGTGTTTTTATATGTTTAGTTATTTTTGATTTTTGACACTTATTACATTTTTTTATATATTGAGATATCTCTTGTGTCATTTTTTTCCAGTAATAATGTCTTTTAATTTTTGCTAAGGTTCTTGTAATTCCCGAATGACCTCCTTGTATAGGATCATCGTGGAACGTAAACAGTATTGCTTCTTTTTCTTTATCATTATTTGATAATAGGGTCACCGGCTTGAGTAGCGCTACTCGTAAAGATATTAAATTCTTATTGCCCAATAATTTAAAAGATTCTATTGAAATTGTATCAAAGATCTTTTCGCTCGGTGCCACTTTGACTTGGCTGATATTAAGTATACCGGCTTCCTTTTCAAGCCTTTGGAAGAATTGACCTAAGTCGAGAATTCCATTAGTATACATATCGCAAATGTCAATTCTTGCTATAACTTTCTTGCCATGTTTGAATGTGCATAAAGTTTCAGTTATACGCAAGGTCACTACTTTTCGTACTTCGTCATTAACAATGACTTCATATACATACGTTGGGCTTAGAAGCATTAAGAGATTGCTTTCGCGAATCTTCTATATCGTTATATTTTTCTTTTCCTGCGCAGGAATTTAACTGTTTACTTTGGTTTCTGGTAGTGACTTTCAGAATTTTATTATTATTTTGTATGTTTTGTAAATCTTGTATCGTGATTCTTGATAGAGCGTCGGCCACGAAATTATCTTTTCCCTTAAGGTATTCTACTGTAAAGTCGTATTCTTCAAGATCTAGTCTCATTCGGGTTAACTTTGAACTGGGATTTGTCATTGAAAACAAATAAGTTAATGCTCTATGATCCGTTTTGACAGTGAAATGTCTACCATAAATGTATGGTCGAAAATGCGTGATGGCCCAATGAATTGCCGCTAATTCTTGTTCTGTTGTACTTTTATTACTTTCACCTTTTGTGAAAGATCTAGATGCGTATGCAACTGGAAGCTGAAGTCCATCTTTATTTTGGGTTAGGACTGCTCCACATGCATATTTACTTGCATCCGTGATTATGCAAAATTCTTTGCTAAAATCTGGGTACTGTAACAGAGTTGGATTCATCAATGCTGATTTTAGATGATCGAATGCGTTTTGACAATCAACTGTCCATTCGAATTTTTCATCTTTCTTACATAATCTTGTTATGTGACGAGAATAATCAGCGAAATTTTTTATAAATCTTCGGTAATAATTGCAAAATGCAATGAATCTTCTAGCGCTGTCCGCATCATGTGGGACTGGATATTTTTTTATGACCTCATATTTTGTGTCATCAGGCAAGATTCCTTTATCTGTGCACTTATGTCCCAAAAAGGTGACTTCATGCATGAAAAATGAACATTTTTCAGGATGTAACTTTAGGTTGTGTTGCCGACATTTCTCAAAGACATCTTTTAGATTATTGAGCATATGTTGCTCGGAACAACCTATGACTATTAAGTCATCCATATAAAGAAAAGCTTGCGAAGGTTTAAGTCCAGTGAATGCTATAGTCATCATTCTCTGGAACGAATTTGGCGCTATTTTTAAACCGAATGGTAATCGCGTGAAGCGATATGAGCCATTACATGTTGAGAAAGATGTAATGTCTCGTGACTCTTTTTCAAGTTCAATTTGATGAAAACCTGACATTAAGTCAAGGCATGAAAAATATTTTGCTCGACCTAGTTGATCTAAGATATCATCAATTCTAGGGAGTGGAAATTTATCTGCTAGTAATTTTTTATTAATTTGACGATAGTCAATTACTAATCGCCATTTTTTATTTTCGGAATTTGGTAACGATTTTTTCGGTACCAATAAAAGTGGGCTATTATAAGCTGATACGGATGGCTCGACAATTTTGTAGTTTATTAATTTTTGGACTTGACTTTGAATTTCGTCTTTTTGATTATGAGGATTTCTGTAGTTTTTTATGTACACTGATTCTGTATCTTTTAACCTTAATTCTTGCTTGTAAAAATTATTTCTTGAAATAGATTCGGTTTCAATTCCGAAAATGTCTGTATACTGAGTGCATAACTCTGTAAGCTTTGCTTTGAATAATTGTGGGAAATTCTTTTCTAGTTTTTTCATTACTTCTTTATGTCTATCATTTTTGATATCTTGGGCTATGTCATAATTACTTAATGACTCTGTTTGGATTTCATTTAAATTTATAATTTTGGTTGAACTCGTTGTATTTAATATTCGGACAAAAATATTATCTTTATTGGAAATTGTATTTCCAATGAATATTCCTTTATCAATTTCTTGATTCGGAATTAAAATGGTATGTTCAACAAAGTTTAGTTTTATTTGACGGACTACTTCAGCGCGAGCTGGAAGTATTATAGCGTTATTATCAAACGTATGTGTAATTGGTATATGTATTGGATAGTTGAGATTGTTTGGCCGAAGTATTAGAGTATCACTTGAATGTGTGAAATCTAATTGGCAGTTGAATTTTTTAATGAAGTCTATGCCAATTATACCGTCACTCGGAATCGGAAAATTTTGTTCTACTAAATGGAAGTTGTGAGGAATTATATATTTTCCTGTAGTTAATTCTACAAATGACAAACCGATTGAAAAAATTGATCCTTCCCCTATTCCTGATATTTTTGTTTTTATGTTAGTATTAACATTCTCAAAAATATCGACATTTTCTTTTAATAGTGAAATGTCTGCACCAGTATCAATTAGTAAGGTAAATTCCTTACCTGAATTTTCATTTTTTAATTTTACAAATATATTTAAATTAAGGTTAATATTGTGTACTTTCGAATATCTTAAGGGAGTTATTGGTTTTCCGGATCACTTTGCGCGACCCTTACATTTGAATTATTATTATTGTGGCTTCTATTTGAATTGCCACGGCCTCTAGGGTTTCCTCTAGTTTGGCCTTGTCCTCTATAATAGGAATTATTATTTCTGGTATTTCGGAACCCGTTGTATTGGTAATAGCCTCTTCCACGGAGGTTACCTCGGTTTCCTCGTTGGTTTTGTAACTGGTAATTTTGGTTTGGGGTCTGTCGTTGACGAAAGTATCTAACGGAGCTTGCCTCTTCAGTGGCTTCCGTAGAAACGTCCACGAATTTTGAAATGGCTTCATTCATGTTTTTGAATGTGCCTGACCGCATAGCATGTTTTACTTCAGTTAAAGTGCAATTTTTAGTCATAGCCTTTACAGCAAGTGTTGTGCTGTATTTGTTTGCTATTTCTGTAGACAAGCCATCATCGATGTAAGCTCCTTTAAGAGTTTTTGTCAATGTTTCAACCTCTTGGGCGTATTGGCTGGCTGTCTTGGTTTTTTGTTGGAGATTTAATAATTTTGCAGAGATTACCTCTACAGATTCTCCTAAAACATTTTCAGTTAGTTTTTTACTAATGGCAACTATTGTTTGCTCATTTGTAATTAACTTTCTAGCGTGGCCTTTTAATTTTGTTTTTATTATTCGTACTGCAATTGCTTCGTGAGTACCTTTCATAGTCTCAACCAAGTCGAGACCATCTAGGAAACTTTGAAGGTTTTCAGTACTTCCATCAAACTCTGGTATTAGAGTGGATGCGAGTTTTAAAAACTCAGGTACAGATTGTTCATCTGGCATTGTCGGATTGTAGGAAAGTGATTGCAGCGAAGGTGTTGCTACTGAGAGCGTTTCAATTTCTTTCGTTTTTAATTTATTTTCGATGTCAGATTCGCCGCTCATCTGTTCAGATTCTTCTGGACTACTTGTGGCTAGAATTGACTCGTCAAATTTAGCATCCGCATTTAATGCGTTTGGAACGAAAATATGAAGATTATGCCTATCCGATATTGTTCTAAGTTGAGTTCTTAGTCTGTCAAGATTCTCCCTTGCTTGTAGCAAGTGCAAATTATTTAAACGGCTGAATACTTCCGAAAATAGTTTGTTGATTGTATTGAATTCATGTATTAGAATTCGAATATGTTTCAACTTTGTTTTGTTTTTTATCTGAATGCTCTTATTGAGGCATTTAAATGACTTCTCGAATTCTATCCTATGTTCTTTTACTATCTGAACAATTTTTGGCCATTCCATGGGGAACTTTATTTAAAAAGAAATTTTAAGTCCATGCCTTCTTGTTTTGGATCTGTTACTGACCTATCTTAATATTTCTTATTATTTTTTTTTTTTTTTTTTTATGGTTTTCTAACATTATTCTTGATTTTCATCCATCAAATAGAACAGAAATGTTCCTGTTGCGTTTGAAAAGCAACAAATAAATGGTATTGATAGGATGAAACAAGTACCTACCCTACTATTCCCTTGGATTGGGAATTTTTTACCAAATTTTTCCAAGTAAATTATCTTTATTTTTGCCAAACTTATAGCGCGTTGGGGTGAGTTAATATTTTCACTCTTAAAAACCCCGATTATATCGGACTCTATGCTAGGATGGTTTTCTACTACTCTACTAAAATAACTATCTAACGTACTCATATTCCTATTTTAGTTAATACATAACATTCGATAAAAATTAGTTTAAAGTTGAAATTTGAAATTATATTTTTATTTGAGAAATTCGAGAGAAATTGATTCGTTTGATAATATATATAATTAATTTTTTTTATCAAAAATGCACCTTCATTTTTAGGTTTGCATACTTTATTTAAATCTTGTCCAAGTCATTGGCTTGGCTTAGGGCTCTTTTTGTTATACATTTGTTATGTAGCCTATATGCCTTGAACAAAATGTATGCGATCAAAATTATGACTATTGTCAATAAAAGTGCATTAGTAATACTTAAATCAATATTTGATGATTCAACTGTATTTATCACGTTAGCAGTGGAGTCCACTGTCTTCGTGTCTATTATTCCCATTGTGGATTTTTTATAAATTATTAAATTTGTTGTTAAATCATCAAACTTATTTATACTATTATCAAACATTAAAAAAAATTTGAGACAATTTTTTTTTTTTAAGAAAACTTTTGTATATCTATATAGAAAAATTTTCTTTTACATTACCCTGCCTAATTTTGCGCATAGCTTTACAGGCTATGCTTCTCTTGGGCGGAAATGGTTCCGCTCAAGTTTACAATGTGTCTTACAATTTTTCTTAGTTTCTATTTATATATTTTTATACATAATTATAAATTTGTTTTTTTTTTTTTTTACATTTGAAGTTTAAAAAAATTTTTTTTTTGAATATTTTTCTGCTTGTTTTATTTCTTCATAGCATCAGCTGGTCGTCGCCGGTTGGCTAGCTGATGCTCCATCGATGGCGTAAAAAGCGGCCTGCTTTTCACACTGAGTTGTCTCTGCTGCTGATGTCCTGGGCCTATGGGCTCAGGCGGTACCGGTGCAGGTCTTCGCACCAGATTTGACGTCTTTCCAACACGTATACTCGCAGAAGGGGCTCTCCAATGGCCCCGGGCAGTCTCTCGGGCACTTCTTTTGCAGCTTTGGTAGGTTTACTTGTGGAGGTGGAAGGTTTTTAGTTTTGTTTGTTGTTGTTGGAATATTTTCTGAGTGAGTTTGAGTGGTATTTGGCTTTTTATTTTCTTTATGTGACTTTAAAAAGTCAAGTTCATACTGCAGTTTTTGGGCAGTTGCCCAAGGAGGAGGTGTTGGACTGGTGTATAATAGCCACTTTATGTGCGCTATT
The DNA here is from genome assembly GCA_035045865.1 of Drosophila austrosaltans. Taxonomy (NCBI): domain Eukaryota; kingdom Metazoa; phylum Arthropoda; class Insecta; order Diptera; family Drosophilidae; genus Drosophila; species Drosophila austrosaltans. The sequence continues at coordinate 12,041,664 of JAWNOQ010000003.1, forward strand.
CTCTTATTTATTTTATTTTTTACACCACCTCTCCTAGCCATTACACTCTTACTCTACTCACTCAGATTCCTTTATTTTTTTTCTTTGATATTTCCTTTGTTTCTTCCTTCTTTGTTCCCTCCTTCTTTGCCGTTGGTCTTCGTAAAATTTTACAGTGTTGGAATTATATTGTCCTCCCGTGCAGATTGTCGTCAGGTCGGTTGACCTCAGTCACGGTCGCCATGTGTTATATTTAAATCCAGTGTCTAGGTTATTTTATTAAATTCTTTATTTAATATGTTTTCATTGAGTTTATATTCATTTGTGTGTATTCACATTTAATGTCTTATGTAGACTGTATCTTAGTTCTTTAACAAAGGGTTTTTCTTAGCTAAGACCGCGTAGCTGCGCTGCCAGCGACGCCGGCAGAGGTGCGGTCTGCTTATGTCATAAATGCTAACGTAAGCTAAATATGCATATATGGATATATGCAAGAGTGAGGATGTATCATGTTACATTGCTGGTCGCTTGTGTTATTATTGTTAATTCAGCAATATCCAGCAATGCATTATTTATATGCTTCACTGTGTACAGTGATCACTCGATAGAACATGCTACAATTGGACTAGTGACGACTATATGCCGATATTGCAATGCGTTAAAGTTTAAAAGAGAAACGCATCCAGATCAAACTGGATCCATTGCTTACACCACCACAGCCACTAAAACTATTGTTCGACTCCAACCATTTTCTTTAACGCATCCTTGAATACAATAACTGATTTCTCATAAATTCCTTTGGAGCTAATGGGAAGGCGGCTTCATGCCGAATTGCAAGGTATAAGATACAACACCCACAACCAATCACTCACACCAACGTAATCAATTGCAACACAGAACAACTACACAAACACCACAAACTACACCATAAAACGATCAGAAGTCACACCGAATTCTCCAACCAATATTTATTTACAAGGACAAATATATCACTTGCATTGTTCAATGGTGCCAACAGCAGATGAACCGCATCAATTTCTGCAAATATATTTCGTTTCATCGATGGTGGATCAGGGAACAGACATCCCGATTTATTTATTATTGTTTATTATGCAATCCGAAGTAGACGGAAATTAAACTTGGGTTGAACCCGAGCCAATAAACCGCTAGATTGTCACGACATAACAACCAGAGTATTTCAGCAAAAACTAAGGGTGATGATGGATGTGCTTACTAAGTATCTAGATTTTGGTGACACACGTTGTTATATGTACTTGTTGAAATGCCAGAAGCGTGGACTTCCGCTTGCTTTCTGATGTTGCCAGAATTTTCCCGTGGAACGTCTGCTGATGAATTGAATACTTGCTCTTCAGGAATAACCTTTGTGGAATAATGTAAAAACATTATCGCTAACCAATAATATGAGAGTTCACCTTCAATTTTCCAAATAATTGTTAGCTGTTGGAAATGGAAAAGTCCCAGTTGATGAGACAAGTGGATTAATTACTCTTACCAACGACACTTGGCGATTTGTAGACTCTGAATTAGCTCATATTAAAAATTTTTTCCCAAAAACTAGTGAGATTTATCAGAATTATGCTTTGTTAAGTCAACGAGCAATTCTCGCCGCAAAGAATAATGATGTACACGCACCTAATTTCACTAGAATAATTTCAGGAGACTACAACGCCATGCACCCTCATTGGAGATCCCGCCTGGTAAATCCAAAAGGCAAACAGCTGTATAATACAATAATCAACCCAGCAAACAAAATGGGCTATGCCTCACCGAATAAGCCCACGTACTTGCCATCAAATCCACGCAAGCTCCCAGATCTAATAGACTTTGCAATCACCAGGGGAATGGCGCACAATTTGATAACGGCAGAGACACTAGCAGTATTGTCATCGGGCCACTCGCCAGTAGTTTTCACTATATTAACACAGCCACAAATAATAAAGCACCTACTCGGGCTAACAAATTGTAAAACAAACTAGCTCAAATTTAAAAAATACTTAAGCACCCATATCGAGCTAAATCCCAAACTGGACGACGAAAAAGACATCGAGCTTTGCACCTCTGCACTAGAGTCGACGCTTATTGAAGCAGTAGAAATCTCCACCCCATGTATCGGATGCACCCAGGAAAAACATAAATCAAACAACCAACTAATTGACCTACTTCTAGCAGACAAAAGACCGCTCATGCGAGAAAGGAAAATGGTTCGATCACCGGCAGCAAAACATCGCTTAAAGGCAGCATCGCGAGCTCTAGCAAAAGCGCTTAGGCAAGAAAAAGCAAGGACACAGCGGCAATATATCGAGAAGCTTATCCCCACTAACACCAAATATTCGCTGTGGAAAGCACATCCAACCATAACTGCTCCAGCCGAGATAATTTCACCTATACGAGAAAGAGCACTCACCTTTGCAGCTCATCTGAAAACGGTTTTTCTGCCAAATCCGTCAACAAACTCTTTTCAGCTCCCCTTCCCTGCGCACCCCGATGGAAAATCAGCAACCGAGTTTCCAAGCTGAGGAGATTTCAGCAATTATTAAAAACTACCTACGATCTGTGCAGTGTGACACATCTCCAAGCTCTTCAACGCGATAGTAAAAACTGGTCACTATCAAATAAGTTGGAAAAAATCAGTAATCATAATGATCCCAAATCCCGGAAAAGACAAAACACAGCCATCATCGTACAGACCCATCAGTTTATTGCCAAGTCTTTCAAAACTATTTGAAAAGGTCCTACAACTCCGCATAAGTACAATCCTGGTAAACCAAAATATAATCCCACATCATCAGTTTGGCTTCCGTGAAAAACATGGCACAATTGAGCAAGTCAACCGAATCACCTCAGAGATCCTTACAGCATTTGAGCAAAAACAATATTGCACATCAATTTTTCTCGACGTCGCACAGTGGGGCCTCTGCCCGAATGGCTGACCGAAAATCATTTTTTTACCATCGCGTTTGGCAAAAATGAAATGTGAAATCGACAGATAATACTTCAAATGTTATGGATCCAAAATATTATTGAAATCCGATAAGAGTTGTGGGTGCTACATCATCTCAAAGTGAAGACATTTTTCATGTAAGAAAAAAATTTAGAATTTTAAAAAAAACTTGCAACTTTGAAACTGTATATTGGCCGAATTAAACAACTGATCTTATATTTTTACTTTATTCGAAAAGTAGATCATTTTTTAGTTATTTGTTGTAAAAATTTAATGTAATTTGAAATACTCAGTAAATTGGAGACGTTTCAAAAATACACTAAATTTTCGCATTTTTTAAACTTTAGTGAAGGAAAAACAACAGAGATTCACGGAGATTCACGATATAATTATATACACGTGATAGAGGGAATATTCACCTATCAGACCTATATAGTGTAGACTTGCGCTTTTTTGCGCAAATTTGTCAAAAATTCAAAAAACTAATGCAACCTCGCGTTGAAAACGCGTTTCAGGTACAAGGAAGAAGAAGAGCGCATGCAAATTTGTCAGCAGCGTATGTGTAAAATGGCGTCCGAAATACTACCTGACGATTTTTACATGTTTAGAAGGTCTTAGAAAATAGGTAAATAATATTTTAGGTCATAGAAAATCGGGTCTACCTACATTGTTTGTTAATTTTTTGGATTTCCCGATTCCCTCTTTCAATTTGGAAACCAATTTTGTTGTTACCTAATTAATCAAAAAAGGTTATTACAAACAAGTGCAATAGTTTGCAATGATGCAAAAATGTTTTTTTACCTAATGATTTAAGAAAAATGGTATAAATTGCAAACTATTGCACTTGTTCGAGACAGTTTGTTCTTGACTTCATAAGAGGAAACAGCTTTTTTGTTGAATAGTATTTTTGAATATAATTCAATTATAATTTAAAGTGGAAAAATGGATTTGAAGAATTCTAAGATTTTTGAAGTTTTTCGGGCCGTTAAAAATCAAAATGAATTTGTATCAGAATTGCTTAAAGTGATGGGCCTTGTACCCGAAGACGTTAGCAAGGAGATTGTGACGAAACTTAAAAACACCTACATTAACGTGAAACGAAAATGGAGTGGGTCTCAAAGAAAAAACTCTGAATTTATTGGGATCTACGAAAACTGGCTTGAGCAGTCTACATCATTGGATTCAATATAGGATTCAAGAGAGGAAGAAGTTTACCCATCTACTAGCCAAGGAAGAGGAAGGCCACCTAAGAATATTGAAGAGTGTTCATCTGTTATAAGGAAACGTAAGCTCGGGAATGTTGGAGAAAGCTTTACAACAGAGAATCTGTCACAAGCGCTATCTTTGAAATATTCAAGGGAACAGGAAAGAACTAAATCGACTGTAACAAAAGCTGTTCTGACTGCCAGTCCAATGCAGATGACCAGGATTAAGGAAAGTATTCCGACGCCACACAACATTCTCGTCACCAAATACAGTAACCAAGAAGCGTTTTCCTTGTTTATGGACTTGGGATTAAGCAAGGATAAATATGAAATCTTACGGAGTTCCTTATTAAGGCATAACATCGACGTTCTTCCGGGATATAAAAAAATTGCAATTGCCAAAAAGGATGCAGTCCCTGCCAATAAAATAATCACAGAGATATCGGCAGAAGTAAAACTACAGGACTTGATGGATCACACTGCGAGGCGTCTAATTGAAAGTTTGCCGGAAGCACAGGTGGAGCTACTTCCTAAAAATCTAACTACTGAATAAATGGGGGTGCGATGGATCATCTGGACAAAGCGCCTACAAACAAGTCATAAAAACCGATGACGAAACAATTTCTGATGAAAATATGTTTATGGCTTCTGTAGTTCCTTTACGTCTCAGAAGTGAAACTTCTGAACATTGGAGAAACGTTCGACCATCTTCGATTCACTATTGTCGGCCTATTTTCTTTAAATATGCAAAGGAAAGATCGGAATTAATCAAATCAACTGTCAGCGACATAAAAAATCAAATAAGCCATCTGGAACCAACTGTTATTCAAACCAAGAGTGGAAGGACGATAACGGTTAAGTTTGATTTTTTCCTCACAATGATTGATGGAAAAGTGTTAAAGGTTATTACAAACACCACCTCGACTTTAAGATGCCCCATATGCAAAAAAACTCAAAAAGACTTTCACAATTCAGACAGTTCAACGGATGAGGAAAACTGCTATGAATATGGAATTTCTCCGTTGCATTGCAGGATAAATTGCATGGAATTTATTTTGAAGTTAGCCTACACAATTCCTCGGCCAGGAGAAGCAAAAACCGAGAATACACCTCGGATATGCAAAGCAGAAAGGAAATTATACAAGCTGAGTTCTCCCGCAAGCTTGGATTAAAAGTTGACTGCCCAAAGTACGGATACGGGAATACGAATGAAGGAAATACTGCGAGGAAATTTTTCGAAAATGATCACATAACATCATTGATAACAGGTGTTAATCATGAGATCATTAAAAGGTTGGCTGTTATCCTTAATGTTCTAAACTGCAAGGAAATGATAAATGGTACTAAATTTGCCGAATATGCATCGAAAACAGCTGAACTTTTGACTGAATTTTACCCTCACAAGAAGCAAACCCCCACAGTACATAGGATTTTGGCTCATGGAAAGGATTTAATCGGGTATCATTACCAATTGGAGAGCTGTCTAAAGAAGAACAGGAATGTAAAAACAAGGACTACAAAAAGTTTAGAAATACTAATACATTCAATTCATCGGATCCACTTATTGCCTCAATAAGACAAGTACGAACACGGAAAAACATAGAAGAAAGCAATTATAGTTCCGAAACAATAAGTTTATTAGATATAAAAGATAATGTTGAAGATTATTTTGCTGAAAATGAGCCACCAATATAAAATTTTTAAAATTAACCTAAAAAAATCATATATTTTTTTTTTTTTTTTTCGCAATTTCAGTAAAAAATTAAAACAAAACATTAAAAAATCTTATTTATCTTATCAAATTAGAATAATAAAGTTCATTTGTCATCAAAAAAGCGTTTTTTAAGTGAATTTTAAGGGTAAAATATGCCTAGAAATATTTTTCAACTTTGACCTTGAATATCTAAGCAACCCGAGCACGATGCACCTCGGTAATAACTCCATTTGTAGCTTGAACAATTAGCTATCAAATGCTTTTTAAATTTTGAAAATCGCTTCACTACTTTAGAAGATATGATTTTTGATAAGCGAAATGAGAAAAGGCCCCACTGTGCGTCGCCCAAGCCTATGACCGAGTCTGGCTTGACGGCCTAATATATAAAATAAAAGCGACGCTTCCACAATACATACACAAGCTATTGGAATCTTATCTATCCAACAGAAAATTCGCTGTACGATGTAATAGCTTCACCTCTAATGACTTCGAATCAAAAGCAGGTGTACCTCAAGTTGGGTCGAACACTTTATATTCTATACACCGATGACACGGCTATCCTCAGCCGCTCCAAATGTCCGATCAAGGCTGCTGAGCAACTGGCAACCCACTTAAAGGAAATAGAAAAGTGGCTAGAAGATTAGCGCATCCGTGTAAATGAACAGAAATGCAAGCACGTTACGTTTACCCTCAATAGAAGAAACTGCCTATCTTTGACGCTCAACAACGTGCCAGTGCCTCAATCCGACGATGTTGTGTATCTTGGAGTTCACCTGGATAGAAGATTAACTTGGCGTAGCCACATCGAAGCCAAGAAAAAGCAGCTAAAGCTTAAAGCAATCGGATTACATTGGCTCTTTAATGCATTATCTCCCCTATGTCTGGAATTCAAAGTTCTCCTCTACAACTCGGTATTAAAACGCATCTGGACGTACGGCTCTGAGCTGTGGGGAAACGCAAGCAAGAGCAACATTAAAACCATACAAAGGGCTCGATCCAAGGTTCTCAGAACTATCAAGGGAGCACCTAGGTATATCCGAAACGAAAATGTACAGAAAGACCCGAAATAAAGGTACAACAGCTAAAGTACATCGCTAAACTGCAGGTACACCCGAATACCCTGGTCAAATCATTAACCCGATGTCGTAAAAGAACAAAAAAATTAAAAAAAAAAGAATGCTGAGACACGAGATGGTTATGAGAAACATGAATCAAGTTAATTCTGTTCATTTGCAATCACTATAAGGGAGGAACGGAGGTGGATAGTAAAGAGACATGCACACAAACTCTCTGTGACAATGTTGATCCGATGGGTGGAGCTCTGTCTCAAAATTGGTAGCTCATCATGTGCACTCCACCTTGCGTCCGAGTATAAGTATAAGATTTCTTAATAAAAAAAATCGTCGTGAACCATTTTTGTTAAAATGTAAAGGACTTTAAAAAAAGGCGACCATTGAACACTGCAAACCAGATCTCACTTAACCCTTCTAGTGAATTGCAATCCGCAAACACAAAAAAGTTTGTACCCAACAAAGTTTGTACGTTAAAAAATATAACGGTTTCATGAAACATAAAAAAAACTTTTTTAATTACCGAAAAAAGTTTCATGAATTGACTTAAAGCAGTTACCGATTGAGGAGGCGATAAAGCAGTCAACGCTGCAATTTACGCGATTTTGAACGTATCTTATTTATTTATTTATTTATTTATTTTAAAGTCAACTTAACTAATGCAAATGACTTAACTAATTAAAATATAAGAATTAAAAACTAAGGAGTAAATTAAAAGTAAGGTGGCCGCAGGCCAAAACAAAAAGAAGAAAATAGATGAAGATTAAACAATTAGGAGTGAAGAACAGTTCGAAGGAAGTCAAAGAGTACAATACGTAAAGAAGAAGGAGAAAAGTGAGGAGAAATAATATGGGAAAACTCATTATAGTCTCTACACAAAATTCGAAGAGGTTCATGACTGCTAAAGTTGGAGACGTATGTACTTAAATGAAGAGGGACAAAATTACGTGTAGGACGAAATGGAACAGCAAAGTTAATTTTCGCTAACAAAAATGGAGAGTCTATTTCCCCTAATAACAGTTTTTGGAGAAAAAGAATACCAGAAACGCGTCTTCGATTTATTAAAGAAGGAAGATTAAGGAGACGAAGCCTACTTGAGTAATGTGGGAGGGGCCTAATTGGCTCCCAGTTTAGGCCACGTAGGGCGAACAAAAGGAATTGTTTTTGGACCGACTCAATACGTTGCTGGTGAACGGCATATTGAGGACTCCAAACTGGTGAGCAGTATTCTAATACAGGGCGAACCAATGATGTAAATAAGACCTTGGTGATGTAGGGATCATTAAACTCCCTAGACCAACGCTTTATAAAACCTAGCAAAGATGTTTCTTTATTAGTCACTGATGAAATGTGCAGCAGGAAGTTTAGTTTGGGATCAAAAATGATGCCCAAATCGTCAACGGAAAAAACTCTATTTAGGATAGCGCCATTCATGTAGTAAGTAGCAAGAAACGGCGAACGACGACAAAATGTCATAGATGAGCATTTCAGTGTGTTGAGACGGAGGTGATTTAACTTACACCACTCACTAAGCTTATTAATATCCGCTTGCAAAATGGAATGATTAGCTGGATCTTTAAATGAAAAGCAAAGTTTAACGTCATCCGCAAACATAAATACATGAGAGTTATTTAAAACATTAGGTAAATCGTTTATAAACAAAGTGAAGAGTAGTGGGCCCAGATGACTTCCTTGGGGAACACCAGATAAGACATTAACATTTTTAGAGAGCGAAGTTCTAAACAAAACTCTTTGAGTTCTATTGGTGAGGTAAGACTTTAACCAAGAAAGAAGATTAGGAGAAAAACCTAGCAGACCAAGTTTCATTAACAACAGTTTATGATCAACACTATCAAACGCTTTGCTGACAACAGTGTAAATAACATCCGTTTGAGATTTATTACGAAAACCTTTATGAACCAAAGTACTGAATTCAAGAAGATTTGTAAGTGAAGAACGTCCCTTCAAAAATCCATGCTGATGCGGAGAAATTAAAGATTTGCATTGGTGTTTCAGATTCATCGAAATCATTTCCTCAAAAAGTTTTGGAATAGCCGAGAGTTTAGCTATACCTCTGTAATTAGATATGTCCGATTTGTTTCCTTTTTTAAATAAGGGAATTATAAATGAATTATTCCAAAAAGAGGGAAAGCGACCAGATTCAATGGAGAGAGTAAAAAGCCTTAACAAAGGTACTGTTAACGAACGAGAGCATGTCTTCAGAATACAACTGGGAACGTTGTCCGGACCAGGTAAAAATGAACACTTCAAGGAGGCTAAACCGATTATGAGTGATTCTTCAGAAATCCTTGGCATATAAATAAGGTTGGATTGATGAATATAGTACGGGTAAGAGCCGGTGGAAGGCAGCGCATTAGAGTAAGTCAATTGGAAAAAATTAGCAAAAAGATCAGCTATATTAGAGTCAGAGTCCGCTGTTTCCGCATTAAAAAAGTATGACGAAGGAGATGCGTTTGAACGCCGTTTAGAATTTACAAATTTATAAAATTGCTTTGGATTTTGGAAAAAATCGGCTTTACAACGCGATAAGTAATCATTATAGCATTGCTTATTTAATACGAGGAACTTAGATTTTGCTGAGTTGTATCTAATATAATCGATATGTGATTGGGTTTTTTTGAAGCGCTTAAAGTACCTTGTTTTTACGTTTTTCAAATTCGAGAGGGTACGAGTGAACCAGGGAGGCTTTGTTGAGGTGTTTTCACAAAAGGTGTTGGGCACACAAACATCAAAAGCTGCATAAAGAGTTGAGTAAAAACGCTCAACGGCAGTATCCAAATCTACGCCATTAAAAAGATTATACCAGTCAATCATCAACAGCATAGAATCAAGGCGGGCAAAGTTAGTTTTACGAAAGCATTTTCGCCGATGAGGTTGAGAAGATGGGTTGATATAAGATGAAGAATTAAGGGCAAGATTGATTTCAAGTGTAGGGTGATACAAATCTTCAGGAAGCGATAAAGGATGACATCGCTCAATATTTATTGATGCAGAATCACTAACGAAAACCAAGTCGAGAAGTCTGTTGGATGAGTTGATTATCGTGTTCAATTGAAACATGGGAAAGTCAAACAGCTCACCTAAAAAATCATTATGTGCTGAAGGGATTAGATAAGGAACATCCAGTTGGTTTTGCCACGATACATGAGGTAAATTAAAGTCACCCAAGATGATTAAATGATCACGATCACGAAGAGAAGAGAAAATATTTTTGAAGACAACTGCGTGGTAATTATATACAGAAGTGTCAGACGCTGGAGGAATATAGCAGCAAATTATGAAGACATTAGTGTCTTGCCGAATATTTTCACACAAATTGTTTCGATATAATGAGGGACGTCAATGCTCACCATCTCACTGGAAAGGTCAGATTTGATGGCAACCAGTACGCCTCCACCTCGACGCGCAGGTCTATCATTTCTGTAAACCACATATTGACTTGAAAAACACTCTGAGCTTAAAACGTTAGGTTTGAGCCAAGTCTCAGAAAACGCAATGACATGGGAGGTAAAAGAGATACTATTTAGATAAAGAGATGTTCATTTGCTAAGCAGACCCCTCACATTTTAATAAGTAATATTAATTTCAGGAGTTAGTAAATTTAGTTTTTTGATATAGTTGAAGTAGGTAGAGAGACAACAGATCTAGCAGGACGGTTGTTAGATACTGTGAACTCATGAACAACAGTATGCTCAGGCCAAAAAGATGGGGACACAATAATATTAAAAAGTGTGATAGGGACAGAAATCTTAAACGAGGATATATCTCTAGCCTTACTAAACATAAATTTTCTGACTATGATATCCGAGGCAGGAAATTCTTTATGTATGAGAGCAATAAGGTCATCTTCAGCAGTGTTTACATGCAGGCGGGACACAAAAATATGCTTCTTTGGCGCAATTGCTTTAAGACTGCAAGAACGACGCACACCGGTAGAAGCGGCAACGTCTGTAGTAAAAGTTGCAGTAGAAGTAGTTATCCGGACACACTTCGTATTCCACGGACGTCTTAAGAAAAGAGCACTTTTTTATGTTAAATAAAAAACCAGCCTTTGTGAGAATTAGGCCATTCCAAAGCTTTATTCTTTGTAGACAATATGGAACAATACTTCAATTAAATGACCATCAGTCTTTACATTGCTAAGAATTTGCAATGTACAATAAATACCCTTATTTCCAACACCTTTAATCATAACTACATTATGAATTCTCTTACGAAAACTAACTTACAACTTATCTTCTCTTTGTCTAATGAACATACAGATCCAGAGTCAAATGTAGTTAGAGACGTTTTGCCTTGGGTCCAACGACGTCACAAAATAGCACTTTTTCCTTTGGTTGTAACCCCTATCGCCATACATAAAACAGGTTACGTCGTATTTTTCGGTTGTCCCGTTGGGTTCCTGACACTGCGGTCCATCGTCAGAGAACCAGAGTTTTGCTAATGTTTCGCTCTTCATTCGGACGTCTTGTGACCCAACTTTCCATAAAAATGACGTTAGATTGTTGCCATTTTCTGTTGCTTGACGTCGGTTGAAGATGCGTCCTCTTGGGCGGAAGGTCAAGATGCACCTTCTTCCAACACTGCACTTAAAGCCATCGCTATCTTATCGAATCGACTTTTATGGACTTTTAGGATGTTACTCCCTATAGACCACCACGCCATTGCATCTGCATCTGGAAGGTCTGTAATCTGTATTGAATTTTTACAGCACCAAAGACCTGCTGTGTCCCACGTCGGATGCCGTTCCTAGTATGGCTTGCAATAATTCAATTATATTTTGTGTTTGCCCGTTTAAATATGTAGATTAAGAACCAGATTCCATTTCTAATGTCGGAGACTCGGAGAGTTCTCCATATAATGCACTTTGATTCTTAGGCATCTTTAGAGCATTTAAACAGCGAGTTCCATATACTCAACGTGGCGTATATGTCAATGTCAAATTGTCTATGTCAAACTAACATGACAATAACCATTGATTACTTACGCTGTACCCAATGTTACCAGCCCAACATCACAATAATAATTAGAAAGGGACATTAGATTCCTCAAATATAAAGAGAAATAAGATCTTATAAGGTATCAAAGGGTATGCTATACAGTACCATCCTGACTACAACACGTCCTCTGTCATATTATACAGACACCTTGAATTACAAATTTCCGAAATTGAATCAAACTTAATTTAATTTTCCAGTTCTCTTTTGTACACATCGTACCAGCAATACCCTTTTATCTCGAATAAGCATTCGTTACTTTTAACAGAATTTAATTTTTCTGTGACACTTAAACCGACAAACTTTTTTTTTACTATTGACATTACCAGTATGTAAAGTGACTTCATCAACCCTTCGTTGGGTTTCTCTTTATTATCACTTTCAACAGTTTCACACCTACTTTTGTTCTCTTTACTGTCTCTTTCAACAGTTTCACACCCACTAGTGTTCCCTTTACTGTCTGTTTGTAGAGGGGAGAAGCTTCTGATCTGAGAGCCCAGACTTATTACCCAATTGTTGAAGGAATGAAATAAAACGCGCGTTAACTCGATTTAACACAGGCCAAGTTTATTGTAAAGGCGTTATCGGATAGAAAAATCTTGTTGAAAATTACGAGGCCAAGAAAATCTCGGATGCGATGGTAGTTGCCGCGGATGAAAAACCAACTTGACAAGATAGAGTTTTTCATAGAACTTAGCTTAGTAATTATACTAGTGTGCCCGTTCGGGGATAGTTGCAAAAAGCCCTCTTCATTCCCCTGCTGGTCACCCTTTCTGGCGTGAACACTGTCTGTTTCAACAGTTATAGACCCACTGGTGTTCTCTTTACTGTCTCTTTCAACAGTTTCACGTCCACTGGTGTTCCATTTACACTCTCTTTGTTCTTTTTTTTTTATTTTTGGGATTTTTGTGTGTTATTTTTTTTAACAAATTTTCATATGGATTTTGGACGTGTTAAGGAAGCAATAATAGTCATAGCCCTTTCCTAAGGTTTTCCATCCTAAGTGCATCATGAACTCATGTACGTGGTTTATTACGGACCATCTGAAAGATCAAAAATTCTGCTCGTAATTAATATGTTTTATCGATGTGATCCTCAAGCGAATCTTCTTTTAACTTATCCACAATATTAACTTAGTTAGGACCTTTAGGACCCTAACACAACAAAGTTTCTACCCAAGAAATAATGACGAATATGTTTTTTTCCCATATCCCAAGATTGATATCTTATCTCTGCAGGTGAAATATTTAACTACATGGGACTTGTTGTATATTGTGCAGTAAAATGACACCAAATCCCTAAATTCTTGCATCTGTGTGCAATTCGATTAAAAATCACCAAAACTGGTTGTTGTGTGAGTATAGAAATAACTTTTAACGAATTGGTTTAAGTTCTGGCTTACAAATAATCTCGGTCTCTAAAAACGTTAAAAATTATCATCACTTTTCATCGTGGATTGACGTGTTTTTCTGTGCTCTTGCATACTTTCTTTTATTTCCGGTTTTAAACTCATCGCGCATACCTAAAAATTCATCTTATTACTTAGCAATAATATTCTTAACATTTTGTTATTTGAATTGTAAACTTTGCACGTTTTGTTTGCGTAAAGATGAGGCTATTTCCGTTTCTCCAGGAAATGGACTCTCTTTGCAGACGAATCATGCCGTAGTTTCCGATCAGTCCGGGCAAATACCAAATAATATTGATATTGCCAATCGGTGTCCAGTTAGAGGTACTTAGGCCTCTAACTGGCATACCACCAAAGAAACACATATTTGTTTCAAGGCTTGATCCCGAACATTCTTCGGATGACGTCTTAAGTTACATTAAGAAAAAAGATCCAGTCTCCAAAACAGCGGTGGAGAAATTTAAATTTAATTATTCAAGGGAGATATTTTTCTTTCAAATCAGTGTTCCCGTTGAACTGTTTAACTCCATTTGTTGTAGCAGTTTTCGGCCGGATCACATTCTAGTAAAAGAATACGGGGCCAAAAAGAAATCTCGAGGTCCAGTTAGGCTTACTATCCCACCTAATATTTCCTCCTCTGGAACGTCAGCATCTGCTGGTATTCCAACTTAACTTCACGGCCTTAACTTCTGACCAAATCTATTCACCGGACACTCTGGAGATAGAGTTTGTTAGTGTTAAGGTCAGATTCAAGTCTTTCTCTGTCTACATTACTTGTTCTTACATCCCGCCACAATCCAACATGGCGGTGTATGCAAAACACTTAGATTCTATTCGAGATATTTCTTCATTGCTTTCTGATAGTGATAACTTAATCGTCTTTGGTGACTTTAATTTACCAGAAATAGCATGGTCTCAATCTGAATCTGCTTCGTTGCTTCCTTCTATATCTCACTGCTTAGTTGATGGCCTTTTTGGATTTATCTGTAGATCTGTCGTTTCGTGCACCGATTGTTGGTGTCAGTCCTGTGGTTAAATCTCGTAATTTCCGCAAAACTAACTTTGTTAAACTGAATGTGCTCATTCTGAGAACTGACTGGTCATCCTTATACAGTTGCTCAGACATGGATCTTGCTATCTCTTGGTTCGCTTTTTAAGGTTTGTGTCCCACTGAGGACTCCAGTGTCGTCTCACCAACCTCCCTGGTTTTCTCGTGAGCTATCCAAAATGAAAAATGTCAAATCCAGATATTATAAAAAATACAAGACAAAGAATACTTTGCCCTTTACGCAATTACTCGCTCCAATTTTATTTTGCTTAACAAGCACTGCTATAATAATTATCTCAAGCGTTGTAAGCTTGAGTTTTCTCGTGATCCTAAACAGTTTTATAGCTTAGTGAATTCTAAGCGTAAGATGGTTGTCCACCCATCAATATTATCGTTTGAAAATAATCTAGCGGACTCTGATCAATCGATTGCTGATTTGTTCGCTGATTTCTTCACAACAACATATTCCTCAAGGGAATACCAAGCGAATCTTCCGTATCCTTATCAGATAAAAAGGTCTAATTGTATTTGTAGTCCTTCGATCCATGAAAGTTCGCTTCTTAGCGTGCTTAATTTAGTAAAATCTCATCTGGTCCTGATGGAATACCTGATTGTGTACTCAGATTTTGTGCTGAGGCTCTATGTAAGTGCAATTACTTTACTGCTCCTTTTAGAATTTTGAAAGGAAAACACGGGCAACCTCCGCTCTGGTTGAAGTCAGAAGTAGTTCTCTTTATTTATTTCTAAGTTTTGCATAAAGTAAAATATAAATATCTTAGCCAGCTATTTTGGGTGTTATTGTATGTATGTACGAGCAATCACTTGTTCTGGCTTGCAAAGTGCATGCTCAGCATTTACTCTGTAGGTCAGCATTGTAATAGCCGATCGAGTTTCGAGTGTGCTGGTTTTGTTTATTTCTTTATGTGGTTGCTTCATACATTTATATTGTACTGTTTATGTGTATTCATTCATAATGAATGAGTGTCGAATAATCTATTTAATACACTATAGAATATATTACACCTCCCTTTTTAGAGAAATGACGTAATATTCCTATGGAGTTATTTTATGATAGTGTATTAATATTTCAATGTATCTTGTATATCGGATTTTGTATATAGGGGAAGGCGGGGTATTGTGGGCCACTTTTTTTTATTGCCAGAAATTTTCTATTTAAACAAGTTTTACTTCAAATTTGAGTGTTGGGTGTTATAGTATGAAGATCTAGCTTTCATTTGGTCACAACAGTTTAATGGAAAATTTGAAAATTAGGTGATTCTAAGGCAATTTCCAAAAATACCTTTTTTCGTGATTTTCAAAATTCTCGGGGTATTGTGAACCACTTTTAAAATTGAATAAAAACAACGATTTATGTTAGGAAAATTTGATTTATTTCACTAGAATACAAATAATAATTAAGAAATTAGTTGTTGTAGTGAAAAAAATTACACCAGTCAGCCTGAAATGCAATTTATGCAAGTCCAATAACTTTCAGTTATTCTGGCACATTTCAAGTGCACTGCACGATCGCAGACGTTGCAATGTATGGTATTTCACTGATTCATTTTTTTCGGCGTGTTTTCCATACACAAGCTTCAACACATTAAAAAATGTCGTTAAAGGTCAAGAAACAAGTGGCCCATAATTCCCCTAGAAAAAAGGTTCACAATTCCCCGAACCCTCATTTTTAGAAAATGGCTGCAAAAAACAACAACAATAACAAATACATGGAAAATCCCATTATAATTTTGAAAGCTAATATACACACGAATATTAAAAACATAGCTACCTCCGTCGATTCACAGGAATAAAAAAATTATAAGGACATACACGGAGTATAAATTATACATCGAGAGCATCCAATTTCTATTTGTTAATAAAACAAAGTACCAATGCTGGTGCGCACACTTGTTCATTATGGAAAATATAGGGTATCATACGACGAGTCGATAACAGGCATTCGCACCTGTCATAATTCACTGGGAAAAAAAATATGGCGCTGGTTCACGATTCCCCGTGGCCCACAATACCCCGCCTTCCCCTAATCTATATTTTTTTGTTTTTTTTTTTAATATATAGTGTAGTAAAAATTATAAAAATTTGTATAAATGAAATGAAAATATTATAAAAAAAAATAATGAATAAAGTTGTATATAGGTAAAATAATAAATATATAAAAGAGTATATAGAGTATATGTAAATATATAATTTTTTTTTCAATTGGTTGATCAGACCATTTCCATGAAAACATTAATTTTTATATGCTTTTAATCTATCCTTATGTACTTTTTGATTCTTTTGTTTAATATATATTATTAAACATTATTGTTATCTTCTATTTTTTCTACTCTATAGGGTCCCAAATATACTGGATCTAAGTTGTGACCTGTTTCATTCTTTAGTAGTACCTTATCTCCTACCTTTAATTCAAGATCTTATTTTCTTATCATAGTTTAATTTTCTATAAGCCTTAGCTTTTTTTAACATATCTCTAGCTCGTCTATATGATATTTCTAATCTAAATTTTACTTCTTTAGAGTAATCGTCTATATTATATATAGGGTCTATGTGGTCAAGTTTGTTAAGTTATTTGTGTGCGGCTGATGGTGTCGTATTAAAACAACATGTAAAATACTGAATCCAAACATCCCAGTCAGATTTATCTATGGAAATGAATGAACGAATGTAGTCATTGAGAGTTCTATGACTTCGTTCAATTGTTCCCAGCATTTGGTGGTGGTAAGCTGTAGATGTAAGATTTTTAATCTTCATGTATTGCACAATTCTGATATAATTTGGTTTTTATAATCAGTGCCCATGTCCGAAATGAACGTCTTCATTGGACCGAACTTCAGTATAAAGTTTTCGAATATTGCTTTTGCTTTTGTGTTTGCATTTTTATTTGCAACGGGTATAGCTATTAAATATTTGGTTAAATCACATATTAAGGTAATTATATATTCATTGCCATAATCTGATTTTGGTAGTGGACCAAATGTATCCACTAAAACTATATCAAATGCTTTTATTGGTGTTTCTGTTAAGATCATTGTCGTCTTCGTATGTATTGTTGTTTTACACGTTTGGCACTTATGCCATTTCTTTATGTACTCTTTAATACGACGCGTCGTGTCATATTTTTCCAATAGTAATGTATCTTTACTTTTGCTAGCGTTTTAGTAATGCCAGTATGACCTCCTTGAATTGGATCATCATGGTATGTAGACAATACTGTTTCTATATCTTTTTCGTTTCTAATATGGGTCACCGGTTGGAGTAGCGCTACTCGTAATGTTTTTAAAATTTTATTGCCCATTGATTTAAAAGTATCTATTGAAATAAATTCGAAGATCTTTTCACTCGGTGCCACCTTGAGTTTGCTTATTTTTAGTATACCGGCCTCTTTTTCCAGCCTTTGGAAAAACTGACCTAAGTCAAGTATTCCATTGGTATACATGTTGCTAACATCAATACTTGCGATCAATTTGTTTCCATGTTTTAGTAAACATTTTGATTCAGTTCGTAAGGTCACTACTTTGCGTACTTCGTTATTTGTTATGACTTCATGTACGTTGGGCTTAGAAACATCTGTTTTTTTCCTTGGCAATAATATCGTTTTATTCTCTGCGCAGAGATTTTTCTGTCTACTTTGTTGCCTGGTAGTGACTTTCAGGACTTTTGATTGTAAGTCTTTTAACTCGGATATGGTAATCCGGGAAAGGGCATCAGCCACATAGTTATCTTTTCCCTTAAGATATTCTTCTAAATCAAGCCTCATACGAGTTAATTTTGAACTTGGATTGACCATTGAAAATAAATATGTTAACGGTCTATGATCAGTTTTGACACTAAAGTGCCTACCATATATATATGTTCGAAAATGATTGATAGCCCAGTGAATTGCTGCTAATTCTTGTTCTGTGGTGCTTTTATTGCTTTCGCCTTTTTAAAAGCACCAGATGCATAAGCAACTGGGTCCATCGTAATTCCGGTAAAATTCCTTTATCGGTACACTTATGACCCAGAAAAGTCACTTCGTGCATAAAAAATGAACATTTATCAGGGTGTAACTTGAGATTGTTTTTTTTTGGCATAAATCAAAAACCTGTGTAAGATTCTTGATCATGTGTTTTTCCGTACACCCGATGACAATTAGGTCATCCATGTATAAGAATGCCTGGGATGGTTCAAGACCAGAAAATGCAATTGTCATCATTCTTTGGAAAGAATTAGGCGCTATTTTCAATCCATATGGTAATCGCGTGGAACGATAAGAGCCATAGCTCGTAGAAAAAGACGTTATGTTTCTTGAATTTTCTTCAAGTTCTATTTGGTGGAATCCAGACATAAGATCTAGACAGGAGAAATATTTTGCTCTACCCAATTGGTCAAGAATATCATCTATTCTCGGAAGTGGGAATTTATCAGCTAACAAATTCTTATTAACTTGGCGATAGTCTATTACTAAACGCCATCTCTTTTCTTCTGAACCCGGTAAGGGTTTTTTCGGTACCAATAAAAGAGGACTATTATATTCTGAAACGGCGAGCTCTACTATTTTGTCTTTGATCAATTTATCTACCTGCTTTGCTATTTCAGCATGGTGGCTTTGTGGAATTCTAAAGTTCTCAATATACGTTGGTTCATCACTTTTCAATCTTAATTTTTGATTATAGAAGTTGTTGGTTGAAATTGGTTCGTAATCCAAACCAAATATGTCAGTGTATCTGGTGCATAATTCTAAGAGTGCGTTTTTAAAGAGTGTTGGGCAATTCTTTTTTAATTTTTTAAGTACTTCATTAACTCTTTTGTTTTCAGAGTTGTGTACGATATCATAGTTTTCTATGGTATCAAATCGGACTTTGTCAAGATTTAGGACTTTGTTAGAATTGGTCATGTTTAGGACTCTTATGAAGGTGTTTTCGGAATCCGAAATTGTACTAGCTATTATGATTCCTTCTTCCATTTCTTGACATGGTATAAATACTTGTTTGTGTTTAGTACTAAACTTTATTTGTCGGACAACTTCGGACCGTGATGGTAATACTGTTGCGTTATTTTTAATAGTGTCTACTATTGGAATTCTAATTGGAAAATGAAGATTATTGGGTCTCAATGTAAGAGAATCTACATCGTTTTGAAAATCTAACTGACAATTGAATTTTTTTAAAAAATCCATACCTATTATTCCATCACATGGTATGCGGAACTCTTGTTGGACTAAGTGGTAGTTGTGAGGTATTACATACCTGCCAGTAGTAAGTTCTACAAAAGCTAGTCCTTTAGAATTAATTGTTCCTTCACCAATTCCGCTAATTTTTGTTTTTATTGAATAGTCGATACTCTGGAAATTATCTGAATTTTCTTTCAATATTGAGATATCTGCACCAGTATCTAGCAAAAATGTGAGGTTTATTTTTGTTTCCTCATTTTGTGTATATTGTAGTTGAGATTGATTGACGCATTCGAACATCTTGAGGGTTTTGTTCGTTTTCCGAGTTACTTTGTGTACCTCGGACATGATTTCTATTGTTATTGTTTTGCTGGCCGTTGTTTCGGTAGTAGTTATTCCTACCTCGGGTGTTACCACGGTTATTACCACCGCGATTATTGTAACTGCCCCGGCCTCTGCCATTGTTATAGCTATTGCCGCGGAATCGGTTTCCACCACCGCGGTTATAATTTACTTGCCGGTTCCTATAGAATAGTACGTTATTTGATCGGCCGGTTGCATCTGCGCATGCATTTACAAATTTGGCAACAACATCATTCATGTTGTTAAATGTGCCGGCCTGCATTATTGTTTTTACTTGTTCTATAGCACAGTTTTGTGTTATGGCCTTTATGGCCGAAGTCATGCTATATTTGTCGGCCAATTCTTGGTTTACTCCTTCACTAATATAAGCTCCTTGTAGGACTTTAGTGAGGATTTCCACCTCATGGGTGTATTGGCTCGCTGTTTTATTTTTCTGCTGCAAATTGAGCATTTTGGCTTTAATGGCCTCCACAGACTCTTCTTTGACTGTTCTTGATAGTTTTTCTATAATTTCGGGTACTGTCTTTTCAGTACTTATTAGGTTTCTTGCGTGGCCTTTTAATCTTGTTTTTATTATATTTACGGCTGTTGTCTCGAATTCGCCTTTTATAGAATTCACAAGGATTAATGCGTCTAAGAAACTTCGTAAATCGTCTGGGCTTCCATCATAATTTGATATTAGCGGTGACGTTAACTTCATGAATTCTGCCATTGTTTGTGCCATGGTTGGGGTTCTATTGTGAACTTTATGTATTTCTAAATCGGAGTCAGTTTGTTTTGACTCATCTAGATTTTCTAATTGGATAGGATTGAAACCAGCCAATTTGTCTAATTCTAAGGGCACATTTATTTTGATACTCCTCCTATGACACAGATTTATTAGTCTTGTGTTCAGTGATCTTATTACTTTAAGACATCTGTTCCTGTGATCTGTAGTTAGTCTATTCTCAAACTTATTTATTATCTTCACTATGTTGTTATATTCGCTTACAATAATTATAGTGTGGTGTGTTAGCGTCTCGACTTTTAGTATTGTATCTTTATTTATACATTTATAGGATTTTTCAAAAATTTGCCATAATTTAATGTGTATAACAAATGGTGGAATTTTTTTTTTATTTATTTATTAAAAGAAATTATAACTATGTATTAATTTTCTATCTGTGCAAACGCACGTAAAAAGTGTTTGCCATGCCTAATATGGGATGGTCTTCGCTAACTAACTTTACCCTTACGTATGGTAAGGTCTCTAGAATAATTGCTTTCTCATTCTTGCCACAATTTAAAAGTGGGCTAAAATTTATATCATACGTTTCCGTATACTCACTTTCGAACTCGTAAATCGATATATAATCTGTGAAATTTCTTAGAAATTGTATAGCCTGCAATCTGAAATTTGGATGCTCAGCGTATACCTGATCGATTTCACTTGGATCCATTGTACTTATAATGTTTCTAGTACATTTGCATTGCTTGTGTAACGATTTTTAATAAGCTTATTATGCTTGATATAGATGGTCAATAGGAATTGACAAATTGTTACAATTGTTAGGATAAGCAAGAGAATCCAAATCGAAAATAATTGATCTGTGTGGTCAACTATTTTGACATTATTGACCACTTTATCCGTATTACCCTTAGCTTGATTTTCTTCTCCAAACCAACCCATTTTGAAAGATAACTCCTATCAGTCTAATTTACCTAATTTAGCATGTAAAAAAAATTGTTTCCATACAGACGTATTGTCTTGTTTTATTTGTTCGAATCATATATATATATATATATATATATATATATTCATATATTGTTAAAGCCTTTTAACAACACCACTTCTTTTTGCACACATCACACTCTACTCACTGCGTTTTTCTTCTTTGTTTCCCATGTACGCCATGTAATTTTTGTTGTTATTTGTTTGTTTATTGTAGTTGTTCCTCCGTCTTGTCCCTCGATATCCAGGTCGCTTTTGGACCTATGTCACGGTCGCCATGTAATTACTTTAATGCTCCTTTAAGAATTTTGAAAGGAAAACACGGGTGTGTACGATATTGCAAACTGCATGCTCAGTATTTACTCTGTAGGTCAGCATTGTAATAGCCGATCGAGTTTCGAGTGTGCTGGTTTTGTTTATTTCTTTATGTGGTTGCTTCATACATTTATATTGTATTGTTTATGTGTATTCATTCATAATGAATGAGTGTCGAATTACATAAGCCACTACAAAAACTTTTTTGTTGTCCGTTCAATCATGCCATTTCCCGTCTATATGGAAGGAATCTTATATAATTCCTTTTCATAAGAACGGTAAAAAGTCCGACACGTCTAATTATAGGGGTATTTCTAAATGGTCCGCCATCCCTAAAGCTTTTGAAAAGTTAGTTACTTCTCAACTGCAACATTTTTATAGATCTATTATTTCACCATCTCAGAATGGGTTTGTGAAACGTAGATCTACTACCACTAACCTATTAGAATTTACATCTTTAACGATCGAAGGATTTAGGAATGCAAGACAAACTGATGTCGTTCATACTGATTTCAGCAAGGCTTTTGATTCTGTTAATCATACACTTTTTCTTTTAAAATTAAACAAAATTGGCTCCCCAAGCACTTTAATTTGTTGGATTCGTGAATACCTGACAGACAGAACACCGAAAGTTCTATTCAAGTCTTCAAGTTCAAGGACCATCCAAGTAACTTCGGGGGTGCCTCAGGGTAGTCATCTGGGATCACTGCTATTTACCCTTTTTATTAACGATCTTCCATCCGTTTTAATACATTCTCGTGTCCTCGTGTATGCAGATGATGTAAATCTTTGTCTCAGCTACAGAGACATTATATCTCATTCACGGTTGCAGTCTGACCTCCAAAACTTTCAGTCTTGGTGTCAACACAACTTATTAAACCTAAACACATCTAAAAGCAAGGTCATGACTTTTTCCGGAAATACTCCTCAGTTGATTACCTATTTTCTTAATAACGTTCCATTAACCAGACTTAATGCTATGATTGCCTTGGGAGTACTTATTGACCATAAATTGACTTTTAAGTCCCGTATATCTACTACCGTTGGTAAGGCCATGGGTGTTCTTGGATTCGTAAAAAGGTGGTCAAAGGGATTTGATGATCAATATACAACCAGCTAGTAAGTGAGGTTTACCAAAAGTGCGAAGTTCAGCGTGGTGAAGTAAAACTGAAGTTAACCATTTACCGGCAAAGATATACGATACGAAGATAAGCAAGCAAATACGCGAGCTGGCTAATTTTATGTCTAAAAGTGAGGGCAATCAACTGCAGTAAAACAAGACAAAGAGTTATTCATAGCTTGTAATCTTAGACTAAGAGTTATTCCTAGCGCAGAAAAGGAAGACCAGGAGTATTCCTAGCACACTTAGGAAAGAGCAGGAGAATTCCTGGAATAGCCTGGAAGTCTTGGAGTATTCCTAGCATAAAATAGGAGAATAGTAGTTGATAGGGTGAAGAGACAAGTTCCGAATTATTCCTGGTAAAATAAAAGAAAAGAAACTACCATGTGTTACCTCTCATCAATCACTGGATCACCCGGGACAGCGATCTACCAACGCAACACCACACACGCTACCACTATCAACAATGCCCATGAACCATAGAAGAATATTTAAATAAATTAATAATTTGCAATCCTAAAAATTATCAAAATCAATATTCTCATTTCACAAGAAATAAATTTGTTGTGTCGAACCTCGTCTCTTGAAATCAAGCTCTGTCGATAACAGGGTAAAATATCAAAGAAGCTAACTTCGGCCTTGCCGAAGTTTGTATAACCTTGCAGCTTCACTAGTTTATTATTTTGTTTGAAAACGAAAATTTTAAAATTATTGGTATAACTGTTTACAAAATCAAAAAAATTAAAGTTAAATGCAATAACAAAGAAACAATAACTTTTTACTGTTGGTATGTATGAGTATGTATTG
Organism: Drosophila austrosaltans; assembly: GCA_035045865.1. Lineage (NCBI taxonomy): Eukaryota > Metazoa > Arthropoda > Insecta > Diptera > Drosophilidae > Drosophila > Drosophila austrosaltans. The sequence continues at coordinate 12,065,557 of JAWNOQ010000003.1, forward strand.
ATGAATAAATCGAATGACATAAAGAAATTTTTTACTTATCAGATTCTCGACCCATTGGAAGCTAGGCGAATGAAAGAATATCCGGCACGATGAACCAAAGTTTTGGAATGAAGCGAAGCTTCTGATCAGTCAGAAACCAAGCTACTGTATTTAAACAGAAAAGGGGCCAAATTAATATCTCGTATTCAAAGTGATATTTCCGGAGGAAAAAAAACTGACCTGTCAAAAAGGAGTATTCTTTGAATTTTTTCAGTAATTGGAGAAGTTCGCCCATTCCTCTTTTCCCTACTGTTCACCACATCTGGTGTGAACAGCAGTTTTTCCATTCCTCTTGAGACCCCGATTGATAGGGAATCCAATGAGAACAAATCTTTTTCATGAAAAAAGAAAGATATTGAATGGAAATGCTTCTATCTCAGAATACGTCACATGCCAACCTTGCACTATCAGTCTACTACACTACATTTTCGCATAGTTTCAACTTTGGTGGAGTAGAATCAACAGAGATACACCGAGATACATGATGGGACCATATACATGTGATAGAGGGAACATTCACCTATCAGATGTATATAATGTAGTCTTGCACGTTTTAGCGTTTTTTGAGCAAAAGCCAAGAAACCAGTGTTACCTCGCGTTAAAAACGCGTTTCTGGCACAAGTAAGGAAAATGGTTTGATCCGATTGTTTCTATGGGACCTATATCATATAGTCAACCAATTTGGCTGAAACTTGGCACAGACATTTCTATACACACTAAGCTTCCAAATACAATAAAATTTCGTGGCAATGGCTTTTAAAACACCAAAGTCATTGCTCTAAAACGATATTTTTTACCGATCGTTCCTAAGGAAGCTATACGATATATGCATAGTGAACCGATACTGATGAAACTTGGTGAACATGGTGAAAGTATATTAAACTAATAGGATGCAAATTTCGTGATATTCGATTGAAAAACAACAAAGTTATGGAAGCTTAACTCTATTCTCAACCGATCGTTCCAGGATGATTCTGAGATATACAATGCCTGCAGCAAAAGAAGCCTATGTGCGAAATTTCAGCTCTGTAGCATTAAGGGTCCTGAAGAAGATTGTGTTGATACAGAGTGACAGACAGACGGACAGAGGGATATGGCTATATCAACTCAGATCGTCGTGCTAATCAGAAATATATATTCTAAATTTTAGGTATTTTTGTATCCGCAAAAACATGATGATTTTGTACTGACTGTATTAACTGGCCCATTGTCCTGCTGCAAAAACTAGTCATCTCCGTACAGTTCTCCAGCAAAGCCAATAAGCACTCTGTCTAACAAATTTATGTATATGTCGGAGACTTGGATGGGTAATGCACTCTGATTCTTAGGCATTGATGAAGAACGAGTAGACTGTTTTTTTTTCCGGTTGAAAATATATTTATTGACTTAGAATACTAATTCCCAGCCAAAGATCACGCGGCTTGCGAAGAAGATGGAATCAAAAAAGTGCTATCACAAACAAATACGCAACGAAACAGATTAAAAGATAACAGTGGGTTGATTACAATTTGTTTTGACTTAATACAGTAATTTAATTTCCAAACATACCGCTCCCCCATCCCCACTGAACAACTATTCAGAATAATGGCCACTTTTGTAATTCATCGCTTGACTATTCCACGAGCCGTCTGAATGCTGACGTCTCTGACCATTTCATCCCGTCCAGCATGAACCTCAATTATTCGACTTAGCATCCACTTGGAAGGCGGCATTTGATGACAACTAATGTTCCTGGTTGTAAATTTATGTTTTTACGCTGCCACTTATTCCTGAGTTGAAGAGTGGTCAGATATTCCACATGCAACGTTACCAAAACCCTTGTTCCATTGTTTGCAACTGTTTCCATCGCTGCAACTTTGGTATAGACGTGTGCGATTTATCCACCAAGAACTGTTATGGCGTGAGTGGGTCCAAACTTGTGTTACTTCATGAAAACTGTAAGGAAGTTTTTGTCAGCTAGGGTACATATCTCAATCTCCCCAGGGTCTCCTTTTACAGAAAATTTATAAAAGAATGCTGAGACACGAGATGGTTATGAGAAACATGAATCAAGTTAATTCTGTTAAATTTTCAATCACTATAAGGGAGGAAAGAAGGTGGAATACTAAAGAGACACGCACGCAAACTGTAGCCATGTACGGATTTACCCGGATCTTGACTAGAGGGGAAAAGGGCGGTATTATACACACGAGGGGGTATTCAAATCAAGAAGGGTATTACCCGGAACTTGATTGTTGCCATTCCTGTTTTGGCTGGTGCCCTCTAGACCCACTGGTAAATTGCTGAGCAGGATTCTCGAATACTTGTGGTGTGGGGTTGCTAGGTGAATAAACGTGGTTAAATAATTCTTTGACTTTTAAGCACGAAGGGTCCCAAAATTTACAATTAACTGAATCAATTCATTTAAATCCTGGAAATCAATGCGGCGGGTATACAATTGATACTCAGGAGAGAGGTTATCATAAATGCTCGTTTAATTGCCTCTCTTCATCATGAGGCGCAATTCTATCACGTAGTGCTCGAAAAGTTTTCATCTTCTAGCTTTTTGAAATACCTCGGGGGAAAGAAATCCTTGCTTGAAACCAGCCTATAATGAGTCTGGTAAGACGCTGGTTTATCACCATCCTTCAGCGCCTCTAGAAAATAAGATTGGCATCATGTTGGCTAAAAACTCCGTGTTGATTCGATATGTAGCTTTAACTGTTTCTAGAAAGTAAAGCGGGTCGGCAGTACCATCGAAATGCAGGCCCCATTTACACACTTTCTGCACTGTGTTTGCATAATTGTTATTTTCAGTAATCCCTCGTTGACGACCTTCGGTTGTCACAGCACTGGTGGGGATCGTGGGTACTGACAATACTACTTTCTCATCCGTGTCTTGGCTCGGTGGTATGGAAATTTCCGTTGAGCCATCCCTATCGATATCCCTCGCTGGTGATATCGGACGAGAACACGGCTTTATGTCCAGATTCTTGTCGTTGGTTGCATTTTGGCCATGTTGGGTTTTTGGCAAAACTGCTTTATAACTGTGTGATGATTTATCCTTGTTTATCTTGGATGCTTGCTTGTCGACGATGATTGTACTTAATTCATTCCTGTTTTGGTTGACGATGATTAAACTTGAGTGATCCTTGCTTGGTATCCTTAATTAATGCCATTTGGTTGATATCATCGATGGATATTCTTGGCTGACATCCTTTCCTGACAGCCTTAGTTGATACCCTGGGTTAGTATCCTTGGTTGATAGCCTTGGCTGATATCCTTGGCTGACATCCTTTGCTGATATCCTTGGCTGATATCCGTTGATTGAAATCCTCGATTGATATCCTTTGCTTGATATCCTTGGCTGTTATCCTTGGTTATTATTCTTAGTCGATATCCTTGATTGATATGCTTTGCTTGATATCCTTAGAGGTTCGCGGTTGACTCCCTTGGATGTGTACTCGTTGTTGGTTCGCGATCGACTCTCGATGTTGACTCGTTGCTGGTTCACGGTGAACTCCCTCAGCCACTGTTGCAGGTCATCTTTTTATTGTGAGGCTTCAAAAAGGCAAACATAATCTTTTTTCCTCTTGGTTAATTGCTGGTTTTATTATATCTCTCTTCGTCTCATGTAGACTTCGCCCGTCTAATAGTTTCATATAAATATATATGTATAACTATTTTATCAATCTCAGTTTCTCTGCTAGGGCGCTATCTGTAAGGAAATGTTTCTTAGCAGGGGTACATATCTCAATCTCCCCAGGGTCTTCTTATACAGAAAGTTTATAAAAGAATGCTGAGGCACGAGATGGTAATGAGAAATATGAATCAAGTTAATTCTGTTAAATTTTCAATCACTATAAGGGAGGAAAGGAAATGGAATAGTAAAGAGACATGCACGCAAACTCTAGCCATGTACGGATTTACCCGGATCTTGACTAAAGGGAAAAAGGTGTATATTATATACACGAGGGGTTTTCAAATCAAGAAGGGTATTACCCGGAACTTGATTTGAAAAGGGGGAAACGAATAACTAAACTACTACAAATTACTTCAAATCAAGTAGGGTATCACCCGGACCCTGATTTAAAAACCAATTTGACAAATCTAAAAACAATTGATGCTAAAGCATGGCTAGGGTATCACCCCGAGGATATTGAATAGACGGAAACACATGCAAACTACTATAGACTAACATATTAATAATTATCCACACACGAGGAGGTAGGAAAAGAATGTAGGAAAGGTGTACCCTATGATCCATTGAGATGTATTGATCTTTCCTTTTCCTTTTTATACATTATAAATTTTATTGATCAAAACTGAGTTTTAAATATTTCCTAATCACGTAGTGTGACTTACAATTTATTGATCTTCTATGTTGCTTGACTCTGCAATTGTTGTATTATAGATATTTTCTGCTGTCCTTGATCACTACTGCACTTGGATCGAATTATCACTTGATAATTTTACGTCTGCACACTTGGAGTCAACATCTTAGAATTTTCTTAGATTTGCGTCTGCACCCTTCGACTCATTATCGTTGAATGGTTCTTTCCATTTCTGAGCAGTCGTCGCTTGCCCAAATTTTCTTTCTCGAATGTTCTGCTGTATATACATTTATACCTCTACCTAGGGATAAGAATCTAACCGCTACACCACGAAATAAGAGCATATGTATTTTATAGTAAGATTATTGACTACTTCAATGAGGATATTTAATAAACGATGAAATTACTGATGAGCCACTGCATTGTGACGGAGATCCAAGGAGATCCCCCCTTACTACGGTTGGGGGAAACTGGTGAAATTCACGGTGAACTGTTGCGACTCTGTTATCCATACCCTATACATTCGTCCTTCATCTTCAAATAGAAACTTATTTGCTTGGCGTTTCTGTAGTTGCTCCGTGACATGGTTGTCCAATCGCCTTGTATTTCCGCGCTGCTGAAATGGCGAGAGGCCCTTTTGCTTTGAATGATACGTCTTAGATATTCTGATTTGTAACTGACATGCCTAACTTGTGACCTATTAGTGTGGTTTACATAAATTATAGTCTTATACCTAATTAACACTGGGTGCTTAAATCTAAAATAACTATGACTTTTCCCCGGATGAATATTAGAGGCCTGGAACTGCAGTGGACCCCCCCAAGGGGGAAAGGGACGTTGAAAGGGCTCACCCTCTAGCAAGTGGCCCCTGCGAATTATTTCATCTCTGTATGTTGGACTCTTTGATCTTCTAGCCTTCGTTTATGGTCTGACGGTGTTGGCTTGTCTTCATTGTTATGGTGTACTCGGTGTTGAATCGCAGAGAATGGAATTAATTGCCAGCGTTTATTCGCGAAGCAGCTGATCCCAATCGTTTTGTCTTTCTTCTAAGTACTGCATTATCATAGTCTTAATTGTACGATTTGCTTCCTCGGTTAACGTGGCGTGTAAGGTGTATTGGAGTTCCAATCCAGCTTGTTGGCAAAGCTCTTTAAATGATCTGCTGGTGAATTGGGTTCCGTTATCGCAGACCAAGGGATACAGTGTTTTAAAGCGTCCGGTGATGCGTTCACGAAAAACTTTTTCCAGTGCAGTAGTGGTAGCTTTACGCAAGGGTACAACTATAGGCATCTAGAAAGACTAAAAGGACTGTGTTACATTGCTCGGATTTTGCTAATGGTCCTACAAAATCAGTGCTGACGATATGGAGGGGTTTTTTGACCTGGCATGTGAACATCTTTGTGGCGGGCTTCATTTGGTCCACTTTGAATTTCTGGCATTGTAGGCAGTTACGGACGTGCCGCTTCACGTCACGGAAACATCCAGGCCAATAGTTCCTCTGGGCGACGCGGATCATCGTTTTCCTGACACCCAAATGGCCAGCTGTAGGTTCGTTGTGGCACTCCTGAAATACTCGTTGGCGATTTTCCTTGGGTACGCGGTAATCTCCAGGGGATGAGTTTGTCTTCCTCAGGGTGGTAATTCGTTTGTCTGTATAGTTATGCTCCTTCGTAGAGAAAGTCGGGAACCTGGTCTGGGAATTCCTCCACTTGGCGTTTGATTCTCTGCCACCATGCGCACTCTGATGGGGTATCCTGTAAAGTATTAAAGGCATCTAAGGGCTGACGGGATAATGCATCAACTACTACGTTTAGCCTTTCTCGACGGTACTGGATATCAAACTCATACTGTTGTAGTGCCAGTGTCCAGCGAGCGATGCGTCCTGTGGGGTTGTAGAAGAAATCGTGTCACTTCAAAGCTTGGTGATCCGTGATGATCTCGAACTTGTAGCCTTCTAAATTACATCTTAGTTTGCGAATTGCGCAAAAAATGGCGAGGCACCCTTTTTCATTGGCTGATTAGTTTTCCTCCGGCGTTAGTAACCGTCGGCTGGCGTAAGCTATGACTCGTTCGGTTCCTTGTTAATATTGGGTCAAGACTGCACTCAATCCGTAATCGCTGGCGTCTATCTGTAAACAAAACTTAGATTTGAAATCTGGGCATGCCAAGATAGGTGCTGTCGTCAGTCTGGACTTTAACTCTTCGGATGCCCGTTGCTGGGTATTTCCATTTGGCATTTTTCCTTAACAATGCGGTGAGGGGTCGGACGATACTGGAAAATGCGGGAACAAAACGACGAGGCGATGCCTAAGCATGGGCGAAGTAGGCGTACGTTGGTGGGAGGAGCTAGTACTTGAACCGCTGCTACCTTTTCTGTTTCCGAGTGAATTCCTTGCTCGTTGACCACATGTCCAAGAAACTGGATTCGGCGTTGAAAAAATCTGCATTTGGCGATGTTGATTCGTAGTTTGCCTTTTTTCAGACGTCTAAAAACTTCTCTCAGATGAGTCATGTGCTCTTATAGCGTCCGTCGTAAGACAATGATATCGTCCAGGTAGGCGAATGCGAATGAATCCATGTCAGGACCAATTACGCTATCCAAACGCGCTGAAACGTCGCAACAGCAGAATGCAGTCGAAAAGTCATCACTTTCCACTGGAAAAGACCACGTTCAGGGACAGTAATTACTGTGCATTTTCGGCTGGATTGGGCCAATAGGTATTTGCCAATAGCCACTCTTAGGATCGAGTGTCGATATAAAATGTGCTTTACACAATTTTTTCAAAATGTACTTGATTCGAGGTATGGGGTATGCGACTCGTATAAATTATATGTTGAGTTTTCTGAAATCAATGCACAATTCAATCTCCAGTCTTCTTACCCACTAGTTTAATCGGGGCGCTGTGAGGGCTCTTGGATGGTTCGATGCGATCATCAAGCAACAGTTGATCCAAGGTGTCATTGATTATCTTCTGTTGTGCTGGGTTGCATGGGTAATTACGATGGGTCTACCATCCTTCATGGTGCAATATGGATGAAACCTTGGGTAGTTCTTGTGCTAAGAATTCATTGATAACAAGTTGAACTCTGGTATCTTTAGGATCGGGTAGCGTTGACTGTTGTATTGCGTTGCTAAAATTGGTTTACTTTTGTTGCTTCCTTGGACGGCTGTTTGTTTATCTCTGTGTTACTCTGCTTAACTTGGTTTCCTTTGTTTTATTCGTTGTACGATGGTACGATGATCGCTGAGTTATTCTGCTGAACTAGATTGACTCTGGTTCCTTCGATGGGTGATGGTACGTTGATTTTTAATTTACTCTGCTGAACTTGGTTTACTCAGCTTTCCTTGTTGGACAATGGTACGTTTGGCTTGATTTGGTTTTCTGTAGTCGATGCTGTTATCGATGCTATTAACTTCAGAGTTGGTTTGCATGAGGGGTTACTCTCGGCTTGTTTTCTGAGGGGATTGTTAAGTATTGCCAGTTATTAAGCAGGGGGTAGCTCAGCACTTCTGGTCTACTTTTCTGCTGGTGTTACCTTTGTCTGGGGGTTTCGAATATCCTCGGATGCTGGGATCCGTCTGCTAGGTTTCCAGTCGTTGGTCGTGCCTATTTTCTGAGTTAGTGAGTTGTTGATGAAACTCCTCGTAGCTCCTGTATCCAGAGTCGCATTAACTTCACATCCGTTAATCTTAACAGCTGCCATGATGTGACCCTTCTCGAACATGAGGTTGCTTATGCTTGGGATTGGTTTGGCAGTTGCTTACAATCGTTGGTTCGGACGTTCCGTTTTCCGTAATCCCAGCAGAATAGCGTACGTTGATTAATTCACTGTTTCGCGAAGTGACCAAGTACTGGTACTTCTGGCAACTGATAAAATTGGAACAATTCGCATCATTCCCTGGTAAAGACTGCAAGGCTTGCCTCTTGTCATTCCTGTTTCGGCTGGTGCTCGCTCTGATTGTGGTGTGGTTGCCTGGTGAGTAAACGTGATTATATGATTCGTTGACTTTTGACCACGAAGGGTCTCAAAGTTTACAATTAAATGAGTCAATTCATTTAAGTCCTGGAGAGGTTATCATATATGCGTTGTAACTCCTGGTGTGTCGTATAATTAGCTCTCTTCATCATGAGGCGCAATTCTATCACGTAGTGCTTGAAAAGTTCTTCGAATGTGTATTGCATCTTCTAGCTGTTTGAAATACATCGGAGGTAAGAAAAAGTCTAGAAATACTTGCTTAAAACTAGCCTATAAAGAGTCTGGTAAGCCGCGGGTTTGCCACCATCCTTCAGGGCGTCCAGAAAATAAGGTTGGCATCATGTTCGGTAAAAACTCCGTGTTTAATCGATATGTAACTGCACGAGCTACTACTGTTTTTAGGAAATAGAGCGGGTCGGCAGTACCATCGAATTTAGACACTTTCTCCACTGTGTTTGCATAACTGTTATTTTCGGTGAGCCTTCGTTGGCGAGCGTCGGTTGTTACAGAATTTGTGAGATGCGTGGGTACTGACAGTACTACTTTCTCATCCGTGTCTTGGCTCGGTGGTATGGGAATTTCAGTTGAGCCATCCCTATCGAGACCCCTCGCTGGTGATATCGAACGGGAACGGGGCCTTATGTCTAGATTTTTGTCGTTGGTTGCTGTTTGGCCATTGGTTGCCTCTAGCTCTGCTAGACGGGCAAGCACCTCTGATGGATAATCTTCTCTTGCGGCAAAACCAGAAAACCGGCTTTGCATTTCTTTGACCGTGCCGCCTGTCATGAGTCCAAACTTCGCAAAGAAGTTTTCCACTCCGCTTTACGTCGTTAATTAATCCAATCGACTCCCATAACTATGGTGTTTTGTGTTCTTTGGTTCTTTGATACTATTAAGTACCGCTGATAATTAATGGTTAATTCAAAAGTCACAAATAAAATTCAGGGAATTGAGACGGTGTACTTTTTTTCCAATGATGTTACTTGGGTTTAAACAGAACTAATTATCCTTTGGTGTAGAATCCAATGTGTTGATTGACCAGTGCTTGGTTTGCATCTACTGGAGACTTAAATTTATTGTTCGTAACCGTTGCTGTTATATTTTTTATTTTGGAATCCAATGCGAGGTTTGTCAGCAAATCTGCTTTATAACTGTGTGATGATTTATCCTTGTTTATCTTGGATGCTTGCTTGTCGACGATGATTGTACTTAATTCATCCCTGTTTTGGTTGACGATGATTAAACTTGAGTGATCCTTGCTTGGTATCGTAGTACCGTAGTTGATGTCCTTTAGTTGATATCCTTGGTGGATATCCTCAGCTGATATCATTGCTTGATACCCTTAGTTGATATGCTGGGTTGATATCCCTGGTTGATCCTTGATTGATATCCCCTGCTTGATGTCCTTGGTTGTTATGCTTGGTTGTTATCCTTAGTCGATTGCCTTGATTGACATTCTTTGTGATATCGTTGATGGCTCGCGGTTGACTCTCTTGGATGTGTACTCGTTGCTGGTTCGCCGTCGCCTCTTTGATTGTTGTTGACTCGTTGATTGTTTGCGGTTGTCTGTCCTTGTTGGTTGTTGACTCGGTGATGGTTCGCGATCGACTCTCGATGTTGACTCGTTGTTGGTTCACGGTGGACTCCCTCAGCCAATGTTGCAGGTCATCTTTTTATTGTGAGGCTTCAAAAGGCAAACAGAATCTTTTTTCCTCTTGGTTAATTGCTGGTTTTATTATATCTCTCTTCGTCTCATGTATGACCTCAGTATATTCAATAAATGACCTTTCCGTCATTCGAAACAACTTAATGAGTACAACAGAGACAAAATTGTTTTATTGCAACGGGATTCGGTAATTTCGTTGAATTTGCTACGGTATTTTTTCTCTTCGCTTTTCTGCTTTCAACTAAGCTTCTCTGCTACCACTGCACTGCAATTATGATGTCAAATTTTTCCATCGTGGATTTTTTCTGTTCTGCTTTCAACTAAGCGTCTCTACTACAACTGTACTGCAAATATGCTGTCAAAACTTTCCATCGTGAATTTTACTTCTTCTGCTTTACTTTTGGTTTTCTGTCGATGATTGTATAGTATACTTTGCTGAGACTCTGCTACAGGTTAATTAGCTATGTCGCTAGTTCTGTAACCTATTCTATCGCTGACTTATTATTTCGCCTTCTGATTCTACGGATAATCTACCGGGGTTGGTTCTACTGATCGTTCTATTGCTGACTTGTGGCTTGTATTTCTGTCGATGATTCTACGGGCGCTCTACCGGGTTTGGTTCTGCGGATCGTTCTATCGCTGTCTTTTAACTTGTATTTCGGTCCATGATTCCACGGACGCTTTACCAAAACTGGTTCTGCTGATCGTTCTATCGCTGACTTATAACTTAGATTTCTGTCGATGATTCTACGCACGCTCTACCGGGATTGGTTCTGAGTTCCGTTCTATCGATGACTTGAATTTCGTTGATTCTTTATTATTTACTTTACTGATGATTGTTGATTTACTGGTGAATTTATGCCGTACCATATGCTAACATTACCTATAGTTCACTTGGGTCAAAAGGGTATATAGGGTAGAAGGGGAAATATACATATAGGGTATGTATATGTGACATATGTGTGGCTGCATGCAAGCCACTCAAAAATATGAATTTTCATTCATATGGTTTTTGAAATCAAAATGAAAAAAAAGAAAAAATATAACAATATATTTTGGCATGTCAAAAATGTATATATTGAGTATGTGGAAGTATATATGCATGTGAAGAGTTTAAAGTTGAATTATGTCTAGCCTTGCCACCTTACATTCGACCTTCCTGATAATAGTCATTCGTCCTCGATGACAATCCTTCCGAATCTTGGTTCTGCCTCCATAACTTTACGACCTCGTAAAAGCACTGGTGCCTCGACGTCTGGTACCTTCTTAATATTGCATCTCTCATTTATTTTAACCATCATTGTGGGCTAACATATTCACTAGCGTGCGCTTCCGATCATCAACAAATTGTTTACGCCGAATTGCTCCTGAATCGCCCACTTAATATATTTCCTCGGGTTTATGCTTAGCAATTATTGTCTTTTGTATGATCTTTGGACGTTTCTAATTTCCAACTTTGCTGCAGTTTTGATCGACTGGCTGTCTCTTTCGCTATTCAAATCTTTACGCAGCAACAGAACGACCACGACCTTCCTGTCCAGTTGATGGAGTACCAGCGGGTCTACCTCGTTTTTTGGTCAATGCGAGTTTACCTCTTTTAAGTACATCACTATCGGCCAGATGAATGAAATGATCATTCTCATAATTTTCGGCTACCTTATTATTGACAGTGAGACCATTGCCATCGACACTATCATTATCGTCCTCTTCATCTGAAGCTCTGTCATCGCTTTCATCTGATACTATTTATAGATTTACATCCTCTGCTGCTTTTCTGACTATTTCGGGCTTCATCTAATCTCTCTCAGATGTGCCTTCCGCATTTAATTTTTCTGCTGCTTCGCCGTTGCTGAACTTGGTTCGCACCTCATGCTCACATTCTAAAGGTACATCAATATCAGGCTCGATCTTTGTTACATTAAAAATACTTAGCTGATAAACTAAGGGAAGAAAACTTATATCCAGAGCTCGACAATTTGACAACAAACTTGCTCGTGAAATCATATCCCAGTCGTATCCTATATCTTCGTTGACTACCACCACAAACTTCTGCGATGTGTAAATAAAATTCCACATTTTCTCCAGGCTTTTTATTCCAATTTTGTGGCATATACGTTGTCTCATCAGTGTAATATCCGCTTCTGTATCGACCAGACCATTGACTTCGATAACATTTATCTCCACTTTTTTCATTCGCTCGATTCTATACGCTACAGCAATGTTAGCAACTTTCGGACAGTTTCTGGATATATAACCGGACTCATGGCAACTAAAGCAATTTGTGTCAGCCTCACAATCCTTTCTTATAAGATCTGCTGATCCTTCTCATTGTTGTTCTGATAAAATTTCTTGGGTTTCTCCGGAATATGTACTTTTCTCATTTTCCTTGCATGCTCATATATTTCATATTTTTCGCGCAGCTCTTTGAAGGATTTGAAGGCGCAATAGAAGTTTATTTTATGTCATACTTTATGTCCAGCCCATCTTCTATATAGCGTAGTACCGATTGCAAATCCAGATTACCTTGTGCAGCAATAGTTTTCATACGTAACATGTATTCACAAAAAGTTTCTTCCTTCTGCTTCTTCCGATTACGCAACTTTTGCTTCATGGTTAATTCGCAAGCGTCTGCGTTTTGCTCAAAGTTATTGAACCACATCTCAACAGGCATATTTTGTCCATAATAATCAGATACGATTTTACCAAAATCAATTGCCAGAATCATTCTTTATTTCGTCTGCTTGTATTTTCAGCATCTCGTTGTTCTCCATTTTAACGGCTTTGCTTTCCTCCAAACAAAGACCCTTATTTCTTTTGCGTCTGTGATCGCGCTTGCCTCATGCACTACGGCTTGTGCCTGTACTTCTTGGAATTCCTTTATTTCGTCATCTTGACGCGTCATTGCGGCGCCGGTAATATTTTTTCCTACTTCTTTTGCTGGCGTGCGACTTGGGTTGACCATTTTTGTCCACAATTTTTAATTTCGTAAAACCAGATAGAACGAGCCCACAAATGTTCATAGTTTATTGATAGAATAAAATATAAATAAACGAAGGGCAAGCTTTCGGTCTTGGAGTCGATCGTGCCGACTTCAGTGTCAATTAGAACTCACCCAAAACCAACACGCCAAAGCGGTTGTTTGTAAAATTGAATTGTCTTAATGAATTTAAATTGTGGACCAACCTCATAAAGCATCCACAAAATAAAAGTAATAATTGGCACCCAGCAGAAAAACCCAAAGTAAATTTTTCCGATTCCAAATTTTTTCCAAATGACTTACTCTAATGCGCTGCCTTCCACCGGCTCTTACCCGTACTATACTGATCAATCCAACCTTATTTATATGCCGAAGATTTCTGAAGAATCACGCATCATCGGTTTAGCCTCCTTGTAGTCTTCATTTTTGTTTGGTCCGGACAACGTTCCTAGTTGTATTCTGAAGACATGCTATCGTTCGTTAACAGTACCTTTGTTAAGGGTTTTTACTCTCTCCGTTGAATCTGGTCGCTTTCCCTCTTTTTAGAATAATTCATTTATAATTCTCTTATTTAAAAAAGGAAACAAATCGGACATACGGGACGTTCTTCACTTACAAATCTTCTGGAATTCTGTACTTTGGGTTATGATGATTTTCGTAATAAATCTTAATCGGATGTTATTTACACTGATTTCAGCAAAGTGTTTAATAGTATTGACCACAAACTGTTGTTAATGAAACTTGGTCTGCTAGGTTATTCTCCTAATCTTCTTTCTTGGTTAAAGTCTTACCTCACCAACAGAACTCAAGAGTTTTGTTTAGAACTTCGCTCTCCGAAAATGTTAACGTCTTGTTTGGTGTTCCCCAAGGAAGTCATCTGGGCCCACAATTCTTTAAGTTGTTTGTAAATGATTTACCTAATGTTTAAATAACTCTCATGTACCTATGTTTGCTGATGTTGTTAAACTTTGCGTATCATTTAAAGATCCAGCTCTTCATTCGATTTTGCAAGCTAATATTAATAAGCTTAGTGAGTGATGTAAGATTAATGACCTCCATCTCAATACACTGAAATGCACATCTATGACATTTTGTCGTCGTTCGCCGTTTCGTGCCACTTACTGCATGAATGGCGCTACCCTAAATAGAGTTCTTTCTTTTGAAGATTTGGGCATTATTTTTGATCCCAAACTAAACTTCCTGCTTCACATTTCATCTATGGCCAACAAAGCAACATCTTTGCTAGGCTTTATAAAGCGTTGGTCCAAGGAGTTCAGTGATCCTTATTACTAAGGTCTTATATACATACATCCCTGGTACGTCCAATGTTAGAATATTGCCACCAGTTTGGAGTCCTCAATATTCTATTCACCAACGACGAATCGAATCGGTCCAAATAAATTTTTATTGTTCGCCCTACGTGGCCTAACCTGGGAGCCAACTAGGCCCCTCCCTCGTTACCTCGTTACTTCTTCTCCTGAATCTGCCCTCTTTATCAAATCGAAGACTCGTCAGCGACTTCCTTCGAACTGTTCTTCACTCCTAATTGTCTTATCTTCACCTTTTATTTTCTTGTTTTTGTTCTCGCCTGCGATCACCTTACTTTTTAATTTACTCCTTAGTTTTAATTAGTATATTTTAATTAATTTAAGTCATTTGCATTAGTTAAGTTGACTTTAAATAAATAAATAAAAACTAACAGAAAAATTTTTTTTTCCTTCTATGCTATTGTATTAACATTCATTTAGTAAATGTGCGACTCTTCTTTGCTTGAACTTGAAAACGTTTTTCAAAAATTAACTTTAAATGGGATTGGCCTAAAAATGAATGCAGATTAAGTAAAATTATTGATAGGAGAAGCTGTTGAAAATGCACGAAGAGAATTCGAGGCCGATTTAAACAATATAAGAAATCAGATTAATGGTATATCAAATAAACCTACAGTAAAAAAGTGGGAAAAAGTAAAAACTGTTCCAGGAATATAATGTGATGCTATGAAAACTCTTCCCGATTTTTCTGGGCAACCTGGTTTATATGTGTCTTGGCGCGACGCAGAGCATAATGTGAATGAGATTTTTAAAGAGTCTGATGGAAGCTCATTCCACTTTCATGCGGTAACAACAATAAGAATAATATTAGGGGTATTGCTGACGGTGTGTTATCATCTTTTAGTGCAGTGCTCAGGGAACAATGACAATCCTTAAGTTTTATGACGAGATAGAAAAGAAACTTACGCTATTAACTAACAAGAATATTATGACTCACTAAGCTTATTAATATCAGCTTGCAAAATGGAATGAAGAGCTGGATCTTTAAATGATACGTAAAGTTTAACATCATCAGCAAACATAAATACATGAGAGTTATTTAAAACATTAGGTAAATCGTTTATAAACAAAGTAAAGAGTAGTGGGCCCAGATGACTTCCTTGGGGAACACCAGATAAGACATTAACATTTTTCTAAAAGTTCTAAACAAAACTCTTTGAGTTCTATTGGTGAGGTAAGACTTTAACCAAGAAAGAAGATTAGGAGAAAAACCTAGCAGACCAAGTTTCTTTAACAACAGTTTGTGATCAACAAAAACGGCTTTTAACCACTAGACGACCCAAGCAGCAGGTGAATCGGCGTAATAGCTTCTTGGTCCTCGTGTTAACGGTCTGGAGTTGACCGTCATTTCCACCTCCGACATTACAGTGAGCACACTTTCATCAGTAAACTTCTGGTTTGGAATTATGCGATACAGTACGCATTTAATAGAATGCACCAAACGCTCCCGCGCCATGCGCGGAGCCGATGGCGGGTTGAAATACCAGGCTACTCATCGCTTCGCTAGCTGTTGATGCATAAGTCGTCTAGTTAAAACTTATTTCGTAGAAAAGCATCCGTTTTACGGAAATTAGTGGCGTTATCACTGTAGACATCTTTTGGTATCCCGCGACATGCTATGTGAAGGCGCAAACCCATCAGACAGAAGTTCATGGAGAGACTATGGACGATCTCAATGCTTATTACTCGCATTTTGAGGCAAGTTATTATCATGCGCTTTAACGTCTTCCGTCCATCGATGACTTTGACCGGGCCAAAATAATCAATGCCCACATAGGTGAACGCTGGCTTACGGGCAGCCAACCTGGCTCTTGGCAACGGTGATATTAGTGATGGTACCGATTGGGTATTCTCCAACTTACATCTTTGACAGCTTCGGCGTATTCCTTTAAGGAGAGGTCTTAGTTTTATATATATAATATTTTTGCCTCACCTCATTCACGGTCGTTTCGTGATTTATGTGGTGATCTTTTTCGTGATAGTGGCGGACTATCAGCCTGGCTGCCCAATGCTGGGGTGACAAAGCAATCCTCCCTTTTGGAACGTTGGCAAAGCGGCTTGCACGGACGCTTATGCACAGTACGCCATGCTCATTTATATAGAGTTGTAGCCTCCACAGCGGGCTGCTGCGGCATACGCTTTTCCTCTTCTCAACAGCTGCGTACTCATCTTCATCATTTTCCTGTTGCATATTCCGATATAAGAACATTTGTGACCGGCCATGTTGCCGGCGGCTATTTAAGAAACTTAGGTCCGTTGAAGTATCGCTTATACGCTTCGGGCGTATGATGGCTTTTGGTGGCAACATCTGCAACATTAAGTTTGCTCGGAACCCATCTCCAGTTGTTTATATCTGTGAGCTACGAGATTTCTGCTATTCTGAACATGACATACTGCTGATATCGTCGAGGATCTCCGTTCAGCCATGCCATAAACGACATTCCTGAATATCGATCTCGTGTTGCACAAGCAACTTTAGAGTTAGCTGAAACGAGACTCAATAGTGTATTATATTTGTGCTCAACCCTGAAATAAGCCACAGCAGCATAAGCGTCTTCCCAGCACCTACGAATAAGTGGAGTTGAACTTGGCATCTTCGGCTCTCCACTGTAGAAAATAACATCTCGAAATTCGAACTTCGGCAATCTGTGGAAGAAATGATAGCCACCTCTGCCACATACCATGGAGACCAGACCTCCTTCTTCGTCCCAATCGATTTTTGATCGCCACACTTGTTGGAGCAAGATCTTAAGATACATCATGATGCAAGATACAAAGCCCATTTGTCGAAGACTGACATCAAAACTTGCAGAACTTTTTTTTTGGTAATGTAAGCACATTTAATTGAAATACTTCAACGGTATCCGTCTCCTTGTTGAGCCACTTAACCGCAAACGCGAACTCAATTAGTGGTTCAAGTTTGCCCTTCGGTTATGGTAAATTGCGAACGTTCTCTATAAGATGCTTCAATATAAGTTCTGCACGCAAAAGTATATTTTAAAAGTGCTTATGACAATAGGTAGCATCTTAGGAAACATCAAGCTATCTCGCAAGGCATCGAGTGATCTTCCCTTTAGACATCTTTGCAAGCGAAGCGTGTTCTCCTCGTTGCTGTATTCGGCGATTTTAGCGCTGGTCTCAAAGGAGCTAAAGAACAAAGGCCAATCTTTGGGGTCTCCATTAAAGATTGGTAGGTCCCTCGGCATAGAGGGAGGCACGAGTTGGGCTCTTGTACTTGTATCACTAGGCTTCATCACGGCTATTTGTCCGCCTCTTTCGAGGCACATTTCCTCTTCCATATGTTGTAAAAGCAGCTGATGATCTTCCTGCGTTGCTTTCTCCACCACATGTTGGTTGGTTACCTCGGGTTGGCTAGCCCTGACACGTGACTCGACTTCAGTACATACTGACTCGGGCTTGGAAGTGAGGTTATGTTCTTCTGTGACTCCAGCGGCCTGGCGACGACTAAGTGTGATGCACGTGGCGCACATCCAAGAGCTCGACGTGACACTGTTATCCGCTTCGCAGCATGTGCAATGAAATTGGCTTGCACACCTGGAGCATGTTAGCATCTAATGACTGTCTGGAGCGCTGCACAGTCCACAGCTGTTATTTGGGGTCATCTTTGTTTCATATTTTCTGCTGTACCTGCAGCGGCAATGGATTCCTTTCCTGATGGATTCCCTCAAACTCTGTCCCGTAGGGAGTCAAATTGGAATCCGATCCTCTTTAGGTATTCGAAGAACTTTAAACTTTCTTCACCGTAGGATTTTCACAGAAAATTCATATAATTACTAAATAGAAATTTTAAAGAAATTCATATGATTTCTTAGTAGAAGTTTTAAAGAAATGTTGTTTGTTCGGCTAGTTTTTAAGCTCCGCTTATATATCTTAATAATATATATATTTTTAAACGGTAATCGTAAAGCTTTAAAATTCTGCAAATACATTTCAAGTTAACATTTTTTCTTAATATTTAAAAATTCTTCTTACTCTTGTCTTGACTCTCAGTCCGCAAACAAACAACTGTACTAACAAACACGCGTTATGCTTCTATCTACCTTAAGTAATACATACATGGAAAGAGTACCACAAGAAATAGAATAGAAACGAAACACGCACAAAACGAAGTCTGGCATTCGTTGTGAGCGGCTGTACATTTTGCATTTATGCTATATGCGATGTTTGCTATTTACAGTGGGGCGAAGTTAGTTAATTTGCGGGCATAAATTTCGGCAACAGTCGCCATTATATACATATTTCGGAGCGGGAACACAGTACTGCCTAACTAGCATACTCTTTGATACCCTTTTGTAACATTGACGCCTACAGTTAGTGAGATACTATATTATAAGTTTGATATTGGGTTCTGCAATGTTTATTAAGCGTTTGATATGAGTCATTCAGGTGAGTTTAAATTTGACGTTTAACTGAGAGAGATGACAGCTGGGCTGTCGTCGAGTGTGCTTTTGCGAGGTAGAGAGATTACCTTCCTTTCGCGAGAGCCTACCGTAGGCATCCCTGTTCACTTCGCTGATACTTATAAGAATAAAATGAACCTTAAATAACACAAACATATATTGTGAGCGCCAAGAAAAGCCGCGCTATTTTGTGAATTTGCTTCTAGATAAGTTCACCAATTTGCCGAAAGTCGTTGGTCACAATTCGTAATCTCCGAGCACTTACTTACATGCTTGATATAAGAACAAATCATGTAGACAGAGAAAGACTTGAGTCTGACCTTAACGCTCCCAAACTGAATGGTCAGAAGTTAAAACAGTCAAATGCAATGAAAACTCTTCCGCCTACATTAAAAGTCTGATCGCATCTAAAAATTAATAATTTTTCGAAAAGAATTGTTGCACCGTTAATGTCAGCTTTTAACTAGTCTAAACAATAAAATTTAAAATTCAAATGCTACACTATCTAGATACATAGTCTAGGGAGTTTAGATTGAAGTCCTTTCATATTCCGATAGGCCAGATGAAAAAACACGATTAGTTTTTTGGAACAAAAGCCGATGGTTATATTCTGGAAGATGAAGAATTAGGGGGGATAGAAAGCCTAACATGACGTCGAGTTTTCTTTTTGATCGTGTATTCTTTTACTAAAATGTTATCCGGGCAAAAGTTTCTATAACATTTACAGTCAAACAGTTTAACTGGGAAACTTATTTAAGAGGAAGATATCTATATCCCTTGATATAGAAATTTTAATTTTCCACCGCTATTTTTGTCTTATTAAAAGCTAAGACATCATCCGACAAATGTTCGGGATGAAGCCTTGAAACATATATATGTTTCTTAGGTGGAACTCCAGTTGAAGGTTTGTAGCTTCAGCGACTACGATTGAAGAGAGCTCAGAGTTCACGAAAACCTAATGACCATTTCTTCAACCTATCCTTGGTCTGCCTCATAAACACCCTCATTTCGATTTCTTAACCTCTTGGCATGAGACACAACCACATTTGAGCCCCCCTTTTTGCTCCAAACAATCCCTTTGCTCTGGCCGCGTATCCATCACATTTAACGTGCATGACATTGTCACACAACCAACAAGAAAGAAATGCGTTATGGAGTGAAGGCGTGAACAATTTTTTGCTTGAGCAGACAGACATTTATGGATTTTATGAAAACACGAAAATTTTATAAGAAAAAAAGATTTATCGACAGACCAAAGTAAAAACTCACTCAGATTTATTAGGCGAATTTTATACTCAAACACAAATACACGTATTACTTTTACGCGAGGCAGAAATATATTCGAGCGCAAATAAAAGAAATTAAAGAAGAGCGGGAGAGCCACAGACACTGCCCATGCAATAACATTGAGTGTGCGAGAGGAAATAAGAACGGTAAAAGGTACAAATGCAAGAGCAAAGACTGATAAGAATAACAATAACTGCAGTAAACGTTGCTGTTGTTGTTTGAAAAAAACCAAGTTTAACGTTTTGATTTTGCGTTGTAAGAAAGATTTTTTTCAGCTGGGCAACAAATCTCTGACTCCCAGAGTCTTCCATTACAGAATATTTGTAAAGGAATTTGTATGAGCAGCAAATCGGTTGTTAATATTGCTGTAATTATGTATCGCGGACGATTGCCCGAGGGGAAAAAGAGGAGGGGGAAAAGGGGAAAGAAACATGCATACACACGGAACGAAGAGGACCGATAGTACAGAGGAAATAACCATCCAAGTCGGTTAAGGTATTAGCCGGACACCGACTTATGATGACACTATAATAACGAAGAATAACTAAAAAGAGACATGCACGTAAGCCGGTTAGGGTATAACCCGGACACCGACTTATAACATTACTACAATATGAACGATAACATAAGAAGACATGAACATAAGACGGTTAGGGTATAACCCGGACACCGACTAACAACAACACTACAATAGGATGTAGGATGCAGGAATTGCAGCGCGATCGATTAGGTTATAACCCGGACATCGATCACTCAGTGCATTCTTGGTCGTATGCTAATAGATACAGGACATTGTACCAGACAACAAGGGTATAACCCGGACATTGACTGGGACAGCTGTCCTGTACCATGGCACACTACACATACACGATACATTCTCTTTTGGCATCGGGTAGGGTATAACCCGGATGCCGATACCAAAGGAGAAACATGCATTAACTACTAGACTTGCACGTAGGATTAGAGATTTGGGAAGGAATTGAGAAGTTAGTTGGATTAGCCCTAATGTCCTACCAATAAATTGTAGAATAAATTCATATATATAACTTTATTTACTAAAGATGTTTTTGTCCCTAATCACTCTTTATCTGATTATAAATTCTTAGTATGGGAGGAGGGGAACATTTGGGTCCTCATGGGACCCAAGCGTCGGCTCCAGAAGATGTCACGTACGCACTTTTCTCGGTACCGCTGTCTGGACGAAGCATAGAAAAGCGAAACTGCGCAAAAGCAACTTCGACAATTTCGTGCAAGTTTTTTTTTTTTTTTTTTTTTAATTAATTTATTTACTCATGATAGTTAGTTAAATTACCAGAGCCAGGATTTTTGTGAAAAAGATATTGGCAGCATGGACTTGTGGGACGTCCC
This sequence comes from Drosophila austrosaltans, assembly GCA_035045865.1. Lineage (NCBI taxonomy): Eukaryota > Metazoa > Arthropoda > Insecta > Diptera > Drosophilidae > Drosophila > Drosophila austrosaltans. Next base: position 12,086,934 of record JAWNOQ010000003.1, read on the forward strand.
AGAGGGAATTGCATCACAAGGACACAATGCTGCAGTTACCCTACCCCGTGATGCATCTGTTCGCTTGTCGTAGCTCGTCCGCTACATAATGCGCAAATCCGTTGACCGCTTCCCAGGTTACTATGTCTCCTACCATCATCGTTTGCAGGTTATTGGGTGTGAGAGAAGTACAAAAAAAAGTTCGTGTGACCGTCTTCTCTCATCACTGAAGCGACTGCACACAAAAAATGCGTGATGCATCCTCTGTTGGGCTGCACGCTGACGCCGTTCCGTGGCCAAACCTCGCCAGGTAACTTTTATGGTACCCGTGCCCACTTTGGAGCTGTATCAGGTAAAAGTTTACCTGTCCATGTTTTCGCAGGATCCACATATCTATTTTGGGGACTATGCTGTGCGTCCACCTTTCTTCAGTTGAGACATCCCACATGTCTTGCCATCTTCTTAGGCTGTATTCCCTTGCGGACCTTTTCGCCTGGGTTTTTGGTTAGCCGCCGCAAACTGCGTCAGCGAAGGCTTTAGCCTCGTCCACTAGCAAGTCGATTGGAACAGTTCCACCAGTGTGTGCTGGCCTTTGTCGATGATGGTTGCGATGATACCATTGGTAAATTTTATCCCCAGGTTCTGTGAGCAATTAGGTGTTGGTAATCCTCTGCAGAACGTTGTGCTTACCGCCTTATCACACCCAGTAAGCGTGAGTTTCACATAAACATCATATCCCAAAAATAGGAAAGCCTATTACTCAAAAAAAATCGAAGTTTGTAAAAAATTTAGATTTTGCCGAAGACTATACCTGTGAGGTGATTTAACACTTTTTTTTTAACATAGAGCTCCGTTAATTTTACTCAAATAGTCAAAAGTCATCCGAATTTACTTCAATTTATCAAGCAAAGGCTAAATTTATGTAACTAGGAAGTGAACATTTTTAAAAACAAGTGAATGGGAAATAATTCAAATGCCGATAACTTGCGACTGACTGGAACTTATTAAGTTTTTCCTTTTGCATTTTATTGGTTTATAAACAAAAATAAATGCTTAATAAAAAATAAAATTATATTGACTGGAGAAGTAAGAATTTTTTACAATTTCTTAAAGTAAATTGTTTATATTTTTTTAAGCTAGGGACATCATGGAAATAAAGAATATCTACGGGAAGCCAATCTTAATTAAACGGCAACAGAAAAGAGATGATCAAAAAAAAACAGCAATGAGTAAAGAGAAAATAAATAATTAAGAAATTTATCCGGAAAAATGTTTTTATCAATAACTGTTGGTAAACTTCGATTTTACCAAAACTGCGCAAAATGATTTTTTTATTTCTTCTTGTAAGCGTATGTATGTATGCTTTTGATAAAAAATCAACCATCAAATTTTGGGTGGCTCACTTGGGAAATTTTCACCCATATAGAATATAATTATAATAATTAAGAAATTTATCCGGAAAAATGCTTTTATCAATAACAGGAAAAAATCCAAAAATCCTTGTTTGAAAGTGGTCCAGGATGCGTCCAGCAAATCATTGGTTTGCCACCATCCTTCAGCTTGTTGGGTAAGCATTCTGTGCTGATGCGATATGTAGCAGCACTTGTTTCTACTGTTTCCAAGAAGTAGAGTGGATCTGTAGTCCCGTCAAAATAAAGACCCCATTTTGACACTTTGTCCACGATGTTAGAATAACTGGTATTCTCGGTGGTTCTCCGTGGAATGTCTGCTGCTGCAATGCTGCTAGTGAACGTTGGCACTTGAAGTGTTTTCTCATCTACGTCTTGGTTGTGGGTCACGTGGCTCTCGGCTGAGTACTCCTTGTCCGTCTGTCGGGCTGGTGACACAGGACATGAACGTGATTCGACATCTAAACCCTTATCGATGCTGACTGATTGTCCATTTTGTGATTCTAGCTGCGAAGCTGGAGAATCGGCTTCTCATCTCCTCGACTGTGCCGCCAGGCGTTAGTCTAAACTCGGTGAACAAACTTTCTTGCCCAGCTTTGCGACGGTACGTTATCCATTTGACTCCCATAGCACTAATGTTTTATCAAACGTGGTTGAATGAAACACTAGCAATATAGTTGAATGTTGCTAAGTTTATCCTAGATCCTTGAAGCGTAAGTGAATATCCTTGTAAGTAAGCGTTGGCTTGGTTGATTTTTGAGCGTAGTTGCGTATCTTTGTGAGTAGGCTTGGTTGACCCTTGAGCGTAGTTGAATATCCTTTCAAGCGAACGTTGACTTAGTTATCCTTGATCGTAGTTGAATATCCTTGTAAGTGAACGTTGGTTTAGTTGATCCTTGATCGTAGTTGAATATTTTTGAAGGTGAACGTTGGCTTAGTTGATCCTTGATCGTAGTTGAATATCCTTGCTGGTTTGCGGAAGACTCCTTGTTGTTGATTAGTTGAAGGTTCGCGGTAGACTGTCCTCTAGTTATGCTGGTGGTCGTCTTTTATCTAGTTCAAAATCAAATTGCAGAAACTTTTGCCGTTGGTTATTATTCCGCTATTCGTCTCAGTATGTGAACTCTGGACTCGACGCCAAACTCGTCGACCAATGAGAACCTAAAAAGTAACCTCTCCCTTTATCTCACAGGCAGCAGAACTACCGTATTCTAGCGTTACCGTTGCAGTTGCTACTATTGCTATATCTTCTATGCATGCGCTGCTTTGCTGTGACTGTACCTGAACAGCGTCATAGAAAATTCCTATCTTTGTTTCTCTTTTCTATGTGTTTCTTAACGGTGCTTTCTGTCGCTGATTCTACTATTTCATCTGCCGTAACTCTGCCGGGTCTCTTGGCTATGTCATTGGCTATGCGAATAGTTCTATCGCTGACTAATTACTTGTAACTTTCTGTCCCTGATTATACGTGTACTCTACCGTGACTCTGCTGCATCGATTAACTATGTCGATGGTTATGTATGCCGTTCTATCGCTGACTCTTAAAGAAAAACTTTTCTGTCGCTGATTCCACTGGCAACTCTGTCGTGATTCTGCTGGGTAGAATAGCTCTATCGGTGATTCTGTAGCAAGTCCAATCGCTGACTTATTCAAAATTATTTTCTGTCGGTGATTCTACTGTTACTCTATCGCGACTCTGCTGGGTAGATTAGCTATGTCAGCGACTTGGTAAAGTTCTATGGGTGACTAATTATATTTTTATGTGTGAGAGTTCTGTGTTTTTTTTCTTTCCTTGCTTTAACTCACTTGGGATAAAGGGGAGGGGAACACTTTGGTAGTCCTTGGCACCCAGCAGAGTCGCGATAGAGTAACAGTAGAATCACCGACAGAAAATAATTTTGAATAAGTCAGCGATTAGACTTGCTACAGAATCACCGATAGAGCTATTGTACCCAGCAGAATCACGACAGAGTTGCCAGTGGAATCAGCGACAGAAAAGTTTTTCTTTAAGAGTCAGCGATAGAACGGCATACATAACCAGCGACACAGTTAATCGATGCAGCAGAGTCACGGTAGAGTACACGTATAATCAGGGACAGAAAATTACAAGTAATTAGTCAGCGATAGAACTATTCGCAAAGCCAATGACATAGCCAAGAGACCCGGCAGAGTTACGGCAGATGAAATAGTAGAATCAGCGACAGAAAGCACCGTTAAGAAACACATAGAAAAGAGAAACAAAGGTAGGAATTTTCTATGACGCTGTTCAGGTACAGTCACAGCAAAGCAGCGCATGCATAGAAGATATAGCAATTGTAGCAACTGCAACGGTAACGCTAGAATACGGTAGTTCTGCTGCCTGTGCGAGAAAGGGAGAGGTTACTTTTTAGGTTCTCATTGGTCGACGAGCTTGGCGTCGAGTCCAGAGTTCACATACTGAGACGAATAGCGGAATAATAACCAACGGCACAAGTTTCTGCAATTTGATTTTGAACTAGATAAAAGACGACCACCAGCATCACTAGAGGACACTCTTCCGCGAACCTTCAACTAATCAACAACAAGGAGTCTTCCGCAAACCAGCAAGGATATTCAACTACGATCAAGGATCAACTAAGCCAACATTCACTTACAAAGATATTAGACTACGATCAAGGATCAACTGAACCAACGTTCACTTACAAGGATATTCAACTACGATCAAGGATAATTAAGTCAACGTTCACTTGAAAGGATATTCAACTACGCTCAAAAATCAACCTAGCCACCGCTTACTTACAAGGATATTCACTTACGCTTCAAGGATCAAGGATAAACTTAGCAACATTCAACTATATTGCTAGTGTTTCATTCAACCACGTTTGATAAAACATTAGTGCTATGGGAGTCAAATGGATAACGTACCGTCGCAAAGCTGGGCAAGAAAGTTTGTTCGCCGAGTTTAGACTAACGCCTGGCGGCACAGTCGAGGAGATGAGAAGCCGATTCTCCAGCTTCGCAGCTAGAATCACAAAATGGACAATCAGTCAGCATCGATAAGGGTTTAGATGTCGAATCACGTTCATGTCCTGTGTCACCAGCCCGACAGACGGACAAGGAGTACTCAGCCGAGAGCCACGTGACCCACAACCAAGACGTAGATGAGAAAACACTTCAAGTGCCAACGTTCACTAGCAGCATTGCAGCAGCAGACATTCCACGGAGAACCACCGAGAATACCAGTTTTTCTAACATCGTGGACAAAGTGTCAAAATGGGGTCTTCATTTTGACGGGACTACAGATCCACTCCACTTCTTGGAAACAGTAGAAACAAGTGCTGCTACATATCGCATCAGCATAGAATGCTTACCCAACAAGATGAAGGATGATTTGCTAGACACATCCTGGACCACTTTCAAACAAGGATTTTTGAATTTTTTCCTGTTATTGATAAAAACATTTTTCCGGATAAATTTCTTAATTATTATAATTATATTCTATATATATATAATTTTTAATTCTTTATAATTATGTTAAAAAAATTAAGATTTTGCCGAAGACTATACTTGTGAGATGATTTAACACTTTTTTTTTAACATAGAGCTCCGTTAATTTTACTCAAATAGTCAAAAGTTATCCGAATTAACTTCAATTTATCAAGCAAAGGCTAAATTTATGTAACTAGGAAGTGAACATTTTTAAAAACAAGTGAATGGGAAATAATTCAAATACCGATAACTTACGACTGACTGAAACTTATTAAGTTTTTCCCTTTCCCTTTTTTTTTAGCTAGGTACATCATGGAAATAAAGAATATCTACGTGAAGCCAATCTTAATTAAACGGCAACAGAAAAGAAATGATCAAGAAAAAACAATGAGTAAAGAGAAAATAAATAATTAAGAAATTTATCCGGAAAAATGTTTTTATCAATAACTGTTGGTAAACTTCGATTTTACCAAAACTGCGCAAAATGATTTTTTTATTTCTTCTTGTAAGCGTATGTATGTATGCTTTTGATAAAAAATCAACCATCAAATTTTGGGTGGCTCACTTGGGAAATTTTCACCCATATATAAAAATAAAATGCTGCTCGTTATTTTTGCTAAAACTCAAGAACGTCCTACGGTTCTACGGCTACTTTCGATCTTAAATTATTTGAGGATGTCCAAGGAAGGTTTAAAAGGTGAAAAGACTGGAAATCCTGGTATGATACTTTAGCTGATTGCCATAGATTTTCGATTTATAACATCAGATTTAATCTGTTTCCCAAATTTAACAATTTCTTTGTTTAATAACCGACGTTATCAATGAATATCAATTGTTCAGCTACCGACGTCATTCGAAATTATAAATTAGGATAACGTAGTCAACTATCAAACGGAGCTTTAAAATTCACTAAAATTGAAACCAAACAACTGTAGGGTCATTCATATAAAACTTATTTAATTGTGGTGTGACGAAGTACTTTTTTAAAGCCCTTGTCACAATGCAATATTTTAGTAATTTCGTAATAGATAGCTAGCATACATTTTTAATTAGTTCCCAATAGAGCATCTTTTGCGCACATCTTACCCACCTCTAAATCCACTCACACACACACACGCATACATCGAACCAGACGAATAAGCAAGCATAACGGGACTTCCACCAAAATCGACGCCGCTGCTTTTGCGCAGTTTTGTTATGCCCTGCTTCGCCCAACGGGACCCAAAAGTGTCTACGTGACAAATATTTGTCGTCGTGGCAGCTTTTGATTGGTCCATGCCAGACCGCGTTTGGCAGACGGCATCTGGCAGAACAGAGCAGTGGAATGTTCGAGAAGGAAAAATTGGGCAAGCGGCGACTGCGCAAAAATGCATAGAGCACTTTTGGAATATCTCTTGAATCGTACGGAAGCATTATTTAAGAAGATTAATTAATTAATAATCTATTAATAAGAAGCGAAAGGATACTAGGTCCTAGTGTGCATAAAAGGACAACGCGCAGACGAAATAAACATAGGTGTGTGTGTGCCAAGGATTACCAAAGTGTTCCCCTCCCCTTTTGCCTAGGAGATTATTAGTAGACTTAGTGTGGCTAGGAAAAACAAAATACTCTTACTCAATAAAAATTATAATGTACTAAGAATCACGCCTGGGATATTTGATTGGATATTAGGGCTAACACTGCTAACCCCTTCGTTCCCTCTCCTTTCCTAATCCTTTGTATGTATCGTCGTAATTAGTGCAGGTTTCTCTGTTGGCATCGGCATCCGGGTTACACCCTACCTGATGCCAGGGAGAATGTCTCGTGTATATGTAGTGTGCCAGGGCACAGCTGTCCCAGTCAACGTCCAGGTTACACCCTTGTTGTTTGGTACAGTGTCCTGTGTCTATTGGCATGCGACCAGGAGTTACGGAGTGATCGGTGTCCGGGTTACACCCTAATCGATCGCGCTGTAATTCCTGGGCCATCCTACTGTAGTGTAGTTATAACCGAATTGTATGTCTATGCCCTTTGTACTATCGTTCCTCTTCTTTCCGTGTGTATGCATGTTTCTTTTCCCTTTCCGCCGCGCATACAAATCTCTGGTCTCGGCTTTCCTTTACAAATATTCTATAATGGAAGACCCTGGGGAGACTGAGATTTGTACCCCAGCTGAAAAAAATCCTTACAGATAGCGCCCGAGCAGGGACCCGAGATTAGCAAAAGATTTATATATATTTATTGGGAGTTTTCGCCTAATTTTGTCAAATTAGACAAGATTAGATTAGAGACATACACTGAAAAAAAAAATTAAAACGTTTCTGTATACCAGTACATATTTAGAGTCTCACATATTTTTTTTTTGTAATATTACAAAGCGAAAATTATTTTTTTTAATATATACATATACTAGCTGGCCCGGCAAGCGTTGCTCTGCCCCCTTATTTACTTGCTGGCGAATTAAATGTTTAGTTCATTAAATGTTCGACGTGGCAATTTTCAAATTTTTTGCTACGCACTTAACTAAGTTTAATATTATTGAGTATACAATATTTTTTGTTTTGTTTGCAGGTGCATAAATAAACAAATTATTTGGTGCTCCCACCCTGAAACATGCCACGTATAATTGTCCGTGAGAAAAGCACGGCTCTTCTAAATTTACCCCACACACTTGAGAGTTTGTCCTTGCGCTTTATTTATCGTCATTGCAAATGATAAACGCACTGGGAATTGAAGACGTTTCAATTCGAATGGCATGTCAGTTGATATCAATGGAATCCTTGGTATTAATACAACTTCTCCTCTTTCCTTGCCAGTTAGAATTGTTGCTTCGATTAAATTAGGCATTAATTTTTTTATACAAAGTCTTGTTCCATTCCAAAGTTTTGGTGCATTGATATTTCTTAATAGTATGATTGAGGAACCCACTTTCAATTTTAAAATATGTGGTGGCATACTGGGTAGCTCCAAAGAATTTAGAAATTCCACAGGATAATTTACTGCGTCTTCTTCTGTTGTAGCAGTATCGATTGACTTGTATGATATTATGTTACCTGGTAATTTCTGTTGAATTCGATCATTTATTTCACTCATATTTGAGTTTGTTGGTGCTAAAATTGCGCTCACTCAAGATTTCTCTTCTAACATTTGTACCGATTGCACAGCGCTGGTTCAATTCTCTATCAACATCACCAATGAAATATATTTGTAAAAACTGATGGTCAGCATCTGGGAGTGGCAACAGTGACCCAGCCCTATGGTATATCTGACCTTGAATCTGGAATTTTTTTTCTCATAAATCAAATTGCATAGTAAGTACTAAGAAGTAATTACCTTAAAGGTCGGCATAAATCCATCTCTTATAATATTTGTAGCCCCAAAAGATGTCATTTGAAAGCACGAATTGTACTTTTGAATATTTTTCAAAAACTCCTTTGAAACTTGTGAATTGCCATAAATTAATGAGTGCAAAGGGTCTGGTGGAGGTTCTAATGCAGGCAATTTAACTTTTCCAGAAGCACAGCACATGGCAGGCGGTTCGTTCATAAATTTCAATGCTCTGCAATGCACACTTTCTTTATTCATTTGTCCAATATTGGAATATATGCTATAATCAATTGTGCTATCATAATTATAAGCCGCCAATTCCATGTTGTTGTCAACCGTGTTCGCATTACGTCTACGAAATTCTCTAACAACTGTGGCGTTTCGTGTTCGTCTACCAGTATTTGAACGTCTTGGAAGTGGCATTTTGAATGTACTTTTTAAATTCTAATCTCACTTTTCTTATTGAACGCATAAAATTGACATATAACACTATACGTTAGAGGTTTACATTGTATTGAAATGAATTCTTTTTATTCATTCATTTTAAAATGCCTTAATTTACTTAATCAAAGTCACTTTTAATTAAATTCAAAACCAAAATTGTTCTCGAGTTTTAGCGAGACAAACAAACAGCAATTAATGTCTAAAATAATTTTCGATTTTGACATATATATCAACGGTAATCTGATGAAAAAATCTGTTGAACTTTAAAGTCTACATTTACCGTCATTTAGACAAAAATTAGCTTTCTTTTGGAAAAAAAAACCTTTGGGCCACAACGAACATTTACAAAAAAAAAATGGGCAAAATTGGTTGATTCCTGAATGACTTATTGAATTACAAAAAAACGGCTTACAATTTTATATATATAGATAATATATGCATGAATCTATTTGTTTCATGATGGCGTAAAGAAACACCATAACCCATATCGCTGGAATGTAAATATGCCCAAGGAATTTTCGTATACCCTTTTGTAAAGCCCAAAATATTTTTTTTTCAATATTTCATTATCCTGTAAAAAATTATAATATTTAATTTTTGACTTGCATACATATACCCACTGTATTCCCATATTTTCCCATATACCCGCATATACCCTTTAACGCAAGTGAGTTAAAGCAAGGAGAGAAAAAAAACACAGAACTCTCACACATAAAAATATAATTAGTCACCCATAGAACTTTACCAAGTCGCTGACATAGCTAATCTACCCAGCAGAGTCGCGATAGAGTAACAGTAGAATCACCGACAGAAAATAATTTTGAATAAGTCAGCGATTAGACTTGCTACAGAATCACCGATAGAGCTATTGTACCCAGCAGAATCACGACAGAGTTGCCAGTGGAATCAGCGACAGAAAAGTTTTTCTTTAAGAGTCAGCGATAGAACGGCATACATAACCATCGACATAGTTAATCGATGCAGCAGAGTCACGGTAGAGTACACGTATAATCAGGGACAGAAAATTACAAGTAATTAGTCAGCGATAGAACTATTCGCATAGCCAATGACATAGCCAAGAGACCCGGCAAAGTTACGGCAGATGAAATAGTAGAATCAGCGACAGAAAGCACCGTTACGAAACACATAGAAAAGAGAAACAAAGGTAGGAATTTTCTATGACGCTGTTCAGGTACAGTCACAGCAAAGCAGCGCATGCATAGAAGATATAGCAATAGTAGCAACTGCAACGGTAACGCTAGAATACGTTAGTTCTGCTGCCTGTGAGAGAAAGGGAGAGGTTACTTTTTAGGTTCTCATTGGTCGACGAGCTTGGCGTCGAGTCCAGAGTTCACATACTGAGACGAATAGCGGAATAATAACCAACGGCACAAGTTTCTGCAATTTGATTTTGAACTAGATAAAAGACGACCACCAGCATCACTAGAGGACACTCTTCCGCGAACCTTCAACTAATCAACAACAAGGAGTCTTCCGCAAACCAGCAAGGATATTCAACTACGATCAAGGATCAACTAAGCCAACATTCACTTACAAAGATATTAGACTACGATCAAGGATCAACTGAACCAACGTTCACTTACAAGGATATTCAACTACGATCAAGGATAATTAAGTCAACGTTCACTTGAAAGGATATTCAACTACGCTCAAAAATCAACCTAGCCACCGCTTACTTACAAGGATATTCACTTACGCTTCAAGGATCAAGGATAAACTTAGCAACATTCAACTATATTGCTAGTGTTTCATTCAACCACGTTTGATAAAACATTAGTGCCATGGGAGTCGAATGGATAACGTACCGTCGCAAAGCTGGGCAAGAAAGTTTGTTCGCCGAGTTTAGACTAACGCCTGGCGGTACAGTCGAGGAGATGAGAAGCCGATTCTCCAGCTTCGCAGCTAGAATCACAAAATGGACAATCAGTCAGCATCGATAAGGGTTTAGATGTCGAATCACGTTCATGTCCTGTGTCACCAGCCCGACAGACGGACAAGGAGTACTCAGCCGAGAGCCACGTGACCCGCAACCAAGAAAACACTTCAAGTGCCAACGTTCACTAGCAGCATTGCAGCAGCAGACATTCCACGGAGAACCACCGAGAATACCAGTTTTTCTAACATAGTGGACAAAGTGTCAAAATGGGGTCTTCATTTTGACGGGACTACAGATCCACTCCACTTCTTGGAAACAGTAGAAACGAGTGCTGCTACATATCGCATCAGCATAGAATGCTGAATCAGCCAACAAGCTGAAGGATGGTGACAAATCAATGATTTGCTAGACGCATCCTGGACCACTTTCAAACAAGGATTTTTGGATTTTTTCCTGTTATTGATAAAAACATTTTTCCGGATAAATTTCTTAATTATTATAATTATATTCTATATATATATAATTTTTAATACTTTATAATTATGTTAAAAAAATTTAGATTTTGCCAAAGACTATACTTGTGAGATGATTTAACACTTTTTTTTTAACATAGAGCTCCGTTAATTTTACTCAAATAGTCAAAAGTTATCCGAATTTACTTCAATTTATCAAGCAAAGGCTAAATTTATGTAACTAGGAAGTGAACATTTTTAAAAACAAGTGAATGGGAAATAATTCAAATACCGATAACTTACGACTGACTGAAACTTATTAAGTTTTTCCCTTTCCCTTTTTTTTTAGCTAGGTACATCATGGAAATAAAGAATATCTACGTGAAGCCAATCTTAATTAAACGGCAACAGAAAAGAAATGATCAAGAAAAAACAATGAGTAAAAAGAAAATAAATAATTAAGAAATTTATCCGGAAAAATGTTTTTATCAATAACTGTTGATAAACTTCGATTTTACCAAAACTGCGCAAAATGATTTTTTTTATTTCTTCTTGTAAGCGTATGTATGTATGCTTTTGATAAAAAATCAACCATCAAATTTTGGGTGGCTCACTTGGGAAATTTTCACCCATATATAAAAATAAAATGCTGCTCGTTATTTTTGCTAAAACTCAAGAACGTCCTACGGTTCTACGGCTACTTTCGATCTTAAATTATTTGAGGATGTCCAAGGAAGGTTTAAAAGGTGAAAAGACTGGAAATCCTGGTATGATACTTTAGCTGATTGCCATAGATTTTCGATTTATAACATCAGATTTAATCTGTTTCCCAAATTTAACAATTTCTTTGTTTAATAACCGACGTTATCAATGAATATCAATTGTTCAGCTACCGACGTCATTCGAAATTATAAATTAGGATAACGTAGTCAACTATCAAACGGAGCTTTAAAATTCACTAAAATTGAAACCAAACAACTGTAGGGTCATTCATATAAAACTTATTTAATTGTGGTGTGACGAAGTACTTTTTTAAAGCCCTTGTCACAATGCAATATTTTAGTAATTTCGTAATAGATAGCTAGCATACATTTTTAATTAGTTCCCAATAGAGCATCTTTTGCGCACATCTTACCCACCTCTAAATCCACTCACACACACACACGCATACATCGAACCAGACGAATAAGCAAGCATAACGGGACTTCCACCAAAATCGACGCCGCTGCTTTTGCGCAGTTTTGTTATGCCCTGCTTCGCCCAACGGGACCCAAAAGTGTCTACGTGACAAATATTTGTCGTCGTGGCAGCTTTTGATTGGTCCATGCCAGACCGCGTTTGGCAGACGGCATCTGGCAGAACAGAGCAGTGGAATGTTCGAGAAGGAAAAATTGGGCAAGCGGCGACTGCGCAAAAATGCATAGAGCACTTTTGGAATATCTCTTGAATCGTACGGAAGCATTATTTAAGAAGATTAATTAATTAATAATCTATTAATAAGAAGCGAAAGGATACTAGGTCCTAGTGTGCATAAAAGGACAACGCGCAGACGAAATAAACATAGGTGTGTGTGTGCCAAGGATTACCAAAGTGTTCCCCTCCCCTTTTGCCTAGGAGATTATTAGTAGACTTAGTGTGGCTAGGAAAAACAAAATACTCTTACTCAATAAAAATTATAATGTACTAAGAATCACGCCTGGGATATTTGATTGGATATTAGAGCTAACACTGCTAACCCCTTCGTTCCCTCTCCTTTCCTAATCCTTTGTATGTATCGTCGTAATTAGTGCATGTTTCTCTGTTGGCATCGGCATCCGGGTTACACCCTACCTGATGCCAGGGAGAATGTCTCGTGTATATGTAGTGTGCCAGGGCACAGCTGTCCCAGTCAACGTCCAGGTTACACCCTTGTTGTTTGGTACAGTGTCCTGTGTCTATTGGCATGCGACCAGGAGTTACGGAGTGATCGGTGTCCGGGTTACACCCTAATCGATCGCGCTGTAATTCCTGGGCCATCCTACTGTAGTGTAGTTATAACCGAATTGTATGTCTATGCCCTTTGTACTATTTATTGGGAGTTTTCGCCTAATTTTGTCAAATTAGACAAGATTAGATTAGAGACATACACTGAAAAAAAAATTAAAACGTTTCTGTATACCAGTACATATTTAGAGTCTCACATATTTTTTTTTTGTAATATTACAAAGCGAAAATTATTTTTTTTAATATATACATATACTAGCTGGCCCGGCAAGCGTTGCTCTGCCCCCTTATTTACTTGCTGGCGAATTAAATGTTTAGTTCATTAAATGTTCGACGTGGCAATTTTCAAATTTTTTGCTACGCACTTAACTAAGTTTAATATTATTGAGTATACAATATTTTTTGTTTTGTTTGCAGGTGCATAAATAAACAAATTATTTGGTGCTCCCACCCTGAAACATGCCACGTATAATTGTCCGTGAGAAAAGCACGGCTCTTCTAAATTTACCCCACACACTTGAGAGTTTGTCCTTGCGCTTTATTTATCGTCATTGCAAATGATAAACGCACTGGGAATTGAAGACGTTTCAATTCGAATGGCATGTCAGTTGATATCAATGGAATCCTTGGTATTAATACAACTTCTCCTCTTTCCTTGCCAGTTAGAATTGTTGCTTCGATTAAATTAGGCATTAATTTTTTTATACAAAGTCTTGTTCCATTCCAAAGTTTTGGTGCATTGATATTTCTTAATAGTATGATTGAGGAACCCACTTTCAATTTTAAAATATGTGGTGGCATACTAGGTAGCTCCAAAGAATTTAGAAATTCCACAGGATAATTTACTGCGTCTTCTTCTGTTGTAGCAGTATCGATTGACTTGTATGATATTATGTTACCTGTTAATTTCTGTTGAATTTGATCATTTATTTCACTCATATTTGAGTTTGTTGGTGCTAAAATTGCGCTCACTCATGATTTCTCTTCTAACATTTGTACCGATTGCACAGCGCTGGTTCAATTCTCTATCAACATCACCAATGAAATATATTTGTAAAAACTGATGGTCAGCATCTGGGAGTGGCAACAGTGACCCAGCCCTATGGTATATCTGACCTTGAATCTGGAATTTTTTTTCTCATAAATCAAATTGCATAGTAAGTACTAAGAAGTAATTACCTTAAAGGTCGGCATAAATCCATCTCTTATAATATTTGTAGCCCCAAAAGATGTCATTTGAAAGCACGAATTGTACTTTTGAATATTTTTCAAAAACTCCTTTGAAACTTGTGAATTGCCATAAATTAATGAGTGCAAAGGGTCTGGTGGAGGTTCTAATGCAGGCAATTTAACTTTTCCAGAAGCACAGCACATGGCAGGCGGTTCGTTCATAAATTTCAATGCTCTGCAATGCACACTTTCTTTATTCATTTGTCCAATATTGGAATATATGCTATAATCAATTGTGCTATCATAATTATAAGCCGCCAATTCCATGTTGTTGTCAACCGTGTTCGCATTACGTCTACGAAATTCTCTAACAACTGTGGCGTTTCGTGTTCGTCTACCAGTATTTGAACGTCTTGGAAGTGGCATTTTGAATGTACTTTTTAAATTCTAATCTCACTTTTCTTATTGAACGCATAAAATTGACATATAACACTATACGTTAGAGGTTTACATTGTATTGAAATGAATTCTTTTTATTCATTCATTTTAAAATGCCTTAATTTACTTAATCAAAGTCACTTTTAATTAAATTCAAAACCAAAATTGTTCTCGAGTTTTAGCGAGACAAACAAACAGCAATTAATGTCTAAAATAATTTTCGATTTTGACATATATATCAACGGTAATCTGATGAAAAAATCTGTTGAACTTTAAAGTCTACATTTACCGTCATTTAGACAAAAATTAGCTTTCTTTTGGAAAAAAAAACCTTTGGGCCACAACGAACATTTACAAAAAAAAAATGGGCAAAATTGGTTGATTCCTGAATGACTTATTGAATTACAAAAAAACGGCTTACAATTTTATATATATAGATAATATATGCATGAATCTATTTGTTTCATGATGGCGTAAAGAAACACCATAACCCATATCGCTGGAATGTAAATATGCCCAAGGAATTTTCGTATACCCTTTTGTAAAGCCCAAAATATTTTTTTTTTCAATATTTCATTATCCTGTAAAAAATTATAATATTTAATTTTTGACTTGCATACATATACCCACTGTATTCCCATATTTTCCCATATACCCGCATATACCCTTTACCGCAAGTGAGTTAAAGCAAGGAGAGAAAAAAAACACAGAACTCTCACACATAAAAATATAATTAGTCACCCATAGAACTTTACCAAGTCGCTGACATAGCTAATCTACCCAGCAGAGTCGCGATAGAGTAACAGTAGAATCACCGACAGAAAATAATTTTGAATAAGTCAGCGATTAGACTTGCTACAGAATCACCGATAGAGCTATTGTACCCAGCAGAATCACGACAGAGTTGCCAGTGGAATCAGCGACAGAAAAGTTTTTCTTTAAGAGTCAGCGATAGAACGGCATACATAACCATCGACATAGTTAATCGATGCAGCAGAGTCACGGTAGAGTACACGTATAATCAGGGACAGAAAATTACAAGTAATTAGTCAGCGATAGAACTATTCGCATAGCCAATGACATAGCCAAGAGACCCGGCAGAGTTACGGCAGATGAAATAGTAGAATCAGCGACAGAAAGCACCGTTAAGAAACACATAGAAAAGAGAAACAAAGGTAGGAATTTTCTATGACGCTGTTCAGGTACAGTCACAGCAAAGCAGCGCATGCATAGAAGATATAGCAATAGTAGCAACTGCAACGGTAACGCTAGAATACGTTAGTTCTGCTGCCTGTGAGAGAAAGGGAGAGGTTACTTTTTAGGTTCTCATTGGTCGACGAGCTTGGCGTCGAGTCCAGAGTTCACATACTGAGACGAATAGCGGAATAATAACCAACGGCACAAGTTTCTGCAATTTGATTTTGAACTAGATAAAAGACGACCACCAGCATCACTAGAGGACACTCTTCCGCGAACCTTCAACTAATCAACAACAAGGAGTCTTCCGAAAACCAGCAAGGATATTCAACTACTTGATCGTAGCCAACACTAAGCCAACATTCACTTACAAAGATATTAGACTACGATCAAGGATCAACTCAACCAACGTTCACTTACAAGGATATTCAACTACGATCAAGGATAATTAAGTCAACGTTCGTTTGAAAGGATATTCAACTACGCTCAAAAATCAACCTAGCCACCGCTTACTTACAAGGATATTCACTTACGCTTCAAGGATCAAGGATAAACTTAGCAACATTCAACTATATTGCTAGTGTTTCATTCAACCACGTTTGATAAAACATTAGTGCTATGGGAGTCAAATGGATAACGTACCGTCGCAAAGCTGGGCAAGAAAGTTTGTTCGCCGAGTTTAGACTAACGCCTGGCGGCACAGTCGAGGAGATGAGAAGCCGATTCTCCAGCTTCGCAGCTAGAATCACAAAATGGACAATCAGTCAGCATCGATAAGGGTTTAGATGTCGAATCACGTTCATGTCCTGTGTCACCAGCCCGACAGACGGACAAGGAGTACTCAGCCGAGAGCCACGTGACCCACAACCAAGACGTAGATGAGAAAACACTTCAAGTGCCAACGTTCACTAGCAGCATTGCAGCAGCAGACATTCCATTACCCAACAAGATGAAGGATGATTTGCTAGACACATCCTGGACCACTTTCAAACAAGGATTTTTGGATTTTTTCCTGTTATTGATAAAAACATTTTTCCGGATAAATTTCTTAATTATTATAATTATATTCTATATATATATAATTTTTAATTCTTTATAATTATGTTAAAAAAATTAAGATTTTGCCGAAGACTATACTTGTGAGATGATTTAACACTTTTTTTTAACATAGAGCTCCGTTAATTTTACTCAAATAGTCAAAAGTTATCCGAATTAACTTCAATTTATCAAGCAAAGGCTAAATTTATGTAACTAGGAAGTGAACATTTTTAAAAACAAGTGAATGGGAAATAATTCAAATACCGATAACTTGCGACTGACTGAAACTTATTAAGTTTTTCCCTTTCCCTTCTTTTTAGCTAGGGACATCATGGAAATAAAGAATATCTACGGGAAGCCAATCTTAATTAAACGGCAACAGAAAAGAAATGATCAAGAAAAAACAATGAGTAAAGAGAAAATAAATAATTAAGAAATTTATCCGGAAAAATGTTTTTATCAATAACTGTTGATAAACTTCGATTTTACCAAAACTGCGCAAAATGATTTTTTTTATTTCTTCTTGTAAGCGATTTATGTATGCTTTTGATAAAAAATCAACCACCAAATTTTGGGTGGCTCACTTGGGAAATTTTCACCCATATATAAAAATAAAATGCTGCTCGTTATTTTTGCTAAATTTCAAGAACGTCCTACGGTTCTACGGCTACTTTCGATCTTAAATTATTTGAGGATGTCCAAGGAAGGTTTAAAAGGTGAAAAGACTGGAAATTCTGGTATGATACTTTAGCTGATTGCCATATATTTTCGATTTATAACATCAGATTTAATCTGTTTCCCAAATTTAACAATTTCTTTGTTTAATAACCGACGTTATCAATGAATATCAATTGTTCAGCTACCGACGTCATTCGAAATTATAAATTAGGATAACGTAGTCAACTATCAAACGGAGCTTTAAAATTCACTAAAATTGAAACCAAACAACTGTAGGGTCATTCATATAAAACTTATTTAATTGTGGTGTGACGAAGTACTTTTTTAAAGCCCTTGTCACAATGCAATATTTTAGTAATTTCGTAATAGATAGCTAGCATACATTTTTAATTAGTTCCCAATAGAGCATCTTTTGCGCACATCTTACCCACCTCTAAATCCACTCACACACACACACGCATACATCGAACCAGACGAATAAGCAAGCATAACGGGACTTCCACCAAAATCGACGCCGCTGCTTTTGCGCAGTTTTGTTATGCCCTGCTTCGCCCAACGGGACCCAAAAGTGTCTACGTGACAAATATTTGTCGTCGTGGCAGCTTTTGATTGGTCCATGCCAGACCGCGTTTGGCAGACGGCATCTGGCAGAACAGAGCAGTGGAATGTTCGAGAAGGAAAAATTGGGCAAGCGGCCAAGTCGCTGACATAGCTAATCTACCCAGCAGAGTCGCGATAGAGTAACAGTAGAATCACCGACTGAAAATAATTTTGAATAAGTCAGCGATTGGACTTGCTACAGAATCACCGATAGAGCTATTGTACCCAGCAGAATCACGACAGAGTTGCCAGTGGAATCAGCGACAGAAAAGTTTTTCTTTAAGCGTCAGCGATAGAACGGTATACATAACCATCGACATAGCTAAGCGATGCAGCAGAGTCACGGTAGAGTACACGTATAATCAGGGACAGAAAATTACAAGTAATTAGTCAGCGATAGAACTATTTGCATAGCCAATGACATAGCCAAGAGACCCGGCAGAGTTACGGCAGATGAAATAGTAGAATCAGCGACAGAAAGCACCGTTAAGAAACACATAGAAAAGAGAAACAAAGATAGGAATTTTCTATGACGCTGTTCAGGTACAGTCACAGCAAAGCAGCGCATGCATAGAAGATATAGCAATAGTAGCAACTGCAACGGTAACGCTAGAATACGGTAGTTCTGCTGCCTGTGAGAGAAAGGGAGAGGTTACTTTTTAGGTTCTCATTGGTCGACGAGTTTGGCGTCGAGTCCAGAGTTCACATACTGAGACGAATAGCGGAATAATAACCAACGGCACAAGTTTCTGCAATTTGATTTTGAACTAGATAAAAGACGACCACCAGCATCACTAGAGGACACTCTTCCGCGAACCTTCAACTAATCAACAACAAGGAGTCTTCCGCAAACCAGCAAGGATATTCAACTACGATCAAGGATCAACTAAGCCAACATTCACTTACAAAGATATTAGACTACGATCAAGGATCAACTGAACCAACGTTCACTTACAAGGATATTCAACTACGATCAAGGATAATTAAGTCAACGTTCACTTGAAAGGATATTCAACTACGCTCAAAAATCAACCTAGCCACCGCTTACTTACAAGAATATTCACTTACGCTTCAAGGATCAAGGATAAACTTAGCAACGTTCAACTATAAAGCTAGTGTTTCATTTAACCACGTTTGATAAAACATTATTGCTATGGGAGTCCAATGGATAGCAAAGCTGGGCAAGAAAGTTTCTTCGCCGAGTTTAGACTAACGTCTGACAGTACAGTCGAGGAGATGAGAAGCCGATTCTCCAGCTTCGCATCCAGGAAAGACAATAAACCAGACGTTCTATCACGTCTAGCAGAGCAAGAATTACAATATGGACAAGCAGTCAGCATCGATAAGGGTCTAGATGTCAAATCACGTTCATGTCTTCATTTTGACGGGACTACAGATCCACTCTACTTCTTGGAAACAGTAGAAACACGTGCTGCTACATATCGCATCAGCAGAATGCTTACCCAATATAATGCCTGTCCTATTCTCGGGGCTAGCTGAAGGATGGTGGCAAACCAATGATTTGCTAGATGCATCCTGGACCACTTTCAAACAAGGATTTTTGGATTTTTTCCTGTTATTGATAAAAATATTTTTCCGGATAAATTTCTTAATTATTATAATTATATTCTATATATATATATAATTTTTAATACTTTATAATTATGTTGAAAAAAATTTAGATTTTGCCGAAGACTATACCTGTGAGGTGATTTTACACTTTTTTTAACATAGAGCTCCGTTAATTTTACTCAAATAGTCAAAAGTTATCCGAATTAACTTCAATTTATCCAGCAAAGGCTAAATTTATGTTTTTTTTTTTTTGCGTTTATTTATTTGTTGGATCTCTTATATAGTGTATAAGGCTAACAACAATTTTATAGTTTTATTTTAATCTAATACGTTACCTAGCATCTGAAGGATGCTTCATTAATCTATGGCCCTGATTATTTGCTAGAGGGTTGGAAGGTCGTTTCGTTGGAGACGAGTTCTATCGCATGCTCGGGTTAATGATTTGGCGAGGGTATTCGGATGGGCCTGCAGCTTAGCAGTGTACTTTAGCTGTTGTACCATTATTTTGGTTAGTACACTAGTAATATGTAGGTTTTTCTGTAAGTTTTCGTTTCTGATATACCAAGGTGCTCCCGTGATAGTTCTGAGAACCTTGGATTGAGCCCTTTGTATGGTTTCAATGTTGCTCTTGCTTACGTTTCCCCATAGCGCAGAGCGATATGTCCAGATGGGTTTTAACACAGAGTTGTAGAGGAGAACTTTGAATTCCAAGCATAGGGGAGATCGAGCGTTGATAAGCCAATGTAGTCCGATTGCTTTAAGCTTTAGTTGCTCTTTCTTGGCTTCGATATGCTTACGCCAAGTTAATCTTCTGTCGAGGTGAACTCCAAGATATACAACATCGTCGGATTGAGGCACTGGCACGTTGTTGAGAGTCAATGATGGGCAGTTTCTTCTATTGAGAGTAAACGTAACGTGCTTACATTTCCGTTCATATACACGGATGCGCCAATCTGCTAGCCAATTTTCAATTTCCTTTAAGTGGGTTGCCAGTTGTTCAGCAGCTTCGATCGGACATTTGTAGCGGCTAAGGATAGCCGTGTCAACGGCGAAAGTAGATGTGGTGAATGTACGATTTGTTGGTATATCCGCTGTGCAAAATATATAGTGTTGGACCCAACACGCTGCCTTGAGGTACACCTGCTTTTGATTCGAAGTCATCAGAGGTGAAGCTATTACATCGTACAGCGAATTTTCTGTTGGATAGATAAGATTCCATTAGCCTGTGTGTATACTGTAGAAGCGACGCTTTTATTTTGTATATTAGGCCGTCAAGCCAGACTCGGTCGAAGGCTTGGGTGACATCAAGAAAAATTGCTGTGCAATATTCTTTTTGCTCGAATGCTTCCAAACTGATGATGTGGTATTATATTTTGGTTTACCAGGATTGTATTTATACGGAGTTGTAGGACCTTTTCAAATAGTTTTGAAAGACTTGGCAATAAACTGATGGGTCTGTACGATGATGGCTGTGTTTTGTCTTTTCCGGGTTTTGGGATCATTATGATTACTGATTTTTTCCAATTTATTGGAAAGTGACCAGTTTTTACTATCGCGTTGAAAAGTTTGCAGATGTATCGCACGGCACAGATCGGGAGTTCTCGGATCATTTTCGGGGTTATTTTGTCATGGCCGGGCGACTTTCTTGGGTTAAGATAGTTTTTAATAATTGCAGAAATTTCCTCCGCTTGGAATTTTGGTGGCTCGGTTTCCACTGGGGTGCTTAGAGGGGGAAGCTGGAATGAGTTTGTTGACGGGTTTGGCAGAAAAACCGTTTTTAGATGAGCTGCAAAGGTGAGTGCCCTTTCTTCGTCTGAACGGGCCCACTTGCCAGTTGGGCATCGTATAGGTGAAATTATCTCGGTTGGGGCAGTTATGGTTGGGTGAGCTTTCCACAGCGGATATTTGGTGCTGGTGGGGGAAAGCTTCTGGATGTATTGCCGCTGTGCTATTGCTTCTTCTTGTCTAAGCGCTTTTGCTAAGGTTCGGGAAGCTGCCTTTAGGCGATATTTTGCTGACGGTGATCGAGCCATTTGCCATTCTCGCCTGAGTCGTCTTTTCTCTGTTACAAGAAGTTCAATTAGTCGGTTGTTAGACTTGTGTTTTTCCTGGGTGTGGCCAATGTTTGGGGTGGAGATATCAGCTGCTTCAATGAGCATCGACTCTAATGCAGAGGTGCAAAACTCAATGGGTGCTTATATATTTCTTAAATCTGAGCCAGTTTGTTTTATAATTTGTTAGTCCGAGTGGGTGCTCTGTTACTTGAGGATATGTAAATACAGTGAAAATTACTGGCGAGTGGTCTGATGACAATTCTGCTAGTGACTCTGCCCTTATTAAGTTGTGCGTAATTTCCCTGGTGACTGCGAAGTCTATTAGATCTGGGAGCTTACGTGGATCTGTTGGCCAGTACGTGGGCTTTTTGGGTGAGGCGTAGCCCAATTTGTTTGCTGGGTTGATGATTGTGTTATATAGCTGTTTGCCTTTTGGATTTATCAGGCGGGATCCCCAATGAGGGTGCTTGGCGTTGTAGTCTCCTGCAGCAATAAATCGTACTCCGAGTGTGTTGAAGAAGTCAGTAAACTCTTTTTCAGAGATTGAGAATCATGGTGGACAGTACAGTGCAGCCACGGTTGTACTGCCGAAAGTGGTTTGGACACTTATTGAAGTTGCTTGTAGGTATTGTTTGGCAAATCCATTGTGGAGACAGTGTTTAATCCGGTTTTCGATTAGGATGCCAGTTCCTCCGTGAGCCTTGCCATCTGGGTGATTTGTTGCGTACAATGCATATTTAGGTATTTGGAAGATTGTTTTTGTTGGTAAGGTGAGTTTCCGATAACAGCATGATATCAATATCATTTGAGTCCAGAAACAGTGACAATTCTTGTTTGTGCTTGGAAATGCCGTTTGCATTCCATAGTCCTATATGTAGTGCTGACATTATTTATTGTTGTCCAAAAGCTTTTGAATGAGCAAGTTTTGTTTCCGCATAAGTTCCTGCATGCAATTTTGCATGAACGTCATGAAGTTTGTCATGTTTTGATTTAGCGAGATCAACAACGTTTCGATCCCGTTGGGTTGCTGGCCGAGTACGGGTGGACTTTGGGCCGCATTGTTTGAGATTGTAGCGGGATTTACAGATGTAGAGAGCTGTGAACTTCCGTTGCGCAGCACGCTTGCAAATGTTACTCCAGGAGGGGTTGTCGTTGGAGCAGCTGATGACCTTACAGCTCTTGAGAAGAATATTCCCGGTGTGGCTTGCGAGGGAATAAAAGTCGAGCCCTGGATACGAGCCGTAGATTTCTTTGCGTTAAGACGGGCCTTCAGTTCCTTATAGACAGGACATCCTCTGTAATTTGCGGTGTGATTTCCACCGCAGCTGCTGCACTTTCTTGTAGTGTCGTTTGTTTTATTGTCGGAACAGTCACACTCTTGTTGAATTTGTCCACAGCCAACGCAAACTGGGCGAAGACTGGCCAAACTCCTGGCATTTAGTACATTGTAGAGGATGATTCCTCTTGTGAGGCTCCTCGACAGTGATTCTGCGATGTAGCAGTAGTTGCAGATTGTAGATAGGATGCACTGCATTGGATTTTAATTCTCGTGCATCAGGCTGTAGCTCCACTTTAAACAGAGGTTGTGGGATTTTGTTTCTGTTTAATATATTTGAGACGGACTTCACCTCAAAGCCCTTCTCTTCCAATGCCTCTACAATTTCCTGAGGCGGAACCGAGGGTTCAATGCCTTTAATCACGGCTTGAAGACCTTTGGCGCTCTTTAATTGGAATGTGTAGAAGTTTACATTCTCCGTTCTAAAGTACTTTTCTATAGTACGATAGAACTGTTCGTTGTTTGGGTCACCAACTTAGGCACCAATGAAGTGCAGTTTGCACCACGGATATAAAATGGTGCTGGCTTGGCTACTGAGGGTTTCGTTTGGGAATCTCCTTCTTGAGATTCCGGCTGATTTGCCAGAATTTGGAATCTGTTGAACTCCAGAGCTTTACGTTCAGCAATGTTGCTTTTGGACATTTTAGGATTGTTGCCTCTTTTAGTATGAGGGCTAAGCTTTCGCTTGTTTATATTAACATATCTGTCCATACCAGTCTGAACAGGTGACTTTGGATTCACCGTCACTGGAGGGGCAGATTTTGTTGAGGTAGTCTGCTGGACGGTGATCGAAGGTATTGCAGACGTTTCTGCTGTTACAGTTGTTGTTGGAGCAGTAGCTGCAATTGTTGTTGTTGTGAGCGCGCTGACGGCGGTCGGCGAACCCAATGACCCAAATAATACTTGAGGTGTAAGCGAATTTGAGGGTGAAGCGCATTGGGCGCTCCAAGACAAATTGTTGCTGATTGGTGTAAGCAATTTGCTCGTACTTGCACTTTTGGATTCAGCGCTTATTGTTGTTGTGGTTGTTGGAGACACTACTGAGAAGTATGCATTGTTGCGTTGAATAGATAGGCGACGCTCGTTTTGTTGCTGGAGAAGTTGTTCTTGTAGCTGTTGCTGGCGAGATTCTAGTAAAGATGGGCCCAAGTTGGTCTCTTTACACGTTGGCATTGCTAGTAAATTTAGATATTTACTAAGTATTATTATTTGTAGTTACAAATAACAATATAAATTGTGATTGGGCGTCTCTGTGGCGACTGGGAGCCCTGCCACTTTAGTTTAACACTGATTTAAATGCTGACACCTATGAACTTGCGGAGCGCGATAAAAAATACGTCCAAACGCGGTGACGGCCAATTGCGAATTTATGTAACTAGGAAATAATTCAAATACCGATAACTAGCGACTGACTTAAACTTATTAAGTTTTTCCCTTTGCATTTTATTGGTTTATAAACAAAAACAAATGTTTAATAGAAAATAAAATTATATTGACTGGAGAAGTAAGAATTTTTTACAATTTCTTAAGTAAATTGTTTATCTTTTTTTTTATCTAGGGAAATAAAGAATATCTACGGAAAGCTAATCTTAATTAAACGGCAACAGAAAAGAAATGATCAAGAAAAAACAATGAGTAAAGAGAAAATAAATAATTAAGAAATTTATCCGGAAAAATGTTTTTATCAATAACTGTTGGTAAACTTCGATTTTCACAAAAAACTGCGCAAAATGATTTTTTTTTATTTCTTCTTGTAAGCGATTTATGTATGCTTTTGATAAAAAATCAACCACCAAATTTTGGGTGGCTCACTTGGGAAATTTTCACCCATATATAAAAATAAAATGCTGCTCGTTATTTTTGCTAAAACTCAAGAACGTCCTACGGTTCTACGGCTACTTTCGATCTTAAATTATTTGAGGATGTCCAAGGAAGGTTTAAAAGGTGAAAAGACTGGAAATCCTGGTATGATACTTTAGCTGATTGCCATAGATTTTCGATTTATAACATCAGATTTAATCTGTTTCCCAAATTTAACAATTCCTTTGTTTAATAACCGACGTTATCAATGAGTATCAATTGTTCAGCTACCGACGTCATTCGAAATTATAAATTAGGATAACGTAGTCAACTATCAAACGGAGCTTTAAAATTCACTAAAATTGAAACCAAACAACTGTAGGGTCATTCATATAAAACTTATTTAATTGTGGTGTGACGAAGTACTTTTTTAAAGCCCTTGTCAAAATGCAATATTTTAGTAATTTCGTAATAGATAGCTAGCATACATTTTTAATTAGTTCCCAATAGAGCATCTTTTGCGCACATCTTACCCACCTCTAAATCCACTCACACACACACACGCATACATCGAACCAGACGAATAAGCAAGCATAACGGGACTTCCACCAAAATCGACGCCGCTGCTTTTGCGCAGTTTTGTTATGCCCTGCTTCGCCCAACGGGACCCAAAAGTGTCTACGTGACAAATATTTGTCGTCGTGGCAGCTTTTGATTGGTCCATGCCAGACCGCGTTTGGCAGACGGCATCTGGCAGAACAGAGCAGCGGAATGTTCGAGAAGAAAAAATTGGGCAAGCGGCGACTGAGTAAAAATGCGTAGAGCACTTTTGGAATATCTCTTGAATCGTACGGATTAGTGAAATAAGTGCAAGTAAGAAATCCTCAAGACAATTAACAAGAAGCAAAGGATACTAGGTCCTAGTGTGCATAAAAGGACAACGCGCAGAAGAAATAAACATAGGTGTGTGTGTGCCAAGGATTACCAAAGTGTTCCCCTCCCCTTTATCCCAAGTGAGTTAAAGCAAGGAAAGAAAAAAAACACAGAACTATCACACATAAAAATATAATTAGTCACCCATAGAACTTTACCAAGTCGCTGACATAGCTAATCTACCCAGCAGAGGCGCGATAGAGTAACAGTAGAATCACCGACAGAAAATAATTTTTAATAAGTCAGCGATTGGACTTGCTACAGAATCACCGATAGAGCTATTGTACCCAGCAGAATCACGACAGAGTTGCCAGTGGAATCAGCGACAGAAAAGTTTTTCTTTAAGAGTCAGCGATAGAACGGCATACATAACCATCGACATAGCTAAGCGATGCAGCAGAGTCACGGTAGAGTACACGTATAATCAGGGACAGAAAATTACAAGTAATTAGTCAGCGATAGAACTATTCGCATAGCCAATGACATAGCCAAGAGACCCGGCAGAGTTACGGCAGATGAAATAGTAGAATCAGCGACAGAAAGCACCGTTAAGAAACACATAGAAAAGAGAAACAAAGATAGGAATTTTCTATGACGCTGTTCAGGTACAGTCACAGCAAAGCAGCGCATGCATAGAAGATATAGCAATAGTAGCAACTGCAACGGTAACGCTAGAATACGGTAGTTCTGCTGCCTGTGAGAGAAAGGGAGAGGTTACTTTTTAGGTTCTCATTGGTCGACGAGTTTGGCGTCGAGTCCAGAGTTCACATACTGAGACGAATAGCGGAATAATAACCAACGGCACAAGTTTCTGCAATTTGATTTTGAACTAGATAAAAGACGACCACCAGCATCACTAGAGGACACTCTTCCGCGAACCTTTAATCAACAACAAGGAGTCTTCCGTAAACCAGCAAGGATATTCAACTACGATCAAGGATCAACTAAGCCAACATTCACTTACAAAGATATTAGACTACGATCAAGGATCAACTGAACCAACGTTCACTTACAAGGATATTCAACTACGATCAAGGATAATTAAGTCAACGTTCACTTGAAAGGATATTCAACTACGCTCAAAAATCAACCTAGCCACCGCTTACTTACAAGAATATTCACTTACGCTTCAAGGATCAAGGATAAACTTAGCAACGTTCAACTATAAAGCTAGTGTTTCATTTAACCACGTTTGATAAAACATTATTGCTATGGGAGTCCAATGGATAGCAAAGCTGGGCAAGAAAGTTTCTTCGCCGAGTTTAGACTAACGTCTGACAGTACAGTCGAGGAGATGAGAAGCCGATTCTCCAGCTTCGCATCCAGGAAAGACAATAAACCAGACGTTCTATCACGTCTAGCAGAGCAAGAATTACAATATGGACAAGCAGTCAGCATCGATAAGGGTCTAGATGTCAAATCACGTTCATGTCTTCATTTTGACGGGACTACAGATCCACTCTACTTCTTGGAAACAGTAGAAACACGTGCTGCTACATATCGCATCAGCAGAATGCTTACCCAATATAATGCCTGTCCTATTCTCGGGGCTAGCTGAAGGATGGTGGCAAACCAATGATTTGCTAGATGCATCCTGGACCACTTTCAAACAAGGATTTTTGGATTTTTTCCTGTTATTGATAAAAATATTTTTCCGGATAAATTTCTTAATTATTATAATTATATTCTATATATATATATAATTTTTAATACTTTATAATTATGTTGAAAAAAATTTAGATTTTGCCGAAGACTATACCTGTGAGGTGATTTTACACTTTTTTTTAACATAGAGCTCCGTTAATTTTACTCAAATAGTCAAAAGTTATCCGAATTAACTTCAATTTATCCAGCAAAGGCTAAATTTATGTTTTTTTTTTTTGCGTTTATTTATTTGTTGGATCTCTTATATAGTGTATAAGGCTAACAACAATTTTATAGTTTTATTTTAATCTAATACGTTACCTAGCATCTGAAGGATGCTTCATTAATCTATGGCCCTGATTATTTGCTAGAGGGTTGGAAGGTCGTTTCGTTGGAGACGAGTTCTATCGCATGCTCGGGTTAATGATTTGGCGAGGGTATTCGGATGGGCCTGCAGCTTAGCAGTGTACTTTAGCTGTTGTACCATTATTTTGGTTAGTACACTAGTAATATGTAGGTTTTTCTGTAAGTTTTCGTTTCTGATATACCAAGGTGCTCCCGTGATAGTTCTGAGAACCTTGGATTGAGCCCTTTGTATGGTTTCAATGTTGCTCTTGCTTACGTTTCCCCATAGCGCAGAGCGATATGTCCAGATGGGTTTTAACACAGAGTTGTAGAGGAGAACTTTGAATTCCAAGCATAGGGGAGATCGAGCGTTGATAAGCCAATGTAGTCCGATTGCTTTAAGCTTTAGTTGCTCTTTCTTGGCTTCGATATGCTTACGCCAAGTTAATCTTCTGTCGAGGTGAACTCCAAGATATACAACATCGTCGGATTGAGGCACTGGCACGTTGTTGAGAGTCAATGATGGGCAGTTTCTTCTATTGAGAGTAAACGTAACGTGCTTACATTTCCGTTCATATACACGGATGCGCCAATCTGCTAGCCAATTTTCAATTTCCTTTAAGTGGGTTGCCAGTTGTTCAGCAGCTTCGATCGGACATTTGGAGCGGCTAAGGATAGCCGTGTCAACGGCGAAAGTAGATGTGGTGAATGTACGATTTGTTGGTATATCCGCTGTGTATAAAATATATAGTGTTGGACCCAACACGCTGCCTTGAGGTACACCTGCTTTTGATTCGAAGTCATCAGAGGTGAAGCTATTACATCGTACAGCGAATTTTCTGTTGGATAGATAAGATTCCATTAGCCTGTGTGTATACTGTAGAAGCGACGCTTTTATTTTGTATATTAGGCCGTCAAGCCAGACTCGGTCGAAGGCTTGGGTGACATCAAGAAAAATTGCTGTGCAATATTCTTTTTGCTCGAATGCTTCCAAACTGATGATGTGGTATTATATTTTGGTTTACCAGGATTGTATTTATACGGAGTTGTAGGACCTTTTCAAATAGTTTTGAAAGACTTGGCAATAAACTGATGGGTCTGTACGATGATGGCTGTGTTTTGTCTTTTCCGGGTTTTGGGATCATTATGATTACTGATTTTTTCCAATTTATTGGAAAGTGACCAGTTTTTACTATCGCGTTGAAAAGTTTGCAGATGTATCGCACGGCACAGATCGGGAGTTCTCGGATCATTTTCGGGGTTATTTTGTCATGGCCGGGCGACTTTCTTGGGTTAAGATAGTTTTTAATAATTGCAGAAATTTCCTCCGCTTGGAATTTTGGTGGCTCGGTTTCCACTGGGGTGCTTAGAGGGGGAAGCTGGAATGAGTTTGTTGACGGGTTTGGCAGAAAAACCGTTTTTAGATGAGCTGCAAAGGTGAGTGCCCTTTCTTCGTCTGAACGGGCCCACTTGCCAGTTGGGCATCGTATAGGTGAAATTATCTCGGTTGGGGCAGTTATGGTTGGGTGAGCTTTCCACAGCGGATATTTGGTGCTGGTGGGGGAAAGCTTCTGGATGTATTGCCGCTGTGCTATTGCTTCTTCTTGTCTAAGCGCTTTTGCTAAGGTTCGGGAAGCTGCCTTTAGGCGATATTTTGCTGACGGTGAACGAGCCATTTGCCATTCTCGCCTGAGTCGTCTTTTCTCTGTTACAAGAAGTTCAATTAGTCGGTTGTTAGACTTGTGTTTTTCCTGGGTGTGGCCAATGTTTGGGGTGGAGATATCAGCTGCTTCAATGAGCATCGACTCTAATGCAGAGGTGCAAAACTCAATGGGTGCTTATATATTTCTTAAATCTGAGCCAGTTTGTTTTATAATTTGTTAGTCCGAGTGGGTGCTCTGTTACTTGAGGATATGTAAATACAGTGAAAATTACTGGCGAGTGGTCTGATGACAATTCTGCTAGTGACTCTGCCCTTATTAAGTTGTGCGTAATTTCCCTGGTGACTGCGAAGTCTATTAGATCTGGGAGCTTACGTGGATCTGTTGGCCAGTACGTGGGCTTTTTGGGTGAGGCGTAGCCCAATTTGTTTGCTGGGTTGATGATTGTGTTATATAGCTGTTTGCCTTTTGGATTTATCAGGCGGGATCCCCAATGAGGGTGCTTGGCGTTGTAGTCTCCTGCAGCAATAAATCGTACTCCGAGTGTGTTGAAGAAGTCAGTAAACTCTTTTTCAGAGATTGAGAATCATGGTGGACAGTACAGTGCAGCCACGGTTGTACTGCCGAAAGTGGTTTGGACACTTATTGAAGTTGCTTGTAGGTATTGTTTGGCAAATCCATTGTGGAGACAGTGTTTAATCCGGTTTTCGATTAGGATGCCAGTTCCTCCGTGAGCCTTGCCATCTGGGTGATTTGTTGCGTACAATGCATATTTAGGTATTTGGAAGATTGTTTTTGTTGGTAAGGTGAGTTTCCGATAACAGCATGATATCAATATCATTTGAGTCCAGAAACAGTGACAATTCTTGTTTGTGCTTGGAAATGCCGTTTGCATTCCATAGTCCTATATGTAGTGCTGACATTATTTATTGTTGTCCAAAAGCTTTTGAATGAGCAAGTTTTGTTTCCGCATAAGTTCCTGCATGCAATTTTGCATGAACGTCATGAAGTTTGTCATGTTTTGATTTAGCGAGATCAACAACGTTTCGATCCCGTTGGGTTGCTGGCCGAGTACGGGTGGACTTTGGGCCGCATTGTTTGAGATTGTAGCGGGATTTACAGATGTAGAGAGCTGTGAACTTCCGTTGCGCAGCACGCTTGCAAATGTTACTCCAGGAGGGGTTGTCGTTGGAGCAGCTGATGACCTTACAGCTCTTGAGAAGAATATTCCCGGTGTGGCTTGCGAGGGAATAAAAGTCGAGCCCTGGATACGAGCCGTAGATTTCTTTGCGTTAAGACGGGCCTTCAGTTCCTTATAGACAGGACATCCTCTGTAATTTGCGGTGTGATTTCCACCGCAGCTGCTGCACTTTCTTGTAGTGTCGTTTGTTTTATTGTCGGAACAGTCACACTCTTGTTGAATTTGTCCACAGCCAACGCAAACTGGGCGAAGACTGGCCAAACTCCTGGCATTTAGTACATTGTAGAGGATGATTCCTCTTGTGAGGCTCCTCGACAGTGATTCTGCGATGTAGCAGTAGTTGCAGATTGTAGATAGGATGCACTGCATTGGATTTTAATTCTCGTGCATCAGGCTGTAGCTCCACTTTAAACAGAGGTTGTGGGATTTTGTTTCTGTTTAATATATTTGAGACGGACTTCACCTCAAAGCCCTTCTCTTCCAATGCCTCTACAATTTCCTGAGGCGGAACCGAGGGTTCAATGCCTTTAATCACGGCTTGAAGACCTTTGGCGCTCTTTAATTGGAATGTGTAGAAGTTTACATTCTCCGTTCTAAAGTACTTTTCTATAGTACGATAGAACTGTTCGTTGTTTGGGTCACCAACTTAGGCACCAATGAAGTGCAGTTTGCACCACGGATATAAAATGGTGCTGGCTTGGCTACTGAGGGTTTCGTTTGGGAATCTCCTTCTTGAGATTCCGGCTGATTTGCCAGAATTTGGAATCTGTTGAACTCCAGAGCTTTACGTTCAGCAATGTTGCTTTTGGACATTTTAGGATTGTTGCCTCTTTTAGTATGAGGGCTAAGCTTTCGCTTGTTTATATTAACATATCTGTCCATACCAGTCTGAACAGGTGACTTTGGATTCACCGTCACTGGAGGGGCAGATTTTGTTGAGGTAGTCTGCTGGACGGTGATCGAAGGTATTGCAGACGTTTCTACTGTTACAGTTGTTGTTGGAGCAGTAGCTGCAATTGTTGTTGTTGTGAGCGCGCTGACGGCGGTCGGCGAACCCAATGACCCAAATAATACTTGAGGTGTAAGCGAATTTGAGGGTGAAGCGCATTGGGCGCTCCAAGACAAATTGTTGCTGATTGGTGTAAGCAATTTGCTCGTACTTGCACTTTTGGATTCAGCGCTTATTGTTGTTGTGGTTGTTGGAGACACTACTGAGAAGTATGCATTGTTGCGTTGAATAGATAGGCGACGCTCGTTTTGTTGCTGGAGAAGTTGTTCTTGTAGCTGTTGCTGGCGAGATTCTAGTAAAGATGGGCCCAAGTTGGTCTCTTTACACGTTGGCATTGCTAGTAAATTTAGATATTTACTAAGTATTATTATTTGTAGTTACAAATAACAATATAAATTGTGATTGGGCGTCTCTGTGGCGACTGGGAGCCCTGCCACTTTAGTTTAACACTGATTTAAATGCTGACACCTATGAACTTGCGGAGCGCGATAAAAAATACGTCCAAACGCGGTGACGGCCAATTGCGAATTTATGTAACTAGGAAATAATTCAAATACCGATAACTAGCGACTGACTTAAACTTATTAAGTTTTTCCCTTTGCATTTTATTGGTTTATAAACAAAAACAAATGTTTAATAGAAAATAAAATTATATTGACTGGAGAAGTAAGAATTTTTTACAATTTCTTAAGTAAATTGTTTATCTTTTTTTTTATCTAGGGAAATAAAGAATATCTACGGAAAGCTAATCTTAATTAAACGGCAACAGAAAAGAAATGATCAAGAAAAAACAATGAGTAAAGAGAAAATAAATAATTAAGAAATTTATCCGGAAAAATGTTTTTATCAATAACTGTTGGTAAACTTCGATTTTCACAAAAAACTGCGCAAAATGATTTTTTTTTTATTTCTTCTTGTAAGCGATTTATGTATGCTTTTGATAAAAAATCAACCACCAAATTTTGGGTGGCTCACTTGGGAAATTTTCACCCATATATAAAAATAAAATGCTGCTCGTTATTTTTGCTAAAACTCAAGAACGTCCTACGGTTCTACGGCTACTTTCGATCTTAAATTATTTGAGGATGTCCAAGGAAGGTTTAAAAGGTGAAAAGACTGGAAATCCTGGTATGATACTTTAGCTGATTGCCATAGATTTTCGATTTATAACATCAGATTTAATCTGTTTCCCAAATTTAACAATTTCTTTGTTTAATAACCGACGTTATCAATGAGTATCAATTGTTCAGCTACCGACGTCATTCGAAATTATAAATTAGGATAACGTAGTCAACTATCAAACGGAGCTTTAAAATTCACTAAAATTGAAACCAAACAACTGTAGGGTCATCATATAAAACTTATTTAATTGTGGTGTGACGAAGTACTTTTTTAAAGCCCTTGTCAAAATGCAATATTTTAGTAATTTCGTAATAGATAGCTAGCATACATTTTTAATTAGTTCCCAATAGAGCATCTTTTGCGCACATCTTACCCACCTCTAAATCCACTCACACACACACACGCATACATCGAACCAGACGAATAAGCAAGCATAACGGGACTTCCACCAAAATCGACGCCGCTGCTTTTGCGCAGTTTTGTTATGCCCTGCTTCGCCCAACGGGACCCAAAAGTGTCTACGTGACAAATATTTGTCGTCGTGGCAGCTTTTGATTGGTCCATGCCAGACCGCGTTTGGCAGACGGCATCTGGCAGAACAGAGCAGCGGAATGTTCGAGAAGAAAAAATTGGGCAAGCGGCGACTGAGTAAAAATGCGTAGAGCACTTTTGGAATATCTCTTGAATCGTACGGATTAGTGAAATAAGTGCAAGTAAGAAATCCTCAAGACAATTAACAAGAAGCAAAGGATACTAGGTCCTAGTGTGCATAAAAGGACAACGCGCAGAAGAAATAAACATAGGTGTGTGTGTGCCAAGGATTACCAAAGTGTTCCCCTCCCCTTTATCCCAAGTGAGTTAAAGCAAGGAAAGAAAAAAAACACAGAACTATCACACATAAAAATATAATTAGTCACCCATAGAACTTTACCAAGTCGCTGACATAGCTAATCTACCCAGCAGAGGCGCGATAGAGTAACAGTAGAATCACCGACAGAAAATAATTTTTAATAAGTCAGCGATTGGACTTGCTACAGAATCACCGATAGAGCTATTGTACCCAGCAGAATCACGACAGAGTTGCCAGTGGAATCAGCGACAGAAAAGTTTTTCTTTAAGAGTCAGCGATAGAACGGCATACATAACCATCGACATAGCTAAGCGATGCAGCAGAGTCACGGTAGAGTACACGTATAATCAGGGACAGAAAATTACAAGTAATTAGTCAGCGATAGAACTATTCGCATAGCCAATGACATAGCCAAGAGACCCGGCAGAGTTACGGCAGATGAAATAGTAGAATCAGCGACAGAAAGCACCGTTAAGAAACACATAGAAAAGAGAAACAAAGATAGGAATTTTCTATGACGCTGTTCAGGTACAGTCACAGCAAAGCAGCGCATGCATAGAAGATATAGCAATAGTAGCAACTGCAACGGTAACGCTAGAATACGGTAGTTCTGCTGCCTGTGAGAGAAAGGGAGAGGTTACTTTTTAGGTTCTCATTGGTCGACGAGTTTGGCGTCGAGTCCAGAGTTCACATACTGAGACGAATAGCGGAATAATAACCAACGGCAAAAGTTTCTGCAATTTGATTTTGAACTAGATAAAAGACGACCACCAGCATCACTAGAGGACACTCTTCCGCGAACCTTCAACTAATCAACAACAAGGAGTCTTCCGCAAACCAGCAAGGATATTCAACTACGATCAAGGATCAACTAAGCCAACATTCACTTACAAAGATATTAGACTACGATCAAGGATCAACTGAACCAACGTTCACTTACAAGGATATTCAACTACGATCAAGGATAATTAAGTCAACGTTCACTTGAAAGGATATTCAACTACGCTCAAAAATCAACCTAGCCACCGCTTACTTACAAGAATATTCACTTACGCTTCAAGGATCAAGGATAAACTTAGCAACGTTCAACTATAAAGCTAGTGTTTCATTTAACCACGTTTGATAAAACATTATTGCTATGGGAGTCCAATGGATAGCAAAGCTGGGCAAGAAAGTTTCTTCGCCGAGTTTAGACTAACGTCTGGCAGTACAGTCGAGAAGATGAGAGCCGATTCTCCAGCTTCGCATCCAGGAAAGACAATAAACCAGACGTTCTATCACGTCTAGCAGAGCAAGAATTACAATATGGACAAGCAGTCGCATCGATAAGGGTCTAGATGTCAAATCACGTTCATGTCTTCATTTTGACGGGACTACAGATCCACTCTACTTCTTGGAAACAGTAGAAACACGTGCTGCTACAAATCGCATCAGCAGAATGATTACCCAACATAATGCCTGTCCTATTCTCGGGGCTAGCTGAAGGATGGTGGCAAACCAATGATTTGCTAGACGCATCCTGGACCACTTTCAAACAAGGATTTTTGGATTTTTTGCTGCTATAGCATGTTCTATAATAACGAATGATCACTGTACTCAGTGCAATATATAACAATATTACAAACATATTGTAACACTTTTGTTATAATGTTTATGTATACAATATTCAAGTACTATGTCTCTTAAGAAACACGACCACCCATGAGGGCATAGTACTGGACATTGCTGCGTCGGCATATGTTGCATGCGCGACCACTTTGTCACCAAGTTACATGATACATCCTCACTTGACCGCTGCGACGGCACATTTATATAAGTTAAATGTTGACTTTATTTATTCGAATTCAACTTAAGACTAATTTACAAAATTGTTTCTGCTCTACAATATTATGTCTTTGATGTTACAATATTAGTTTGTTGATGTCGCAATATTATTTTGTTGATGTTAACTCTTCCTCCCTTGATTTCTGCTTGTTCCTAAGCAGTTGTTAAAAATATGGGACATCATAGAATGAACGGGGTTTTGGATGGCGTTGACCCATTGGTACTGTAGGCTTTGTTGAACTGTGGTTGACTTCCAATGTGATGCTATTTACTTGGAGTGTCACGTTATTTTTCCTCTTCTGTAGTATGTAGAGAACGATGCAGATGACGACAATAAGTAGGGACAGTATGCAAAGATTGCCTCTATTTATGTTGGATTGGAAGAGAAGTTTACGGAGTTGACCAATGTTGTTGAGGTGAAGTGCTTCTAATGATTGTAGTGATAGTACTTTTACTCTCTCGACCTCCTCTGGAGTCATCTGTATTATGGGCAGTTCGGGTCTAAGGATGGTTGATTCGGTGTTGTCGAACTGCTGTGTATTAATAGTTATGGAGTCATTGTGAAACCGGATGAGGTAAGTCCCTCTGATGAATTCTGTTGTTCCGTTCCAGGTCAGGTTACCGCCAAAGTCATTTAGCAAGATCAGCCCGTTGTCGATTTCCTCTATCTTGTCCAGATGTTCCGCGTTGTTGAAGTTGCAATATGCCCTATTACCCTGAACTAGCTTAGGTATACATTTTGTATCGCTTAAATTAACAATTTGTGTCTTAAGACATACGGTAATATTAATAAAGGTTTTACAATTGTTTGGTATTTCGTATATTTGTTCTTTTGAAATAAAAAATTCGTTTTGAGTTAAGTGAAGTATCTTGTTGTTTTTTATGACGAGTTTGATTAAGACGTGTTGGAAATTTATGTCATTTAGTGCAGGTATTTTAACTAAGTAGACAAGGATTGTCCTATTGTGCAATATAGAAACGTTAGAGAACTCAAGCATATCTTCTATAGATAATGGGGGTAGTGCTTGATCGTTAAATGTGTCTGCTATCAATTTTAGCTCGTCCTCACTTAGTAATACAGAATTAATTATGTTAAGTCTTGCCCATTGAAACGTTAGAGAACTCAAGCATTTCTTCTATAGATAATGGGGGTAGTGCTTGATCGTTAAATGTGTCAGCTATCAATTTTAATTCGTCCTCACTTAGTAATACAGAATTAATTAATGGCATGCCTTATGTTGTTTATTTCCTCTTTTATTAGTCTAATCTGGTTTTG
The DNA here is from genome assembly GCA_035045865.1 of Drosophila austrosaltans. NCBI lineage: Eukaryota > Metazoa > Arthropoda > Insecta > Diptera > Drosophilidae > Drosophila > Drosophila austrosaltans. The sequence goes on from JAWNOQ010000003.1 coordinate 12,123,620, forward strand.
GAAACTAATAGCTATCTCGTTAGTGAAAAAACTATCTTTTTTATTGAGTTTGTTAGGTCATTAGATGTTTTTGTTAGTTCATTGATTCTATGCTCTAGTTGTTTATTGATAATGATTTGTTTATTATTTGATACTAACTCGTCTAAGTTTTGGGTTAGCATTACTAGATCATCATGGTCAGGGCTCCCTGCCACATATTTCCAGACTGAGCCTATCCAGTTAACGGATCTAGCATGTCTATGGGTTAGTGTGGACGTGAGAGCATGGAATGTGGTGAAAGTTTGTGTTATCTCATGGTGTAAGGTGGGAAAAAGATGATTATTTTTTAATTCGTTTTCGGTATGATATGATAATAAATTGATGGCATTTTCTATTTGGTTTAAGTCAATGATATGGGCTATGGTTGTAGTGGAAATCTGTATTTTCCCACTCCTTTATTTATAGTAATTGTTTGTGCGTTGGTAAAATTGAATATTTCCAAGAAACATGAACTGGTCCGTATGCTAGTCAGCAATCTGTGGGAAAGGGATTATTGGGTTTTAATGTTGCTTTTATATACTATTTTCCCCGATTCAGTTAGTATAGTGGTACCTTTGTCCTCCTTCATCGTTTCTTTCTCATACCTAGCTGTTAGTTTGGAACTTAGGCGTGTGTTTTGTTTGACAAAGATTTCCTGTCCGCTATTGTAGTTTTGTATTTTTTTACGTTTTTTGTTATGGTGCTCCAAGGCCGACTCCTGTTTTAATCTTATTTTGTCTATGTTGTTCTGTCTGGATTTTTCGTAGGATTCTGGGTCTGTTGTAATGTTTCTACGAAAGAACACGTCCAAAGGTCGCTTATTGGTGACTCAATGTATTGATGAATTGTACTCGTAAACTGTTCTATCTAATAATTCCTTGAAATTGTTTTGCTTTTGGTTATTTTTCAGGCACCTCATTATTTCAGACAATGTGGAATGGAATCTTTCCACCTGTCCATTAACCGAGCTTTTGTAAGGGGGAGCTTTATAGATTTCGATATTTAACTGATCTCTCAGTGTTTGGGGAGAACATTATTGAATTATACCTAAGAGATATTTAAAAGTACATTCATGAATATAAAATGTATAGTCTGGTAACTCCTTTAGCTTTAGTTATCTGTACCTCTAATTCTCTCATTCTGCGACTGTAAGCTCAACTTGAAAATGTTATATAAAAATGTTAGAACAATGTTATAAAAAACTTTGTAGGAGACACACGAGGAAAATTTAAGAAGAGAAAAAATAAACGGAAATAAGATTTATGTATGTGAAGCTTCCTTAAGAATACGGCAACGACTGAGACTATTTTGAATTGGTCAACATATTTGGAGGCACTATTCTTCAGCCGAGAACTCCGGCAACATTTGGCGACCGTGACAGGACTTTAAACTCTAAGTTGAGTTTTATTCCAAGTGCTACCGTTCCGTGTTCAGATCAATTCAATCACCCCCATTAGTTTTCGACAGATTCCTGAGATCGGGGAGGATAAGGATAAAGAGGATAAGAAGTCGACATTTCATCGAAAGTGGTCAAAGGGACATAACCCAAGAGGGGAAACACTCTCAATCTTCAGTAAGCAACATTGCAATTGAACCGCAAATATACATCTCTATATACATACATTCACATACAACCACAAATACATATGTATACAACATAACGACCACATACTGGCACACGTTTGCATACATATATAAAACATACTGTTCCTGTCAAAAGCTCGCTGCTATTGAACTTATAATAATTAACATTAATTGGCACATTCCTGTCAGAAGATCACGGATATCAAACTTCTGATAATTTACATTTACTGGCACATTCCTGCAAAGCTCACAGCTAGCGCACTCCTGTTAAGTTGGTACATTCCTACCAGCGATCGTGTTATCACATTCCTGATTATTCAATTTCGTTGGTACATTCCTGCCAACGATCGTGTTGTCACATTCCTGACAACTTACAGTTGCTGTAACATTTATGTCAACGATCGCTTCATCACATTCCTGATAGACGGCACCGCTGTTGCTGCATCGTTAGATCATCATTTGTTAAAACTAAACTAAACGCTAACAATGCCTAACGAAGACGAGGTACCCCCTGCATCTGCAGTCGGAGCGGGTCACTCTACATCGGCATCAAAGCTAATATCACTTAGAGCTCAACGGAGTTTATTCGACAAACACATCACGAATTTGCATCAAAAGGTTTTAAAAACCGGCATTGATGAAGAAGCAGATGTTCTGAACTGTAGACTCTCAATTTTGGAATCCCATTATCGACAACTATGTCAAATACAGACGCAAATTGAGAACCTTCATCCCATTGACTCCGAACGCGGCATACAGGAAGAAATGTTCATCACCGTGAAGGTTAAATTACTTGCACTACTTCAAGGTAAAAGACAAACACCGACTGTCATGGTACCAGAAGCTAGCTTTCTCAATTCATCGGTCAGCCCGGGCGTTGGACATGTTCATCGTTTGCCAAAATTAAAATTACCGACTTTCGACGGAAAGTATGCATCATTTAAAGGATTTAAAACCTCGTCTACAAATTTAGTCCATAGTGACCCTCACTTACCCACAATTGATAAGTTTAATTATTTACTAAATTGTTTATCAGGGCCTGCATTAGAAGTTGTGCAGTCGTTTCAGATGACGGAGGAAAATTATGAAAAGGCAATGGATCGACTGGAAACTCGGTACAACAATGATGTACTAATATTTAATGATTGTGTCTCAAGTCTTTTTTCTTGCACGTCCATGCCACACCCAGATGCAACAGCTTTGCAAAGGCTCATCGATAATAAATCTGCAATACGAGGGTCATTACTCTCCCTTGGTTCAGCGGAACAAATAATGAACAGTATGATGATGTACATCATTCTGAGCAAGGTCGATACAGAGACAAAGGTACATTATGATGAAAAACAAAGTTTGGAGAAACTATCTACTTGGGAAGAGTTCTACAATATTCTGAACAGGCGCGTTCAATTTTTAGAAGGCCAAAGGGCTGATCATTCGGATCATCGTCACACAAATATGCGATCTAGGACAACATCGTCAGCCAATACTTTATTCAACTGCTTTAACGAATGCTTGTTTTGCAAATCCACTGCACATTACACTGGAAGCTGCAAGGCGTTTAGCGGCAGTTCGATTCAACAGCGTATCACTGCCATAAAAACCGCCAACGGATGTTTTAATTGTTTACGGAAAGGACACAAGGTGTCAGACTGTCCATCAAAATTAAAATGCAAGGTGTGTCAATCGAGTCATCATACACTCTTACACAAATATACTACGTCGGGCAACACGCAAGCCCATTTATCAAGTTTCGGAGATGCCCAGCCATCAATCAACACCTCATTATTAATTCACAGGACAGGCATATCTGTTCTTCCGAGCGCGCTGATTCAAGTTCAAGACAGCATTGGAAACTTTCACGTGGTTCGTGCCCTATTGGACTCATGCTCAGAAGTAAACCTCATTACAGAAGAAACAGCGAAGCGACTTAATCTCAAAAAACATTTTGTAAATCAAGAAATTACTGGAATCGATGACTCGAGGAGCAGGATTCCCTTTACCACATGTGCAACCTTAAAGTCAAGACATTCAGATTATGTGTGGTCATCAAACTTCTCTATAGTAAAAAAGATTTCGGCTAAGCAGCCACCTCAAACTTTTGACATAACAAACTGGACCATCCCTCCAGATATTCAATTGTCAGACCACATTTTTATGAGTCACATAAAATTCAAGTACTGATCAACGTAGATGGATTCTTTGATGCCATCCGAAACGGAAAATTGAAATTATGTTCGGGCAAGCCGTGCCTTCTGAACACCGCATATGGCTGGATCATTGGAGGCAACTTAGGAACAGAGCCCATCAGAACCTCTCCCAGATATTTTCTTACAGAAAATGAACCCATACCGAGCTCGTTAGTTCAACGTTTCTGGGAAATAGAAAAATTTAAAACAACAAGTCCAATCTTCACAGAAGACGAGCGTTTGTGTGAAGAACATTTCAGCAAGACAGTCAAACAAATGGTCGAATCCAAGTCAGATTACCATTTGCAGAAAATCCGATCGTATTAGGAAACTCATTTAACACTGCACTTCGACGGTTCAACTCGCTTGAACACAAGCTGGACAGAGATAGTCATCTAAGAGATTTGTATACTAAGTTCATGGAAGAATACATCTCGTTGGGACACATGTCTGTCGTACCCAATGCAAATCACTCAGCACCACATTATTATATTCCGCACCATTGCGTTCTCCGACCAGAAAGTTTGACGACAAAACTTCGGGTCGTGTTCGATGCCTCGGCTAAAACATCTTCTGACAAATCTTTAAATGACCTACTGAGGGTAGGTCCAACAATTCAACAGGATTTAATAACCACATTTTTATCATTTAGGCTATGTCAATTTGCTCTTACTGGGGACATTTCAAAAATGTACAGACAATTCATGGTAGACGATAGAGATCGACGTTATCAGTGGATCCTCTGGCGCGGCAATCCATCGCAAGAACTTAGTACATATCAACTAAATACTGTAACATATGGAATGTCAGCTACCCCACTTCTGGCAGTAAGAAGCATTCAACACATACATAGCTGCGATTTACGGCAAAAAATTCCCCCTTGAAGCTGCGACCCTGCACACCGATCTTTATGTAGACGATCTTCTTACGGGCGCAGACGAAATAACTCTCTTACAGAAGAAGAAGGACGAAACCGTCAAGATTTTGGCTGAAGCTGGTTTGCAACTTACAAAATTTAGCAGCAATTCAAAGGAAATCACTCATACATCTGAAAATGAAGTCTTCATCACATTAGAAGAGCATGACGTCACTAAAACTCTTGGTATGGCATAACAGCCCTCTAGTGACGTTTTTGTATTCAGGTTTAATTGTGAAGCACAGGAACCGTATACAAAACGATCCATACTTTCCAAAATCGCTCGAACATTTGATCTTCTCGGACTCATGAGCCCACACCAGTGGACGGAATCTTAAAGGACCGCTGGGTAGAGTTGCTGGAGGATTTTAAAGAGTTGGAGTCGGTAGAAATTCCTCGATACATGGATTTGCAGACGCATCGGAACGAGCTTACGGATGCTGTATATACGTACGAGCACAATTCGACAATAAAATACAAGTAAATTTACTAATTTCAAAATCAAAGGTTGCCCCAATGAAGGCACAATCACTTCCCAGACTCGAGCTATGTAGTGCCCCTTTGCTCAGTCGTGTCTGGCGGAAGTTCGAAAAGAAATTGGAAGACAATATCGAACGCGTTTATTTTTGGAGCGATTCCACAATAGTTCTACAATGGCTTCAGATGCACTCGTCGAAACTGCAATGCTTCGTCGCCAACAGAATTTCTGAACTACAAGAACATTCTTATGTCATTTAGAAACACGTTCCATCATCACAAAACCCAGCAGACATAATTTCACGCGGATGCCGTGCATCTGAGCTGATGACTAACATTTGATTAAAGGGTCCGAATTTCCTAAAGCAGACAAGTGCAGAGTGGCCGCAACCAAAGGAACGCCCAAGGACGCCAATCGAAGCTCGTTCAAAGGCGAATTTTGTGTGCATCGGCGCGACCAGCCATTCAGAGTGATCAGTGCTAAACTCAATAATTGACAAGAGCTCATCATACCTCAGAATTCTTCGTACTATTAGCATACTTGTTCCGCACAAGTGATCGAATTAAACCAAATCCGGCATTGACGGTAACATTAGCAACTGAAGAACTCACTGAGTCGTTTTGGAGAATTATATCGCTAATTCAATCAGAAACTTACAAAACTGAAATTTATTTACTACAAAGTAATCAACCCTTACAACCAAGCCTATAACGAATGTCAGCATTCTTACAGGACATAAAACTTAATACCACGGTTGTGTCCGTGCTGAGAGTTGGTGGTCGCCTTTCAAACGCTGAGATGCCTTTTGAAGCAAAGCATCAAGCTCTGCTTCCTCAACATCACCGACTAACAAGGCTGTACATCGAATACCTACACAACAAATATCTTCACGCTGGACCAAGAATCTTGCTTGCTCTAGTCCGTGAAAAACTTTGGACAGTCAATGCAAGGGCATTGATACGAAAGATCGTACGCAATTGTGTAAGCTGTTTTCATTTCAAACCAAAGCTGATGAATCAGCTGATGGGAAACCTTCCGGCTGATCGACTCTACGGCAAACGTCCATTTATAGTGACAGGAGTCGACTTCTGCGGACCATTCTTCACATCGTACAAGCTACGTGGAAAAGCTCCATACGAAACATAGCTGCCACAAAACTTTCCAAATTCACGACTCAATTCATAAATGAGTCAGATATTGATATAATCAAATTATACAGCACCTCTAAAGGTTTTAAATTTTGTTTTATCCCACCTAGAGCACCACATTTCGGAGGCCTCTGGGAGGCAGCAGTGAAGGCAGCTAAAACGGTGGTCCTAAAAAACATTTCGAAGGCCCATCTAACCTATGAAGAGTTGCAAACAGTTTTCCTAGACATGGAGGCCATTCTTAATTCTAGGCCAATTGCTCTGGTATCAGACGACCCAAATGATATAGCAGCAGTGACGCCCGCTCATTTGCTTATCGGGACATCGCTAACCTCAGCTCCCGAACCTACGCTGTACCACCCTTCGGATTCACCCGGCAAGGAGTTGCGTTACGTAGAACGATGGCATCGGGTCACCTACCTCAAGCAGCAGTTTTGGGCATTATGGCAACGAGACTACGTACATACCCTTCAACAGCGGAATAACTGGTATCAAGAGAAGCAAAACTTATCTGTTGGACAGCTAGTCATCGTCCATGAGGACAACACGCCACCACAATACTGGTTGCTAGCACGAGTAACAGCAACTATTCCTGGGAAGGACGGAAGGGTTCGTGTTGCGGACGTGAGGACATCAAAGGGCACTATTCGACGTCTAATTCATAAGCTAGCGCCTCTTCCGATAAACTAATATTTTTGAAAGTTTGAGATCTTTCAACGCGGGGAGGATGTTTGGGGAGAACATTATTGAATTATACCTAAGAGATATTTAAAAGTACATTCATGAATATAAAATGTATAGTCTGGTAACTCCTTTAGCTTTAGTTATCTGTACCTCTAATTCTCTCATTCTGCGACTGTAAGCTCAACTTGAAAATGTTATATAAAAATGTTAGAACAATGTTATAAAAAACTTTGTAAGAGACACACGAGGAAAATTTAAGAAGAGAAAAAATAAACGGAAATAAGATTTATGTATGTGGAGCTTCCTTAAGAATACGGCAACGACTGAGACTATTTTGAATTGGTCAACATATTTGGGGGCACTATTCTTCAGCCGAGAACTCCGGCAACACTCAGCATGAAGGTTATAGTTTCTGAATTCAGTGATTTTTCATTGCCCATGACAATACACTTTTGTACTCTATAATAGAACACTAAGTCGTCTAATGGTTCTTTTATGTCCTGGATGGCTTTTGATTTGATAATTTTGGCCTGAGCTAATTTTGAAAATTTATCTAGTGCTGTTAGCACCAATACTTTTTCCGTTGAGTAAATGTCTACATAGATGATTTGTCCTGGATATTGTGGGATGGGAGTTTCCTTTAATTCTGGGTTTGTAGGGTGCCTATCGTACTTCTGTTCATTTTGGGAAAGTAAAATTTTTCCGAAAGTTATGCCACGATGAGATCTGTTGTGTTCTTTTAATATTTCCTCTTCTTGTTCTGTGTCTGTTAAAATGTCTTTTACATGTAATGACGTAAATCTGATTTTATAGTTTTTAAGGTGTGACGGGTATAGTTTTCGTATTGTTCCCATTATATCTTCTGACGTTATGATTCCGTTTACAACTGATGGGTTTAAATGCTTTTTTAAGATGTCCAGTAAATCATTTTCGTTATATTTTGGTTGTTGAATCGTGTGCCTATGTATTGTTGGGAATGGGATATCGAAATTGTAGCTGGTTGAGTCGTCTCTCTTGATAAAGAGTTGATTTTTGAGTGCATTGATAGGGACTTCTATGCTGTAAATTAAATTATCTGCTGAACTTTCTGAACTATGTTGTGTTGACGCAACTGTTACTTTTACCCGGTTTGTATTGTAGATCGTAATTATATTCTTCAAGGTATGCTTTCCATCTTTATACTCTGGAATTCCCATTCCAGCTGCTAAGTGAATAAGTGAGAGGCTGATGATCAGTGTAGATTTCGACCTTTGCTCTACCGTATAGGTAGTTTCTGAGGGCTTTTAATGCATAAACTATGGCTAACATCTCTTTCTCTTTAGTGGCGTAGTTTTCTTCCGCTTTGGAAAGCGGAAATTGGTCTATCACCTTGGGATAGTACTGCGCCTATGGCGAAATCGGAGGCATCTGTTGTTAATTGAAATTCTTTGTGAAAATCAGGGAATTGAAGAATAACTTCATCGGACACTAAGGAATTCTTGATTTTGTTGAAAGCATCTACTGCGTCTGGGTTCATATCAATTATTTTTTTCTTTGAATTGTTTTTGGACACATTTCCATTTTCCGCTCTTAAAAGGGAGCTAAGTGGTTTAGCTAACTTAGCGAAATCCCTTATGAACCTCCTAGTCCTAAAAAAGCTCCTAAATCTTTAAAAGTTCTGGGCTGTGGGTAATTGGCTATTGCTAGTACTTCGTCTGGGTTTGTTTCGATACCTTTGTCAGAAATGACGAACCCTAAGAATTCGACTTTGTTTTTGTAGAATTCGCATTTGTCCAACTGGCATTTCATATTGGCATTTTGCAAAGTTTGGAAGATTGTTTGAAGATTTTTTGTATGTGTTTCCCTGTCTTTACTGAAAATGATTATGTCGTCAATATAAATGTAACATATTTTCCCGATGTGTTCTCTGAGAATATCATCGAGCGCACGTTGGAAAATGGATGGTGCGTTTTTTAATCCGAATGGGAGTCGTGTAAACTCGTGTTTTCCGTTATTCACGTCGAAGGCTGTTTTCGGAATATCAGACGTTTTTAGCGGGATTTGATGAAATCCACTCTTAAGATCGAGGACAGAAAACAGTTTATTGTTGCCGAGTTGGGCTTATACCTCATTTATCTCGGGAATTGGGTATTTGTCTGCTATAGTAGCTTTATTGAGTTTTCGATAGTCTATGACCATTCGAAATTTTCTTTCACCGGATGCATTTAATTTTTTTGGAATTATCCATACTGGTGAGTTATAAGGTGACCATGAAGGTCGAATAAAGCCATTAGCTAACAGCTCTTGAATTTGTTTATTTACTTCATCTTTTAGGGACATTGGACACTGATAAAATCTTAAATATTCTGGGGAGTCAGTGGTCGTTCTGATTTCTGCTTCTACATTTGTAGCGTAGGTCAGTTTTTCATTTGGGTCCGCAAAGAGGTTGGGATATTTCTGTACCAATTGTTCGAGGTCTAATTTTTGTTTGTCTTCTAAATGTTCTGTCCTGGGTATGATTGTGTTAACTGCTTCGTATTTTTTTTCTTTTATCGGTATTTTTGTTTTTCCTTTAATTGTCATCACTTTGTGGGCAACGTCGATCACTGCTTCTAAATCTTCAAGGCTGTCGTTGCCAAGAATGGCATCAAAAGATTTTAAGGTTGGTAGTAAAAAAAATTTTACAGTACATTCCGGGTGGTTGAATAAATTCGCGAGTTTGTGGTTTGTTATTTTGATGCTACCTCCTACAGTAATTGCTTTAAAAGGGGCTTCGTTCGGTTTGGGATTTATAACATGCCTCGGTTGTATGTAGTTTCTATTTGAGCCCGTATCGATAAGTATTTTGAAAGTTTTGTGACCCCCCACTCTACATTCGAAATAGGGTAGTGAGGAGTCGCTCATTCTAAAAAATTCAGATCTGTATCAGGGTATTGTGTGTTTTCTGGTTCATTGTTTTCATTTCCCTGTTCCATATACTCTGTCCATTGGCTCTGATGGCTTGGCAGCAGTCGGACGAGGTGGGGCTATTGGTTGGGTCTGTCGGTATTGATTGGGTTGGTTTGGTTGAGGCCGAAATTGTGGTTGGTAGCCGAATTGATTTGGTGGTCTTTGGAATTGACCGGGCTGACCCTGGTTATAACTGTAAAATGTTCTGGGTTGAGGTACTGGTCTCCGTGGAGGAATTGGAGGTGGAAGCTGAAATGGTGAATATATTGGCATTCCATAAGTTGGGTTGTTTGGTGGATACGTCGTGAACCTACGAGGTGCAGGAATTGGGTTCTGGTCAATGTTCCTGAATTTCGTGATTTGTTGTCTATTGTTTGCATGGGTTGTTCTATACGTTTGATTTTCTAATTTAAGACACAAATGCCTGGCTTGTGGCAAGTCGGTTGGTTCCTTGATGCCGAGAAAGCGTGGTAAATCACCACGTAGGCCTCTTACAAACGTATCTAGCGCCCCATCTCTATAGGATTTTGTCATAACCACTTCAGTTTGTCTGTCTAAATTCATACAGCTAACCTTATTGAGGATCGGATAGGTGTTGGTAGATACATTGGTAAAATTCCTCAACTGTCTGTTGTCCATTCTGTGTCATGGTAGTTGGTTGGTACTCGAGTGTGCTTAAGTCACGTTTGTCTGCGAAGTGTAGAGTGAGACATCGAGCAATTGCCTCCCAGTTCAGGGGCATGTTATAGGAATCTAGAACCTGGTCTGCATGATGAGTCATTTTGCTACGTATTGTCTGTAGAATACCAAAGTATTTTGGTGACCCTTTGATACTGGAGTATGCCTCTAGTATCCTATCTACGCCCTTTTTCCAAGAGCTAAACTCAATCAATCTCCCGAAAATTCTCTCATTCCCTTCACTATGTCCGGGACGCGGTCTAGATCGGTAACGTTGCCTCTAGAGTTAGGGTCTATGCTATAAGCAGCTGCCTCAGCAAAATCGCTAGTATTAGCGTTAGCAGTCATGTTGTGTATTATTGTTGCTACTCTGTCATTAACTATTTGGTCTATGTAATTTTCTATAGAATTTGCTTCGACTGTTATTTGCTGCTGTCTCTGATTGTGTTCAGCATTATTAGCTGAGGTTGATTGTAATTCGTCTGTGTCTATTGCGTTAAGTATTGAGGGTCTCAATAGATTGTTTGGATTGGCCATGATTGGTTAGTAAGCGAATGTTAGTTAGTAAGCGATGTGTTATGGATGAGAGGTAATATTAAGGAATGTTTTGAATTTGTAAAAAATATTTGTAAAGTAAAAATTTAAAAGTGGAATTGGATTCAGTGTTTTATAAGAATTGCAAAAATATTTAGGTATTGAATGCTTTAATAATGAATTTTTTTTTTTTGTATTTGGTTTAAGGGTAAAACCTAGACGACGAGGCCTGTTTGAATTTTTGCAGTGCCTTTGTGTTCTGTTGTTCGTTATTGTTTATTTATTTTTCGCTTCAAGTTACACTGCGCGGCCGCAAGATCGGTATACTAAGCTTAAATTTGGTTTCGTTTTTTTCTTTTTATGTTTTTTTTTTCTTAGACTTCAAAATTTTGATGTTACTTCAATATATTCTCTTTTCATTAATTTTCTTAACTTCTTATTTTTGTAATAGATTTCAATTTAATTCGTTGTTGTTTGTTTTTCTTTTGTTTCTTATTAATTATTTAATATATCTTTTCTAAATTTTCTCTAATTTTTTCTTTCACTTAGTCACTAGTTTTCTTTAGCTTACAGAACTATTGTTGTTGTGTACTCCATCTCTGGTGATGCCGAATTAATCCCTTTTGGTATCCCCTACTCGTGGTTCGGCGGTTCACACTTTAGTTTGAAAAGTGCTAATTCACTACAAATTCGAGTTTGAATTGATCACTTAAGGTTCGTTTTGCCTTATCGTGTCAATTATGGCCGATTCGCGTACCTAGATAACTTTTTGCACTATTGTATTCGCGATCGGCCCCTCCTCGGGCGCCAGTTAAATGTTGACTTTATTTATTCGAATTCAACTTAAGACTAATTTACAAAATTGTTTCTGCTCTAAAGAAATGTTGGGCGGTGCAAGCAACGTTAGCATTAATGGTGGCAGAACTGCGGCTAGTGGCGTGATCGTATTCAGTTACCAAGAACTCTTTAACGGAAACAATGCAGACGTTGAATCAGCAGATGTTGGATAACAATATTATGTTGTTGATGTTACAATATTATTTTATTGATGTCGCAATATTATTTTGTTGATGTTAACTTATATGCTTATGTAAACATTTATATATAAGCAGACCGCTCCTCTGCCGGCGTCACTGGCAGCGCAGCTACGCGGTCTTAGCTGTACTTAACCATTGTTATAGAATTAAGATTCATTGAATAAAGAATAACCAAACTGACTACATACAGAGTCTTTGAAACTATTTTAAAAAACCAAGTGAATACCAATCAATACAAGACGTTTCCTAATACATGGCGACCGTGACATAGGTCAACCGACCTAAGGAATCTGCGTTGGAAGCAAAACGAACAACACAAAAAAAAAAAAAAAATTAATACATCTCTGGAGGGAGAACTAACACAACACTGGAGGAAAACTAAACAATAAATGGCAAAGAATAAGAAAAATCTGAGTGAGTAGAGTGAAAGCATGGCTAAGCGAGGTGGAGTGCAAAATAAAATTAAAAAGAGAATAGCACACATCAAGTGGCTATTATACTCAAACCAAGCACCCCTCCATGGGCAACTGCCCAAAAACTACAGAAAGAGCTTGACTTTTTAAAGTCGATTGTAAAAAATAAACAGCCAACTGCTCCCTCTCACTCAGAAGAGAAACCCATACAAAATATTGCCAAGAAACCGATAATTAACAATACTCCAGTAACAGTGCCACTACCTAAAAGAAGAAAAGAGTGCCCAGAAGACTGCCCTGGGCCCCTGTAGAATATATTTTGCGAATACACCTGCTGGAAGAAACTTGGTGCGAAGACCGGCACCAGTACCGCCTGAGCCCATAGGCCCCGGACATCAGCAGCAGAGAAAACAGTGTGAAAAGCAGCCCACTTTTTACGCCATCGATGGAGCATCAGCTAGCCAACCGACGACGACCAGCTGATGCTAGAAGAAAATAAGCTGACTCAACAAAATATACAAGATGATTTAAGCCCTACATATAATAACACAAAAAAATTTTTTTTATAAAATAAGTACACAAACAAATTGACACAATAATAATAATAGAAAATAAGAAAAATTTGTAAAACCTATTGTAAAAAAAAAATATTGTAAAATTGAGCGGAACCCTATCCGCTCAATAGAAGTATAGCCTGTAAAGCTATGCGAAAAATTAGGTAGGGTAATGTAAAAGGAAATTTTTTATATATGTAAAAAATTTTGTTCAGGTGTTAATAGATTCAAAAACAGTGGATTCCACTGCTAATGTAATTAATAAGGTAGAGTCATCAAATGTTGATATGAAATTTACAAATATACTTTTGTCAATAATAGTAACAGTGGTAATCGCATATGTGTTATTCAAAGCATATAAGTTACACAATAAATGTGTATCAAAAAGAGCCATAAGCCGTACTAATGATCTAGATAATATTTGGAAAATAAAAGCAAAATAAATATTATCAAACATTAACAACAAATACCTTATCAAACAAAATAGTAAAAGGACTAATAAAACCTTTAATAATATTTTTCGTAAAAGTTTTCGTACATGTAATTTTGTACATGAAACATTTTAAAACACCTTTAATATTTCAATAAAAACAACATTTTAATGTTGATAAAACCTCCCAGAATGAAAGTTCCATTTGTACTACACAGCATATGCATGTCGGCCTGGAAAAGCTGTTTTTTAGAAGGATTTTCGCGGCCCCCTGGGAAACAGCATGAAAAAATAGACTACTCTGCGCCATCACTGATAAAGATTTTTATGCCAATTGTTTCAATAGTTTTAGTATTTGGGTGAGATAGCAATGAATGGCGAATATTTCTTTTAATGAGGACTGCTACTCCTCCCCCCCTGCTGGTCGTTCGGTCGTTTCTGTAACAGCTATAATTATTAATTTTAAGGAAGGTTCCATTTTTTAACCAGGTTTCGGATACCAGGCAGATGTCAATGTCGTTTTCGAATAGAAAGTTGTGAAGCTCCTCTGTTTTGTTTTGAATACCCCTGGCATTCCACGCTATGATGTTTACTATGTCTGCCATTAGGAGAGAAATTTGAAGGCAAGTGAAGTTATTACTTCAAACTGTTCAGCCTTGGAATTACAGTTTCGGAGATTATTAATGAGCTCAAATGTAAGATTTTTTAATTCGTCTAGCGAGAAGAGATCGGTATCGGTCTGGAAATGTGCCAAAGTTGTCCCTATTTTAAAACAAAATAAACCCGTCGAGTTGCTTTCTTCCTACAGACCGATTAGTCTTTTGTCGGCAGTCAGTAAAATCCTGGAGAAGGTTATAAAAGAAAAACTTAATGATTTTGTTGAAACTAATAATATCCTCCCCACAATACTGTTCAACCCCTTTGCAGGATTAAAAAAAAATTTTAAGGAAAATTTTCTTAGCTCTATGTCAACTGGAATGGTACTGCTTGATATAAAAGCCGCTTTCGATTCAGTATGGCACGATGGACTAATCCACAAAATGTTTTGTTTCAACTTTCCCCCCTCGGCCATAAAAATAGTTCAAAGTTATCTAGAAAACAGATCTTTCGTCCTATATCTAGGAAATGCTTCTTCCACAGCAGTTAATATCTCAGCAGGCTGCCCCCAAGGCTCATGTCTATCGCCTATACTATATAATATATATACCTCGGTGTTTGCGGATGACACAGCAATCCTTTGTGGGGGAATTCTATCTGCAGATATAACTTGAAACCTCCAAGCAGCATATGAGTCCCTAGATAAATATTTCTCCCAATGGAAAATTTTAGTCTGCCCAGAAAAGACTAAGGCAATATTTTTCACAAAAAAACGAAAGGACATCTACGTGCCAACAACTGATATCAGATTGGGCATGGAATTTATAAAGTGGGAACCAAATGTCAGATACCTGGGTATTACATTGGACAAAAGACTTACCTTCAAGGACCATATAGCCAATACAAACAAAAAACTCAAACATATAGTCCGTACGCTATATCCGTTCATAAATAGAAACTCGAGACTCATTATAGAAAACAAAATGTTTTTGTTTAGGTCAATTTTCCAAGCAGTAACTTTTTACGGTGCTCCAGTATGGTCAGATATAGCCAAATGTCACATTAGCCAATTGCAAATCAGCCAGAATAAAGTCTTGAAGCTCATCTTAAATCTCCCGTGGCATCATGCTACGATTGACCTACATTGTCGAGCCAATGCTGAATTGGTAGATTCTAGGTTATTGCGACTAACGCAAAATTTCATAACCAAGTGTCATGATTCAACATATACGCATATAAACAATCTGGCATAGCCATTTAGGTGTAGTCTTCGTCGTATTCTTAGTGTTTAATTTAGCTTGTAATAAATTTCCTTGGGGTTTTACCTATTTCTTTGTCTTTTTTTCCCTAATAGTTATGTCATCGCATACGCCATACGTCATGTAAATATGTAAATAAATATCTAAGTAGAAAAGGCCTAGTTCTTAGTCTAAACTCTTAAAATATTGTATGATGAAATTCACAAACAAACAATCTGTATTTATAACAAAGCGTGAAATAAAATTGAATTGAATTGAAAGTTGATAACACCAATTTTACACTGCATCAACTGATTCAGACATAGAATGGGTACATTAGATACCTATTTCAATAAAAAAGTAGATAGACACCCTAGCGTAGAAAACGATTTATTAGAGGTTTTTAAGAGTGAAAATAGTAACTCACCTCAACGCGTACTTAGTTTAAAACAAATTAAAGATATTAAAGAAAAAAGGGTGAAAAATTCCCAATCCAAGGAAATAGTAGAGTAGAAACAAACTTCATCCTAACAGTACCATATATATGTTGTTTTTCAAATGCAACAGGTACATTTTGTTTTTATTTAATGGATGAAGAGCAGAGGTAAAAATATAAATAAACATAATAATATTATGAAGAAATTTTTAAATGGAGATTGTAGAGACTAAACGTCTAGGAAGATATATACCGTTCCTTGACTACCTGATAGAATCAGGAGAAACAAATTACAAGTACAAGGAAATACGGTGGATAGCCAATAATTACAAATTTAAGAAAAACATAGTAGAGCTTATGGAAAAATCCATAAGCATATGGTAGGGGATTAATAAAAAATCCTAAAGGAAAAGATGTACCAGAATGGGTACATAGTATATTTAAGTCAGAAATAGAGTCAATAGATATTGTAGACTTAGATGAGGATATATAAACAATAAAAGAAAAACCATACTGAAGCATGGAAAGAGAAGAATTATTTCTCCATATCCAAAGAGCAAAAGAAAATTTCAAATAATCCTATAAATGCATAACCCAAAATAGGAATGTTCAAAAAGAAACTTTGAATAAGCATAGAAATAATTCTGCTTGACTCTTTTAATGAGGCACGAAAATTAGTGCATGAGAATAGAGTAAATATAGATAAGACGAACTGGTCAAAGATTTCTAATCTATTGATCAAGTTGCGTGCGAATCTAATATTAATAAAAGAAAAATACGAGTTGGACATATTTGTACCAACCGTACTGAATTCACCTTTAACCATAGATGTTAAAGAAGATCTAGAAATAGGACATAAAGAAAAATTGGAAATAGAAAGCGAAGAATCTGACGAGGAAGAAATTGAAGAAAAAGATCTGCACGATCTAACAATCCCTGCGTCACTCACGTTACCAGAAAAAGATAACGAGTTAGAAATAAAAACAAGACAACGATTCTGAACCTGAACTAAACACAAGTAATACATAAAAAAGTCAAAATGGCTGAATCAAAAGCTCGAAGAGCATATATGAAAGAAATTTCAACCTCTATTGCAGAAAGACAAAAGAGAAATCTCGATACATTCCTCACAGCCTTGGAATTAATAGATCTAACGAAAGACGAGTTCGAAGACATAGCTGTTGCCGTGATAAAGTCAAAACTTACTTGCGTAACACTATGCAGATTCAAAGAATTGAAGACAATCAGGGAAATAATAAATAAATTGGAAACTACTATAGTTGGTGAACCATCACGAGTAGTAAAAACCAGATTGTCAAAGATTACCCAAAAAGGAAAAACGGCTGATAAATTTACAACCGAAATCGAAAACGTACGAAAAACCTTAGAGTCAACGTACATCGAAGAAGGCCTGTCATCAGAGCTAGCTGAGACATTCAGTACCGAAGAGGCCATTTCAACAATGATAAAGAATTGTGAAAATGGTAAACTCAGAGGCATACTTGAATCAGGAAACTTCAGAAGCATGAATGAAGCCATCATGAAGTATTTACAATGTAGTACTGACATGACTGGCAGTCCTTATTCAGTATTGTTTACGCAGATAGGCCGTGGTAATTATAACAACACATATAATTATCGCGGTAGAGGAAATGGTCGCAGTTATAATAATTATAATAACCGTAGTAACCAGAATTACCAGCAAAACCGAAACAATAATAATAATAACAGAAGAAATTACAGAGGAAATAACAGAAATAATAGAGGAAACAGAGGAAATAACCAACAAAATGGTTATAATAATGTCCGTGTAGCACAAAGCACTTCGGGGAACTCCCAGATACCTTTAGATACCCAGTAGAAAAAAATAGTAAGATTCACAGCATCAGTCTTAGTCTAAACACATTCGTAAAATTAATAAATAAAGCAACAGGAAAACAGTTAGTAATTTTAATAGACACAGGTGCGGAAATATCTATCCTAAAGGAAAATTCCGATACTTTTCAAAACACTCAGACAAATCCAATTGTCAAAATACAGGGAATAAGTCAAGAAGTAACCAAATCCAGAGGAATTGCTTCTATTGACATACATAATCATAATCTAAATACATAATCCCACACGATTTTCATATCGTGAATTCTCTTTTCGCTATTCCATGTGATGGAATACTAGGACTCGATTTTATCATAAAATACAACTGTCAATTAGATTACAACCCGTCTGAACACTGGTTAATAATTAGACCCAACAATCTAAAATATCCTATTTATGTACCAATTTCGTACAGTTCTGGCAACAATTCCATAGTTCTGCCAGCAAGATCCCAAGTTGTCCGAAAAATTGAGTTAAACTCGCAAGATGACAGTGTATTGATTCCAAACCAAGAAATTCAGCATGGTATTTACATAGCTAATACCATCACAAAATCACAAAATGCTAAATACAACAGATGAAGATCAGATTATAAACATAAATAATCAAAAATATGAATCACTTTCAAACTACGAAGTAGTTAAAACAGATCCAAAACAAAGAGAAAAGGCAGTACTAACAACATTATCAAAGAACTTTCCGCCACAATTTCATGATCAATTGATGATATTATGTAAACAATACAGTGATGTATTCGGCCTTAAGACCGAATCAATAACCACAAATAATTTCTATAAACAAAAGTTAAGACTGAAGGATGATGAACCAGTATACACAAAGAACTACAGAAATCCTCATAGTCAAAAAGACGAAATCCAAAAACAAGTCCAAAAATTAATAAACGACAAAATAGTCGAGCCCTCCGTATCCGCATACAATAGCCCACTTCTATTGGTGCCGCAAAAATCGCTACCAAATTCCGAAAATAAGAAATGGCGATTAGTAATTGACTATCGTCAGATTTATAAAAAACTACTAGCCGATAAATTTCCTCTAGGGAGTGGAATGATATTGATGATATCTTAGATCAACTAGGTCGAGCAAATTGAACTTGAAAAAGAGTCACGAGACATTACATCCTTCTTAACATGTAATGGCTCATATCGCTTCACGCGATTACCAATCGGTTTAAAAATAGCGCCAAATTCGTTCCAGAGAATGATGACTATAGCTTTCGCTGGACTTGAACCTTCGCAAGCTTTTCTTTATATGGATGACTTAATAGTCATAGGTTGCTGCGAAAAACATATGCTCAATAACCTCACTGATGTTTTTGAGAAATGTCGGCAACACAACCTAAAGTTACATCCTGAAAAATGTTAATTTTTCATGCATGAAGTCACCTTTTTGGGACACAAGTGCACAGATAAAAGAATCTTGCCTGATGACACAAAATATGATGTCATTCAAAATTATCCAGTTCCACATGATGCCGAAGATTTATAAAAAATTTCGCTGATTATTCTCGTCACATAACAAGATTATGTAAGAAAGATGTAAAATTCGAATCGACAGTTGAGTGTCAAAACGCATTCGATCATCTAAAATCAGCATTAATGAATCCCACTCTGTTGCAATACCCAGATTTTAGCAAAGAATTTTGCATAATCACGGATGCAAGTAATTTCGCATGTGGAGCAGTCCTAACCCAAAATAAAAATGGACTACAACTTCCAGTTGCATAAGCATCCAGATCTTTCACAAAAGGCGAAAGTAATAAAAGTACAACAGAACAAGAATTAGCGGCGATTCATTGTGCAATTACACATTTCAGACCATACATTTATGGTAGACATTTCACTGTCAAAACGGACCATAGGGCATTAACTTATTCGTTTTCAATGACAAATCCAAGTTCAAAATTGACTAGAATGAGACTTGAATTAGAGGAATATAATTTCACTGTAGAGTATGTAAAGGGTAAAGATAATTTCGTAGCCGACGCGCTATCAAGAATCACGATAAAAGACTTACAAAACATACAAACAAATAATAAAATTCTGAAAGTCACTACCAGAAACCAAAGTAAACAGTTAAATTCCTACGCAGGAAAAGAAAAATACATATGATGATATAAAAGATTTGCAAAAGCAATCTCTCAATGCTTCTAAGCCCAACGAATGAACGAATGAAGTCATTGTAAATGACGAAGTACGAAAAGTAGTGACCTTGCGAATAACGGATACTTTATGCACATTCAAACATGGCAAGAAAGTTATAGCAAGAATTGACATCTGCGATATCTACACCAATGGAATTTTCGACTTAGGTCAATTGTTCCAAAGGCTTGAAAAAGAAGCCGGTATACTTAATATCAGCCAAGTCAAAGTGGCACCGAGTGAAAAGATCTTTGATACAATTTCAATAGAATCTTTCAAATTAATGGGCAATGAGAAATTAATATCTTTACGAGTAGCGCTCCTCAAGCCGGTGACCCTATTATCAAATAATGATAAAGATAAAGAATCAATACTGTTTACATTTCATAACGATCCTATACAAGGAGGTCATACGGGAATATCAAGAACATTAGCCAAAATAAAAAGGCATTACTATTGGAGAAACATGACACGAGATATATCTCAATATATAAAAAAATGTAATAAGTGTCAAAAATCGAAAATAACAAAACATACTAAAACTCCATTAACAAAAAACTGAAACGCCACAAATGGCTTTCGACAGGGTAATTGTGGATATGATCGGTCCACTTCCCAAGTCAGAACAAGGAAATGAATATGCAGTAACTTTAATCTGCGATTTAACAAAATACCTTGTAATAATACCAGTAAAAGACAAAAGTGCAAAAACAGTAGCAAAAGCTGTATTTGACGATTTCATTCTGAAGTACGGTCCAATGAAGACGTTCATTACGGACATGGGAACAGAATATAAAAATTCAATAATTGAAGATTTATGCAAAAATCTGCATAAAAAGAACATAACTTCTACTGCACACCACCACCAGACTGTAGGTACTGTGGAGCGAAGCCACCGAACACTTAATGAGTTCATACGTTCATACATTTCAGTTGACAAAGTTGACTGGGATGTATGGATAAGATACTTCACATATTGTTTTAATACAACACCCCCTATGGCACATGATTATTGTCCATATGAGTTGGTGTTTGGTAAAAACTCAAACTTACCAAAACATTTTAATACAGTAGATAGGATAAATCCATTATATAACATAGATGATTATGCTAAAGAATCAAAATTTTGGTTAGAACAGGCCTATAAAAGAGCCAGAATAATGTTAGAACAAAATAAAGCTAAGAATAAAGAACTATATGATAGGAAATTAAATAATATTGACCTAGCAATAGCAGACAAAGTTTTATTAAGAAACGATACAGGCCATAAGTTAGAACCTAAGTATTTAGGCCCATATACAATAGAAGCAATAGAAGATATGGACAATATAACAATAAAAGATCATAAAAATAAAAAAACAAGTAGTACATAAAGATAGGTTAAAAATTTTCATTTCTTAATCAGTTAACGCATATATATATAAATATAAAAAAAAACAAGCAAATTAAAAAAAAAAAATTAAAACAAAAATTTTTACGAAAAATAATAATAAAAAAAAAAACAGTTTAAAGTAATAAGTAATAATCAAGCATTAATATTTTATGATTCTATATATACCACTTTGTCGCCTAGTTACATGATACATCCTCACTCGCCCGCTGTGGCTCCTCTGCCGGCGTCACTGGCAGCGCAGCTACGCGGTCTTAGCTGTACTTAACCATTGTTATAGAATTAAGATTCATTGAATAAAAAATAACCAAACTTACTACATACAGAGTCTTTGAAACTATTTTAAAAAACCAAGTGAATACCAATCAATACAAGACGTTTCCCAATACACTGCCTGCGCGACATTTTGAAAAGTTAGAAGATACAATCCGCACCAGAAGTCAACGTCCTGGAGAAATTTACAAACAATACTTGAGATGAAAAGAGCCAAGTATTCTGCCCATCAAAAATTGGAACGTATGTACGACAATTTGCATCCTGAGTAACAGATGGTCACACGTCGTGAAGATTTCAAGGATTTAACTGAGTTAACCAGGCTGATCGTCAACTTTGAGACCAAGCGAAGTGAATGTCCCTTGGACTCATTTCTCTCCCAGCAATCAGCCAGCCAGCGCCTGAACTAATACCATTTATTTACAGAAACATCGTTCCCCCACAAGAAGACGCCGACGCAGACCGACTCAACCCCAACGTCGAGGCGACGCAGTCCCCAGTACAAGAAGCAAAGCACAGGAGACCACCAAGAGCATCCGACCGGAGACGAAGGAGACGGGCCACTTGCTGGAAGGCGTGCCTTCCCGACGTCCCTGAACCCTGCTAGGGGGTCTCACCGTCTCACCATAGTGATTGCCATAGCTAATCACAGGCACGCTTGAACATCGTAGTCATTTTAGTTTAAGCCCACACTTATAGAATAATAGTTAGCCATGGCATGGTCAGAGTATACCAAGAGCCCTATTACATCCGCGATCTTTTCGTTCCCTTCACCAAAGTCCTTCGCCACAATCCTATGTTTTAGTAATTTCAAAATTAATTGATTAGTAAGTTAGGAACTAGTTCCCAGCAGAGCATCTCTAGCGCACATCTTGCATGCCTCTAAATCCACGCACACACACGCATACATCTACACTACTGGTGGGCACGTAGTGGCTCACTTGGCTCACCGAGCTCTTGAGCGACGCACAAGTGAATGCGGCGCGCAAACTCAACTGAGGGACGCGCATGCAGAGAAAAAGGTCTCGATCGCGATCTTGAGGATGGGACATAAATGTGCGAGTTCGTTGATAGAGGGACGCACAAGTAAATGCGGGAGGGGAAAGCAGAAAAAAGAGTCACGATCGCGAGCTCGAGTTTGTAGGCAGAGCTCGAGGATAGGTCATAAATATGCGTCCCGCATTTACTTGTGCGTCGCTCTGCCTAGAAACTCGAACTCTCGATCAAGACCTTTTTCCCTTCCCGCAACTGCTTGTGCGTCCCTCTATTCACGAACTCGCACATTTATGACCCTTTCTCGAACTCGTTATCGTTTCTTGTGCGTCCCTCAGTTGAGTGTGCGTCCCTCTGTCTATAAACTCGTACATTAATGACCGATAAGTATCGATCGCGCTGTAATTCCTGGCCCATCCTATTTTATTGTAGTTATAAGTTGGTGTCCGGGTTACACCCTAACCGACATATATGTCTATAACCGTTGTATTATCGTTCCTCATATTTCCTTAGGTATGCATGTTTTTCTTTCGCCTTCCCTTCCCTTCTTATTTTCCCTTCGGGCAATCGCCTGCGATACTCAAATACAGCAATGTTAAAAACTAAAACTTCTATAACCTTACAAATAAAATAAATTTCAAATACCTAAATATGCTTTCTAAGCAACAAATTACAAAGACGCAAGGCTCGCGGAGGAACAGGTATCAAACATTGTATCCAATGGATTTGCTAAACAATGCAGCTTCAATAAATGTCTAAAGTACAACAGTGGATGCACTCTACTGCCCACCATGCTTCTCGATCTCCGAAAAAGAGTTTACTAACTTCTTCAATACACTCGAATTACTCTATATGTCTGCAGCAGATTACAGCGTCAAGCACCCTCATTTGGGATCCCGTCTGGTAAACCCCAAAAGCAAATCAACCTAGCAAACAAAATGGGCTACGCCTCACCGAATAAGCCCATGTAGTGGCCAACAGATCTACGTAAGCTCCCAGATCTAATAGACTTCGCAGTCACCAGGGGAATTACGCACAAATTGATAACGGCAGAATCACTAAGGTCTGTATCATAATGATAAGACACTTCGTTTTTTACAAATATTTGTCACATTAAAAAACATACTAAAATATTTAATAACGAAACAGAAAAGCATTTTAGTACATTTTATTCAAATATTTTAACAACTAACATTTTTTTA
The DNA here is from genome assembly GCA_035045865.1 of Drosophila austrosaltans. Classification (NCBI taxonomy): domain Eukaryota; kingdom Metazoa; phylum Arthropoda; class Insecta; order Diptera; family Drosophilidae; genus Drosophila; species Drosophila austrosaltans. The sequence continues at coordinate 12,147,371 of JAWNOQ010000003.1, forward strand.
TCAAAAAATTTGAAAATGTCGTATTTTCGGTTGTATCAAAATTATAAGACACCTTCAGCTTTGGTACTTAAATTTAAAAAATAACTTTTTTAAATATTTAAATTTGATAACCAAACATATTTTAAAGATTTATTGTAGATCCTTGGCATCTACCAACTTCAAATATTTGTTTTTTTTTCATTGAGTCTGCCAGTTTTCTTAATAATTCTGGCTCTAACAATTTCCACTCCCTAAAAATGGATGTTTTGAGATCCTTGATGTTGTCATAAGTCTTATTATTTTCGTAGACACGTCGTGCCATTATGCCCCAGACATTTTCAATAGGATTTAAGTCCGGAGAGCACGCCGGCCAGTCCAATAAATCCACTAAGCAATCTTCCAAAAAAGTTTTTGTCTGACGACTCACATGAATCCGAGCATTATCTTGCATGAAAACATATGGATTTTCTCTATTTTCGTTCAAAAAAGGGATCAAACTATTCTCTAAGACCCTTATGTAGTCACTGCTGTTCATTTTGGAGCTGGTGCACTGCAAGTCTAGCGTGCCAAACCTGTTAAATGCTCCCCACACCATTACTGAACCGCCACCAAAGTTTCTCTTTGAGAAATAAAGAGGCTCCTTTCTCAGATCGCGCCAGTAATGCCGGAAACCATCAGGACCATCGAGGTTAAACTTTTTCTCATCAGAAAATATTACCTTTTTTGAAATAAAAACGGTAGACATATGCAAGAGTTCAAAGCTGTATTTTTGTACCGAGTCCCAGTTTGTATCCAAATTTCTTCGGGCAAAATCGATCCTTGCAGCTTTGTGACGGGGTGTTAAGCCGTGAACAGGACGCAGAAAAATTGCTCGCTTTATTAATAATGCGCCGTTTGTAGCGCAAACTTAAGGCTGGTTTTCGACCACTGCTTCGTTTTTTGCCATAATTTTCAGGGTTTTTTAAAAGATTTGCAATTACGGTGCGACTGCGGCTAATTTTCTGGATATTTTAGCCACAGGCCAACCAGACTTTTAAAAAGCAAGTATGCTCCCTTTTGTAGAGCTAATCTCTGAAAAAAAATTTTAGTCCGAATCGTTTAACTTCACTTTTGCTTATGTGTCTTATAATTATGATACAGATATGATACAGATACTGCAAACAGACAAAATTCTTAAATTTCCACGAAATGCTTCCACAAAATGCTAAAAATTGCAGCTATCGGTAACATTTTGCAGCCTATTCTTTGTTCTTTCGATCTCAATTTTTGTTTTTGTAAAATTCTAAGGAACATGTATTTGGCGAGGAAATGAATTCTAATTTTTTAAGTGTCTTATCATTTTGCTACGCACCTTAGTAGTATTGTCATTATACATCAACTGAATTGCTTTGTAATCTCAAGTGCGATAGTTAAGATTAAATTTTGTAGTTCTGAAATGGCCATTCTATTTTTTGCCAGCACAGTTTCGAATAGGTGTTCAATAATAATCGATTTTGCTTATTTCATTTACATAGTTAGTGAGCTTATTTAGTCCATCTTGAAGTTTGCTATTTATCTCGATTCGTCTATTTTCTTGTTCACTTTATTGGTTTTGCCTGAATTTTAACTGTTCTCAATCGTCAAAATCTGGTGCACCCGCAACCACCTTAAGAGCTGTTTGTAATACCATTTCTATGGTGTACCCTTAATGACTCTATTAGTGTACCTATTCTATCGATGTCCGCTAGTATTACTTTCCTCATATGTTCAAGCGATAGCGCGGTTTCTTAATTTAGAGAAAAATTTTCAGCGAAACCCAAAACTCAAAGAGGAGTATAAAAAGTTTATAAATGAATATTTAGAGGTGGGTCATATGATCGAAGCTAATGACGAAGGGTCATATTATCTACCTCATCAAGCTGTTATAAAAGGTTCTAGTCTAACCAATAAATTGAGAGTTGTTTTTGACGCCTCCGCAAAAGCAACAGATAATAAAAGTCTGAATGATATCATGTGGGTCGGTCCACGACTACAAAAGGATATCTTTGACATAAATGTAAACTGGCGCAAATAGTATTGTAGTATCCGCAGACATAGAAAAAATGTATCGCCAAATTAATATTGATTCGGACGATCAAAAATATTTATATATTTTGTGGAGAAAATCACCACAAAGAAAATTGAAAGCTACAAGTTGACAACAGTGATGTACGGTACTGCTGCAGCTCCATATTTAGCCACAAGGGTATTAGCAGAAACAGGTAGCAAATGCAAGGACAAAAAATAATTGAAATGATTCAAGATGAATTTTACATGGACAGGAGGTGATACCATAGAAGAGGCCCAGTAGAGCAGGTATCTAAAGAGCTAGAGAAAGTGGAAATGAATTTGAGAAAGTGAATCTCCAATAAGTCCGATATTATTGACACAGTAAGTGATATGGGCGATAATAAAGTATTAAAAATCGAGGAAAAGGAGTCAATTAAAACTCTGGGGTTGCAGTGGGAACCACTCAAAGATGAGTTTAAGTTCAAGGTGCACTGGGACGAATACAGAAAAATTAATAAAACGGTGGTGTTATCCACGCTTGCAAGAATTTATGATCCTTTAGGATGGTTAGCACCAGTAACAGTGATTGGAAAATTGTTCATGCAAAAGTTATGGCTAGCTGACCAAACCCAAGAGTTGTCCGATAAAGACATAATAGAATGAAAATCCTTTAAAGACAATTTAATAGCGAGATAAGGTAGATAGATAGATTAAAACTCGGCCTAGTGGTCTACTACCCAAGCATTTGCTTCTGTAGTATATGCTAAAGTGAGAGTTCAGTCACATTGATATCCAGTAAGAGCAAAGTAAACCCTATAAAAAACAGGAAAACTATTCCAAAATTGGAATCATTGTTGACAAGAGTCCAGCAGTCTATTGCAGTTCCGGCAGAGATATACGCTTGGAGCGATTCTACAACTACTCTATAAGGAATGGTAGTAACAAGGATAAATTCATCAGGCGTCGGACAGATGATATAAGAAAAATGGGAGAAATTGTATGGAGCCATGTGAAGTCAGAGCATAATCCTGCTGATGCAGCCGGAATTTGTCCCACTAAATCAAAAAATTGTGATAATTGGTGAAATGGTCCGCATTGGCCTAAAATTGGCCTAAAGAAACAGCTGAGGGCAGCGATATTATTGTCAGTACAGTTCTTGCAAATACGGACTACGATATAATGCAAAAACTGGTACAAAAATATTCGTGTATAAACAAACTGGTCAAAGTAACTGCTTACATATTAAGGTTCATTTCAGTTAAAACAAAAAATGATGTCTTCCCTTCGTATCTAACCGTCAGTGAACTCAAAGGTGCTAAAACATTAATTATTAAACAATGCAGTCAATGCATGTTAGCAGGCAGATGTCTCAGATACTCAGAAAAAATAAATCAATATAAGAGTAAAATTCTGAGTCTGAATCCATTTTAAGGTCACAACGGTTTACTACGAGTTGGGGGCAGAATACAAAATGTCAACGTAAACTTTGATACAAGGCAAGGCATCCAATTATTGTAGCAAAGTCTCATTTAGCAGTGACAAGGAAACGTTGCATGGAGGGATCAACCTTATTATTATTATATTCAAAGGAAATTTTGCATATTCGGGCTAAGAAACGCACTTAAAAAATATTTGAGCGAATTTGTGCAAGGTATCGCCAGAATACAGCAGAGCAGATAACACCGGAAACACCGAAGTGGACTATGCTGGACCTTACAACATTAGATGCTCCAAAAACCGTGGTTAAAAGACGTACAAAGGGTATATAGCCGTATTTGTATGTATGGCAACTAAAGCTGTACACTTAGAAGTGGTGAGTGATCTAACCACAGATGCCTTTCTAGCGGCATTTCGACGGTTCGTAGCAAGACGAGGCAAATGCGCCATTATCTATTCAGATAATGGAACCAATTTTGTAGGCGCTTTGTCAAAGCAATGCACGACAATGTGCAGGACCTCACTTTGGATGTATTTGGGAGGCTGGGGTTAAAGCAGTCAAGTACCACCTTAAAAGAGTCATAGGAGACAGCAATTTAATTTAAAGGGATTTGTGGATTAAATGGAGAGAAGAATATTTGCATACTCTCCAACAAAGAAATAAATGGAGAAAGTAAAGGACAGATTGTACTAGTTAAAGATGAGGGTTGTCATCCAGCAAGGTGGCCTTTGGGAAAAATTGAAGAAATTTATAAATATTGGGATAATAAAGTGAGGGTAGTAAAATTAAAACTACAGGAAGGGTCGATTACAAGACCAATTATTAAAATTTGTCCTTTGGTTGGAGTTAAGCAAAGCGAAGAAGAGGAAAATCGGTCACCAAACACATGAGGCCGAGTGTTGCCAGGAATACCAAAAACGGTAACATTAATGATTATGCTAATGCTACTTTGCCAAGTTTCAAATGCAGCCGCAGTGGCGCAAAATAAGCCAAAAGTTTCAGTCAAACAGATAAATGCAATAGCTGCGTTTTATTTTGTTCCGATGGGTGAAGTAGAAATAGTATCGTCTTCGTGGGATCTTATAGTATATTACAATATGACGGCATATTTTGAAATGGTACAGGTCACAGGTAAATACTTAAAATGAGGGAAGTGTGTACAAGATTGTTTAGTTTTGAGGACCAGTGCAATCTAGTACGAGACAACACTTCTAAGCAGATAAGAGATATTGAAGAGAACAACAAACTGTTCATGCTTAAAAGTAAGTCGCGACAAAGACGGGCGCCATTTGAATTTGTGGGATCACTGTACCATATATTATTCGGTATAATGGACGCAGAAGATAGAGAAACTATGGAAGAGAATATGAGAAACTTATTAGCCAATCAAGAAAATTTAAAGGAATTAGAACAGAAGCAGACATCTGTAGTCGACTCTACAGCAAACATTCTCAAGAGTACTACCGAAGAGATAAATGAAAACTTCCATAACATGAATAGGAGAATCGAAAATATGACAGAGCTGCTAAAAGAAAATTATTACGTGTACAAAGAATCGATTAACTTCTTTATGATAACAAAGCAGCTTACCTCCGTTATTGAGGACTGCGAAAAAATTCAGGCAGGGATTATAAGTCTTTTGATAGATATTAATCATGGAAGGTTAAACCCAAATATTTTAAAACCAAGCCAATTGAAGACCGAGATTGCCAATATAAAAGATAGTTTGTCCGAATCGTTAGTTCTACCAGGCAAAAGAACAGATACGGAATTAAAAGATATATATACACTATTGACAGCCAAGGGAATTTTTGTGGACAGGAAGTTAATTATAAACGTAAAAATTCCGTTATTTGGTAGGCACCCATCTATGCTTTACAGAGTGATTCCGGTACCAGTAAGAGTCAACAATAATCAGATGATAATGGTACAGGTCAATAGTGAGTACTTAGTATATAATTTCGAAATAGACTCCTATCATCTTATGACCGAATCCACCTTAAATAAATGTCAGACGTGGCAAGCTAATAAAAGAGTGTGCGAAGGCAGTTGGCCTTGGAGCAGTGCCAATGATAATGCCTGTGAGATCACACCGTTGAAACCAAATAGTCAGTCTAATTGTGTCTACAAAACGATAGTTGACTTAAAATCATATTGGATCGAACTAGAAAGTAGAAGTAGCTGGCTATTTAAAGTTCCACCTAATTCTAAAGCCAGAGTCCAGTGCGGTAGTGCACAACAGGAATTAGTAGATATTCCTGAACAAGGTATTTTCAGCATTAGATCAGATTGCACAGCTAGAACCGAAGATAAGATTTTAGTTGCTCATCACAGTATCCAGTCAGAATCATATCAATCATATCAAGTTATCGCGACCTCACACATAGAGGATATTAGCGATATTCCGAAAATAATCTGGGATCCAGTGGGAGTCAAAATGATAAATCATACAGCAGAATTTGAAAGAATAAAAATTGAATTAAAATCTTTGAAAGACCACCACATAGATTTCTTTGGTCTAAATTTCCATCATGTAACTGGTCATGCTTCTTTAGTAATAGCAATTATATTAATTATACTTGTAATAATATTCATTATAAGAAAAATAAATATAGCTAGAAGGCTTCAAACGATAGCGTTTGGCGGCCCTTTGCAGAATGTTTAAGATTAAACACCGTAATTGTTGAAACGGTATAAAATAATACATTTGAATATTCACATTTAAAAGAATAAATAAATAACGTACAATTCAAATTCAGCCTAGCTCACATGCCGAGAATATGTGTATTTTTAGCCGAAGCATTCAGCTAGGCATCTAACGGCCAACGCAGGCTTAGATTAAAATAGATCTCACCCCAAACCATCCGTTTGGTGGAACTCATGCATGCGTTTTTTTAGAACTAAGATTCCACCACCAAATATGTGACCCCCTAGATTCTAAGACCTGTCCCTAGAAATATTTTAGTAAATAAAATCAGTTCAGATTGTGAATTCAACAAATGAAGATCGGGTTAATTATTTCTTCTCCTCGGAAGCCCTATTCAGTGGTCAATGGTCTTTAAGTAGTTGTCGACGTTGAATTGTTTGGGGTTGATCATTTGGTACCATGTTGATGTTTTTTGAATGATTTTCGAATTTACGTTGGATATCCTGTTTATGATTTATCTATTTATATCTGAGCTGTTTATGTTAATAAACGTTATAAGAGGTGATACCGTCTTGTTTTGCTACCTTGTCGGCATATTCGTTGCCATTAATCCCTACGTGGCTGGGGATCCATAAGATTCTTATCTTGTTTTGGTGTTTCATGATAAAGGTGCGAATTAGACTCGGATAGTGGGTGGGGTTGTTGATGTTTTTGATTGCATCGAATGCTGACAGTACAAATGCACACTTTGCCTTTCATTTTTATCGCTACTTTTATAGCTTCTAGAATAGCTGTGATTTCTGCCGTAAAGACGGATGAGTAACTTGGGAGTATCCCTGTTATGAGCGTTTTCTTTTCGGTTGTGACCGAAAAACCGATTACCAAATTGCTTAGTGACCCATCGGTGTATAAAAATGTGTGATTCTTAAACGTTTCTTTTTTTTCTAAAAATTGTTTATTGAATATTTCTTTGCTGGTAGTAGCTTTGTTGTATACACTCAAGTGTGTATCTATAGAGTTTTTATGAATATGCCATGGTGGATCTGACTTTAAGGAATTCCCTAAAGGAGACGTTTGGATTCCTAGTTTAGAGCAAAGGTTTATAGTTTTTTGCAATACCGAGGTTCTAAAAGTCTTATTTTTCCCTGCTGTTATTTTGGAGATAATATGTTTTATTGGAGTACCATTTGCTTTCAAGACGGTTTTATAAGATTTAGCCAACATTTGTTGGATTCTAACATCAAGAGTTGCTATATTGGCTTCTACGTATAGATTGATTGTAGGTGTGGAGCAGAAAGCACCAAAGGCTATTCTGAGAGCACTGTTTAGGGAGGTGTTTATGGGTTTCGTTGTTGATTTTGGTGTATTACCGTATAACTACAATCCATAATCTATTTTTGATACGCATATGGTTTTGACTATTTGTAAGAGGGTGTAAGTGTGACAGTTGAATTTTTGGCTGGCAAGGCATTTTAGAATGTTTAACGAAGAAGACAATGAGTTTTTCAGGTTTTTTATGTGTGAGTTCCATCTGTACTTGTAGTTAAATGTGAGACCTAGGATTCTCAATTCCTTCATTGATTCTATTGTTGCTGTTTGAGTCGCCAAAACGCAAAATCTATGGAAATTATTGATAAATGTCTTTTCGCTGCGAGAGATCTGCTGATTAGAGCGTCTATAAAAAGTAGACAATCTGCAGTGGATCTACCCTTCTGAAAACCCAGTTGGTGGCTATTAAGAAGTTGGTTTGTTTCGACAAACCACCATAGCCTTTTGGATAATATTTTGTCTAGAACTTTGCTAATGCATGGGTTAAGCGATATTGGTCTGTATGATTTTACTATTGTTTTGTCTTGCCCTGGTTTAAGGATAGGGACTATCGTGCTTATTTTGAATGTATGTGGAATGTGCGTTTTTAAGATATTGTTAAAAAGTTTTATGATCAGTTGTAATACTTTTGAAATGTGTTGGATCATATTATAGGTGATCTTGTCAAAACCTGGAGTTTGCCCTTTTAGGCTGTTTACCTCTGAAGCGTATTCTATAAACGATATATCGTTTTCCATAAATAGAGCTGAGCTGTGTAGTGGATTATAAACTTGGTTCCTGAGTGTTATATGCTTGGCTTTTATGAATGCAGGAGGGAAGTGGTTGTCTTCTGATAAGGTTGACCAGTGTTTAGCAAAAGTTTGTGCTATTTCTTCTGAATCTGTGACGGTTTGCATTGTGCTAATATTTTGAACGCCATGGATCAGTGTTGATTTGCGGATTCCGCAAAGTCGTTTAATATTAGTCCATATTTCATCCGTTTTTGAGTTCGGGGAAATGCTGGAAGTAAAATCTTTTAAGCTTTTCGATTTGCTTTCTCTAATTAACTTGTGTAACTGGGCATTAAGTTTTCTGTATTTTATTATGTTTTCTGTGTTTATGTCGCGGCTCAGTGCTCTCCAAGCTGTTATTTTTAAATTTCTAGCATTTTCTATATCCCAAATTTTGTTTATGTTACCAGCTTCTTTATTGACGTTTTCTGAAATCAGTATAGTGTTGTTTAGTAAAATACTAGGTGAAAAGAGATTCAATAGATAGTCTAAATGCGAAAATGCAAAGACTAAAAAAGACTAAAACAAGCCAACAAATCAGCACTAGACTACACAACGGAGGTAATGAAATTAGCACAGGCTTTAAAACGAGCATGTGTCACGGATGGCATAGCCTCGGAAAACTCAGAAAAGTACACTGTCAGTTGGAATGTAAAAAACATTATAGATAACACCTTAGACAAGGAAACTACTACGGTGTTCAGGTCCATACCTCACAAGACATTAGAAGAAACAATGACCGCGTTCATTGAGGCAACAGATGAGGTACACCCCGAGCGAGGCACGATCTACCAATATGGTGGATACAATAATCGCGGAACATCTCGTGGACGCGGCAGGTCAAACTACAACAACAGAGGCACGAACAAAAATACCAACTAAAGAGGTGGTTATCGAGGAAACAGGAACAATAATGCAAACCGGAATTACAACAAAAGGGGAAACACAAATAGAGGCAATTACAACAATAACAGAAATTATAATAACAACCAAAACAGAAACAACCGCGGCAGTACAGAAGATAGAGATATACGAGCCATAACGGCAACGGAAAACTCCGAAATTTCCCCAAGATGTCTAATAGAAGAACAACAATGTGAAGTCAGAGCAGCCAATACTAACTTGCTTCATTTCGAGTTATTTAAACTTAGGAACAACACAATTCAAAACAGAAAATAATCTTTGTATCCGTGGAATAGGAACAGGCTCAATACGAACAATAGGACACCACCAACTCGAACTGAAGTTAGACGACATATTAATAAAACACCATTCTTACATAGTTAAAAATTCATTTCCAATACCAACGGATGGAATATTAGGCTTAGATTTCTTCAAAAGATGCAAATGCATCCTTGACTATGCTGAAGACAAGGATTGATTGGTGCTAAGACCCAACGATTATCATGAAAATCTAGCCATTCCTTAACGCTATAGTTATACCAGCTCGAGATGAAACTATCCGGCAAATCAATATCAACAGTAAATTGTCCAATATCTTTATACCAAATTAAGAAATTCATGAAGGAGTAGACATAGCAAATACAATAATAACAAGTGAACAAGCTTTTGTCCGATTTAATAACACATCCAGTAATGATTTCACAATATAGGCGGCTACAATCAAAACAGAAAATTTAGAGGACTCTGAAATAATCCAGGATTCGAAACAAAATCAGGAGGCAGAACTAAATAAAGAGCAGACAATTAGAAAAACCACAAAGAAATTTTCTAGATAGAATAAAAGCGGTAATGACAAAGTTATGAACAGAATATATAGATATTTTTGCACTAGAAAAAGAAAAAATCACCACAAACAATTTTTACAAACAGAAGCAAACATTAAAAATTATAGAATACCGGAGACACATAAAACAGTGGTAAAGAGACAAGTAGATAAGTTATTAACTGACGACATAATTAAATCCTCTGCTTCGGAGTACAACAGCCCGATACTGTTAGTACCCAAAAAAGTACCAGAGAATGAAAATAAAAGATGGAGATTGATGAGGACTACAGAAATTGGAAAAAAAATTCGTCGCTGATAAATTCCCACGATAAAGACAGGATAGAATGGAAGTCCTTTAAAGAGAATTTAATAGCGCTGCAGGAGATAAGGGTACCGAGATGGATTAAAACTCGGCCTAGTAAACTACTACAGATCCATGGGTTTGCAGACGCCTCAGAAAAAGCATTTGCTGCTGTGGTATATGCTAAAGTGGGGGATTCAGTCACACTGATATCCAGTAAGAGCAAAGTAAACCCAATAAAAAACAGGAAAACTATTCCAAAATTGGAATTATGTGCAGCTCATCTGTTAGTGCAATTGTTGACAAGAGTCCAGCAGTCTATTGCAGTTCCGGCAGAGATATACGCTTGGAGCGATTCCACAATTACTCTCTGTTGGATAAGGAGTGGTAGTAACAAGGATAAATTCATCAGGCGTCGGACAGATGATATAAGAAAAATGGGAGAAATTGTATGGAGCCATGTGAAGTCAGAGCATAATCCTGCTGATGCAGCCGGAATTTGTCCCACTAAATCAAAAAATTGTGATAATTGGTGAAATGGTCCGCATTGGCCTAAAATTGGCCTAAAGAAACAGCTGAGGGCAGCGATATTATTGTCAGTACAGTTCTTGCAAATACGGACTACGATATAATGCAAAAACTGGTACAAAAATATTCGTGTATAAACAAACTGGTCAAAGTAACTGCTTACATATTAAGGTTCATTTCAGTTAAAACAAAAAATGATGTCTTCCCTTCGTATCTAACCGTCAGCGAACTCAAAGGTGCTAAAACTGTAATTATTAAACACCAGCAGTCAATGCAATTCAGCAAAGAGATATCTCGGTTAACTCAGAAAAAAGAAATCAATATGAAGAGTAAAATTCTGAGTCTGAATCCGTTTTTAGATCACGACGGCTTACTACGAGTTGGGGGCAGATTACAAAATGCCAACCTAAACTTTGACACAAGGCACTCCATTATTTTAGAAAAGTCCCATTTAGCAGTGTTGTTAATAAAAAATGCTCATAAGGAAACGTTGCATGGAGGGATTAACCTTATGAGGAGTTATATTCAAAGGAAATTTTGGATATTTGGCTTAAGAAACGCACTTATAAAATATTTGAGAGAATGTGTTACGTGTGCGAGGTATCGCCAGAATACAGCAGAGTAGATAATGGGTAATTTGCCAAAATATAGAGTCACAATGTCTTGGCCATTCCAAAACACCGGAGTGGACTATGCTGGACCTTACCACATTAGATGCTCCAAAAACCGTGGGCAAAAGACGTACAAGGGGTATATAGCTGTATTTGTATGTATGGCGACTAAAGCGGTACACTTAGAAGTAGTGAGTGATCTAACCACAGATGCCTTTCTAGCGGCATTTCGTCGGTTCGTAGCAAGACGGGGTAAATGCGCTAATATCTATTCAGATAATGGAACCAATTTTGTAGGCGCAGCAAGAAAATTAGATGAAGAGTTTGTTAAAGCAATGCACGACAATGTGCAAATTGCTCCTATTCTAGAAAAAGAACAGATAAAGTGGCATTTTATTCCCCCGGCAGGACCTCACTTCGGAGGTATTTGGGAGGCTGGGGTTAAATCAGTCAAGTACCACCTCAAAAGAGTCGTTGGAGACAGCAATTTAACATACGAGGAGATGGCAACGTTGTTGTGCCAAATTGAAGCTGTCCTGAATTCACGACCAATGTACACAACGGGCGAAGATGTAAACGACAATGATGTGTTAACGCCTGGGCATTTTTTGATTGGAAAACCGCTGTTGGAAACAGTAGAGTCCATATCGGAACAAAAGATAGGCAATCTAGACAGGTGGAAATTGATCCAGAAAATGAAAAGGGATTTTTGGATAAAATGGAAAGAAGAATATTTACATACTCTCCAACAAAGAAATAAATGGAGAAAGTCTTTAGAAAATATGGATAAAGGGCAGATTGTATTAGTTAAAGATGAGGATTGTCATCCCGCAAGGTGGCCTTTGGGAAAAATTGAAGAAATCCACAAAGGTCGGGATAATAAAGTGAGAGTAGTAAAATTAAAACTACAGGAAGGGTCGATTACAAGACCAATCAGTAAAATTTGTCCTTTGGTTGGAGTTAAGCAAAGCGAAGAAGAGGAAAGTCGGCCACCAAACACAAGAGGGCGAGTGTTGCCAGGAATACCAAAAATGGTAACATTATTGATTATGGCTATGCTAATGCTGCTTTGTCAAGTTTCAAATGCAGCCAAAATGGGGCAAAGTAAGCCAAAGGTGTCAGTAAGACAGATAAACACAACAGCTGCGTTATATTTAGATCCGATGGGTGAAGTGGAAATTGTATCATCTTCATGGGATCTTATAGTTTATTACGATATGACGGCATATTTTGAAATGCTTAATAAGGGTGACAGGTTAATACTTAAAATGAGGGAAGTGTGTACAAAATTGTATAGTTTTGAGGACCAGTGCAATCTAGTACTAGACAACACTTATAAGCAGATAAGAGATATTGAAGAGAAAAACATACTGTTAATGCTTGAAAGTAAATCGCAAAAAAAGGCAGGCGCCAAGTAAATTTGTGGGATCACTGTACCATATATTACCAATCAAGAAAATTTAAAGAAATTGGAACAGAAGCAGACATCTGTAATCAACTCTACAGCAAACATTCTCAAGAGTACTACCGAAGAGATAAATGAAAATTTCCATAACATGAACAGGAATATATTGTTCATAACAATTTTTTTTATTGTTAATTTTAATTTTTTATATTAGTTTTATTTTGTTAAGCCCTTTTTTTATGTTTGACTTGGTATTTTCGACTGGGAAGACGTACTGTTAGCAACGTTATATGCAAAACAAGCATTACAATTTGTAAATCTGATATGCTTCAAAAAGTTACGGAAGATTATTATAGGCATTGGAAATTTTCAAACTGTCTGGGTAGCATTGACGGAAAACATTGCCAAATTAATTGCCCAGCTCATACTGGATCACATTATTTTAATTATTTGCATTATTTTTCAATTGTTTCACAAGGTGTAACAGATTCAGACAAAAAATTTATAGCAATTGAAGTGGGGAGCAGAGGAAAGCAAAGCGATGGTAGCACATTTTCTGGATCCACAATTAAATGTTCCACCACCACAGGCACTACCAGGCTTAAATATAATTTTGACAAACTTTTTAATAGGAGATGAAGCCTACCCACTGAAAAAATTTTTTTTGGGACCATATCATCGAAAAAATTTTAATGCCAAAACTGAAATATACAATGAAAGATTATAAATCGCCAGGAAGTGCATTGAATGTCCATTTGGTATCTAAGAAATGGCGAATTTTGCAAAAAGATTTTAAGACAAAACCCAGCACAGCCATTCACACTATAAAATATGCTTGCATTTTACTTAATTATGTAAGAGAACGTGATGGGGACAATGATCTGGTGTACATAAATACGACAGCAGAATCAAAAAATGAGGATATTTTCGAAGGACAGTCACATTGCAATAGAAGCAGTCACTCAGCAATGGACGTTAGAAAATTTTAAACTGATTATTTTGGGATTTCAGAAATTAAGTCATTTTATTCGCTCGTCGCTCAGCAGCTGCCTGGCCACTCCAATGTTCTCTCATAAGCTTTAACATTTTACGTCGCTCGAGAGAGCATCGCTCAGTCGCTCATCGCTGAATGCGTGGCCGAAGCCTAAGTCTATACTTTTTGGAAACTGACTTGTACACGGCTACACATTACAACGTTGGATCAAAATGGGAGTCCTCCCTTTACGCGAATAAAGCAAAAAAATTTGAATAGCTGCGCTCAGGGACGCAAGCCACAAAATCGAAAATGAGACGCAAATCGAATTCACAACGACGCAAACCTAAAAAAATAATTATTTTGAAATGCGACCCAAATGGAAAAGACGCAAATCGGGAATACGCAAACCGAGGCTTTGGTGTACTCAGTATATTGAAGACGTTGTGGAGTAGAATCAACCGGGATATACTAAGGGACCATATACATGTGATAGAGGAAACATTCACCTATAAGACCTATATAGTGCAGTCTTGCGCTTTTTTTTCGGAAAGTTGCCAAAAAGCCAAAAAACTAATGCAACCTCTCGTTAAAACGCGTTCCAGGTACAAGGAACGGTAGCTTCAGTGCCGAAATAGAAGATATTTGTTTCGAAGCTTGACCCTAACGCCACATCTGACGATGTCCATATCCGGCCAAAAACTCATTTCCTAAACATAGCGGTGGAAAAATTAAGGTTTTCATATACCCGTTACATCTCGTCATTTTAAGTAAGTATTCCGCCTAATCTTTTTGACCAAATTTGTAGAAGAGATTTTTGGCCGGAACATCTTATTATAAAGGAGTGTCAAAATTTCCCTTAAATCATTTTTCACTTAAGTTACTTGCTCGTACATTCCACCTCTATCCGAATTAATCACATAAAATAATAACTTGGAAGCAATTTAAGCAGCTTCTTCACTTCTTTCTGATAGAGATTCCCTCGTCGTTCGTGGTGACTTTAATTTACTAGATATTTACTGGTCCCTTTCCGATGATTCTTCAATGATGTTGCTCTCCTCGCCGGATGGTTTTTTTGATAGTCTTTTCAAATAATCCCTTACTCAAATTAATCCTGTACCCAATTCAATTGATAGATCACTTGATCTTGTATTTGCATTGTACTCCTCCAACTCCGTCGTTTATAGTACTGAACCTCTCGTTTTACCTGAAAACAAATTTCATCCAACCTTGGATGTAACTCTTGACCTTTCTTTTTGTGAGAATCCGCTTCTTTCGTAAGACTGACTTTGTCAGACTTAATAATATTTTTTGGAACCTTGATTGGTCATATCTGTACAACAATAGACTCCGCGATTATTACAACTTTGTGAACGCTAAACGCAAGACGAGCATAAGAGTTACCGATAACGGTAATATTCTACCCCCACCTAAACCATCTCGTGCAACGCCCATGTCCCACCAATGTCAATCAACCCAGACATAACTGTTGCAACATCTTCCAGAACTACTGGAATCAACATCCGGCATAATGCCGATACAGCAGGTTTCACATACAGAGAATATTACACATAATCTTATACATACATACATAATATTTTCCTGGTACTAACCAAAAGCCTCTGCGTAGGCGACATAGTATAAGAACATGGGAATATGCCAATTCAGCAGATTCTTGCATACTAACCCAGAGCCTCTGCGAAGGTTTCACATAACAAAACGAAATTAAATAAACTCACTTGATAACTTAGAGACGAAGGAATCAGACGTGTTGACTTTTCTTTATTAAAACTTAAATCATTTATTGAATAATCACTATACCAAACTCAATTTATAATTGGATAATTCCATCACTCCCAAGGATTCCCATCAGCAGGAACATAACTGGCGCAGCTCGGTACTCGAACAATACGATGCCTTTGAGATTTACAATATTTATAACAATGTAAGGATACATGTAAGTACCCAATGGCAGTGAAGAAAAAAAAAAAAAAAAGATGATGAAAATGAACAAAAATCATCTAGTGAAAAAAAAAGAAGAAAAGAAAAATGTATTAACAAATGGGAATGAAAACAAGAATCATTTTAGTGCAGAAAAAAAAAAATAGAAAAAATAACATATTAACAAATACAAACGAAAGAATTAATACCAAACGCTAATAAAAATATAAAAGTAAACAATTCCAAATCTTGATATATAAAATGTGCAACAACAAATCACTTATGTATGAGCCACGAACATCAAACATTGATTACCGTCGGCACATACAAGAACAATATATATGAATGTGTCAAAAAAAAAAATATATATAAATATAAAAAAAAAAAGAATAATGAAGATGAATAATTTGTGCAAATCAAAAATGTTTTATGTACTCAATGCGGCGTCAATCGCTGATCACTGCTAGTGAGTGCAAAAACTATATATACAAAAAAAAAGATATTTTTTTTAAATAAAAAAAAAAATATATACAAATATATATAAAGATGTTGTGCAATATGAAATTATTTATATATTGGAACGCGGCGTCAATCGCTGATCACCGCTAGTACATGTATAAATACATATATATATATATAACAAAAAAAAAAAAAAGAAAAGAAAGGAAAAAAGAAATTAATAAAGATATGTGCAACACGAAAATTATTTATGTATTGGAACGTGGCGTCAATCGCTGATCACCACTAGTACATACATAAATATATATATATATATATATATATATATATATATATATATATATATATATATATATATAATAAAAAAAGAAAACGAAATTATAAAGTTATTTGCAACACGAAAATCATTTTGTATTCAACCGCGGACATCAATCGCTGATTACCGCTGGTTTGAGCAATAATGATAATATATATTTAAAAAAAAAAAAAAAAAAAAATTATACGCAAAAATAAGAAAAATATTTTCAAAATAAATGGCACATGCATATACATATATATATAAAAAAAAAAAGTAAAGCGGACTGAATTGTAAGTGCACAACAACACAAAAAAAAAATAAATAAAAATGAATTTCTCCTAATAAAATGAAATTGCTGAAATATAGAAAATATAAATTAAATTGATTCTTGTCTCCATTCTCACAAAAAAAAAAGAAAAAATATATACTAAGAAAATATATACATATATCATACAATGTCGCAAAATGTAACCACTGCCATAGGGTATATACACATACACATCTATATATATACATACATAAACAAAACTGAAACAATCACACTAACCACATATGATTTGCAGACATCAGCAATTCTAAAAAGTCAAATAAGCAGAGGAGTAATAAGAAGCACAACAAAACGTATACAAAAGCTCCAAAGAAAAAGAATATACAATAACACGTAAATACTACATTAAAAAAAAAAATTTTTTTTTAAGATAACACAATCACACACATTTACATTAAATATACTAGTTATTAAGAGCACACAAAAAATAGAAGAGCAAAGTTTTACATAATAAACAAACAAATATCGTAACACACATAACACTGTACATATAAGAGGAAAAAGGGGAAACAAATTTTAAACATTAAACAAAAAAAAAAAAAAAAAAAAAAAAAAAAAAAAAAAAAAAAAAAAAAAAAAAAAGAAATAAGAAACTTTCGTTTAGTAAACAGGTCCCGGCTAGTCCTGCCACTCCCAGTTTAGGGACAGTAATAATGACGGACACAGCTAGCACATCCCTAAACACATCCATTAACATGACTCTCAATCCAACTGACATACTAGCATTTGTCAAACAACTACCTAACTTTGATGGTACTCCAGGTACCCTGGACAGATTTATCACCAGTGTAGAGGAAATTATAATGCTCATTAGGGGCACGGACCAGACGCCATATGGACAGTTGTTACTAAAAACAATACGAAACAAGATTACGGACAGAGCTGATCAAGCGCTAAATAATCTAGCAACCAAATTGGAATGGGACAACATCAAGAATAATTTAAAATGCTTATACGCATGCAAAAAATCCGAACCAATGATTTTACGAGAACTGCAAAGACTACCCGACGACTTACCAATAGGTAAACTTTTCTTCGAAATCACAAAATTAAGAAATCAATTACTCAATATGTCCCCTAATCATGATTATCAGACTGACTTAGCCTCGAAGAAAGCATTATACGACGACGTTTGTCTGCATGCTTTCCTATCCGGACTTCGCGAACCACTGTTAACAATAATTAGGGCAAGGAACCCAAGTTCTATAGAAGAAGCGTTCCAATTGTGCCAGGCTGAGAAAAGTTTTCACTATCAAGGACAGACCAGGGGACAACCACCATTTAACAGAAATCGTTTCGGCAATAACAATAGACCTGGCAATACCAGAAATTACAACTTCCCAAACTCTTACAACTCGAACCCATTCAGACAATCACGCTTCCCAAACCAAAGTGATCGCTCAAATCAAAATCGTAACTCTACACAGAACTACCAAAACTCCCAAAACTATAATTCTCCACCAAACGGGAACAACAACAGAAATCGCAATCCTCGAGAAACATACCAAAACAGACAATACCATAACAATACCGAACAAACACAACAGACAAATTTTCACAATATTAATGAAGACGAAAATTTTCAAAGACAAGCCTCGACAAACCCGTCGGATACATAAGTAGGCATACTCATGGTCCAACACTCCTTTATGTAGTTCTGAATATTCCCAATCAAAACCAAAAATTGAAATTCTTGATCGACACGGGATCTACCTTTTCATTTATAGACCCGAAATTTGCTAACAAAGAAATGACACTAAACTTGACTAAAGAAATAACAATTACGACCGTTCTACAAAGTTATTCTATAAGAAAAAAAATCACATTGCCTGTCCCATCAGAATTCAACGAACCCGGTGTACTAGACCTCCTTCTTTTTAAGATCTTTTTTTTTTTTTTTTAGATCAGCCAGTACAGGTTATGCCATATAACGAAAAAGCATTCGACCAAATTCGTAGTATAACGCTACAAACTGAACCTCCTTTCGAAGGCGAAAAGCAAGCCAACAAATTGCAAACATCCCATTTAAATAAAGAAGAAAAAGAGGGGTTATTAAAACTTTGTAAGGAATTTCAGAATTTACCAATACATGTAAAGACCTACAGATACCCTTACATTCATAAAGAGGAAGTTCGTAGGCAAATCGCCCAATACAAAATAGTCACTCACCCTGGGGTGCCCCCGTGTGGGTAGTCCCCAAGAAATCCGAGTCCACAAACGAGAAAAAGTGGAGATTAGTAATTGACTATAGAAAACTTAAGGACAAGACAATCGCGGACAGATACCCCATAACTAATATAAATGATATACTCGATAGCATAGGAAAAGCAAAATATTTCTCCACAATAGATCTGGCAAGTGGATTTTACCAGATTGAAATGCATCCAGATGATATGGCCAAAACGGCTTTCTCTGTCGAGAATGGACATTATGAATTTTTGCGAATGCCTTTTGGGCTAAAAAACGCACCGGCTACATTTCAAAGGGTAATGGACAATGTGCTAGGAGACTTGATAGGGAATACTTGTCTCGTCTACCTTGACGATATTATAATTTTTTCCACATCCCTCCAAAAACATTTGTCAGACCTTAAAGCTGTCTTCCAGAAATTACAATTAGCAAACTTAAAGATCCAAACGAACAAATCCAACTTTTTAAGGAAAGAAATAGACTTCTTGAGACACATAGTCACACAAGAGGGCGTCAAACCCAATCCAAATAAGATTAAAGCAATTAAAGACTTCCCGTGTCCCAAGACTATTAAACAGATAAAATCATTCCTTGGATTACTAGGCTATTATAGAAAATTTATAAAAGACTTTGCTAAAATTACAAGACCAATTACAATTAACTTAAAGGAGGCAAATCGATTATAATTGACACAGAGTTCAAAAAAGCATTCGATTATTGCAAAACACTATTAACAAATGACCCTATACTACAATACCCCGACTTTAAAAAGCCTTTTACACTTACGACGGACGCGAGTAACTTCGCCATAGGAGCCGTACTGTCACAAGGCCCTGACAAATCCGACAAACCTATTTGCTTTGCAAGCAGGACACTTTCTGACACAGAAACTCGATACTCGACTGTGGAAAAAAAATGCTAGCCATAGTCTGGACAGTAAAATATTTTCGACCTTACATATACGGTAATAAAGTCAAGATCGTCACTGATCACAAACCCCTAGTCTGGCTAGAAAATTTCAAAGGGCAAAACCCGAAACTCCTTCGCTGGAAATTAACCTTGTCCGAATATGACTATGAGATGGTCTATAAAAAGGGTTCACAGAATGTTATTGCAGATGCACTGAGCAGAATAGAACCGAATATGTGCACAAACGACACAACACAAGTTTGCTCAAGCCTACCCACTCACAAACAGAAACTCCGTCAGCGTCACAAAAGCCTTCAAAACATTCATGAAGCAATTCGGCTTACCGAAGAAGATCATTCTTGATCAGGGTGCCGAGCTCTCAGGGATAGTCTTCAAAAAATTCCTGGAACAATATAATATAGAACTGCACGTTACATCCTTTCAGCAATCGAGTAGTAACTCCACAGTCGAACGGCTACATTCTACATTGACGGAAATATATAGGGTAATTTTCAACAAAAGAAAGGAATTAAAGTTACCACAAGAACACATATTTTCGACCAAACTGTGAAATTCAATAACGAACAGGACTACCTAACAAAACTTAACGAATTCCGTTCTCATATTTACCCTGCGGTCAAACTAAATATGGAAACCTCGACGCGTAGTAGAACGAAAAAACTAAATGAAAAGAGAACCATACCACCTGACATACCTACAGGCAACATAATCCTCAGAAAAGAAAATAGACGAAATAAACTAACTCCCCGATTTAGCACACACAAAGCGTTAATTGACAACGGCATTACTGTAATAACAGCAAAAAGGCAGAAGCTACACAAACAAAAAATAAGAAAAGCAACTAAAGTAGCAACCGACACATAAACACACTGCTTACCTCTAAAATTTTTTTATTAACCGCTACCTACACTAAATTCTTACAGGCTGACACTAGGTTACGGACAACGTCTTATACTTGACATTTTGGACAAGGACCAACCCTTAATAAAGATCAACCTGGGACCAGCTAGAGTAGTGGAATCATTTAGAACCGTAAATCATGGAATCCAATTGAATGATTACGAAGAGGCAGCGAAAGAAATCCTGGGAACAATAGACAAATTGCCAAATGAAAAGCAATTTTTTGATATAAAAACAACACTAAATAAAAAAAATGGGACAGGTTTTTGAAAAATTAAATGTTTTATTTCCAAACAACAATAGAACAAAGAGGGGACTTATCAATGGACTAGGAAACATAGTTAAAATCGTCTCGGGTAACATGGATTCAGACGATGGAGCGAGAATAAATAAAGATTTGTCAAAACTTCAAAAGGAGTCAAAGCTTAATATACAATTTCAAGAAGAATCTAGGATAAGATTTAAACATATAGCAGACCATATTAACGGAGAACAGGATAAGATTAACAATTTCATAAAATCATACCAAAACACTATCTTTAAAGAAATAAATTCAGAGCAGTATAGGGCACAGATGCTCCAACATTATAATCGAATCAGCTACAACATAAATATTTTATATAACCACTTAAGTAACATCGCAGAGAGCCTACTTTTCACAAAACTTAAAATAATTCCGAAATACATTTTCAACTCTAACGAAATATCAATTATTAAAGAAATTCTAAAAAAACAAAACATTGAAACAGAATTTGAACACGAAATATACAATATCCTCTCACTAGATTCAATAACAAAGAATAACACGTTAATATTTAAGATAAAAATTCCAATACTATCGCATGAACATTACCAGATGTATCAATTAATTCCCCTACCAATTAACAAAACAAAATTTTTAGTACTTCCTAAATATGTAATAAAAAACACATTAGAAATTAAGATTTTAAAATCACCCTGTATTAAAATAAGCAGACTTAATGTATGTGAGACCCCACTAATTACACCCGATCCAGAATGCTTACATAATTTATTCAACAACAGTAAGGCGACTTGCAACATTATTGATGGAGGACTATACCCAAAAATCTCCGTACCAATCAAGGGATTGCTACTCATCTTCAACGCAAAAAACAAAATAATTGCATCCAACTGCATGCCCAACAAAACCTTCAGTGGTTCCATGCTCATCCACTATGAGAATTGTTCAATTGAAATAGATGGGTTGGAATATGTCGACACCGCCACCACCGTAATTGACATATGGGACATCAGCTTGCCCCACATCAGCAATATGTCAATGATACCTACGACCAAAGAAATAAACTTTGAGGATCTCCATCTGGCCGACTTACAAAACGATCTGAACATAACACAAATGAAAAATCAGGCTACATCGCATCTGTTAATCGTTTATATACTAATTGGAATGACAATATTGATTACTGCTATGACATGGATTCACAATCGGAGGTCGGTCATTTTTACGCCCACTACCCTAAGTCCCACTGTCAGTCCTATCCAGCACTCGGTTCCTGTACCTTCGTTGTGGCCTTCGTTCCATCTTAAGGGGGGAGGAGTTACCGATAACGGTAATATTCTACCCCCACCTAAACCATCTCGTGCAACGCCCATGTCCCACTAATGTCAATCAACCCAGACATAACTGTTGCAACATCTTCCAGAACTACTGGAATCAACATCCGGCATAATGCCGATACAGCAGGTTTCACATACAGAGAATATTACACATAATCTTATACATACATACATAATATTTTCCTGGTACTAACCAAAAGCCTCTGCGTAGGCGACATAGTATAAGAACATGGGAATATGCCAATTCAGCAGATTCTTGCATACTAACCCAGAGCCTCTGCGAAGGTTCCACATAACAAAACGAAATTAAATAAACTCACTTGATAACTTAGAGACGAAGGAATCAGACGTGTTGACTTTTCTTTATTAAAACTTAAATCATTTATTGAATAATCACTATACCAAACTCAATTTATAATTGGATAATTCCATCACTCCCAAGGATTCCCATCAGCAGGAACATAACTGGCGCAGCTCGTTACTCGAACAATACGATGCCTTTGAGATTTACAATATTTATAACAATGTAAGGATACATGTAAGTACCCAATGGCAGTGAAGAAAAAAAAAAAAAAAAGATGATGAAAATGAACAAAAATCATCTAGTGAAAAAAAAGAAGAAAAGAAAAATGTATTAACAAATGGGAATGAAAACAAGAATCATTTTAGTGCAGAAAAAAAAAAATAGAAAAAATAACATATTAACAAATACAAACGAAAGAATTAATACCAAACGCTAATAAAAATATAAAAGTAAACAATTCCAAATCTTGATATATAAAATGTGCAACAACAAATCACTTATGTATGAGCCACGAACATCAAACATTGATTACCGTCGGCACATACAAGAACAATATATATGAATGTGTCAAAAAAAAAAATATATATATATAAAAAAAAAGAATAATGAAGATGAATAATTTGTGCAAATCAAAAATGTTTTATGTACTCAATGCGGCGTCAATCGCTGATCACTGCTAGTGAGTGCAAAAACTATATATACAAAAAAAAAGATATTTTTTTTAAATAAAAAAAAAATATATACAAATATATATAAAGATGTTGTGCAATATGAAATTATTTATATATTGGAACGCGGCGTCAATCGCTGATCACCGCTAGTACATGTATAAATACATATATATATATATATAACAAAAAAAAAAAAAAGAAAAGAAAGGAAAAAAGAAATTAATAAAGATATGTGCAACACGAAAATTATTTATGTATTGGAACGTGGCGTCAATCGCTGATCACCACTAGTACATACATAAATATATATATATATATATATATATATATATAATAAAAAAAGAAAACGAAATTATAAAGTTATTTGCAACACGAAAATCATTTTGTATTCAACCGCGGACATCAATCGCTGATTACCGCTGGTTTGAGCAATAATGATAATATATATTTAAAAAAAAAAAAAAAAAAAAAATTATACGCAAAAATAAGAAAAATATTTTCAAAATAAATGGCACATGCATATACATATATATATAAAAAAAAAAAAGTAAAGCGGACTGAATTGTAAGTGCACAACAACACAAAAAAAAAATAAATAAAAATGAATTTCTCCTAATAAAATGAAATTGCTGAAATATAGAAAATATAAATTAAATTGATTCTTGTCTCCATTCTCACAAAAAAAAAAGAAAAAATATATACTAAGAAAATATATACATATATCATACAATGTCGCAAAATGTAACCACTGCCATAGGGTATATACACATACACATCTATATATATACATACATAAACAAAACTGAAACAATCACACTAACCACATATGATTTGCAGACATCAGCAATTCTAAAAAGTCAAATAAGCAGAGGAGTAATAAGAAGCACAACAAAACGTATACAAAAGCTCCAAAGAAAAAGAATATACAATAACACGTAAATACTACATTAAAAAAAAAAAATTTTTTTTTAAGATAACACAATCACACACATTTACATTAAATATACTAGTTATTAAGAGCACACAAAAAATAGAAGAGCAAAGTTTTACATAATAAACAAACAAATATCGTAACACACATAACACTGTACTCATAAGAGGAAAAAGGGGAAACAAATTTTAAACATTAAACAAAAAAAAAAAAAAAAAAAAAAAAAAAAAAAAAAAAAAAAAAAAAAAAAAAGAAATAAGAAACTTTCGTTTAGTAAACAAAACCAGGTCCCGGCTAGTCCTTAGGAGTAGTATCAGTCTACCAGAAATTAGGGAAGAAGAACCCAATAGAGCAGAAACCATGTCGGACTCAGACAATGCCTCGAACCAGTCAGGAAATGCCACTCCCAGTTTAGGGACAGTAATAATGACGGACACAGCTAGCACATCCCTAAACACATCCATTAACATGACTCTCAATCCAACTGACATACTAGCATTTGTCAAACAACTACCTAACTTTGATGGTTCTCCAGGTACCCTGGACAGATTTATCACCAGTGTAGAGGAAATTATAATGCTCATTAGGGGCACGGACCAGACGCCATATGGACAGTTGTTACTAAAAACAATACGAAACAAGATTACGGACAGAGCTGATCAAGCGCTAAATAATCTAGCAACCAAATTGGAATGGGACAACATCAAGAATAATTTAAAATGCTTATACGCATGCAAAAAATCCGAACCAATGATTTTACGAGAACTGCAAAGACTACCCGACGACTTACCAATAGGTAAACTTTTCTTCGAAATCACAAAATTAAGAAATCAATTACTCAATATGTCCCCTAATCATGATTATCAGACTGACTTAGCCTCGAAGAAAGCATTATACGACGACGTTTGTCTGCATGCTTTCCTATCCGGACTTCGCGAACCACTGTTAACAATAATTAGGGCAAGGAACCCAAGTTCTATAGAAGAAGCGTTCCAATTGTGCCAGGCTGAGAAAAGTTTTCACTATCAAGGACAGACCAGGGGACAACCACCATTTAACAGAAATCGTTTCCGCAATAACAATAGACCTGGCAATACCAGAAATTACAACTTCCCAAACTCTTACAACTCGAACCCATTCAGACAATCACGCTTCCCAAACCAAAGTGATCGCTCAAATCAAAATCGTAACTCTACACAGAACTACCAAAACTCCCAAAACTATAATTCTCCACCAAACGGGAACAACAACAGAAATCGCAATCCTCGAGAAACATACCAAAACAGACAATACCATAACAATACCGAACAAACACAACAGACAAATTTTCACAATATTAATGAAGACGAAAATTTTCAAAGACAAGCCTCGACAAACCCGTCGGATACATAAGTAGGCATACTCATGGTCCAACACTCCTTTATGTAGTTCTGAATATTCCCAATCAAAACCAAAAATTGAAATTCTTGATCGACACGGGATCTACCTTTTCATTTATAGACCCGAAATTTGCTAACAAAGAAATGACACTAAACTTGACTAAAGAAATAACAATTACGACCGTTCTACAAAGTTATTCTATAAGAAAAAAAATCACATTGCCTGTCCCATCAGAATTCAACGAACCCGGTGTACTAGACCTCCTTCTTTTTAAGATCTTTTTTTTTTTTTTTAGATCAGCCAGTACAGGTTATGCCATATAACGAAAAAGCATTCGACCAAATTCGTAGTATAACGCTACAAACTGAACCTCCTTTCGAAGGCGAAAAGCAAGCCAACAAATTGCAAACATCCCATTTAAATAAAGAAGAAAAAGAGGGGTTATTAAAACTTTGTAAGGAATTTCAGAATTTACCAATACATGTAAAGACCTACAGATACCCTTACATTCATAAAGAGGAAGTTCGTAGGCAAATCGCCCAATACAAAATAGTCACTCACCCTGGGGTGCCCCCGTGTGGGTAGTCCCCAAGAAATCCGAGTCCACAAACGAGAAAAAGTGGAGATTAGTAATTGACTATAGAAAACTTAAGGACAAGACAATCGCGGACAGATACCCCATAACTAATATAAATGATATACTCGATAGCATAGGAAAAGCAAAATATTTCTCCACAATAGATCTGGCAAGTGGATTTTACCAGATTGAAATGCATCCAGATGATATGGCCAAAACGGCTTTCTCTGTCGAGAATGGACATTATGAATTTTTGCGAATGCCTTTTGGGCTAAAAAACGCACCGGCTACATTTCAAAGGGTAATGGACAATGTGCTAGGAGACTTGATAGGGAATACTTGTCTCGTCTACCTTGACGATATTATAATTTTTTCCACATCCCTCCAAAAACATTTGTCAGACCTTAAAGCTGTCTTCCAGAAATTACAATTAGCAAACTTAAAGATCCAAACGAACAAATCCAACTTTTTAAGGAAAGAAATAGACTTCTTGGGACACATAGTCACACAAGAGGGCGTCAAACCCAATCCAAATAAGATTAAAGCAATTAAAGACTTCCCGTGTCCCAAGACTATTAAACAGATAAAATCATTCCTTGGATT
The DNA here is from genome assembly GCA_035045865.1 of Drosophila austrosaltans. Lineage (NCBI taxonomy): Eukaryota > Metazoa > Arthropoda > Insecta > Diptera > Drosophilidae > Drosophila > Drosophila austrosaltans. The sequence continues at coordinate 12,174,220 of JAWNOQ010000003.1, forward strand.
ACTAGGCTATTATAGAAAATTTATAAAAGACTTTGCTAAAATTACAAGACCAATTACAATTAACTTAAAGGAGGCAAATCGATTATAATTGACACAGAGTTCAAAAAAGCATTCGATTATTGCAAAACACTATTAACAAATGACCCTATACTACAATACCCCGACTTTAAAAAGCCTTTTACACTTACGACGGACGCGAGTAACTTCGCCATAGGAGCCGTACTGTCACAAGGCCCTGACAAATCCGACAAACCTATTTGCTTTGCAAGCAGGACACTTTCTGACACAGAAACTCGATACTCGACTGTGGAAAAAAAAATGCTAGCCATAGTCTGGACAGTAAAATATTTTCGACCTTACATATACGGTAATAAAGTCAAGATCGTCACTGATCACAAACCCCTAGTCTGGCTAGAAAATTTCAAAGGGCAAAACCCGAAACTCCTTCGCTGGAAATTAACCTTGTCCGAATATGACTATGAGATGGTCTATAAAAAGGGTTCACAGAATGTTATTGCAGATGCACTAAGCAGAATAGAACCGAATATGTGCACAAACGACACAACACAAGTTTGCTCAAGCCTACCCACTCACAAACAGAAACTCCGTCAGCGTCACAAAAGCCTTCAAAACATTCATGAAGCAATTCGGCTTACCGAAGAAGATCATTCTTGATCAGGGTGCCGAGCTCTCAGGGATAGTCTTCAAAAAATTCCTGGAACAATATAATATAGAACTGCACGTTACATCCTTTCAGCAATCGAGTAGTAACTCCACAGTCGAACGGCTACATTCTACATTGACGGAAATATATAGGGTAATTTTCAACAAAAGAAAGGAATTAAAGTTACCACAAGAACACATATTTTCGACCAAACTGTGAAATTCAATAACGAACAGGACTACCTAACAAAACTTAACGAATTCCGTTCTCATATTTACCCTGCGGTCAAACTAAATATGGAAACCTCGACGCGTAGTAGAACGAAAAAACTAAATGAAAAGAGAACCATACCACCTGACATACCTACAGGCAACATAATCCTCAGAAAAGAAAATAGACGAAATAAACTAACTCCCCGATTTAGCACACACAAAGCGTTAATTGACAACGGCATTACTGTAATAACAGCAAAAAGGCAGAAGCTACACAAACAAAAAATAAGAAAAGCAACTAAAGTAGCAACCGACACATAAACACACTGCTTACCTCTAAAATTTTTTTATTAACCGCTACCTACACTAAATTCTTACAGGCTGACACTAGGTTACGGACAACGTCTTATACTTGACATTTTGGACAAGGACCAACCCTTAATAAAGATCAACCTGGGACCAGCTAGAGTAGTGGAATCATTTAGAACCGTAAATCATGTAATCCAATTGAATGATTACGAAGAGGCAGCGAAAGAAATCCTGGGAACAATAGACAAATTGCCAAATGAAAAGCAATTTTTTGATATAAAAACAACACTAAATAAAAAAAATGGGACAGGTTTTTGAAAAATTAAATGTTTTATTTCCAAACAACAATAGAACAAAGAGGGGACTTATCAATGGACTAGGAAACATAGTTAAAATCGTCTCGGGTAACATGGATTCAGACGATGGAGCGAGAATAAATAAAGATTTGTCAAAACTTCAAAAGGAGTCAAAGCTTAATATACAATTTCAAGAAGAATCTAGGATAAGATTTAAACATATAGCAGACCATATTAACGGAGAACAGGATAAGATTAACAATTTCATAAAATCATACCAAAACACTATCTTTAAAGAAATAAATTCAGAGCAGTATAGGGCACAGATGCTCCAACATTATAATCGAATCAGCTACAACATAAATATTTTATATAACCACTTAAGTAACATCGCAGAGAGCCTACTTTTCACAAAACTTAAAATAATTCCGAAATACATTTTCAACTCTAACGAAATATCAATTATTAAAGAAATTCTAAAAAAACAAAACATTGAAACAGAATTTGAACACGAAATATACAATATCCTCTCACTAGATTCAATAACAAAGAATAACACGTTAATATTTAAGATAAAAATTCCAATACTATCGCATGAACATTACCAGATGTATCAATTAATTCCCCTACCAATTAACAAAACAAAATTTTTAGTACTTCCTAAATATGTAATAAAAAACACATTAGAAATTAAGATTTTAAAATCACCCTGTATTAAAATAAGCAGACTTAATGTATGTGAGACCCCACTAATTACACCCGATCCAGAATGCTTACATAATTTATTCAACAACAGTAAGGCGACTTGCAACATTATTGATGGAGGACTATACCCAAAAATCTCCGTACCAATCAAGGGATTGCTACTCATCTTCAACGCAAAAAACAAAATAATTGCATCCAACTGCATGCCCAACAAAACCTTCAGTGGTTCCATGCTCATCCACTATGAGAATTGTTCAATTGAAATAGATGGGTTGGAATATGTCGACACCGCCACCACCGTAATTGACATATGGGACATCAGCTTGCCCCACATCAGCAATATGTCAATGATACCTACGACCAAAGAAATAAACTTTGAGGATCTCCATCTGGCCGACTTACAAAACGATCTGAACATAACACAAATGAAAAATCAGGCTACATCGCATCTGTTAATCGTTTATATACTAATTGGAATGACAATATTGATTACTGCTATGACATGGATTCACAATCGGAGGTCGGTCATTTTTACGCCCACTACCCTAAGTCCCACTGTCAGTCCTATCCAGCACTCGGTTCCTGTACCTTCGTTGTGGCCTTCGTTCCATCTTAAGGGGGGAGGAGTTACCGATAACGGTAATATTCTACCCCCACCTAAACCATCTCGTGCAATGCCCATGTCCCACTAATGTCAATCAACCCAGACATAACTGTTGCAACATCTTCCAGAACTACTGGAATCAACATCCGGCATAATGCCGATACAGCAGGTTTCACATACAGAGAATATTACACATAATCTTATACATACATACATAATATTTTCCTGGTACTAACCAAAAGCCTCTGCGTAGGCGACATAGTATAAGAACATGGGAATATGCCAATTCAGCAGATTCTTGCATACTAACCCAGAGCCTCTGCGAAGGTTCCACATAACAAAACGAAATTAAATAAACTCACTTGATAACTTAGAGACGAAGGAATCAGACGTGTTGACTTTTCTTTATTAAAACTTAAATCATTTATTGAATAATCACTATACCAAACTCAATTTATAATTGGATAATTCCATCACTCCCAAGGATTCCCATCAGCAGGAACATAAGCCCATCCTTTTTATCTTTTGAAAATAAAATTGATCAAGCCATTGCCGATATGTTTGCTGATTTTTTCAAACCAACCTATACCTTAACGGATTACCCCTCAAACTCTCCGTATCCTTATGAGTTGAAAAAGTCAAATTGCATGTTCAATCCTTTAATTGACGAAAGTTCGCTTCTCAGCGTGCTTTAGCAAGTCCTGATGGGATTCATGGTTGTGTACTCAGATTTTGCGCGGACTATATAAGCCTGTTCTGAAATTATTCTCGTTGTCCGTTGAAACCTCCGCTCTTCCGTTGATTTGGAAGGAATCATTTATAATAATTCCTCTCCATAAAAAGAATAGGAAGTCTGATGTTTCAAACTATAGAGGTTTTTCCAAGTTGTCCGTTATTCCAAAAGCTTTTGAAAAAATTATAACTTCTCTTTTTGCAACATTTTTGTAGGTCTCTAATTTCACCAGCCCAACACGGTGTCGTGAAACGTAGATCTACAACCACTTACCTTTTAGAATTTACCTCTATAACGATGAAAGGATTTGTAAGTGCAAAGCGAACTGATTTCATATATACTGGTTGTAGTAAGGCTTTTGACTCTGTCAACCTTAAGTTATTACTCATAAATAGGGTTGTCGATAATATATCGAAATATCAATATATCGATATTTTTGGCTTAAAAAAATATATTTATAGCGAGATATTTTTTTTCCCCAAATATCGAATATTCGATATTTTTTTATAGATATTTTAAGATGTTTTTGCGTTGGTCACTCTTGTAATGATTGCAGACCGCACAAGTGAAATTAGAAAATGTTGATATCAAGTTATTCTGAGTTTAAAAATGGAACAGCCAAATGTAATTTGTGTCAAAGAATTATTAAAACAAGTGGAAATTCAACAAATACGGCGTCGGTAAGTACACTTACATATTAAAAGTGTCGCCGTTTTTCTGTTGTGCGTGTGAAATAAACACACTATGAATTCCATTCAGATTGTCGGAAAATAGAAAGCTAAACCCGGACACCGAACTACAATTAAGCTACTAAAATACAAGGTCACGATAGGGAAACATAAAGCTAAGTCGGTTAAGGTATAACCTGGACACCGACTTAACCCAACATAACATATGGATGTCCCAGGACTTAAGTTGAGGTCGATTAGGGTACAACCCGGATATCGATCACAACACAAATCCTGGTCGCATGCCAATGGATATCAGTCGCCATCACAGTCAACAAGGGTACAACCCGGACGTTGGCTGTGTGGCGACCTAATACCCCGGCACACTACAAATAAACACTACACTCCCCTCGGCATTGGGTAGGGTACAACCCGGATGCCAATGCCAGAGGAGAAACACATACTATAGTGACACACACACACACCAAGGAATGGGATCAGGGAAAGGATAGGAGATGATGTTAGTCCCAATCTAGTTTCACCCCAATAATTGTGACATCTTTGCTTTAACACTTTACAAACTTTATTGTAGATTTATTCAATATAATTCTTTGGCTAAATGCCACCTAACCACACTCTAAATTGGTATCTATAGGTATGGGATCAAAGGGGAGGGCAGCTATTGGACCACATGGCCGACTCACCCGCTATCCTGTTCCACACACACTTAACACGTATCTCCTGGTATGATCGGCAGCGTCGCTCTTTCCTTGCGGATTTTCTTTGCACTAACTTTGTTTGTGACTTGTCCTTAATTATCCTTTTCTGATAAGGGCCGGCTGTGGGTCCTTGCACTTTATTAATTACACTTTGACACTTCTTTGCACTTTTATTCTCCCGACTGTCTCCTTTTAGGGTGGTTTGCGTAATGATTTTTTTCTCTCCCATTACGCAGTCGCTGACCGCTCTTTTTCGGGCTTTCGACTTTTCCTCTGCTTCTGCCGACTGCGACACGCGCTCTTTCAATCGTTGTTACCATGACAACCGATTCTGTCGCGACATGCGTCGGCGTCAGAATCGTCACGTACGCATTTTTCGGTCCCGTTGCAACCAAAATAATAGAAACTGCGCAAAAGCAACGTCGACAAATTCGTGCAAGTCCCGTTGGGCTTGCATGTGTGTGTGTGTATGTGTATATATGCGGCCGGCTAAATGCCACTGCGCAATTAATTTTGTATATAAGCGGGCATACCTAAAGAGAAACTTATGTACCTATGTATATATATACACATGTGTACATGGCAATGAGCGTATACATAAATAGTAATGTACCTAGAGATGAGACGATTAATTAAGACACAAGTCAGAGTATTTAGGGTTGAGCTTAATGACTTATTATTATCTATTGGTTTGAAATAACAATATGAGATTTTCTGAGCCTCGTAATTGTGGCGTGGTGCCAAATTGGCACTTCGTCACACCCCCCTTACCTAGGGTAAGCAGGGCCGATGTAGTTGATGGTGACCTGCTGGGTCTTGGTCACCCGTACCCCGTACAAGCTGCCGGCTGCTTCACACTTAAACTTTCGTTCTCGTTGTCGTTTTTGGCACTCCTCCACTTGCTGAACGAGTTGGCGTGGTAGTAGCTCCTGCACGCCCCTAGTTCGCCATCCCAGTGGGATAGCCTGCCAGGCGTGGATACGGCTAACACTCGGAACGTTATTGGCATCCGTCGGTTGATTTGAGCTTGAGTCACCCTGCAGTCTCATCGGCTGAGGTGACGGTGACTGAGGTGGCGATATATCCTCAAAGTGGGGATAGGTTGATGGCTGGGCGCCCCCTCCCTCTGACGTGCCGTCTGAGTCGTAGCTGACGGGGTTGTATGGCCGTGACATGTCCCCGAAGTCGGGTTCGATGTTGGGCGGTGGCAGCTGTACCGTTTCGCCGGTCTCTGGGTCCGTATAGTCCAGGTGCGATGGGCTACGGCTATTCCTCCATAGCTCAGAGATAGATGTGGTGTCGTCTTCTGCTTCCTGGGGGTCGGCTGCTTCGTTTGGCGATACGAGACGCCGGGGAGAGTTGACCCTCTGGGGATCAGGAGGCGCGGCGCTCTCTTCATCCTTGGTGGCCGGTGGCGACGGGATCCAGCCCCTATAGCCGGGGAAATGCCCCGGGTCGAAGCACGCTATATCGGATAGCTCCATGGCTCGACTCAACACGTCCACCCTAGTGACCACGGCTCTTTCGGGTGCATCCGCTATCCGCCAGCAATGGATAGGCTCCATTAGAGGTTAATTGCTGGACGAAAATGCTGAGGGGTCCTTGTTGCTCGCTACCTCAGTTGCCGCTGAGAGGATGTGCGGTATTGGAGGATCGTGTTCCCTTGCCGGCTCAATGGTGGCTGACGTCTTGGCGACTTCAGCTTCCCAAGCTGCTACCACGTCTTCGATGACACCCACTATTTCATTGACGCTGAATTGGCGTGCCATCGTACGACTGGGGAAAAGAAAGGTGTTAGATACTCTGACTTGAGACGGTGCCCTATATTGGGTTGGTGGGGGGCCTAACAGACTAACGTGTGTGGTTTACATGAATGGGATGCTTATGACTATGATACAATGTGAGCTTAAATGTAATAATATGAATGAGTATTTTGCGTGAATTGGCGTGCCATCGTACGACTGGGGAAAAGAAAGGTGTTAGATACTCTGACTTGAGACGGTGCCCTATATTGGGTTGGTGGGGGGCCTAACAGACTAACGTGTGTGGTTTACATGAATGGGATGCTTATGACTATGATACAATGTGAGCTTAAATGTAATAATATGAATGAGTATTTTGCGTGTGTATGCATGGTCAGACTTGCCGTGACTTTGAGACCCCCCAACGGGGGACAGGGACGTTGGGAAACCGCACTTTCCATCAAGTGGCCCCTGCGAATTGATTCGTCTCTGTTAGGATGACTCCGGCGGTCTTCTGTGTTTAGTTGCTGACGCCCATGGGCTGGCTCAACGCGATCGTAGATTTAATTTGCTCTTTCTCTTGGCTGCTGGGTTCGTCTGGTTGTATAGACTTCAGGTCGTCTATGTTCGCCGTGCGTCTGCTGTTGATTTCTTGTAACCGGACGATGTTTCTGGAAATAAGCTTGATTACTTTGTAAGGCCCGTCGAACTTTGGGGCCAATTTAGCTGCGAAGCCCTCGGAGGCCTTGGACAGGTGGTGTTGCTTCAGGAGGACCAGATCTCCAATCGCTGGTCGCCAGTCTCTACGTCGCAAATTGTAGTGACGTCCTTGCTCCATTGCAGCTCGTTGCATGTTCTCTTGGGCCATGGTAAAAACGTCTGCCATGCGTCGTGTTCGTACTTCCGGGGACCAGGGTGTGGTGCCAAGTCCTGGTGTAACCTCGTCGTACAGTGCTCCAGGGATGCGGGGTTCCTTGCCCAGCACGAGGAACGCTGGTGTAAATGCTGTCGAATCGCATACGCTTGAATTTATTGCCAATGTAAATTCGGGTAGAAAGTGATCCCAGTTACTCTGCTTTTCGCCCAGGTATTGAACTATCATGGTCTTCACGGTGCGATTGGCTCTCTCGGTAGGATTTTGACGTGGTGTGTACGGTGCGGTGTACTGAATTTCTACTCCAGCTCGTTGACAAAGTTCTTTGAAGGTGCGACTGGTGAACTGTGTTCCATTGTCGCAGACCAAAGTGCGTGGGGCTCCAAAGTGTCCGATAATTCGCTCCCGAAATGCGTGTTCTAATGAAGCGGCGGTGGCTTTACGCAGAGGTACCAGCTCCACCCATCTGCTGTATGCATCTAAGAAAACCAATAGAACAGTGTTACCTTGCTTTGATCTGGGGAGAGGTCCAACAAAATCCGCACACACTGTGTTGAATGGCTCTGACACTTGACGAGTGAACATTTTCCCAGCTGGCTTCATTTGGTTCACTTTATATTTTTGGCATTGAAGACAGTTGCGCACGTGTCGCTTTACATTGCGGAAAAACCCAGGCCAGTAGTATTTCTGGGAAACTCTGAGTACTGTCTTGCGGATTCCCAGATGGCCTGCGGTGGGCTCGTCGTGACACTCGCATAATACTCGCTGACGAGCTTCCTTCGGCACGCATAGCTTCCATGGTATGGATTCATCTTCGTCGGGGTGATGAATTCTCCTTCGGTATAGTTGCCCACCTTCGTAGTGAAAATCAGGGAACTGCTCTGGTTGTGCTTCTACTTGTAGCTTTATTTTATTTCACCATGGACACTCCGGCAGAGTATCCTGAATTGAATTTAGTACTTCCAATGGTTGTCGAGACAGGGCGTCGGCCACGACGTTTAACTTTCCTCGGCGGTATTGTATGTCGAATTCATACTGTTGTAGTTCGAGTGCCCATCTCGCTATACGACCTGTGGGATTATCTATTGAGTTGAGTCACTTCAAGGCCTGATGATCTGTGATGACTTCGAATTTATATCCTTCCAGATAACAGCGTAGTTTGCGAATTGCCCAGACTATAGCGAGACACTCCTTCTCGGTGGCTGAGTAATTCTCTTCAGGAGCAAGGAGGCGTCTGCTGGCGTAGGCGATGACCCGTTCTGTTCCTTCTTGATACTGGGTTAATACTGCGCCCAAACCATAGTCGCTGGCATCTGTCTGCAAGTAGAATTTAGAGTTAAAATCGGGGCAGGCCAAGATCGGGGCTGATGTCAATCGTAATTCCAATTCGTCGAAGGCTTGTTGTTGTTCTGCATCCCATTTCCATTTAATGTTGTTCTTCAGCAAAACGGTGATAGGCTGTATTATGCTAGAAAACTCTGGAACAAATCTGCGATACCAAGACGCGATGCCCAAACATCGTCGAAGTTGGCGTACATTGGTCGGCGGAGCCAATTCCCGAACAGCTGCTATTTTCTCGGGGTCAGTATGGATGCCGTGCTCACTGACCACATGTCCTAAGAATTGTATTTTGCGTCTAAAGAATCTACACTTGGCCTTGTTGATCCGTAACATGGCTTCTCTGAGGCGTCGAAAATCTTCTTGCAGGTGAGTTATATGTTCTTCCAATGTCCTTCCGATGACGATGATGTCGTCTAGATACGCGAAGGCAAATGGATCCATCTCGGGTCCAATCACGCTATCCAAGGCGCGTTGGAATGTTGCTGCCGCGGAATGTAGCCCGAAAGGCATAACTTTCCATTGAAACAGGCCACGACCTGGGACTGTGAACGCTGTGCATTCCCGACTTGCTTTGGCCAGTGGTATTTGCCAATAACCACTTTTGAGGTCCAGTGTAGAGATAAACTGAGCGTTGCGAAGTTTTTCCAGAATATGATTGATCCTGGGCAGAGGGTATGCATCTCGTATAGACTGCGCGTTGAGCTGCCTGAAATCGATACACATACGCGTCTCTCCGGTTTTCTTGCCAACTAGCACTATGGGTGCGCTATGGGGGCTCTTTGATGGTTCGATGCGGTCTTCGGCTAGTAACTGGTCCACGGTGTCATTGATGATCTTCTGCTGTGCCGGATTGCGAGGGTAATAACGTTGCTTGATTGGTTTGTCATCCTTCATAGTGATGACGTGCTCTGCGATGTGGGTGACACCTTGTAATGTGTCGAACTTTGGTAATTCCTGTGATAGAAACTCGTTGATAATTTTATTTACTCTCGCGTCTTCGGAGTATTCTGGCTCTGGAGATATCATGGTGCTTTCCATCCTTGTCATGGGCTTGGATGCTATTAAGTTGAGTTTGTCTATTCTGACTGGTGATTTCTCGATGACTGGTTGACGAAATGGAGAGCTTGGGGATTCATTGATGATTGACTAAGTCTGGTTGTTGCTGGTTAAGGTACTCGATGGTTGTGAGGTAGCGCTGCCACTGGCGAATGATCCAAGCAGGGCGTTTTGCATAGGTTCTAACTGTAGATAGCTTTCCCCGCACTGGATTATGGTCCGAATGCCACGCAGGAAATCAGTGCCTAAGATCAATTGGTCCATAATACCTGGTAATACCAGTAATGGTATTTTTACTTGTGTCGTCCCCAGGCATATCTCAGCTTCGATAGCCTGGGTGATTTCCTTTCTTGATCCATCGGCTAAGTTGATAGGGGTGTGTATTTGTTTCCAGTTCCCATTGGTACCGATCTGCTGAGCCAGTGAACTGTGTATGAAGCTCCTAGTGGCTCCAGTGTCGAGGGTGGCGCTCACTTCCAATCCGTTGACCTGGACTAAGGCGATGAGGCGACCCTTGTCGAACTGAATTCTACTTACATTGGGGGCTGGCTCGGCGCTTTCTTCGTTCGATCCCCTGTCGAACGTAGGCGCCCGGCGTTTCCCGACCGGCGACAGCAGTCGATGGTTCGTATATCGCGTTTTCCGCATTCCCAACAGAACATAATCCTTGGATTGTTGCGTTGCTTTGCGAAGTGGTCTGGTTTGCCGCAGTTACGGCAAGCACGGTAAGTATCTACTGGTGCCTCCGATACTTGGTAGAAGTGTGAATAACTGGTTGATTTTTCAGTAGAGGGCAAAGCTGGCTTTTGGGTGCTTCTGTTATTAACGGGGTTAACTTTACTTCCACTGGTAAATTGTTGCCCATGGTTGCTTGATGTGTACGAAGTGTTTGCCTGGCCGGAAAAAGATGAGTCGAATCTCTTAGAACTTTGACCACGCAGGGTCTCGAAATTCACTATTAACTGGGTTAACTTCTGCAGGTTATGAAAATCCATACGGCGGGTGTGCAATTGGTAGTCCGGCAATAAATTGTCAAATATACGCTGTAACTCCTGTTCTTCTGTATAATGAGCTCTTCTCATCATTAAACGTAGTTCTATCAAGTATGCCTTGAATGGTTCGCCAGGGCGCTGTCTCCGCGTACGGATGGCATCTTCCAGTTGTTCAAAGTATCTGGGCGGCAGAAAGAAATCTAAAAATTCTCTTCTATAATTAGCCCATGAGGCGTCTAGCAGACCGCTGGTTTGCCACCATCCTTCGGCTCGTCCCGAAAATAAGATGGGCATCATATTAGGGAGCCATTCGGTGCTGATGCGATATGTACTAGCCCTTGCTTCAAGTGTTTCCAAGAAATATAATGGATCTGCGGTCCCATCAAAATAAAGACCCCATTTGGACACTTTCTCTATGAGATTAGTGTAACTGGTATTCTGACCCTGTGGGTGTAGATCTGTTGTAGCCATGCTGCTAGTGAACGCTGGTATCTGTAATAATTTTTCCTCTGTGTCTTGGTTAAGAGATACGTGTCTCCCCGTTGAATACTCCTTGTCAGTATGTCGGGCGGGCGACACAGGACGTGAACGTGGTTTAACTTCGAGACCTTTATCGAGGCTGGCTGCTTGTCCGTATTGTGATTCTAGTTCTGCTAGCCGGGAGAGTACATCTGGTTTATGGTCTTCTCTGGATGCAAAGCTAGAGAACCGGCTTCTCATTTCCTCAACTGAACCGCCAGGGGTCAGTCCGAACTCGGCGAAGAAGCTTTCAAGCTCGGCTTTACGACGATATGTTATCCATTTGACTCCCATGTTACTAATGTTTTTTTTTGTAGAAAAGCGTTGCAAATAAACACTAGCTGAAAGTGAAGGATTAATTCAAAGGGCAATAAATCAAATTCGGGACAACAAAAATAATTGTATTATCACTGAACGAGGTATTATTGCATGCTGCTGCGCCGTAGTCGATATACTTTTTAATTGTTAGTTGGAAGATTGCAGATGAGTTATTATTATGTGCTGAATATCCTTGTATTATCCTGGTTGGCCGAGTAGGCTGTGCGATGGTCAACACTTCTAGTATTTGAACATTGCTTAGTTCGATCCTTGCTATGCTCAATCGTCGTTGGTTATCCTTACTGGTGAACGTCGGGTTAGTTATGCTTGGGTATAGTTGAATATAATTGCCAGTGAACGTTGGTTGTAATTATCCTTGCTGTATATCCTTGCTGTATATCCTCGGTGAACGTTGGTTTTTAATTATCCTTGCTGTATATCCTTGCTGTATATCCTCGGTGAACGTTGGTTTTTAATTATCCTTGCTGTATATCCTTGCTGATGTTGTTATAATTATCCTTGGTTATCGTTGAATATCCTTGCTGATGAACGTTGGTTTACTTATTCTTACTGTAGATCCTTGCTGGTAAATATTGGTTTGATTATCCTTGCTGGTATCCTTGAATATCCTTTGTAAAGGATCGCGGTTGACTGTCGGTGTTCATTCGTTGAAGGCTCGCGGCTGACTTTTGTTGTTGACTCGTTAAAAGCTCGAGGCTGACTGTCCTCTATGATGCTGCTGCTCGCCTTTTATCTACTTCAAAATCAGATTGAAGAAACTTGTGCCGTTATTAAACGTTTGTATTCCTTCATTCCTCGTCTCATTCGGTGCATTCTGGTCTTGACGCCAAGCTCGTCGACCAATGAGAACCCAAAAGCAAACCTCTCCCTTTCTCTCCCAGGCGATAGAACTACCGTTGCAGTTGCTACTGTTGCTTTGTCTAACTTCTTTGTAAAAAATTTTTTTTCTCTGTGCCTGCGTTGTTTTGCTGTGGCTGTACCTGAACAGCGTCATGGAAAATTTCCATCGTTGTTTCTCTTTCTGCTTGTTTCTTAACGGTGCTTTCTGTCGCTGATTCTACTGCTTCGACTGCCGTAACTCTGCCGGGTCCATAGGCTATGTCATTGGCTATGCGAATGGTTCTATCGCTGACTAACTAGTTATAATTTTCTGTCGCTGATTCTACGTGTACTCTACCGTAACTCTGCTGCATTAATTATCTATGTTGATGGTTATGTACGCCGTTCTATCGCTGACTCTAGAAATATAATTTTCTGTCGCTGATTACACTGTCTACTCTATCGTGATTCTGATGGGCATATTAGCTCTATCGGTGATTATGTCGACGGTCCTATCGCTGACTAACAAACTGCTGCGTTGCTTTGCTGGATTTCGTTTGGGATAAAGGAAACAAATGGGGATATGGGCAAATATGGGAACACAGGGATACATGTATGTGAGCCAACATATACGGTGAACACAAAATGATAGATATACACATATATATAAAAAAAAAAAAAATTCTTTTTATATAAATAAAATTTTACACTTTCCAATGCGGGTATACAAGCATTCCTGTGGCATATGAAACTCCCGCGATATGGGTTATGGTGGTTCTTTACACCACGCAGATGACAGGCTCGTGAAACAATTATATATGCATGCATATATATATATGCATAAATAAAAATTTAAATTTCACCTTGTTACATTACAAAAAAAATATTTGGTGTATTAAATGATTTTTTTCTTACATTTTCTCTCTCTTGTAATGCAACAAAATTAGGCAAAATTTTCCCAAAATATATATACGATGTTCTCTTCAAATCTCGGGTCCCTGCTCGGGCGCCATCTGTAAGGAAGTTTTCCGGCTGGGGTACAACTCTCAGTCTCCCCAGAGTCTTCCATTATAGATTATTTATAATAGAATGCCGAGACCGGAGATCTGATCGAGCTACAGTGAGTGTTAATACTGCATATCTATGCTATCGCTAGAAATGCACTACAGGAAGAATAAGAGATAAAAAGAGACAGAAGCTTGAAACAAATACATGCGGACATACAGTTCGGTTAGGGTACAACCCGGACACCGAACTACAATTAAGCTACTAAAATACAAGGTCACGATAGGGAAACATAAAGCTAAGTCGGTTAAGGTATAACCTGGACACCGACTTAACCCAACATAACATATGGATGTCCCAGGACTTAAGTTAAGGTCGATTAGGGTACAACCCGGATATCGATCACAACACAAATCCTGGTCGCATGCCAATGGATATCAGTCGCCATCACAGTCAACAAGGGTACAACCCGGACGTTGGCTGTGTGGCGACCTAATACCCCGGCACACTACAAATAAACACTACACTCCCCTCGGCATTGGGTAGGGTACAACCCGGATGCCAATGCCAGAGGAGAAACACATACTATAGTGACACACACACACACACCAAGGAATGGGATCAGGGAAAGGATAGGAGATGATGTTAGTCCCAATCTAGTTTCACCCCAATAATTGTGACATCTTTGCTTTAACACTTTACAAACTTTATTGTAGATTTATTCAATATAATTCTTTGGCTAAATGCCACCTAACCACACTCTAAATTGGTATCTATAGGTATGGGATCAAAGGGGAGGGAAGCTATTGGACCACATGGCCGACTCACACGCTATCCTGTTCCACACACACTTAACACGTATCTCCTGGTATGATCGGCAGCGTCGCTCTTTCCTTGCGGATTTTCTTTGCACTAACTTTGTTTGTGACTTGTCCTTAATTATCCTTTTCTGATAAGGGCCGGCTGTGGGTCCTTGCACTTTATTAATTACACTTTGACACTTCTTTGCACTTTTATTCTCCCGACTGTCTCCTTTTAGGGTGGTTTGCGTAATGTTTTTTTTCTCTCCCATTACGCAGTCGCTGACCGCTCTTTTTCGGGCTTTTGACTTTTCCTCTGCTTCTGCCGACTGGGACACGCGCTCTTTCAATCGTTGTTACCATGACAACCGATTCTGTCGCGACATGTCGGCGTCAGAATCGTCACGTACGCATTTTTCGGTCCCGTTGCAACCAAAATAATAGAAACTGCGCAAAAGCAACGTCGACAAATTCGTGCAAGTCCCGTTGGGCTTGCATGTGTGTGTGTGTATGTGTATATATGCGGCCGGCTAAATGCCACTGCGCAATTAATTTTGTATATAAGCGGGCATACCTAAAGAGAAACTTATGTACCTATGTATATATATACACATGTGTACATGGCAATGAGCGTATACATAAATAGTAATGTACCTAGAGATGAGACGATTAATTAAGACACAAGTCAGAGTATTTAGGGTTGAGCTTAATGACTTATTATTATCTATTGGTTTGAAATAACAATATGAGATTTTCTGAGCCTCGTAATTGTGGCGTGGTGCCAAATTGGCACTTCGTCACACCCCCCTTACCTAGGGTAAGCAGGGCCGATGTAGTTGATGGTGACCTGCTGGGTCTTGGTCACCCGTACCCCGTACACGCTGCCGGCTGCTTCACACTTAAACTTTCGTTCTCGTTGTCGTTTTTGGCACTCCTCCACTTGCTGAACGAGTTGGCGTGGTAGTAGCTCCTGCACGCCCCTAGTTCGCCATCCCAGTGGGATAGCCTGCCAGGCGTGGATACGGCTAACACTCGGAACGTTATTGGCATCCGTCGGTTGATTTGAGCTTGAGTCACCCTGCAGTCTCATCGGCTGAGGTGACGGTGACTGAGGTGGCGATATATCCTCAAAGTGGGGATAGGTTGATGGCTGGGCGCCCCCTCCCTCTGACGTGCCGTCTGAGTCGTAGCTGACGGGGTTGTATGGCCGTGACATGTCCCCGAAGTCGGGTTCGATGTTGGGCGGTGGCAGCTGTACCGTTTCGCCGGTCTCTGGGTCCGTATAGTCCAGGTGCGATGGGCTACGGCTATTCCTCCATAGCTCAGAGATAGATGTGGTGTCGTCTTCTGCTTCCTGGGGGTCGGCTGCTTCGTTTGGCGATACGAGACGCCAGGGAGAGTTGACCCTCTGGGGATCAGGAGGCGCGGCGCTCTCTTCATCCTTGGTGGCCGGTGGCGACGGGATCCAGCCCCTATAGCCGGGGAAATGCCCCGGGTCGAAGCACGCTATATCGGATAGCTCCATGGCTCGACTCAACACGTCCACCCTAGTGACCACGGCTCTTTCGGGTGCATCCGCTATCCGCCAGCAATGGATAGGCTCCATTGGAGGTTAATTGCTGGACGAAAATGCTGAGGGGTCCTTGTTGCTCGCTACCTCAGTTGCCGCTGAGAGGATGTGCGGTATTGGAGGATCGTGTTCCCTTGCCGGCTCAATGGTGGCTGACGTCTTGGCGACTTCAGCTTCCCAAGCTGCTACCACGTCTTCGATGACACCCACTATTTCATTGACGCTGAATTGGCGTGCCATCGTACGACTGGGGAAAAGAAAGGTGTTAGATACTCTGACTTGAGACGGTGCCCTATATTGGGTTGGTGGGGGGCCTAACAGACTAACGTGTGTGGTTTACATGAATGGGATGCTTATGACTATGATACAATGTGAGCTTAAATGTAATAATATGAATGAGTATTTTGCGTGAATTGGCGTGCCATCGTACGACTGGGGAAAAGAAAGGTGTTAGATACTCTGACTTGAGACGGTGCCCTATATTGGGTTGGTGGGGGGCCTAACAGACTAACGTGTGTGGTTTACATGAATGGGATGCTTATGACTATGATACAATGTGAGCTTAAATGTAATAATATGAATGAGTATTTTGCGTGTGTATGCATGGTCAGACTTGCCGTGACTTTGAGACCCCCCAACGGGGGACAGGGACGTTGGGAAACCGCACTTTCCATCAAGTGGCCCCTGCGAATTGATTCGTCTCTGTTAGGATGACTCCGGCGGTCTTCTGTGTTTAGTTGCTGACGCCCATGGGCTGGCTCAACGCGATCGTAGATTTAATTTGCTCTTTCTCTTGACTGCTGGGTTCGTCTGGTTGTATAGACTTCAGGTCGTCTATGTTCGCCGTGCGTCTGCTGTTTATTTCTTGTAACCGGACGATGTTTCTGGAAATAAGCTTGATTACTTTGTAAGGCCCGTCGAACTTTGGGGCCAATTTAGCTGCGAAGCCCTCGGAGGCCTTGGACAGGTGGTGTTGCTTCAGGAGGACCAGATCTCCAATCGCTGGTCGCCAGTCTCTACGTCGCAAATTGTAGTGACGTCCTTGCTCCATTGCAGCTCGTTGCATGTTCTCTTGGGCCATGGTAAAAACGTCTGCCATGCGTCGTGTTCGTACTTCCGGGGACCAGGGTGTGGTGCCAAGTCCTGGCGTAACCTCGTCGTACAGTGCTCCAGGGATGCGGGGTTCCTTGCCCAGCACGAGGAACGCTGGTGTAAATGCTGTCGAATCGCATACGCTTGAATTTATTGCCAATGTAAATTCGGGTAGAAAGTGATCCCAGTTACTCTGCTTTTCGCCCAGGTATTGAGCTATCATGGTCTTCACGGTGCGATTGGCTCTCTCGGTAGGATTTTGACGTGGTGTGTACGGTGCGGTGTACTGAATTTCTACTCCAGCTCGTTGACAAAGTTCTTTGAAGGTGCGACTGGTGAACTGTGTTCCATTGTCGCAGACCAAAGTGCGTGGGGCTCCAAAGTGTCCGATAATTCGCTCCCGAAATGCGTGTTCTAATGAAGCGGCGGTGGCTTTACGCAGAGGTACCAGCTCCACCCATCTGCTGTATGCATCTAAGAAAACCAATAGAACAGTGTTACCTTGCTTTGATCTGGGGAGAGGTCCAACAAAATCCGCACACACTGTGTTGAATGGCTCTGACACTTGACGAGTGAACATTTTCCCAGCTGGCTTCATTTGGTTCACTTTATATTTTTGGCATTGAAGACAGTTGCGCACGTGTCGCTTTACATTGCGGAAAAACCCAGGCCAGTAGTATTTCTGGGAAACTCTGAGTACTGTCTTGCGGATTCCCAGATGGCCTGCGGTGGGCTCGTCGTGACACTCGCATAATACTCGCTGACGAGCTTCCTTCGGCACGCATAGCTTCCATGGTATGGATTCATCTTCGTCGGGGTGATGAATTCTCCTTCGGTATAGTTGCCCACCTTCGTAGTGAAAATCAGGGAACTGCTCTGGTTGTGCTTCTACTTGTAGCTTTATTTTATTTCACCATGGACACTCCGGCAGAGTATCCTGAATTGAATTTAGTACTTCCAATGGTTGTCGAGACAGGGCGTCGGCCACGACGTTTAACTTTCCTCGGCGGTATTGTATGTCGAATTCATACTGTTGTAGTTCGAGTGCCCATCTCGCTATACGACCTGTGGGATTATCTATTGAGTTGAGTCACTTCAAGGCCTGATGATCTGTGATGACTTCGAATTTATATCCTTCCAGATAACAGCGTAGTTTGCGAATTGCCCAGACTATAGCGAGACACTCCTTCTCGGTGGCTGAGTAATTCTCTTCAGGAGCAAGGAGGCGTCTGCTGGCGTAGGCGATGACCCGTTCTGTTCCTTCTTGATACTGGGTTAATACTGCGCCCAAACCATAGTCGCTGGCATCTGTCTGCAAGTAGAATTTAGAGTTAAAATCGGGGCAGGCCAAGATCGGGGCTGATGTCAATCGTAATTCCAATTCGTCGAAGGCTTGTTGTTGTTCTGCATCCCATTTCCATTTAATGTTGTTCTTCAGCAAAACGGTGATAGGCTGTATTATGCTAGAAAACTCTGGAACAAATCTGCGATACCAAGACGCGATGCCCAAACATCGTCGAAGTTGGCGTACATTGGTCGGCGGAGCCAATTCCCGAACAGCTGCTATTTTCTCGGGGTCAGTATGGATGCCGTGCTCACTGACCACATGTCCTAAGAATTGTATTTTGCGTCTAAAGAATCTACACTTGGCCTTGTTGATCCGTAACTTGGCTTCTCTGAGGCGTCGAAAATCTTCTTGCAGGTGAGTTATATGTTCTTCCAATGTCCTTCCGATGACGATGATGTCGTCTAGATACGCGAAGGCAAATGGATCCATCTCGGGTCCAATCACGCTATCCAAGGCGCGTTGGAATGTTGCTGCCGCGGAATGTAGCCCGAAAGGCATAACTTTCCATTGAAACAGGCCACGACCTGGGACTGTGAACGCTGTGCATTCCCGACTTGCTTTGGCCAGTGGTATTTGCCAATAACCACTTTTGAGGTCCAGTGTAGAGATAAACTGAGCGTTGCGAAGTTTTTCCAGAATATGATTGATCCTGGGCAGAGGGTATGCATCTCGTATAGACTGCGCGTTGAGCTGCCTGAAATCGATACACATACGCGTCTCTCCGGTTTTCTTGCCAACTAGCACTATGGGTGCGCTATGGGGGCTCTTTGATGGTTCGATGCGGTCTTCGGCTAGTAACTGGTCCACGGTGTCATTGATGATCTTCTGCTGTGCCGGATTGCGAGGGTAATAACGTTGCTTGATTGGTTTGTCATCCTTCATAGTGATGACGTGCTCTGCGATGTGGGTGACACCTTGTAATGTGTCGAACTTTGGTAATTCCTGTGATAGAAACTCGTTGATGATTTTATTTACTCTCGCGTCTTCGGAGTATTCTGGCTCTGGAGATATCATGGTGCTTTCCATCCTTGTCATGGGCTTGGATGCTATTAAGTTGAGTTTGTCTATTCTGACTGGTGATTTCTCGATGACTGGTTGACGAAATGGAGAGCTTGGGGATTCATTGATGATTGACTAAGTCTGGTTGTTGCTGGTTAAGGTACTCGATGGTTGTGAGGTAGCGCTGCCACTGGCGAATGATCCAAGCAGGGCGTTTTGCATAGGTTCTAACTGTAGATAGCTTTCCCCGCACTGGATTATGGTCCGAATGCCACGCAGGAAATCAGTGCCTAAGATCAATTGGTCCATAATACCTGGTAATACCAGTAATGGTATTTTTACTTGTGTCGTCCCCAGGCATATCTCAGCTTCGATAGCCTGGGTGATTTCCTTTCTTGATCCATCGGCTAAGTTGATAGGGGTGTGTATTTGTTTCCAGTTCCCATTGGTACCGATCTGCTGAGCCAGTGAACTGTGTATGAAGCTCCTAGTGGCTCCAGTGTCGAGGGTGGCGCTCACTTCCAATCCGTTGACCTGGACTAAGGCGATGAGGCGACCCTTGTCGAACTGAATTCTACTTACATTGGGGGCTGGCTCGGCGCTTTCTTCGTTCGATCCCCTGTCGAACGTAGGCGCCCGGCGTTTCCCGACCGGCGACAGCAGTCGATGGTTCGTATATCGCGTTTTCCGCATTCCCAACAGAACATAATCCTTGGATTGTTGCGTTGCTTTGCGAAGTGGTCTGGTTTGCCGCAGTTACGGCAAGCACGGTAAGTATCTACTGGTGCCTCCGATACTTGGTAGAAGTGTGAATAACTGGTTGATTTTTCAGTAGAGGGCAAAGCTGGCTTTTGGGTGCTTCTGTTATTAACGGGGTTAACTTTACTTCCACTGGTAAATTGTTGCCCATGGTTGCTTGATGTGTACGAAGTGTTTGCCTGGCCGGAAAAAGATGAGTCGAATCTCTTAGAACTTTGACCACGCAGGGTCTCGAAATTCACTATTAACTGGGTTAACTTCTGCAGGTTATGAAAATCCATACGGCGGGTGTGCAATTGGTAGTCCGGCAATAAATTGTCAAATATACGCTGTAACTCCTGTTCTTCTGTATAATGAGCTCTTCTCATCATTAAACGTAGTTCTATCAAGTATGCCTTGAATGGTTCGCCAGGGCGCTGTCTCCGCGTACGGATGGCATCTTCCAGTTGTTCAAAGTATCTGGGCGGCAGAAAGAAATCTAAAAATTCTCTTCTATAATTAGCCCATGAGGCGTCTAGCAGACCGCTAGTTTGCCACCATCCTTCGGCTCGTCCCGAAAATAAGATGGGCATCATATTAGGGAGCCATTCGGTGCTGATGCGATATGTACTAGCCCTTGCTTCAAGTGTTTCCAAGAAATATAATGGATCTGCGGTCCCATCAAAATAAAGACCCCATTTGGACACTTTCTCTATGAGATTAGTGTAACTGGTATTCTGACCCTGTGGGTGTAGATCTGTTGTAGCCATGCTGCTAGTGAACGCTGGTATCTGTAATAATTTTTCCTCTGTGTCTTGGTTAAGAGATACGTGTCTCCCCGTTGAATACTCCTTGTCAGTATGTCGGGCGGGCGACACAGGACGTGAACGTGGTTTAACTTCGAGACCTTTATCGAGGCTGGCTGCTTGTCCGTATTGTGATTCTAGTTCTGCTAGCCGGGAGAGTACATCTGGTTTATGGTCTTCTCTGGATACAAAGCTAGAGAACCGGCTTCTCATTTCCTCAACTGAACCGCCAGGGGTCAGTCCGAACTCGGCGAAGAAGCTTTCAAGCTCGGCTTTACGACGATATGTTATCCATTTGACTCCCATGTTACTAATGTTTTTTTTTTGTAGAAAAGCGTTGCAAATAAACACTAGCTGAAAGTGAAGGATTAATTCAAAGGGCAATAAATCAAATTCGGGACAACAAAAATAATTGTATTATCACTGAACGAGGTATTATTGCATGCTGCTGCGCCGTAGTCGATATACTTTTTAATTGTTAGTTGGAAGATTGCAGATGAGTTATTATTATGTGCTGAATATCCTTGTATTATCCTGGTTGGCCGAGTAGGCTGTGCGATGGTCAACACTTCTAGTATTTGAACATTGCTTAGTTCGATCCTTGCTATGCTCAATCGTCGTTGGTTATCCTTACTGGTGAACGTCGGGTTAGTTATGCTTGGGTATAGTTGAATATCATTGCCAGTGAACGTTGGTTGTAATTATCCTTGCTGTATATCCTTGCTGTATATCCTCGGTGAACGTTGGTTTTTAATTATCCTTGCTGTATATCCTTGCTGTATATCCTCGGTGAACGTTGGTTTTTAATTATCCTTGCTGTATATCCTTGCTGATGTTGTTATAATTATCCTTGGTTATCGTTGAATATCCTTGCTGATGAACGTTGGTTTACTTATTCTTACTGTAGATCCTTGCTGGTAAATATTGGTTTGATTATCCTTGCTGGTATCCTTGAATATCCTTTGTAAAGGATCGCGGTTGACTGTCGGTGTTCATTCGTTGAAGGCTCGCGGCTGACTTTTGTTGTTGACTCGTTAAAAGCTCGAGGCTGACTGTCCTCTATGATGCTGCTGCTCGCCTTTTATCTACTTCAAAATCAGATTGAAGAAACTTGTGCCGTTATTAAACGTTTGTATTCCTTCATTCCTCGTCTCATTCGGTGCATTCTGGTCTTGACGCCAAGCTCGTCGACCAATGAGAACCCAAAAGCAAACCTCTCCCTTTCTCTCCCAGGCGATAGAACTACCGTTGCAGTTGCTACTGTTGCTTTGTCTAACTTCTTTGTAAAAAATTTTTTTTCTCTGTGCCTGCGTTGTTTTGCTGTGGCTGTACCTGAACAGCGTCATGGAAAATTTCCATCGTTGTTTCTCTTTCTGCTTGTTTCTTAACGGTGCTTTCTGTCGCTGATTCTACTGCTTCGACTGCCGTAACTCTGCCGGGTCCATAGGCTATGTCATTGGCTATGCGAATGGTTCTATCGCTGACTAACTAGTTATAATTTTCTGTCGCTGATTCTACGTGTACTCTACCGTAACTCTGCTGCATTAATTATCTATGTTGATGGTTATGTACGCCGTTTTATCGCTGACTCTAGAAATATAATTTTCTGTCGCTGATTACACTGTCTACTCTATCGTGATTCTGCTGGGCATATTAGCTCTATCGGTGATTATGTCGACGGTCCTATCGCTGACTAACAAACTGCTGCGTTGCTTTGCTGGATTTCGTTTGGGATAAAGGAAACAAATGGGGATATGGGCAAATATGGGAACACAGGGATACATGTATGTGAGCCAACATATACGGTGAACA
This sequence comes from Drosophila austrosaltans, assembly GCA_035045865.1. Classification (NCBI taxonomy): domain Eukaryota; kingdom Metazoa; phylum Arthropoda; class Insecta; order Diptera; family Drosophilidae; genus Drosophila; species Drosophila austrosaltans. The sequence goes on from JAWNOQ010000003.1 coordinate 12,196,982, forward strand.
CAAAATGATAGATATACACATATATATAAAAAAAAAAAATTCTTTTTATATAAATAAAATTTTACACTTTCCAATGCGGGTATACAAGCATTCCTGTGGCATATGAAACTCCCGCGATATGGGTTATGGTGGTTCTTTACACCACGCAGATGACAGGCTCGTGAAACAATTATATATGCATGCATATATATATATGCATAAATAAAAATTTAAATTTCACCTTGTTACATTACAAAAAAAATATTTGGTGTATTAAATGATTTTTTTCTTACATTTTCTCTCTCTTGTAATGCAACAAAATTAGGCAAAATTTTCCCAAAATATATATACGATGTTCTCTTCAAATCTCGGGTCCCTGCTCGGGCGCCATCTGTAAGGAAGTTTTCCGGCTGGGGTACAACTCTCAGTCTCCCCAGAGTCTTCCATTATAGATTATTTATAATAGAATGCCGAGACCGGAGATCTGATCGAGCTACAGTGAGTGTTAATACTGCATATCTATGCTATCGCTAGAAATGCACTACAGGAAGAATAAGAGATAAAAAGAGACAGAAGCTTGAAACAAATACATGCGGACATACAGTTCGGTTAGGGTACAACCCGGACACCGAACTACAATTAAGCTACTAAAATACAAGGTCACGATAGGGAAACATAAAGCTAAGTCGGTTAAGGTATAACCTGGACACCGACTTAACCCAACATAACATATGGATGTCCCAGGACTTAAGTTAAGGTCGATTAGGGTACAACCCGGATATCGATCACAACACAAATCCTGGTCGCATGCCAATGGATATCAGTCGCCATCACAGTCAACAAGGGTACAACCCGGACGTTGGCTGTGTGGCGACCTAATACCCCGGCACACTACAAATAAACACTACACTCCCCTCGGCATTGGGTAGGGTACAACCCGGATGCCAATGCCAGAGGAGAAACACATACTATAGTGACACACACACACACACCAAGGAATGGGATCAGGGAAAGGATAGGAGATGATGTTAGTCCCAATCTAGTTTCACCCCAATAATTGTGACATCTTTGCTTTAACACTTTACAAACTTTATTGTAGATTTATTCAATATAATTCTTTGGCTAAATGCCACCTAACCACACTCTAAATTGGTATCTATAGGTATGGGATCAAAGGGGAGGGCAGCTATTGGACCACATGGCCGACTCACCCGCTATCCTGTTCCACACACACTTAACACGTATCTCCTGGTATGATCGGCAGCGTCGCTCTTTCCTTGCGGATTTTCTTTGCACTAACTTTGTTTGTGACTTGTCCTTAATTATCCTTTTCTGATAAGGGCCGGCTGTGGGTCCTTGCACTTTATTAATTACACTTTGACACTTCTTTGCACTTTTATTCTCCCGACTGTCTCCTTTTAGGGTGGTTTGCGTAATGTTTTTTTTCTCTCCCATTACGCAGTCGCTGACCGCTCTTTTTCGGGCTTTTGACTTTTCCTCTGCTTCTGCCGACTGGGACACGCGCTCTTTCAATCGTTGTTACCATGACAACCGATTCTGTCGCGACATGTCGGCGTCAGAATCGTCACGTACGCATTTTTCGGTCCCGTTGCAACCAAAATAATAGAAACTGCGCAAAAGCAACGTCGACAAATTCGTGCAAGTCCCGTTGGGCTTGCATGTGTGTGTGTGTATGTGTATATATGCGGCCGGCTAAATGCCACTGCGCAATTAATTTTGTATATAAGCGGGCATACCTAAAGAGAAACTTATGTACCTATGTATATATATACACATGTGTACATGGCAATGAGCGTATACATAAATAGTAATGTACCTAGAGATGAGACGATTAATTAAGACACAAGTCAGAGTATTTAGGGTTGAGCTTAATGACTTATTATTATCTATTGGTTTGAAATAACAATATGAGATTTTCTGAGCCTCGTAATTGTGGCGTGGTGCCAAATTGGCACTTCGTCACACCCCCCTTACCTAGGGTAAGCAGGGCCGATGTAGTTGATGGTGACCTGCTGGGTCTTGGTCACCCGTACCCCGTACACGCTGCCGGCTGCTTCACACTTAAACTTTCGTTCTCGTTGTCGTTTTTGGCACTCCTCCACTTGCTGAACGAGTTGGCGTGGTAGTAGCTCCTGTACGCCCCTAGTTCGCCATCCCAGTGGGATAGCCTGCCAGGCGTGGATACGGCTAACACTCGGAACGTTATTGGCATCCGTCGGTTGATTTGAGCTTGAGTCACCCTGCAGTCTCATCGGCTGAGGTGACGGTGACTGAGGTGGCGATATATCCTCAAAGTGGGGAGAGGTTGATGGCTGGGCGCCCCCTCCCTCTGACGTGCCGTCTGAGTCGTAGCTGACGGGGTTGTATGGCCGTGACATGTCCCCGAAGTCGGGTTCGATGTTGGGCGGTGGCAGCTGTACCGTTTCGCCGGTCTCTGGGTCCGTATAGTCCAGGTGCGATGGGCTACGGCTATTCCTCCATAGCTCAGAGATAGATGTGGTGTCGTCTTCTGCTTCCTGGGGGTCGGCTGCTTCGTTTGGCGATACGAGACGCCAGGGAGAGTTGACCCTCTGGGGATCAGGAGGCGCGGCGCTCTCTTCATCCTTGGTGGCCGGTGGCGACGGGATCCAGCCCCTATAGCCGGGGAAATGCCCCGGGTCGAAGCACGCTATATCGGATAGCTCCATGGCTCGACTCAACACGTCCACCCTAGTGACCACGGCTCTTTCGGGTGCATCCGCTATCCGCCAGCAATGGATAGGCTCCATTAGAGGTTAATTGCTGGACGAAAATGCTGAGGGGTCCTTGTTGCTCGCTACCTCAGTTGCCGCTGAGAGGATGTGCGGTATTGGAGGATCGTGTTCCCTTGCCGGCTCAATGGTGGCTGACGTCTTGGCGACTTCAGCTTCCCAAGCTGCTACCACGTCTTCGATGACACCCACTATTTCATTGACGCTGAATTGGCGTGCCATCGTACGACTGGGGAAAAGAAAGGTGTTAGATACTCTGACTTGAGACGGTGCCCTATATTGGGTTGGTGGGGGGCCTAACAGACTAACGTGTGTGGTTTACATGAATGGGATGCTTATGACTATGATACAATGTGAGCTTAAATGTAATAATATGAATGAGTATTTTGCGTGAATTGGCGTGCCATCGTACGACTGGGGAAAAGAAAGGTGTTAGATACTCTGACTTGAGACGGTGCCCTATATTGGGTTGGTGGGGGGCCTAACAGACTAACGTGTGTGGTTTACATGAATGGGATGCTTATGACTATGATACAATGTGAGCTTAAATGTAATAATATGAATGAGTATTTTGCGTGTGTATGCATGGTCAGACTTGCCGTGACTTTGAGACCCCCCAACGGGGGACAGGGACGTTGGGAAACCGCACTTTCCATCAAGTGGCCCCTGCGAATTGATTCGTCTCTGTTAGGATGACTCCGGCGGTCTTCTGTGTTTAGTTGCTGACGCCCATGGGCTGGCTCAACGCGATCGTAGATTTAATTTGCTCTTTCTCTTGACTGCTGGGTTCGTCTGGTTGTATAGACTTCAGGTCGTCTATGTTCGCCGTGCGTCTGCTGTTTATTTCTTGTAACCGGACGATGTTTCTGGAAATAAGCTTGATTACTTTGTAAGGCCCGTCGAACTTTGGGGCCAATTTAGCTGCGAAGCCCTCGGAGGCCTTGGACAGGTGGTGTTGCTTCAGGAGGACCAGATCTCCAATCGCTGGTCGCCAGTCTCTACGTCGCAAATTGTAGTGACGTCCTTGCTCCATTGCAGCTCGTTGCATGTTCTCTTGGGCCATGGTAAAAACGTCTGCCATGCGTCGTGTTCGTACTTCCGGGGACCAGGGTGTGGTGCCAAGTCCTGGTGTAACCTCGTCGTACAGTGCTCCAGGGATGCGGGGTTCCTTGCCCAGCACGAGGAACGCTGGTGTAAATGCTGTCGAATCGCATACGCTTGAATTTATTGCCAATGTAAATTCGGGTAGAAAGTGATCCCAGTTACTCTGCTTTTCGCCCAGGTATTGAGCTATCATGGTCTTCACGGTGCGATTGGCTCTCTCGGTAGGATTTTGACGTGGTGTGTACGGTGCGGTGTACTGAATTTCTACTCCAGCTCGTTGACAAAGTTCTTTGAAGGTGCGACTGGTGAACTGTGTTCCATTGTCGCAGACCAAAGTGCGTGGGGCTCCAAAGTGTCCGATAATTCGCTCCCGAAATGCGTGTTCTAATGAAGCGGCGGTGGCTTTACGCAGAGGTACCAGCTCCACCCATCTGCTGTATGCATCTAAGAAAACCAATAGAACAGTGTTACCTTGCTTTGATCTGGGGAGAGGTCCAACAAAATCCGCACACACTGTGTTGAATGGCTCTGACACTTGACGAGTGAACATTTTCCCAGCTGGCTTCATTTGGTTCACTTTATATTTTTGGCATTGAAGACAGTTGCGCACGTGTCGCTTTACATTGCGGAAAAACCCAGGCCAGTAGTATTTCTGGGAAACTCTGAGTACTGTCTTGCGGATTCCCAGATGGCCTGCGGTGGGCTCGTCGTGACACTCGCATAATACTCGCTGACGAGCTTCCTTCGGCACGCATAGCTTCCATGGTATGGATTCATCTTCGTCGGGGTGATGAATTCTCCTTCGGTATAGTTGCCCAACTTCGTAGTGAAAATCAGGGAACTGCTCTGGTTGTGCTTCTACTTGTAGCTTTATTTTATTTCACCATGGACACTCCGGCAGAGTATCCTGAATTGAATTTAGTACTTCCAATGGTTGTCGAGACAGGGCGTCGGCCACGACGTTTAACTTTCCTCGGCGGTATTGTATGTCGAATTCATACTGTTGTAGTTCGAGTGCCCATCTCGCTATACGACCTGTGGGATTATCTATTGAGTTGAGTCACTTCAAGGCCTGATGATCTGTGATGACTTCGAATTTATATCCTTCCAGATAACAGCGTAGTTTGCGAATTGCCCAGACTATAGCGAGACACTCCTTCTCGGTGGCTGAGTAATTCTCTTCAGGAGCAAGGAGGCGTCTGCTGGCGTAGGCGATGACCCGTTCTGTTCCTTCTTGATACTGGGTTAATACTGCGCCCAAACCATAGTCGCTGGCATCTGTCTGCAAGTAGAATTTAGAGTTAAAATCGGGGCAGGCCAAGATCGGGGCTGATGTCAATCGTAATTCCAATTCGTCGAAGGCTTGTTGTTGTTCTGCATCCCATTTCCATTTAATGTTGTTCTTCAGCAAAACGGTGATAGGCTGTATTATGCTAGAAAACTCTGGAACAAATCTGCGATACCAAGACGCGATGCCCAAACATCGTCGAAGTTGGCGTACATTGGTCGGCGGAGCCAATTCCCGAACAGCTGCTATTTTCTCGGGGTCAGTATGGATGCCGTGCTCACTGACCACATGTCCTAAGAATTGTATTTTGCGTCTAAAGAATCTACACTTGGCCTTGTTGATCCGTAACTTGGCTTCTCTGAGGCGTCGAAAATCTTCTTGCAGGTGAGTTATATGTTCTTCCAATGTCCTTCCGATGACGATGATGTCGTCTAGATACGCGAAGGCAAATGGATCCATCTCGGGTCCAATCACGCTATCCAAGGCGCGTTGGAATGTTGCTGCCGCGGAATGTAGCCCGAAAGGCATAACTTTCCATTGAAACAGGCCACGACCTGGGACTGTGAACGCTGTGCATTCCCGACTTGCTTTGGCCAGTGGTATTTGCCAATAACCACTTTTGAGGTCCAGTGTAGAGATAAACTGAGCGTTGCGAAGTTTTTCCAGAATATGATTGATCCTGGGCAGAGGGTATGCATCTCGTATAGACTGCGCGTTGAGCTGCCTGAAATCGATACACATACGCGTCTCTCCGGTTTTCTTGCCAACTAGCACTATGGGTGCGCTATGGGGGCTCTTTGATGGTTCGATGCGGTCTTCGGCTAGTAACTGGTCCACGGTGTCATTGATGATCTTCTGCTGTGCCGGATTGCGAGGGTAATAACGTTGCTTGATTGGTTTGTCATCCTTCATAGTGATGACGTGCTCTGCGATGTGGGTGACACCTTGTAATGTGTCGAACTTTGGTAATTCCTGTGATAGAAACTCGTTGATGATTTTATTTACTCTCGCGTCTTCGGAGTATTCTGGCTCTGGAGATATCATGGTGCTTTCCATCCTTGTCATGGGCTTGGATGCTATTAAGTTGAGTTTGTCTATTCTGACTGGTGATTTCTCGATGACTGGTTGACGAAATGGAGAGCTTGGGGATTCATTGATGATTGACTAAGTCTGGTTGTTGCTGGTTAAGGTACTCGATGGTTGTGAGGTAGCGCTGCCACTGGCGAATGATCCAAGCAGGGCGTTTTGCATAGGTTCTAACTGTAGATAGCTTTCCCCGCACTGGATTATGGTCCGAATGCCACGCAGGAAATCAGTGCCTAAGATCAATTGGTCCATAATACCTGGTAATACCAGTAATGGTATTTTTACTTGTGTCGTCCCCAGGCATATCTCAGCTTCGATAGCCTGGGTGATTTCCTTTCTTGATCCATCGGCTAAGTTGATAGGGGTGTGTATTTGTTTCCAGTTCCCATTGGTACCGATCTGCTGAGCCAGTGAACTGTGTATGAAGCTCCTAGTGGCTCCAGTGTCGAGGGTGGCGCTCACTTCCAATCCGTTGACCTGGACTAAGGCGATGAGGCGACCCTTGTCGAACTGAAGTCTACTTACATTGGGGGCTGGCTCGGCGCTTTCTTCGTTCGATCCCCTGTCGAACGTAGGCGCCCGGCGTTTCCCGACCGGCGACAGCAGTCGATGGTTCGTATATCGCGTTTTCCGCATTCCCAACAGAACATAATCCTTGGATTGTTGCGTTGCTTTGCGAAGTGGTCTGGTTTGCCGCAGTTACGGCAAGCACGGTAAGTATCTACTGGTGCCTCCGATACTTGGTAGAAGTGTGAATAACTGGTTGATTTTTCAGTAGAGGGCAAAGCTGGCTTTTGGGTGCTTCTGTTATTAACGGGGTTAACTTTACTTCCACTGGTAAATTGTTGCCCATGGTTGCTTGATGTGTACGAAGTGTTTGCCTGGCCGGAAAAAGATGAGTCGAATCTCTTAGAACTTTGACCACGCAGGGTCTCGAAATTCACTATTAACTGGGTTAACTTCTGCAGGTTATGAAAATCCATACGGCGGGTGTGCAATTGGTAGTCCGGCAATAAATTGTCAAATATACGCTGTAACTCCTGTTCTTCTGTATAATGAGCTCTTCTCATCATTAAACGTAGTTCTATCAAGTATGCCTTGAATGGTTCGCCAGGGCGCTGTCTCCGCGTACGGATGGCATCTTCCAGTTGTTCAAAGTATCTGAGCGGCAGAAAGAAATCTAAAAATTCTCTTCTATAATTAGCCCATGAGGCGTCTAGCAGACCGCTAGTTTGCCACCATCCTTCGGCTCGTCCCGAAAATAAGATGGGCATCATATTAGGGAGCCATTCGGTGCTGATGCGATATGTACTAGCCCTTGCTTCAAGTGTTTCCAAGAAATATAATGGATCTGCGGTCCCATCAAAATAAAGACCCCATTTGGACACTTTCTCTATGAGATTAGTGTAACTGGTATTCTGACCCTGTGGGTGTAGATCTGTTGTAGCCATGCTGCTAGTGAACGCTGGTATCTGTAATAATTTTTCCTCTGTGTCTTGGTTAAGAGATACGTGTCTCCCCGTTGAATACTCCTTGTCAGTATGTCGGGCGGGCGACACAGGACGTGAACGTGGTTTAACTTCGAGACCTTTATCGAGGCTGGCTGCTTGTCCGTATTGTGATTCTAGTTCTGCTAGCCGGGAGAGTACATCTGGTTTATGGTCTTCTCTGGATGCAAAGCTAGAGAACCGGCTTCTCATTTCCTCAACTGAACCGCCAGGGGTCAGTCCGAACTCGGCGAAGAAGCTTTCAAGCTCGGCTTTACGACGATATGTTATCCATTTGACTCCCATGTTACTAATGTTTTTTTTTTTGTAGAAAAGCGTTGCAAATAAACACTAGCTGAAAGTGAAGGATTAATTCAAAGGGCAATAAATCAAATTCGGGACAACAAAAATAATTGTATTATCACTGAACGAGGTATTATTGCATGCTGCTGCGCCGTAGTCGATATACTTTTTAATTGTTAGTTGGAAGATTGCAGATGAGTTATTATTATGTGCTGAATATCCTTGTATTATCCTGGTTGGCCGAGTAGGCTGTGCGATGGTCAACACTTCTAGTATTTGAACATTGCTTAGTTCGATCCTTGCTATGCTCAATCGTCGTTGGTTATCCTTACTGGTGAACGTCGGGTTAGTTATGCTTGGGTATAGTTGAATATCATTGCCAGTGAACGTTGGTTGTAATTATCCTTGCTGTATATCCTTGCTGTATATCCTCGGTGAACGTTGGTTTTTAATTATCCTTGCTGTATATCCTTGCTGTATATCCTCGGTGAACGTTGGTTTTTAATTATCCTTGCTGTATATCCTTGCTGATGTTGTTATAATTATCCTTGGTTATCGTTGAATATCCTTGCTGATGAACGTTGGTTTACTTATTCTTACTGTAGATCCTTGCTGGTAAATATTGGTTTGATTATCCTTGCTGGTATCCTTGAATATCCTTTGTAAAGGATCGCGGTTGACTGTCGGTGTTCATTCGTTGAAGGCTCGCGGCTGACTTTTGTTGTTGACTCGTTAAAAGCTCGAGGCTGACTGTCCTCTATGATGCTGCTGCTCGCCTTTTATCTACTTCAAAATCAGATTGAAGAAACTTGTGCCGTTATTAAACGTTTGTATTCCTTCATTCCTCGTCTCATTCGGTGCATTCTGGTCTTGACGCCAAGCTCGTCGACCAATGAGAACCCAAAAGCAAACCTCTCCCTTTCTCTCCCAGGCGATAGAACTACCGTTGCAGTTGCTACTGTTGCTTTGTCTAACTTCTTTGTAAAAAATTTTTTTTTCTCTGTGCCTGCGTTGTTTTGCTGTGGCTGTACCTGAACAGCGTCATGGAAAATTTCCATCGTTGTTTCTCTTTCTGCTTGTTTCTTAACGGTGCTTTCTGTCGCTGATTCTACTGCTTCGACTGCCGTAACTCTGCCGGGTCCATAGGCTATGTCATTGGCTATGCGAATGGTTCTATCGCTGACTAACTAGTTATAATTTTCTGTCGCTGATTCTACGTGTACTCTACCGTAACTCTGCTGCATTAATTATCTATGTTGATGGTTATGTACGCCGTTCTATCGCTGACTCTAGAAATATAATTTTCTGTCGCTGATTACACTGTCTACTCTATCGTGATTCTGCTGGGCATATTAGCTCTATCGGTGATTATGTCGACGGTCCTATCGCTGACTAACAAACTGCTGCGTTGCTTTGCTGGATTTCGTTTGGGATAAAGGAAACAAATGGGGATATGGGCAAATATGGGAACACAGGGATACATGTATGTGAGCCAACATATACGGTGAACACAAAATGATAGATATACACATAAATATAAAAAAAAAAAATTCTTTTTATATAAATAAAATTTTACACTTTCCAATGCGGGTATACAAGCATTCCTGTGGCATATGAAACTCCCGCGATATGGGTTATGGTGGTTCTTTACACCACGCAGATGACAGGCTCGTGAAACAATTATATATGCATGCATATATATATATGCATAAATAAAAATTTAAATTTCACCTTGTTACATTACAAAAAAAATATTTGGTGTATTAAATGATTTTTTTCTTACATTTTCTCTCTCTTGTAATGCAACAAAATTAGGCAAAATTTTCCCAAAATATATATACGATGTTCTCTTCAAATCTCGGGTCCCTGCTCGGGCGCCATCTGTAAGGAAGTTTTCCGGCTGGGGTACAACTCTCAGTCTCCCCAGAGTCTTCCATTATAGATTATTTATAATAGAATGCCGAGACCGGAGATCTGATCGAGCTACAGTGAGTGTTAATACTGCATATCTATGCTATCGCTAGAAATGCACTACAGGAAGAATAAGAGATAAAAAGAGACAGAAACTTGAAACAAATACATGCGGACATACAGTTCGGTTAGGGTACAACCCGGACACCGAACTACAATTAAGCTACTAAAATACAAGGTCACGATAGGGAAACATAAAGCTAAGTCGGTTAAGGTATAACCTGGACACCGACTTAACCCAACATAACATATGGATGTCCCAGGACTTAAGTTGAGGTCGATTAGGGTACAACCCGGATATCGATCACAACACAAATCCTGGTCGCATGCCAATGGATATCAGTCGCCATCACAGTCAACAAGGGTACAACCCGGACGTTGGCTGTGTGGCGACCTAATACCCCGGCACACTACAAATAAACACTACACTCCCCTCGGCATTGGGTAGGGTACAACCCGGATGCCAATGCCAGAGGAGAAACACATACTATAGTGACACACACACACACACCAAGGAATGGGATCAGGGAAAGGATAGGAGATGATGTTAGTCCCAATCTAGTTTCACCCCAATAATTGTGACATCTTTGCTTTAACACTTTACAAACTTTATTGTAGATTTATTCAATATAATTCTTTGGCTAAATGCCACCTAACCACACTCTAAATTGGTATCTATAGGTATGGGATCAAAGGGGAGGGCAGCTATTGGACCACATGGCCGACTCACACGCTATCCTGTTCCACACACACTTAACACGTATCTCCTGGTATGATCGGCAGCGTCGCTCTTTCCTTGCGGATTTTCTTTGCACTAACTTTGTTTGTGACTTGTCCTTAATTATCCTTTTCTGATAAGGGCCGGCTGTGGGTCCTTGCACTTTATTAATTACACTTTGACACTTCTTTGCACTTTTATTCTCCCGACTGTCTCCTTTTAGGGTGGTTTGCGTAATGTTTTTTTTCTCTCCCATTACGCAGTCGCTGACCGCTCTTTTTCGGGCTTTTGACTTTTCCTCTGCTTCTGCCGACTGGGACACGCTGTTACCATGACAACCGATTCTGTCGCGACATGCGTCGGCGTCAGAATCGTCACGTACGCATTTTTCGGTCCCGTTGCAAACAAAATAATAGAAACTGCGCAAAAGCAACGTCGACAAATTCGTGCAAGTCCCGTTGGGCTTGCATGTGTGTGTGTGTATGTGTATATATGCGGCCGGCTAAATGCCACTGCGCAATTAATTTTGTATATAAGCGGGCATACCTAAAGAGAAACTTATGTACCTATGTATATATATACACATGTGTACATGGCAATGAGCGTATACATAAATAGTAATGTACCTAGAGATGAGACGATTAATTAAGACACAAGTCAGAGTATTTAGGGTTGAGCTTAATGACTTATTATTATCTATTGGTTTGAAATAACAATATGAGATTTTCTGAGCCTCGTAATTGTGGCGTGGTGCCAAATTGGCACTTCGTCACAATATTTTAAAATGATATATTAAATATCATATCGATATTTTTCCAATAGCTAAAATATTATCGATAAGATATTTTAAAAATATTCGACAACCCTACTCATAAAGTTAAAAGCAAATGGCTGTCAAAATATTCTACTTCGTTGGATTCGTGGGTTTCTGACACAAAAGTTATTATTTAAGTCTTCCTCTTCCAGATGCATCAATGTGACTTCGGGGGTGCTCTAGGGTAATCATCTTGGTCAGTTGCTTTTCTCCCTTTTCATAAATGACCTTCCTTCCTTCACATGTGCTCATGTAGGCAGACGATGCAAGATGAAAAGTGAAATCGACAGATAATACTTTAGAAGTTATGGATCCAAAATATTTTTGAAATCCGATAAGAATTGTGAGTGCTACATCATCTCAAAGTGGAACCATTTTTCATGAATGAAAAAAATGTAAAATTTTCACAAAAACTTGCAACTTTGAAACTGAATATTGGCCGAATTAAACCACTGGTCTTGAATATTTTTACTTTATTCAAAAAGTAGATAAATTTTTAGTTATTTGTTGTAAAAAATACAATAAAATTTAAAATACCTAATAAATTGGAGACGTTTCAAAAACACACTGAATTTTCGCATTTTTTGAACTTTGGTGGAGTAGAATCAACAGAGATTCACGGAGATTCACGATATAATCATATACACGTGATAGAGGGAATATTCACCTATCAGACTTATATAGTGCAGTCTTGCGCTTTTTTGCGCAAATTTGTCAAAAATCCAAAAAACTAATGCAACCTCGCGTTTAAAACGCGTTCCAGGTACAAGGAAGAAGAAGAGCGCATGCAAATTTGGCAAACTGTTATTTGATATTTACAATTTTGTAATGTAACAAAATCATTAGAAAGCATATAAAATAAGTCAAACCTACCTTAGATGTTAATGGCTTAAGAAAAAAATGTCATTTGAAAAAAAAATTTTTTTGATCCGATTGTTCCTATTGGGGCTATAGCATATAGTTGACCGACTGAAACTTTGCACAGACATTTTGATATGTATTAAACATTCAAATCGAAAATTTCGGAACAATCGCTTTTTAATCACTCAAGTTATTGCTCTAAAACTATATTTTTGACCGATCGTTCCTATGGGAGCTATATGATATAGTGAGCCGATTTTAACGTAACAAAATCTTTGGAGAGCATATTAAACAAATCAAACCTACATTAAAAGTTAATTGCTTAAGAAAAAAATGTAATTCGACCAAAAAAAATTTTGATCCGATTGTTCCTATGGGAGCTATAACATATAGTCAACCGATGGCTGAAACTTAGCATAGACATTTCTATATGTACTAAACTTCAAAATAGAAAATTTCGGGGCAATCGCTTTTTAAACACTCAAGTTATTGCTCTAAAACTATATTGCTGACCGATCGTTTCTATGGGTGCTATATGATATAGTCAACCAATTCGGATAAAACTTGGTAGATATTTTAGAAAGTATATTTAACTAATTGAATTCAAATTTCGTAAAATTCGATTGAAAAACAACAAAGTTATGTAACCTTAATTTTATTCTCGACCTATTGTTCCTATGGGAGCTATATGATATAGTTATCCGATTTCGAGATATACAATGCCTTCAGCAAAAAGAAGTCTATGTGTAAAATTTCAGCTCTGTAGCATTAAGGGTTTTGGAGAAGACCAAAATTATATACCCTTGCAATGGTATATTTTTTTTGAAATTTTAATGAAAAATTAAAACAAAACATTAAAAAATCTTATTTATCTTATCAAATTCGAATAATAAAGTTCGTTTGTCATCAAAAAAGCGTTTTTTCAGTGAATTTTATGGGTCAAATATGCCTAGAAATATTTTTCAATTTTGACCTTGACTATCAAAGAAACCCTAACACGTGGCACCTCGGAAGTAACTCCATTTGAAGCTTAAACAATTAGCTATCGAATGCTTTTTAAATTTTGAAAAGCGCTTCGCTACTTCAGAAGATATGATTTGCGATAAGCGAAATGAGCGATGGCCCCACTGTGCGACGGTAGTAGATACATATAACATACATATATCCATAAGTACTCCCAAGTCGATCATCTTGTTAAGTCTAGTCAATGGAATCTTATTAAGAAAATAGGTAATCAACTGAGGACTATTTCTGAAAAAAAGTCATGACCTTGCATTTAGATGTGTTGAGGTTTAATAAGTTGTGTTGACACCAAGATTGAAAGTTTTAGAGGTCAGAATGCAATCGTGAAGGAGATATAATGTCTCTGTAGCTGAGACAAAGCTTTACATCATCTGCATACATGAGGTCAGGAGAATGTATTATAACGGATGGAAGATCGTTAATAAAAAGGGTGAATAGCAGTGGTCCCAGATGACTACCCTGAGGCAGTGGCGTTGCTACCTTGGGTGGCACCCGGTGCGGAAGTTGGCGGTGTCACCCCATCGAAAGTAAAAAGCAATAAGTTTTATATGATAAAGGTCATGGATCATTTATTATTTATAATATTGAAGAAATAACAAAGCACAACAATAACTTAGACAGAAAAGGAATTGTTATACAATTAAAATATCTTCTTTCTAGCTTTGACAGCTGCAAGCTCAGCAATAACTTCATCGAAATTTATATTTTGTATTGCCTCATGTTCGATGGTTAATATACCAAGATTACTAAGCCGCGATTGGGTCATTGTTGTCCTCCTCTCATATGAAGCTACGGATATGCAAACTGTCATGAACAATTTCAGTGCAATCATAAGATTTGGAAGAGATTCTGTAAAATCCCATTCTACAATAAACTTTAAAAAATCTAGAGACACCCAGTCAATAACCGTAACATTAGCGGCTTTTAAGTGCCTTCGCAGTTTTGGTATCTCCAAAAGTAATTCGGTTTCTGAGACCTCATCATAAAAATCAGTAAATTTAGATGTAGCTGATTTCAGTTCTTCAGTGTTCGCCAAAAGCAAAGCATTAATTTGTACGATCTCGAACAATGAAGCGACATCTTGAAGAGACTTCGATCTTGTTTGGAGCTTAACTCTGAATCGGTCAAGACATTCCAACACATCTTTTTGATGTTCCTCTTTTAGTGTGAGACCTGCATCGCTGGCCATCTCACCAACCATCCGTTTTTTATGCCGAAGTCGTTTTTCTGTTGGAATATCGTAGTCTTCTGATTTTTTTTTTTGCAATGTCTATTGCCTCTTCCACAATGTGATCCCGTTTTTCTTCGATATAAAAACGAAGTGCCTCTATTTTTGAAGCAGTTTCGTCGATGGAACCATCGATAGTATCGATGGTTTTTTCCGTCGATGGAAAAAATATCGAGTGGAGCAACCATCGATGGATTCCCAGCTCTACACTTCACGAAACAAATGAGAAATGTTGGGGAATCCCCCACGATCTTTTTCGGGAATCCCCGAATTATACATAGAGCTGAGCTAGTGCTAGTGGAGGAATCCCCGAAAAAGAAATTTTTGTGCTAGCGATTTATTTATTTTTTGTTTGTACATTGTTCTTAAAGTTGAGAGTTGTTTTTGGGTGTCACCCCAAAAAAGGTGACACCCGGTGCGGCCCGCCCCCCCTTTGCTACGCCACTGCCCTGAAGTACCCCCAAAATTAATTGGATGGTCCTTGAACTTGAAGACTTGATAGAACTTTCTGTGTTCTGTCTGTCAGATATTCACGAATCCAACAAATTAAAGGGCTTGGGAAGCCAATTTTGTTTAATTTTAAAAGAAGAAGTGTATGATTAACAGAATCAAAAGCCTTGCTGAAATCAGTATAAATGACATCAGTTTGTCTTGCATTCCTGGTGACTTATTCAACAAATGCAGAATTCGTTAGATTGAAGCAGTAAGTATGCCATGTAGCATTTCACCCTTCTCAATTTGACGCTTCTCAAATTTATTAATTGACAACTTGAAATAGAGAGGAAAAAAAAACGGTACAGTGGGAAAAATTTTTTATGTTTGGTTAAAAAAGTGTGAGCGCATTTTATATTTATTAAAATAAAAAATTTAACGTTACAATTCCAACATTTAAAACTATCATTTTTTCCTAGTTATTTTTTACTTATTAACTAATAAAACATTAAGACATTACTACCATAATCCATTTGGTCCGACAACTTTTTTTTTGCGATTGATGCTAAAAGCAACATTGTGTTTTTAAGTCATTGTCAATCCGAATCAGTAATATTTTTTTTTCGTTTTTTAGCTGCCTGGGACATTTTATGCTTTGACCAATCGTCCTGAAATTAATAATAAAATAATAGTCTGAACAGTCGATTGAGATTAAAAGAAACCTCACCTCGCTAGAACTCTCATCCGATGAGTATATTGTTTTAAGAGTTTCACAGTTCTTTTTGTTGCCGATGTTGTGATTATTTGAGTCTTTTTTACTTATTGTTTGTTTACGACCCCGTCCACTGGCTCCACGACGCCCAACAGCAGTGGTTTCGTCCTCCGCCGCCAATGCGAAAAGATCACTAAATTGTTTCTATAAGGTAACTTAATGTTAAAAAATAATTGACAACAATTTCGAAGTGCTTGCCTTTGTACTCTCATTACTATGTGAATATGCCGACTGCAGTGCTCTTTGCATCATGTCGTGAACATATAAACCTGTTCCGGTGCCGTGTCTGCAGCTTCTTCTATAATGCTCTAGATGGTTTAATACCTGTTGAGTGTAAAAATAATGAAAAATATAATGATCATCCTGAAATTAACATATCATTGCAGTTTTATTTTTTTATTATACCCTTGCAGAGCGTAAATCAAAAATATAAAATATAACAAAAAAAGCCGCACTCGGATTCGGAAGAATCCCTCCAAGAAATGGTAAATGAAATTTTAAAATCGGTCCAGTAGATTTTGAGCCTATTCAGTACAAACATACAAAAATTTCAAAATACAAAGGGTTTCTCTTTATAATATTACAAGAGATATGGTAAATATCAGAATATTAGGTGTAAATTCAACGATTTTTTGCCCTATAAATCTAATTTGTACCGAAACACTTTCCAAGAAGATTGACCCAAATCGTATAATCAATTAAATATACCTTCAACATAATAAATTTACTTCAGCAAACAAAAGTTCAAAGAAATCATTTTTACAAACACAAAAGACTCGGGTTTGAATCCACGTGGGATGAATTTGAAAAAGCATGATGACTTGCACTTACTATCTATGCCGAAAAAAAAGGAATTGACTTTTGTTTGTACGGTGGTATAGTAGGGTTACTGAATGCGTGGATGTATGTCCGACCCCCGAGGGTGATGAAGAGAATCTATTTATGTTTTTTGTCTTTTTTTATTTTTACATAACATTTACAGCATTCCTTTTAAAATTTAGTTTTTAAATAAAATAATGTAACAATTGCCTATTTTGAAAAAAAAAACAGGGTCAAACTAGTGAAGTGGCAGGGCTCTCAGTCGCCACAGAGGCGCCCAATCACAATTAAATTGCTACTTGTAATTACAAATAGCAGTACTAAGTAAATAACTAAATATACTAGTAATGCCAACGTGTAAAGAGATTAACTCAGGCCCTTCTTCACTAGAAACTACAAGAAGAAATTCTTCAGCGATAAAACGAGCGTACGCTCTCTATACAACGCAACAATGCATATTTCTCAGTAGTGTCTCCGACTACCACAACAACAACCAGCGCTGAATCCAAAAGTGCAAGTACGAGCGAATTGCTTACGCCAACCAGCAACAATTTGTTTTGGTGAGCCCAATGCGCTTCATCCTCAAATTCGCTTACACCTCAAGTGTAAATTGGGTCATTTGGTTCGACAAACTCCCAAAATGTACAAAAACAACATTGTGGAACGAAAAGCTTTGGAAAGCAAAAGATTACAAATATTGGCAATTCAGCCGGAATCTCAAAAACGAGTTTCCTAAATTAAACCCTCTGTAGCCAGGCACCACCATTCTACATCCGTGGTGCAAACTGGACTTCATTAATGTCAAAATTGGTAGCCCTAGTTGGTCAAAACAACTTTTATGTGACTTCACTCAACAGGGGGAACATAAAAGAGACCAGAGTGCAAGCCAAAAGTGAAAAATTCTATGGTACTATTGAAAAGTACTTTAGAACGGAAAGTGTGAATTTCTACACATTCCACAGTGGTTCCGCCAGAGGTCAAAAATCAACAAAAGTGATAACAAAGAATAGAAAAAAGTTGCAAGCAAATTGGCTTTAAAATGTTCAAACTTTACAATGGCAAAGCGGATTTTTCTAGCAAAAAAAACGGGACTTTCTAAAAATATAACCAAACGCGTGAACAAGTGATCACTTTTAGAGTAAAGCTTAGCAAACGCAAAAACTTTCAATGCGAAAGTCAGTTTCAAGTGGTTCACATGTTTTATTTTATTTTAGTAAATTATTAAAATTTATATGGTGTATTTGTCCTTTTAAAATTAATGTTTTATGTAACCTTTATTTTTGTTGTTAAAGTTTTAGTTATGTTCCCCCTCGATTCCCCCATAGATGTTATATTCATTGTATTAATCTAAGTTTTTACTTAATAAAAGTGTTTAAGTCAGCTGCAGAAACTTGCAGATGTGTGTGAAATAATTAATAATTTAACGCTTCTTCTTATTTTTTCAAGGTCAAACTTGTCTAGCAGAGCCCCAGTGTTTATTTTGTGTGTTTGTTATCGTCTTTTCTTGTGGTTTTCATTTTGCATAAAAATATTATATTATATAAAAATATTTATAAAATATATAAAAATACTTATTAATTTTTGATTTTTAATTTTTAATTTGATAGGAAACATGTCAGTGTGTATTCACTCGCCTACAAATTTTTGATTTATGGTGCTCCGAAAAAGGCACACCTGCTGAAAAGTTACGAGAAGTAATTGCTGATGTACAAACAACGGCTTTAATGATGAATTGAATGATTTTTGGATGCGGTTTAAACGTAAGATATCTTCTGTCTTACAATATGAGTCTGATTGGCTGAGTACAATGGAGTCAATTTTATTGAAAAATACCTAGAATGAACCTCAAGAAAATGCAGAAAGTACTCCACGTGGCCGTCAAAAACTAAATTTTATGGAGTCCTCAACGCGAACTAAGCGTCGGCGTATGGCTCAGCTGGTCAAAATTGATGAGACCGCTGTCTCTGCAAGACGCAACGGAAATCAAAGACAAAATTTATTGCCAGCGGATCCCATAGAAGTCTTTTCTCATTTAATGGAGACCGGAATGACGAAACATCAATATTTGCTGATACGGAATTTTGTGAACAGCAAAATATCATTAGATTTTTTTCCGAGTTATAAATGCATTTTAAGCTCTAAAATAGATAGATATCCTGACAACATATCTGTGGACGCTGTGGTCACAGCGAATACAAGCAAACGCTTTCTAATAATGATGTGGACGACAAAAGTTTATTCGTTACGTCTTACGCCTGGTAAGCCCCAAACAAACAGCTGTATAATACAATCATTAATCCAGCAAACAAAACAAGCTATGCCTCACCGAATATGGCAGAGTCATATAACATAACATATCCACAAGTAATAGGGCACCTACTCGGTCCAACAAATTAAAAAACGAACTGGCTCAGATTTAAGAAATAAATAAGCACCCATGGACGATGAAAAAGCATCGATTTTTGCAGCTCTGCATTATAGTCGATGCTCATTAAAGCAGAAGACATCTCCTGTAACAGATAAAAGACGACTCATGCTAGGATGGCAAATGTCTCGACCAGCAAAAGCAATATATCGCCTAAAGGCAGCTTCACAAACTCAAGCAACAGCGCTTCTGCAAGAAGAAGCAAGGGCGCCGAATATCCGATAATTTAACCTATACGATGTCCAACTGGCAAATTGGTCCGTACAGAGGAAGAAAGAAAGAGCACTCATCTTTGCAGCTCATCTAAAAACGGTCTTTCTGCCAAATCCGTCTAAAAACTCATTTCAACTTCCCTCCTAAGCACCCCAGTGGAAAGTGAGCCTCCGAAATTCCAAGAGGAGGAAATATCTTCAATTATTCAAAACTATCTTAACCCTAGAAAGTCGCCAAAAAGAAAATCTGTGCTGTGCAACATATCTTCAAACTTCTCAAAAAACTGGTCACTTTCCCATAAGTTGAAAAAACAATAATCATAGTGTTCCCAAAACCCGGAAGGGACAAAACACAACCATCATCGTCAGACCCACCATTTTATAGTCAAATCTCTCAAATTTGTTTGAAAAGGTATTACAACTGCGTACAAAGTAATTCTGGCACACCAAAACGTAATAAAACATCATCAGTTTGGTTTTCGTGAAAAGCATTTCAGAAGTCAACCGTATCACCTCAGAGATTCGCACAGCATTCGAGCAAAAAGAATATCCATCGAGTCTGGCTTGGACGGAAAAGCGACGACACATTCTAATGGAATCATATTTATCCAACAGAAAATTTGCCTTACGTTGTAATAGCTACACATCTGATGACTTCGAATCAAAAGCAGGAGTGCCTCAAGGCAGCGTGCTAAATCCAACACTTTATCTTTTGTATACAGCGGACATACCAACAAGCCCTACACTTGCCACATCTACACTCGCCGATGACACGGCTATCCTCAGCTGCTCCAAAGTTGCTTAACAACTGGCCACCCACATAAAGAATGTTGAAAAGTGGCTAGCAGACTGCTGCATCCGTGTAAATGCACAAAAAATGCTAGCATTGACTCTTAACACCGAGCTAGTGCCTTAATCCGACGATGTTATATATCTTGGAGTTCACTCGACAGAAGAATATGCAATTCGACATATTGAACACATAAGCATATGGAATGTTAGATTATGTTGACGAATCAGCAAACATATCGGCAATAGCCTGATCACTTTGAGCTATCTTATTTTCAAAAGTTAAAAATGGACTTATGCTCGTCTTGCGTTTAGCGTTCACAAAGTTGTAAAACCTCTTAGGATCACTCTAAAACTGAAGCTTACGTTGCTGATGATAATCCTTGCAGCCTTTCATATTAAGCTTCATAAAATTTGAGCGAATAATACCATATAGAGAGAAATCTGATAGGCGACCAGCTGTTTTATATTTCTTATAATACCTCGACTTAACATTTCTTAAATTGGACAGCTTACGGATAAACCAGGGGGGTTTATTAGACCGAACTGATCTACTAAGAGGAATACAATATAGAAATAATAAATCGCAAATATACGAATATAACCAATCTAGATTGCAAATAATATTATTATGTCTGACAAAGTCAGATTTACAAACGAAGTGGCTTCTTGTTACCGGATAGGTATTAAAAGGTATCAGCGCACAGAAGGAAAGATCCAAGGTAGGATGAAATTTGTTTTCTGGTAAAACGAGAGGTTCAATCCTGGAAATGATGCAGTTGGAGAAGTCCAATACAAATATAAGATCAAGTGATCTATTAATTGATAAATAATAAATAATAATTAATACTAATAAACCTAATTTCATGGGTGAAAAAAACTGAGTAATTTCTAATGAAAAAGCTGAATCGACAGTAAGTAACACAACACCACAATTGCGCATAGTCCGATTTTTTATATAAATTTAAAATTTAGTAGACAAAACCGAAACATCAAAAATACCTGGTTTAAGACGCGTGAAGAAACTGTTCAACCGTCATCGCGTTTGGACGTATTTTTATCGTGCTCCGCAAGTTCTTCGGTGTCATCGTTAAAACAGGGTTAAATCACCTCAAGTGATAATTGGGTCATTGGGTTCGCCGACCGCAACAATCTCATCTACTGCTCCAATAACAACTGAAACAGCCGCAACGTCTGCAATAGCTTCGATCACCGTTTAGCTGACTACCTCAACAAAATCTGCCCAACCAGTGTCGGTGAATCCAAAGTCTCCTGTTCAGACTGGTATGGACAGATATATTAACATAAAAAAGCGAAAGCATAGCCCTCAAACAAAAAAAGGCAACACTCCCAAAATAAACAAAAAAACACATCGTTGAACGGAAAGCTTTGGAAGGCAATATATTCCAATTACTAGCAAATCAGCCGGAATCTGAGGAAGGAGTTTTTCAAATTAAACCCTCTTTAGCCCAGCCACTACCATTTTACAACCGTGGTGCAAACTGCACTTCTTTGGTGCCGAAGATGGTGACCCTAGTTGGTCAAAACAACTTTTATGTGACTCCACTCTACAGGGGGAACTTAAAAGAGACCAAAGTCCAAACAAAAAATGAACAGTTCTATAAAAAAGTACGTCAGAACGGAGAATATAAACTTCTTCACATATCAATTAAAGATCGTCAAAGGTCTTGCAGCCGTGATTAAAGACATTGAACCTACAGTCCCGACTCAGGAAATTGTAGAAGCACTGGAAGAGAAGGGCTTTGATGTTAAGTGCAATTTATAACTTCTGATAATTCGCAGAATTACTGTTGAAGTGCCACATAAGGGGACACACCCTGTGAAATGCACTAATTGCAAGGAGTTTGGGCACACAAAGTCTTTGTGCAGCCTTCGCCCAGGTAGCGTTGGCTGTGGACAAACTCAAGAAGACTGTGTCTGCTTCGATGACAAATCAAATACCAATACAAGGAATGCGGCAACTGTGGTGGTAATCACACAGTGAATTACAGAGGATGTCCTTTTTATAAGAAACTGAAGGTCCGTCTTAACACGAAGAAATCGTATCCAGGGCACGACACTAAGACCCTCTCAATCTACACCGGGAATATTCTTCTCAAGAGCTGTAAGATCATCAGCGACTCCAATAACAACTACCCCTGGAGTAACTTTTGCAAGCGTGCTACGCAATGGAAATGCACAGCCCACCGAAACGGTCGATCCCGCTTGGCCAGAACCCTAACGGGATCGAAACGTTAATCTCGCTCAACCAAAGTATGACAAACTTCGTGACGTTCATGCAAAATTGCATGCAGGAACTGATGCGGACCAAAACTTGCTTATTCAAAAGCTTATGGACAATAATAAGTAATGTCAGCACTACATATAGGCTTCTGGAAAGCAAGCGGCATTTCCAAGCACAAACAAGAATTGTCACTGTTTCTGGAATCAAATAATATTGATATCATGCTGCACCTTAAACACACAACAAATCACCCAGAGAGCAAGGCTCACGAAAGAACGAAGGAACTGGTATCCTTATCAAAAACCGAATTAAACACAGTCTACACAATGGATTTGCCAAATAATACCTACAAGCACTTCAATAGGTGTCCAAATCACCTTCGGCAGTACAACCGTGGCTGCACTTTACTCGGAGTACGATTTACTGCTGCAAGTGATTACAACGCCAAGCACCCTCATTGGGGATTCCGTCTAATAAACTCCAAAGGCCCACGTATTGGCCAATAGATCCACTCAAGCTCCCAGATCAAATACACTTCGCAGTCACCAGTTGATAACGTCAGAGTCACTAGCTGCATTGTCATCTGACCAATCGGCAGTAGTTTTCACTGTATTAACATATCCGCAAGTAATAGAGCACCTACTCGGACTAAGAAATTATAAAACAGATTTAAGAAATATATAAGAACCCATATTGAGTTGAATCCCAAACTGGACGACGAAAAAGACATCGAGCTTTGCAACTCTGCGGCAATACATAGAGACGCTTACACCCACCAGCACCAAAAATCTGCTGTGGAAAGCTCATCCAACCATAACTGTTCCAACCGAGATAATTTCACTTAAACGATGGGCAACTGCACTCACCTTTGCAGCTCATCTAAAAACGGTCTTTCTGCCAAATCCGTCAGTAAACTCATTTCAGCTCCCCTCCCTGAGCACCCCAGTGAAAAGTGAGACACCGAAACTCCAAGCGGAGGAATTTCTATTAGCAATTAGTAAAAACTATCTTAACCCTAGAAAGTCATGATAAAATAACTCCGAAAATTATCCGAGAACTCCAGATCTGAGCTGTGCAGCACATTTTCAAACTCATCAACGCGACAGTAAAAACTGGTCATTTTCCCAAAACACAGCCATCATCCTACAGACCAATCAGTTTATTGCCAAGTCTTTCAAAACTATTTGAAAAGGTTCTACAAATGCAATCCTGGTATACCAAAATATAATCACATAACATGAACCACATCGGAAGTTTGGCTTCCGTAAAAAGCATGGCACAATTGAGCAAGTCAACCGTATCACCTCAGAGATTCGAGCAAAAAGAATGTAACAGCAATTTTTCTCGACGTCGCCCAAGCCTTTGACCGAGTCTGGCTTGACGGCATAATGTATAAAATAAATGCGACGCTCCCACAATACACACACATGCTAATGGAATCATATCTTTCCAATAGAAAATTCGCAGTATGATGTAATAGCTTCACCTCTGATGACTTCGAAATAAAAGCAGGTGTTCCTCAAGGCAGCGTGTTAAGTCCAAGACTTTATATTTTTTACACTGCGGGCATACCAACAATCCCTACACTCACCACATCTACTTTCGCCGAAGACACAGCTATCCTCAGCCGCTGAAAATGTCCGATCAAAGTTGCTGAGCAACTCAATTAGGGGAAGTGAAAAAGTTGCTAGCAGACTGGAGCATTCGGGTAAATGAACAAAAATGCAAGCACGTTACGTTTATTCTCAACAAACGAAACTGCCCATCATTGACACTCAACAACGTGCTTCAATCTTGGAGTCCACCTCGACAGAAGTCTAGCTTGGCGAAAGCATATCAAAGCTAAAACTTATCTGGACGTACGGCTCTCTACGGGGGAAACGCAAGCAAGAGCAATATCGAAACCATACAAAGGGCGTAATCTAAGGCTCTCAGAATTACCACGGAAGCACTTTGGTATATCCACAACGAAAACGTATAGAAAGACCTATATATTTCTAGTGTCGTAAAGTACACCGCTAAACTGCAGGGACATCTGAATACTCTCGCCAAATCATTAACCCGAGCATGCGATAGAACTCGTCTCCAACAAAACGTCCTTCTAGCCCTCTAGCAAATAAACAGGGCCATAGATTAATGTAGCATTCTTCAGATGCTAGGTAACGTATTAGATTAAAATAAAACTATAAAATTGTTGTTAGTTTTATAAACAATATAAGAGATCCAACAAATGAATAAACATAAAAAAAATGAAGCAAGCAAGTCGTCCCTGCCGACATTGAGTATACCCTGTACCAACTAGTTATTATATTAAATAAAGTCAAACACCTTCGAAATAGCGATCAATTTCATAAAAAATGGGAGCGCATGCTATTTCGCTCCTTCTTATCTGCCAATACGGTCTTGGCATTTCAGTACTAAACGATATCTCCGATGTTTATTGTCCGATTTCAAATTTGGTCAACTGGATATAAGACGGAAGTTCACTCCAAATTTGGTAGCTCTAGCTCTTATAGCTGTTCATATGGACAGACGGACATGTTTTAATCGACTCGGCTGTTGATGACGGGGTATTAAAAAAAAGTCACAAAAACATATTGTATTTATGATAATAAAAAAGAAAAACCAAGCAAATTGTTAGAAAAATATATTAACGTCTTGTTGTCCGCTCGCTAAATCTGCAAAACTGTCATTAAATTCAAAAATCGGTGAAAGTCTATGTAAAACGCGTTATCGAAAATATTTAAGAATGGACGTAAGAACTAGAAAGTTTTTTTTTGGCCGAAGTACAGTTTTCAGTTAAAGCCTATCTTTCACAAAAATATTTTTAAAGATGTGCACAATATTATGATAGAAATGGGGAACCCTGTTGTGAGAAAAACGCTAACGTTGCCATGGGGAGGATAGAACAAAAAATGGGGTTACTTATTGACAGAAACAAACAAAACTGAAAGAACCAGACAAGGTGGAGAGCAGGGATGCCAACCCTCCGTTTTTTCACGTAGATCTCCGTATTTTAAAGGAGATCTACGTGCCTACGCGTGAAGAGACTAAAACTACGTACATTTAAAGAATATTGCAAAATACCCGAAAAAATAAAATTTTTGGGTAATATCAATATATTATGAATTAAAAATTAAAGATGATATGATTTAAATTAAATTCCTTTTCAATATGTTTACGAATGCCGTTTTCAATGGGTCAGCAGTTATAAATTGCAAAGAGATTGGCAGCGCTTACTTTAGAATTTGTGCTTGAAATTAGAGGGGAAAAAAATCAATGTGAATGTAAAAAAAATGGAAATTTTAACAAGTATAGAACGGTTAATATCGAATAAGTTTTCGCTTATTGTCGATGAAAGTGCAGTTAATTTAAAAATTTAAGGGTTTATTCTTTTTTTTTTATTGTTTTTAAGCGTAAAAAAAAGTACGTAGATCCACGTATTTCAGCAAAATTGTGCTGCGGAAAAATACGTAGATTTTGGAGCCAGGCTACGTAATTCTCAAATTTTGACTTGGCATCCCTGGTGGAGAGATACAAGTCAATTATGGATTCACTAGAACATTAGCCTGATTAAAGGTATCACAGTGGTAAAACGCAAGATGATGAATCTTTTTCGAGTCAACCAAGTCAACTAGGAACTTTAACTTAGTCGGAACACATAGATCACCGATCACTATTACATACTACTAGCTCAGGAACCCTTCCACACACATCTAGGCTCTCTTACTTTATCCATTCACTACACTAGATGACTCCTAATGAAAACACTGAAAGAAGGTAAACACGATGGCTCTACGGCCGCCTCATCTGCGTACTGCTCTTCCTCACACTCTCAGAAAAAAAATAACCGAAAGCGGTATTTCCTTTTTTTTAACAATAATTCAATCAAAGGGCGGGCACTCGCTTTTTTAGTTTTCACACTGGTTTTATATTTTCGCCTACACCATGTCTCTTTGCTTTCACTTTTGTAAACTAAGCACTGTCCGTATTTTGCAAGTTCTTGGAAAAATCAGGTTCGCTCACTGCCAAGTTTTCTCTGATAATTTGCGTCTAACACAATTTGATGCTTTTTTGCTGCTTGTGAGGCTTCTTAGGAAATGATCTGGGCCTCGATTGATAGCTGCCCATTCTCCTCATTCTTTTGCCGTTGGCATTTGCATCAGCCAATCAGAATTTGTCACGATGCAAATTTTGTCTCGACACTTATCTGCACATTTTCTTTCTCTGCCACCATGTAAGCTTTGCAGCCACTGAGGTGATCATTTGGTATATTCTATTATCTTAAGCGAAGCAAGGCAAAGGAAAGTAGATCAAAAGCATCGAGCGTCGTTTTTGTCTGTGCGGTCAAACGTATCTGAAATTGCTGCTTTGATGCATTTGCTTCAATAGACATGCTATAAGTAAATCAACAACGTATACAAGAATTAGTGCCAAATCACCTGTCCCATGCTTTTGGTATAAGCATGGTCCACTGCTACATGGATTAAATCCAATTTTCAGTGGTACGCCATGCAGTTTGGAATTACATTCCCTTCCTGACTGCTTCAAATCGTTTATTGCCTTCTACAGCAACGATACTGCATTTGTATTATTCTTATCGGTGTATCCCAGAGGCTGCCTGATGTAGACTGTGTCTTTTAGCTCGCTGTTGAGGTACGCCGTACATAAGTCCATCTGGTGTAAGTATAACTGCAACTCTGTTGCTAGTGCCAGAACAAATCGCACACTCTTAAGTCGGCATACTGGTGCAAAAGTATCCGTGTAGTTTGCACCAAATTGTTGCGACCATCCTTTCGCAACGAGCAGCGCTTTAAATCGCTCTAAGCCTCCTTGAGCATCCTTTTTGATGCTCCCGTATTTCATTTCTAACCAGAGACCTTTGTATATTCAGCCATTGCTTCACGCCACTGTGCTGAATAGGACCCACTCATAATGGAATCGGAACATCGCTTGCAACCATGGATCCAAGGATGTTGTACCGCTTCTTCGGGCGACCAGGTCTGCCTGTCCTGATTTATTTCGGCCTTCCAGGACCTACTCGTTGTTCTTCCTCCACCTGTAGAACATCTTTTTCATCTGTGCTATGAAAGGAAACATCACCGCTACTTGATTCTGCAGACTCTTCCTCTTGCTCGTTTCTATAATTTTTTTCCGTCTTCTGATGCATAACAGGAACTTCATCTTGACCATAAGGTCATATGTGATTATCGTCGTATCACTTTGCAAGAGATCTCGCTCATTAAAAAGTAGAGCTCTCTCTTAGTTAAAATTTGCTGTCATGACAATGCCTCTGCTACAGAACCAAAAAATTTCAGTTCACTTTAAGATGACAAGGCTTCTTACCAGTCAACGCATCCATTGGTGTTTGGTTGATCAGTGCACCGTATATATAGCATCAGCCCATAATGCCTCACATAATCCTGACTGCGAAAACAAACATCTGGGCATTCCAACTAGAGCACGTTTAGCTCTCTTTGCAACGCCGTTTGTTAACCGTCGAGAAATTTTATTTACATATTCCCAAACATTGTCGCTACTTTACCTTTTTTAATGTTTGCCGCTCCACAAACTTGCTGAAGTCTTCATCTTTGCCTTTTAAAAAAATATATGAACACTCTTCTGGATTTAGCATCAATAAATGTGAAGAAATATCTTGAACCACCAAGTGATTTATTTAAGGTCCACAAAAGTTGCCATGAATTAATCCCAGAATTTCACTGGCTCAATTATCTGTTGCCTTTACACTTGTACTTAACTTAACATATAAGTATTGCAAGGAACGTTTATATGTATATTTTCTGCAGTTATTCCACGAACTAAAATTTTACTCTTCATCGGCGTCAGACTTGTGTAATTGAGGTGACCAAATCGTCTGTGCCACAACGCTCTGTCCTGAATCCTCTTCTTTTTGCTACATATTTTCCAAATACACCTCGCTATTATGCTCAATAACACGAGCCACTAACATAAAATTTCCTGCCAGCTGTGGAATGTAGAGTACGCTGCTTAATGTTAATTTGTACAATTAAGGTTGCAAATGAACTTTTTCTTTGGCTTCTGCATATAAAGTTTCGGCATTTGTCAAACTGATCTTCACTTTATGTACCTCAAATTCTGAAAACATATTTTCATCGCAAACATCATTTTTCCTCTGCAATGCTCTCCTTCTCCAAGCATTGCTTAATCTCTGTGCGCTCTGTATATTTGGTCTCTTAGGGTCTCTCTCTTACAATCTCTCCCTGCTTTGCATTGCGCCCTATACATGCCCTCGCTTGCCACATTTTTTAAGACTTTTGTTTGAATGTGGATGTTGGTATGTGTGTCACAAAACCGATCACTGTCTTTCATTATTTTCACCTATAACCGCTCCTGGGCCCATAACCCGTTGTGAGGGTTAGAAGATGCTACCCGTAAACGCAGGCAGAAATATATAGGCAGAAAAGACGTGCGTTCAGTTAATAAGTTTATTAGAGACTAATGAGCGCGTGCCAATAATTCGGTTAGGCAAGCGCAGAATACATACATAAGAAATTATATGGAAATGTGTTAATGTATGTGAAAGACATTACTTAGAAACATATACAAGTTTGTCTTGTTACAAATAGAATATTTATAATATTTAATACTTAGTTTTCAAAAGTTTAGTATTCTCGCCCTCCGCAAGTTCTTCAGTGTCAGCATTTAAATAGGATTAAACTAAAACGACAATCACAATTTTTAGTGTTATTTGTAACTACAAATAACAGTACTTAGTAAATAACTAAATTTACTAGCAATGCCAACATATTAAAAAGGTTAACTTGGGCCCTTCTAGCAGCTATTCAACGCAACAATGCATACTTCATAGTAGTGTCTTCAACTACCACAACAACAACAAGCAAGCTTCACCCTCAAATTCGCTTACACCTCAAGTGTTAATTGGGTCATTGGGGTCGTCGACCGCCGTCAGTGCGCTCACAACAACAATAGTATCTACTGCTCCAACTACAACTGTAACAGCCGCAACGTCTGGAATAGCTTCGGTCACCTCAACAAAATCTGAGAGTGACGTAGCATCCGAACTCATCTGATCACACTGGTATGAACAGATATATTAACATAAACAAGCGAAAGCTTAGCCCTCAGACAAAGAAAGGCAACACTCCCAAAATAAACAAAAACAACATTGTTAAAGGAAAGCTTTGGAAAGCAATAGATTCCAATTACTGGAAACTCAGCCGGAATCTGAGGAATGAATTTCTCAAATGTCCACCATTTTACAACCGTGGTGCAAACTGCTCTTCTTTGAAATTAATTCTAATTAAAAAAAATAGTCTTTATGTATCCTATTTTTTAATTATAGAATTATTTAAATTAAAAAATGTCGTTTACAAATATTGATTGCTTAAGGGGGAATCCCTTAAGGTGGTCTAGCGGCTTCAAAATTAAACTATTTTCAAACATTTTTTCACATTATAGGATAAGTAATGGTTTCAAATTTTCGTCCACTTATTTTATTACTTATAAACTACAGAAAAATGAAAATTAAGATAAGAAAAATTTGGTATTTTTATTCAAAAAATGGCGCTGAAATCCTCCTCTCTAAAAAATTGTGCCTCGCTGATGAAGATGATTTTTTCTCTCCCTCTGATCAAAAAAAAAAAAAAAAATAAGACAGCGTTTCAATTAGTATAGGTATAGTTATAGCGGGAACTAGAACAAAAAAAAAAAAAAATTGACAAAATGGCGCGTAATTCAAATTACGATTCTGAAAACGACTTTTTTTTGCAGTGTCGTTAAATAAAAAAAATAAAAATATTTTTTGGAAACTATTTTTTTTAGTAGCAGACAGAGCTAGTACTATTTAGAATGACCTGTTAAAATTTCAGACAAATCAGTCGAACCGTTTTCTTGTTTTTAGCTTCACCAGCCCAAAAAAAAGTAGTTTCGAGAGCACCGCGCTTAAAGTTTCAAGGGCACCGTTCTACTACCTGACCTTGTAATAGCTCCTAAGTATAGATATACCCGGAATTTCGCCTCCAAATTTTTACAGTATATTTTTGAAATACTATACTTTTATAATATTTAAAAAAAATCGATTTTTTCAAAATCCTAGACCACTGGGTCCCCTTAAATCCCGACGTGAAGCTAATTAAAAAATTGAATGGCGACCTGAACACTACCGGGCTTACTACGTCATCCAAATAGATATACCTCATGGAAATAAGTATACGACACTTTTTGGAAAAAAAAATATTTTAAATGAAAGAAAACTAAAATAACTTTTTTGTAGATTATAAATCTAATTAAAAGCAACAGAAAACAATAACAAAAAATTTATTTTGTTTTTGAACTCATAAAAATATCAAAAGAAAAAAATCTTTATAGGAAAAAATTATATATGCATATTTTGTTTTTGGCGAAATTCAAGCAGATTTCAATAATTTCAACTAATTTTTTGTTTAATAATTAATATGATGGCGTTTACTTGAATAACTTTGTTTAGGCGACTGTGCAATGAGTGTACCAATTTCTCCAGAGTGGATTTGCTAATTTTATCCCACTCAGCGACCACAGCTTCCTTGAGGTGCACTATTAAGTCAAATTGACGTCCATTTTTGTAAACCTTGGTCGATAAAATGGCCCAAATGTCTTTAATTGTATTAAGGGCTGGTCTAAAACATCAATATTATGTGAGGAAAAAAAACTCTTTTGTAGAGTTTGCCGTGTGTGTTGGAGCAAAAATTTTCCGAAACATCAATGAGCTTTATATCAAAAAGTTGAATATACATTTCCGCATTAGTTTTTGTCGGAATAAAGCATATTCCAAAGGCAGCCCATACCATTAACGACCCTTCTGCGAAGTTGCGTTTGTTTCGGGTTTGTCGTCTTAGTCGTTTATCTCGCTAATACTTGTGGCATCCATCTTTTAAATTTTGTCTCGTCTGAAAAAATTACATTTCGGAACTTGTGAGTCCAAAATTTGTATTTTCGGGCACTTTTTTTACTTTTAGAAATTATTTGGTTAACCCGTCTCCTGGACACGTTGAGATTCAGATGGCTGCAAATATCGCTGCAGGACATCCCACTTACAGCGTTCTTGAATTTTTGTCGGGCGGCCAGTACGATTGATTTTACCATAATTGGTCAATTTTTTCAAAAGTTTGCTATGGTGCTCCTATGACGATTCACTCGGGAAGCAATTTCTGCAATTGTTTTCCCACTTTCTTTCATGCCACGTGGCATCCCACAGCTCAATTTAACAAAAATATGGTAATGTCTAGTTGTTCACATGTTTTTTTTTTGTTTACTTACGATTTTAATTATTAATTAATTAAAAGATTTGCCAAAGCTTATTTATGTGACCACGATCGCTGCCAAATACCGACTAATGTCTTATTACACATATACTTCTTTCCTATGAAAAGTGGTATGATGCCATACAAAATGGTGATAATGGTACCGCGAATGGTGAAGAAAGAAGAATTTTGCAAAAACATTCTTGCATTAGGTCCAAATAGAAAAATTGTGCGTACCAAAAATAATTGTTTGGTTAGTTTTGATAGAGATACAGAAAAAAAATTATTGTGCATTATTTTTTTTGTCTTGTTTTACTATTATAAGTTATTTTTTGGAAGTTTCACGAATGCAAAATTATCGTGGTATTCTCTGTGATTGCCTTGCGTATGAAATTTTGTCATCCTAATTTCTTTGGTAGTACCATTACTGCAAAATTATTTGGATTATACACTGGCGATGTTGTTTAATATTGCTAGCTTAAACAATAATGAGAACGCACCCTTTTATTGAAAATTACCTCATAGATTTAATCTGTAATGGAATCGTAAGGGGTCTTGAAAAGGGTTAATAATATTTTGCTTCAAGCATCCTTTCTGGCAATTTTCAATGATCCTACCGGCTTCAAACTATTTTCCAGATTCATAGACTTTACGCAGAAAGCCATTCTTATACGTTTTCTAATATATTGAAAACTGGCACTAGTTTTTCCGATCACGAGCAGGGAATTATCCTCGGCATGCATGAAAGCGGCTCCAAGATCTCTGAAATAGCAGCCAGGCTCAACCGGCATAGAAACTGTATATGTAGGTTCCTGAAAAACCCATCGAAATATGGTACTACTCGACGCAGTTGACGCAAGACCAACATTGACGAACGATGCAAACGCCAGATTACACCGCTTTGCAGTTGAGGATTCGATGAGCAGCGGTCAAATAAGGGCTCACTTGGATCTTCAAAAACAAGAAGTAGAATCGTTTAGATTTTAAACAAAATTCGTTTTGCTAAACATACTTCAATGGTCCCTAAACTAAAGCTTCTGGAGCGGCATATTAGGGCTCGTTTAGAATTTGCAAATTGTGAGGAAAGATATACATCTTACCACACAAATACAGGAAACACATAATATATATGTTTATTCATACTCACTCCCTCACATTGATACCGGAATATATATGACGCAGATATGCATGTACATGATATACACAATGTTGCTCGCTCAGCCAATATGTGCATACATGCGTTAGCAACATATCGTGTGTTAGCAACATGGCGAGAGTTTGGCAACATCAAAAGCTAGCAACATCGCAGGCATTGGCAACCTAAGCTTAGCGCTAGCAACACAAGAGAGAAACATAAAATGTACATGTACACAAACATACATATACGCATGCATACAAACAAAACATATAAAACACGCATGCCTAACAGTCAAAACGTATCAAAGACCGACCAAAAACGAGAGAGCGAGCTGAGAATACATGACAACAAAGCCAAATGATCATATGCTCTTAAACAAACATCGAACATATGATCGTAAACAAATAATGCAACGGCGGTATAGAAATGTCATCGGACTTTGGTCGCGATGACGTCAGAAGAATATACCAGCAATTAGGTTGTAGGCTGACGCGGGCGGGCGGAGTGCATAAGCATTACCAAAAATAACAAAACAAGAGAATTCTGAACAGCTTGTAGGCTGAAGAGGGAGGGCGGCAATGCATAAGCATTGCCAAAATAATAATTATAAACACATACACACAAACGAAACCAAGAGCTACGCTCAGAGTGTACGATCGGCTCATTAGCGAGAGAGTAAAGGCCGAGAGAGCGTTGCTGTGGGTGTATGAGTGAGTTTTAATGGAAGTGAGAGCGCCACTTAGCATGTGTGGGTATATCAGCGGCAAACTAAGGGATAGTTTGACAGCCACTGGAAAGTGACTGCAACAACTAAAACGAATTCTCAATAACTAAAACGAAGAGAAATTTGTAAAGGCGGTTTAATTCGAATTAATCAAACTAAACATATATTTACGGCCAAAAAGGGGGTTGATTAATATTATTATTTATTTATCAATATTGTACATTTATATTATCATTAATATTTAATTTTATTACATTTATATATTTTCGTAGCTATTTAAATCATTTATTATTCCATTTATATAGGCGTTTAGTTTATAATTTACATATATTATATTAGAAATTACATTATTACTTTAAATTGTAGCAAAGAGAGATGCATGGTGGGTAAAAATGGTGGCGGTGGCGGAAATCGCGGGGCCAGCACGAGACCAGGAGAGTGAGAAAAAGGAGACGCCGTTGGCAACCAAAGTTGGGAGTTTAGCAGAACGATAGGCGACGCATACGAAGTAAAAGAATTTCACCATGCATAGCAACAAGCAAGCTATGCTGGATGAGCGGCAGAGAAAGCCGATCAAAAGGAGCAAGCGATGGAAAGTTTTCGAGACGAAACGAAAACGGATGGAAAAGTACTCGTAACGTGCAATATAGGAAAGACCAGGAGTAGTCCTGGCACAGGCAGGATCGACTAGGAGTATTCCTAGCACAGAGTAGGCAAGACCGGGTGTATTCCTGGCATAGAAGGGGAAGACTAGGAGATATTCCTAGCAAGTTTTAGGAGAGTAGCAGTGATCAGGATAGAAAGGCAAGACCAGGAGTATTCCTGGCAACAGAAATAAATCATCTGCTAAAGTTATTCTCGCTTGATCATCAAATATTCCGAATATTGCACGCGCATCATCAACAATAGCAACTGACATCAATCTCTGCCACCGCCAGCCAAAAGCCACACGATAATACCTATAAATAATCATTTAACATAACCGAAAGAAATTAATAAAACCACCGATTTGCATACTCAAATTTTCAAAAACAAAATCTTATCATTTCACCAGCGCACATTTAAATTTGTTGTGCCGAACCTCGACACCTGGAATCCGGCTCTGCTGAACAACAGGACGAACAAGGATCGTTACAAAATAGATACAGATTCTGGGATAGGAAATGGAACAACATCATCTTTAGTGACGAAAAAAATAATTTAATTTAGATGGCCCAGACAACTGCAAAAAATATTGGCCAGATACACGCCAAGATGAACTATCTGCTGTATAGGAAAGACGCCTACGTGCTTCATATCTACCCGAATGAATGTACATATGTAGAGTTTTTAGACGGTGTTTTGATAGAATTCTCTGGAAATCTTTATGGCGATAATTGGGCTTATCTTACTTAGCAAGACAATGCTTCAATCACCAAAGACTTTTTTGAAGAAAGAAAAATCCCTGTATTGAAGTGGCCCCTTAAAGATTCTTGATGGGATTAAGGTCCGGACTCAATTCTTTAAGGTTCGTGTTTTTAAAAATGGATGACAGTTTGTGACGGTACGGCACTTTTAATTGGCTATAAAATACGAATGGGCTAATATTGACGCACCTGTTCTACCTTCTTTGGTCAATTCTATGCCAAATCGTCTCAACTTAGTCTTAAATAATAAATGAAAAAGTTTTGATTATTAACATAATTAATACATCAAATATGCCAACTTTTAACTTAAATAACTTTTAAGAGATCAAAGTCAAAGAATGCACAAATATATATTTACTATGACAGTCGTCGACTAAAGCTCGAAACGATCGGTTATGTTATCGCAGTTTTCTCCAAAGTTTATTATCTTTTAATCGCACTTCCCCTTTCAAACTATTATTCTTCACACTTCAACTACCAATACATATAGCCATGCCCCCTGGGCATACCAATCAAGGGGCAAATCGCTTCGCGTTGCTTAGCGATAGCCCAACAACCAAAAGGAAAAAACCATCACCGCTTTTCGCAGCCTTCCCAGAGCTCCCAACTTTCAACTCACCAAATCCCAAATATGGTCTTTGTAAAATTCGCACTGACTATCACAAGAATCTCAATTTCTGCAAAGGCACAGTATACGCACCCTACCTCTACGTCACTAATGAAGAAATAGTACAGGAACTTAAGGCTCAAGGAGTTGTAGATGTATATAAATATTCTAACCAAATAGATGGCAAATTAACCCTAACGGGAGTTATTCAGTTCACCTTTAATTTATACTCAGATCTCATGGAAAACTGCACGGGTAAAGGAATATATTCCAAATCCCATGCGATGCAAAAAATGCCAAGTTATTGGACACACAGCTAAAAGGTGCAACGGAAAAACAATTTGCGATCCATGTGGTCTTCCTATACACCAACCCACAAACTGCACTCGTACTTACTGTGTAAATTGCACCGGAAAGCACGCTGCCAGCAAACGCGACTGCCCAAAATATAAAGAAGCACAGGAAATAACAAAAATAAAAACACACAAATAGCACCTAAATCAGCTGAGACGAAGTTCTCACCACACATCCCATTAAAAGAAAACAACTCTAAAGAAAAAACAAGAATCTATAACTCACCGACACAACCATCAGTCACAAACTTTGACTACGCAAAACCAAAGCTTAATAATAGCACAAGCAAAGTGACAAAGCAAACACCGAAAATATCAAAACATACAGCACCCGAAGACATGAATACAACAAGCGACTCTGAACTAGAGACAGAAGTAAAACACATTAGAAGAATAGACAACCCACGCCAACAAAACAATTCAACGCTCTCTGATACGGACAGCATCCGAGAAGATGTTGAGTTAAAATAAAAACAAACCTCCACTTAGCGTCTCTCACCGCTCCCGGCGATAATCGTCAATTATGAAATGCATAAGCGAGGGTAGGGACTGCAGAAAAGGAGATAAATATTCGAATTTAAAGCCAAACCAAAACCAATATAAGCTAAAAGTTCCTTATTTTCAATCAATATGACTCTCAAAACTGGTCAATGGAATATCAATGGTTATAAAGAAAAATTTCATAATCTTTCTCTCTTAATAAAAAAAACTTCAACCACACATTATAGCTCTACAGGAAACCCATCTAACCAATTCTGATTTTAATATTCAAACTCAAAAAAAATATTCAATATACCACAAAAACTTCATTGATATTCTAACCCCAAAAGCAAACAGAGGAGTAGCGCTTTTAGTATCTAAAGCTGTTGAACACAAAATAGTTAATTGCCACTCAAATCATTTTAGCCGTAGCTGCAGAAATACAAGCAAAAAATCCCTTTATCATAATAAATATATATCTCTCACCCACCGACAAATTTACTGAGCAGGATCTTCACGACTTAATAAGCAACTTTAATAAACCAGTGATGTTAGTAGGTGACTTTAATGCCATCCAACATGGGGATCACCCTCAAGTAACCAAAGAGGAAACGTTGTTGCTCGTTTCATTCACAACAGCAATCTTATTCTCCTTAATAATGAAGACCACACTCATTACTCTACACATAACACCTTTACACATGTCGACTTAGCCTTATGCTCTCCACCCTTAAATCTTAACTCATCTTGGTCTACATGCGATGATCTCTATTGCAGCGACCCCATACGCATTTTTTTCCAACAACAAACACGCACAAAGTATACAAAACGCACAGATATAAACTTCACTGAGCAAACTGGGAATTACTTCAGGAAGATTTAAATCAAGGACTATTACAAAAAATTAAAAACACAAATCACTCAGCGGCGAAGCTGCTTAAAATTGTCAAATCATCTACTAACAAATCCATCCACACGTCCAATCCCAATAGAAACAAAACAATAGCATTTATTGGTGGACCCCAGAACTAGAGGAATTAAAAAGAGAAAAGGTTAAAAGTCTTAACATGCTTAGGAAACATTTGAGCACCGAAAATATGTTAAAATATAAAAAATCAAACGCTAAGTTTAAATAAGTAGCAAAAAATGCACAAAGAAACTCATTTGCTTACATACCATTGACACAGAGACACACATGCGACTCAGAAACAATAGCCAATGCATTTTGCAAATCCTGGTCCAACTACTCACAAGACACCAACTTCTCTAATTCATTCAAGCAAAATAAAAATAACTACATAGGCCAAACACCACTCCCGTACAATCCCAAAAATAGAGCTAAAATCATCGAAAGTCCCAAAACAAATACTGAACTCCAATCTTGTCTGAACACATTAAAAGGATCCACTCCTGGGTTTGATAATATTAACTATCAAATAATAAAAAAATTTCCGTCATATGCAACTATCAAACTACTACAACTATTTAACAAAATACTAGACACTAGCATCATCCCCCAGCAATGGAAAATCCAATCAACAAACCCAATAAACCCAAACACCTACTAAATGGTTATCGCCCTATATCTTTGCTATCCTGTTTCTCCAAAATCCTGAAAAACATAATTTCAAAACGCGTCATGTGGATGCTTAACCAAGAAAACCTTTTATCCCCCAACCAATATGCCTACAAACAAAACAAATCTACCATAGATCCTCTACTAGTAATAGACAATCACATTTGCAATAATCTTTCCACAAGAAATCACATAATCTTTCCACAAGAAATCACATAAAGCTGCAGAACTAAATATAATCTGCTTACCAAATAAAAAATACAAAGAAAAACTCCCACCGTGGACAATAAACAGCAACTCTATTTTGTTAGACCTAGCGAAACACAAAAAGGACACCACACCAAATGAAGTATCCAAAAAAAGCTACAGCAAAATCAGAGACGAATACACTCTTTGGAACTTTCTCTTCACTGACGCATCAAAATTAAATAACACTACAGCATTCTGCTTTGTAACCGAGTAAAACAAAATACTAAAAACGGCAGTTGCACCCGAACACACATCAATTTTTACTGCATAAGCAGAAGCGATTCTCAGTGCAACGGAGCTTGCAGTGTACACGAAGAAAGCAAAATTCATAATATGCACTGGCCTCTTGGCCGTCAGTAGTCCAAACAACATAGAAACGACAATATCGAAAATCAGGTATAAGCTCAGCTCAAACCCCAAAAAGTTAAAGCTCCTCTGGACACCTGGACATGTGGGCATAAAAGGAAACGTACAAGCGGGCACAGCAGCAAAATTAGCCACAATATCCGCGTTACATCTGCATAACACCAATAACAAAAAGGACATTAACAAACTAGTAAGATTAAACTCCAAAGCAGCGCTGAAAACAATCTGGGACGAGTACACACATTTCTACAAAACCATAAACCCAACAAGAGAACCGACGCACTTACCAATTAAGATAGAAAGAAAACACGCAATAATATATACACGATTCCGGCTTGAGCATACAAAACTCACACACGAACATATTTTAAACAAAGCAGATCCGCCCAATTGCCCATACTGCACCGGAAACAGGCTAACAGTTCAGCACTTCACAAGTCAATGTCAGCACATAATCAATCTTTGGAACTCACTCAATTATCCTACTAGATTAACCACTTTAATATAGTAAACTTTATAAAATTAACAAGTAAGCTCAATATAAGAGAATGAACAAATCATAAGCCTGAAGGCCTTTGTTGCTCTGGTTTTCACACTTATTTGTGATTTAGAATTAATTCTTTTTTACAATTATATAAATAAATAAATAATAATATTTACTTTAATTTTTATTTTTTTTCGCTGGAAAAAAAGTTTAAACTTTTTTTAATTTTTGTATCTTACATCATGCCAAAAATTATTATTATTAATATTAAACATTATCAGAAATAATTTAAAAATACTATACGAATTTTTATATGCAAAAAATATGATGCACATATAATTATTTGTATGACGTAGAGACCTAAGACACGCTTAGACACAATAATAACGAAGCATTTAAAGCAAATAAAATCGACTATACAAGAAATCAAAAAACTATTCGGACGATAAGGTGACTGCTGAAATTCGGAATTTGTGCGGAATTTCTCAGGTGAACTCCCCGAATTATACTAAGGAGAACACAGAGCTGACGAAAGCACTCAAAAGCAATCAATCGGAGCAGCTTTACTGTACAACCGAGGAAAAAAGTCCTCATGGCATGTTACGAAAAGCAACTACTGAGGGCTACAAAAATTTTGACAAAAATTTTCAGCCCAGAAAAAAAATAGACTATTTGCACAATAAATTGAGCAGAATGAAATTGATTACACTGCACGATTGATGCAATTCAAGACACTTTAAAAGGAAACCCTACAGTCGAAAAATAGCACCAAGTTTGATGAGTCTAGCTTTGTCGGCTTTAAACCAGCACTAGCATTCTTGTAGGTGATAAATTACCAATAAGTTGTGCTGTCCTTATCCGAAAAAATACATATGTTCACAAAAAGCAAACTTCCTTACGAATTTAAAAGATTCCTTGCCTTCTGCAAATATTATAATAGAATATTGATTTTAATTGGAACGATGAATCTGGAATCTGAATTTTAACATACAAAGATCCTAATTTTTAGCATAACTACAGGTTCTACCAAATTTCCATGTTGAGCCCTAATATGACAGCTATATGTCAAAAAAGATTTAAGGAAGAAATCCACTATAGTACAAGATTTTGTCACAGACTGGGCTATTACATAATTTAGACTCAAAGTACATAGAAAAAGTGCTTAGAGAGATGAAAAAACCATCTTCAAAATTAATAAAGCAAGTTAGCCCTTTCTGTACCAAGTACAGATATTAAATAAAGTCAAACACTATCACAATCACTATTCGCCAATCGCGTGTAGTGTAGCGTAAAAAATCTCTGATGTTTATTGTCTGATTAGGACTAAATTTGGCTATTTGGTGTGTCAAAAAAAGAAGATCCTTAATATAGCTCTATTAACTTGAGTAATTTGTAGATCGAATGTAATCCACAAACTGCGTTTATGACACGACAATAACAAGACTACCAAAACGGTTATGGACATCTCTGACCTAAGGGGTTAGGGGTAGAGACAACAAAATGATAATGTAAAATTAATATTTTTGGGAATTAATTACTTTTTTTCTAACAATATAGCATCCCTAATTTACGTTTGAACTCAACTTCACGAATTTAAAAAAAAAAAAATCATGTTTAATAGTTTTGCTTGCTTCAGTTGACTCAGTTCCAACTATAATTTTTGTTCTAAATTTTTGAATGACAACCAACAGTTGTTTGTCAAAAATCGAAATTCAAACGAAAAAAGGGCATCCTTTTGTTAATTAAAAATTATACATTTAGGGTGTCGTCTAGTGTTTCGAGTACATAAGACAAATTTTTTTTATGAATTTTGCCATAAGAATTTTTATTATTAATTATTTTATATATTTATTTTTATTTATAATATAATATTATAAATATTATTATATGTAAAGCTATCCAATAAAGTGAAATAAAACCGATTGTTTTCCAATTTTTTTTTTTAGTTTAATAGATTTCAATAGTAAGCCGAATAATTTTTGAATTGCTGGAATCATGGCAGCAGTTCTGTAACTTTTTCTATATGGATATAAATGGTAAAGTAGGTAAGAAATTCCAAAAAAATTTAAAAAAAGAAACAATAAACTAGAAGGATGGGCTAACTTCGGCCGTGCCAAAGTTGTTATACCCTTGCAAACTGTTATTTAACAATTACATATTTGCAATGTGACAAACTCTTTGGAAATCGTATAAAAGAAGTAAAACTAAAATTATAAGTTTGTAGCTTGAGGAAGAAAAGTAAGTCAACAAAAAATTTTTTTGGTCTGATTGTTCCTATGGGAGCTATAGCATATAGTCAACCGATTTGGCTGAAACTTAGCACAGACATTTTTAGATATACTAAGTTTCCAAATAAGATTACTAAATAACCAAAAATTATTTAAAATTAACATTTTTAAATTTTCCGGAACACTAGAGCTTAAAACACGGTGCAGAAATAGTGTTAAAAATAAAGCAAGCAAGTCGTCAATGACGATATTGAGAATACCCTGTACCAACTAGTTATTAGATTAAATAAAGCCAATGGCGCCCTAAACGCTTCAGTACAAAACGCATTTATATCTCCGATATTTATTGACCGATTTCGACTTAATTTGGTCAAATGAGGACTTTTGGTCACATTGTTAG
Organism: Drosophila austrosaltans; assembly: GCA_035045865.1. Classification (NCBI taxonomy): domain Eukaryota; kingdom Metazoa; phylum Arthropoda; class Insecta; order Diptera; family Drosophilidae; genus Drosophila; species Drosophila austrosaltans. Next base: position 12,238,601 of record JAWNOQ010000003.1, read on the forward strand.
ATGTGCCAAAAAGGAATGCGATTCGCTAAAAACTGCTCTAGTAGTTAGTTTTTTCTAAATTAAGGGGGAGGAAGTGGGCGTGGCAAAAATTTTAAACTCCCTTGATCTGCGTAGTCACTAGATAATGTTCGAACACCTTTAAAATCGCAATAAATTCAAAACGAAATTCCCTTTTACATGCAGCAGGAGCGAACGCATGCTATCTCTCTCTTTCTTATCTGCCAATGCCGCCTTGGCATTCCAGAACAAAACCGATTTCGTCCAAATTTGGTCAGCTGGTCCAGTTTGGGTATATAATTAGGTGTGCCAAGTAAGAATACGATATTTTTAATACAGCTCTAATTATTCTTTTTTTCGAATTGCGGGGGCGGAAGTGGGCGTGGCTAAAATTGAAAACAAACTTGATCTGCCTAGGCATTAGACGGATGCTCACACAAAATTTGGTAGCTCTAGCTCTTATAGTCTCTGAGATCTTGGTGTTCATACGGACAAACGGACATGTCTCAATCGACTGTTGATGCTGATCAAGAATATTTATACTTTATGGGATCGGAAACGCTTCCTTCTGCCTGTTACATACATTTTAGCGACTTTAATATACCCTTTTACCCTTTGGGTCAAAAGAATAGATGCAAGAGTTTTAAACATTAAAAGGCACTAATCCGGTTAAGAGAAATTGAGAAAACAAAAGTAAATAATATAATAATTATCAAAGTGCTAACTTCGGGATTTCGTACACCCTTGCAGCTTTAGACTATTTAGTTATTTTATTTAAAAACAAAATTTTAAAATGAATGCTGTAAATGTCTAATAAAAAAAAAGACCAAAAAAAATTTTTTACAAAGGCTAATTTATTACACCCTGTACCCAAAGGGTAAAAGGGTATATTAAAGTCGCTAAAATGTATGTAACAGGCAGAAGGAAGCGTTTCCGACCCCATAAAGTATATATATTCTTGATCAGCATCAACAGCCGAGTCGATTGAGACATGTCCGTCTGTCCGTATGAGCCACTCGATCTCAGAGACTATAAGAGCTAGAGCTACCAAATTTGGTGTGAGCATCCGTCTAATGTCAAAGCAGTTCAAGTTTGTTTTAAATTTTAGCCACGCCCACTTCCGCCCCCGCAATTTGAAAAAAACGATAGCTAGGGCTGCCTTCAAGATATCGTATTCCTACTTGGTACACCTAAATTTATACCCAAACTGGCCCAGCTGAGCAAATTTTGTTAAAATCGGACAATAAACATCGGAGATATGGCTATATCCGTTTTGTACTGAATTGCCAAGGCGGCATTGGCAGATAAGAAAGAGCGAGATAGCATGCGTTCGCTGCTGCTGCATGTAAAGGGGAATTTTGTTTTGAATTGATTGCGATTTTGAGGTTGTTCGATCATTTGTCTAGTGACTACGCAGATCAAGAGAGTTTAAAATTTTTGCCACGCCCACTTCCGCCCCCGCAATTCAGAAAAAACAAATTATTAGAGCAGTTTTTAAGGAATCACATTCTTATTTGGCACACCTAATAATGTGGCTAATATGCATCATCTGACCAATTTTAGTTGAAATCGGACAATAAATATCGGAGATATACGAATGTGCATTTTGAACTGAATTGCCAAGGCGACACTAGCTGGAAAGAGTGAGCGAGATAGCATGCGTTCGCTGTTGCGGCAAGCTAAAGAAATTTTTTTATGAAATTAATCGCTATTTCGAGGGTGTTTGACTTTATTCAATATAATAACTAGTAGGTACAGGGTATACTCAATGTCGGCAGGGACGACTTGCTTGCTTCATTTTAATTTTTTGCTGAAGCAAATTACTTATATTCACGTTTTATTAATTTGTAACTGTAATAAATATCATATCGGACAAATTTAAATTTTACAAGCACAGACAAATAAGAAGTTTAACTACCAAGCTTCTATCACGATGCTTAAAATTTGAGGTCTAAAACGATAGTAAAAGCAGATAGATGGACATGGCTAGATCGACTCGGCTGACGCTGATAAAGATTATAAATACTTTATGGTGTCGGAAATGTATATTTTTATAAATAACAAATATCTGACGAATTCTATAATAACCTATACAAGGGTATAAAAAGTTTTGTCCACTAGAATCTAATTCAATAATCACTATCAGCAGAATATTTCATTTACATTGTTGGAGCATGTTGGTCCCATCATACGCTCGTCAGATCCGTAATACATAAACTTATTTACTACTACCCTGACACGGGCGAGGACCTATCTCACTACCGGTGCGTACCCTCTCTCTATCTGCTTTGATACCCGTTACTGGACCTGCCCTATGGGTGGGTCGGTCATTATCCCCACCTACCAGGCTATATTTTTTTCTAGTCATAGGGAAGTACCAGCCCCTGTGTGAACCCTATAACCACGACTCGTCTCTTTAGTATCTCACCAACTCAACAAATTTCTTATTTGTGGACCTTGAAGACTGAGAGTTATGTTTTTGCCAAAGTGAGTCTCTTTAAACTTTTAACTTTGTATTCGGTTTTTTTTTAATTTGGTAAATCGATTAGAAGATTAAAATTTGTTATATGATTTCCATGTTATGCATTAGTCTTCATATCAACCTATTGAGATTGAACTTTTATACTAAAAGGATACTTTAAAAGGGTTTTAAAAATTGTCTTAAATACAGTATTTACAGAAGTTGTTACACATCAATATAACTAGCCATTGAAACAAAGCGGCTTGATTTAAGGGAGCATTTCAGTTTTTTTATCACAAATTTAATTCTCAAATTAAAAAACCTAAATTTTATATTTTGTTGAGTTTCCAACTTAATAGAAATAGTTGAAATACAAAACTTACTTGATCAGCGGATGGTATGCTGCTGGCAGCAGAGCTCCCTTTTGTGGGGCGTTTTCGCTTATTTGGAGATGAACTGGGATACTTGGAAGTAAGTAGAGATGCTATGATTTCAGACAGCTTCTCTTCATAACGCTGACACCAAAACCTGTTAATTGTATTACAATTATTTCAAAAATAAATTAAGAACAAGTGATCCTTACCTTAAAGCTGATGTGACAAAGGGGTCCCCTCTGGATTTAGCTTCTCTACTGAGCATAAGGCGGATTATTTCATTTGTTGGTTCTTCATTTTTTAATAATATCAGCATATGGCTTAGTGCTTCTGGATGATTTGCTGCTTCAAGTTCTGGCAGTAAATCCTTAATGTAAATAAATTTAAGTATTATATATAAGCATAAGTTCGTCAAGATTTCGGTTACCTGAATACATTTAAGGGGTATATCGTGTGCCTGAATAAGCTGCCAAAGACAAAATTGCTCATATGTTTCATATTCCAGACTCTCCCTTATACATTCGATTAGGCAGTCATGTTTAAATATAGTAAGCTTGCCTTGAGCTACCGAGTAAATAATATCTCGGATGTTTTTAGCATCAACACATCGCAACGTAATTCGTAAAAGCTCAGTATTGTTAATAGCTATTGATTTAAACTCTCTGTATATGTCTGGCAGCAACCATAAATAGATGTGTGTGTTCTCTTTTTCGAGCAGATCAAGGTCACGCACTAAACAATTGACAACTTTATCATCTGTTGCTTCGCAGATTTGTCGGTATACACTTGTTTTAAACTGATATGGCTGCTGTGAATTTTTTCGTGTCTGCAATTTGCAATGAATTTTCATAAAATAAAGTAGTAGATATCCTATTTCCGGTATACGCTCGCAGATTTCCGAGAGCATTGTTTGAAACGGTTTCTTGCTTTTGTCCTCGTTTTCATAGAGAAATCGAAATAGACCGTAAAGCGGATAGCTTATGCTTTTTGCTAAAAATTTCTCATCTGTTTTGCTTTCAGAAAATATGTGGTTTTGCATGGGCAATGTCTCTCGTAGAATTAAAACTGTGTTCGAGACCACATAATTTAGTTGATTTTCTTCAAATGCAGAGGCTGGTAAACTGCGAAAATCTTTTAAAAAGGCCTCCCACGAAAAAGAATTTCGCTTTACGACAAATGTTTCGAATGATTCGGTTATTGATTCTGGTAGTTCTATTTTTTCGGGAACTGGTTTTTCCTTGAGTCTGACCTAAAAAAGGAATGTATAGGTAAATGTAATCTCTTAAAATGGGAACGTGGCTCAACTAGCCTTTGACAATGGCAAATCGTCGTCGTCATCAGTATTTTCCTCGTTCCTGTTAACTTTTGCTAATCCTTCCACGTCGTCATCACTGAAGACTCCCTCAGATTCATTTACCACGTTCTCCGCTGTTAAAGAAACCATTTTGTTTTCGTCATCCAGTATAGATATAATAGTCCCACTGTTAGTTGTAAAACTAGTTCCACAAACATCAACGTGGTCTTAAATAAACAAAAATTACGAATGCCAAACAGTTAACAAAAGCATGTTTTGAAAATTTTACTTTAAAAACCAATCCAGGATAATAAATGTGCGAATGTGAGAAACGGTGGAGAAACAATGGAGCCATAGTCTCTGATAGACAGTGCTTGTTAACGAAGTGGGTATTCTAACTGCTTATAAGACTTTGAAAGATATTGTAATACACCAAATTTCTTCAATGTGCACCAATACCAAGTCTCACCTAACTTACATTAAATTTCACCTGTAAGCACGGAGAGCTATTGTAGTATATTTTTTCCCAAACCCCTGAGACAAATATACAATTGCAAAGTTTAGATTATTAAAACGCATAGAATATAATAAATACCCCAGTCGATGTAACTTATCAGTTTCTTCCCAGTTTTTAGACGTTATTGAGCTCTGCAAACTTATTCGACAGGTCTAAACCATTACATATACAAAGCTAAAAATTAAAAAAAAAACTTTCAACGTACAACGTGTGAGATAACGGTCTAAAATTTATATTATATGTATATGACTACACGTAATATTCCACGATTAGTGAGTAAAGATAGGTTAAAAGCTGAACAACACAATTATCAACATGCTAAAAAAATTGTCTCTTCCTTTCCGACTAGGACCTTATACTCTTCCACAGATCGACGCATGCTGCCATATGATAATCGTATGATCGTCTTCGCAAAGAGATTTTATTTTGTTTTTTGCTGATTGTTATTTTGCTGATCCGTACGTCCAGATGGCACCGAGTTTTAGAGGAGAACTCTGAATTCCAGATATAGGGGAGATCGTGCGCTAATGAGCCAATGTAATCCGGTAGCTTTAAGTTTCAGATGCTTTTTTTCGCTTCGATATGCTTCCGCTAAGTTAATCTTCTGTCGAGGTGAACTCCAATATATACAAAATCGTCGGGTTGAGGCACTGCCACATTGTTCTGTGTCAATGATGGGCAGGTTTGTCTGTTGAAAGTAAACGTAACGTGCTTGCATTTCTGTTCATTTACAGGGATGCGCCAATCTGCTTGCCACTTTTCAACTTCCTTTATGTGGGTTGCCAGTTGCTTAACAGCTTTGATCGGACATTTGGATCAGCTGAGGATAGCCGTGTCATCGGCGAAAGTAGATGTGGTATGTGTAGGGCTTCCTGTTATGTCCGCTGTGTACTAAATGTAAAGTTTTGGACTCAAAACGCCGACTTGAGGAACACCTGCTTTTGATTCGAAGTTATCAGAGGCGAAGCTATTATATTGTACGGCGAATTTTCTGTTGGATAGATATAATTCCATTAGCCTGAGTGTGTATTGTGGGAGCGTCGTTTTTATTTTATATATTAGGCCGTGAAGCCAGACTCGGTCAAAGGCTTGGGCGACGTCGAGAAAAATTGCTGTGCAATATTCTTTTTGCTCGAATGCTGTGCGGATCTCTGAGGTGAAACCATTGACTTGCTTTTTACGGAAGCCAAACTTCCGATGTGGTTTATGTTATGTGATTATATTTTGGTCTGTAGGATGATGGCTGTGTTTTGTCCTTTCCGGGTTTTGGGATCATTATAATTACTTATTATTTCCATTTAATGGGAAAGTGACCAGTTGCTCACTATTCATTGGGGTGCTCAGGGAGGGGAGCTGAAATGAGTTTACTGACGGATTTGGCAGAAAGACCGTTTTTAGATGAACTGCAAAGGTGAGTGCTCTTTCGTCGTATGTACGGGCCCATTTGCCAGTTGGGCAGTCATGGTTGGGTGAGCTCTCCACAGCGGATATTTGGTGCTGGTGGGGGTAAGCTTCTCGATGTATTTCCGCTGTGCCCTTGATTCTTCTTGCCTAATCGCATTTACTGGAGTTTGTGAAGCTCCCTTTTGCACTAATTGCCCACACCTCCCACCCAACCGACCGAGGGGCGCAAGCCGCATAACGCACGGCTCAAGTCGCGGGGACAGACAAAAAGCGAAACTTTAGCTAGTTACATGCTAAATGGGAAAGGATAGAAGTTTTTAGTAAAGGAATAGAGAGCTCTGAACTGATTACATGATAAAGACGATTGTAATCAGAACAAAGAACTCGAAAAGGTTCATGCATTAGGTAGTTAGTAGTACATTGTGGAAGTGATAGAGGAATATAGTTTCTAGTAGGTCTACAAGGAACTGTTAGTTTTACTCGGTTCAAAAGCTCGGGAGAGTCTATATCCCCATTAAGGAGCTTTTGCATAAATATGACGACAAGCATTAATCTACGATAAGCAAGGGAAGGAAGGTTAAGTAAGAGAAGTCTATTAGAGTACGAAGGCAAGATGACACTACGATCCCAGTTCAGACCACGAAGAGCAAAAAGAAGGAACTGTTTTTGAACTGATTCTATTCTTGCTTTATGTGAATCGTATTGGGGTGACCATATGCAAGAGCCATATTCCAAAATTGGACGAACCAATGAGGTGTAGGGAACTTTGGTAGTATATGGATTATCAAATTAATTTGACCATCTTTTTACAAATCCAAAAACATTTATGGCTTTACCGACAGTATTGCATATATGGGACTTAAAAGTCAATTTATGGTCCATAAGTACTCTCAAGTCAATCAACTCATTAAGTCTAGTTAATGGAACCTTTTTAAGAAAGTAGGTAATCAACTGAGAAGTATTTCTGAAAAAAGTCATGACCTTGCATTTAGATGTGTTTAGGTTTAATAAGTTGTGTTGACACCAAGACTGAAAGTTTTTGAGGACTGCAACCGTGAGGGAGATATAATGTCTCTGTAGCTGGGACAAAGCTTAACATTATTTGCGTACATGAGGACACGAGAATGAATTATAACGGATGGAAGATTGTTAATACAAAGGGTAAATAGCAAAGGTCCCAGATGACTACCCTGAGGCACCCCTGAAGTGACTTAGATAGACCTAGAACTTGAAGACTTGAAAAGAACTTTCTGTGTTCTGTCTGTCAGGTATTCACGAATCCAGCTAATTAAACTGCATGGGAAACCAATTTTGTTTAATTTTAAAAGAAGAAGTGTATGATTAACAGAATTAAAAGTCTTAATGAAATCAGTATAAACGACTTCAGTTCGCCTTGCATTCCTAAATCCTAACTAAGATCGTTAATGATGTATATTCTAAAAGGTTAGTGGTAGTAGATCTACGTTTCATAAAACCATGCTGAGATGGTGAAATAATAGATCTATAAAACTGTTTCAGTTGAGAAGTAATTAAATTTTCAAATGCTTTAGGAATAGCGGACAATTTAGAAATACCTCTATAATTGGGTGCTTCGGACTTGTTACCATTTTTATGAAGAGGAATTATATAAGATTCCTTCCATATAGACGGGAAATGACAAGATTTAACGGACAACAAAAAAAGTTTTTGAAGTGGCTTACGTAGAGCCTAGGCACAAAATCTGAGTACACTACCAGGTATTCCATCAGGTTTTACTAAATTAAGCACGCTAAGAATCGAACTTTCATCGATCGAACGACTACAAATATAATTAGACCTTTTTATCTGATAAGGATACGGAAGATTCGCTCGGTATCCCGTTGAGGAATATGTTGTTGTGAAGAAATCAGCGAACAAATCAGCAATCGCTTGATCAGAGTCCGCTAGATTATTTTCAAACGATAACATTGATGGGTGGACAATCATCTTACGTTTAGAATTCACAAAACTGTTTAGGGTCACGGGAAAACTCAAGCTTACAACGCTTGAGGTAATTATTATAGCAGTGCTTGTTAAGCAACATCAAATTTGAGCGAGCAACTGCGTAAAGAGCAAAGTCCGAAGAACGTTCCGGCTTCTTGTATTTCTTATAATATCTGGATTTGACATTTTTCAAGTTGGATAGCTCACGAGAAAACCAGGGAGGTTGGTGAGACGACACTGGAGATCTCAGTGGAACACAAACCTTAAAAAGCGAACCAAGAGTATCATAAAACAACGAGATAGCAAAATCCATGTCTGAGCAGCTGTATAAGGATGACCAATCAGTTCTTAAAATGAGCTCATTTAGTTTGATGAAGTTAGTCTTGCGAAAATTACGAGATTTAACCACAGGACTGACAGCAACAATCGGTGACCGAAACGACAGATCAACAGATAAATCCAAAGTAGGATGAAAATTGTCTTCAGGCAAGACTAGAGGGTAGGTTCTAGTAACTGCACAGTTGGTGGAATCCAACACTAATATCAGATCTAAGAATCTGCCTATGTTATTTCGCACAGGGTTTATTTGAGCTAATGATAACTCAAAAAGGCCATCAACAAAGCAGTGAGATATAGAAGGGAGCAACAAAGCAGATTTATCAGATTGAGACCATGCTATTTCTGGTAAATTAAAGTTACCAAAGACGATTAAGATATCTCTATCAGAAAGCAATGAAGAAATACATCGAATAGAATCCAAATGTTTTGCGTACACCGCCATGTCGGATTGTAGCGAATTTTAAATGCAAATACTAGACTATCTAGGTAGAGTCTAGGAAGTTTAGATTTAAGTCCTCTCACATTCTGATAGGATAGATGAAGGGACGAGATTAGTTTTTTGGAACACCAGCCGACACTTATTTTAAAGGAGGATATCTCCCTCAAATATTTAAATTTAAATTTTTCCGCCGCTATTTTAGCATTATAGTGATGAGCTTGAATTTTTGTCTTAATAAAGGCTAAGACGTCATCCGACGAATGTTCGGGATCAAGCCTCGAAATAAATATATGTTTCTTAGGTGGAACTCCAGTTAAAGGCTTATAGGAACCAGGCCTCAAATCAACCGCAGCGTCAGCGACCACGATTGAATCCGCCTGCGTGTCCGGTATTGCACCTCCCACTGGACTACTATCGGCAATATCAGCAGTTATTGATAATTGCCCGGACTTTTCGGAAACTACAGCTTTATTCGTCTGCAAAGAGAGACGATTTCCTGGAGAGACGGGGATAGTCTCATAATTGCGACCGCCTTGAGAGATGGGCGTGGTAAACGAAATAAGCTGCCTAGAATTTGTCACAGTGAGTAGTGAGAGAATATTAAAAAGGCCAAAGAAAAAATTCAACACTGAGTTCAAACTTGCAGAGAAAATTATTTCAAAAACTAAGAGAACCAAGCACTACACAAATACACGCATCACTTGTACGCGAGACAGAGATAGATGTGAGCGCGAATAAAAGAAGTTAGATTAAACAGAGAGCGGGAGAGCCAAGATGCAACAACAATGCGTTGGCGAGAGCGGTTTTAAAGTGGTAAAAAGTACAAATGCAAGAGCAAAGAATAATAAGAACAACAACACTGCTGTAAAAAGTTTTGTTGTTTTTTCAAATATTAAGTTCAATGCTTTGATTATGCTTTTGTATAATTAATTAAACAAAAAGCGCAATGACAAAAATTTAAATGACCGAAAAATGTCAACAGTTATTGCTAAATTAATAGCTAATAGAATTTTTAGGCAGGCGTGGTGAGTTTAAAACCGAAATAAAAGAAATTATACAGGAGCACAGAAAAACACGTCTATCCACGATGAAGAAAGAAGCGATCTTGACCGGCGACCGAGACATTTGCCATTCTCGCCTGAGCTGACTTTTATCTCTTACAAGTAGTTTAATTAGTCGGTTGTCTGATGTAGACGTGCAAAACTCAATGAGTAGTTGTAGTAGTCGACACTCCTAAGAAATATGCATTGTTGCGTAGTATATAGAGCCGACGCTCGTTTTGTTGCCAAAGAATTTGTTCTTGTAGCTTCTGCTGGCGGGAGTCTAGTGAATAAGAGCCCAAGGTTATCTCGTTACACGTTTGGAATTACTAGTAAATTTAGTTATTTACTAAGTATTGCTATTTGTAGCTATAAAAAACAATATAATTCTGATTGGAAGTCTCTGTGGCGACTAAAAGCTCTGCCATTTGATTTGTTTTAATCGTTTGAAGGTTGACACCGAAGAACTAGCGGAGCGCGATAAAAAATACGTTCGAACGTTGACAGTTGAAATACAAGACATTAAAGCGTATTTTGATAAATTCAGATTTACTGGCAGAATTGTCATCTGGGCACTCGCCAACCATTGTATTAAAAAATCAAACTGGCTGGATGAACAAAGAGATATCGTGTTTGTGACTTTGCGTTAAAGTTGGAGGTTGTTAAAGCCGCAGATCTTAGCAAAACTTATGACCCATACCCAATTGAACGACTGTATATTTTATATTTTAATGTTGGTAAAGTTTACAATTTTTACGAGTCCGACCACAAAAAGGTATATCCAGTATGGAAGCAGTAGATGTAGATTTAAGGTTATTGTCGTTACTGATGAATAAACGCCATTTGTATTTTAGTGCAGGTTGAACCAGATCGCATAAGTATTACCGGTATAAATCAGCAAAGTAAATCTTTAATTAAATCAATTAAATTCAGAAAAATGCAATCAGCATCTACATATCTATACGAGAATTTTTAATTTTATAATTAAACACAATTATGAAAAATTTGCCGTAAAAAATTCAACAAAATCATTAAAGAGTAAAAAAAAAAAAAATTGAAAAAGCAAAACAATCTGCATGCACTCACTTTTTGCACATTTTGCCCTCAACCTGATTTATTACGAAATGCATTTTGATTTACCTTTATTAATGAGTATAAGTTATTTTTCTATTCTTAAACGAAGAATGAATATTAGAAAATAGTACTTCATACATAATCTTGTTGTCTCTCAGTTAGATAAGATGTGGCAATTAGAAGCAAGATTTGGTGAAAGTAATATCCTTTTCCTAACATAATAAGGCTCATCATCACGAGAAATTGCAAAATCATTTTATATTACCCAGTCCGAAAAGTAAAAGACAAAAAAGGCATGGTCCCGTATCTATGAAAAGGTGCAAGGGTCGCCCACGACTAATAACAGGTGCCAATGCAAGGCTTATGATATAGAATAAGAGAAGATCAAAAAAGTAAGACGGCACCTGTCAGCAAGATTTATTAAAGCTCGCTGAAAGTTCGATCAATTTCACCGGAACTAGACGACAGACGACAGGAAGAAGGTGATTTGGTCGGATGAATGTAAATTTAACCAAAATCAGTTCGATGGGAAACATTATTGCTCAAAAGAACGAGGTGATGGAAACCGTAAATAGCGGATGAGGGCACGTTATGAGTTGGGGATGCTTAACATGGTGGAATCTCGGCCTCTTAGTAAAAATCGAAGACACAACGAAAAAGAATGTCCACTTAACCATTTTGCAAATCTATCTTTTCGATTTTGCCGAGAAATGAGCTTTTAGTTCAAGGAATAGTTATTTAACCAAGACTTAAAGTTAATGCAGGGGCCCCACAAAGTCCAGACCTCAACAAGATTGAATATTTGTGGTAAGTCGTAACGAATCGGTTGGGACAATATGAATTCTCTCCTACAAGCCTGGACAATTTGTGGTAAAGGATTCATCAGGATTGAATGAAAATTCCTCATCCAATCATTCAAAACCTAGTGGGGAGTATGCCTAAAAGGATAAATGCAATAGTAAAATGTTAGGTCTAAGGACAAAATATTGAAAAAAAAATATTTTTTTTCAAAGTTCATGTTGGTGCAAAAATGAGTACATAAGGGCTACCAAAAATTTTGAATTTACGTTCAAAGATTTTAATATTTTGACTCTAAAACTTCGTTCACTTATTGTACGAAATATTGAAAAAAAAAAATTGGCTTCATTTAGTTTGTTTGTCTGTATTCTGTGAACGTTTATATCAGTGAACATGGAATCATTTTTGCTCCCCACTGTACTTCATATGAACGAATCAAGAATATATATACATTAAGATCTTGCACCTTTTTACATAATACTTACAGGAAAAAACATCAAACAAGTTGTAAATGGGAAAAAAATTACAAGCAAAAATAAAAATTATTTTGGGAAAAGTGGCACCATTTTTTTCCCAAATCTTTTAGGGAACTTGAGACCTTTTTTTCACGCATTTTCCCACCACTATAATTACTATCCGTAGCATATTTCAAGACCGTCAGCTCCCTACAACTTTAACGTAGTAAATAAATGCCTTAGTGTTAGTAGTAGTGAAACCAGCCGGCTTTGTATATAATTGCCTGTGCAAAGTGGTGCATAAAATAAAAATATCCTAAGAAGAACCAACTGCTAATTCATACTAGCTATAGGAATTTCAGTACAAAACCTACATTAGATATTTTTGATATTTCTTGTCTGATTTCAACAAAATTCTTCGTTGAGTCGTGTTTTTTTTTTTTTTTGCATTTGGGTAGCTGTTAGTGTTTTACCAAATTTGTTAACACTTATAGTCTCGATGAACTAGGTGTTCACAGACGAATGGACAAAACTTAATCGACTTAGCTATTGAAACTGATCAAGAATGTTTCTTTTTTCCTGTTGCATGTTAGCGACTTTAATATATCCTTTTAACCTTAAACCTTATTCTTTTCAAATTTATTTTTAAACAAAAAATGTAAATGCCAAAGTTAAATTAAGACTAAAAAGTGTAACGACACTTTTTTAGGTTGGTATATCGCGCTATAGCAAAAACTTTTTTGTCGTTTTTCTTTCGCATTGAACAGTGTACGTTAACAGAGAGACGCACAGGTGAATGCGGGCGCTCACTCAAATAACTGACGCCCAAGCAGCGCTCGCGAGCTTGAGAAAGGATCATATATATAAATGTGTGAGTTCGTTAATAGAGGGACGCACATGCAAGTGCGGGAGGGGAAAAATGTCGCGAGCTCGAATTTGTAGGCAGAGGGACGCATGAGGAAATGCGGGACGCATAAGAATCATAAATGTCCGAGTTCGATGATGGAGGGACGCACACTTAACAGAGGTATGGGTGTCCGTCAGTTCGGAGTGCGTCCCGCATTTTTTTGTGCGTATCTCTGTCTACAAACTTGCACATTTATGATCTCTGCCCGGATAGTTGTTTGTTGCAAATGTTGTTGTGGGGCTAATTTGTAAAATTAGGCAGCCCGCCCTTGCATTAAATTATTATAAGAAGTAAAATTTCATTAAAATTCCTTCACTAATTGATCAGGTATCCCAAGACACCTCTCTTCTTTTTAATAAATTATTTTCCACGCAAATATAATATATCTACCTTGACCTCCTGGCATTAAACGCTGATCGGCTTCTTTTTTAAATAACTGTGCGTGAGTTGAAAGAGAAACTGGATACATAGGCTGAGAAATGTTATTGTTAGCGACAGGCGTCACAAATTCACGAAAATTATCTCTTATCAAATTGCGCAATTCCCTGTCAAGTTTTGGCGATTCAAAAAGTGGTTGAAGATTTGGGATGACCTGAAAAATACTTTTTTTAATGGATTTGTTCTAAGAATACATCTTAAAGTGCAAACCGGTCTTACCTGTTTATCAAGAATAAGTTTTAATGAATTATATACACCCATTCGTATTTTATCTTCGTACTTTATATAAAAGTTCTTAGTAATCCGACACAAGAAATCTAGTAGCGTGCTGCTGACAAAAGGATGATTTCTGATTGAGTGGTACATTACCAAAATTCCAGGTTCAATGTTCATAATGTTATCCTTCATCGGATCAAAAAATAGCCAGTCATAAAATAGCGACAATTTGGCATTAGCCGATGCAATTGGATTTGTGCATGACGAGATAAGCCAACCTATTATGGCCCAGCGTGGTATAATATCTGAGCAAAGCATATCATTAGTCGGATGAATGACGTTGATGATAAATCGAATTAGATCCGAGCGCAAACTGTGCGACTCGGGTGTGGCAAAATATTTGTCCTGAAACCAATCCTGGTAGCGTTTCTGATTCCCAAACTTTACAGAAGATGCTAGAAAATGTAATTTGCGTTCCATATCAGGAAGAAGTCGACATTGTAGAAATCGTCGACTCGTGCGGATTTGTAACAACTGCCAGATTCCATTAAAAGTGGGGTGCAAGCTTTTCGGATTGTAGAGAATGTCTTTCCAGAGTTGTTCAAATTCCGGAATACGTGCCACATTCTGCAACAGGCTTTAAAAGAGATATTGGTATAGAAATGTAACATGCACCCAGCAATCGGCAATTACCGAACAAAGTCCCTGCCTAAAGGAATAATGTCCTGAAACCGATCTCGTATAAGCGATATAGTAAACTTGACCTCTTTCTGTCGCAGAGCTAAAAGGGCGGGGTTGGCATGATCTTCGATTAGACGCACATAGCTGTAAACTGTTGATTGTACAAGAAACGGATTCGTCTCCAGCCTAGTTCTGTACTCTATAAATATATCAAGTAGGTTTTCCACAAGGAAAAGATTCTTATGAGAAGCATCTCCTCCTCCTGCTTGTCGCAGACAATTCCAAATCACATTTTCGACACTAAGTACTTGATGCTTTACAAATTCACGCAGTACCCAGATTAGCTGCCTGCACGCGACCTCTGTGAGCTTTGAATATTTCTCGGCCACAAGTAAAGTTAGATTTGCCACAATAACGCTCATACCGTCTCTGGATACAAGAGTTATATCGCGATACGTTTTTGGAGCCGTAATGGGATCCGTAAGCATTATGTAAAGAAAACCTATGGATATTTCTTCATGCTGTTTGTCCTTGCATGCAATCTGTGAGAGCATATCATGCATTTCCTTATCGCCAAGACCAGCAATTTGTTGTTGAAGATTAGCATATGACCGCTCAAATTTCTATATTAAATATACAAAACACAATCAGAATAAATAAATGCGTTTCCTAAAATCCCATCTACTAAAATTTCGAACCTCTTCAATCTCATCTTTACAATCAACGGCCGTGCAGGCAAACAACTTTGAGGCATGTGTTGCGCTTTTCTGTTGATGCTGTTGCAGCTCCATTTACTTTTCAGCATATATCTTGTTTTCTTTATTTAAGAATATTTTAAAAGATTTCTAAAGTGATCTTTCAAAATCAATGGCAAAACATTTCGTTCATCTAAAAACAAATTTTACCACCGGATTACTCTTTTAATGTGGGTATCAGAAACTAGTTTACAGAATTTACCAGTGTTGCCAAAAATGTAATTATCGATAGTAAAAATCAATTTATTGAATCGATACATATTTCTCATAATAAGAAAAGATTACAGGCACTGGAAGACGTTGGAACGGTGAGTTGGTAAAACATTTTGAATTTGATTTATTTCGACATTAATTTACATTTAAAATTGTAAAACAGATTTTGCTTACAATTTGACGTGCTTTGCCGCTGAACAGTTTTGATTATTCCGTGCTACATAAGAATGTAAGTTTTTATATAAAACTAGAAAACCCGGCAAACGTTGTTTTGCCATAGAAATAATTTTCTAGTAATTTCCATATTCGCGCACGAAAGTCAGAGCATCCTGTATATATTCTTGCATATGACGTGGACTGCCTATGTACGATGATGGTAAAATGACATGGTTACCAATTTCGGCGACGTCGGCGTTGTTGTTGATAGCGTCTCGCAAATGAATGTACTCTTCCGCGCGCAGGTTTCGTTGATTATATCTTAAGTATCGTAGTCGTTCGCTTTCAATCTTCGCGTACATGTCGACCATGAATTGTTGACAAAGCTCACGACATCGTAAAATGACGTTATCCAGACCACGTCTAATCATTAATCGGTACGCATAATAATCCTTTGAGCTAACGTTCTTGTTTGTGTCAACTCCTGTAATAATTTAATTGTTTTGTTAAATGATTAATGATCAAATTAATAATCAATGAAGTACCTGATATGGGGTCTCGTTGTTTTATGTTTATGCAATATCCATCTTGTCAGCGGATATTGGAGAGCGTCATATGAACAATGAGTGTCAGAAATGAACTGAAGATTACTATTTCTTCTACAAATCCCAATTTCTCGTGCAGCTGTAAAATCGCCAACCATGATTCCAGCAACTTCATCAACAACGGGTGCATTGAATTTACCAGCTCTCCAGCTGGTGTTTTATCAGGATTAATGACGATAGCGTAATTATCGCTTTGTAATTGGTGCATATGTGATCTGAATATTTTCAACAACTCGTTGTGCTCGTTCAAAAGAGCATCTAGCTCGCTGACGATGCGCCTGGCATAAAGTGAATCAATGTTATTATAATCACAACGTGCATTCACGCGATTGGCAAGTGCGCTTCCAGAATCCTCGCCGCCCATAAAGTAAATTTGTAAGAATTTATGTGGTTCGTTTGGCATTGGCAGCAGTGAGCCCATTTTATGATAAACTTGGCCTCTGATTTTGAATGTAGAATTGAATTGTTGACCATTTGTATTAGTATTTCGAACTATTTCTGTTGCTCCGAACGATGTCATTTGAAAGCATGATTTGAATCTTCGAATTGACTTCAGGAACACGTCAGAATCTGGATCCGTGCCGATAAGTAAGCCGTTCAATGGTTCAGGTGGTGTTTCAATTTCAGGTAGTTGCACTTTTCCTGACGCGCAACACATCCCCGCTGGCTCATTTTTGATTTTCAGAGCATGACAATGCGGACATTCCTTGTCCATAGCACCAATTACCACTTTTGAATGACCATAATATTCAATATCGGGATCATACTGGAATGCTAGACGCAGGAATGAATCAGATATAAATGCTCGATGTACCTGTTGTCGTTGTTGGTAATTTGTTCTTCGTCTATTGGCTGTGAAACGGCGTGATTGTCGTTGTTCTAATCTTCTGACTGCATTACGTTCAGCTCGTGTATCTTCTGGCTTTTCTTGATGCAATTGCGCCATTCTGACACGTGCATCAGTATTTTGTTGCTGGATTTGTACTTCTGCTCTTTCGGATCTGCTATTTCGCAAGTACCGAGCGTTACTTGTACTGCGGCTCAAATTAGCCCCTTTGCGTTTTATCGGCATTGCTTATTGTACAAAACATACATAAATAATAACCTATTTGACCCTTACTTAGCGTAAGTATGTATGTATGTATGTTAGAACGTGTATATTTTGTATGTATGTAAGAATGTGGTAGGGAGTGAGAAAGAAAGGGGATGAAAAATAGATGTTGGCCGATTCTCATAGATACCGGATAAGCACAAAAATTTCATCAAAATCGGTCAAGCCATTTCGGAGGAGTATGACTTCGAAAACTGTGACACGAGAATTTTATATATATAGATTAATAAATAATTTCAAATACCTAAAACTTCAATGATAGACACAGTTCATTTTTTACACCCTCACTGATGGGGAAAAAAATTATATTACAGTCACTCAAATGTTTATAACGGGCACAAGGAGGCATTCCCGACCACATGAAATATAAACAGCCGAGTCGGTTGAGACATGTTTTTCCGTCAGACCGTATGAACACCTAGATCTCAGATACATTAAGTAACTTATTGAGTAACAAAATTTAGTGTGAACATCCGTATAGATTAAGATTTTCGCCAAGCACACATCCAACCCCACAATTAAGAAATCAGATTTTTACTTGGTACACCTAATTATACAGCCAACCTAATTATACAGCCCGATGGTACAGGGTACACTAAATATCGGCAGGATTGACTTGCTTTCTTTATTTGTTTTGCAAATTATTCTGACATACTTAAGTGTATGTATGTGAGGTATTTATATATCTTTATTGATTAATTAATTATTATACGGTAAATGTGGATGGGTGCGTAGGCAAATAACAATAAGTGAATGATCTGCTTTAATTTATTCACGGCTGCTGCTGCTGATAATACTGCTGATGCTACTTAAACTTCTTATCTGCTGCTTATACGACTTCACTCTTTTGATCTGCGTTGAGTTCTGCTTCTTCTGCTTTTTGTGTTGCCACCACGTTACAACTAACATCTGCTTTCGGGAGTTGCCACAACGTTGCAACTTACCCCGCTCCATCTCACATTCGGTCATCCTGATTAGTCATCGGCCTCTGATGACCATGCATCCTCGTTTTCTTTCGAGTAACTCCAAAGTTGTCGTTGCTTGTAGCTGTGTAATTTGGTCCCTCAACATCTGCTGCTTTCCGTACGACAAAGCGCCCTGCTCGTTTTACCTTGACTACCTCGTAAGGGCCTAGGAACTCGCTTGCCAACTTTTTCCCTGCCACAAATTGGGTTCTACGTATGGCCACTAGATCTCCAACTTTATATCCCAATTCGCTCTTTCGGTTTTTATCGAACTGCTTTTTATAGCTGTCTTGAGCCTGCTGAATATTCTCATTAACTTCCTGCCGTATCTTTTGCCTCTGTTCATCAAAATTATCCAGTAATTCGTGTTCAAGTAGTTGCACAATATTACTATCAGGTCTGCATCGCATCTTAACGCCAATCATTAGCTCAAATGGAGATAGCTTTGTCGATTTATGGACGGTAGAGTTAATAGCCTTCTGAACTCTAGGTACAAACTTATACCATTTCTCAGGTTCCTCAGATGATAATTTAGAAATGATGTTCAATATCAAACGATTCACACGTTCGACTTGTCCGTTTCCTCTTGGCTTTCCAGTGGTGCTCCACACATGTTCGACGTTGTTTCGGTTTACATATTCTTCAAAGCTGCTTGAGGTGAAAGCCGATCCACGATCACTTATTATGCGAGCTGGATTTCCAAAAATATCCGACCACTCTTTCAGCTTTCGTATGACTTCTTCGGCATTTGTGGTTTTAGTGGGATACATCCAAACGAATTTACTGAAGCCATCAATCATAACGAAAATGTACTTATACATTTTTGTGGTGACATCCATCGGTCCCAAATGGTCGACATGTAAAGTGTGCAGCGGGTCAAAACCTTTTTCAATCTGATGAAGAAATCCTTCTTTTTTACCAAGCTTTTTGTTGTAGATGATGCATTTGATACAGTTGGCTATAATCTGCATTACTTTGCCCTCCAGATGTGGGATCCAATAGTTTTGTTTTATCGCATGCATGGTTTTTTCTGCCGCAAAATGCCCTTCGTTATGCGCCTCGGTTATTATCTCCTTTTCCAAAGATTTAGGTACTGCAAGCAAATCTGTTCCTTGCACCACCTTGTAGACAAGACCTCCTTTTAGTTTAAAATTGTCATACGGTTTACTTTTAAGAATTTCGGCAACTGCTCTGATCATCATATCCTGCTGCTGAGCTTTTTGAATTTTCGCAGTGACCACAGAGGATACCAGCATAACTTCAATCGGGTATCGGCTGAGGCAATCCACATGTTTAAGCCTTGTTCCTTGTCTGTGTTCGACTTCGAAATTATAGTCCTGTAGGTACCACCTGAGGTAGGAACCCACTGAGCTACTTCTCGAGGGACGTCTTTTTTATTTAACGTTTGCTTAAACGCGGCGCAGTCCGTAACTAGCTTGAAAGGAATTCCGAGAATGTACCGCCGGAATTTCTTACAGGCGAGGAAAATAGCTTTAGCTTCTAGCAAATAGCTGTGCAGTCTTTCTTCAGATTTCGACGTTTTCTTGCTCCAGAACAGAATGGCATGCAATTGACCTTCTTGCCACTGTAACAAGTTTGCTGCAAATCCATCCTTTGATGCGTCTGTATGTATTTCCGTTTTCGCATTTCGACGATATAGTTTTAAAACTGGTTCATTTACTAGTGCTTCCTTCAGGGCAGCAACTGCTTGTTGTTCCTCTAATCCCATTTTGAATTTAACGTCCTTCCGTAACAGATTTGTTAATGGCTTAGCAATCAACGAGTAGTTTTTGATAAATCTTCTAAAGAATCCGGTTAGTCCCAAAAAGGACTGGACAGCCTTGATGTTTTGAGGCATCGCAAACTTGGTTATAGCTTTGGTTTTATCCAATCCTGGTTTGATGCTTCCTGCTGCAATCTGATGACCCAAAAATCGGCACTTCTTCCATTTTATCTTCAGCCCATATTCAGCAGCTACGTTCAAAACTTTCTGTACTTTTAAAAGGCATTCGTTGGCTGTATCAGCGTGTACTATGATGTCGTCCATGTACAAATCAAGTACATTTTCATTTATGAGGTTTTGAAATACATGATTTACAAAACGTATAAAGACGGCTGGCGAATTACAAAAGCCAAAAGGAGCTCTATTAAACTCGAATAGGCCCTCATTTGTTGTAAATGCGGTGTACCTCTTGCTGCTTTCTTCTACTGGAACGTGAAAGAACCCATTTTCCAAATCCATGACCGAGAAAATTTTTGCATTGCCTAATTTCTCCAAAACGTCTTCGACAATTGGTACAGGAAAGCAATCCTTTAAGACCATCTTATTTAATTGCCGATAGTCAACACAGACTCTGTTGCTACCATCCTTCTTTTTAACGATTACAATACGACTGGCGAAGTTAGATGTTGAGCGTCTTATTATGTCAGCACTGAGCCATTCATCGATCTGCTGCTTGACTACATCCGCTTCGGTAATCGCAATCCGGCTGGGTGAATGTCTAAATGGCACTATATTCTCATCGGGTACTATCTTCAAAGTTATTGGACAATCTGCGGTGTGTTTTTTTCCAGAAAAATTCTTGATCATCGACTCAACGGCTTGTGTGTACTGTGAAGGAACATCTGTATCAGCATTTGTTTCTACCACATTGTAAATACTTATCTGTTTTGTGTCCTCAATTTCCTCTCTTGGAAATAAAATCATGGCCCGATGGTGTAGTCGTTTACAATCAGGAACTTATGCATCAGACACATATCATCAATCTCCACTTCTACCTTGATCTGTCAAACAGGTCGTGTGGTGTTGTTTCCCAGTCCTTTTAAACATGACGAGCTGGCTTGCATCTGGACTCCTCGTAAACAGCCAAAAGTTGACTTTCTTAGCAGCGAGACATCCGCACCAGTATCAATAAGACCCTTGACTTCGATATCCTTAATCGTGAGGCATTTGAGCCGCTTTTCTTCATATGCGATGTTAACAGTGGAAGTGCTTGGACAATTAGTAGACATATGTCCAGTCTGGTTGCAGCGAAAGCACTTCAATTAGGCTTGACAATCTTTGCGTAGATGCTTCATTGATCCGCACTTAAAACAATGTTGCTTTTTCTCCTCTCTGGGATATTTTGACTTCGGTGTGCCTAGCTGTGGGACTTTCTTCTCAAATTGCGACTTTCCATTTGCACGGATCATTCTGTCATAAATTTCATATTTGTCCTTCAGTTCTTTATATGAGCTGCAGCCATACAACGTATATTTGTAATCACTTCTCATATTTAATCCCTCGACAATGTACTGAATAACTGATTCCACATCAATTATTCCACGGGCAGCAATACGTTTCATGTGTAGCAAATACTCATGAAAACTTTCTTCATCAGACTTCGTACGAAGCGACAGTTGGTTATGAATCTCGGCACTACAAAGGTGTTCCCCATCAAACTCCTCCAGAAGTTGTTCGCGCAGCTGGGCATACTCATACACTACAGTGGACTCCATAAATAGGGCTGCAGTACGGGTCATTTTTGCTTGAGCCTGAACATATTTTTGTTTATCGTTTAATCCGTATGCTTCAGCATTTAATTCA
Source organism: Drosophila austrosaltans (assembly GCA_035045865.1). Lineage (NCBI taxonomy): Eukaryota > Metazoa > Arthropoda > Insecta > Diptera > Drosophilidae > Drosophila > Drosophila austrosaltans. The sequence continues at coordinate 12,260,388 of JAWNOQ010000003.1, forward strand.
AAATTATGAAACCACTGTTGCACTGACATGTCTTCTCCACTGAACTCCGGAATTATTTTGGTAAAATTTTCTACCACAAGCTTTGAATCTTTCTTTTTGTCAATTTCATCAGCATGGATTTTTAATTATAAAAGTTGAACTATTTCATGCAGCATCTTATTGCCAACTTGCTCTACTTCTCTGCGACGGTCTTCGGCGGCTGCTGATCCACTAGGCATTTCACTCAGGTCCATCTTTGAGCCTGGTAGATCCTGTTCCTTCGGCATGATTACTCTGTTCCGCAATACACGTATTGGAAGCTTGCTTGGTCTTCTCAAAGTTTATTTAGCTGACGCAATGTTGCGAAATCTTGCGAAATTAAATTTCTCCGGTGAAAAAACTAGCTGTCTCTTTCTGGCGGCTGACGGCTTGTTGCAACTTATTGCGCAGTTAGATTTTTCCGATGAAAAAACTAGCTGTCCCTTTCTGGCGGCTGACGGCTTGGTGCGACTTATTGCGAAATTAGGAATCGCTCTTGCTTTTGTCTGCTTTTTTGATTTTACACTCATGTAATTTCGCCCTGGCAATCAATGAACGGTTGAGCCCCCAAATGTGAGATATTTATATATCTTTATTGATTAATTAATTATTATACGGTAAATGTGGATGGGTGCGTAGGCAAATAACAATAAGTGAATGATCTGCTTTAATTTATTCACGGCTGCTGCTGCTGATGATACTGCTGATGCTACTTAAACTTCTTATCTGCTGCTTATACGACTTCACTCTTTTGATCTGCGTTGAGTTCTGCTTCTTCTGCTTTTTGTGTTGTCACCATGTTACAACTAACATCTGCTTCCGGGAGTTGCCACAACGTTGCAACTCACCCCGCTCCATCTCACATGTATGTATGTTAATGGGATATAAAAAGAATATTATATTTGAGAATTCCGTAAGGTTTGTTGAATGTCTAACGTTTGTTGAATGCCTAACAATACGTGAGCACACGAAGATCATTGCCATCATACAAACGCTTGGCATTCCAATATGATCCCACTGCGAATTACAGTGATGATGACAATTTAGATATTGGACCAATGTCGACTGTATGCCGATATTGAAATGCGTTAAAGTCTAAAAGAGATACGGATCCAGATCAAACTGGAGCCATTACTTACACCACCACAGCCACTAAAACCAAACACAAAACACCATCACACGATCAGAAGTCACACCGCATTCTTCAACCAATGTTTGTTTGCCGTCACAGATCCAAGGACAAAAAAATCATTTGCATGGTTCAATGGTGCTAACACCAGATGAACCGCATAAATTTCTGTAAATATATTTCATTTCGTCGATGATGGATCAGGTAAATGTGCGGTGCAATATACAGGGAACAGAAAAGTTAAAAAGACGGATTATTGAACTGTTGCAAGCATATTTTCAAGCTAATAACGCTGTTGTTAATATGTTCAAAACAGCATTGGAAGGAATGCCATCGGATATGCACAAATTTGTCATAAGAGCGAATCGTACACCAACAGGTGAACATGTGCGAAGATTCAATGCACCCACCGTTAATGATGTTGCTGCAATTATTGTTAACGATCCAACTACAACACGAGACATTGTCATTTAGCGAAGAAGCAATATCATGCATCGCGTAAATGAGACACATCGTTTGTACGATGCGTTACAATATCCAATCATTTATTGGTAAGGGCAAGATGGATACGACATCACGTTGAAGATGGTAGATCCAATTACAGGTACAATATTCACACACTAATTATTGCTCTTACTGGTTTCCATTAACGATCTATTTAATTTTGCTTTTTCAGACGTATCAACGAACAACGAACAAAAATCTAAGCACAATGCATCATGCGTATCTTGAGCAAAAACTCAAGATTATGATGTATGTGCTTACTAAGTATCAAATTTTTGGTGACATGTGTTGTTATGTGTACTCGGTGGAATGGCAAAAGAGTGGAGTACCGCATGCTCATATCCTAATTTGGTTGCTAAACAAATTACATTCAAATGAAGTCGATGATATCATATCAGCTGACATTCCTACACTACATTGTGGCGGCACAGATGTTGCATAGACCTTGCGGTGCAATAAATATATTATCGCCTTGCGTGGCTGATGGAAAGTGCACAAAACGATATCGGCGACCGTTAGTTGCTGAAACAGTCATTGGGAATGATGGACATCCAGTTTATCGTCGGCGTTCAAAAGTAAATAATGGTCAAACTATCGAAGTTAAAGTTCAAAATCAAGAGATTGAGATTACCCGCTGCTATCACGAATTTTCAAAACACATGTGAAAGTTGAGAGTTGTCATTCGGCCAAATCAATCAAATATTTGTGCAAGTTCGTCACAAAAGGTAGCGACATGGCTGTGTTTGGTATTGCGTCTGAAAACGCGAATGACGTAATCAGCTACTTTCAAATGGGCAGATACAACAGTGATAATGAAGAAGTGTGGTGATTATTCTCATTTCATATTCATGAAATATATCCCACAGTTGTACATTTAGCAATGCATCTGGAAAATGGACAAAGAGCTTAATTTAATGATGCTAATGTGGTACAACGAGTTGAGTGACTACCATCCACAACATTGATAAATTCAGTTAAAAAATCTTTGTTGATCACAAATGAACAAATGAACAAGGGCGACATTGGCAGATAAGATTTAGCATGCGTTCGCAGCTGCTGCATATAAAAGGGAATTTTGTTTTGAATTGATTGCGTGTCTACGTCTCAAATTTTTGCCACTCCCACTTCCGCCCACGCAATTTAGAAAAACTAGAAATTACTAGAGCAGTTTTTGGGAATCACGTTCTTATCTGGCAAATAATAATGTGGCCAAAATACATCATCTGACCAAATTTAGTCGAAATCCAACAATAAATATAGGAAATATACGAACACCAAGTGTAAAAATGGCTATGGAAAGTGTGAGCGAGATAGCATGCATACGATGTTAAGGAAAATTTTGAATTAAATTGATGGCGATCTCGAGGGTGTTCGGCTTTATTTAATATAACTAGTTGGTACAGGGTTTACTCAATGTTGGCAGGGACGACTTGCTTGCTTCATTTTACGTTAATTTTGAATATTTTATATTGATGGCTCATTGTCAAGAAAATAATCTTCAACATTATTTTTTATTTCCAATAAACTTAACATTTCGAAACTTTAATTGCTTCCTCCGATGTGCTTCCATGTTCGCAGATGTCTTATTGCTGCAATAAGTGGATCCGATGAGGCTGCCAGCATATTGAAAAGGTCTTCATTTAGTCTAACCCGACATAAATTTTATGTATTAGTGTTTCTGCACCTCTTGTCGTCCTTGTTCTTACAGTCCTGTGCTTCGTCAGACAGATTTTCAATTCATATACACTGATATTCTTGTAATTCATTTCCATGGGCCAAAATCCTATGTACTGTGGGGTAGTTTTTGTGGGGATACAAATCAGTCAAAAGTTAAGAGCTGTTTTTAATGCATATTTGGCAAATTTCGCCCCATTTATTCCGTCCATCTCATGGTTTACACTGTTATCAATTTTTTTTTTATTTTTGTTTTTTCAAATCCATTTTTATCACTTTGAAATGAAAGTCTCATGAATTATATTTCAAAATAATGTTCAACCACAAAATGGTGTTTCCTCTTATGAAGTTAAGAATTTCTACCTCGAACAAGTGCAATAGTTTGCACTTTACACCATATGTCTTAAATCGATAGGTAAAAAAGCTTGTAATAACCATTTTTGAATAACTAGATAACAACAAAATTGTTTTTAATTTGAAGGTAATCGGGGAAATCCAAAAAATTGACGAACACTGTAGGTATTCCCAATTTTCTGTAACCTTGAATATTATTTACCTGTTTTCTAGGATATTGTAAGCATATAAATAGCGTCAGGTAGTATTTCCGAAGCGATTTTACTCACATGCTACTGCCAAATTTGCATGCGATCATTATCTTCCTTATACCTGGAAAGCATTTTTAACACGTGGTTAAAAATGTATACATCTGATAGGAGAATGTTCACTCTATCATCTCATCACTCATCATCTTCCTTATACCTGGAAAGCATTTTTAACACGTGCTTAAAAATGTATACATCTGATAGGAGAATGTTCACTCTATCACAAGTATATGGCCCCATTAGAATCTCCGCGAATCTATCTATTATACTCCACCAAAGTGTAAAACATGCAAACATGCATTTTTTAAACGTCTCCAATTTACCTAGTATTTAAAATTTCATTTTATAACAAATAATTCACTATTTCCATTTCTCCAGTAAATGATCTCTCTTTGCAGACGAATGAAGTTGTAGTCAGTCTGGGCAATTACCAAATACTTTGGATATCGCCAATTGTTGTCCATTTGGAGGTACACAAGTTCTTTGGCATCTGACTGATGTACCACCAAAGAAACATACATGTGTTTCCAGGATTGGTCCTGAAGATTCGACGGATGATGTCCTAGCTTACATTAAGACAGCAACTAAACGGATTTTGTTTTAAATTTTAATTTTTATTTCACATTTGACTTTGAGGCACTCTGTAAGTAATTCTTGGTTATTAAAGTCTTTAAAATATAAAAAATAACTTATCTTACGTAGTTGTTTTTAGCATCCTTCTTCTCCGGACATTGTGCCATTAGGCGTTCCCGATGGAACACCTAATGGCTTGATAGCCACACCCATAACAAGATCCACGAACTCGTTTCTAACTAGTAGGCTTCTCTTACTTAACCTACCTTCTCTTATTAGTCGTAGAGTAATGCTAGGCTATTTATCCACAAGCTATTTAATGACGATATAGACTCACCTGAGCTTTTGAACCAGGTAAATCTATCAGTTCCATGTGCACAGAAATTATCCTACTTTATCTTCTTGAAGCTGTACTACTAATTACTTATTGCATGAATCTGTTTGACATCTTTGACGAACGTTATGGGGCTTGCGCCCCTCGGTCAGTAGGCGTGGACAATTATTGCTCTCGTTGGAATTCGCGCAAAAAAATGAGTGCTACAAAACCAGAGAAACAACACTGAGTACGAAGAGAGCGTGAGTGCATACAAGTATTCCAAAAACATGGAATTCAAAGTGTATGAAACACAAGAACAAAGCAGAGCGTTTTGTTTATTTATTATTTAAAAGCAAAACAATTTATGATTTTTTTAATAAAATTTATTGATCATATTGTGGCCGAGTAATTATAACCCTTAACTTTTGTGTTAAAGACTAACTCTGCTGCTCGCAGACAAAAATTACTCTCTTCTCAAGAGAGCTATTTAGCCTGTGAGGCAGAGTGAGAAAGGGATACGCGAGATCAGAGAATAAAGGCTTTGAGTATTACTTGTAACTGTTCATTACCGTAGTTGGATGTCAATATATCTTAATGTCACCATAACACTGGGTCTACTACATTATGATCAGTGATGCAGTTAGACCTGTTCAATTTAAAGATTAAATTGTATCGAATCATCGTTTGATTCATTGTCTTCAAATTATAAATAGCACGGGTGCACTGTCCCCTAACGTTTTGCATTGACGATGTTATAAAATCGCTAAGGATCACGGGAGAACTGAAGTTTACAACGCCTAATGTAATCCTTATAGCGTAGTGTATTAAGCACTGAAAAATTCTATCGACCTACAGCATAAAGAGAGAAATCAGATGGTCGAGCTTTTTTTTTTAACTTTCTATAATAACTACACTTACCTTATTTCAAGTTAGTTAACTCACTTGTAAGCCAAGGCTTCTTATCAGACAACACATGGGTCACACGTGGAACACAAGCATCAAAAAGTGAAAATATTCTTTACAGAAGTACAGATAAGACCAGTCTAGGGCAAGAAGGGCTGGTACCACTTCAACGGGCACGAGACGTTGAAGTGGTACCAGCAGTTGGTAACCGAAAAGTTAGATTAATGGGTCCAAGCAGGTTGGAAACTCTTTTCAGGGAAGACTAAAGGATCTATCCTTGAAACTGTACAGTTAGAAGAATCTGACAGAAAAATAAACGATCTAGTGATCTCTCATTTTTATTACGCACTGGATTAACTTGGGATAGGGATCACTCAAGGAGACCGTCAAAAAAGCAATATGAGGAGGAGGGCATCAACAAGGAAGACTCTCCTGATAGAAGCCATGAAACGTCAGGTAGATTAAAATCCACCAGAACGATAAATATGTCTGCATTCGAAAGAAGTGAAGAAACAAAGCGAATAGCTTTTAAGTGGCTAGCATATACCGTCAAGTCAAAACTCGGTAAAATATACGAGGAAGTACGAAAGACAGAATATGATTTTAAACAAATTTTGACACTGGAAGGAAGTTTTCTCAGCTAGTTTACATATCCTAATTCTCCCCAGGGTCTCCTTTTTCAGAAAATTTACAAAAAGAATGCTGAGACATGAGATTGGTATGAGAACGTCTGCACACTTTGAGTCGATATATGCTTATGGTATTAGTGGTATATTAGTTTCTCGTCTCGGGTGTCTGCTTGGTTTCCTTGCAGAGGCTTGAGGTTGTCTATGCTTGCTGTGCGTCACTGTCTCCCGTTATTTGAAATGAACTTGATGACCCGGAATGCCCCGTCAAACTTGGGAGCTAATTTCGCTGCAAAGCCCCTTGATGCGTTGGACAACTTTTTTTTTACGTTTAATTATTTGTTGGATCTCTTATATAGTATATAAGACTAACAATAATTTCCTAGTTTTATCTTAATCTAATACGTAACCTAGCATCAGAAGGATGCTTCATTAATCTATGGCCCTGATTATATGCTAGAGGGATGGAAGGTCGTTCCGTTGGAGACGAGTTCTATCGCATGCTCGGGTTAATGATTTGGCGAGGGTATTCGGATGTGCCTGCAGTTTAGCAGTGTACTTTAGCTGTTGTACCTTTATTTCGGTTAGTACACTAGGAATATGTAGGTCTTTCTGTACGTTTTCGTTTCTGATATACCAAGATGCTCCAGTGATGGTTCTGAGAACCCTGGATTAAGCCCTTTGTATGCTTTCGATGTTGCTTTTGCTTGCGTTTTCCCACAGTGCTGATTCGTACGTCCAGATGGGTTTTAACACCGAGTTATAGAGGAGAATTTTGAATTTCAAAGCATAGGGGCGATCGTGCGTTGATAAGCCAATGTAGTCCGATTGCTTTAAGCTTTAGTTGGTTTGTCTTAGCTTCGATATGCCTACGCCAAGTTAATCTTCTATCGAGGTGAACTCCAAGATATACGACGTCATCAGATTGAGGCACTGGCACATTGTTGAGCGTCAATGATGGGGAGTTTCTTCTTTTGATGGTAAATGTAACGGGCTTGCCAGACTCGGTGAAAGGCTTGGGCGACGCACAGTGGGGCCTCTGCCCGAATAGCTGACCGAAAATCATTTTTTTCACCATCGCGTTTGGCAAAAATGAAAAGTGAAATCGACAGATAATACTTTAAATGTTATAGATCCAAAATATTGTTGAAATCCGATAAGAGTTGTGGGTGCTACATCGTCTCAAAGTGGAGACATTTTTCATGTAAGAAAAAAATTTCGAATTTTAAAAAAAACTTGCAACTTTGAAACTGTATATTGGCCGAATTAAACAACTGATCTTGAATATTTTTACTTTATTCGAAAAGTAGATCATTTTTTAGTTATTTGTTGTAAAAAATTTAATGTAATTTGAAATACTCAGTAAATTGGAGACGTTTCAAAAATACACTAAATTTTCGCATTTTTTAAACTTTAGTGAAGGAAAAACAACAGAGATTCACGGATATTCACGATATAATTATATACACGTGATAGAGGGAATATTCACCTATCATACCTATATAGTGTAGTCTTGCGCTTTTTTGTCAAAAATTCAAAAAACTAATGCAACCTCGCGTTAAAAACGCGTTCCAGGTACAAGGAAGAAGAAGAGCGCATGCAAATTTGGCAAAGTATTATATGATATTTACATATTTATAATGAACCAAAATCATTGGAGAGCATATAAAATAAGTCAAACCTACATTAGATGTTAATGGCTTAAGAAAAAAATGTAATTTGACCAAAAAAAGTGTTTGATCCGATTGTTCCTATGGGAGCTATATCACATAGTCTACCGATTTGGCTGAAACTTTGCACAAACATTTCCATATGTACTAAACTTTCAAATATAAAATTTCAATCGCTTTATAAACACTTAATTTATTGCTCTAAAACTATATTTCTGACCGATCGTTCCTATGGGAACAATATGATATAGTCAACCGATTCTGATGAAACTTGGTAGATAATTTAGAAAGTAAATTAAACTAATGGATTACAAATTTCGTAACATTCGATTGAAAAACAACAAAGTTATGAAAGCTTAACTTTATTCTCGACCTATCGTTCCTATGGGAGCTATATGATATAGACAACCGATTCTGATAAAACTTGGTGAATATGTTAAAAAGTATCTTAGAGTAATATAATACAAATTTCGTAATATTCGATTGAAAAACAACAAAGTTATGAAAGCTTAATTTTATTCTCGACCGATCGTTCCTATGGGAGCTATATGATATAGTTATCCGATAAGGATGATTTCGAGATATACAATGCCTGCAGCAAAAAGAAGTCTATGTGTAAAATTTCAGCTCTGTAGCATTAAGGGTTTTGGAGAAGACCAAAATTAATGTACCATTGCAATGGTATATTTTTTTTTGCAATTCAAATGAAAAATTAAAACAAAACATTAAAAAACTTATTTATCTTATCAAATTCGAATAATAAATTTCATTTGTCATCAAGAAAGCGTTTTTTAAGTGAATTTTAAGGGTAAAATATGCCTAGAAATATTTTTCAACTTTGACCTTGAATATCTAAGCAACCCCAGCACGTGGCACCTCGGTAATAACTCCATTTGTAGCTTGAACAATAAGCTATCAAATGCTTTTCAAATTTTGAAAATCGCTTCGCTACTTTAGAAGATATGATTTTTGATAAGCAAAATGAGAAAAGGCCCCACTGTGCGACGTCGAGAAAAATTGCTGTGCAATATTCTTCTTACTCGAATGCTGTGCGGATCTCTGAGGTGATACGGTTGACTTGCTCACGGAAGCCAAACTGATGATGTGGGATTATATTTTGGTTTACCAAGATTGTATTTATACGGAGTTGTAGGACCTTTTCAAATAGTTTTGAAAGACTTGACAATTAACTGATGGGTCTGTAAGATGAGTTTGCAGATGTGCCGCACGGCACAGATCGGGAGTTCTCGGATCATTTTTGGGGTTATTTTGTCATGGCCGGGCGACTTTCTAGGGTTAAGATAGTTTTTAATAATTGCTGAAATTTCCTCCGCTTGGAATTTCGGTTGCTCACTTTCCACTGGGGTTCTAAGAGGGGGAAGCTGGAGTGAGTTTGTTGACGGGTTTGGCAGAAAGACCGTTTTTAAATGAGCTGCAAAGGTGAGTACTCTTTCTTCGTCTGAACGGGCCCATTTGCCTGTTGGGCATCGTAAAGGTGAAATTATCTCGGTTGGAGCAGTTATGGTTGGGTGAGCTTTCCACAGCGGATATTTGGTGCTGTTAGGGGAGAGCTTTTCGATGTATTGCCGCTGTGTCCTTGCTTCTTCCTGCCTAAATGCCTGTGCTCGAATTCGAGAAGCTGTTCTTAGGCGAATTTTTGCTGCCTGGGATCGAGACATTTGCCATTCTTGCCTAAGCCGTCTTTTCTCTGTTAAAGGAAAGGCAATTAGTCGTTCATTAGACTGTGTTTTACCCGGGTGTTGCCAATGATTGGGGTGGAGATATCAGCTGCTTCAATGAGCTGAGCCGAGTGGGCGCTCTGTTACTACAGTGAAAATTACTGTCGAGTGGTCTGATGACAAGTCTGCTAGTGACTCTGCCCTTATTAAATTGTGCGTAATTCTCCATGTGACTGCGAAGTCTTTTAGATCTGGGAGCTTACATGGATCTGTTGGCCAATACGTGGGCTTATTCGGTGAGGTATGGGCCATTTTCTTTGTTGGATTAATGATTTTATTGGACAGCTTTTGCCTTCTGGATTTTCCAGGCGGGATCCCCAATGAGGGTGCTTGGCGTTGTAGTCTCCTGCAGCAATAAATCGTACTCCGAGAGCTTGAGAACCGTGGTGGACAGTAGAGTGCGGCCACGGTTGTACTGCCGAAAGTGGTTTGGACACTTATTGAAGTTGCTTGTACGTATTGTTTGGCAAATTCATTGTGGAGATAGCGTTTAGTCCGGTTTTTGATTAGGATGCCAGCTTCTCCGTGAGCCTTGCCATCTGGGTGATTTGATACATAGAATGTATATTTAGTTGAAAGTTTAGTTTAGTTGAAAGTTGTTTTTATTTGTATGGTGTGTTTCTGATAGTAGCATGATATCAATATCATTTGTGTCCAGAAACAGTGACAGTTCCAGTTTGTGCTTGGAAATGCCGTTTGCATTCCAGAGGCCAATATGTAGTGCTGACATTATTTGTTGCTTTAACAGGACCAGATCTCCTAATGTTGATCGCTAGTCTCGGCGGCGAAGATTATAATATCGCTTCTGCTCTGCTGCGGCTTGATGCATGGTGTCTTCCGCCATTCGTTGAGTGCGTTCCTCAGGCGACCATTGCGGGATTCCAAGCCCAGGAGTAACTGCATCATATAGAGCTCCAGGGATGCCCAGTACGAAGTATGCTAGCGTAAATCCGGTTTTATAGCAGACACTGGAATTAATTGCGATGTATTTGAGTTTCACTCCATGCTTGTTGGCAAAGCTCTTTGAATGACCTGCTGATGAATTTTTTTTATTTATTTTATTTATTTATTTAAAGTCAACTTAACTAATGCAAATGACTTAAATTAATTAAAATATACAAATTAAAACCAAGGAGTAAATTTAAAAGTAAGGTGATCGAAGGCGAGAACAAAAAGAAGAGGATAAGACAATTAGGAGTGAGGAACAGTTCGAAGGAAGTCAAAGAGTACAATACGTAAAGAGGAAGGAGAAAAGAAAACTCGTTAAAGTCTCTACACAAAACTCGAAGAGGTTCATGACAGCTAAAATACTTAAATGAAGGGGAACAAAATTACGCGTAGGACGACATGGAACGGCAAAATCTATTTTCCCTAATAAAAAGGGAGAGTCTATTTCCCCATATAGCAATTTGTGGAGAAATACAACTCCGCTGACGAGTCTTCGATTTGATAAAGAGGGAGGGGCCTAGTTGGCTCCCAGTTTAGTCCACGTAGGGCGAACAATAAAAATTGTTTTTGGACCGATTTAATTCGTTGTTGGTGAATAGAATATTGAGGACTCCAAACTGGTGAGCAATATTCTAACACTGAACGTACCAGGGATGTATATAAGACCTTAGTAAAATAAGGATCACTGAACTCCTTGGACCAAAGCTTTATAAAGCCTAGCAAAGATGTTGCTTTGTTAGCCACAGATGAAATGTGAAGCAGGAAGTTTAGTTTGGGATCAAAAATGATGCCCAAATCGTCAACGGAAAAAACTCTATTTAGGCGCCATTCATGTAGTAAGTAGCAAGAAACGGCGAACGACGACAAAATGTCATAGATGAGCATTTCAGTGTGTTGAGTTGGAGGTGATTTAACTTACACCACTCACTAAGCTTATTAATATCCGCTTGCAAAATGGAATGATTAGCTGGATCTTTAAATGAAAAGCAAAGTTTAACGTCATCCGCAAACATAAATACATGAGAGTTATTTAAAACATTAGGTAAATCGTTTATAAACAAAGTAAAGAGTAGTGGGCCCATATGACTTCCTTGGGGAACACCAGATAAGACATTAACATTTTCGGAGAGCGAAGTTCTAAACAAAACTCTTGAGTTCTGTTGGTGAGGTAAGACTTTAACCAAGAAAGAAGATTAGGAGAATAACCTAGCAGACCAAGTTTCATTAACAACAGTTTGTGGTCAATACTATCAAACGCTTTGCTGACAACAGTGTAAATAACATCCGTTTGAGATTTATTACGAAAACCTTTATGAACCAAAGTACTGAATTCAAGAAGATTTGTAAGTGAAGAACGTCCCTTCAAAAATCCATGCTGATGCGGAGAAATTAAAGATTTGCATTGGTGTTTCAGATTCATCGAAATCATTTCCTCAAAAAGTTTTGGAATAGCCGAGAGTGTGGCTATACCTCTGTAATTAGATATGTCCGATTTGTTTCCTTTTTTAAATAAGGGAATTATAAATGAATTATTCCAAAAAGAGGGAAAGCGACCAGATTCAACGGAGAGTGTAAAAAGCCTTAACAAAGGTACTGTTAACGACATAGCATGTCTTCAGAACACAACTAGGAACGTTGTCCGGACCAGGCAAAAATGAAGACTTCAAGGCGGCTAAGCCGATTATGAGTGATTCTTCAGAAATCCTCGGCATATAAATACGGTTGGATTGATAAATTTGGTAAGGGTAAGTGCCGGTGGAAGGCACCGCATTAGAGTAAGTCATTTGGAAAAAATTTGCAAAAAGATCAGCTTTTAGATATTACAGTCAGAATTCGCTGTTTCCGCATTAAAAAAGTATGACGAAGGAGATGCGTTCGAATGCCGTTTAGAATTTACAAATTTATAAAATTGCTTTGGATTATGGAAAAAATCGGCTTTACAACGCGATAAGTAATCATTATAGCATTGCTGGTTTAATATTAGACTCTTAGATTTTGCTGAATTGTATCTGATGTAATCAAAATGTGATTGGGTTTTTTTGAAGCGCTTAAAGTACCTAGATTTTACGTTTCTTAAATTCGAGAGGTTACGAGTGAACCAGGGAGGCTTTGTGGAGGTGTTTTCACATAAGGTGTTGGGCACATAAGCATCATCCATTAAAAGGATTATACCAGTCAGTCATCATCAGCATAGAATCAAGGCGGGCAAAGTCAGTTTTACGAAAACATTTTCGCCGATGAGGTTGAGAAGAGGGGATAATGTAAGATGAAGAATTCAGGGCAAGATTAATTTCAAGTGTAGGGTGATACTAATTTTCCGGAAGCGATAAAGGATGACATTGTTCAATATTTATTGATGAACAATCGCTGACGAATACCAAGTCGAGAAGCCGGTTGGATGAGTTGATTATCGTGTTCAAGTGAAACATTGGAAAGTCAAACAGCTCACCTAAAAAATCATTATGTGCTGAAGGGATTAGATAAGGAATATCCAGATGGGTTTGCCACGACACATGTGGTAAATTAAAATCACCCAAGATGATTAAGTGATCACGATCACGAAGAGAAGAGAAAATATTTTTAAAGACAACTGCGTGGTAATTATAAACAGAAGTGTCAGACGCTGGAGGAATATAGCATCAAATTATAAAGGCATTAGTGTCTTGGCAAGTAATTTTAACACAAATTGTTTCAATATTATTGAGTGCCATTATCGAAGACCAAGCTATGCTATGCTCCAAAGCGTCCGATGATGCGTTCACGAAGAAGCTATTTTCAGTAGCGGTAGCTTAACGCAATGTTACAAGCTCCACCCATCTACTATAGGCATCTAAAAAGACTGAAAGGACTGTGTTACCTTGCTTGAATTTTGGTAATGGTCCCACAATATCGATGCTGACGTTATGGAGGGTTTTTTTAACCTGGCATGTGAACATCTTTTCGGCGGGCCTCATTTGGTCCACTTTTAATTTCTGATATTGTAGGCAGTTACGGACGTGCTGCTTCACTTCACGGAAATATCCGGGCCATAGTATCTCTGGGCGACTCGGATATTCGCCTTCCTGATACCCAAATAGCCAGCTGTAGGTTCGTTGTGGCTCTCCTGTAATACTCGTTGACGAGTTTCCTTAGGAATGGGTTCGTCTTGCTCAGGGTGATAATTCGTTCGTCTGTATAGTTGTCCTCCTTCGTAGAGAAAGTCAGGAATCTGGTCGGGGAATTCCTTTACTTGGAAAACCATCCTGTATAGTATTTAGCTCATATTTCTCAGTGGTTAAGTAGTTTCTCTCCAGCGCTAGTAAACGTGTGCTGGCGTATGCTATGACTCGTTCGATTCCTTGTTGATATTGGGCCAAGACTGCACCCAATTCTTAATCGCTGTCGTCTGTCTGTAAATAAAACTTAGAATTGAAATCTGGGCACGCCAAGATAGGCGCTGACGTCAGTCTGGATTTTAATTGTTCGAATGCCCGTTGCTGTACCCAGAAATCCCACTTCCATTTGGCATTTTTCTTCAACAATGGTGATAGGTCGGACGATACTGGAAAATTCGGGAACGAAACGACGCTAGCAGGAGGCCATGTCTAAACATCGGCGTAGTTGGCGTACGTTGGTGGGAGGAGCTAATTCTTGAACCGCTGCTACCTTTTCTGGTTCAGTGTGAATTCCTGGGTCCCTGATCACACGTCCTAGGAATTGGATTCGGCGTTTGAAAAATCTGCACTTGGTGTTGTTGATGCGTAGTTTGGCTTCTATCAGACATCGAAAAACTTCCCTCAGATAAGTCATGTGCTCTTATAGCGTCCGTCCAAAGACAATGATATCGTCCAGGTAGGCGAATGCGAATGAATCCATGTCAGGACCAATTACGCTATCCAAAGCGCTATGATACATCGCAGCAGCAGAATGCACTCCAAAAGGCATCACTTTCCACTGGAATAGACCACGTCCAGGGACAGTGAATGCTGTGCATTCTCGGCTGGATTAAGCCAAATGTATTTCCCAAAAAAAGAAAACATGCACAAACAACATGCAAACAAACAATGCACATTTGCCTATCTCCTTTTTTCTTACACAATAGTACAATCGGGGCGCAGTGAGGGCTTTTGGATGCTTCGATGCGAACTTTTAAGTAATAGTTGATCCACAGTGTCATTGAATATCTTCTGTTGTGCTGGGTTGCGGGGTAATAGCGTTGTTTGATAGGTCTATCATCCTTCATGGTGATCACATGCACTGCAATATGTGTGACACCTTGTGGCGTGTTCAATTTGGGTACTCCCTGTACTAGGAATTCGTTGATAACATGTTCAACTCTGATATCCTCAGGATCAGACAGCACTTCTGGTCCACTTTTCGGCTGCTATTGCCTGGGGTCTTAGAGTATTATCGGATGCTACCTGGGGATGACAGTCGGTGGACCGGACTATCGGTTGCTTGGTGTCGGTGCAGTGATGAGAGTCGATGAGGGCAACAGCTCTGTTTCGAGCCTCGTTGTTTTGGGTAAAAATGGGTTTCAGTTGCAAACGGTTTCCTCCGCACTGGATCGAAGTCCGAGTGCCGCGGAAAAAATCTGTGTTCAACATAAGGTGGTGCGTGATACCTGGTAGTACTAGCAGGGGAATTTTTACCTGTGAGTTTCCTATCCATACATCTGCTTTAATTGCCTGCGTGATTTCTTTCCGGGATCCGTCTGCTAGGTTTATAGCGGTGCAAATTTGCTTCCAGTCGTTGGTCGTGCCTATTTGCTGAGCTTGCGAGTTGCTTATGAAACTTCTCGAAGCTCCTTTATCCAGAGTCGCATTGACTTCACATCCGTTAGCTGCCATGATGTGACCCTTCTCGAACATGAGGCGGCTTATGCTTGGGGCTGGTTTGGCGCTTGCTTCGTTTTGTTCCCACTCAAACGAAGGCGCCAGGCGTTTCCCGATTGTCGACAACAATCGATGGTTCGAATGTTCCGTTTTCTGTAGTCCCAGCAGAATAGCGAACGTTGATTGGCACGCTGCTTCGCGAAGTGACCAAGTTCACTGCAATTCCTGCAAGCCAACTGATAGAAATTGGAACAATTTGCATCATTCCTTGGTAAAGACTGAAAGGCCTGCCTGTTGCCATTCCTGTTTCGGCTGGTGCTCTCTCTAGACCCACTGGTAAATTGCTGAGCAGGAAACGTGGTTAAGTGCGGCGGATATACATTTGATACTGATTAGAGTGGTCATCATAGATGCGTCGTAACTCCTGGTGAGTCGTATAATTTGCTCTCTTCATTATGATTCGCAATTCTATCACATAATGCTTGAAAAGATCCCCTGGGCGTTGCCTTCAAATACGTATTGCGAAATATCCCGGGGGTAAGAAAAAGTCGAGAAATCCTTGCTTAAAACTAGCCTATGATGAGTCAAGTAACCTGCTGGCTTGCCACCATCCTTCAGCTCGTCCAAAAAATTGAATTGGCATCATGTTGGGTAAAAACTCCGTATTCTGTAATTTTTGGTAATGCTTCGTTGGCGAGCGTCGGTCGTCACCGCATTTTCACATGATAATTAAGGGTTAATTCAAAGCGCACAAATCAAATTTAGGGAAAAGATACAGTGTGCGTTTTTTTTTATGATGTTTACTAGGTTTAAACAGAGTTAAATAACTTTTCATGCTGGACCCAATGTAATGATTGACCAGTGTTAGGTTTGTATTAACTGTAGATTTGAAATTATTGCTCGTAGACTTTGCTGTTATTATTTTTTTTTTTTTGGCAATTAAATGCAAGGTTTGTCAGTAAAACGGCTTGACAAATGTGTCATGGTTTATCCTTGTTTATCCTGGATGCTTACTTGTTGAATGTGAGTGTACTCGATTGATCCTTGTTTGGTTGACTATGATTATACTTGAGTGATCCTTGCTTGGTATCCTTAGCTAATATCCTTGGTTGATATCCTTAGTTGATATCCTTAGTTGATATCCTTGCTGGTATCCTTGGTTGATATCCTTGGTTAATATCCTTGGTTGATATCCTTAGTTGATATCCTTAGTTGATATCCTTGCTGATATCCTAGATTGGTATCCTTGGTTGATATCCTTAGTAGGTATCCATGCTGATATCCTCGATTGGTATCCTTGATTGATATTCTTGTTTGGTATCTTTGCTTGGTTAGCGATCGACTCTTCTTGATGGTTGCCGACTCGTTGATGGTTCGCGATCGACTGTCTTCAGCCACTAAATAAAATGTTTTATCGGTAACCTTCCAGAACTGAAGCGGATTGGTGTTTTGGGATGCGTTCTTTTGCTCTAAATATTGTCTCTCATTATGATGGCATCCGCTCGGCAATTAGAACGTTTGTCGCAAATTTTTTTTCCCACAAATTTAAACAGAAATGGTGATCTATTCTCTTTTGGCAATTCCTCATCAACTTCGGAATTTGTCGCATAGGCCTTAATTGTGTATAGCACATCATCTAGTGATAATGCTGCTTGATGCGCATTCCCGGCATTCTGGAATCCCTCCTTCTTGAATCGAGTATCCAGCAAAGTTCCAAGTCATGGGCCAGAACGATTTTCGATCTGCTCTTATGAACAATTTGTGCGTATCTGATGGCATTCGATCCAGTGCTGTTCTGAACATATAAACCAGAGCAATATTATTGTGAAAAAATGATTGCAATTGTTCAATAATTCGTCTCTTTTACTTTTCCGTTCAATGTATATTGCACCGCACATTCAGCTGATCCGCCATTGACGAAATGAAATATATTTGCAGATATTGATGCGGTTCATCTGGTGTTAGCATCATTGAACCATGCAAATGTTTTTTTTTGTCCTTGGATCTATGACGGACATTGGACATTGGTTAAAGAACACGGTGAGACTTCTAATCGTGTGCTGGTGTGGTGTGTAGTGTATGTGTAGTTGTTATGTGTTGCAATTGATTACGTTGGTGTGAGTGATTGATTGTGGGTGTTATATCTTATACCTTGCAATTCGGCATGAAGCCGCCTTCCCGAATGATATTAGCTCCAAAGGAATTTAGGAGAAAGCAGTTATTGTATTCAAGGATGCGTTAAAGAAAATGGTTGGAGTCGAACAATGGTTTTAGTGGCTGTGGTGGTGTTAGTATTGGATCCAGTTTGATCTGGATCCGTATCTCCTTTAAAATTTAACGCATTGCAATATCGGCATACAGTCGACATCGGTCCAATATCTAAATTGTCATCATCACTGTAGTTAGAATGCCAAGCGATTGTATGATGCCAATGATCTTCGTGTGCTCACACGTTGTCTCAATCGGGCATATCTCTTATTCTATTTTGTCCTGCTTCGCTTAAGATCTGTGAATTCACTTGTTGCTGGCTTGCATGTCCTATCGCGGCGGTCGATATTAGCAAGCGCCCCTCTTGGCATTTCAGCCTTTGGACAGACTGACAAATTAATACAGTTCAACTTACCACCTTAAGGACAAATGCCTGACGTTTAAAATAAATAAAAATTTGCACCATACGCTTGATTGATTCCAAAAGTTTCCAATTGAACTGTTAGGAAACGAATAACTTTTTCACAGCATGTTATGTATCAGAGATTTTCCCGATTTCCTGCTTTTCTTTCAAATTTTTCCTGAGTTTTCTTGGCTGTGAACCTCACGGTTACCGAGACCTTTCTTACGACTGCAAAATCTTGGAAATTAGTAAGTACGTTCTGGAGTTATAGCGTCAGGAAAAAACCCGGCTTATTTTAAAATATATAAGAGTATTTTGTATTATTTATAGGTAATCTTCTTTCGAGATTATAGTTTCTCTTCAAAAATAGGAATTATTAAAATAAAAATTATTTTGTTTTCATGGCAGGGAGTTTTCATTCTTAATAAGCTATATACATATGTGCTCTTCTAGGTCTAAGTTTATATTTTAATTTTGGAAAAATGATTTTATATACACTATATGCTATTTTTTTTTTAATTGTTCGGATAACACATCTATATTATAATTTACCTTGTTAATGTATTGCAAAGTAAAAAAATTTTTGTCTTCTTTTTCGAAATTTTTGCCATGCCGTTTTGCAATATGCTTGAGAATTCGTTGATCTATAATAGTTCCTTATTAATATGATCCCTTATGTTTTTGAAGCGGATCAGTATTTTATCATTCAAATTGATTTGATCGTTTGACTCGCCTGAAAATGACTCAGTTTTCTCTTTTATTCTCTTTATCTGTTCATAAACTTGTTATGAATCTTAATCGTCCTGGCATACCAAACATTTGTTGCCAATGAAGTCAGGTAGAATGTTATCCATGACTCTCTGGAATGTGGCGGGAACGTTTTTAAGGCCAAAAGGCATTCGGATGAATTCATAATGTCTTGTAGTATATGCACCCTAATAATAATAATAATAACCGACACAATATAGAGTAGTCTCTTATTGCAAACGGTCATATAGCCGATACATGTTAGTGTATGCTATATGTGGTGAATATACATAAACATAAGCAAGCTCAAAATATGATCAGCCTCTTACGTAGACTGACCATGCGGACGAACTGCAGCGTTTGCATAAGCGAGCGTGAGAATGTTTATGTACATACTTTCTCTTTCTTAGAATAATGCTATATACTTATATTATATACTTATAAATTTAGCCTAAAAACTTTTCTAAAGTTAACAATAAAATCAGTTCGAATATGGACACTTACTAAGTCAAATGCTTATTTTAATAATCGTAATCCTACATGGCAATCGTGAGAAAGGAGAATAATTTTCGAAAGTTGACATCTGGGAAAGGAATCTAATTAAAGGAAAATGACAAGTGATAAGAGAGGGGGCTGAGTGATTGTGATGAAAAGGAAAAACAGCAGCAGCCACAGAGCTCAATCAAACAACCAAAAAAAAAAAAACCCATCGAAAAATGTCAAACAACAACAACAACAACAGGAAAAAGAAATATCTGAGTAAGTAGAGTGATGGTGTCGAAAAACAGAGGTGGACTTAGAGAAAAACTATAAAGAAGAAAAAGAGAAATTATTACTACCAACCCCCCACTGAGTTGGATAGCTACGGTAAAATTGCAGACTCAGCTCGACCACATTGAGTCGACTCAGAAAAACTATAATAAAAAGTCCAAAAACACATCCTCTCCTTACACCAATAAAATAAAAAACATATAAAAAAAAATTAAAATTATTCCACCGAAGGAGAAGAAATACGTAACACCAAAAGAGGAGTGTCCGCGGGATTGCCCCGGACCGTTATTAACGCCCATGTGCAAGTACACTTGCACGGTAAAGAAGACCGGCATCGGCGCCCCAGCACACTACCCTGTGCGACGGCCAGCACCGGCCCTGCCTACCAAAGAGCGGCGAATCAGGGAATAGAACTTTTTTTTTATTTAAATACTATACATAAAACAAAAATTTGAATTTAAAAAAGAAATTTTAAATAAAAATAACCAATGCAAATAAATTTAAATATAATAATTTTCACTAAATAAAGGCAAAAATAATTTTTATATAGGAAAAACCTTAATTGAGTTCAAGAACAAACTTTTTTATGTATGAAAACTTTAATTACATAATAAATTTCTCAAACTTTAATTTCATAATAATAAATTTCGCAAATAATTTTTTTGCATCCGAAATACTTTTATCGAATTTAAGAATACATTTTTTTATGTATGAAAATCGTAATTAAATTCAAAAATGGGAGGAAAATCTTCCAAAGTTAGGGATAGTACAGCCAATGTGCAGCACGTCATAGAATTGGAAGATCCGACTTACCACCGTGCCAACGAATTAGACAGAATCTAAATAAAAAACATTTTCATACCTTCTCGGTACTAATCATAATATTATTATTCATAACAACAAAAATGAATACCTTTAAACAAGGTTAAGGCAATGTCTATGTTACCATACGTTAAAATTCTAGTTTTCGAAGAAGATGGTTTCACAGTATATAAAGTCCAACTTATTAAATAAAAGTACCCCATGGAATGGCCGAAAATTGTTCAGATCGTGAAAGAACATAGGGTAGAATTCGAGGAGTCATTTAAATGCCCCAATAAGAGCATACAAATAAAAAACAAAACAAAGCTGAAATATATTCGAATTCTAATACATGAATTCAACACAATCAATAAACTATTGCTACAAGCGAGGGAAAATCTTGACCGCCTAAGAACTCAACTTAGAACAATATCTAATAGGCATAACCTTCATATTTTCGTTCCAAACGCATTAAATGAGGATGCTGAATTTGACTTTTTTTCAACTCTAATACCAGAGTTTGATGGAAGTACTGAAATTCTTCAAAGTTACCTAGATGGTCTTGACTGACCTTTTGCACCCAGAAGTAAATGCAAACGACGCAGACTCCCGCTGCTGACACCCGCTGCTGACGCCCGCTGCTGACGCTCTCTGCCGACGTCCGTCGCCGGCGTTTACCACGGACGCCTAAAATGTAACGGCACGCGACCAATACATATATGGAGTAATAATTATCACGCCATAATGTCGACCTGTGATTGGTCCATCACAGACAGCGTCGACGCCAATAGAAGCTTCTAGAAGAAAATTTGGATACGTGGCGACTGCGCAGAAAAATGGGGAATGAATCGAAGTTAAGAAGTCAAAGTGAACACATGCCAAAGAAATCAAGTTTGTGAACTCAAAGTGAACAGAAGTGAGAAAATCAAAGAAAGTGCCCAGCGAAAAACAGGATACTCAACCTGAACAAGGAACCTAAGGATAATCGCAACTCAACCAATTCAAGGATAACGAAGGAGAAATAGCGAATATACTGGTGAGTTGGCCATAGGACCATGAAAGCCCTTACCTTATTTCAACGCAACTCAAGTTCAACCGAGATTCAATAATGTATAGAATACAAAGTGTGGTTAGGGAATAAATTAAATAAATCAAAAGGAAAACCAAGTTCTGAAAAATAAAATTTATAACGTATAAATGAAAGACCAGAGATATTTAATTAAATGGGTCATAGGGTACTAACCCCCCTCCTTGATCCTTTCCCTGCCACACTGTGGGTATTAGAATGTTTGTGTATTCGTTTATATATGTGTCAGTCTGTTCAATGGTGTCCGGGTAATACCCTAACCATTGTTTAGACTTGTTTGGTTATATATATGTCGTAGTCATCAAATCAGGATCCGGGTAATACCCTACCTGATTTGAAGCAGATTCATTGTAGTTATCAGATCAGGATCCAGGTAATACCCTACCTAATTTGATGTATTTCTTAATAGTTTGTTTGTTCGTCTCTATGGTAATCAAGTTCCGGGTAATACCCTGCTTGGTTATGATCCCTCTCTGTGTGTGTAATACCTTGCCTACTCCCCTCTAGTCGAGATCCGGGTAATACCCTACTCGACTGGAGTTTGTGTTTATGTCTTCTGTCCCACCACTTCCCTCACCTTACTGTAGCGATAAAAGAATCCAACCTAATTAACCTAAAATTTGGTTGCTCATACTCATCTCGTGTCTCAGTATTCTTTTTTTAAATTTTCTGTAAAGAGGAGACCCTGGGGAGACTGAGATATGTACCCCGGCTGAGAAAACTTCATTACACATTTTAGAATTAACTACAGGAAAATTTATAATTCCTCAAAACTTTCATTTAGTAGAACATAACTTTCCAATTCCGAGCGACGATATAATTGGCATAGACTTCATTAAAAAATTCAGCTGCCAATTAGATTTCACATATTCCAGTGATACTTCGGCCAAACAATCTCAACTATCCAATACATATACCAATTACACATACTTGTGATAATAACGTTATAATACTTCCATGTCGTGCTGAAGTCGTCCGTCAAATTTAACTAAATTTCGTTGAACATATTATTTTGATTCCAAATGAAGATTTGACAATTCACTGTCACCGCGATCGGACGTACTTTTTATTGCGCTCCGCGAGTTCTTCGGTGTCAGCAATAAAACAACGTTAAAACAGGGCTCTCAATCGCCACAGAGACGCCCAACCACAATTATATTGTTATTTGTACCTACACGTCTGTAACCCCCTGGCTAGGGATTGAGTGTCATATATAATAATTCAAAATCTTTAAATTTCAATTTATTATTTACCCTCTTCTCTTACTCCTACTGAGTACTGGTGCAATCAAATAACGGAGCCTGTTCCCCCCTTAGCCGCCGGCATGGGTGGCAATAGAGCCACGTGCTCACCCGAAATTAGGAATTTAAAAAGACCCACTTGACAAGCAGCAGAAATTGGTG
This sequence comes from Drosophila austrosaltans, assembly GCA_035045865.1. Lineage (NCBI taxonomy): Eukaryota > Metazoa > Arthropoda > Insecta > Diptera > Drosophilidae > Drosophila > Drosophila austrosaltans. Next base: position 12,283,324 of record JAWNOQ010000003.1, read on the forward strand.
TGAAAGAAACTGCTAAACTCAAAGGAGACTCTTCTCCCAAGTCCGTTAGAAAAAAGGTGAGGACCAAAAATCCAAGAGCTCTGGAATCATCCGAACATTTGTCAAATGACTCTGATATGTCAATAGATGACTCTTCTTCCACTGTATAAGGCGAGGTTAAGAGAATAGCGGTTGATTCTGCAAGGAGGGCAAGTCAGTCAGCAAGGCACTGATTAAAAGTGGGGAACTTGCAAGTACTTCCAGTGACGCCAACCGATTTGCATTGCTTGCAAACCTGGACAACAACGACAAGAAAGCTGCAAGCTCATCACTGGCCAACAACAAAGCAGAGCCACCCAAACCGAAGACCCCCCCAATAATTTTTCCTGAGGTATCAAACATAAAAGGTATGACCGACGATCTTAAAGCTGTAGCAGGAGAGGGCACCTTCACTTACAAGGCGGGTCGTGACGGCAAAGTACGTGTTATGGCCAATGACATAGCGACTTTCAGAAAGTTTCAAAAATTCCTCGACGAACGCAACTTGTATTATCGGACTTATTAACCAAAGGAAGAAAGGGCATATCGCATTGTCATCAAGGGAATTCACCACTCAACTACTTGCGATGACATACACTCGCCAGAAAAACTATCCGTACACCACTCAATGCAAAACTTTGATCCAGGAAAAATAATACTTCCAATTAAGATATTGTCAAAATTATTTTTTTGTCTGATTAAGACATCATTTTGCAATAACAATTCCAAGTTTTTAATCCATTATTATGTACAGTTATTTTTATATATTTAAAAAACTTTAAAAAAAAACGATTTCCATACAGAAAAAGTATCCGTACACATTAAACAAACCAACATAAAAGGTACTAATTCATAAAAAAAATAAAAATTTATAAACGACGGGATATTGTTTCCCTTTTATACGTTCTGTCAATCGTTTTGACATTAAGTTGGACAATTTTTCGGTAAGCTCCGGCCCAATTTGAAGCCACTCCTCCAGGATTGCTCTTTTTAGCATATCCTTTGAAGTTATAGTTCGTTGGCGAATCCAGCGCTCCACAAAATCTCAAATATGTTTAATAATATCTAAATCTGACGACTGAATGGTCAATCCAGTTTTTATTTTGTGTTTTACAGCAACCACAGTTCAACATTGTGTGCCGTATGCTGTGGGTCAGTATCCTGCTGGAGCCAAAAATCACCACCAAATCCTAATTTTCTTGCACTTTTGTGCAAGTTGGCTTTTAATATATCCATATAAGCCATAGGATCCATTTTTGATTCAAAAAAGTCAAGCTTGCCCACTCCACTTGCTGCTATACACCCCTATACCATCTTAGCGCCATCACCGTACATTACTGAAGCGACTGGAATTCGAAATACGATATGAAGAAGTGTCTCTAGACTTCTAAAATAGCGTAATTTTTACATACACAGCGTTCCAAATTTCAGTTTTTTTTTTTTATTTTTGGCCTATGAAACCGACCACTGTGCGCTGCCAAGATTTTGGACACACTAGACTCTCGCCAGCAGAAGCTACAAGAACAAATTCTTCAACAACAAAACGAGCGGCAGCACTCTGTGCAACGCAACCATGCGTATTTCTCAGTAGTATCTCCAACTACCACAACAACAACGAGCGCTGAATCCAAAAGTGCAAGTACACCAACCAGCAACAACAATTTGTCTTGGAGCGCCCATGCGCTTCACCCTCAAATTCGCTGACACCTGAAGTATTAATTGGGTCATTGGGTTCGCCGACCGCCGTCAGCGCGCTCACAACAGCAACAATTGCTTCTACTGATCCAACAACAACTGTAATAGCCGCAACGTCTGCAAAAGCTTCGATCACTGCCCAGCAGACTACCTCAACAAAATCTGCTCAACCAGTAACGTTGAATCCAAACTCATCTGTTTAAATTGGAATGGACAGATATATTAACATAAACAAACCACAAACCAAAAAAAGGCGGTAACACACTGAAAATGAACAAAACTAATATTGTTCAACGAAAAGCATTGGAAGGCAATAGATTCCAAATACTGGCAAATCAGCCAGAATCTCAAGAAGCAGTATCCCAAAAGAAACCCGCTGAAGTCAGACCGCCACCATTCTATTTTCGTGGTGCAAACTGCACTTCACTAGTGCCAAAGTTGGTAGCTCTAGTTGGTCAGAATAACTTTTATGGGACTCCAATTAACAGGGGGAACATAAGAGAGACCAAAGTGCAATTTAAAAACGAACAATTCTATCGTACTATCGAGAAGTACTTCCGGTCCGAAAATGTGAACTATTTCCCATTAAAACTTAAAAGCGCGAAAGGACTTCAAGCCGTGATCAAAGGCAACCTACAGTCCCGACGCAGGAAATCGTTGAAGCATTGGAAGAGAAGGGCTTTGAGGTAAAGTCCGTCTCAAACATATTGAACAGAAGTAAAGTACCACAACCCCTGTTCAAAGTGGAGTTACAGCCCACGTGTGATAAAAAATTAAAAACCAACGCAGTGCACCCGATATATAATCTACAACTCTTGCTACACCGCAGAATCACTGTCGAAGAGCCACACAAGAGGAATCACCCTCTTCAATGCACCAATTGTAAGGAGTTTGGGCATACAAAATCATTCTGTAGCCTTCGCCCAGTTTGCGTTGGCTGCGGACAAATTCAACAACACTGTGTCAACGTTTCGGGATCGAAACGTTGTTGATCTCGCTTAATCAAAACATGAAAATTTCATGACGTTCATGCAAAATTGCATGCAGGAACTTATGCGGAACCAAAACCTGCTCATTCAAAAGCTTTTGGACAGCAATAAATAATGTCAGCACTACATATAGGACTTTGAAATGCAAACGGCATTTCCAAGCACAAACAAGAATTGTCACTGCTTCTGGACTCAAATGATATTGATATCATGCTGTTATCGGAAACTCACCTTACCAACAAAAACAACTTTCAAATACCTAAATATGCATTCTACGCAACAAATCACCCTGGCGGCAAGACTCACGGAGCCTACAAGCAACCTCTTTAAGTATCCAAACCACTTTTGGTAGTACAACCGTCGCTGCACTTTATTGCCCACCACGCTTCTCGATCTCTGAACAAGAATTTACTGACTCCTTTAACACACTTGGAGTACGATTTATTGCTGCAGGAGACTACAACGCCAAGCACCCTCATTGGGGATCCCGCCTGGTAAATCCAAAAGGCAAACAGCTGTATAATACAATCATCAACCCAACTAGCAAAATGGGCTATGCGTCACCGGATAAACCCACATACTGGCCATCAGATCCACGCAAGCTCCCAGATCTAATAGACTTTGCAATCACCAGGGGAATTGCGCACAATTTGATAACGGCAGAGTCACTAGCAGAATTGTCAACTGACCACTCGCCAGTAATTTTCACAGTTTCAACACATCCACAAGTCATAGAGCACCCATCCGGCCTAACAAATTATAAAACGAACTGGCTCAGATTTAAGAAACATATAAGTACCCATGTTGAGTTGAATCCCAAACTGGATGACGAAGATGACATCGAGTTTTGCACCTCGGCTCTAGAGTCGATGCTTAGACTGTATGTGTATTGTGGGAGCGTCGCTTTTATTTTGTATATTGGGCCATCCAGCCAGACTCGGTCGAAGGCTTGGGCGACATCAAGAAAAATTGCTGTGCAATATTCTTTTTGCTCGAATGCTGTGCGGATCTCTGAGGTGATACGGTTGATTTGCTCAATTGTGCCATGCTTTCCACGGAAACCAAACTGATGATGGCCTTTGGCACTCTTTAGCTGGAATGTGTAGAAATTCACACTTTCCTTTCTAAAGTACTTTTCAATAGTACGATAGAATTCTTCACTTTTGGCTTGCACTTTGGTCTCTTTTATGTTACCCCTAATGAGTGGTGTCACATAAAAGTTGTTTTGACCAACTAGCGCTACCTGTTTTGGCACCAGTGAAGTGCAGTTTGCACCACGAAAATAGAAATAGAAAATAGAATGGTGGTGGCTTGGCTACAGAGGGTTTAATTTGGGAAACTCCTTCTTGGGATTCCGGCTGATTTGCCAATATTTGGAATCTATTGCTTTCCAAAGCTTTTCGTTCAACAATGTTGTTTTTCGACATTTTGGGAGTGTTGCCTCTTTTTGTCTGAGGGCTAAGCTTTTGCTTGTTTATATTAATGTATCTGTCCATACCAGTCTGAACAGATGAGTTTGGATTCAACGTTACTGGTTGAGCAGATTTTGTTGAGGTAGTCTGCTGGGCAGTGATCGAAGCTTTTGCAGACGTTGCGGTTGTTACAGTTGTTGTTGGATCAGTAGAAGCAATTGTTGCTGTTGTGAGCGCGCTGACGGCGGTCGGCGAACCCAATGACCCAATTAATACTTCAGGTGTCAGCGAATTTGAGGGTAAAGCGCATGGGCGCTCCAAGACAAATTGTTGTTGCTGGTTGGTGTACTTGCACTTTTGGATTCAGCGCCCGTTGTTGTTGTGGTAGTTGGAGATACTACTGAGAAATACGCATTGTTGCGTTGCACAGAGAGCCGACGCTCGTTTTGTTGTTGGAGAATTTGTTCTTGTAGCTTCTGCTGGCGAGAGTCTAGTGAAGAAGGTGAGTTATTCTCTTTACCCCAACGTGTATTACTAGTAAATTTAGTTATTTACTAAGTATTGCTATTTGTAGATACAAATAACAATATAATTGTGGTTGGGCGTCTCTGTGGCGACTGAGAGCCCTGTCACTTTGTTGTTTTGACATTGTTTTATTGCTGACACCGAAGAACTCGCGGAGTGCAATTAAAAGTACGTCCGATCGCGGTGACAGTCGATTTGAAATGGAAATGGATACCATGTTTTTACGCGCCTGCCAGGAGGAGAAATTTCATGAAGAAATCATATGCCTAAGCCAAGGACGTGCACTGATTAACCACAAAAATATTCTGTTCTAGTGCTTCCCCTTTCTGGTCGCATTTGATCAAATGGAATGCGTAGATGTGGGAACAAAGAGAGCCATAATTCTACTTAAATCTCATCGGGTGACCTATTTAATAGCGGAGTTTTATAATGGAAAATAGCATCACGATATTGGATCGACGAAGGCGGTTTAGTGAGAAAAGTCGCGAAAGCTTGCCCAACGTGCCGCATACGACTGGCCCGACCAGATCCACCTATTATGGGCGACTTATCTAGAGAGAGACTGTCGCCTTATACATCATCCTTTACATACACTCTTTTGGCCCAATCGTCATTTAGTGGGTCGCATGAGAAGAGACGAGATAGGAAGTGTTATTCGCCTGGAGATTGCTGCATCTCTATCGACGGATTCTTTTCAATTTTAATCCTCCCAATGCACCACACATGGGAACGATTGGTAGGTTCAACTTAATCTATACTTTAAAAATTTCACTCAAGATTAAGACTGTATAAGAGAAAGCGTTAATAGCTGCGTTCGCGGAAGTGGAGCAGATTCTAAGCCCACAACCTCTAACGTATGTGACTTAAGACAACGCCGAGTGGCGGTGCGAGGATGTCTCCATAGAGCAAACTGGGAGATCGTTTCTGGAAAAGATGACTGCGAGAGTATCTATCTACGATAACAAGGCGTACAAAATGGTTTCAGACGCCGCTGGCGCCAATTTGTATAGAAGAGGTGGTGATCATCGTGGATGATTCAGCTTTGCGGAACTCATGGCCAAACGGAAGAGTGGTCGACATTCATCATGGAAGTGACGGACAGGTGCGACACGCCGTGGTTTACGCAGTCGGTCGTCCTGTCAAAAGACCAGCAGTAAAGCTGACCAAATTGGACTTAAAGGGTAACCCAAGAAACAAGGATGTTAGTGAGTTACGGTCTGGGGAACGTTGCGGTGCGAATGAAGTACGCCTGGTACCAACATTGTCTTTAAAAAGATCGCCCATGAATTTTTATCCAAAAGTCCCGTATTATGAATAATTGCTTTCTTTGTGTAGTCGCTTTGCGTTTCGGCTTAGCTGCAGCCGATGCGACGGCGCAAGCTTAGAGTAAATTTGGCAAGCAGAAAGGGCAGACGTGACTGCAACAGAAACACAAATGTAAAAATAATTTTGAAGAAAAAATAAAATGTAAAATGAACTAATAACTAATAAGAATTACCAAAAGATTTCAGCAATACAACACGATTATGTAATGGGTCTGTACTAAAAGGGGTGTTTTTTATGCACAGATCGAGAGTTCTCGGAGTGATTTTGTCATGCCCGGGCGACTTTCTTGGGCTAAGATTGTTTTTAATAATTGTGAAAAGTGGATCAGTGGCGCTTAGAGGGCGAAGCTGAAATGAGTTTAGAGACGAATTCGGCAGAAAGACCGATTTTAGATGAGCTGCAAAGGTAGATACTCTTTTTTCGTCTGTATAATTGCCCGTTGCACATCGTATAGGTGAAATTTACTCGGTTGGAGCAATTTGGGTTGGGTGAGCTTCCACAGCGGATATTTGGTGCTGGTAGGGGTAAGCTTTTCGATGTATTGCAGCTGTTCCGCTTACTTCTTGTCTAAGCGCTTTTGCTAGAGTTCGTAAATCTGTCCTTAGGCGATATTTTGCTGCCGGTGATCGCGATGTTTGCCATTCTCGCCTGAGTCGTCTTTTATCTGTTGCAAGTAGTTCAATTAGTCGGTTGTTTGACTTATGTTTTTCCTGGGTGTCACCAATAATTAGGGTGGAGATATCTGCTGCTTCAATGAGCATCGACTCTAATGCAGCGGTGCAAAGCTCGATGTCTTTTTCTTCTTCCAGTTTGGGCTTCAACTCAATATGATTAATTATATATTTCTTAAATCTGAGCCAGTTTGTTTTGTAATTTGTTAGCCCGAGTGGGTGTTCTATTACTTGCGGATGTGTTAATTAAGTGTAAATTACTGGCGAGTGGTCAGTTGACAATTCTGCTAGTGTCTCTGCCGTTATTAAGTTGTGCGTAATTCCCCTGAAGACTGCGAAGACTATTATTGGCCAGTACGTTGGGGTATTTGGTGAGGCATAGCCCATTTTGTTAGTTGGGTTGATGATTGTATTATACAGCTATTTGCCTTTCGGGTTTATCACGCGGAATCCCCAATGAGGGTGCTTGACGTTTTAGTCTCCTGCAGCAATAAATCGTATTCCGAGTGTATTGAAGAAGTCAGTTAACTCTTTTTCAGAGAGGCCGAGTTCTGATTATACTGGAAATCAATGTATACACCGATATAGTGAAAAACGTTGTCACGAGAGCTGGCTGGTTCTTAAGGCAGAATACGCAGTTTAGATGTTTTGTTTTGGGAAAGAGGATGTGTCTGACAAAGTCAAAATATTGGGGTATTGAATGATAATAAGAGCAATAGTAACTGAAAATAAGATTGATTTTTGGCTCTCGGCAGGACCTTGTCTGATACCAACAAAAAATTTTAAAGTGTAGAAAAAATTAAAAAAAAAAGTTTCTATCAAGCTAGAAGACCCTTGGAGAAAATTGAAAACCCTTACAAAGCTCGGGAACTTTATTGTTGTGTTATTTTTGGCTTTCTTCTAGTTGGATAGTAACTTTTTTTTTAATTTTTTCTCCACTGTAAAATTTTTTGTTGCTATCAGACAAGGTCCTGTTGAGACAAGAAAGTCAAAAGACTCCACCAACTTTATCGACAGCTAAGGGCACAATATTCAAATGATAACTGTACTGGAAAACAGAGAGTATATTTTATATTATTTTGAAATAGACTGCTTTTATCTTAGGATTTAATCCACCTTGAATAAATGTCAGACGAGGAATTCAAACAAAAGAGAGTGTGAATCAAATTTGCTAATAGTGCCATTGACAATATATGTGAAATCACACCATTTAAAAAAATCATCAGTCTAATTGTATCTACAAACCGATAGTTGCGTTAAGTCCAATTGGATCGAACTAGAAAGCAGAAGTAGTTCGCTATTTAACGAAGTCGGTCGGTTTTTTTTAATCCCGCAAATAAAAATGATTTTCGCTAAATTTAGTGCAGAATTTACCTATGCGTGATTAACAAAATATAATTTGTTCTTAAACACTTAATCAAAGCTATTATAACATATTGTTTTACTTAATAACAAAACTAACAGGCTGTTGTTTTGCCTGCATAGCCTTTGATTTTGTGTTTTTGATATACTTTACTTGCGTTTATGCCGTGCTTGCTACCGCGTTTTATATTGCCCGCGATCGTGACCGTTACTCTCGCGATTGTACCAGTTTTTGTTGTTGTGTGTTTACTAATTTTTAACTTTCTCTTCAGTTTTTTCTTGTGAATGTTAAAACTTTAGCACTAGTGTGATTTCTTGGTTTGTAAAGCCCTTATATAATATTGCATTGCTCATTTTTAAATTACCCACTCTTTTTAAATTTATTCATATGTTTGTGATTTGTTTTTTATTTTTTTTTTATACCCTTGCGAAGGTATATAAATTTTGGTGAAAAGTTTGCAACGCTTAGAAGGAAGCATTTCCGATTCTATGAAATATATTCTTAATCAGGACAACGAGCTGAGTTGATATAGCCATGTCCGTCTGTCTGTCAGTCTGTCCGACCAAAATTTGCTGTTTTTGAGTAAGTAATACTTACTTCCATATCTACCAAGTTTCATCAGAATCGGTTGACTATATCATATAGCTATCATAGGCACGATCGGTCAAAAATATAGTTTTAGAGCAATAACTTGGGTCTTTTAGTATATATAGATATGTCTGTGCTAAGGTTTCGGTCAACTACAATCGGATCAAGAATTTTTTTTGTCGAATCACTTTTTTCCCAATCCACGAACATTCGATATGGGTTTGACTTGTTTTATATGCTTTCTAATGATTTTGTCGATTTATAGTTATTTTGTCGAAAATAAGTTAGCCCATCCTTCTAGTTTTTTTTTATTGATGAATTTTTAAATAATTTAATTGGTTATCTGCTATGACTATCTTTTATGCTGGCTTTGTGATGACATCATGCATGTTAAATGCGCTGGTTACACAACCAGAGTAAAAGATAGTATTGGAAACGGTGGGGTCCTAAAATGGAGTTGTAAAGCGTACCGGGACGTAGAAATGGATATGCGTCTATTTATGCTGCGGACGAGAGAGGGATTTAAATCCCTGTCGGCTGGTTTTCAAAAACTTCGCGGTGAGTTTTCGCCTCTGGAAACTCAGTTTAATAGTCATAATTTATTAAATGAATCAGCAAAGCGAAGCAAAATCATCAATAACACCCAAAATAGCTGACTAAGATATTTGTATTTTACTTTAAGCAAAACTTAGAATTAAATAAACAGAATTACTTCTGACTTCAACCAGAGCGGAGGTTCCCCGTGTTTGTCTTTCGAAAAATCTAAAAAGGAGTAGTGAAGTAATTACATGGCGACCGTGACATAGGTCCAAAAGCGAGCTGGACATCGAAGGACAAGACGGAGGAAGCACTACAAAAACAAACAAATAATAACAAAAATTACATGGCGTCGTGGGAAACAAAGAAGAAAAACGCAGTGAGTAGAGTGAGATGTGTGCAAAAAGAAGCGGTGTTGTTAAAAGGCTTAAAGCTAGAAAAGCAGAACTGCTTAAGCTGTTAAACAGCAAAAATGTAATAAACTGGAACAACTCGGTCAAGCTACATGCCGAAGATGAGCACATAAAAAACCAATTATCAGTTCGAAAAAGCCAAACACCAGCAACACACACATCCACCTACCCTGCTATACAAAACATTGCAAAAACTAAACTAATAAAATCTCCACCTGAAATAAAGGAGATCCCGAAGCTGAAGAAGTCATGTCCAAATGACTGCGAGGGACCGCTGAGCTCACCTCATTGTGAGTACACCTGTGCTGCCAGCACCGGTACCCCATCATTTTAATTATATAAAAATTGAGCCTATGCAGCCAGCATCGGCACCGTGTGGCGTATCAAGCCAGACCAAGGAAAAGTGAACCGACAGCGTTTCCAAGTGCGCCCAACAAACAATTAATTTAAAAATATATTTTTTAAATGCACTGCGCTGCCTAATTAATATTAAAAAGAAATGATGTACAATTGAGCGACATAACAGTTGCCCGATTAGAGTGTGGTCTGAAAACCATACGCAAATATAGGCAGGGAAACATGTTAAACTAAAGTCAAATAATTATTCAACAATTCAAGTAAAAAAAAAAAAATTTTATTATCCTCACCTCTTAAACAAAATAATTACATAATTAAAGTTCAAACACAAACAAATTAAACAATATTGCATTACTTTCGAAAAAAAAAAACAAAGACTCATAAATGGAATAAAAATTTTCAAATAGAAAAAAAAAGAATTAATAGTTTAAAAGAGAAAAAAAATTTTCTTTTAATAAATATATAAATATATATATATATGTATGAATCGAACAAATAAAACAAGACGATACGTCTGTATGAAAACAATTTTTTTTAGCATGCTAAATTAGGTAAATTAGATCGATAGGAGTTATCTTTCAAAATGGGTTGGTTTGGAGAAGAAAATCAAGCTAAGGGTAATACGGCTAATGTGGTCAATAATGTCATAATAGTTGACCACACAGACCAACTATTTTCGATTTGGATTCTCTGGCTTATCCTAACAATTGTAACAATTTGTCAATTTCTATTGACCATCTATATCAAGCATAATAAGCTGATTAAAAATCGTTACACAAGGAGAGCAAACAATGCAAATGTACTAGAAACATTATAAGTACAATGGATCCAAGAGACCTTACCATACGTAAGGGTAAAGTTAGTTAGCGAAGACCATCCCATATTAGGCATGGCAAACACTTTTTACGTGCGTTTGCACAGATGGAAAATTAATACATAACTATAATTTCGTTCAATAAATAAAAAAAAAATTCCACTAGTTGTTATACACATTAAATTATGGAATGGGGCGTGTTAGCGCGAAAAATAGATGAATTTCGGCAAATTTTTGAAAAATCCTATAAATGTATAAATAAAGATACAATACTAAAAGTCGAAACGCTAACGCACCACACTATAATTATAAACAAGATTAAAAAACCACGCAAGAAACCTAATAAGTACTGAAAAGACAGTACCCGAAATAATAGAAAAACTATCAAGAACAGTAAAAGGAGAGTCTGTGGAGGCCATTAAAGCCAAAATGCTAAATTTGTAGCAGAAAAATAAAACAGCGAGCCAATACACCCATGAGGTGGAAATCCTCACTAAAGCCCTACAAGGAGCTTATATTAGTGAAGGAGTAAACCAAGAATTGGCCGACAAATATAGCATGACTTCGGCCATAAAGGCCATAACACAAAACTGTGCTATAGAACAAGTAAAAACAATAATGCAGGCCGGCACATTTACATGAATGATGTTGTTGCCAAATTTGTAAATGCATGCACAGATGCAACCGGCCGATCAAATAACGTACTATTCTATAGGAACCGGCAAGTAAATTATAACCGCGGCGGTGGAAACCGATTCCGCGGCAATAGCTATAACAATGGCAGAGGCCGGGGCAGTTACAATAATCGCGGTGGTAATAACCGTGGTAACACCCGAGGTAGGAATAACTACTACCGAAACAACGGCCAGCAAAACAATAACAATAGAAATCATGTCCGAGTTACACAAAGTAACTCGGAAAACGAACAAAACCCTTAAGATGTTCGAATGCGTATATTCACACAATCAATCTCAACTACAATATATATATACAACTAAAAAATGAGGAAACAAAAATAAACCTCACATTTTTGCTAGATACTGGTGCAGATATCTCAATATTGAAAGAAAATTCAGATAATTCCCAGAGTATCGACTATTCAATAAAAACAAAAATTAGCGGAATTGGTGAAGGAACAATTAATTCTAAAGGACTAGCTTTTGTAGAACTTACTACTGGCAGGTATGTAATACCTCACAACTACCACTTAGTCCAACAAGAGTTCCGCATACCATGTGATGGAATAATAGGTATGGATTTTTTAAAAAAATCCAATTGTCAGTTAGACTTTCAAAACGATGTAGATTCTCTTACATTGAGACCCAATAATCTTCATTTTCCAATTAGAATTCCAATAGTAGACACGATTAAAAATAACGCAACAGTATTACCATCACGGTCCGAAGTTGTCCGACAAATAAAGTTTAGTACTAAACACAAACAAGTATTTATATCATGTCAAGAAATGGAAGAAGGAATCATAATAGCTAGTACAATTTCGGATTCCGAAAACACCTTCATAAGAGTCCTAAACATGACCAATTCTAACAAAGTCTTAAATCTCGACAAAGTCCGATTTGATACCATAGAAAACTATGATATCGTACACAACTCTGAAAACAAAAGAGATAATGAAGTACTTAAAAAATTAAAAAAGAATTGCCCAACACTCTTTAAAAACGCACTCTTAGAATTATGCACCAGATACACTGACATATTTGGTTTGGATTACGAACCAATTTCAGCCAACAACTTCTATAATCAAAAATTAAAATTGAAAAGTGATGAACCAACGTATATTAAGAACTATAGAATTCCACAAAGCCACCATGCTGAAATAACAAAGCAGGTAGATAAATAGATCAAAGACAAAATAGTAGATCCCGCCGTTTCAGAATATAATAGTCCTCTTTTATTGGTACCGAAAAAACCCTTACCGGGTTCAGAAGAAAAGAGATGGCGTTTAGTAATAGACTATCGCCAAGTTAATAAGAATTTGTTAGCTGATAAATTCCCACTTCCGAGAATAGATGATATTCTTGACCAATTGGGTAGAGCAAAATATTTCTCCTGTCTAGATCTTATGTCTGGATTCCACCAAATAGAACTTGAAGAAAATTCAAGAAACATAACGTCTTTTTCTACGAGCTATGGCTCTTATCGTTCCACGCGATTACCATATGGATTGAAAATAGCGCCTAATTCTTTCCAAAGAATGATGACAATTGCATTTTCTGGTCTTGAACCATCCCAGGCATTCTTATACATGGATGACCTAATTGTCATCGGGTGTTCGGAAAAACACATGATCAAGAATCTTACACAGGTTTTTGATTTATGTCGGAAAAACAATCTCAAGTTACACCCTGATAAATGTTCATTTTTTATGCACGAAGTGACTTTTCTGGGTCATAAGTGTACCGATAAAGGAATTTTACCGGATGACAAGAAATATGATGTCATTAAAAAATATCCAGTCCCAACGGACGCAGACAGCGCTAGAAGATTCGTTGCATTTTGTAACTATTATAGACGTTTTATAAAAAATTTTTCCAATTATTCAAGACATATAACTAGACTATGCAAAAAGAATGTTCAAATCGAATGGACAAAAGATTGTCAAAAAGCATTCGAATATCTCAAAGAACAACTAGTCAAACCGACTCTATTGCAATACCCAGATTTCAGCAAAGAATTTTGCATAATAACAGATGCAAGCAAAGAAGCATGTGGAGCAGTCCTAACGCAGAACTACGATGGACTTCAACTCCCAGTTGCTTATGCATCTCGTGCTTTTACAAAAGGCGAAAGCAATAAAAGCACGACAGAACAAGAATTAGCAGCAATTCACTGGGCTATCAATCATTTTCGACCATATATATATGGTAGGCACTTTACTGTCAAAACTGATCATAGACCATTAACATATTTATTTTCAATGGTCAATCCAAGTTCAAAATTAACTCGCATGAGGCTTGATTTAGAAGAATATGAATTCACTGTGGAATATCTTAAGGGAAAAGATAACTATGTGGCTGATGCCCTTTCCCGGATTACCATATCCGAGTTAAAAGACTTACAATCAAAAGTCCTGAAAGTCACTACCAGGCAACAAAGTAGACAGAAAAATCTCTGCGCAGAGAATAAAACAATATTATTGCCAAGGCAAAATAAGGATGTTTCTAAGCCCAACGTACATGAAGTCATAACAAATGACGAAGTACGCAAAGTAGTGACCTTACGAACTGAATCAAAATGTTTACTAAAACATGGAAACAAAATGATCGCAAGAATTGATGTTAGCAACATGTATACCATTGGAATACTTGACTTAGGTCAGTTTTTCCAAAGGCTGGAAAAAGAGGCCGGTATACTAAAAATAAGCAAACTCAAGGTGGCACCGAGTGAAAAGATCTTTGAATTTATTTCAATAGATACTTTTAAATCAATAAAATTTTAAAATCATTACGAGTAGCGCTACTCCAACCGAAATCTACCAAAATCAGATTATGGCAATGAATATACAATCACCTTAATATGTGATTTAACCAAATATTTAATAGCTATACCCGTTGCAAATAAAAATGCAAACACAATAGCAAAAACAATATTCGAGAACTTTATACTTAAGTTTGGTCCAATGAAGACGTTCATTTCGGACATGGGTACTGAGTATAAAAATCAAATTATATCAGAATTGTGCAAATACATGAAGATTAAAAATCTTACATCTACAGCTTACCACCATCAAACGCTAGGAACAATTAAACGAAGTCATAGAACTCTCAATGAATACATTCGTTCATACATTTCCGTAGATAAATCTGATTGGGATGTTTGGATTCAGTATTTTACATACTGTTTTAACACGACACCATCAGCTGCACACGAATATTGTCCCTATGAACTAGTATTTGGAAGATTACCAAAACAATTCATAGAATTTAACAAACTTGACCACATAGACCCTATATATAATATAGATGATTACTCTAAAGAAGTAAAATTTAGATTAGAAATAGCATATAGACGAGCTAGAGATATGTTAGAAAAAGCTAAGACTTATAGAAAATTAAACTATGATAAGAAAGTAATAACTCTTGAATTGAAGATAGGAGATAAGGTACTATTAAAGAATGAAACAGGTCACAAGTTAGATCCAGTATATTTAGGACCCTATACAGTAGCAAAAATAGAAGATAACAATAATGTTATAATAATAGATAATAAACAAAAGAAACAAAAAGTACATAAAGATAGATTAAAAACATATAATAGTTAATGTTTTCATGAAAACGGTCTGATCAACCAACGAAAAATTTTTTTTAACACTATATTATATACATATACTAGAAAACCCGTCAAACGTTGTTTTGCCATATAAATAATTTTCTAGTTATTTTATAAAGTAGTTGACCCAGCAAACGTTGTTTTGCTATATAAATAATTTTTTAGTAATTTCTAGTAATATATCATTATTAAACAATTACGACGGTTACACTATTAAACAATATTAATCTCTTAATGCTATAGCGTGAACAATATTTTTTGTTAGTCCATCTTCAGGTAACACAAACAAACTGTATGGTTTACCCACTCGAGAGCATGCCACGTATAATTTTCCGTGTGAAAAACATGGTGTTCTCAAATCTAATCCACAAACAGACATCGTTTGACCTTGGGATTTGTTGATTGTCATTGCAAATGCCAATCTAATCGGAAACTGAATACGTTTGAATTAAATTGGCACATCTGTAGGTATAAAAGGAATCCGTGGTATGAGTATATTTTCACCTCTGAACTTGCCATTTAAAATCCTGGCTTCGATTACATTTTTCGTTAATTTTTGAATGAAATTACGAAGCAAGATAATTGGAGATCCAACCTTTAATTGTAAATTATGCGGTGGCATGCCAGGCAAATCCAGTGAGTTTAAAAACTCTGTGGGAAAATTTACTTCTTCGCTTTCGTCGCAAACTGTATCAATAGATTTATATGATACCAAGTTCCCTGGCAACAACATCTGAAGATACAAATGTGCGTGTGTGGCAAGTGTGCTTCCAGAATCCTCGCCGCCCATAAAGTAAATTTGTAAGAATTTATGTGATTCGTTTGGCATTGGCAGCAGTGAGCCCATTTTATGATAAACTTGGCCTCTGATTTTGAATGCAGAAATGGATTGTTGACCATTTGCATTAGTATTTCGAACTATTTCTGTTGCTCCGAACAATGTCATTTGAAAGCATAAATTGAATCTTGGAATTGACTTCAGGAACACGTCAGAATCTAGATCCGTGCCAATAAGTAAGCCGTTCAATGGTTCAGGTGGTGTTTCAATTTCAGGTAGTTACACTTTTCCTGACGCGCACACATCCCCGCTAGCTCATTTTTGAATTTCAGAGCATGACAATGCGGGCATTCCTTGTCCATAGCACCAATTACCACTTTTGAATGACCATAATTATCAATATCGGGATCATACTGGATTGCTAGACGCAGGAATGAATCAGATATAAATACTCGATGTACCTGTTGTCGTTGTTGGTAATTTGTTCTTCGTCTATTGGCTGTGAAACGGCGTGATTGTCGTTGTTCTAATCTTCTGACTTCATTGCGTTCAGCTCGTGCATCTTCTGGC
This sequence comes from Drosophila austrosaltans, assembly GCA_035045865.1. NCBI lineage: Eukaryota > Metazoa > Arthropoda > Insecta > Diptera > Drosophilidae > Drosophila > Drosophila austrosaltans. Next base: position 12,299,670 of record JAWNOQ010000003.1, read on the forward strand.
TCTTCTTGATGCAATTGCGCCATTCTGACACGTGCATCAGTATATTGTTGCTGGATTTGTACTTCTGCTCTTTCGGATCTGCTATTTCGCAAGTACCGAGCGTTACTTGTACTGCGGCTCAAATCAGTCATCAGTCTAATTGTATCTACAAACCGATAGTTGCCTTAAGTCCAATTGGATCGAACTAGAAAGCAGAAGTAGTTCGCTATTTAACGAAGTCGGTCGGTTTTTTTTAATCCCGCAAATAAAAATGATTTTCGCTAAATTTAGTGCAGAATTTACCTATGCGTGATTAACAAAATATAATTTGTTCTTAAACACTTAATCAAAGCTATTATAACATATTGTTTTACTTAATAACAAAACTAACAGGCTGTTGTTTTGCCTGCATAGCCTTTGATTTTGTGTTTTTGATATATTTTACTTGCGTTTATGCCGTGCTTGCTACCGCGTTTTATATTGCCCGCGATCGTGACCGTTACTCTCGCGATTGTACCAGTTTTTGTTGTTGTGTGTTTACTAATTTTTAACTTTCTCTTCAGTTTTTTCTTGTGAATGTTAAAACTTTAGCACTAGTGTGATTTCTTGGTTTGTAAAGCCCTTATATAATATTGCATTGCTCATTTTTAAATTACCCTCTCTTTTTAAATTTATTCATATGTTTGTGATTTGTTTTTTATTTTTTTTTATACCCTTGCGAAGGTATATAAATTTTGGTGAAAAGTTTGCAACGCTTAGAAGGAAGCATTTCCGATTATATGAAATATATTCTTAATCAGGACAACGAGCTGAGTTGATATAGCCATGTCCGTCTGTCTGTCAGTCTGTCCGACCAAAATTTGCTGTTTTTGAGTAAGTAATACTTACTTCCTATCAACTAAGTTTCATCACAATCGGTTGACTATATCATATAGCTATCATAGGCACGATCGGTCAAAAATATAGTTTTAGAGCAATAACTTGGGTCTTTTAAAAGCGATTGTCGCGAATTTTGGTGTTTGGGTGTTAGTATATATAGATATGTCTGTGCTAAGCTTTCGGTCAACTACAATCGGATCAAGAATTTTTTTTGTCGAATCACTTTTTTCCCAATCCACGAACATTCGATATGGGTTTGACTTGTTTTATATGCTTTCTAATGATTTTGTCGAATTATAGTTATTTTGTCGAAAATAAGTTAGCCCATCCTTCTAGTTTTTTTTTATTGATGAATTTTTAAATAATTTAATTGGTTATCTGCTATGACTATCTTTTATGCTGGCTTTGTGATGACATCATGCATGTTAAATGCGCTGGTTACACAACCAGAGTAAAAGATAGTATTGGAAACGGTGGGGGCCTAAAATGGAGTTGTAAAGCGTACCGGGACGTAGAAATGGATATGCGTCTATTTATGTTGCGGACGAGAGAGGGATTTAAATCCCTGTCGGCTGGTTTTCGAAAACTTCGCGGTGAGTTTTCGCCTCTGGAAACTCAGTTTAATAGTCATAATTTATTAAATGAATCAGCAAAGCGAAGGAAAACCATCCCTCGGGATTTCTCTCCTGATCTGCCGGAATCTCTGCTTCTACTAGTTCCGGCATCGTTGAATGTCCAGCACAATTGGGACGATTGACATTTCCCCAGCAAGATGATTCGATATCGGTTGTAGTTTCCAATGTGTCCGGACAAATATTATCCACTCCCAGGAATATTCCCAATAAAGTTTAAACTAGAAGAGCTCTCATCCGTCATCCGCCTCAGCAGATTCAGCGCAACAAGCTGCTGCTGCAGTTGCGGTTGGCCCATCAAGACCCCTTGTTGCCGTTCCACCGAAAAAGCAAATAGTTGTTTCCAATACTGCATCAGATGTTCTTATAGCCTATATCCGGGCAAAAGTCGTGCCGCCCAACATCGTGGTGGAAAAGTTTGGGTTTTTATATACCCGTAACATCTCGTCATTTAAAATCAGTGTCCCTCCAAATGCCTTTGACCAAATTTGTCACAAAGATTTTTGGCAGGAACATTTAGCTATTAAGGAGCATACGGCTAAAAAAAAAGAGAAATCGGCCTCCGATTCGCCTGCCTAACACAACTGATCCTTCCCTACCCTCAGTTCGTCTGTAGCTTGCGCATCAAAAAACTATTTTCTTCCGTTATTCTGGCCTATCAGAATGTTAGCGGACTAAAATCTTAACTTTCTAAGCTTTTTGTAAATAGTCAATCTTTTGACTTTCATATATTAGTCTTTACAGAAACGTGGTTAAAGCCATACGTTTCCGATACTTCTGTTTTTTTCACAACCTATGGATGAGATCATATATCGAGAAATGGTGTTGGAGTTTTGATTGCCGTAAATTCATCTCGAATGGCTCTCTCTGCCGTATAATTTGTAGGAGACCTGGTTAAGAGTGACCTTGGTGTTCGACGCCTGGAATTTTGTGCGAAAAGTGGGCTTTTGACCTTCCTACGTTACGACGAGATACCGATCTACTAGGAAGTTATCCACGTCAGACCAGGATGAGAAGTTAGTCTTGTGTGGGAGTTATTGTTCCCCTAAAACGATGGTGGCGTTTGGCAGTTTGGAGGTACAAAGCACCACCAACAAGACGTCCCAGTTGTCCGTACTAGCATCGCAGCGCGTGAGTGTCGTTAAGCAGCGCTGAATGGTAGTCTGGAGTTCCTTCAGGGCCACGCAAGTCTCAAGAACAACGGAAGGGAGATTGAAAAGAGTCTTAGTTGGGCTCGCAACGAGCTGTCTCTTGTTCTCGAATCGATTCTCCAAAGCTGCATCTAAACCGTCGTTGGTTGCCTTTGCCTGGCACCGCATTTTAGACATCAGATGATACAGTTTCTCAACAGGTGACAACCTTAGATTGTTCCGTACATGGCAGTAAATAAGTGGCGGAACGTCGGCTCTTTTTTATAGTCACCCGTGAACACATAAACCTTACACGAAGGTAGCCAGAGTAAACGTGATGTTCGTAATGTTCGGGGGCGTTCTTGGATGCGGTAGATGTAGAGGGCGACTGTAGTCGCTCTATGCGTTCTTCCAAACAAGAACCTCACCATACGTACACCATAAATGCATACTCATATTTAAATTGTACGGTAACCAAATTGGTATGGCTTTCCTCGCTCGCGTTGGCCGTAAGGGCTCTCGTACATGGCAAGTACTCGAACTCAACTCTGTTCCATAGGACCTTCGTCTGCTCCAAGTGCATTCTTATGGAAATGATTCTTGATCTCGAAAACGGTCAGACTGTCACAAGCGGCGATAATGTGACGGACATTTCGGCGTCGTCGGATAGTGTTCTTATTTTGGACGCGAGTTCCTATTTTGAAAATGCGATGGAGTCGGATGAGCGAGAGAGGGAGTACGGCTGAAGACGGAAGCCCTTTTGGGTGTAGCTCCAGAGAAGCTTGGAGCGGACAGAACGTTTGACGAATTGGAAAAGGCACCGTTTGACGGTGTCGATAGAACGAGGTACCTTTGGATTAGGTGGCGGCGTAGACTGCTAGGCAATCGAAATTGTTTTGCTGCTTATAGCAGAATCTGTGGACATAGTTGTGGTCAACTAGCACGGGTCACGGCGCGAGAGGAAGTATAGTCTACATATTATAGAAAGTTAAAAAGATCGGGTCGATTGTCGATTTATATCTTCACGCAGTTGCTCGATCGAATTTTTCAGTGCTTGACACACTACGCTATAAGGATCACGTTAGGCGTTGTAAACTTCATCCGTGATTCTATAAATTCGTAAACGCCAAACGCATGGTGGCAGTGCACCCGTCCTATTTATGTTTTGAAAGAATTAAAGCAAATGATGATCAGGAAATTGACGAAATGTTTGCTGATTTTAATAAAAGTTCGCTTCTCAGTGTACTTTAGTAAAGCCCGTGTGATGGGACACCAGTTGTACACTCAGGTTTTGTGCTGAGACTTTGATTACCCCAATTCTTAAGTTATTCAGTTTGTCGGTTGAAGCTTCCTTTTTCTTAACCATTTGGAAGGAATCTTTTATTATTCCTTTGCATTAAAAGTGTCATAAATCCGTAGCCTTAAATTATAGGAGCATTTTTAGCTTTAACAGCTGATCGAACTTGGCCTTCCAAGCCTCTTGTTAAAATTATCTTTCTTGTAGTTAGTTTTAGGAGAGGTAAGTTATAGACGTGACTTCCTCTTTGCAAAATGTGTGCTAAGAGACGCGCGGGCAAATGGCATATTTCTACTTTAAAGCTTGTGCAGTGTATAATTGCATGAAACAAAACTGTAAGAACCATTCTATTGACGAATTTAATGAAAATCTCAGAAAATAATTAAGCGATGCGAAGAGTAAAATTCAAAAATTAAAAAAAAGGTATAATTTACTAGCGTAGCTTAAAATTATTTGCATATAGCAAATAAGTTAACTAATAAAAAAGTGATTAGACTGAAAGGAAAAGTGTCAACACGCGTTTAAGGACAAAGTTAACCCGCCCAGAGGCGATTTTCGGTCTCCTGGTGGAAGAAAAATACGATAATATAAATTTGAAGTGCGAGCCTACTGATGAATTTTTTTTTACACGCGAATCGCAGCGCCCAACCGACAAAGCGTATCGAACCGCATAACGTACGGCACAAGTCGCGGGGAACAATTGACAATTACTCTGACAAAAATACGAAAACAATGCAATTATAGCTATGAGGAGATGATAGTGGTTTTTAGTAGAGGCAAGGATATCTCTGGTCTGATCACACGATAAAGACGGTTATAATCAGTCGACAGGACTCGAAAGGGATTATGCAAGGCATAACAAATTTTCTAGTTGTCCTAGATGGTACAAAAAGATCTACTGGGTGTAATAACTTAGGCGATTCAATTTCAACAATTAGGAGCGTGTTTATGAAGATCACACCAAGCATTATTCTACGGTTGGTAAGAGAAAGAAGGTTAATAAAAAAAAGTCTACTGGAGAAGGATGACAGGTTGACACTGCAATCCCAGTTTAAACTACGAAGTGCAAAAAGCAGAAACTGTTTCTGAAAAGGTTCAATTCTAATTAAGTGTGACTCATATTGAGGTGACTATATATAATATTCCTACTCCAAAATAGGACGGACCAATAAGTGTACAGAATTTTGATAGTGTAAAGATCCTCGAAATCTTTCGACTATCTTTTAGCAAAACCAAGAACGCCTATCGCTTTGGCGATTAGATATAGGAGTTGAAGTCGATTAGTACACCTAAATCAGTCATTCAATTAAGGCTTTCTAATGGAGTGTTGTTCAAGGAATACGTTGTCATCTAGAGAGAGGTCCTAGAAATATATATTATCGTGAATTTTTATTTTGACAAAAGTGCTCAAAAGCTTTTCTAATTAAATATCTATCACAATTAATTGTTCTTGCTTTTCGATTTGTTGCTAAACATTAAATCAAAGCTATTGTTACTTTTTGTATTAAACCAACAACAAAACTCTTTGCTTTGTTGTTGTGTCTCATAAACTTTGATTTTTTCGTTTGTGCTTTACCTGCATGCACTCGCGATCTCTTTCGTACACAGTGTTGTTTGTGTGTTCTTGCTATCTTTTTTATATATGCTTGTGTTAGCGCCCGTTATTCTCGCGTTAGTTAATCTCGCGTTTGTGATCTGTTTTGTGTTGTGCGTTCACTGTGTTCTTAATTTTTTTCTCTTTCGTCTTGAAAACAGCTGCGGCACCTTAACCCTTGTGTGGGACTTTTGGTTCGTATACGCCCAATTTTTTTTACATAAATCTTCTTTACTTCTGTTAGTTTATTTTTCTGTTAGTAATATTTACTATTAATAAAATTGAAAATAATTTAACAATGTCGGTCTGCTCAAATAAGAAGTGCCCTCACCCTCTTAAAGCCCAGGAAGATTTTTTGCTTTGTTGGCTGTGTGACAACGTTATGCATTTTAAATGTGCTGGTTACACAGTCAAAGTAAAGGACAGCCTCGGAAATGGTGGGGGCCTGAAATGGAGTTGAGAAGCGTGTCCGGATGCCGAGAGAGAGATGCGTTCATGAGGCGCACTCGTGAGGGATGTAAAAACCTGTCGGCTGGTCTTATGAAGCTTCGGGATGAGTTTTCATCACTGGAAACTCTATTTAATAGTTTTAAACTATTAAACGAATCCCCGAAGCGAAAGAAGACCATCCCTAGGAATTTATCCCTGTTCCGCCAGCGTCTCTTATTCTCGCTGTTCTAAACACGATTAATGACCCAAACACACCGATTTCACGGCACTTGATATCGTTTAAAAGTCCGATTGCATCCAATTGTGTTGATTCCATTGGAATTTCCCCCGGTAATGGAATCACACAAGTTACCGCGATATCAGGTGTAGTCTCTGATTTGTCCGGGCGAATATCCTGCCCCAAGGATATTCCCAATCAGATTCTGACAAGAGGGGCTCATAAAGCATAGTCAGCCGCGGTAGTTTCAGCGCCCAGTGCTGTGGCTGCTGTGCCTGCTGGTGTGTCGAGTTCACTTGTCGGTATACCACCAAAAAAACAGATATTTGTTTCGAGGCTTGACCCTAATACTACATCTGACGATGTCTTAGCCCATATCCGGGCAAAAACTCCGGCCTTAAACATAGCGGTGGAAAAATTTAGGTTTTCGTATACCCGTGACATCTGGTCATTTAAAGTAAGTGTTCCGCCTAATCTTTTTGACCAAATTTGTAGAAAAGATTTTTGGCCGGAACATCTTATTATAAAGGAGTATACGACGAAAAGAGAAATAGGCCTCCGATTCGACTGCCCTCTGCTATCACCCCCTCTTCTAATAATAAACTTCTGCCTTCTTCTGGTACGTTAGCATCTACTGACGGGCCAAAAAACTAACTTTGTCCCCTATTCTGGCTAACCAGAATGTTAGAGGACTTAAATCCAAACTGTATAGACTTTTTGTAGATAGTCTATCCTTTGATTTTCATGTTCCTGCTTTTACAGAGACGTGGCTTTAATCAGATATTGCTGACGCCTCGGTTTTATCCACTAAATTTTCAATTTATGGAAAAGATCGGATTATCCGCAATGGTGGTGGTGTGTTTATTGCTGTCGATTCAGCTTTTCCAACTGAATTTATTTTGCCCTCGTTCACTCATGAAATTGAGTTTGTTAGTGTCAAAATATTCCTTAAATCTTTTTGCACTTATGTTTTTTGCTCTTATATTCCACCTCTATCTGACTTAAACACACATAATAACCACTTGGAAGCAATTCAAGCAGTTTCTTCACTTATTTCTGATAGAGATACATACCTTCATCGTTCTTGGTGACTTAAATTCACCAAATATTTCCTGGTCACTTTTGATGAGTCTTCATTGTTGTTGCCCTCCCCGTCGCATTGTTTTATTGATGGTCTTTTCGATAAATCCCTTACTCCAATTAATCCTGTACTCAATTCTATTGATTGATCACTTGATCTTGTATTTGTATTAGATTTCTTCAACTGCGCTGCTTCCAGGATAGAACCTCCCGTTTTACCGGAAGACAAATTTCATCCCACCTTGGATGCAACTATTGACATTTCTTTTTGTGCACTGGGTTATAATACCCATCCTGTAACAAGAAGCCGCTGCTTTCGTAAAACTGTCTTTGTCAGACTTAATAATATTATTTGGAACTTGATAAATCATATCTGTACAATTGTACAACCATGGACTCTGCTATTCATTATTTCTATAATATGTTTGATTCCGTTTTTAAAGTTTGTGTTCCTCTCGGTAGATCAGTTCTGTCTAATAAATCCCCCTGGTTCACTCAAGAGGTATCCAGTTTAAGAAATGTTAAGTCGAGATATTATAAGAGTTATAAAAAGGCTAGTCGTCCACCAGAATTTTCTAAATATGCTATTACTCGTTCAAATTTCATGAAACTTAATGTAAACTTCAGTTTTACAGTGATCCTAAGCAGTTTTACAACTTTGTGTCCGCTAAACGCAAGACGAGCATAAGCCCATCATCTTTAACTTTTGGAAATAAGACTGCGGACAGTGATCAGGGCATTGCCGATATGTTTGCTGATTTTTCAAAACAACCTATTCCTTAACGGAATACCACTCAAACTCCCCGTATCTTTATGAGTTAAAAAAGTCCAATTGCAAATTCAATCCCTTAATTGACGAAAGTTCGCTTCTCAGCGTGCTTAAGCAAGTCAAACCTGTGTACTCCCCTGATCCCGATGGGATTTCTGGTTGTGTACTCAGATTTTGCGCTGAATCGTTATGTAAGCCTATTCTGAAATTATTCTCGTTGTCCGTTGAAACCTCCGCTTTCCCGTTGGTTTGGAAGGAATCATTTTTAATTCCTCTCCACAAAAAGGGTATTAAGTCTGATGTTCCAAGTTGTCCGCTATTCCAAAAGCTTTTGAAAAATTGTAACTTTTCAATTGCAACATTTTTGTAGTTCTATAATTTCACCAGCCCAACACGGTTTCGTGAAACGAAGATCTACAACCACTAACCTTTTAGAATTTACATCTAGGACGATCAAAGGATTTGAAATTGCAAAGCAAACTGATGTCATATATACAGATTTCAGTAAGGCTTTTGACTCTTTTAACCCTAAGTTTTTACAACAACATTCTTCACTTCAACGAAGTCGGTCGTGTTTTTTTTGCGCTCTCGCTTTTTTCTCGTTTTTTATTTAATCCCGCATATAAAAATTCTTTTTCGTGGAATCTAGTGCCGAATTAATAAATTACGCAATCTATAAATTGTAATTCGTTCTTAAACACTTACTCAAAGCTATAATTACTTATTGCTTTGTTTAATAACAAAACTCAAAGTTTTGTTGTTTTGTCTACATAGACTTTGATTTTGTGTTTTTGATCCCTTTTACTTGCATTCGCGCTCTCGCGTACACATTAGTGTTGTTGTTTGTGTGCTGCTTGCTCTCGCGTCTTTACATTGCCCGCGATCGCGACCGTTACTCTCGCGATTGTGCCAGTCTTTGTTGTTGTGTGTTTACTAACTCTCTTAACTTCTGTCTCTTCAGTTTTTTTCTTGTGCATATTAACCTTTAACACTTGTGTTATTTCTTGGTGCGTATAGCCCTTATATTTTATTATATTGCTCATTTATTGCTCTTATTATAAACTTTTTGATTTATTTATTAATTTGTTGTTATTTTAATTTTTTTAATTAAACTTGCAATGGTTGTCTGCTCTTCAAAAAAGTGCCCCCATCCCCAAAAAATCCAAGATGATTATCTTTTGTGCTGGCTGTGCGATAACATTATGCATGTTAAATGCGCTGGTTACACAGCCAAAGTAAAGGATAGTATTGGAAACGGTGGGGGACTAAAATAGAGTTGTGAAGCGTGCCGGGTCGTAGAAATGGATATGCGTCTATTTATGCGGCGGACGAGAGAGGGATTTAAATCCCTGTCGGCTAGTTTTCTGAAACTTCGTGATGAGTTTTCGTCTCTGGAAACTCAGTTTAATAGTTATCAACTATTAAACGAGTCTCCGAAGCGGAAGAAGACTATCCCTTGGAATTTCCCTCCCGATCCGCCGGCATCTCTGCTTTCTCCGGCCCCGGCATCGTTGATTGACCCATTAACTCCAAATGCTCAGCAACTGATATCATTTAGGAGTCCAGCAGTAGCTGCAGTTGGGGGGACGATTGACATCTCCCCTGGTAATAGTGCCCCGCAAGCTGACTCGATATCGGTTGTAGTTTCCGATGTGTCCGGGCGAATATCCTCTCCCAGGGATATTCCCAATAAAATTTTAACACGAAGAGCTCTCAAAGCGTCATCTGCTTCAGCAGTTCCAGCGCAAAATGCTGTTTCTGCGGTTGCGTTAGGCGCATTGAGATCTCTTGTAGCCATTCTACCAAAAAAGCAAATCTTTGTTTCGTGGCTCGACCCCAATACTTCATCAGATGATGTCATAGCCCATATCCGCGCAAAAGTCGTGGCGCCAAACTTTGCGGTGGAAAAGTTTAGGTTTTTATACACCCATGACATCTCGTCATTTAAATTAATGTCCCACCAAATGTCTTTGACCAAATTTGTCCCAAAGATTTTTGGCCGGAACATTTAGTTATAAAGGAGTATACGGCTAAGAAAAAGAAAAATCGGCCTCCGATTCGTCTGCCTAACACAACTAATCCTTCCCTACCCTCTGGCTCGTCAGTAGCTGGTGAGTCAAAAAACTAATTTCGTCCCTTATTCTGGCCTATCAGAATGTTAGAGGACTAAAATCTAAACTTTCTAAGCTTTTCGTAGATAGTCAATCTTTTGATTTTCATATCTTGGTCTTTACAGAAACGTGGTTAAAGCCAGACATTTCTGATGCCTCTGTTTTTGCCACAATATTTTCAACCTATAGATACGATCTTTTTTTTTTTTTTTTTTTTTTTTTGCGTTTATTTATTTGTTGGATCTCTTATATAGTGTATAAGACTAACAACAATTTCCTAGTTTTATCTTAATCTAATACGTAACCTAGCATCAGAAGGATGCTTCTTTAATCTATGGCCCTGATTATTTGCTAAAGGGTTGGAAGGTCGTTTCGTTGGAGACGAGTTCTATCGCATGCTCGGGTTAATGATTTGGCGAGGGTATTCGGGTGGGCCTGCAGCTTAGCGGTGTACTTGAGCTGTTGTACCTTTATTTCGGTTAGTACACTAGGAATATGTAGGTCTTTCTGTAAGTTTTCGTTTCTGATATACCAAGGTGCTCCCGTGATAGTTCTGAGAACCTTGGATTGAGCCCTTTGTATGGTTTCGATGTTGCTCTTGCTTGCGTTTCCCCACAGTGCAGAGCCGTACGTCCAGATGGGTTTTAACACAGAGTTGTAGAGGAGAACTTTGAATTCCAAGCATAGGGGCGATCGAACGTTGATAAGCCAATGTAGTCCGATTGCTTTAAGCTTTAGTTGCTTTTTCTTGGCTTCGATATGCTTACGCCAAGTTAATCTTCTGTCGAGGTGAACTCCAAGATATACAACATCGTCGGATTGAGGCACTGGCACGTTGTTGAGAGTCAATGATGGGCAGTTTCTTCTATTGAGGGTAAACGTAACGTGCTTACATTTCTGTTCATTTACACGGATGCGCCAATCTGCTAGCCAATTTTCAATTTCCTTTAAGTGGGTTGCCAGTTGCTCTGCAGCTTTGATCGGACATTTGGAGCGGCTAAGGATAGCCGTGTCATCGGCGAAAGTAGATGTGGTGAGTGTAGGGCTTGTTGGTATATCCGCTGTGTATAAAATATATAGTGTTGGACCCAACACGCTGCCTTGAGGTACACCTGCTTTTGATTCGAAGTCATCAGAGGTGAAGCTATTACATCGTACAGCGAATTTTCTGTTGGATAGATAAGATTCCATTAGCCTGTGTGTATACTGTAGAAGCGACGCTTTTATTTTGTATATTAGGCCGTCAAGCCAAACTCGGTCAAAGGCTTGGGCGACGTCGAGAAAAATTGCTGTACAATATTCTTTTTGCTCGAATGCTGTACGGATCTCTGAGGTGATACGGTTGACTTGCTCAATTGTGCCATGCTTTTCACGAAAGCCAAACTGATGATGTGGGATTATATTTTGGTTTACCAGGATTGTATTTATACGGAGTTGTAGGACCTTTTCAAATAGTTTTGAAAGACTTGGCAATAAACTGTTGGGTCTGTACGATGATGGCTGTGTTTTGTCTTTTCCGGGTTTTAGGATCATTATGATTACTGATTTTTTCCAACTTATTGGAAAGTGACCAGTTTTTACTATCGCGTTGAAAAGTTTGCAGATGTACCGCACGGCACAGATCGGGAGTTCTCGGATCATTTTCGGGGTTATATTGTCATGGCCGGGCGACTTTCTTGGGTTAAGATAGTTTTTAATAATTGCAGAAATTTCCTCCGCTTGGAATTTCGGTGACTCGGTTTCCACTGGGGTGCTTAGAGGGGGAAGCTGGAATGAGTTTGTTGACGGGTTTGGCAGAAAAACCGTTTTTAGATGAGCTGCAAAGGTGAGTGCTCTTTCTTCGTCTGAACGGGCCCACTTGCCAGTTGGGCATCGTATAGGTGAAATTATCTCGGTTGGGGCAGTTATGGTTGGGTGAGCTTTCCACAGCGGATATTTGGTGCTGGTGGGGGAAAGCTTCTCGATGTATTGCCGCTGTGCTATTGCTTCTTCTTGTCTAAGCGCTTTTGCTAAGGTTCGGGAAGCTGCCTTTAGGCGATATTTTGCTGCCGGTGAGCGGGACATTTGCCATTCTCGCCTGAGTCGTCTTTTCTCTGTTACAAGAAGTTCAATTAGTCGGTTGTTAGACTTGTGTTTTTCCTGGGTGTGGCCAATGTTTGGGGTGGAGATATCAGCTGCTTCAATGAGCATCGACTCTAATGCAGAGGTGCAAAACTCGATGTCTTCTTCGTCGTCCAGTTTGGGATTTAGTTCGATATGGAAGCTTATATATTTCTTAAATCTGAGCCAGTTTGTTTTATAATTTGTTAGTCCGAGTGGGGGCTCTGTTACTTGAGGATATGTTAATACAGTGAAAATTACTGGCGAGTGGTCTGATGACAATTCTGCTAGTGACTCTGCCCTTATTAAGTTATGCGTAATTCCCCTGGTGACTGCGAAGTCTATTAGATCTGGGAGCTTACGTGGATCTGTTGGCCAGTACGTGGGCTTTTTCGGTGAGGCGTAGCCCAATTTGTTTGCTGGGTTGATGATTGTGTTATATAGCTGTTTGCCTTTTGGATTTACCAGGCGTGATCCCCAATGAGGGTGCTTGGCTTTGTAGTCTCCTGCAGCAATAAATGGTACTCCGAGTGTGTTGAAGAAGTCAGTAAACTCTTTTTCAGAGATTGAGAATCGTGGTGGACAGTACAGTGCAGCCACGGTTGTACTGCCGAAAGTGGTTTGGACACTTATTGAAGTTGCTTGTAGGTATTGTTTGGCAAATCAATTGTGGAGACAGTGTTTAATTCGGTTTTTGATTAGGATGCCAGTTCCTCCGTGAGCCTTGCCATCTGGGTGATTTGTTGCGTAGAATGCATATTTAGGTATTTGGAAGTTGTTTTTGTTGGTAAGGTGTGTTTCCGATAACAGCATGATATCAATATCATTTGAGTCCAGAAACAGTGACAGTTCTTGTTTGTGCTTGGAAATGCCGTTTGCATTCCATAGTCCTATATGTAGTGCTGACATTATTTATTGTTGTCCAAAAGCTTTTGAATGAGCAAGTTTTGGTTCCGCATAAGTTCCTGCATGCAATTTTGCATGAACGTCATGAAGTTTGTCATGTTTTGATTTAGCGAGATCAACAACGTTTCGATCCCGTTGGGTTGCTGGCCGAGTACGGGTGGACTTGGGGCCGCATTGTTTGAGATTGTAGCGGGATTTACAGATGTAGAGGGCTGTGAACTTCCGTTGCGCAGCACGCTTGCAAAAGTTACTCCAGGAGTAGTTGTCGTTGGAGCAGCTGATGACCTTACAGCTCTTGAGAAGAATATTCCCGGTGTGGTTTGCGAGGGAATAAGTGTGGAGCCCTGGATACGAGCCGAAGATTTCTTTGCATTAAGACGGGCCTTCAGTTCCTTATAGACAGGACATCCTCTGTAATTTGCGGTGTGATTTCCACCGCAGCTGCTGCACTTCCTTGTATTGTCGTTTGTTTTATTGTCGGAACAGACACACTCTTGTTGAATTTGTCCACAGCCAACGCAAACTGGGCGAAGACTGCAGAACGACTTTGTATGGCCAAACTCCTGGCACTTAGTACATTGTAGAGGATGATTCCTCTTGTGAGGCTCCTCGACAGTGATTCTGCGATGTAGCAGTAGTTGCAGGTTGTAGATAGGATGTACTGCATTGGATTTTAATGCTCGTGCATCAGGCTGTAGCTCCACTTTAAACAGAGGTTGTGGGATTTTGTTTCTGTTTAATATATTTGAGACGGACTTCACCTCAAAGCCCTTCTCTTCCAATGCCTCTACAATTTCCTGAGGCGGAACCGAGGGTTCAATGCCTTTAATCACGGCTTGAAGACCTTTGGCGCTCTTTAATTGGAATGTGTAGAAGTTTACATTCTCCGTTCTAAAGTACTTTTCTATAGTACGATAGAACTGTTCGTTATTTGTTTGGACTTTAGTTTCTCTTATGTTCCCCCTGTTAAGTGGGGTCACATAAAAGTTATCCTTACCTACTAGGGCCACCAACTTAGGCACCAATGAAGTGCAGTTTGCACCACGGATGTAAAATGGTGGTGGCTTGGCTACTGAGGGTTTTGTTTGGGAAACTCCTTCTTGAGATTCCGGCTGATTTGCCAGAATTTGGAATCTGTTGCCCTCCAGAGCTTTACGTTCAGCAATGTTTTAGGAGTGTTGCCTCTTTTAGTATGAGGGCTAAGCTTTCGCTTGTTTATATTAATATATCTGTCCATGCCAGTCTGAACAGGTGACTTTGGATTCACCGTCACTGGATGGGTAGACTTTGTTGAGGTAGTCTGCTGGACGGTGATCGAAGGTATTGCAGACGTTGCTGCTGTTACAGTTGTTGTTGGAGCAGTAGCTGCAATTGTTGTTGTTGTGAGCGCGCTGACGGCGGTCGGCGAACCCAATGACCCAATTAACACTTGAGGTGTAAGCGAATTTGAGGGTGAAGCGCATTGGGCGCTCCAAGACAAATTGTTGCTGGTTGGTGTAAGCAATTTGCTCGTACTTGCACTTTTGGATTCAGCGCTTATTGTTGTTGTGGTTGTTGGAGACACTACTGAGAAGTATGCATTGTTGCGTTGAATAGATAGGCGACGCTCGTTTTGTTGCTGGAGAAGTTGTTCTTGTAGCTTCTTCTGGCGAGAGTCTAGTGAAGATGGGCCCAAGTTGGTCTCTTTACACGTTGGCATTGCTAGTAAATTTAGATATTTACTAAGTATTATTATTTGTAGTTACAAATAACAATATAAAATTGTGATTGGCCGTCTCTGTGGCGACTGAGAGCCCTGTCACTTTAGTTTAACACTGATTTAAATGCTGACACCGATGAACTTGCGGAGCGCGATAAAAAATACGTCCGAACGCGGTGACGGCCAATTGCCATCGGCATCCTCCCGGCATCGTTGATTGACCCATTAACTCCAAATGCTCAGCAACTGATATCATTTAGGAGTCCAGCAGTAGCTGCAGTTGGGGGGACGATTGACATCTCCCCTGGTAATAGTGCCCCGCAAGCTGACTCGATATCGGTTGTAGTTTCCGATGTGTCCGGGCGAATATCCTCTCCCAGGGATATTCCCAATAAAATTTTTTCGTGGCGCCAAACTTTGCGGTGGAAAAGTTTAGGTTTTTATACACCCATGACATCTCGTCATTTAAATTAATGTCCCACCAAATGTCTTTGACCAAATTTGTCCCAAAGATTTTTGGCCGGAACATTTAGTTATAAAGGAGTATACGGCTAAGAAAAAGAAAAATCGGCCTCCGATTCGTCTGCCTAACACAACTAATCCTTTCCTACCCTCTGGCTCGTCAGTAGCTGGTGAGTCAAAAAACTAATTTCGTCCCTTATTCTGGCCTATCAGAATGTTAGAGGACTAAAATCTAAACTTTCTAAGCTTTTCGTAGATAGTCAATCTTTTGATTTTCATATCTTGGTCTTTACAGAAACGTGGTTAAAGCCAGACATTTCTGATGCCTCTGTTTTTGCCACAATACGATACGATCGAATCTCCAAAAATGGTGGTGGAGTTTTGATTGCCGTAAATTCATCTCTTCCTTCAGAAATAGTTCTGCCACCTGCCGTTCTTGACATTGAATTTGTTAGTGTCAAAATTTGTTTGAAATCATGTTCTGTATTTCTAACTTGCTCGTATATTCCACCGAATTCTGACATGACTGTACATTCTAGCCATTTAAAAGCTATTCGCTTTGTCTCTTCACTTCTTTCGGATGCAGACATATTTATCGTTCTGGGAGATTTTAATCTACCTGACGTTTCATGGCTTCCATCAGGTGAGTCTTCCTTGTTGATGCCCTTCTCCTCACATTGCTTTGTTGACGGTCTCCTTGAGTTATCCCTAACCCAAGTTAATCCTGTGCGTAACAAAAATGAGAGATCACTAGATCTTATATTTATGTTAGATTCTTCTAACTGTACTGTTTCGATCCCTTAGTCGTCCCCGAAGGCAGTTTCCATCCAACTTTGGACTTAACTATTGATCTACCCTTTCGGTTATCAAATGCGGGTACCAGTTCGACGTCTCGTACCCGTTGCTTTCGTAAAACTAACTTTTTCAAGCTCAATGAGCTAATTCCTGGCACGGACTGGTCTTATCTGTACTCCTGTAATGATATGAATGCTGCCATTTGTTTTTTCTATGATACTATGTTTTCGCTTTTTGATGCTTGTGTTCCACGTGTGACCCATGTATTGTCTAACAAGTCGCCATGGTTTACACTTGAGTTAACTAATTTGAAAAATGTAAAGTTTAAAAAATCGGGTCGACCGTCTAATTTCTCTCTTTATGCTGTTGCTTGATAGAATTTTTCAGTGCTTAACACACTATGATTACATAAGGCGTTGTAAACTTCAGTTCTCCCGTGATCCTAAGCAATTTTATAACTTCGTTAACGCCAAACGAAAGGTGGCAGTGCACCCGTCCTAATTATGTTTTGAAAGTAATGAAAAATCAAAAATGAAAGGCCATTGCCGATATGCTTGCTGCTTTTTTCAGAACAACCTATTTCTCCAAAGAACATCGAGCTAACTTTTCATATCCCTATCAGTTGAAAAGGTTTAATTGCGTCTTTATTCCTGTGATCAATGAAAGTTCGCTTTTCAGTGTACTTACTTTAGTGAAGCCCGTTTACTCACCAGGACCTGATGGGATACCTGGTTGTGTACTCAGGTTTTGCGCTGAGACTTTGATTTCCCCAATTCTTAAGTTATTTACTTTGTCCGTTGAAACTTCCTCTTTCCCAACCATTTGGAAGGAATCTTTTATTATTCCTTTGCATAAAAAGGGTAATAAGTCCGTAGCTTTAAACTATAGGGGTATTTCCAAATTGTCTGCTATTCCGAAGGCATTTGAGAAAATTATAACTTCTCAACTGCAACATTTCTGTAGTTCTATTCTTTCATCTTCTCAACATGGGTTTATAAAACGTAGATCTACTACCACTAACCTTTTAGAGTTTACTTCTTTAGCGATCGAAGGATTCAGGAATGCATTGCAAACTGATGTCATTTATACTGACTTCAGTAAGGCTTTTGATTCTGTCAATCATACACTGCTTTTGTTCAAGCTGAACAACCCTGAGATTCCAAGCCTTTTGCTTAATTGGATTTCTCAATATCTTAATAAACGTACACAAAAAGTTTTATTTAAAACTTATCTTTCGAAGACCATCTAGGACCATTGCTTTTTACACTTTTCAATCAGCTGCAACTCACTCTCGTGTGCTTATGTACGCTGACGATGTTAAACTTTGTACTAATTTTAAAGACTTAAGTTTTCCACGTCTGATTCAAGCTGATCTTTATAACTTTCAAACTTGGTGTGAAATTAACTTATTAGAACTTAATGTTTCAAAATGTAATGTCATGTCATTTCATAGATCCACTTTGCAAATAGTGGTGTATTATCTTAATAATACCCCACTTGAACGTTTGAACGAGATTAATGATTTGGGTGTACTCATGGACCACAAATTAAATTTTACTCGTCATATTAATATCACTGTCAATAAAGCCATGAGTGTTCTTCGTTTTGTTAAGCGATGGTCGAAAGAATTTGACGATCCTTACACAACCAAAACTCTTTTTATTTCACTGGTCCGCCCCATTTTGGAGTATGGATCATGTGTTTGGTCTCCACAATATGGATCACACCAAGTAAAAATTGAATCTGTTCAAAAACAGTTTTTAATTTTTGCTCTTCGTGGTTTAAGCTGGGATCGAAATGTTAACTTGCCCTCCTATTTTAGAAGACTTTTTTTAATTAACCTTCCCGCCTTACTTAATCGTAGAGTAATGCTTGGTACTTTGTTTATCCACAAGCTTTTGAATGGACAAATAGACTGTCCTAATTTACTCAATCAGGTCAATGTATCTGTTCCTTGTAGACTAACCCGTAATTATGTCCCTTTATCTTTGTCTACGTCACGATGACGTAGAGAGCGAGACGGGAGTGGTGAACAGGGGAGCTTTCACCACGGCCTGTAATGCTAAGTAGTCTGTAATATGTAATGTTAAGTTAGATTAATTGCTTTTATAACGTGAGATCGAAAAAACGTGAATATAAAAACCTGTGAAGTGAAACTCTTGGAGTCTACATCTATTTCTGGGAAAAAAGAAGGAAGATATCCGCCCTCCTACATACATTTTGGTCCTTCGAGCCGGATCTCCAGCAAGAAGGAAGTTTTTCTAAGATTAGGCCGATCTACTGACGCAAGCTCGCATCGGTGGATTTTTCCCTCAACGCTGCAAAGAAAGTTAAGTAAAACTTTTATTTGAAGTCCACATAAGGTGGCAGTGTAAATGTTGTCCGTTTGTATGATTTATCACATAAGGTGTTAAATCAGGCAGCACTTCATTTACACTCATTAAATGACATAAGGTCATTTTTTCATTCTCCTTCATTTCTTTTTCCTTCAATTTTGTACTGCTTTCCAACACAGCCATCTTTTTTCCAATCCCAGTTATGTATGTACATATGTAAGTGTACATATGAACAGTTCCATGATCATTTTTTCCTACATCAACTGTTCACACATACATTCCTTCCAAGAAACGTACATATGTGCATACATAACTAAGTACATAAGGTACATATGTGCATTCAATATCAAGCACACAATAAATTTTATACATTCCATATTGTAAAGTGTCAGTTACTTATAAATTGTGTACATATATCGAAGTTAGTATTCTAAGTATCGATTGTTAGTAGTTTAAGTTTCGATTGTTTGTATTAAGTTAATTCTAGAAAATATCGGTATGCGGCTTAAGGCCACACTGGAGAATGTCTCCTTCTTCTTCCGGCAACGTTACCCAAAAGCAGACGCATGAGCTGCTCAACTCAAGAAATAAATCTGTTGCCATCGATATTAAACGTTCTATTTTTCAGAAAATAAATAGGATATTATAACATACATAATATATTTACACACATATCACATACCCACACATATAAATCCTAACACACACATATAATTTCTCCTACATTGAATTTTTTGGTGCAGGATTCCGAAATAAAAAAAAAAAAAAAACAAATAAAACATTGAAACATTTCATCAAAAAAAAAAGATTTTCTAATTCAGTGAACTAATTACGGATTTTTGCCTTCGTGTTGTTTGTTCTTTAAAATTTGAAATTCGCGCATAAAGAAAATTTTTTGAAACCGTCTCCAACGCTACAGCCAAGTCGTTCTTTTTTCCTGTGAGATTTGCCTATTTTTTTTTTCAAAAAAATTTTTGTGACTTATCTTTTTATAAACGATTTTAAAGTTTATAGACGGTGTATTTGTATTTCTACCGAGAACATAAAAAAAAAAAAAATCCATTCCAAGCGAACATCGGAAGAAATATAACGTACATTTTAGATTTTTTCTTTGCAATTTTTTCTTTCTTTTGCGCAAACAACAACACGTAGCCGTCTATCCTTTTTCGACCCAAGTTCACAAAAAAGAAAATTTTATTAACGGATAACCACCAGTAAAATTTTTATGTGCATTTGTGTAAACCCGATTTATTGATATACATTCAACTATAATTCCACAGTGTTTATATATCCAAGTTTTTCAATTTTTGCGACAATTATTATACTCGATTCAAGTTCCAATTGCTTCGACATTTGCTATATTTCTTTTCCCACTTTTTTTTTATCTTCAATTTTCAATTTTCAAATTTCTGTCGTCGTTGCGACACTGCTACGTCTACGGTCAAAAAAACCGCGATTTACATTATGCCAATCTAGCAACCCAAGACTAGCGCTAAGTCAACTCGGCTCACTGTTCCTCCACGTTCTGCATCGCCTGCGACGCCGACATCAAAACCAAGAAGTCTCGCTTCTCCTGCGACAATTAAACGTCATCCAAGTTCTGCTAGTAGTGAGTCTTCGGCACTCAAGGGTCAGAGCCACGGCATTCAACGAGCTTCATCTGAGCCACGATTGTCATCTCCGAAAACTTCCCGAGCGTCAAGCCCATCTAGTTTAGAAACTGTGAAGCCAGTCCCGCACATCACCGTGTCCGCTCCTTCAGTCTCTACTCTTTCTGAAACGCAACGACGTATTCGTGTATCCAACATGGCTTTGGCTGACTTTATAGCTGCCAGTGATCGTATCAGCCGTTTCCATGATATGATCACCACTCCGTCTGAGAACACAGTCACAATTTCCACACTGAAGATCCGACAGGATCACATTCGCTCCTTATGGGCAACAGCCAAACAAGAGTATGTTCGTTGTTCCAAAAGTATTCGGCAAGATGGTGACGCTGCAGATATTACGACCCTAGAAGCAAAATATGCTTATTGTTATGATGTTTATGAACGTTGCGCGTCTCTACTTACAGAGTCCATTGACCAGGCATCCATGCCAGCGCAGTTGCCAGTTCCTAGCGTTGCTTCGAGAGGCTGTAATCTTCCGCCATGTGATACAGAAATCTTTAGCGGGGATTTCTGCGTTGGCCTACATTTAGAGACCTTTTCACCGCTGTCTACATAGACAATCCGCGGTTAACACCTGTCGAAAAGTTATTCCATTTGAATTCTAAAACAAGAGGTGATGCCAAGGCTCTAATGGCTAAGTCTCCACTTACCAATGATGGTTTTGAATCAGCTTGGGGAGCCCTCTGTGAGCGGTTTGAGAATCCAAGACTCCTTGTCAATAGTCAGCTCAAAGTCCTGTTCGGCTTACTGCCCATTCCTACCGAGTCCGTTACATCGCTGAGAACGATGCTGAACACTTTCCAAGGATGCTTGCTAGCATTAAATCTCCACGGTGTCGACACAACTACTTGAGACAGCATGGTCGTTTTTTGGGCTAGCTCCAAGCTGCCCAAGGTTACCCGAGCTATGTGGGAGCAGTCTCTCCAAAATAAACGAGATATCCCATGTTGGTCCGAATTAACTGCGTTTCTAGAAGATCGCGTCCTTACGGTGGAATCACTAGAAGATTCAATGACTGTGAGTGGTCAGCCATCGACAAGTCAATTCGTCCGAAAAGAGACCCAGAGGAATATTAAGACTTTTAAAACCAAGGTCTCGGTGGGCACGTCTACATGCAAGGTGTGTGCTAAGGAGAATCATCCAATCCGTCTGTGTCCTCGTTTTCTCCAAATGTCCATCAATGATAGAGTCACCCAGATTAGGCAACTCAAATTATGCCTTAATTGTTTCGAACGTCAGCATCAACTTAAAGAATGTCCAAGTGCACATAATTGCTTCACGTGCAACGGTCGCCATAACACCCTACTTCATCGTGGTAACGGTGCGCCAGTGCCAGCGCTACCCAACTCAAACGCGAGGGGCAATCAAGCCAACTTTGTTTCAAACCTTCCGGCAGACCCACCTATTCGCATGCAAAGTTATTTTGCATCAAGTGCGAAGCGAGTCCTTTTGGGAACCGCCATGGTTACCGTGCGTCATCAGGGAATATCCTATAGGCCTCGTGCTTTGATTGATCCAGGATCTGAAGGGAGTTTCATAACGGAGCGGCTTTTCAATCAAATAAAACTTCCATTCAAAACAGTGACTGCCCACATATCTGGTCTGACCATGTCGACTCCCGCTCAAGCCCATAAGCTTTCTCAGCTCGTCATAGGTTCTCCATTGATGCCAGAACGGCGAGTGCCCACGTCTGCCTATGTCTTACCGTATTTGGCAGGCAATCTTCCGACGCATAACATTAGCGAGAGTGCCTTAGAGAACCTGCCCAACTCGCCTCTTGCCGATCCGAATTTCCGTCACAGTGCCCAAATAGATTTACTGCTCGGATCTGACGTGCTTCCCGCAATTTCCTTGAAGGGCAAAGAAACCAACGTTTGTGGCACCCTTCTTGGGGAAGAGACCATATTCGGGTGGGTACTTACAGGGCCAGTTGACGAGTCCCAAATCGACCAGCGGGCAATCTCCTCGTTTTCCACTCGAGTCGTGCATACCCCAGAGAGCCAATTAGATAAACTTCTCACAAAATTTTGGGAGGTGGAGGATCTCCCTGCGAGGAGAATGAAAGAGTCCGATTCCGATTGTGAGGAGAACTTCGTCCGAACCACCAAAAGGGACACCTCGGGACAATATATCGTCAGCCTTCCATTCCGAGAGCCTAGCAACATCCAGCTGGGTCATTCCAGGTCAGGTGCATTGACCCAGTTCTTCGGAACGAGAGCCCACTGAGCAAGAATCCAGAACTCAAAGCTCAGTATAACTCGGTGATATAAGAGTACATAGACCTTGGTCATATGAGGAAGGTTAGTCCTGCAGACGGGAGATCTGTATTTTACCTTCCACATCATGCGGTGTTTAAGCCAGAAAGCACCACTACTAAAGTTCGCGTAGTGTTCAACGCCTCCAGTTCCTCCACTAATGGGCAGAGTCTCAACGATGTCTTGCATACAGGGCCGGTCCACCAATCAATTACCAGTCACTCAACGAAATCCGTATTCCCAGATGGGTACATTGTCAACCAAAGGTCCACATTGAGCATCACGGGTTCTGTGATGCATCCGAGCGAGCGTATGGTGCAGCGCTATACGTTCGAGCTGTGATAGGGAATCACAGCTTCACGAATCTCCTTACCTCCAAGACAAGAGTGGCTCCAGTGAAAACCATTTCTCTCCCTCGATTAGAATTGTGCGGAGCAGTCCTCTTGGCTGAGATGACTGCTGCAATTCTCCCTTACATGCCGGTAGATAATCCTGATCTGCATCTGTGGAGAGACTCCACCATTGTGTTGTCCTGACTTCAGAAACCTCCGTGCAGATGGACCTCATTCGTGGCAAATCGAGTAGCGAAAATAACACAGATCTGCGACGCCCAACAATGGCATCATGTTCGGTCAGAACACAACCCCGCCGGTTTGGCAAGTAGAGGTGTTTCATCCAGTGAGTTAGCGCAGTCAGACCTGTGGTGGCACGGCCCAGAGTGGTTAACATTGCCTCGCAGCCAATGGCCACCGGCGCTTGAGTCTATCCCAGAGACTGACGTCGAACAAAAGACCATTAAGGTGCATACCACTAAGATCGCGCCAACGGAAGAGTTCCACGACCATTTCTCCGACTTTAGCCAAGCATTATGAGTTTCTGCGTACACTCTGCGTTTCATCCGCCATTGTCGCAAAGGTCCCAGGGCGACCTCACTTAGACTTTCCCAAGGCGACCTGGCAGCAGCAGAGCAAGCGCTCATTATTTCGACTCAGCGTCGAGTATACGCTGAGGAATACCAAGGTCTAAGCAACAAGCAACAGATAGCCTCTCGTAGCTCCATACTTTCGTTAAATCCATTTCTTGACCACCATGGCATTATCCAAGCCAGTGGACGGGTTAAAAACTCCAGCTCTCTGCGGTATGATGAACGTCATCCTGTTCTTCTGCCGTATGACAGCCGGTTTGCTCGACTCCTTACTGATTTCACCCATCGCATAACGTTGCATGGGGGGAATCAGCTCATGATCCGTATCATCCGCGCGAAATACTGGATTTCCAAGATTCGAAATTTGGTCAAGCATGTGACTAAGTCCTGCAAGGTCTGTATCATATACAGAAAGCGTCTCCAAACGCAGCTAATGGGAGATCTGCCCAAAGAGCGGTCTTCCTTTTCCAGGCCATTCACCTACACGGGAGTGGATTTTGCCGGCCCGTTCGATATCAAAAATTACACAGGACGAGCCTGTCTCATCACTAAGGGGTATGTGTGCGTGTTTGTGTGTTTTAGCACCAAGGCTATCCACTTGGAATGCACATCCGACCTGACGACTGAGAAATTCCTGGCCGCGTTGGCGCGGTTTATAGGTCGCAGAGGATGTCCGCAAAGCATTTATTCTGATAACGGCAAGACCTTTGTTGGCGCCGAGAAACTTCTCTCCAAAGAGTTGCTGGACTCAGTAGCATCCGCAGCCTCAGGTCGGTACAGCCACCACATAAGCTGGACTGGCGTTTCATTCCGCCCGGAGCACCGCATATGGGTGGCTTATGGGAAGCTGGAGTCAAAAGTTTTAAGACTTTGCTCCGTAAATCCGCTTCCGGCACTCGATTCACCTTCGAGGAGCTGTTAACGCTGTTGACAAAAGTCGAGGCTTGCCTAAATTCTAGGCCACTGGCTCCTTTATCAGATGATCCTACAGAGCTCCTCTCCCTGACACCCGGTCATTTCCTGATCGGAGCGCCTCTCCTGTCAGCTCCTGAAGCTGAAATCCCTCAGCTCGCCGAGTCCATCCACAACCGATGGCGGCGCCTTAAGGCTCTGAACCAGCAACTTTGCCTACGCTGGAAGGAGGAGTATTTGAAGGAGATGCACAAGAGGCACAAATGGCAACGACCCATGAGAGATCTCCAGATCAACGACATGGTTGTCGTTAAGGAGGACAACTTGCCACCTAACGAGTGGCGACTTGGTCGAAGGCAGTTCATCCTGGCGCCGACGAGCGAGTTCGCGTTGTCGACTTGCTGACTACGCGAGGCCCTATACGAAGGCCCGTCACCAAACTATTTTTGCTACCCTCCTGTAGCGAATAATTTACTCCTCCTATTTGCAGCTCTTTCCAATTATTGTCATTCCTTGGCTAATCCGAAACTTTTCATTTCTAGCCCTCTTTTTCCAGTTTTTGTTGTTCATCACAAGACCAGCAATGGCACCACGTCCACGCCAACGCCGCAAACCCTCCGAGGAGGCACGCTCTCGGGAGTCTCACACCTTTCGGTGTAGGGTGTGTCGAGGAGTCCACCCCTTGAAAAGGTGCAAGCGTTTTCTCAAACTGGCTACGGAGAAGAGGCTCCGAGCGGTTTTAATCAACAAATACTGCTCGAATTGCTTGGCCCATGAGCATTTGGGCAAGTCCTGCCGCAGTGGAAAGCGATGCCAGAAATGCGACCTGCGGCACCATACGCTGCTGCACGAAGATGAGCGTCGTTCGACATCGCGGGAGCCGCCAGCCGCTTCTTCCAGGAAAGCCTCCAAACCCTCCGTTGCTCCTCCCTCGCTCACAGGACTCCTAAACCTGTCATCCACGTTGGTGATGCCCACGGCGACCACAATTATTGTTGTTGGCGCGAAAGCATTTCGCACGCGAGCGCAGCTCGACCCCTGCACGCCGGTCAGCCGTATCCGGGCTTCCCTTGCCGCAAGTTTCGGTTTGAAGACGGTCCATCTGGGGGCCGATCGGATTTGCACGGTAGTTTTCAAGTCGGCAGTGGAGACTGACGTCGAGCTCAACGTCGCCTTCCAGGTGGATTCGGCCCTCCAGTTCCGGACACCCGCTCGGCCCGTCCATGACAGCGTGTGCCAGCGGTTCGCGGACCTGAGGCTGGCGGATGAGCGCTTCCACGCTCCGGCCTCCATCTTCGTGGTATTGGGCGGTGACGTATACCCCCGAGTCGTACGGGCAGATTGCCGCGCGAGTCGGGACGGATTCCCCGTGGGCACCATCTTCGTGTGGACACTGGCCGGTAGCTGCCCACACCCTAGAGGCATTCGCAATCAGGATATTGCAAGGGGGCCGGGATGTTTATAACGTGAGATCGAAAAGACGTGAATATAAAAGCCTGTGAAGTGAAACTCTTGGAGTCTACATCTATTTCTGGGAAAAAAGAAGGAAGATATCCGCCCTCCTACATACAATCTTTAACACGCTGTACTTCCAACTATTCTTTGCATGAACCCTTTCGAGTTCTCTGTTCCGACTACAACCGCCTTTATTCTGCAATCGGATCAGAGTTCTCTATATCTATTCTAAAAACTACTATTTTAAGTTATCTATCTAGTAGTTAGTCTTAATTATTATTTTAATTGTCGTCCGTTGTCCTCGCGACTTCGTTTTTGCACGCTGTCTGATAGGGTTCGCGCGTAACAGGCTTTGTCCTGGTGTCGCTTGGACCACTTGAACGTACTGCGCATTGTACGCGTCAACGTCCAGAAGAAACAAAGTTAAACGCAATTGGCTTCCCAAATATTCTACTCTGTTGGAGACGTGAGTATCTGACAAGCAGAACACAAAAGGTCCTATTTAAGTCTTCTTTTTCCAGATGCATCAATGTGACTTCAAGGGGGCCCCAGGGTAGTCATCTTGGTCCGTTGCTGTTCACCCTTTTCATAATTGATCTTCCTTCCGTCTTGCTTCATTCACGTGTGCTCATGCAGACAATGTTAAGCTTTGCCTTAGCTACAGCAATATGGTTTCGTCCAGCAGATTGCAAGCTGATCTTAATAATTTTCAGTGTTGGTGTCAGCACAATCTTTTAAACTTAAACACCACTAAGTGCAAGGTTATGTCGTTCTATAGGACCTCTCCTCAGATGATGACATATTCCTTGAACAACACTCCATTAGAACGCCTTGATGAAATGAATGATTTAGGTGTACTCATGGATCGTAAATTAACCTTCAACTCCCATATCTCTACGATAATCGCTAAAGCCACAGGCGCTCTTGGTTTTGTCAAAAGATGGTCGAAAGAATTCGATGATCCTTACACTACCAAAATTCTCTATACCTCTTTGGTCCGTCCTATTTTGGAGTACGGATCATGCATATGGTCACCTCAATATGAGTCACACCAAATTAGAATTGAATCTATTCAAAAACAATTTCTGCTTTTTGCTCTTCGTGGTCTTAACTGGGATCGCAATGTCAACCTGCCATCGTACTCTAGTAGACTTCTTTTAATTAACCTTCCTTCTCTTACTAACCGTAGAATAATGCTTGGTGTTATCTTTATGCACAAGCTTCTAATTGGTGATATTGACTCGCCTGAGTTTTTACACCAAGTAGATCTTTTTGTACCATCTAGACCTACTAGAAACTATATTCCCTTATCCCTTGCACACTGTACTACTAACTATGCATTGCATAATCCATTTCGAGTTCTGTCGGCTGATTATAATCGACTTTATCGTGTGATCAGCCCAGAACTCTCTTTATCAGTACTAAAATCTTCTATCATCTCATACTTAGCTCGTAAATAGCTGTAGCTCTCGTTATTTGTCTGTATTTTGTCAACTGTTCCCCGCGACTCGTGCAGTACGTCATGCGGTTTGCGCTCCTCGGTCGGTTGGGCGGGAGTTTGTGGGCACTTAGTGCACCCGCTGGGATTCGCGCGTAAAAAAAAAAAAATGTTAGAAAACCATAAGGGATAAAATAAGTCATATTATGATAGGTCAATATCAGAAATAAAGTAGGAGACAAAGTGTTAATATAAAATGAATTAGGACATAAGCTAGACCCTAACTATTTAGGTCCATTTGTTGTAGAAACTATTGAAAATAAAGACAAAATAGTAGTAAATGATAGTAAAAATAAAAAACAAACAGTGCATAATAGATTAAAAAGGTTATTCTGTTTAAAATTTTATAAGTGAGCAAAAAAAATAAAAGGAAAATTATAACATTAAAAAAATTAACTACATAACTAAATTTTTTCCCATTGTTAAAATATCTTATATATATAAA
Organism: Drosophila austrosaltans; assembly: GCA_035045865.1. NCBI lineage: Eukaryota > Metazoa > Arthropoda > Insecta > Diptera > Drosophilidae > Drosophila > Drosophila austrosaltans. The sequence continues at coordinate 12,327,266 of JAWNOQ010000003.1, forward strand.
AGAAAGTCGGTTTTGTTACAACACTTATACCTCGAGATCTGCTGGACCAATTTTCATGGTTCTTTATTTGTTGGATTTGTCTCCGTCCCGATTAGCAGAATATATCTTAAAAATACTGAAAAATTGTCTAAATGACGGTAAATGCAGATTTTAAAGTTCAACAGATTGTTTCATCAGATTACCGTTGATATATATGTCAAAATTGAAAATTGTTTTAGACATTCATTTGTGTAAATTATAAGCGATTGTATATTCAGTATTACTATTAATAAAAATGCTGGTTCCCAGCGGACCCGTAATGCAATTAGGCAACGGAATATCGCGAGTCAATTATCTGACGAAGAACGAGAAATCGCCCGAGAAGAGCGCCGCGTTAGTATGGAGCAAAGAAGGGCCTTAATTCGTGCTTCTCAAAGAGACGCAGACCGTGAAAATAGAATTCATCGAGCTTATCGTACTGATGATCAGATAAGTAATCTTCGAAGTGCAAGAAGAAATGGTTCAAGTATTGATTTGAATCGAGCAGCGTTTCGATATAATTGCACCATCGACTACGCCTTGCATCGTTTAGTTTGCATTGGTCCAATGGACGTTGTTTGCCAGCATTGTGGCGCATTGACGTTTGCTGGTGAAACGCCCGGTTTGTGCTGCCTTAGTGGTAAAGTGACATTGCCATCAGTGGTCCCGCCACCAGAGCCATTGCATTCCCTGCTTTATAGCGAAACTCTAGAATCACGACATTTTCTAGCGAACACTCAAAAATACAATGCCTTTTTCCAAATGACTTGATTTGGGGCGGAAATTATTGAACAACACGGATATAATCCGACATTTAAGGTAACAAAAATTTCGAATGTAGTTTGTTAGATTTCTGTAAAAAGAATTTGTTTACAGATTCAAGGCCAGATTTGCCATCGCATTGGATCATTGCAACCTATTGAAAATGCACAGCAAAAATTCATGCAAATATACTTCATGGACAATATGGAAGAACAACTTGACCGGCGTCAAGGGATCAACACAGCTACAAAAAGAAAAATTCTCCAAGATTTGCAGCAAATGCTTCATGAACATCATGCATTGGTCAGGCTGTTCAAGACTGCTTTAGAGCGCATGCCAAGTGATGACTATAAAGTCGCGCTATCAAGTTGGTAGATATGTGAACTGCAATAAAGCAATTTGGCGTATATTCTCATTCCATACTCACGAGCGTTATCCCACTGTTGTACATTTGGGGGTGCATCTAGAGAACGGTCAGAGAGTATATTTCACAGCGTCGAATGATGCTCAACGTTCCCAATCACCTACAGCGACAACACTGACCAGTTTCTTTGCGATTTGTCAAAACGATCCGTCCGCACGAACGTTGCTTTACTCGGAAATGCCACGTTATTACACTTGGAACGCTACATCGAAAAAATTTCAACGTCGCACAGTGGGGCCTTTTCTCATTTCGCTTATCAAAAATCATATCTTCTAAAGTAGTGAAGCGATTTTCAAAATTTAAAAAGCATTTGATAGCTAATTGTTCAAGCTTCAAATGGAGTTATTACCGAGGTGCCACGTGCTCGGGTTGCTTAGATATTCAAGGTCAAAGTTGAAAAATATTTCTAAGCATATTTTACCCATAAAATTCACTTTAAAAACGCTTTTTTGATCACAAATGAACCTTATTATATTAGATTTGATGACTAAGTCAGATTTTTTAATGTTTTGTTTTAATTTTTTATTGTAATTGCAAAAAAAAATATACCATTAAAAGGGAATATTCATTTTGGTCTCCCCCAAAACCCTTAATGCTACAGAGCTAAAATTTTACACATAGGCTTCTGTTAGCTGTAGGCATTATATATCTAGAAATCATCCTGATCGGATAACTATATCCTATAGCTCCCATAGGAACGATAGGTCGAGAATAAAAATAAGCTTCCACAACTTTGTTGTTTTTTAATCAATTTATAAGAAATTTGGATTCTGTTAGTGTAATATACTTTCTAACATATTCACCAAGTTTTATCAGAATCGGTTGACTATATCTTATAGCTCCCATAGGAATGATAGGTCGAGAATAAAGTGAAGCCTCCAAAACTTTGTTGTTTTTCAATCGAATACTACGAAATTTGTACCCTATTAGTTTAATATACTTTCTAACATATCTACTAAATTTCATCAGAATCGGTTGACTATATCATATAGCTCCCATAGGAACGATCGGTCAAGAATATAGTTTTAGAGCAATAACTTGAGTGTTTATTGAGCGATTGTCACGAAATTTTCTATTTGGAAGTTTAGTACATATCAAAATGTCTGTGCTAAGTTTCAGCCAAATCGGTCAACTATACGCTATAGCTCCCATAGGAACAATCGGATCCAAAATTTTTTTTTTCTCAAATTACATTTTTTTTCTTAAGCCATTAACATTTAATGTAGGTTTGACTTATTTTATGTGCTCTCCAATGATTTTGTTACATTATAAATATGTAAATATCAAATAACAGTTTGCCAATTTTGCATGCGCTCTTCGTCTTCCCTGCACCTGGAACGCGTTTTTAACGCGAGGTTGCATTAGTTTTTTGAATTTTTGACAAATTTGCGCAAAAAAGCGCAAGACTACACTATATAGGCCTGATAGGTGAATATTCCCTCTATCACGTGTATATAATTATATCGTGAATCTCCGTGAATCTCTGTTGTTTTTCCTTCGCTAAAGTTTAAAAAATGCGAAAATTTAGTGTATTTTTGAAACGTCTCCAATTTACTGAGTATTTCAAATTACATTAAATTTGTTACAACAAATAACTAAAAAATGATCTACTTTTCGAATAAAGTAAAAATTTTCGAGATCAGTTGTTTAATTCGGCCAATATACAGTTTCAAAGTTGCAAGTTTTTTTTAAAATTCAAAATTTTTTTTTTTCATGAAAAATGTCTCCACTTTGAGACGATGTAGCACCCACAACTCTTATCGGATTTCAATAATATTTTGGATCCATAAAATCTGAAGTATTATCTGTCGATTCCACTTTTCATTTTTGCCAAACGCGATGGTGAAAAAAATGATTTTCGGTCAGCTATTCGGGCAGAGGCCCCACTGTGCGTCGGAAGCAAGGCGATGCAGTTCCTGGTCATCCAGATATGCGTTCTGCTAATGTTCTTGGTCGTATTTACACAGTTCATCCGAAGAATGATGAATGTTTCTATTTGCGGTTATTGCTGGTACATGTTCGAGGGCCAACATCATTTGAATCACTACGAACTGTTAATGGTATAGTGTGTCCCACATTTCGTGCAGCATGTCAAGAGCTGAATTTGCTTGAAAACTATACTCATTGGGACACGACAATCGCTGAAGCAATTATTTCTGCATCTCCAAGTCAGATACGCACATTATTTGCAATCATTACTTCGACATGCTTCCCATCGAACCCAAGTGACCTGTGGAACAAATACAAAGATAACATGTCAGAAGACATTTTACATCGAATTCGTGTCAGCTCAAGAGATCCCGATCTTGAGGCGATTCAGGAGATGCATAACCAGGCTTTGCTCTTGATCGAAGATATGTGTTACCTCATATGCGGCATTTTGTTAGTTAGTTAAGGAATGCCAGCGCCAGATGGCGGAATGAATGATGCATTTAATAGAGAATAAGAACGTGAACGTGAATATGATCCACATGAACGAATTCAATCAGTTCAAACGAATGAACCACTGTTGAATCCTAAGCAAAAGGAAGTATATGATACACTGATTAATGCAATTGGCAATGGTGGCTTATTTTTTTTTGGTGCCCCTGGTGGAACTGAGAAGACATTCCTCATGTCATTGTTTTTGGCCACTGTACGTGCGAGATCCGAAATTGCGGTAGCAATTGCTTCTTCTGGAATAGCGCCTACATTGTTAGACGGATGCCGTACGGCATCAAAAATTATAATATGGGACTAATGCACAATGGCGCACAAACGTGCATTGGAAGCACTAGACCGAACATTAAAAGATCTGCGCAATGACTCGAGATATTTTGGTGGTTCAATGATTTTATTATCTGGCGATTTCCGACAAATACTACCAGTAATTCCAAGATCTACTGCTGCCGTCGAGATAAACGCTTGCCTCAAAGCATCAAATCTGTGGGGATATGTAAACATACTTCAACTGTCTGTAAATATGAGAGTTGCATTGTTGAACGATCTATCTGCTGATGATTTCTCATTCATCATATTAATATTGTTTTGTATTATTGTATTACGTTTATCAAAGCCTAAATTAGTTCAGCTAAAAGTTAACACGACATTCTTTGACTGTTAGGCGGTACGAAGTTCGCCGGTTTAGCTAGTATATTATTAAAATAACTACACGTAATTAGGATATTTCTTAAAAAAGGGATGTGTAGTATATGCACCCTAATAATAATAATAACCGACACAATATAGAGTATGAACTTATAGGAAACGGTCATATAGCCGATACATGTTAGTGTATGCTATATGTGATGCATATACATAAATATAAGCAAGCTCAAAATATGATTAGCCTCTTACGTAGACTGACCATGCGGACGAACTGCAGCGTCTGCATAAGCGAGCGTGTGAATGTTTATTGTATAACATATATGTACATACTCTCTCTCTTTCTTAGAATAATGCTATACTTATATTATATACTTATAAATTTAGCCTAAAAACTTTTCTGAAGTTAACAATAAAATCAGTTCGAATATGGACACTAACCAAGTCAAATGCTTATTTTAATAATCGTAATCCTACAGTCTCACAAACACACGGTTTTTTGTATATCCGCTTCGTTCATTTGGATTTGATGGAATTCACTAGCCAAGTCTAGTGGGGAAATGTACTTTGTTTTACCAATTTTGTTGGGGACATCATTTATGTTTGGAATAGGATAACGGACGGATGTGGTCTTGTCATTCAGTTTCCTATAGTCTATGACTAATCTCCTTTTTTTCTGCCCTGATGGGACTGCTTTTTTTTTCACAAGCCAAATTGGTGCACTCCATTGGAAATGACTTTGTCTGACAATGTGTTGTTTCAACATTTATGAATGGATAGGAATTCGTCATATAGGTATATGACCTGACGAATATGGTATCACAATTGAATGTTTTACCTCGTTGGAAAATGTAAGGGGATCTTTCTTATAGAAAAATAGAAAAGGTCCGCAAACTGTTTGCAGATTAGCAAAAGACCTTTTTTTCCGTGACATTCAAATGGGCAGTTGCAATGTTGGGGGTTTCCTAGTCTTAATGTCATGGTTATAAGAATCGGTTTCCCTGTTGTATGGAGTCACTTGTAAGGAATGTTTTGAAAATATTTCTGTCGTCCTGTGAGAGTAGGAGGCATATAGGGTATATCATTCCATATTCGATAAATTTCTTAAAAAATGGAAGTGAAACTATTTATTGGATTGAATGATTATTTAGCTCGGTTTCTATTGTTACTAGAGTTTCTATGTTTTCTCTTTGATTTTGTGGGATGAGGTCAGGGTCAATGTGCGCGTGCGTTGTTCCAGTATTTATTAGGAATTTTAGTTTGACATTTGCTTATAATGTTAGAAATACAAAAGGAAGGGTTGACCCATGGCGGATGTATTTTAAGTACCCAATTGTTTGGGTGTAGCGCTTGGGTGAAAATTTTGGGGTTCATCAATGCTAAATAGTTGGTATGAAGTTAAAGCACCACTCGAGTTATTATTCCTAGAGTTATTACATTAGAACGGATTTTGGGTTCTTGTATAGGTTTGTGAATTTTGGTGGTTATTGTTCCTAGATTGGGAGAACTGGTTCCTGTATGGGGTCTTACGGTTGCTTGGTCGCGACTAATCACCTCAGAATTGTGGGTTGCTGTTTCTTTGCTTTGATTGTATTGAGCGTCTGACCATTATTAGTCAGGAAGGATAGTAATTCTTCGCGGAGTTTGTATTGAGCGTCTGATCATTATTAGTCAGGAAGGATAGTAATTCTTCGCGGAGTTTTATTAGTCCGAAGTACAATTTTCCAAGTGGTAAGTTTTTTGGTGGGGTTGAGTTGAGTAAAATTTCTTCGCTTTACTGCTAAGCTACTAGTCGTCGGGGTGCTCCTAATTATTATATATGTGCGAGTTCGTGGATAAAGGGACGCACAAGCAAATGCGAGAGGGGAAAGCGGAAAAAAAGCTCGCGATTGCGAGCTCGAGTTTGTAGGCAGAGGGACGCACAAGTAAATGCGGTACGCACATCCAAATACGGGACGCACAAGCAGAAATTCCACGCTCGAGAAAGGGTTGTAAATGTGCGTGTTTTTGGGCAGAGGGACACACAAGCAACTGAGGGAGGGGGAAAATTTAAAAAAGGTCGCGATCGCGAGTTCGAGGATTTTTAACTTGTATTTATTTGTGCGTCCCGCATTTATTTGTGCGTTCCTCTGCCTACAAACTCAAACTCTCGATCAAGACATTTTCCCTTCCCGCAACTGCTCGTGCGTCCCTCTATCCACGAACTCTCACATTTACGACCCTTTCTCGAGCTCGCTATTGGTCCTTGTGCTTCCCTCTTTACGTCCCACATTTACGACCTCTCGTCGGACTTGCGATCGCAACCTTTTTCCTTGCCCGGATTGATGTTTGTTGTAAATGTTGTTGTCGGGCTTACTTGTGAAATTTGGCTGCTTACCACTGTTCTAAATCAATATATATATAATTCCAACCGCATAAAGGTTAATACAGTCCACTCATTCTTCACCATACAAATTTTGGTCTTTCGAGCCGTATCATGGCCACAGATCAGATTATTATAAAGCTGATTCGGTCTTATTGGAATTACAATTATATTATGCTAGAATGTTAACTTTAAAAAGGAGATAAATCGTGTTAGTCAACAACGGGAGTTTGTAATGGCAAATTTCACGCGCGCGAGTGACACAACCAAGTATGCTTGTGCATGGGAATGCTGATAATGATGAGATCAGCATAATCATACAGAAGTATTAAAAAAGAGATCAGATTACCAAAGTATGAGCAACGTAAGCGTTGCCGTCGCTTCCGTTGCAAATGCTGAGCTAAACAATAATAACTAAAAACAAAACAGGCATTTGCATATGCTGCTTAGCTAAACAATAATAACTAAAGACAAAACCGGCATTTGCATATGCCAAATCAAATTATATTTTAGTCTTAAGATTCATTCCAAGTAGAACTGAAATTCTCGTTGCATAGTTTTCAATTTCAATAAAGTTAAAATTTGAATATCTGATGATATTAAAAGTGTATTCGTTGAAGTACCATAATTGGCGCAGTCGAACTCAAACGAAACGTTCCGGATTAATCAAAGTTTATCTGCATTAATAAAAGTGAAACACACACAAACAACAAGCTAATTTGCAAGTTAATTATTTTGTGTAACCAAACTACATATAAAAAAAAAAACAGAAAATTTCAATTGAATATTGAACTAAAAATCAAATTGAAAATTGAAATTGCAATGATGGAAAAAGAGATCCAAAATCTGCGTGAAGTCATATTTTAACAAGAAGCAGCTCTAAATACACTTCGACAACAATAACAACAATACGAACAACGGCGGCAACAACAACAACAATTTGAACAGCAGCAGCAGCAGTATCAACTGCAACAACAACAGTAACAACAACAACAATCAACCCAATGGTTGTCAGACAAAGATGTTATACAACAGTTTCGCCAACTACGACAACTGGACGGCCAACATGACGTATTGGCCTTTATAAAATCTGTCGAATTCCTTATGGCTTTATGGCAGGGGAACGAAATACTAATTTAATTCGGCACCAGCATCATTGCCAATGAAAAGGTCTCAGGAGCAGCAGCGAACTACATTAGACAACTGGGGATGGAGCCGAGCTGAGAGCAAATGAAGGCAAAGTGAGTAACTTAAGAGAGTTGTTCCAAGAATTCGAAAAAGCTGAATGCAAAATAAATAAAATATATATGTTCGATAAGCTTAAGCCAGCAATATATGAAAACAACAAAGTAGATAGAGATTTGGTGAATATATTAATAAATAAAATAGACACTCCATTCAGAATTCATGTCGATCAGGGCATATCTATGCATGCTTTACAAACAAAATATTCAAACATTAAAGCACTGGATGATCCCAGAGCCATAACACAAAGATACAGAAAAACATCTAACAACACTTACAATAAACAAAACAACACAAACACTAACACTGTCACCACCCACAACAAGTCATAATAACAATAATAATAAAAATAATAATTATAATAATAATAATAATAATAATAATAATAATAATAATAATAATAATAATAATAATAATAATAATAATAATAATAATAATAATAATAATAATAATAATAATAATAATAATAATAATAATAATAATAATAATAATAATAATAATAATAATAATAATAATAATAATAATAATAATAATAATAATAATAGTAATAATAATAATAATAATAATAGTAATAATAATAATAATAATAATAATAATAATAATAATAATAATAATAATAATAATAATAATAATAATAATAATAATAATAATAATAATAATAATAATAATAATAACAATAACAATAATAATAATAATAATAATAATAATAATAATAATAATAATAATAATAATAATAATAATAATAATAATAATAATAATAATAATAATAATAATAATAATAATAATAATAATAATAATAATAATATTAATGTTCACGCCAGAAATGGTGACCAGGAGGAGTTATCCGGGGGGGGGGGGGGGGGTAAATCCAGTAAGCGAGAACGGTCACACTCCGATGACCAGCAAGTTTCAAGGAAAACTCCATCTTGAGTAAGTTGGTTTTTTCATCCCGGCAACTACCATCGCATTCGAGATTTCTCTTGGCCTCATAACTCTCAATAAGTTTTTCTTTACTCGTAACGCCTTATCTTAATATTGTGACCCGGTCCGGTACTTATTGTAAATAAATCTGGCCTGTGCTTTGCAAACGAGTTAACGCGCGTTTAATTCATCCCCCACACAAATACTGGCAATAGAATTGGGCTCTACCCATTGGAACTCTTCGCCCCACCACAATCATTGGTCCTTCGAGCCGGATATCCTTCCGCTCGCCCCAGCATCGCATCGGTGGAGAATTCTGATAAGTAGAAACGTTTTTATTACCATTTTTTCCAACACATATACATATACATACATACATACCTGCAGTGAAAAGTTTCCCGCTCTTTCCATAGCGACTTTTCATTCGACGTTGTATGGATATTCCATTGTGCATGTGATTTTCTTTCATCTCTTCAGCTTATCCTAGCATTTTATGTTCATTTTATCCTTTTTATTTATAATTTCTTTCGCCCGCGATCCGCATTTTCCTCTGCATACACACATACATACATAAGTACATACATACATAAGCATAGAAGTGAGTGCAAGTGCAATCTAAGAAATTAAAATTAAAGTGCTTTAATTTGTCGTACTCGGCTCAAGATCAATAACCAACTCACCGGTAAATTAACTTGGCCATAATTCCGACCAGTGATCCGCCGCTTCAGAAACGAGAAATAAATTAATTAATCCGCGAGTTTTAATTCAACACATACATATATGCACATGCGCCCACACTAACATACATATACATATCCAAATACAAATACATACATTTGTGTGGCGGCATTTGCATACACCGGTGTAAATAAAACTTTTCGGCACTGATTTTCTAGATTTTCCGCGCACTGATTTTCCGATTTCCGCATTGCACTTCACTTGCACTTTCGTTGTTTGTTAAACGCATACAAAAATTTAATATAAGTGATAAAAATTCGCACTACAATTATTGTCTTATTGCCGGCCCACCTGATTGCTTCTATTAGTGCTGGCCCGTGACAAGCGCGATCACGACTTCGATCGCCGTCACGATAGTTGTTCCTCTCACGATAAATAAAATATATACGAATTTTTAATGTGAAAAGAGTCGACAAAATTGAAAAATAAATTCATATAAGAAATCCAAGAATAATTTTTCTGCGCCAAATATTAATTTTGGCCCCAGTGCGAGCAAGTGTGAAAAATAATTTCCGTCAAAGAAGATTTAATTTATTATTTCCTCTCACTATAAAATTCCAAAATAAATTGTGCCCTGTTCCGCTGCGACTTGCAGAGCGAAATTGAGTCCAAAAATTCCGGGTTTCCATTTTTTTTCCTAATTTTCGAATTTTTCCAAATTAATATAATACCGTGTACTTCGAATTCAAGGGCGTATCAGACACGACAAAATTTCGAAATAAATTGTGCCTTCTCCTGCCTTTAGTTCCGGTTTTATATTTTTTCAAATTAATATAATACCGTGTAATTCGATTCCAAGGGCGTTTCTGACACGACAAAATTTCGAAATAAACTGTGGCTTCCGAAATGTCCATAAGTCACTTCATCGCCGCTTGTGACGGCCTGATCGAATTCGAGGCCAATACAATGGGCTCCCTCGAGGAGGAAGTGCAAGTATATGCCATGAGAATGCACTTGGAACAGACGAAAGTTCTGTGGAACCGAATCGAAGCTGAGTACTTGTCATGTACGAGAGCCCTCACGGCCGACGCGGGTGAGGAGACCCGCACCAATGTGGTGACCGTCAAATCAAAATATGAATACGCGTACATGGTGTACGTACTATGCGGTTCTAGATTAGGAGAACGCATAGAGTGACTGCATTCGCCCCCTTTGGCTCCCGCGTCTCAAAACGCCCCCGAAATTCACGAACAGCATGTCCACGCTGGCTATCGGCTACCTCCATGTGAGGTGGACGTTTTCACGGGCGACTACAATCAGTGGCCCACTTTCCGAGACCTGGTCCACGGTTGGCACCAGTTGAGAAGCTGTATCATCTGGTGTCCAAAACGCGCGGCGAGGCAAAGGCGATCGTTTCCAGCTCCCCATTGACCAACGACGGTTTTCACGCAGCTTGGGAGAACCTGCAGGCTCGCTTCGAGAATAAGAGGCAGCTCGTTGCGAGCCAAACAAAGATACCGAGTTATTGATGTTCAAATCAGTGGCATTTCCAACTGTGTGGCCGCCAGCGCGCAGAAATTATGCCAGCTAAAGATCGCTTCTCATAGCGATCCCTCAAAACAAGTGGAAACGTCCGCATTTGTCCTCCCAAATTTAGCTGGAGCCCTACCTTCCTGTCCGTTTCCACAGAGGGTGGATAGCAATCTTCCTGACCTGCCGTTGGCAGACCCGCAGTTCCATCAGAGTTCGTCGATTGATCTATTGATCGGCGTCGACCTCTTCTCGCAGATTCTGGGCGAGCGAATCAAAAAGGATATTTGCGGTTCCCTCGTCGGTATTGAAACCATATTTGGCTGGGTTCTCTGCGGCCCCATGGACTCCGTCACTCCTGCGACAAATGTCTTCGCTGCCCACGTTTCCATCACACCCACCAACGCCAACTTGGATTAACTCCTCACGAAGTTTTGGGAGGTGGAAGATCTTCCAGCAAAACTGGAAAAGGAAGCTGATAAAAAGTGCGAGCTGCATTTTCGGGAAACCACGAAGAGAAGACCAGATGGCAAATATGAGGTATCTCTACCGTTCAAGGATCCTGAGAACATCGACTTGGGGTATTCAAGATCGATCGCCATGGCTCAGTTCCTCAGGAATGAAGCGCGGTTGGGAAAGAATCCTGAGCTGAAAGCCCGATATGGAGAAGTTCTTCAGGAATATGTAACATTGGGGCATATGATCCGCGTGCCCCCTCCTACCGACTCCAAGAATTTCTACTTGCCTCATCACGCAGTGTTCAAGCCCGACAGCACCACGACCAAAATCCGCGTCGTTTTCAATGCTTCTAGTCCATCCACCAGAGGTGTCAGTTTGAACGACGTCCTACATACCGATGGTGTTTTTTCCGTTACGTCTTTAATGCCGACATCACCCAAATGTATCGGCAAATCTTTGTTTCCGCACAACACTTTCCTTCCCAGCGCATCCTTTATCGAGATCAAGACGGCCAGCTCCAAGATTACGAACTCCAAACCGTCACATTTGGAGTCAACTGTGCTCCGTTTTTGGCCATTCGAGTCCTACTTCAGTTAGCTCAGGATGTGGAACAAAGGTACCCCCGAGCTAGCGAAATTCTTCGTGGCTACATGTACGTGGATGATGTTCTTGCTGGGTCCCACACTAAGAAGGAGTCGCGTAAGGCGATTAAAGAACTCCAAGGCGCCCTGACCTCCGCTGGTTTCCCTCTCCGGAAATGGACATCGAATGAAAAAGATGTGTTGGCAGCCATCCTACGATAACATTTACTTAATGCCGACTTCCTTCAGCTAGAGGATGCAAGCACCGCCAAGACGCTGGGCATCCGCTGGAAAGCTACGCAGGATCATTTCTTCTTCATGACTGCTGACCCACCGTTGCAAGCGTCCGTCACCAAGAGGGAAGTCCTATCCCGCATTGCCAAGTTGTTCGAACCAGCAGGATGGTTGGCCCCCTTCGTAGTCCGGGCAAAAATATTCGTGCAGCAGCTGTGGCTGACCGAGCTTGGCCGGGATGACGCTCTACCGCCATCCCTCTTGCAAGAATGGCACGATTTCCTGCAGGATTACCCAGTCCTCGGTCATATTCGCATTCCGAGGTGGGTGGAAACCAGACCTGACTTCGACTGGCAACTCCATGGTTTTTGCGACGCGTCTCAGCGAGCATACGGTGCCGCGCTCTACGTCCGCATGACGAATCATCACCACGTGAGCGTCCACCTCCTTACTGCAAAGACTCGGGTAGCTCCAGTGAAGACCGTCTCTCTGCCCCGGCTAGAATTGTGCGGCGCTGGGCTCCTAGCTGACTTGTATACAGCGGTAATTCCTGACCTGCCGATTCGTAACGCCCAATCCTTCTTCTGGACTGATTCCACCATCGTTCTGGCCTGGCTCAACAAACCACCGTGCAATTGGTCGACCTTTGTTGCGAATCGAGCGTCATCCATTTCCAGCAACACTATGGTGGGCGACTGGGCTCATGTGCGGGCCGAGGACAATCCAGCTGATCTAGCCAGCCGAGGAGTGACGGCAGCAGACTTGGCGGTAAGCCAATTGTGGTGGCACGGTCCGGAGTGGCTCCGACTACCCCGTGAGTACTGGCCTGCATCTCCTTGCACGGTCCCCGAAACAGAAGTGGAGCAACGAACCCACTGCCACATCGTCACCACGTCCAATACGACCGAGATCATAGAACGTTTTTCCGATTTCGGTCGAGTTCTAAGGGTGATCGCCTATATCCGGAGGTTCCTCAGCAGCAGGAAGTCTCTCCCCCCAACACTAAATCTCACCCAACAGGAATTATTCGAGGCCGAAAAGGCCTTAGTTCTAGCTACTCAACAACGTGAGTATCCGACAGAAATCCGATGACTGTCAAAGGTTCAACCAATTCTCCAAAGCCGTCCGGAAAAATTTTTCCACCCTGGTGTTGGCGGACCCGATGTTCCACCGCCCATCGTCCATATTCGTCGTGCTTGGTGCAGACCTCTATCCTGAGGTCATCCAGCCCGGTTGTGTCCCGGGCCATGGCGCCACTCCCGCAGCACCGTGTTCGGGTGGATTCTGTCCGGTTCCTGTGGCATCTAGGCGCTCCAGAACGCAGCCGCTCCCCATCCTACTCAGTCCACCCGGGCTATTGCAACTTGTTGCAAGGGGGGCGGTATGTTCACGCCAGAAAGGGTGACCAGGAGGAGTTATCCGGGGGGGAAAAATCCAGTAAGCGAGAACGGTCACACTCCGATGACCAGCAAGTTTCAAGGAAAACTCCATCTTGAGTTAGTTGGTTTTTTCATCCCGGCAACTACCATCGCATCCGAGATTTCTCTTGGCCTCATAACTCTCAATAAGTTATTCTTTACTCGTAACGCCTTATCTTAATATTGTGACCCGGTCCGGTACTTATTGTAAATAAATCTGGCCTGTGCTTTGCAAACGAGTTAACGCGCGTTTAATTCATCCCCCACACAAATACTGGCAATAGAATTGGGCTCTACCCATTGGAACTCATCGCCCCACCACAATCAAATAATAATAATAATAATAATAATAATAATATAATAATAATAATAATAATAATAATAATAATAATAATAATAATAATAATAATAATAATAATAATAATAATAATAATAATAATAATAATAATAATAATAATAATAATAATAATAATAATAATAATAATAATAATAATAATAATAATAATAATAATAATAATAATAATAATAATAATAATAATAATAATAATAATAATAATAATAATAATAATAATAATAATATAATAATAATAATAATAATAATAATAATAATAATAATAATAATAATATAATAATAATCACAATCATTGGTCCTTCGAGCCGGATATCCTTCCGCTCGCCCCAGCATCGCATCGGTGGAGAATTCTGATAAGTAGAAACGTTTTTATTACCATTTTTTCCAACACATATACATATACATACATACATACCTGCAGTGAAAAGTTTCCCGCTCTTTCCATAGCGCCTTTCATTCGACGTTGTATGGATATTATATTGTGCATGTGATTTTCTTTCATCTCTTCAGCTTATCCTAGCATTTTATGTTCATTTTATCCTTTTTATTTATAATTTCTTTCGCCCGCGATCTGCATTTTCCTCTGCATACACACATACATACATAAGTACATACATACATAAGCATAGAAGTGAGTGCAAGTGCAATCTAAGAAATTAAAATTAAAGTGCTTTAATTTGTCGTACTCGGCTCAAGATCAATAACCAACTCACCGGTAAATTAACTTGGCCATAATTCCGACCAGTGATCCGCCGCTTCAGAAACGAGAAATAAATTAATTAATCCGCGAGTTTTAATTCAACACATACATATATGCACATGCGCCCACACTAACATACATATACATATCCAAATACAAATACATACATTTGTGTGGCGGCATTTGCATACACCGGTGTAAATAAAACTTTTCGGCACTGATTTTCTAGATTTTCCGCGCACTGATTTTCCGATTTCCGCATTGCACTTCACTTGCACTTTCGTTGTTTGTTAAACGCATACAAAAATTTAATATAAGTGATAAAAATTCGCACTACAATTATTGTCTTATTGCCGGCCCACCTGATTGCTTCTATTAGTGCTGGCCCGTGACAAGCGCGATCACGACTTCGATCGCCGTCACGATAGTTGTTCCTCTCACGATGAATAAAATATATACGAATTTTTAATGTGAAAAGAGTCGACAAAATTGAAAAATAAATTCATATAAGAAATCCAAGAATAATTTTTCTGCGCCAAATATTAATTTTGGCCCCAGTGCGAGCAAGTGTGAAAAATAATTTCCGTCAAAGAAGATTTAATTTATTATTTCCTCTCACTATAAAATTCCAAAATAAATTGTGCCCTGTTCCGCTGCGACTTGCAGAGCGAAATTGAGTCCAAAAATTCCGGTTTTCCATTTTTTTTCCTAATTTTTGAATTTTTCCAAATTAATATAATACCGTGTACTTCGAATTCAAGGGCGTATCAGACACGACAAAATTTCGAAATAAATTGTGCCTTCTCCTGCCTTTAGTTCCGGTTTTATATTTTTTCAAATTAATATAATACCGTGTAATTCGATTCCAAGGGCGTTTCTGACACGACAAAATTTCGAAATAAACTGTGGCTTCCGAAATGTCCATAAGTCACTTCATCGCCGCTTGTGACGGCCTGATCGAATTCGAGGCCAATACAATGGGCTCCCTCGAGGAGGAAGTGCAAGTATATGCCATGAGAATGCACTTGGAACAGACGAAAGTTCTGTGGAACCGAATCGAAGCTGAGTACTTGTACGAGAGCCCTCACGGCCGACGCGGGTGAGGAGACCCGCACCAATGTGGTGACCGTTAAATCAAAATATGAATACGCGTACATGGTGTACGTACTATTCGGTTCTAGATTAGGAGAACGCATAGAGTGACTGCATTCGCCCCCTTTGGCTCCCGCGTCTCAAAACGCCCCCGAAATTCACGAACAGCATGTCCACGCTGGCTATCGGCTACCTCCATGTGAGGTGGACGTTTTCACGGGCGACTACAATCAGTGGCCCACTTTCCGAGACCTGGTCCACGGTTGGCACCAGTTGAGAAGCTGTATCATCTGGTGTCCAAAACGCGCGGCGAGGCAAAGGCGATCGTTTCCAGCTCCCCATTGACCAACGACGGTTTTCACGCAGCTTGGGAGAACCTGCAGGCTCGCTTCGAGAATAAGAGGCAGCTCGTTGCGAGCCAAACAAAGATACCGAGTTATTGATGTTCAAATCAGTGGCATTTCCAACTGTGTGGCCGCCAGCGCGCAGAAATTATGCCAGCTAAAGATCGCTTCTCATAGCGATCCCTCAAAACAAGTGGAAACGTCCGCATTCGTCCTCCCAAATTTAGCTGGAGCCCTACCTTCCTGTCCGTTTCCACAGAGGGTGGATAGCAATCTTCCTGACCTGCCGTTGGCAGACCCGCAGTTCCATCAGAGTTCGTCGATTGATCTATTGATCGGCGTCGACCTCTTCTCGCAGATTCTGGGCGAGCGAATCAAAAAGGATATTTGCGGTTCCCTCGTCGGTATTGAAACCATATTTGGCTGGGTTCTCTGCAGCCCCATGGACTCCGTCACTCCTGCGACAAATGTCTTCGCTGCCCACGTTTCCATCACACCCACCAACGCCAACTTGGATTAACTCCTCACCAAGTTTTGGGAGGTGGAAGATCTTCCAGCAAAACTGGAAAAGGAAGCTGATAAAAAGTGCGAGCTGCATTTTCGGGAAACCACGAAGAGAAGACCAGATGGCAAATATGAGGTATCTCTACCGTTCAAGGATCCTGAGAACATCGACTTGGGGCATTCAAGATCGATCGCCATGGCTCAGTTCCTCAGGAATGAAGCGCGGTTGGGAAAGAATCCTGAGCTGAAAGCCCGATATGGAGAAGTTCTTCAGGAATATGTAACATTGGGGCATATGATCCGCGTGCCCCCTCCTACCGACTCCAAGAATTTCTACTTGCCTCATCACGCAGTGTTCAAGCCCGACAGCACCACGACCAAAATCCGCGTCGTTTTCAATGCTTCTAGTCCATCCACCAGAGGTGTCAGTTTGAACGACGTCCTACATACCGATGGTGTTTTTTCCGTTACGTCTTTAATGCCGACATCACCCAAATGTATCGGCAAATCTTTGTTTCCGCACAACACTTTCCTTCCCAGCGCATCCTTTATCGAGATCAAGACGGCCAGCTCCAAGATTACGAACTCCAAACCGTCACATTTGGAGTCAACTGTGCTCCGTTTTTGGCCATTCGAGTCCTACTTCAGTTAGCTCAGGATGTGGAACAAAGGTACCCCCGAGCTAGCGAAATTCTTCGTGGCTACATGTACGTGGATGATGTTCTTGCTGGGTCCCACACTAAGAAGGAGTCGCGTAAGGCGATTAAAGAACTCCAAGGCGCCCTGACCTCCGCTGGTTTCCCTCTCCGGAAATGGACATCGAATGAAAAAGATGTGTTGGCAGCCATCCTACGATAACATTTACTTAATGCCGACTTCGTTCAGCTAGAGGATGCAAGCACCGCCAAGACGCTGGGCATCCGCTGGAAAGCTAAGCAGGATCATTTCTTCTTCATGACTGCTGACCTACCGTTGCAAGCGTCCGTCACCAAGAGGGAAGTCCTATCCCGCATTGCCAAGTTGTTCGAACCAGCAGGATGGTTGGCCCCCTTCGTAGTCCGGGCAAAAATATTCGTGCAGCAGCTGTGGCTGACCGAGCTTGGCCGGGATGACGCTCTACCGCCATCCCTCTTGCAAGAATGGCACGATTTCCTGCAGGATTACCCAGTCCTCGGTCATATTCGCATTCCGAGGTGGGTGGAAACCAGACCTGACTTCGACTGGCAACTCCATGGTTTTTGCGACGCGTCTCAGCGAGCATACGGTGCCGCGCTCTACGTCCGCATGACGCATCATCACCACGTGAGCGTCCACCTCCTTACTGCAAAGACTCGGGTAGCTCCAGTGAAGACCGTCTCTCTGCCCGGCTAGAATTGTGCGTCGCTGGGCTCCTAGCTGACTTGTATACAGCGGTAATTCCTGACCTGCCGATTCGTAACGCCCAATCCTTCTTCTGGACTGATTCCACCATCGTTCTGGCCTGGCTCAACAAACCACCGTGCAATTGGTCGACCTTTGTTGCGAATCGAGCGTCATCCATTTCCAGCAACACTATGGTGGGCGACTGGGCTCATGTGCGGGCCGAGGACAATCCAGCTGATCTAGCCAGCCGAGGAGTGATGGCAGCAGACTTGGCGGTAAGCCAATTGTGGTGGCACGGTCCGGAGTGGCTCCGACTACCCCGTGAGTACTGGCCTGCATCTCCTTGCACGGTCCCCGAAACAGAAGTGGAGCAACGAACCCACTGCCACATCGTCACCACGTCCAATACGACCGAGATCATAGAACGTTTTTCCGATTTCGGTCGAGTTCTAAGGGTGATCGCCTATATCCGGAGGTTCCTCAGCAGCAGGAAGTCTCTCCCCCCAACACTAAATCTCACCCAACAGGAATTATTCGGGGCCGAAAAGGCCTTAGTTCTAGCTACTCAACAACGTGAGTATCCGACAGAAATCCGATGACTGTCAAAGGTTCAACCAATTCTCCAAAGCCGTCCGGAAAAATTTTTCCACCCTGGTGTTGGCGGACCCGATGTTCCACCGCCCATCGTCCATATTCGTCGTGCTTGGTGCAGACCTCTATCCTGAGGTCATCCAGCCCGGTTGTGTCCCGGGCCATGGCGCCACTCCCGCAGCACCGTGTTCGGGTGGATTCTGTCCGGTTCCTGTGGCATCTAGGCGCTCCAGAACGCAGCCGCTCCCCATCCTACTCAGTCCACCCGGGCTATTGCAACTTGTTGCAAGGGGGGCGGTATGTTCACGCCAGAAAGGGTGACCAGGAGGAGTTATCCGTGGGGGAAAAATCCAGTAAGCGAGAACGGTCACACTCCGATGACCAGCAAGTTTCAAGGAAAACTCCATCTTGAGTTAGTTGGTTTTTTCATCCCGGCAACTACCATCGCATCCGAGATTTCTCTTGGCCTCATAACTCTCAATAAGTTATTCTTTACTCGTAACGCCTTATCTTAATATTGTGACCCGGTCCGGTACTTATTGTAAATAAATCTGGCCTGTGCTTTGCAAACGAGTTAACGCGCGTTTAATTCATCCCCCACACAAATACTGGCAATAGAATTGGGCTCTACCCATTGGAACTCTTCGCCCCACCACAATCAAATAATAATAATAATAATAATAATGATAATAATAATAATAATAATAATAATAATAATAATAATAATAATAATAATAATAATAATAATAATAATAATAATAATAATAATAATAATAATAATAATAATAATAATAATAATAATAATAATAATAATAATAATAATAATAATAATAATAATAATAATAATAATAATAATAATAATAATAATAATAATAATAATAATAATAATAATAATAATAATAATAATAATAATAATAACAATAATAATAATAATAATAATAATAATAATAATAATAATAATAATAATAATAATAATAATAATAATAATAATAATAATAATAATAATAATAATAATAATAATAATAATAATAATAATAATAATAATACTATAATAATAATAATAATAATAATAATAATAATATAATAATAATAATAATAATAATAATAATAATAATAATAATAATAATAATAATAATAATAATAATAATAATAATAATAATAATAATAATAATAATAATAATAATAATAATAATAATAATAATAATATAATAATAATAATAATAATAATAATAATAATAATAATAATAATAATAATAATAATAATAATAATAATAATAATAATAATAATAATAATAATAATAATAATCCAGTAAGCGAGAACGGTCACACTCCGATGACCAGCAAGTTTCAAGGAAAACTCCATCTTGAGTTAGTTGGTTTTTTCATCCCGGCAACTACCATCGCATTCGAGATTTCTCTTGGCCTCATAACTCTCAATAAGTTTTTCTTTACTCGTAACGCCTTATCTTAATATTGTGACCCGGTCCGGTACTTATTGTAAATAAATCTGGCCTGTGGTTTGCAAACGAGTTAACGCGCGTTTAATTCATCCCCCACACAAATACTGGCAATAGAATTGGGCTCTACCCATTGGAACTCTTCGCCCCACCACAATCAAATAATAATAATAATAATAATAATGATAATAATAATAATAATAATAATAATAATAATAATAATAATAATAATAATAATAATAATAATAATAATAATAATAATAATAATAATAATAATAATAATAATAATAATAATAATAATAATAATAATAATAATAATAATAATAATAATAATAATAATAATAATAATAATAATAATAATAATAATAATAATAATAATAATAATAATAATAATAATAATATAATAATAATCACAATCATTGGTCCTTCGAGCCGGATATCCTTCCGCTCGCCCCAGCATCGCATCGGTGGAGAATTCTGATAAGTAGAAACGTTTTTATTACCATTTTTTCCAACACATATACATATACATACATACATACCTGCAGTGAAAAGTTTCCCGCTCTTTCCATAGCGACTTTTCATTCGACGTTGTATGGATATTCCATTGTGCATGTGATTTTCTTTCATCTCTTCAGCTTATCCTAGCATTTTATGTTCATTTTATCCTTTTTATTTATAATTTCTTTCGCCCGCGATCCGCATTTTCCTCTGCATACACACATACATACATAAGTACATACATACATAAGCATAGAAGTGAGTGCAAGTGCAATCTAAGAAATTAAAATTAAAGTGCTTTAATTTGTCGTACTCGGCTCAAGATCAATAACCAACTCACCGGTAAATTAACTTGGCCATAATTCCGACCAGTGATCCGCCGCTTCAGAAACGAGAAATAAATTAATTAATCCGCGAGTTTTAATTCAACACATACATATATGGCCATGCGCCCACACTAACATACATATACATATCCAAATACAAATACATACATTTGTGTGGCGGCATTTGCATAAACCGGTGTAAATAAAACTTTTCGGCACTGATTTTCTAGATTTTCCGCGCACTGATTTTCCGATTTCCGCATTGCACTTCACTTGCACTTTCGTTGTTTGTTAAACGCATACAAAAATTTAATATAAGTGATAAAAATTATTGTCTTATTGCCGGCCCACCTGATTGCTTCTATTAGTGCTGGCCCGTGACAAGCGCGATCACGACTTCGATCGCCGTCACGATAGTTGTTCCTCTCACGATGAATAAAATATATACGAATTTTTAATGTGAAAAGAGTCGACAAAATTGAAAAATAAATTCATATAAGAAATCCAAGAATAATTTTTCTGCGCCAAATATTAATTTTGGCCCCAGTGCGAGCAAGTGTGAAAAATAATTTCCGTCAAAGAAGATTTAATTTATTATTTCCTCTCACTATAAAATTCCAAAATAAATTGTGCCCTGTTCCGCTGCGACTTGCAGAGCGAAATTGAGTCCAAAAATTCCGGTTTTCCATTTTTTTTCCTAATTTTTGAATTTTTCCAAATTAATATAATACCGTGTACTTCGAATTCAAGGGCGTATCAGACACGACAAAATTTCGAAATAAATTGTGCCTTCTCCTGCCTTTAGTTCCGGTTTTATATTTTTTCAAATTAATATAATACCGTGTAATTCGATTCCAAGGGCGTTTCTGACACGACAAAATTTCGAAATAAACTGTGGCTTCCGAAATGTCCATAAGTCACTTCATCGCCGCTTGAGACGGCGGTGTCGAATTCGAGGCCAATACAATGGGCTCCCTCGAGGAGGAAGTGCAAGTGCATGGCATAAGAATGCACTTGGAACAGACGAAAGTTCTGTGGAACCGAATCGAAGCTGAGTACTTGTCATGTACGAGAGCCCTCACGGTCGACGCGGGTGAGGAGACCCGCACCAATGTGGTGACCGTCAAATCAAAATATGAATACGCGTACATGGTGTACGTACTATGCGGTTCTAGATTAGGAGAACGCATAGAGTGACTGCATTCGCCCCCTTTGGCTCCCGCGTCTCAAAACGCACCCGAAATTCACGAACAGCACGTCCACGCTGGCTATCGGCTACCTCCATGTGAGGTGGACGTTTTCACGGGCGACTACAATCAGTGGCCCACTTTCCGAGACCTGGTCCACGGTTGGCACCAGTTGAGAAGCTGTATCATCTGGTGTCCAAAACGCGCGGCGAGGCAAAGGCGATCGTTTCCAGCTCCCCATTGACCAACGACGGTTTTCACGCAGCTTGGGAGAACCTGCAGGCTCGCTTCGAGAATAAGAGGCAGCTCGTTGCGAGCCAAACAAAGATACCGAGTTATTGATGTTCAAATCAGTGGCATTTCCAACTGTGTGGCCGCCAGCGCGCAGAAATTATGCCAGCTAAAGATCGCTTCTCATAGCGATCCCTCAAAACAAGTGGAAACGTCCGCATTCGTCCTCCCAAATTTAGCTGGAGCCCTACCTTCCTGTCCGTTTTCACAGAGGGTAGATAGCAATCTTCCTGACCTGCCGTTGGCAGACCCGCAGTTCCATCAGAGTTCGTCGATTGATCTATTGATCGGCGTCGACCTCTTCTCGCAGATTCTGGGCGAGCGAATCAAAAAGGATATTTGCGGTTCCCTCGTCGGTATTGAAACCATATTTGGCTGGGTTCTCTGCAGCCCCATGGACTCCGTCACTCCTGCGACAAATGTCTTCGCTGCTCACGTTTCCATCACACCCACCAACGCCAACTTGGATTAACTCCTCAGTTTTGGGAGGTGGAAGATCTTCCAGCAAAACTGGAAAAGGAAGCTGATAAAAAGTGCGAGCTGCATTTTCGGGAAACCACGAAGAGAAGACCAGATGGCAAATATGAGGTATCTCTACCGTTCAAGGATCCTGAGAACATCGACTTGGGGCATTCAAGATCGATCGCCATGGCTCAGTTCCTCAGGAATGAAGCGCGGTTGGGAAAGAATCCTGAGCTGAAAGCCCGATATGGATAAGTTCTTCAGGAATATGTAACATTGGGGCAAATGATCCGCGTGCCCCCTCCTACCGACTCCAAGAATTTCTACTTGCCTCATCACGCAGTGTTCAAGCCCGACAGCACCACGACCAAAATCCGCGTCGTTTTCAATGCTTCTAGTCCATCCACCAGAGGTGTCAGTTTGAACGACGTCCTACATACCGATGGTGTTTTTTCCGTTACGTCTTTAATGCCGACATCACCCAAATGTATCGGCAAATCTTTGTTTCCGCACAACACTTTCCTTCCCAGCGCATCCTTTATCGAGATCAAGACGGCCAGCTCCAAGATTACGAACTCCAAACCGTCACATTTGGAGTCAACTGTGCTCCGTTTTTGGCCATTCGAGTCCTACTTCAGTTAGCTCAGGATGTGGAACAAAGGTACCCCCGAGCGAGCGAAATTCTTCGTGGCTACATGTACGTGGATGATGTTCTTGCTGGGTCCCACACTAAGAAGGAGTCGCGTAAGGCGATTAAAGAACTCCAAGGCGCCCTGACCTCCGCTGGTTTCCCTCTCCAGAAATGGACATCGAATGAAAAAGATGTGTTGGCAGCCATCCTACGATAACATTTACTTAATGCCGACTTCCTTCAGCTAGAGGATGCAAGCACCGCCAAGACGCTGGGCATCCGCTGGAAAGCTACGCAGGATCATTTCTTCTTCATGACTGCTGACCCTCCGTTTCAAGCGTCCGTCACCAAGAGGGAAGTCCTATCCCGCATTGCCAAGTTGTTCGAACCAGCAGGATGGTTGGCCCCCTTCGTAGTCCGGGCAAAAATATTCGTGCAGCAGCTGTGGCTGACCGAGCTTGGCCGGGATGACGCTCTACCGCCATCCCTCTTGCAAGAATGGCACGATTTCCTGCAGGATTACCCAGTCCTCGGTCATATTCGCATTCCGAGGTGGGTGGAAACCAGACCTGACTTCGACTGGCAACTCCATGGTTTTTGCGACGCGTCTCAGCGAGCATACGGTGCCGCGCTCTACGTCCGCATGACGCATCATCACCACGTGAGCGTCCACCTCCTTACTGCAAAGACTCGGGTAGCTCCAGTGAAGACCGTCTCTCTGCCCCGGCTAGAATTGTGCGGCGCTGGGCTCCTAGCTGACTTGTATACAGCGGTAATTCCTGACCTGCCGATTCGTAACGCCCAATCCTTCTTCTGGACTGATTCCACCATCGTTCTGGCCTGGCTCAACAAACCACCGTGCAATTGGTCGACCTTTGTTGCGAATCGAGCGTCATCCATTTCCAGCAACAGTATGGTGGGCGACTGGGCTCATGTGCGGGCCGAGGACAATCCAGCTGATCTAGCCAGCCGAGGAGTGACGGCAGCAGACTTGGCGGTAAGCCAATTGTGGTGGCACGGTCCGGAGTGGCTCCGACTACCCCGTGAGTACTGGCCTGCATCTCCTTGCACGGTCCCCGAAACAGAAGTGGAGCAACGAACCCACTGCCACATCGTCACCACGTCTAATACGACCGAGATCATAGAACGTTTTTCCGATTTCGGTCGAGCTCTAAGGGTGATCGCCTATATCCGGAGGTTCCTCAGCAGCAGGAAGTCTCTCCCCCCAACACTAAATCTCACCCAACAGGAATTATTCGAGGCCGAAAAGGCCTTAGTTCTAGCTACTCAACAACGTGAGTATCCGACAGAAATCCGATGACTGTCAAAGGTTCAACCAATTCCCCAAAGCCGTCCGGAAAAATTTTTCCACCCTGGTGTTGGCGGACCCGATGTTCCACCGCCCATCGTCCATATTCGTCGTGCTTGGTGCAGACCTCTATCCTGAGGTCATCCAGCCCGGTTGTGTCCCGGGCCATGGCGCCACTCCCGCAGCACCGTGTTCGGGTGGATTCTGTCCGGTTCCTGTGGCATCTAGGCGCTCCAGAACGCAGCCGCTCCCCATCCTACCCAGTCCACCCGGGCTATTGCAACTTGTTGCAAGGGGGGCGGTATGTTCACGCCAGAAAGGGTGACCAGGAGGAGTTATCCGGGGGGAAAAATCCAGTAAGCGAGAACGGTCACACTCCGATGACCAGCAAGTTTCAAGGAAAACTCCATCTTGAGTTAGTTGGTTTTTTCATCCCGGCAACTACCATCGCATCCGAGATTTCTCTTGGCCTCATAACTCTCAATAAGTTATTCTTTACTCGTAACGCCTTATCTTAATATTGTGACCCGGTCCGGTACTTATTGTAAATAAATCTGGCCTGTGCTTTGCAAACGAGTTAACGCGCGTTTAATTCATGCCCCACACAAATACTGGCAATAGAATTGGGCTCTACCCATTGGAACTCTTCGCCCCACCACAATCAAATAATAATAATAATAATAATAATGATAAAATAATAATAATAATAATAATAATAATAATAATAATAATAATAATAATAATAATAATAATAATAATAATAATAATAATAATAATAATAATAATAATAATAATAATAATAATAATAATAATAATAATAATAATAATAATAATAATAATAATAATAATAATAATAATAATAATAATAATATAATAATAATCACAATCATTGGTCCTTCGAGCCGGATATCCTTCCGCTCGCCCCAGCATCGCATCGGTGGAGAATTCTGATAAGTAGAAACGTTTTTATTACCATTTTTTCCAACACATATACATATACATACATACATACCTGCAGTGAAAAGTTTCCCGCTCTTTCCATAGCGACTTTTCATTCGACGTTGTATGGATATTCCATTGTGCATGTGATTTTCTTTCATCTCTTCAGCTTATCCTAGCATTTTATGTTCATTTTATCCTTTTTATTTATAATTTCTTTCGCCCGCGATCCGCATTTTCCTCTGCATACACACATACATACATAAGTACATACATACATAAGCATAGAAGTGAGTGCAAGTGCAATCTAAGAAATTAAAATTAAAGTGCTTTAATTTGTCGTACTCGGCTCAAGATCAATAACCAACTCACCGGTAAATTAACTTGGCCATAATTCCGACCAGTGATCCGCCGCTTCAGAAACGAGAAATAAATTAATTAATCCGCGAGTTTTAATTCAACACATACATATATGGCCATGCGCCCACACTAACATACATATACATATCCAAATACAAATACATACATTTGTGTGGCGGCATTTGCATAAACCGGTGTAAATAAAACTTTTCGGCACTGATTTTCTAGATTTTCCGCGCACTGATTTTCCGATTTCCGCATTGCACTTCACTTGCACTTTCGTTGTTTGTTAAACGCATACAAAAATTTAATATAAGTGATAAAAATTATTGTCTTATTGCCGGCCCACCTGATTGCTTCTATTAGTGCTGGCCCGTGACAAGCGCGATCACGACTTCGATCGCCGTCACGATAGTTGTTCCTCTCACGATGAATAAAATATATACGAATTTTTAATGTGAAAAGAGTCGACAAAATTGAAAAATAAATTCATATAAGAAATCCAAGAATAATTTTTCTGCGCCAAATATTAATTTTGGCCCCAGTGCGAGCAAGTGTGAAAAATAATTTCCGTCAAAGAAGATTTAATTTATTATTTCCTCTCACTATAAAATTCCAAAATAAATTGTGCCCTGTTCCGCTGCGACTTGCAGAGCGAAATTGAGTCCAAAAATTCCGGTTTTCCATTTTTTTTCCTAATTTTTGAATTTTTCCAAATTAATATAATACCGTGTACTTCGAATTCAAGGGCGTATCAGACACGACAAAATTTCGAAATAAATTGTGCCTTCTCCTGCCTTTAGTTCCGGTTTTATATTTTTTCAAATTAATATAATACCGTGTAATTCGATTCCAAGGGCGTTTCTGACACGACAAAATTTCGAAATAAACTGTGGCTTCCGAAATGTCCATAAGTCACTTCATCGCCGCTTGTGACGGCCTGATCGAATTCGAGGCCAATACAATGGGCTCCCTCGAGGAGGAAGTGCAAGTATATGCCATGAGAATGCACTTGGAACAGTCGAAAGTTCTGTGGAACCGAATCGAAGCTGAGTACTTGTCATGTACGAGAGCCCTCACGGCCGACGCGGGTGAGGAGACCCGCACCAATGTGGTGACCGTCAAATCAAAATATGAATACGCGTACATGGTGTACGTACTATGCGGTTCTAGATTAGGAGAACGCATAGAGTGACTGCATTCGCCCCCTTTGGCTCCCGCGTCTCAAAACGCCCCCGAAATTCACGAACAGCATGTCCACGCTGGCTATCGGCTACCTCCATGTGAGGTGGACGTTTTCACGGGCGACTACAATCAGTGGCCCACTTTCCGAGACCTGGTCCACGGTTGGCACCAGTTGAGAAGCTGTATCATCTGGTGTCCAAAACGCGCGGCGAGGCAAAGGCGATCGTTTCCAGCTTCCCATTGACCAACGACGGTTTTCACGCAGCTTGGGAGAACCTGCAGGCTCGCTTCGAGAATAAGAGGCAGCTCGTTGCGAGCCAAACAAAGATACCGAGTTATTGATGTTCAAATCAGTGGCATTTCCAACTGTGTGGCCGCCAGCGCGCAGAAATTATGCCAGCTAAAGATCGCTTCTCATAGCGATCCCTCAAAACAAGTGGAAACGTCCGCATTCGTCCTCCCAAATTTAGCTGGAGCCCTACCTTCCTGTCCGTTTCCACAGAGGGTGGATAGCAATCTTCCTGACCTGCCGTTGGCAGACCCGCAGTTCCATCAGAGTTCGTCGATTGATCTATTGATCGGCGTCGACCTCTTCTCGCAGATTCTGGGCGAGCGAATCAAAAAGGATATTTGCGGTTCCCTCGTCGGTATTGAAACCATATTTGGCTGGGTTCTCTGCGGCCCCATGGACTCCGTCACTCCTGCGACAAATGTCTTCGCTGCTCACGTTTCCATCACACCCACCAACGCCAACTTGGATTAACTCCTCACCAAGTTTTGGGAGGTGGAAGATCTTCCAGCAAAACTGGAAAAGGAAGCTGATAAAAAGTGCGAGCTGCATTTTCGGGAAACCACGAAGAGAAGACCAGATGGCAAATATGAGGTATCTCTACCGTTCAAGGATCCTGAGAACATCGACTTGGGGTATTCAAGATCGATCGCCATGGCTCAGTTCCTCAGGAATGAAGCGCGGTTGGGAAAGAATCCTGAGCTGAAAGCCCGATATGGAGAAGTTCTTCAGGAATATGTAACATTGGGGCATATGATCCGCGTGCCCCCTCCTACCGACTCCAAGAATTTCTACTTGCCTCATCACGCAGTGTTCAAGCCCGACAGCACCACGACCAAAATCCGCGTCGTTTTCAATGCTTCTAGTCCATCCACCAGAGGTGTCAGTTTGAACGACGTCCTACATACCGATGGTGTTTTTTCCGTTACGTCTTTAATGCCGACATCACCCAAATGTATCGGCAAATCTTTGTTTCCGCACAACACTTTCCTTCCCAGCGCATCCTTTATCGAGATCAAGACGGCCAGCTCCAAGATTACGAACTCCAAACCGTCACATTTGGAGTCAACTGTGCTCCGTTTTTGGCCATTCGAGTCCTACTTCAGTTAGCTCAGGATGTGGAACAAAGGTACCCCCGAGCTAGCGAAATTCTTCGTGGCTACATGTACGTGGATGATGTTCTTGCTGGGTCCCACACTAAGAAGGAGTCGCGTAAGGCGATTAAAGAACTCCAAGGCGCCCTGACCTCCGCTGGTTTCCCTCTCCGGAAATGGACATCGAATGAAAAAGATGTGTTGGCAGCCATCCTACGATAACATTTACTTAATGCCGACTTCCTTCAGCTAGAGGATGCAAGCACCGCCAAGACGCTGGGCATCCGCTGGAAAGCTACGCAGGATCATTTCTTCTTCATGACTGCTGACCCACCGTTGCAAGCGTCCGTCACCAAGAGGGAAGTCCTATCCCGCATTGCCAAGTTGTTCGAACCAGCAGGATGGTTGGCCCCCTTCGTAGTCCGGGCAAAAATATTCGTGCAGCAGCTGTGGCTGACCGAGCTTGGCCGGGATGACGCTCTACCGCCATCCCTCTTGCAAGAATGGCACGATTTCCTGCAGGATTACCCAGTCCTCGGTCATATTCGCATTCCGAGGTGGGTGGAAACCAGACCTGACTTCGACTGGCAACTCCATGGTTTTTGCGACGCGTCTCAGCGAGCATACGGTGCCGCGCTCTACGTCTGCATGACGCATCATCACCACGTGAGCGTCCACCTCCTTACTGCAAAGACTCGGGTAGCTCCAGTGAAGACCGTCTCTCTGCCCCGGCTAGAATTGTGCGGCGCTGGGCTCCTAGCTGACTTGTATACAGCGGTAATTCCTGACCTGCCGATTCGTAACGCCCAATTCTTCTTCTGGACTGATTCCACCATCGTTCTGGCCTGGCTCAACAAACCACCGTGCAATTGGTCGACCTTTGTTGCGAATCGAGCGTCATCCATTTCCAGCAACAGTATGGTGGGCGACTGGGCTCATGTGCGGGCCGAGGACAATCCAGCTGATCTAGCCAGCCGAGGAGTGACGGCAGCAGACTTGGCGGTAAGCCAATTGTGGTGGCACGGTCCGGAGTGGCTCCGACTACCCCGTGAGTACTGGCCTGCATCTCCTTGCACGGTCCCCGAAACAGAAGTGGAGCAACGAACCCACTGCCACATCGTCACCACGTCTAATACGACCGAGATCATAGAACGTTTTTCCGATTTCGGTCGAGCTCTAAGGGTGATCGCCTATATCCGGAGGTTCCTCAGCAGCAGGAAGTCTCTCCCCCCAACACTAAATCTCACCCAACAGGAATTATTCGAGGCCGAAAAGGCCTTAGTTCTAGCTACTCAACAACGTGAGTATCCGACAGAAATCCGATGACTGTCAAAGGTTCAACCAATTCCCCAAAGCCGTCCGGAAAAATTTTTCCACCCTGGTGTTGGCGGACCCGATGTTCCACCGCCCATCGTCCATATTCGTCGTGCTTGGTGCAGACCTCTATCCTGAGGTCATCCAGCCCGGTTGTGTCCCGGGCCATGGCGCCACTCCCGCAGCACCGTGTTCGGGTGGATTCTGTCCGGTTCCTGTGGCATCTAGGCGCTCCAGAACGCAGCCGCTCCCCATCCTACCCAGTCCACCCGGGCTATTGCAACTTGTTGCAAGGGGGGCGGTATGTTCACGCCAGAAAGGGTGACCAGGAGGAGTTATCCGGGGGGGAAAAATCCAGTAAGCGAGAACGGTCACACTCCGATGACCAGCAAGTTTCAAGGAAAACTCCATCTTGAGTTAGTTGGTTTTTTCATCCCGGCAACTACCATCGCATCCGAGATTTCTCTTGGCCTCATAACTCTCAATAAGTTATTCTTTACTCGTAACGCCTTATCTTAATATTGTGACCCGGTCCGGTACTTATTGTAAATAAATCTGGCCTGTGCTTTGCAAACGAGTTAACGCGCGTTTAATTCATCCCCCACACAAATACTGGCAATAGAATTGGGCTCTACCCATTGGAACTCTTCGCCCCACCACAATCAAATAATAATAATAATAATAATAATGATAATAATAATAATATAATAATAATAATTATAATAATAATTATAATAATAATTATAATAATAATAATAATAATAATAATATAATAATAATAATTATAATAATAATAATAATAATAATAATAATAATAATAATAATAATAAAAATAATAATAATAATTAAATAATAATAATAATAATAATAATAATAATAATAATAATAATAATAATAATAATAATAATAATAATAATAATAATAATAATAATAATAATAATAATAATAATAATAATAATAAATAATAAATAATAATAATAATTATAATAATAATAATAATAATAATAATAATAATAATAATAATAATAATAATAATAATAATAATAATAATAATAATAATAATAATAATAATAATAATAATAATAATAATAATAATAATAATAATAATAATAATAATAATAATAATAATAATAATAATAATAATAATAATTATAAATATATAAATAATAATAATAATGATAATAATCCCAATCATAACATATGAGCGATCAGGCAAACCAATAATGGAATAACAGGCCACAACCCAACCAAAATAAAAATTCTAAACCCAACTATAAAAGCAAAGGCAACGGCTCAAGACAGACAATAATGTCCCATATGAATGGTGATAACCAAAGGAACGATTCCATAACTATAACTATAATAGAAGAAGATGAAGAGGTAAATAATATGGGTAATAGAAAATTAAATGCTTGGTCGACACTGGTGCAACGACAAGCATCCTAAAATCAAGAATTCTCGAATACCAGTACCCTAAAACTGAACTCACCAAACCATGTTCTTATAAAACCCTTAACGGCGTTAATACTGTAAAATACGCCGTAACTACACCATTCCCAAAAGAGATACCCTACTTAGGAACACTACAGTGGAAACTCATATATTTCCCAGGCCAAAACTTTCTAAAAGCCTTTAATGCCCAAATCAATAATACTGAACGATACGTAGAGTAACTCGCCAAGAAAATTTATTTTTTGGATTACGAATATCCAGAATAAATGCACAACGTTTGTGTTCTGCAACCCATAAACAAAGATCATATACGAGACCATTTCAACGTAGCACATTTAAACGACGAGGAACGCCGAATCGTCGAAAGCTTTACTCGCAGAATCCGATGATTTATTTTTTCGAGAGGGGGATGTTTTGTCAGCGACAAATCGGATTTACCACGAAATCATTTCTACAGTGGATTGGCCTTTAAATTCTAAAATATATAGATATCCCCAAATCCACGAAAAAGAAATGAATAGACAGACAAAGGAAATGCTTCAGCAGAATATAGTAAAAGATAGTAACTCACCCTATAACCGCCCCTTATGGATTGTCGAGAAAAAAATTTATAGTTCAGGGTCAAAAAAGTTCAGAATCGTTATAGATCACCGTAAATTGAATGAATTCCCGGTCGATGACAGATTTGCAATTCCCAATTTATACTCTCTGCTAGATAAGTTGGGTAAATCCCAATAATTTACAACCCTCGGTTTAGCAAAAGGTTTTCACCAAATTCTTGTTAGGGCAGAGGTCAGGCCAAAGACGGCATTTTCTACACCATCAGGCCACTACGAGTTTATCGGAATGCCGTTCGGTTTCAAGAATGCTCCATCGACATTCCAGAGACTCATGAATGAAGTCTTGAAGGACTATAATGGTAACAATTGTGTCGTCTACATGGACGACATACTAATTTTCAGCACATCCCATCAAGAACATATGATCACTCTAAGAAAAATATTCAAAACTTTAAAAGAAGCGAATTTGAAAATTGAAGTAGATAATTGCGACATTCTTAAGAAAGAAATGCAATTTCTCGGTCACATCTTGACCACTCACGGTATCAAGCCGAACCCAGATAAAGTAAATATTATTCAGAATTTAAAATTACCCAGAACTACAAAGCAGAAAAGAAAAATTCGTTAGGGATTATGCAAAAGTAACGTTCCCTATGTCAAGATATCTAAAGAAAAACCAGACGATCAACACCGACGACCCAAGCTATATATCAGCATTCGAAAAACTGAAAACATTAGTTACAAATAGCCCAGTCCTGCGATACCCAAAATTTTCAAAAAAATTCACTGTCACTACAGACGCCTGTAATTTCGAGGTGTGGGCAGTGCTCTTTCAAGAGGGCATCCCAGTCGCATATGCATCCCGAACGCTAAATCAGCACGAATGTAACTATTCAACTACAGAGAAGGAGCTCCTAGCCATAGTTTGGGCTGTGAAATACTTTCGACCAAATGTTTTTGGTAGATAATTCGACCTCGCGAGTTATCACCAACCATTAAAATGGCTGATGGCTAAATATATGGGCAAAGACATAAGCCCAAGACTACAAAGATGGCTGATTAGTCTGGGGGACTTCCACATAGAATACATAAAAGATAAAAATAATAACATTGCCGATTTTTTGAGTAGGATAAGAGAGGACGAAACAAACCTAATGAAGTTCGAACCAACCGATGAGGAAGACAACAGGTCCCTAGCCGTTCAAACGGTTCATTCTAAAGAAGAGGATCAGGGCTTTGACATGTCTATCCTAGAAACAGCCGTTAACAGATTTAAAGTAGAACTAATTTTTGCGGAAAGGAAACCCGAAACCATCGTACGAGTATTTGGCAAAAAGAGAATTTACATTAGCAAAAATGACCTAGAAAACAACCAAGAAATAAACACCCTCCGACAGGAAATTACAACAGGAAAAATAGAAGTCTTCCATGAGTTCTACCAATTCCAAAAAATACAGTCAAAAGAATACACTTCCAACCCAAAAGTAAAATTCGTTAAGTGCACCAGGTTCGCTAGGGCTATCGAGTCGGAAGTCGAATTGCACACCCAAATAGCTTTATTTCATAAAAACGAGAGCGGCCATTGCGGGATAGTTGCTACTTACGAGAAACTTAAACTCGAAATTTACCACCCCAACCTTTAGACCCACATCCACAGAATAATAAATAATTGCGACGTTTGCAGTGGTGAAAAATAGAAAACCCATTAAAAACAATTCTTATCTAACAGAAACACCAAGAATTTGCACCGAAGTAGTACATATAGACACATATGTAAATTCAATACAATCCTTTACAGTATTCATCGATAAATTCTCGAAACACTTGCTTGCCACTAACTGATAGAAAAAGCACCACTATTGTGGAACACATTCAACAATTCTTGTCGATAAAAGGCAAAGTCCAAAAGTTTGTCTTCGACAACGAATTTAACAGTTTAAACGTCAGGGAATTTCTGGAAAAGGAGGGTATAGAATACCATTCAACTAAACCAAATAGTCACACTGGCAATAGCGATGTCGAAAGACTTAACAACATACTGACAGAGAAAATTGGCACACTAAAAATAGAAGAGAAAAGACCCATAATAGAACAAATGACTAAAGCTATATACTTTTACAATAACACATATCACACCACCACAAAATTCACACCGTTCGAAGTACAAATCCACAAAGTCGATCACCAGAAATTGTACGACAGAATGTCGACACAAAAAGTTGAGAAAATAACAAAATTAAACAATAGTAGGGAAACTTTTATAGAAAATATGACAGAGGAATTTATAAAAAATGACAAAAACCTAAGACACCACAACCAAACGAAATACTTCCACACCAACATCAAGATCACACATCAATAGCATCGGCAAATATGGATATTGACGATAACCCAAACACAGAAAACAGCTCTTATACATACATTATTTATTTTAGTTAGTTTTTGGAACTTTTCATCTTGGATTGACGTGCTTTTCTGTGCTCTTGCATACTTTATTTTATTTTCGGTTTTAAACTCATTGCGCCTGCCTAAAAATTCAGCTAATTACTTAGCAATATTTTTTTTTAACATTTTGTTATTTGAATTTGCGCTTTTTGTTTGTTTAAATAAACAAACCCAAAACCAAAGCATTGAACTTATTCTTTGTAATAACAAAAAACTTTCTACAGCAGTGTTGCTGTTTTTGTTGATCTTTGCTCTTGCGTTTGTACTTCTTACCGTTTATAAAACCGCTCTCGCGCTCTCGCAAACGCGTTGTTGTTGCATGTGCAGTGCTGCTGGCTCTCCCGCTCTCCTTTTTTCTTTTTTTCTAACTTCTATTATTCGCGCTCGCATCTATCTCTGTCTCGCGTACAAGTGACTCGTGTATTTGTGTAGTGCTTATTTCTCTTAGTTTCTGCACTAATTTTCTCTGCAAGTTTGACCCCGGTGTCGAATTTGCTTAATAAAACTGAGTGAGTTTTTCGTTAGCACTTGTTTTTTGAAGATTTATTTTCTTTTTAAAGTAAAAACTTAATTGATTATGTCCGTCTGTTTTAGCAAAAAGTGTTTGAACCCCCATGCGCCTCATAATGTGTTTCTCACTTGCTGGCTGTGTGACAACGTCATGCACGTTAAATGTTCTGGCTACACGGCAAAAGTGAGGGATAGTTTGGAGCAAAGAGGTGGCCTCAAATGGAGATGTGACGCATGCCGAGAAGTCGAAATAGAAATGAGGGTATTTGTGAGGCAGACCAGGGACAAGTTTAAGAAACTGTCATCTGGTTTTCGTTAGTTAGAGGTACTTAGGCCTCTAACTGGCATACCACCAAAGAAACACATATTTGTTTCAAGGCTTGATCTCGAACATTCTTCGGATGACGTCTTAAGTTACATTAAGAAAAAAGATCCAGTCTCCAAAATAGCGGTGGAGAAATTTAAATTTAATTATTCAAGGGAGATATTTTCCTTTAAAATCAGTGTTCCCGCTTAACTGTTTAACTGCATTTGTTGTAGCAGTTTTTGGCCGGATCACATTCTAGTAAAAGAATACGGGGCCAAAAAGAAATCTCGAGGTCCAGTTAGGCTTACTATCCCACCTAATATTTCCTCCACCGGAACGTCAGCATCTGCTGGTATTCAAAAAAAATTATCTCTTTATCTTATTTTCAACTTTTAGATGTGATCAGACTTCTCGTGTAGACGGAGGAGTTCTGATTGCTGTTGACTCGGGCTTAACTTCTGACCAAATCTATTCACCGGACACTCTGGAGATAGAG
This sequence comes from Drosophila austrosaltans, assembly GCA_035045865.1. NCBI lineage: Eukaryota > Metazoa > Arthropoda > Insecta > Diptera > Drosophilidae > Drosophila > Drosophila austrosaltans. Next base: position 12,363,042 of record JAWNOQ010000003.1, read on the forward strand.
TTTGTTAGTATTAAGGTCAGATTCAAGTCTTTCTCTGTCTACATTACTTGTTCTTACATCCCGCCACAATCCAACATGGCGGTGTATGCAAAACACTTATTTTCTATTCGACATATTTCTTCATTGCTTTCTGATAGTGATAACTTAATCGTCTTTGGTGACTTTAATTTACCAGAAATAGCATGGTCTCAATCTGAATCTGCTTCGTTGCTTCCTTCTATATCTCACTGCTTAGTTGATGGCCTTTTTGGATTTATCTGTAGATCTGTCGTTTCGTGCACCGATTGTTGGTGTCAGTCCTGTGGTTAAATCTCGTAATTTTCGCAAGACAAACTTTGTTAAACTGAATGAGCTCATTCTGAGAACTGACTGGTCATCCTTATACAGTTGCTCAGATATGGATCTTGCTATCTCGTTGTTTTATGATACTCTTGGTTTGCTTTTTAAGGTCTGTGTTCCACTGAGAATTCCAGTGTCGTCTCACCGGCCTCCCTGGTTATCTTGTGAGCTATCCAACTTGAAAAATGTCAAATCCAGATATTATAAAAAATACAAGAAGTCGGGACGTTCTTCGGACTTTGCTGTTTACGCAGTTTCTCGTTCCAATTTGATGTTGCTTAACAAGCACTTACCTCAAGCGCTGTAAGCTTGAGTAAAAGCTTAGTAAAGAGCATCGCATGCAACGACCAAACCAAAATTTTAGGACTGAGACTAGGATACACAAGGCTTACACTACAACACTACATCAACCCCGACAATAATCCTACAATCCTACTTTTCATGAACTGCCAAACAACAGCTGATCATAACATAAAACACATATTAATAAACTGCCCCGCAATATTACACCTGAGAACACAAATATTTGCAAGCACATGTCCCCTACTTATGATCTTAAATCCAACCCCAGAAAACATTTCTAAAATTATGAAATACCTCTAACTTTTCAAAAACTATCATCTCATTTAATTATAAACAAAACACCCACCCTATATGTGAACTTTAAACTAATACTAAATTAAACAAAATGTAATCAATTGTCTATATGTAAAACATTACTAGCAAACTCTACAAAAAATCAAGCCGAAGGCCCTCGACGCCAGCGCTTTAATCTTAAGTTAGACTTAATTTCAATTATATCTAACTTGTTAAATAAATAAATAAATAAACGAGATGAAACTAAGCTCTAACTGTATCATTAAGAAAACCTGTAAAATGATAGAAGACGTAGAATTTAAGACAAAATTAATAAATGAAGGCACACTATCAATAAGTAATGGAGAAAATAATATAGTTCAATACAATTGCAATGAAACTACCAATAGCGAAATACTAAAATACTAAAATTGTATAATCCTCATAGATATAGAAATATACATACAATCTTTCATCGATGAGGAAGTAGAAGAAAATGCATTTAATTTCACTGAAAAATAAACATTTAAAAAAATCATATTGCAAGAAATAAAAAGCACTAAAACCATCAAAGAAATCAGAGCACAAACAATAATCTCCAACAGCTTTGGCATAATGTCAATCGCTCTTGTATTCCTCTTCATAGGAATGTAAAAGAGGAATCCAGGAGAATCCCTCATCAAAAGGGGAAGGAGTTACACAACCAAGTATGCTTGTGCATGGGAATGCTGATAATGATGAGATCAGCATAATCATGCAGAAGTATTTAAAAAGAGATCAGATTACCAAAGTATGAGCAACGTAAGCGTCACCGTCGCTTCCGTTCCAATGCTTAACTAAACAATAATAACTAAAGAAAAAACAGGCAATTGCATATGCCAAATAAAATTATATTTTAGTCATAAGATTCATTCCAAGTAGAACTGAAATTCTCGTTCCATAATTTTCATTTTCAATAAAGTTAAAATTTGAATATCTGAATATATTAGAAGTGTATTTATTGAAGTACCATAATTCGCGTGCTCCGCTGCAGTTAAGGCTGTTTAGTCAAGGGATTCAGCAGATAAGCTAGCTTTGAGCGTTTGGTGGAATTGAGCGATGATTTCTGTCGAATTTATAAGAAACCAGACTATCTGACCCCAAATGAGAATCTGGAGGGAATCGTGAAGAAGTACTATCAAACATATGAGATACTAATAGAGGAGAGTTGACAACAATGCAACTTTTGAACCAACCAGTTATTAACTACGCTTGAAGAAACAGTGTGCAAAGATGACCTACGATTTGTAAAAATAAAGATTCCTACATTTAAAGGTAAATATGAAGACTAGTGTCAATTCAGTGACTTGTTTAAAGGCTCAGTGGGAAGCAAGCAAAGTTTAAATAAGTGTCAAAAGTTTCATTATTTAAAATCATATCTGGATGGTGATGCATAACGAGTTGAGAAACATATAACGGTTACCAACGATAATTATGATGAAGCATGGGAAAAGTTAGAACAACGGTACAATAAGAAACCGCTAATCGTCCGTTCTTTCATTACCAACTTCTTGAATCTGCCTAATGCTGCCGAGTCGGCTGTACATGATTTAAGAAAATTGGTGGATGGAGCAGATGAAGTTGTTCGTGGTTTGAGTGCGCTTAATTGTGAATCGCGCGAGTTACCACTTCTAGGATCCGGGGTAGATATGTATATCACTTCTAGGATCCGGGGTATATATATACATCTGATGATTTGATTTAATTGTTTGACAGATAATAAAAAGACTTGTTTGCTTTGACTTCATATGAAGACTAGTTTCATTTTATTCATATATATTTCTTTGTACCCACACCCTAGCTGGCTGACCGTCGGCAGAATGCCGACGTAAGCTTTTGTTTACATTCTTTGGAATTTTTTTTTTTTTTTTATTCTTCTGGACGTTGACGCGTACAATGCGCAGTACGTTCAAGTGGTCCAAGCGACACCAGGACAAAGCCTGTTACGCGCGAACCCTATCAGACAGCATGCAAAAACGAAGTCGCGTGGACAACGGACGACAACTAAAATAATAATTAAGACTAACTACTAGATAGATAACTTAAAATAGTCGTTTTTAGAATAGTTATAGAGAACTCTGATCCGACTACAGAATAAAGGCGGTTGTAGTCGGAACAGAGAACTCGGAAAGGTTCATGCAAAGAATAGTTAGAAGTACAGCGTGTTAAAGTTAAAGGGACATAATTTCGGGTTAGTCTACAAGGTACAGATAGATTGACCTGATTAAGTAAATTAGGACAATCTATTTGTCCATTTAGAAGCTTATGAATAAACAAAGTACCAAGCATTACTCTACGATTAAGTAAGGAGGGAAGGTTAATTAGAAGAAGTCTTTTAGAATAAGAGGGCAGGTTAACATTTCGATCCCAGTTTAAACCACGAAGAGCAAAAATTAGAAACTGTTTTTGAACAGATTCAATTTTAACTTGGTGTGATCCATATTGTGGAGACCAAACACATGATCCATACTCCAAAATGGGGCGGACCAGTGAAATAAAAAGAGTTTTGGTTGTATAAGGATCGTCAAATTCTTTCGACCATCGCTTAACGAAACCAAGACAACTCATGGCTTTATTGACAGTGATATTAATATGACGAGTAAAATTTAATTTGTGGTCCATGAGTACACCCAAATCATTAATCTCGTTCAAACGTTCAAGTGGGGTATTATTGAGATAATATACCACTAATTGAAAAGAGGATCTATGAAATGACATGACATTACATTTTGAAACATTAAGGTTTAATAAGTTAATTTCACACCAAGTTTGAAAGTTATTAAGATCGACTTGAAGCAGACGTGGAGAGCTTAAGTCTTTAAAACTAATACAAAGTTTAACATCATCAGCGTACATAAGCACGCGAGAGTGAGTTACAACTGACGGAAGGTCATTAATGAAAAGCGTAAAAAGCAGTGGTCCTAGATGGCTACCTTGTGGCACCCCCGAGGTCACATTGATGGTCTTCGAAAGATAAGTTTTAAATAAAACTTTTTGTGTACGGTTATTAAGATATTGAGAAATCCAATTAAGCAAAAGGCTTGGAATCCCAAGTTCGTTCAGCTTGAACAAAAGCAGTGTATGATTGACAGAATCAAAAGCCTTACTGAAGTCAGTATAAATGACATCAGTTTGCAATGCATTCCTGAATCCTTCGATCGCTAAAGAAGTAAACTCTAAAAGGTTAGTGGTAGTGGATCTACGTTTCATAAACCCATGCTGAGAAGATGAAAGAATAGAACTACAGAAATGTTGCAGTTGAGAAGTTATAATTTTCTCAAATGCCTTCGGAATAGCAGACAATTTGGAAATACCCCTATAATTAGAAGCTACGGATTTATTACCCTTTTTATGCAAAGGAATAATAAAAGATTCTTTCCAAATGGTTGGAAAAGAGGAAGTTTCAACGGACAAAGTAAATAACTTAAGAATCGGGGAAATCAAAGTCTCAGCGCAAAACCTGAGTACGCAACCAGGTATCCCATCAGGTCCTGGTGAGTACACGGGCTTCACTAAAGTAAGCACGCTGAGAAGAGAATCTTCATCGATCACAGGATTAAAGACGCAATTAGACCTTTTCAACTGATAGGGATATGAAAAGTTAGCTCGATGATCTTTGGAGGAATAGGTCGTTTTGAAAAAATCAGCAAACATATCGGCAATGGCCTGATCATCGTTTGCTTTATTATTTTCAAAACATAAATAGGACGGGTGCACTGCCACCTTTCGTTTGGCGTTAACGAAGTTATAAAATTGCTTAGGATCACGGGTGAACTGAAGTTTACAACGCCTAATGTAATCCTTATAGCATAGTGTATTAAGCACTGAAAAATTCGATCGAGCAACAGCATAGAGAGAGAAATCAGACGGTCGACCCGATTTTTTAAACTTTCTATAATATCTAGACTTTACATTTTTCAAATTAGTTAACTCGCGTGTAAACCATGGCGGTTTGTTAGACAACACATGGATCACACGTGGAACACAGGCATCAAAAAGTGAAAACATAGTATTATAGAAAAAACAAGGTACAGATAGATTGACCTGATTAAGTAAATTAGGACAATCTATTTGTCCATTTAGAAGCTTATGAATAAACAAAGTACCAAGCATTACTCTACGATTAAGTAAGGAGGGAAGGTTAATTAGAAGAAGTCTTTTAGAATAAGAGGGCAGGTTAACATTTCGATCCCAGTTTAAACCACGAAGAGCAAAAATTAGAAACTGTTTTTGAACAGATTCAATTTTAACTTGGTGTGATCCATATTGTGGAGACCAAACACATGATCCATACTCCAAAATGGGGCGGACCAGTGAAATAAAAAGAGTTTTGGTTGTATAAGGATCGTCAAATTCTTTCGACCATCGCTTAACGAAACCAAGACAACTCATGGCTTTATTGACAGTGATATTAATATGACGAGTAAAATTTAATTTGTGGTCCATGAGTACACCCAAATCATTAATCTCGTTCAAACGTTCAAGTGGGGTATTATTGAGATAATATACCACTAATTGAAAAGAGGATCTATGAAATGACATGACATTACATTTTGAAACATTAAGGTTTAATAAGTTAATTTCACACCAAGTTTGAAAGTTATTAAGATCGACTTGAAGCAGACGTGGAGAGCTTAAGTCTTTAAAACTAATACAAAGTTTAACATCATCAGCGTACATAAGCACGCGAGAGTGAGTTACAACTGACGGAAGGTCATTAATGAAAAGCGTAAAAAGCAGTGGTCCTAGATGGCTACCTTGTGGCACCCCCGAGGTCACATTGATGGTCTTCGAAAGATAAGTTTTAAATAAAACTTTTTGTGTACGGTTATTAAGATATTGAGAAATCCAATTAAGCAAAAGGCTTGGAATCCCAAGTTCGTTCAGCTTGAACAAAAGCAGTGTATGATTGACAGAATCAAAAGCCTTACTGAAGTCAGTATAAATGACATCAGTTTGCAATGCATTCCTGAATCCTTCGATCGCTAAAGAAGTAAACTCTAAAAGGTTAGTGGTAGTGGATCTACGTTTCATAAACCCATGCTGAGAAGATGAAAGAATAGAACTACAGAAATGTTGCAGTTGAGAAGTTATAATTTTCTCAAATGCCTTCGGAATAGCAGACAATTTGGAAATACCCCTATAATTAGAAGCTACGGATTTATTACCCTTTTTATGCAAAGGAATAATAAAAGATTCTTTCCAAATGGTTGGAAAAGAGGAAGTTTCAACGGACAAAGTAAATAACTTAAGAATCGGGGAAATCAAAGTCTCAGCGCAAAACCTGAGTACGCAACCAGGTATCCCATCAGGTCCTGGTGAGTACACGGGCTTCACTAAAGTAAGCACGCTGAGAAGAGAATCTTCATCGATCACAGGATTAAAGACGCAATTAGACCTTTTCAACTGATAGGGATATGAAAAGTTAGCTCGATGATCTTTGGAGGAATAGGTCGTTTTGAAAAAATCAGCAAACATATCGGCAATGGCCTGATCATCGTTTGCTTTATTATTTTCAAAACATAAATAGGACGGGTGCACTGCCACCTTTCGTTTGGCGTTAACGAAGTTATAAAATTGCTTAGGATCACGGGTGAACTGAAGTTTACAACGCCTAATGTAATCCTTATAGCATAGTGTATTAAGCACTGAAAAATTCGATCGAGCAACAGCATAGAGAGAGAAATCAGACGGTCGACCCGATTTTTTAAACTTTCAATAATATCTAGACTTTACATTTTTCAAATTAGTTAACTCACGTGTAAACCATGGCGGTTTGTTAGACAACACATGGATCACACGTGGAACACAGGCATCAAAAAGTGAAAACATAGTATTATAGAAAAAACAAATGGCAGCATTCATATCATTACAGGAGTACAGATAAGACCAGTCTGTGGCAAGAATTAGCTCATTGAGCTTGAAAAAGTTAGTTTTACGAAAGCAACGGGTACGAGACGTCGAACTGATACCAGCATTTGATAACCGAATAGGTAGATCAATAGTTAAGTCCAAAGTTGGATGGAAACTGTCTTCGGGGACGACTAAGGGATCAATCCTCGAAACAGTGCAGTTAGAAGAATCTAACATAAATATAAGATCTAGTGATCTCTCATTTTTGTTACGAACAGGATTAACTTGGGTTAGGGATAACTCAAGGAGACCGTCAACAAAGCAATGTGAGGAGGAGGGCATCAACAAGGAAGACTCACCTGATGGAAGCCATGAAACGTCTGGTAGATTAAAATCTCCCAGAACGATAAATATGTCTGCATCCGAAAGAAGTGAAGAGACAAAGCGAATAGCTTCTAAATGGCTAGCATATACCGTCATGTCAGAATTCGGTGGAATATACGAGCAAGTTAGAAATACAGAATATGATTTCAAACAAATTTTGACACTAACAAATTCAATGTCAAGAACAGCAGGTGGCAGAACTATTTCTGAAGGAAGAGATGAATTTACGGCAATCAAAACTCCACCACCATTTTTGGAGATTCGATCGCATCTATAGGTTGAAAAAATTGTGGGAAAAACAGAGGCATCAGAAATGTCTGGCTTTAACCACGTTTCTGTAAAGACCAAGATATGAAAGTCAAAAGATAGACTATCTACAAAAAGCTTAGAAAGTTTAGATTTTAGTCCTCTAACATTCTGATAGGCCAGAATAAGGGACGAAATTAGTTTTTTGACCCGCCAGCTACTGACGAGCCAGAGGGTATGGAAGGATTAGTTGTGTTAGGCAGACGAATCGGAGGCCGATTTTTCTTTTTCTTAGCCGTATACTCCTTTATAACTAAATGTTCCGGCCAAAAATCTTTGTGACAAATTTGGTCAAAGACATTTGTTGGGACACTGATTTTAAATGACGAGATGTCACGGGTGTATGAAAACCTAAACTTTTCCACCACTATGTTTGGCGCAACGACTTTTGCCCGGATATGGGCTATGACATCATCTGATGTAGTATTGGGGTCGAGCCGCGAAACAAAGATTTGCTTTTTTGGTGGAATGGCTACAAGAGATCTCAATGCGCCAGTCGCAACCGCAGCAACAACATTTTGCGCTGGAACTGCTGAGGCGGATGACGCCTTGAGAGCTCTTCTAGTTACTACTTTATTGGGAATATCCCTGGGAGTGGATATTCGCCCGGACTCATCGGAAACTACAACCGATATCGGGTCAGTTTGCGGGGCACTATTACCAGGGGAAATGTCAATCGTCCCCGCAACTGCAGTCACTGCTGGACTCCTAAACGATATCAGTTGCTGACCATTTGGAGTTATGGGGTCGTTCGACGATGCCGGAACCGACAGAAACAGAGATGCCGGCGGATCGGGAGAGAAATCCCGTGGGATAGTCTTCTTCCGCTTCGGTGATTCGTTCAATAGTTTATAACTATTAAACTGAGTTTCCAGAGACGAAAACTCATCACGAAGTTTCAGAAAGCCAGCCGACAGGGACTTAAAGCCCTCTCTCGTCCGCCGCATAAATAGACGCATATCCATTTCTACGTCCCGGCACGCTTCACAACTCCATTTTAGTCCCCCGCCGTTACCAATACTATCCTTTACTTTGGCTGTGTAACCCGCGCATTTGACATGCATAATGTTATCACACAGCCAGCACAAAAGATAATCATCTTGGATTTTTTGTGGATGGGGGCACTTTTTTGAAGAGCAGACAACCATTGTAAGTTAAATTAATAAAAAAATTAAAGTAGCAACAAATAAATAAATAAATCAAAAAGTTTATAAGAGAGGCAATTTAAAATGAGTAATATGAAATATATGTAAGGGCTATACGCACCAAAAAATAACACAAGTGTTAAAGTTTATTATGCACAAGAGAAAAAGAAAAAAAAAACTGAAGAGACAGAAGTTAAGAGAAGTTAGTAAACACACAACAACAAAGACGGGTACAATCGCGAGAGTAACGGTCGCGATCGCGGGCAACGTAAAAACGCGAGAGCAAGCACAAACAACAACACTTATGTGAAGCGAGAGCGCGAATGCAATTAAAAGGGATCGAAAACACAAAATCAAAGGCTATTTAGACAAAACAACAAAACTTAGAGTTTTGTTATTAAATAAAGCAATAAGTAATAATAGCTTTGAGTGAGTGTTTAAGAACAAGTTACAATTTTTAAATCGCGTAATTTATTAATTCGGCACTAGATTCCACGAAATAGAATTTATTATATGCGGGATTAAATAAAAAATTTGATAAAAGCGAGAGCGCAAAAAAAACACGACCGACTTCGTTGAAGTGAAATTGTGTTACATCCTGCTTGCTGCTGATGTTGCGTCTTCTGGATATTGCTCTTGTTTGCTAAGTTGTATTTTAAGTTGCAGTTGATCTTGGTGGTTTGATGGGGGCATCTCGGGGGAGCTGAGATGGTAACTCCTCCCCCCTGGAATGAAGTGAAGGCCAAAGCGAAGGTATGGTCGGAACGTTTGTTGATGGAGTTGGTGTTGTTATCAGGGTTATCCTTTTAGTTCTCATTGCCCATAGTATTGCTACTGTGATTGTCATGATGGCAACTAAGATGTAGACTGTGATTAGATGATTCGATGTATAATTTTTTACATATAATAATTCCGATTTTGCTTTAATGTTCTCTAAATGAAGTCTTTGGAGATTTAAGTCTGGAATGGTGTTGTTAATTTTTAGACCCTCAAATCTTGGTATAGATAATTGATCTACTTCGATGTACGTTATGTTTGTGGCTTCGAACTTTACTCCATTGAAGATTACCGAACAATTTTTGATTGAAATTAAAGCTGACCCTTTGATTATTCTTGGTCGGCTACATGACGGAATTATTGTCATGTTTTTGGCGTTCGTTATCAGAATGTGATGTTCTTCTATCTGATAAACGTGTTCCTCTTCGCTGATGTCTCTGACGTGACAAGTCGCTTTTTGATTCTCCAGTAGATCTTTCAGGCAGTGATTGTAGAAGTTGTCTTTCGTTGCTGCGTTATCGCAAATAAACATTTCATGGATTCGTGGACATTCTTGCTTAAAGTATCGAATATTGCCAGCTAGGTTATGAGTTATGTAATTTGGTAAAACTAACATTTTCGTTATGTTAGTGAATTTCGTTATGTTCTTGTGTTAGAGATTTAAAAATATTATTTTTATAGTTTTTAATGAATATATTTATGTTTTCTTGTTCATTATTAATGTGTTCTGTAATATTTTTAAACCTTAATGATATTTCTTTATTAATTGATAATTGTTGACTGGCATTTTGCAACAGATAATTTTCATTTTCTTGTATTTTATTAAATTCTTGTTTAATCTTTTCCTGTAACTACTTTATTTAGGCTACCTAATCCGTTAACTAGACCTCTTTTTGATCTTTGTTTTGGAATTAGTGTTTCCAATCTAATTCTTACTTGGTATAGTTTTGTTTCGACTGCCTTAACTATTTCTTTTGAGAATGTGTCTTGTGTAATTTGTGCCAAATTTATTTCAAAGTTTTTTAGATTTTTTTGGAAATCGTTTAGTTCTATTTTATGTATAAGATTTCTATGTGACTTAATAATCTTACCATTACCCATTTTAATCTGAAGCAGTTTATCTTTTTCGGTCCAACTCCGTAAAAACACAATCTTGGCACACCAAAGCATAATCTCACATCATCAATTTGGTTTCCGTGTAAAGCATGGCACAATTAAGCAAGTCATCATCTCAGAGATCCCCACAGCATTCGAGCGAAAAGAATATTGCACAGAAATTTTTCTCGACGTCACACAGTGGGGCCATCGCACATTTCGCTTGTCAAAAATCATATCTTCTAAAGTAGTGAAGCGATTTTCAAAATTTATGAGCATTTGATAGCTAAAATTCAAATTTAGTGGTTGCTGAAGTGGTTGCTTATATTCAACGTCAAAGTTGAAAAAATATTTCTAGGCATATTTTACCCATAAAATTCACTTAAAAAACGCTTTTTTGATGACAAATGAACTTTATTATTTTAATTTTATTGACTAAATCAGATTTTTAAGTAATTTGTTTTAATTATTTATTGAAGTCGCAAAAAATATACCCTTGCAAGGGTATATTAATTTTGGTGTTCTCCGAGACCCTTAATGCTACAGAGCACATAGACTTCTTTTTGCTGCAGGCATTGTATATCTTGAATTCATTCTGACCGGATAACTTTATCACATAGCTCCCATAGGAATGATCGGTCGAGAATAGAGTTAAGCCTCTGTAACTTTTTTGTTTTTCAATCGAATATTGCGAAATTTGTATTCTATTAGTTTAATATACTTTCTAACATATTCACCAAGTTTCATCAGAATCAGTTGACTATATCATAAAGCTCTCATAGGAACGATCGGTCGAGAATAGAGTAAAGCTTCTATAACTTTGTTGTTTTTCAATCGAATACTACGAAATGTGTACTCTATTAGTTTAATATACTATCTAACACATTTTCAGAATCAGTTCACTATATCACATAGCTCCATTAGGAAATATCGGTCAGAAATATAGTTTTAGAGCAATAACTTGAGTATTTAAAAAGCGATTATTCCGATTTTCTATTTGGAAGTTTAGTACATATAGAAATGTCTGTGCTAAGTTTCAGCCAATCGGTTGACTATATGCTATAGCTCCCATAGGAACAACCGGATCAACAATTTTTTTTGTTCGAACTACATTTTTTTCTCAAGCCATTAACTTTTTATGTAGGTTTGACTTGTTTTATATGCTGTCTAACGATTTTGTTACATTATAAATATGTAAATATCAAATAATACTTTGCTTAATTTGCATGCGCTCTTCTTCTTCCTTGTGCCTTGTGCCTATCCAACAGAAAATTCGAAGTACGATGTAATAGCTTCACCTCTGATGAATTCGAATCAAAAGCAGGAGTACCTTAAGGCAGCCTGCTTTGTCCAACACTTTATCTTTTGTATACAGTGGATATATCAACAACACTTACCAAATGTCCTATCAAAGCTGCTGAGCAACTGTCAACCCACTTAAAGGAAGTATAAAAACAGGTAGCAGACTGGCGCATCCGTGTAAACGAACAAAAATGCAAACCCGTTACGTTCAACCTCAATAGACCAACCTGCACATCATTGACAATAAACAACGTGCCAGTGCTTCAATCAGACGATGTTGTATTTATTGGATTAACTTGGCGGAAGCATATTGAAGCGAAAAAAAAAACTGCTGAAGCTTAAAGCAACCAGATAACATTGGCTTATCAATGCACGATCTCCACTATGTCTGGAATTCAAGGTCTCTTCTAGGACTCGGTGTTAAGACCCTGATTGGAAATGAAATATCTATACTAAGTCAATACAAATTGTAATTAACCCACTGTCATCTTTCTAATTTGTTTTGTTGCGTTTTTTGTTGTGAACGCACTTTCTGAATTCCATCTTCTTCGCAAGCCGCGTGATCTTGGTCTGCGAACAAGGGGAAGCAGAATGAGAGAAGTTGCGGTTCGCAGCCAAAACGTATGCATAGACTGACTCACTTACACTTCGACAGTTAAGCTGAACAGACATTCATTATTATTTGTAAAGTTAATATTTTTAATCAGTAAATATAATTTCAACCGCAAAAAGATTACTACAGTCTACTCGTTCTTCACCATAAATTTTGGTCCTTCGAGCCGGATCAAGGGACACAGATAAGATTCTTACAAATTTTGATACGGTCTAATTGGAATTATAGCTATACTGTGCTAGAGTATTGACCTTCAAATGGATATGAAACGTGTTAGTCAACAACGGGAGTTTGCAAAGGCAAATTTCAAACGTGCGTGCACCGCTGCAGTTAAGGCTGTTGAGTCAACCGAGTCAACAGAGGCATTGGAGCATCGGTTGTACCGAATCAAAGCTAACTTTGAGCATTTGATGGAATTAAGCGAGGATTTCTGTCGATTCTATGAGAAACCAGTCTATGTGAACCAGAATGAGGATCTGGAGGAAATCGAGGAGAAGTATTATCAAACATATGAGATACTAATGGAAGCTACTAGCGAGCTACGGCTAGTTGACAACAATGCAACTATGGATACAACCAACCAGTTATTAACTACACTTGAAGAAACAGTGTGCAAAGATGACCTACGATTTGTAAAAATAAAGATTCCTACATTTACGGGTAAATATGAAGACTTGTATCAATTCAGTGATTTATTTAAAGGCTCAGTGGGAAGAAAGCAAAGTTTGAATAAGTGTCAAAAGTTTTATTATTTAAAACATATCTGGATGGTGATGCATAACGAGTTGAGAAACATATAACGGTTATCAACGAAAATAATGATAAAGCATGGGGAAAGCTGGAGCAACGGTAGAATAAGAAATCGCTAATTGTCCGCTTTTTTTATTACAAACTTCCTAAATCTGCCTTCTGCATTCGAGTCGACTGTACATGAGTTAAGAAAATTGGTTGATGGAGCAGATGAAGTTGTTCGTGGTTTGAGTGCGCTTAGTTGTGAATCGCGCGATCCAAGGCTTATACATATTTTACTTTTGAAATTGGATAACGGCAGATCATAATAATTTAAATCACTAAGAAATGAATATAAATAGTTTTTTGCAATTCCTCACATTTCGTTGTGATGCATTGGAAACATGCCAACATTCCCAATTAAGTCATACGAAACTTCGACGCCGAACAATGGTTCATCATACCACTGTGCAAGGAACAGCTGATTCTTATTGTGCGTTTTGCAAAGACTATCGTCTTTTTGCTGCTTGCATGAAATTTATAGAACTCGATTTAAAATCCCGCAGATTATTCGTTAACAGAAACAAATTGTGTGTCAATTGCCTTGGCCAAAAGCATCGGGTCAAAGATTCAACTTCCGCCCATGCAAAACGAGACACCACTTATTGATATATGTAGAGCCAAGAAACCATTCGAATACGCAAGGAGACGCCATAGAGAGGACTTCAGGAAATGAAGCATCATTGAACTCTAGACTTGAGGAGTTCGCGCCTGTTATTGTCAATCATCATTCGTCGGAGACTAGTCCAACAATAAATACGCAAGCTCTACTACCTACAGTTTTGGCTACTGTGATCGACGCATGGGAAAATAAGACTACCTGTGGAATGCTGCTTGATACAGCCTCGCCAATCACAATGGCAACCAAAGCATTTATTCAAAGAATTGGAGTTGCACGAGTTTCAGTATCGGGTCTTCCCGCTAATAGTTCTGGAGTCACTAGAGTACGCGCCAAGATTCAACAATACTCAAGAACCACTCCTGACTGTGTTGAAGTCACTGAGCTCATCATGAGTGTACTAACGTCATCGATTCCTGCGGAAGCAGGAATACATTGGTTCGGTCTTTTTGGAGATGGAACAAGTTCATCCATACAAGGCTACGATTGACGAAAGTGATCCAGCGGAACAGCATTTTCTTCGCACTTATACTCGCAAGATGGAGTACACATGATGAGCTACCCAATTAAAGAAAGAGCTCCACCCATCGGATCAACATTGTCACAGGCTATTTGGCTCACTGGAAAAGCAATTTTGGAAACACCCTGGTCTGAAACAACAACATATGGATTACATAGAAGAACAACTTTCAACCACGCCGATTCAGGAAAATATGCATTTTATTTTAACCATATCACGCTAATTGATGGTATAGGAAAGAATGGGATGGGTTTCTCACTTAATGATCGCTTATACATAGTTCACCCATTCAGCGTGACGTTCTTGGAGTTTGTCTACGATTTCGTCACACCCTTATTTAAAACGCATTATGAGGCGCAAGGATGAGAGCATCAAACTCTTCAGACTTTTGACAGTCACCTATGGATTAGCCCTATCGCCTTTTCCAGTAGTTCGTGTATTGAAAGAACTCTCTGATAATTCTGAATACAAATGCCCATTAGTTTCAGCAGCTTTGTCAAGGGATGCTTACGTTGATGGTCGATGGTCTTCTGGCACTTAAGGACAAACTCATTAAACTGATGAATGAAGCTAAATTTAGTCTACACAAGTGGAGTTCAAATTGCGCAACCGTATTGCGAACGTCACCAAATGATATTTGTGAGCATTACCTTTTCAACGATAAACCTGCAATTGTTAAAGTTCTAGGTCTACAATGGAATCCTGACAAAGATGAGTTAGGTGTTAATTCCAATGTTAATGGAGAAGAAAATGTGCGAATCAAACGCACATTGCTATCGGATTCTGCACAACTAAAGATCCTCCTGGAATTTAGTACAGTTACAATTAGAGATGAGATTTCAACACTTGAGCGCTATTGTATACCACGTTTTATTGTAAGACCCTACACGGAAATCGAATTACATGGATTTTGTAATGCGACCATACAAGCTTATGGAGCCGTCGTTTGGAGCCGAGCTAAGGTTGGAGACAAATACAACGTAATGTATCGAACGCGAGTTGCTCCAATCAAACCGATTTCGATTCCTCGATTAGTACTTAATGCGACATATTTGCTGAGTAAATTGCTTTCAATTATAAAACAAGCATTAGCAATCACTATTCGTAGGATTTCTTGTTTGACAGACTCCGAAATAGTCCTTAATTGGCTATCAGCACCACCTCGAATATGGAACACATTTGTGTGCAATCGGACGGTCGAAATTCTAGAAGAGTACCCACGGAACTGTTGGAGACTAGTACTAACAGAGCACAATCCTGCTGATTGTATTTCCTGAGAAATGCTACCTTTAACACTTGCTGTACATCAATTGTGGTGGAGTAGACCGAGTTGGCTGTCATGTCCCAACTCAACGTGGCATTAGTTAAACCATAATTGATGCAGTCATAAGAAGCTAACGATATACTTGAAAAGAGTCCTACCCCACAGCTCACCCTTTATACTTCTGAAGAAAAAAGTTGCTTTGAAAGGCTTGCAAAGATCTCAAAGTGGATTCGACTATTAAGAGTTCCTTGTTATTGCTACCGTTTTGTAAATCGCTTCCGTCAGGTCAGTAAAACATTTCCACAGAATCAAAATGGACAAATCACAGCACTGGAAGTGTACTACGCTCATAACCAACTGATGAAATATATTCAACGTACTTTCTTTCGCAAAGAGTATGAAGCTCTCACCAATAGACGGAATTTGTCGGTTAAATCGAGAATTATTCAATTAACTTCTTTTTTGAACGAGGATGGACTAATGCTTGTTTTGTTTTCTACACACAGGACTAGATTATGACGTTCCTGTCGCTATTAAAAAATCTACAGGAAGAATACTCAAATTTGGGAAAGCATGGTTCGCAGTCTTCGTTTGTTTATCTACAGAGGCCATTTACTTTATTTAACGCAGCATTGGAATATTTCCAGTCACGTCGAGGCCCAATCACTGATTTATATTCTGATAATGGGACCACGTTTTAAGGTGCTCATAAGGAACTCAACGAGATGAGACAACTTGTATTAAGAAAGAGCCAAGATAAGGAGTTGGCAGACTTTGTCGCTGGCGCAGCATATAATGGCATTTCATACCTCCATTTGCACTCACCACTTGGTGGGTGAATCGCACACGTTTATATCTCAGCCATCATTGTTGGAGATAAACATCAATCGATGCAGCGATAGAATTAGTTGCAAGCCATGGTACAAGGGTTTATAAAAGTTGGCATGTGGAATAAGTGGCAGCGTGAAAACATAAATCTACAACCAGAAACATTAGATGCCATTAGAGATCTACAGATGCCGCCTTCTACTAAGTGGATGCTAGGTCGAATTACTGAAGATCGTGATGAATAGGACTGAATGGTCAGAGTCGTTAGCATTCAGACGGCTAATAAAATAGTCAAGCGATCAATCACAAAAGTGGCCGTTCTCCAATTATTCTGAATAGTTTTTCATGCATAGACTCACTTACTTAAGCAGTTAAGCTGTACAGACCATTCTTTGTTCATTTGTAAAATTAATTATCTAAATCAGTATATAATACTGTCCACTCATTCTTTACCAAATTGTATTGTAAGTGTACTTAGTGCAACGAGTTTCTTGTACTTTACATAGGGCTTTCACTTATAAAGTTTTGTAGTCTTCTTATATTTGAATTCTGCAATGTATTTTCATTAGTACATGTTGTTGTATTTTTAAAGTGCTTAAGTTTATAAAGCAGTCTTAATAAAAGGAATGATTTGTTTTAAGTAGATTAATTGCCTTTCTATAAATCTTCAATTAAAAATTTATTTATTATTATTTTTTTTATTTGAGTTTCAATAATTTTCTTCTCTTTTTTAGCTCATGTATTTTATTTTCATTTATATTTTTCTCTTTTGTTGATTTCTTTTTTCACTTTTCCTTTTTTAACACTGTTTTTTCTTACTTACAGTGCAACTAATATAAAAAGGCGAAGTTCCATTCCAGCTGCTCGGAGAGCACGATAGATTCTCTTGCAGTTATCCTAATAAGTTTCTTCTATATAAATCCACTTTAAATGACAGAGACCACTTTGTTAGAGTTTTAAAATTAAAGTAATTTCTTTGTTCTTTTATACTTTAGTTAGAGGTTCTGCTGTTTACAAAAAATACTTAAAATTGAAGTAAGTTGAGCATTCCGCTCACTAAAGGAAATGAACGTGGGGATTTCGGCGGCGCTATATCAACGCAAGAGCAAACACCACACAAACAACAACACTAATGTGTACGCGAGAGCTCGAATGAAAGTAAAAGTGATCATAAAAAAAAATTCAAAGTCTATGAAGGCAAAACAAAACTTACAGTTTTGTTATTAAGTAAAACATTTTATAATAATAGCTTTGAATAAATGTTAAAGAACAAGTTACAATTTGTTTATCGCGTAACAGGTATTTTCTACACAAAATAAAAGGAATTAAAAAACGGGAGCGCGAAAAACATACAACTCTGGATGAACGGGTCTGCAATGTGGTGAAACGCAAGCAAGAGCAATATCGAAACCATACAAAGGGTGCAATCTAAGGTTCTCAGAACTATCACGGGAGCACCTTTGTATATCCGAAACGAAAAAGTATAGAAAGATCTACATATTAATAGTGTAACAACCGAAATAAAGGTTCAACAGCTAAAGTACACCGCTAAACTGCAGGCGCATGCGAATACCCTGGCCAAATCATCAACCCGAGTACGTGAAAGAACTCGTCTTCAACGAAACGACCTTCCATCCCTCTAGCAAATAATCAGGGCCATAAATCAATGTAGCATCCTTCAGATGTTAGGTTATGTGTTAGATTAAGATAAAACTAGAAAATTGTTGTTAGTCTTATAAACCTATATAAGAGATCCAACAAACAAATAAATTAAAAAATTAAATTACTGCACAACAATTCTACAATCTTACAGCGATGCGGGACCCTAATATAAGCGTAGCTCTTCCGGGTGGGTGGGGTTGTTGCTGCAGTTTTTATCGATTCTGACTACAAAAAATTTACTATAGAATACCTTACTGAAACTACATGTGAGAAACTAGTTCTCTAACTAAATTTTTCAAACAAACAAACTTAACGTTTACCAAATGATCGCTTTAATTAAAAAATCAATATGGCTTTCGAATTGTATGGGGCTCCAATCTCTCTTTACAACTTTAGGATGGCAAAGATGTTATTTGCCATCATCCCTTCTGTACCCTCCCGACCATGGCCAATAACAAAACTATCTTTTAGACTCCCAAATGTACATTCTATTTCAAGATTTTATCAAATCATAGCCGTGGGAAAAAAAAATAATCTAGATACATTTCATGTTAAAACAATTCCAAAAATTAAGTGATACTGCATATAAAACATTCTCTTAGAGTTAGTATAATTTTCTCTGAATAAAGGGTTTCTCTTAAACTTTACTAACATATGATCGATAGCATATTCTAATCGCATGGTTTGTTAACTTAAGTTTTTTTTTCATTACTTGTCTTCATACTGTACATTTATTTTGTTTCATTTTCCTCATTTTATTTTTCTTGTAAAGCCCAGTTAAGCAAAGGCAAATGCAATGGTTTTTTTTATTCTCTTATCTTTTCTTCTTGTGGTACTGCCGATGTTATAAGAGAATTTTTTCTGAAGCTTCTATGATCTTTGGTTTTTGTAGGGTTACATAACTTTGCCCGATAGTAAAAAAATTATTTTTAACAAAAATTTTTTCTCTGTTTATGCTCACATACCTTTTCGTATTAATCAAAGCGATTAAATTTAAAATAATCAATTCCTCATGCTGGATGCATCAATAGAAAAACTAAACGTCTCCGCCTCGTTAAAGTTAGGGTGCTGAATTTTGCAAAAAAAAAAAATTCTTCAAGAAATTTTTCTGTTTTTCGTTTTCTTTATTTCCTTCTTTCCTTCTGGAAATTATTCATTTGCTGGTACGCTGGGATTTTTTTCCCCATCAAAATTAATATACATTTTTTTTTTAATTTCGGCAAAAAAAATTTTAATAAGCAAACGTTGAACTATGTAGTTGCGGCAGGTTAAAGAACAAGGGGTCGAGGTTTCGGTACTTGCCTATTTTATAAACTTTTGACTGCTGGCTAAAGCCCTTCCTAACTTAGTTAGCTACGATTAACTTAATAAAGCTTATACAGAGATGATATATTAAGATCAAAGCTGTACAACAACAAAAGCTTTGGATTAGAAGAACTAACGGTAAACCTAAATATGTGGCGGATGATTCAAAATTCAAATTGCAAGCGACTGCTACATCAGTTGTTCGATTAACAGAGGCCAACTTGCTGCGACGGTTTTTAGTAAGCTAACGGGACAAGAATATTGAAAGGGGTATGAAAACATTATTTTACTTATGGACCGTCGTCGTCAGACCTTATATTACGACAGGTATGATTTTGATCAGCGGTTGAAATACTGCATATACAGTTACAATATTACCATATCCACACTATATGATTGCTATCCGTTCGAACCCGTGCCGATTGAGGTTAACCTAATATAATATAAAAGGGAAATTCGATAAAGATTGCAGGTATCACAAAAGAGACCAACTTCAGGATTTATTAGAGAGGCAAAAGAGAAGAGATATGTTACATCTATTTTAGATGACAACTGTGAAGAATTACAGTCTTTTCACTTTGCTTATATTTATCCATTTTACTTGACCACAGGGTAAATACGCGCTAAGTATTTGAAAACAGTATTTGCATTATCTGTATCACAACATCTAGCATCTTGGATTTACAAGTACAAACTACCAGGTAGTTGGCTGGTTTTGCAAACGGGTACGCAAAAGCTCACCTTCAGCCATGCGGGATAACGGTTCCTGAAAAGTCAGCAAAGTATGCGAAAGCGGCACGTCGGGAGTCGCAGCAGCATGAAGCGCTCAACGCTGGCGAAACTTAGTCCAGAGGCATTTTTGAAAAAGCGAGACGGTCATTAAATAATCAACCAAACAATCAAAAAACAAAAACAAACCTGTGCAAGTTTATTTATATTGTAGATGTGTAATTCACTCATGATGGAGCGGGGCCTCGTCTTAATAACACTTTTTTTTAATTGAAACAGTGTGTTACTAGCTAGAGTCTTCGAATACCCTCTTTTTTGAGAGCAAATGATTTTATATCGTACTACTTCGTTGACTGACGTGATTTACATTGCTCCAGCACTAACTTTTTGTTTTCGGCTTAATCTCATCGCAATTATTTTCAAACTCAGCCTAATTACCTGTTGTTAGTTAATTCAACTAGGTAAACACGATTCCGTTGATTAAAGTTGCGGTTTGCATATAATTACATAAATGCAAAATCAAAACATTAAACTTAGTCTTTTTCAAAACAACAACGTTTGCAGCATTGTTGCTCTTGTCAGTCATTGCTCCTGCGCTTGTACTTTTTACCGTATTAATTTCCTCTTGCGTTCTCGCCCACTCAATAATGTTGTATGTGCAGTGTTTGTGGCTCTTCCGCTCTTCTTTAATTTCTTTTTTTAGCGCTCGAATACATTTTTATCTCGCGTAAAGGTGATACGTGTATTTGTGTTTGAGTATTTCGCTTAAATTTTTTATAATCTTTCTCTGCAGTTTGGCCCCTGTGTCGAATTTGGTTAATAAATAAATAATGATATATATAAGTGAGCTGGGCTTTCCTTTCTCCAGCTCCATAACGCACGAACCGATTTCCACGGTCTTAAATTCGTTGGAAAGGTCCCGGGCTCCGTGAGGATTACAGCAAAGAAAATTCGCAAAAATTTTGAAGGAAAGCAGGAAAACCGGGAAAATCATTTTTCACATACAGCGCCATCTCTGATACATACTATGCTAAGAAGTTTTGAAATTGAGGTTAAGAATTAGAAACTATAATTCTAACTGTAGGCATTTCCCCTTAAGGTGGTAAATTGAACTGTATAAATTGTGTGGATTTGAGGGTAAATTTACCAGTCTGTCCATAGTTTAAAATGCCGAGGACGACGTGAGAACATCGGCCGCTTCGCTGCCAGTAACAACAAGTGTATTCACAGATCTTAAGCGAAGAAGGACAAAATAGATAAGGAGAAATTGCCCGATTGAGACAACGCCTGAGTATACGAAGATCTTTGGCATCATACAATCGCTTAGCGTTCCAATATGATTTCACTGCGAACTACAGTGTTGATTAAAATTTAAATATTGGACTAATGATGACTATATGCCGATATTGCAATACATTAAGGTTTAAAAGAGAAACGGCTGGATTGTGCTGCACAATTGGAAAAATTAAACTGGATCCATTACTTCCACCACCACAGCCACTGAAATCATTGTTCGATGGAACTGATCCCGATTCCAACCATTTTCTTCAACCCATCCTTCAATACAATAACTGTTTTCGCATGAATTCTTATGGAGCTAATATCATTCGGGAAGGCGGCTTTATGCCGACATGCATGGTATAAAATACAACACCCACAACCAACACAATCAATTGCAACACATAACAACTACACATACATCACACACTACACCAGCACACGATCAGAAGTCACACCGTATTCTTCAACCAATGTTTGTTTGCGCCATAGATACAAGGACAAAAAAGACACATCATTTGTACGATGCGTTACAATATTCAATCATTTATTAGTAAGGGCAAGACGGATGCGACATCACGTTGAAGATGGTCGATCCAATTACAGATACAAAATTCACACACTAATTATTGCTATTATTGGTTTCCATTAACAATCCATTTATTTCTGCATTTTCGGGCGTATAAGCGAATAAAAACCTAAGCGTAATGAATTCGTATGTTGAGAATGTCATTCTGAAGTGCGGACGGCTATTTTAGCAATTGTTGATACATATGTATGTCAAATCGATGGTAATGAACAGAAAATTGGACGACTGACGATTCATTAAATATCGGAAGCCCACGTAACACGCACGAATACTCTCAAGATGCCATGACGTACGTGCCCGCTGCTATCATGAATTTTCTTAACCAAAGAAGATAGCTTGCTTCGCTTGTGCATTCATACGAATAGTCCCGACATGCAAATACCCTATGAAATCTACAATGAAGGATTGGTTCTGATGGGGGATCAATGCTTGACAATTGCAACCAAGCTAATGGTTGAAGTCGGAATGCTTGCGCCAAATCGATCGATGCACGATGCATTCAACCAAGAACTGAATCGAGAGCTGCAATACAATTTACATACATTGCAGGAATTCGTTCGAAATAATGTGCCGTTGCTGAATGAAAGACAATAACAAGTATACGAAACATTAATGCAAGCGGTGGATAATAATACAAGTGGTCTTTTCTTCCTGGACGCACCTGGAGTAACAGGGAAAACATTTGTCATTTCATTGATTTTGGCCACTACGCTATCGAGATGAGACATATCATTGGCGTTAGCATCATCTGGAATTGCCGCGACTCTAGTTTTTTTTTTTTCTTTATTTAAGCGCTGAATCCATACATACAAAACTAGTATCTTAACAACACAGTTGAATGAAGTACAAATAGAACCAAACCTCATTGGTATATCCAAGAGGGCTATAAATATTATTATTGGTATTGGTTAGCTTAAATGTTTGGCGAAGCCCATTCTTTTTAGCCGTGTTACTGCACATTCAAATTACCACTCTTTTAAACACAATTGATACTCCAACATGCAATATTTCCCGATCTAGTGCAATGGGAAAATTGTTGATGCAATGCAAGCTCGTTGTTTGGAATGAGTGCACAATGGCACAAAAGAAATCAATTGAAGCACTTAACTTTACACTGAAGGATCTTCGGTGAAATAACCACATCTTTGGCGGCTTGGTGTTATTGTTGGCAGGCGATTTTAGACAGACGTTGCCATTAATCCGTCATAGAACGCCTGCAGATAAATTAAATGCTTCCCTGAAGGCATTACCTTTGTCTAATAACGTAAGAACATTATCGCTAACCACTAAAATGAGAGTTGAACTTTAAAATAATGATAGTGCTGCACAATTTTCAAATAATTTTAAGCAGTTGGAAATGAAAAAGTTCCAGTTGACAAGTGGATTAATTACTCTTACCAACGACTTTCGCCGGTTTGTAGACTCTTAATTATGTTTTCCCAAACAATAGTGAGAATTATCAGAATTGTGCTTGGTTAAGTCAACGAGTAATTCTCTCGAAGAACGCCGATTTGATTAAGGCAACCATTATTAAGGAAAAGAACGCTGGTGAAAATGTATGTATTCCTCGAATACCAATGATTCCGACTCATCTTCCGTTTGACTTCCAACGATTGCAATTTCCGGTTCGCCTTGCGTTCGCTAGGTCAATCGCTTAGTGTATGCGGGATAAATTTAAAAGTCATTGTTTTTAACAGGGGCAATACGTTGCGTGTTCATGAGTTGGGAAAACAACCGGTTTGTTTGTGTTAAAGTCAAACCAAAAAACAAAAAATATGGTTTACCAAAAAACACTCTAAACAAACAGATAATTAACTGATTAATTCAGTTTTAATTCAAAAAACGAAGCCATCTGGAGACGAAACGGACTTCACCGGTGTTCACGCCAGAAAGGGTGACCAGCGGGGAATGAAGAGGGCTTTTGCCATTATGCTCGAACGGGCACACTAGTATAATTACTAGGCAAGTTCCATGGAAAACTCAATCTTGGCAAGTTGATTTTTCCATCCCCGGCAACTATAAACGTCTCCCGATATTATTCTCGGCCACTTAGTTCTACAAAAACACCTTTATTCGTAAACGCCTTAACACTGTGAATCGGTCCGGTACTTATTTACAATAAATCTTGCCTGTGTTCAAACGAGTTTAACGCGCGTTTTAATTTCCTTCCACTTGGGTAATAAGTCTGGGCTCTCAGATCAGAAGCTTCGCCCCGCTACAAAACATTGGTCCTTCGAGCCGGATATCCTTCCACACGCCCCAGCTTCGCATCGGCGGAGAATCTGATAAGTAGAAACATTCTTATTGCTATTCCACTTATTCAACAATACATACACATATATGCATACATACCTGTAGTGAAATTTTCCCGCTCTTTTCCATAGCAACTTTTCACTCTATTTTGTGTGGATATTCAATTATATTTTCCTCATCCCGTAGCTTATCCTAGCATTTTTAAACATTTCGTCACATTTTGCCTTTGATTTTTTCCATTCGCGTACCAACTACACACACACATAAGTGCATACATAAGTGAATACAAGTGCAAGCTGAAATTAAAAAATGCTTTAGTTTTCGTGTTTGGCCCAAGATCACCAACAAACTTACCTGTAAATGACTTGGTCATAACTCCGACCAGTCCTCCGTCGTTCCGAAAAAACCTCAAGAAAAAAGAATTAACTTGAAAATGCACACTTACATGCATCCATATGTATGTATGTGTATCCATCCATATACAAATCGGTGTGCCGGCAGTTCTACACATCTATCGGTATAATTCAACATTTCGGCATTTATTTTCCGAGATTTTCCGCACTAACTTTCCAAATTTCCAGCATTCGCACTTCACTTGCACTTTAATTTCTCCGACAAACGCGTAAAAACTAATTAAAGAGTTAAAATTTCCAATGTAAACAAACCACCAATTGGCAGCACAGCTGATGTCCATTAGTGGTGGCCCTTGATGATCACAAATCACGACTTCGATCACCGTCACGATAGTTGCTTCTCCAGCAATAAATAAAATAAAAATTAACTTTCTCAAGTGAAAATAATTAAAATTCAGAATAAATATTTAAAAAAAAAAATTCCATTTCCGAATTAATAATTTCGGCATTTTCGTGTGCGTGTGAATAATAATTTCCGTCAACAAAATTTAATTTTGTTGACAAATTTCCACAAAAAGTTTGCGCCCTTTCCGTATTTCCAGCGAAATCGATTCCAAATATTCCGGTTTTTTATTTTTGATAATTAATTTTCCTAAATTTTAAATTTAATAAAATACCGTGCAATAAAGCACAGGGCATTCCAGCCACGGACAAATCTTAGCGGCTTTTCGATCCGCTTGCAGCAAATAAAATCATCTGAATGAATAAATCCGAAAAGCTGCAATCGAAATAGCGCTTAATGGTTTTGGACCGTTTCCACTGGACCACATAAACTACAGTCACCACACAAATCACATTTTAAAAAATTATTTAAAATTGTATAAAATTATTTATTTTTATTTTTGCTGGTATTTCATCTACATAAAGATATATTTTTATTCATTGTTATTCTACTCATCGATTTGCCGACGCATCCGTTCGGTTTCCAAATTCGATATATATTACAGTCCACTACGGTCAAATTCGTTGACCAACACGATATTCTTCGTGACTCGTTCTAGCTCAATCCAGCTATGCCCACAGATCCTGCTAAAAGCAGCCACAAAACAGATCATCTAGCAGTGCCTCGTCGATCCACGTCGCCATCCACTCCGATATCTAATTCCAAGGTATCCCGCAATACCGACACCGTCAAGCGTTCCTCCAACGCTCAATCTTCACCAGGCCTTGCCGGCACTACGCCCAAAAGGGCATCCGTTTGCAGTCGCGATCTGAGTCCCAGCGACTGTCCGAAGCAGCTGACATGTCCGTAAACCACCTTATCGCCGTTTGTGACGGTCTGACCGATTTCGAGGTCAACTTAATGGGCACCCTCGAGGGTGATGTGTCATTGTTTTCAATGAAAATGCACTTGGACCAGACAAAGGTCCTATGGAGCAGAGTCGAATCCGAGTACTTATCATGTACCAGAGCCCTTACGGCTGACGCGAGCGAAGAAAGCAAGTCCAATTTGGTGACGGTGCAATCCAAATATACGTACGTATATATGGTGTACGTACGGTGCGGAAGCACCTTAGGAGAACGCATAGAGCGACTCCAGTCATCCACTACAACTCCTGCGTCCCAGAACGCCCCCGAAATCCGAGAACAGCACGTCCATGCTGGCTATCGGCTACCTCCGTGTGAGGTGGACGTTTTCACGGGCGACTATAATCAGTGGCCCACTTTCCGCGACCTGTTCACTGCCATATACGTGAACAATCCACGATTGGCACCAGTTGAGAAGCTGTATCATCTGGTGTCCAAAACGCGCGGCGAGGCAAAGGCGATCGTTTCCAGCTCCCCATTGACCAACGACGGTTTTCATGCGGCTTGGGAGAATCTTCAAGCTCGGTTTGAAAACAAGAGACAGCTTGTTGCCAGCCAGATGAAAATTCTCTTTAACCTTCCAGCAGTCGTTCACGAGACTTGCGCCGCCCTGAAAGATATTCAGATTACCATCCAAGGGTGCTTAACCACGCTCACGCGATCCGGTGTTAGCACGGAGAACTGGGACGTCTTGTTGGTCGCGCTGTGTACATCCAAACTGCCCAACGCCACCATCGCATTATGGGAACAATCCATCCCAAAGAAGACTGACCTCTCATCCTGGTCCGACCTGAACAACTTTCTAATAGATCGGTATCGCGTTCTAGAAATGTTGGAAGGTCGAAAGGCCACGCCTGCGCTACAAGTAATCCCAGCAGCCGTCCGCAAATCCGGGCCTCCGACTAGATTCCAATCTTTGACCACTACCGTCACTGTCAATAAGGTCTCCTGTCAATTGTGTGGCAGAGAGAACCATCCGGTCCGCGTCTGTCCAAAATTCGCAGATATGCCCGTGCAAGAACGAGTGGCGGCAATTAAACATTTGAATTTATGTCTTAATTGCTTTGCACGTGGCCATCAATTGCGAGAGTGTCCCAGTCTTCATTCTTGCCGCATATGCCAGGAGCGGCACCACACACTCTTGCATAGCATTAATAATTCTACAGTGACGACTTCCAGTGTGAAGCCACCAAAAACAAATCCTCGGCGACAACTAACAAATTCTCTCCCTGCAGAGTCAGTTAAGCGCTCAAATCCAAGCCATGGCCTCCAGAAGTTCCGAATATCCACGCCTCGTAAAGGTTTGCTGGGTACGGCCATGGTAAATATACGGCATCAAGGTTCCGAATTCCATGCACGCGCCTTGATAGACACCGGATCTAAGGGAACATTCCTATCCAAGAGGATGTTCGATCTGGTGAGACCCCGGTTCCGTGTCACTGACGCTGAAATAAGTGGCATCTCCAATCGTGTTGCCACCAACTCTCACAAAGTTTGCGAACTAGAAATCTCTTCTCCTAGAGATCCTTCCAGACACGTGGAAGCGCACGCACGCAGCGCACGCATTCGTCTTGTTCAACCTTCCTAGCGCGATTCCGTCCTGCCCGGTTCCCACAACGTTAAAGGAGAGCAATCCGCGTCTTCCTTTGGCAGATCCACATTTCCACGAAAGTTTTCCAGTAGACTTAATCATCGGTGTGGATCTTCTCCACCGCGTTTTAGGAAAGCGCATCGAAATGGGCATTTGCGGGTCTCTTCTTGCTCTGGAGACGATATTCGGGTGGATTCTGTGCGGTCCCACAGTTGAGCCGACCACTGGTTTCACGTTTGAATTGGCAGCTCAAATTTCCACGTCTCCAGAACCGCTCGTCCCAGCCTTGAAGGAAGCGATGGACTTCATCGAGAGAACTCCTACCAGTGCAAGGTCTGCGGAGGAGTTCATGCGCTCCAGAAATGTCGGCAGTTCCTGAATCTCTGCGCGACAAGGCGACTACAGGCAGTATTAGAGCACAAATACTGTTCTAACTGCCTCGCCCACGAGCACTCCACTGGATTATGTAGAAGTAAATCGGGCTGTCGCGGTGTGGTGAGAAACACCATACCCTCCTCCATCCCACGGCTTCCGTAGCACGACAATGTGCTTCACAGAGGAATCTACCGCAACGAGGCTCGTCCAACTCCAAATGCTTACCCCGAGCGCCCACGAGGCATACCTCTATCCTGAGGTCGTCCAATTCCATTATGTGTCCAGTTCGGGCGGAACTCCTTTAGTTCGGCGCTCCAGAGCGTTGCTGCTCCCCATCTTTACCAGTCCACCCGGGCTATTGCAACTTGTTGCAAGGGGGGCGGTATGTTCACGCCAGAAAGGGTGACCAGCGGGGAATGAAGAGGGCTTTTGCCATTATCCTCGAACGGGCACACTAGTATAATTACTAGGCAAGTTCCATGGAAAACTCCATCTTGGCAAGTTGGTTTTTCCATCCCCGGCAACTATAAACGTCTCCCGATATTATTCTCGGCCACTTAGTTCTACAAAAACACCTTTATTCGTAAACGCCTTAACACTGTGAATCGGTCCGGTACTTATTTACAATAAATCTTGCCTGTGTTCAAACGAGTTTAACGCGCGTTTTAATTTCCTTCCACTTGGGTAATAAGTCTGGGCTCTCAGATCAGAAGCTTCGCCCCGCTACAAAACATTGGTCCTTCGAGCCGGATATCCTTCCACACGCCCCAGCTTCGCATCGGCGGAGAATCTGATAAGTAGAAACATTCTTATTGCTATTCCACTTATTCAACAATACATACACATATATGCATACATACCTGTAGTGAAATTTTCCCGCTCTTTTCCATAGCAACTTTTCACTCTATTTTGTGTGGATATTCAATTATATTTTCCTCATCCCGTAGCTTATCCTAGCATTTTTAAACATTTCGTCACATTTTGCCTTTGATTTTTTCCATTCGCGTACCAACTACACACACACATAAGTGCATACATAAGTGAATACAAGTGCAAGCTGAAATTAAAAAATGCTTTAGTTTTCGTGTTTGGCCCAAGATCACCAACAAACTTACCTGTAAATGACTTGGTCATAACTCCGACCAGTCCTCCGTCGTTCCGAAAAAACCTCAAGAAAAAAGAATTAACTTGAAAATGCACACTTACATGCATCCATATGTATGTATGTGTATCCATCCATATACAAATCGGTGTGCCGGCAGTTCTACACATCTATCGGTATAATTCAACATTTCGGCATTTATTTTCCGAGATTTTCCGCACTAACTTTCCAAATTTCCAGCATTCGCACTTCACTTGCACTTTAATTTCTCCGACAAACGCGTAAAAACTAATTAAAGAGTTAAAATTTCCAATGTAAACAAACCACCAATTGGCAGCACAGCTGATGTCCATTAGTGGTGGCCCTTGATGATCACAAATCACGACTTCGATCACCGTCACGATAGTTGCTTCTCCAGCAATAAATAAAATAAAAATTAACTTTCTCAAGTGAAAATAATTAAAATTCAGAATAAATATTTAAAAAAAAAAATTCCATTTCCGAATTAATAATTTCGGCATTTTCGTGTGCGTGTGAATAATAATTTCCGTCAACAAAATTTAATTTTGTTGACAAATTTCCACAAAAAGTTTGCGCCCTTTCCGTATTTCCAGCGAAATCGATTCCAAATATTCCGGTTTTTTATTTTTGATAATTAATTTTCCTAAATTTTAAATTTAATAAAATACCGTGCAATAAAGCACAGGGCATTCCAGCCACGGACAAATCTTAGCGGCTTTTCGATCCGCTTGCAGCAAATAAAATCATCTGAATGAATAAATCCGAAAAGCTGCAATCGAAATAGCGCTTAATGGTTTTGGACCGTTTCCACTGGACCACATAAACTACAGTCACCACACAAATCACATTTTAAAAAATTATTTAAAATTGTATAAAATTATTTATTTTTATTTTTGCTGGTATTTCATCTACATAAAGATATATTTTTATTCATTGTTATTCTACTCATCGATTTGCCGACGCATCCGTTCGGTTTCCAAATTCGATATATATTACAGTCCACTACGGTCAAATTCGTTGACCAACACGATATTCTTCGTGACTCGTTCTAGCTCAATCCAGCTATGCCCACAGATCCTGCTAAAAGCAGCCACAAAACAGATCATCTAGCAGTGCCTCGTCGATCCACGTCGCCATCCACTCCGATATCTAATTCCAAGGTATCCCGCAATACCGACACCGTCAAGCGTTCCTCCAACGCTCAATCTTCACCAGGCCTTGCCGGCACTACGCCCAAAAGGGCATCCGTTTGCAGTCGCGATCTGAGTCCCAGCGACTGTCCGAAGCAGCTGGCATGTCCGTAAACCACCTTATCGCCGTTTGTGACGGTCTGACCGATTTCGAGGTCAACTTAATGGGCACCCTCGAGGGTGATGTGTCATTGTTTTCAATGAAAATGCACTTGGACCAGACAAAGGTCCTATGGAGCAGAGTCGAATCCGAGTACTTATCATGTACCAGAGCCCTTACGGCTGACGCGAGCGAAGAAAGCAAGTCCAATTTGGTGACGGTGCAATCCAAATATACGTACGTATATATGGTGTACGTACGGTGCGGAAGCACCTTAGGAGAACGCATAGAGCGACTCCAGTCATCCACTACAACTCCTGCGTCCCAGAACGCCCCCGAAATCCGAGAACAGCACGTCCATGCTGGCTATCGGCTACCTCCGTGTGAGGTGGACGTTTTCACGGGCGACTATAATCAGTGGCCCACTTTCCGCGACCTGTTCACTGCCATATACGTGAACAATCCACGATTGGCACCAGTTGAGAAGCTGTATCATCTGGTGTCCAAAACGCGCGGCGAGGCAAAGGCGATCGTTTCCAGCTCCCCATTGACCAACGACGGTTTTCATGCGGCTTGGGAGAATCTTCAAGCTCGGTTTGAAAACAAGAGACAGCTTGTTGCCAGCCAGATGAAAATTCTCTTTAACCTTCCAGCAGTCGTTCACGAGACTTGCGCCGCCCTGAAAGATATTCAGATTACCATCCAAGGGTGCTTAACCACGCTCACGCGATCCGGTGTTAGCACGGAGAACTGGGACGTCTTGTTGGTCGCGCTGTGTACATCCAAACTGCCCAACGCCACCATCGCATTATGGGAACAATCCATCCCAAAGAAGACTGACCTCTCATCCTGGTCCGACCTGAACAACTTTCTAATAGATCGGTATCGCGTTCTAGAAATGTTGGAAGGTCGAAAGGCCACGCCTGCGCTACAAGTAATCCCAGCAGCCGTCCGCAAATCCGGGCCTCCGACTAGATTCCAATCTTTGACCACTACCGTCACTGTCAATAAGGTCTCCTGTCAATTGTGTGGCAGAGAGAACCATCCGGTCCGCGTCTGTCCAAAATTCGCAGATATGCCCGTGCAAGAACGAGTGGCGGCAATTAAACATTTGAATTTATGTCTTAATTGCTTTGCACGTGGCCATCAATTGCGAGAGTGTCCCAGTCTTCATTCTTGCCGCATATGCCAGGAGCGGCACCACACACTCTTGCATAGCATTAATAATTCTACAGTGACGACTTCCAGTGTGAAGCCACCAAAAACAAATCCTCGGCGACAACTAACAAATTCTCTCCCTGCAGAGTCAGTTAAGCGCTCAAATCCAAGCCATGGCCTCCAGAAGTTCCGAATATCCATGCCTCGTAAAGGTTTGCTGGGTACGGCCATGGTAAATATACGGCATCAAGGTTCCGAATTCCATGCACGCGCCTTGATAGACACCGGATCTAAGGGAACATTCCTATCCAAGAGGATGTTCGATCTGGTGAGACCCCGGTTCCGTGTCACTGACGCTGAAATAAGTGGCATCTCCAATCGTGTTGCCACCAACTCTCACAAAGTTTGCGAACTAGAAATCTCTTCTCCTAGAGATCCTTCCAGACACGTGGAAGCGCACGCACGCAGCGCACGCATTCGTCTTGCCCAACCTTCCTAGCGCGATTCCGTCCTGCCCGGTTCCCACAACGTTAAAGGAGAGCAATCCGCGTCTTCCTTTGGCAGATCCACATTTCCACGAAAGTTTTCCAGTAGACTTAATCATCGGTGTGGATCTTCTCCACCGCGTTTTAGGAAAGCGCATCGAAATGGGCATTTGCGGGTCTCTTCTTGCTCTGGAGACGATATTCGGGTGGATTCTGTGCGGTCCCACAGTTGAGCCGACCACTGGTTTCACGTTTGAATTGGCAGCTCAAATTTCCACGTCTCCAGAACCGCTCGTCCCAGCCTTGAAGGAAGCGATGGACTTCATCGAGAGAACTCCTACCAGTGCAAGGTCTGCGGAGGAGTTCATGCGCTCCAGAAATGTCGGCAGTTCCTGAATCTCTGCGCGACAAGGCGACTACAGGCAGTATTAGAGCACAAATACTGTTCTAACTGCCTCGCCCACGAGCACTCCACTGGATTATGTAGAAGTAAATCGGGCTGTCGCGGTGTGGTGAGAAACACCATACCCTCCTCCATCCCACGGCTTCCGTAGCACGACAATGTGCTTCACAGAGGAATCTACCGCAACGAGGCTCGTCCAACTCCAAATGCTTACCCCGAGCGCCCACGAGGCATACCTCTATCCTGAGGTCGTCCAATTCCATTATGTGTCCAGTTCGGGCGGAACTCCTTTAGTTCGGCGCTCCAGAGCGTTGCTGCTCCCCATCTTTACCAGTCCACCCGGGCTATTGCAACTTGTTGCAAGGGGGGCGGTATGTTCACGCCAGAAAGGGTGACCAGCGGGGAATGAAGAGGGCTTTTGCCATTATCCTCGAACGGGCACACTAGTATAATTACTAGGCAAGTTCCATGGAAAACTCCATCTTGGCAAGTTGGTTTTTCCATCCCCGGCAACTATAAACGTCTCCCGATATTATTCTCGGCCACTTAGTTCTACAAAAACGCCTTTATTCGTAAACGCCTTAACACTGTGAATCGGTCCGGTACTTATTTACAATAAATCTGGCCTGTGTTCAAACGAGTTTAACGCGCGTTTTAATTTCCTTCCACTTGGGTAATAAGTCTGGGCTCTCAGATCAGAAGCTTCGCCCCGCTACAAACAACCGGGTTAGCTAGTTTTTTATAAAATTTTTGAGTTTTTAATTAAACCTAAATTCACTCCTCAAAAGAATTAAGGGAGCAAGGTAAAAATCCAAATATTTTCAGTTTTTTTGACGGACCGTATCTTTGTGAAAAATCATCAGAGCGAAGATTTAAGAAACGCATTTTGAAGGTCTGGGACTCTACTTTCCGAATTCGTGGAGCAAAAAATATTCAGGACACGGTTTCGACGCATCCTGGAAAAGTACGACGGAAAAAAAATTTCCGAATTTTTTCCTTCTTTCTTGGGCTCCACGGGGTTGGAAAACTTTTTTTTGTGAATCGATCACATGGAACAAAAAGCCTGATTATTTGCCGACACTTTTGTTTCTTTAAATTCTTTCTTCGTGCATATGTCATGGAGATATCCTAAATTGAACATAAAAGGTTCTTTTTATCTTTAATCAAGGATATCTCGACAACGAATGGTCGTATTGGAAATCGGAAGACAGTTTTGAAATCTGCAATGAATTAGCTTTAAAATTCTGTGAAGACAACAAAAAAACAACAAAACATTTTGAAAATTTTTGTAAAAAAAATTAATTTACTAAAAAAAAAAAAAGTTAAAAATCAAAAAATATTTTTTTGAAAATTTTCCAAATTTTTTCTTGTTTTTTTTTAGGTTGAACTCTTGCAGTAACTGATGAGAAATTAAGAATTTTTTTCGAGAGAAAAAATGTTTTTTTTTCATAGCAATAAAATTACACAATTTGTAGTTGTAAATACTGCTCCTTTATTTCTTTTCAAACTTTGACTGATCGGGACGGAATAACGGTTTGGTGGATCCATCTGAATATTTGCAGGGTTATTAAGGCTACATTAAGGTGAAAAAAAGCTGATGACTGTTGCTCCCTGTCCAATATTTACAGAGATACAGCCGATTTACCAAATGAAGTAAAAAATGCGATTTTTTTAACTTTTTGCAGGGGGTACTGGAAAGAAAAAAAGGACTTCGTCTTGGAATGTCTCCACGGAATTTTAAAACAAATTCATTACAGATTCCAGATTGAACTCTCAACCTTGCCGGTCGTGTTTTTCTGGGCGCTCTCACTATTAATTCTTTCCTGCTTATATCGCGAATTTTTATTTTGTCAAAATTGCTTAAAAGCTTTTTTAATTAATTATCTATCACAATTAATTGTTCTTTCGTTTCGATTTGTTGCTAAACATTAAATCAAAGCTATTGTTTCTTTTTGTTTTAAACCAACAACAAAACTCTTTGCTTTGTTGTTGTGTCTCATAAACTTTGATTTTTTCGTTTGTGCTTTACCTGCATGCACTCGCGATCTCTTCTGTGCACTGTGTTGTTTGCGTGTTCTTGCTCTCTTTTCTATATTTGCTTGTGTTAGCGCCCGTTATTCTCGCGTTAGTTAATCTCGCGTTTGTGATCTGTTTTGTGTTGTGCGTTCACTGTGTTCTTAACTTTTTTCTCTTTCGTCTTGAAAGCAGCTGCTGCACCTTAACCCTTGTGTGGGACTTTTGGTTCGTATACGCCCTATTTTTTACATAAATCTTTTTTTTTTACTTCTGTTAGTTTATTTTTCTGTTATTAATATTTACTATTAATAAAATTGAGTATAATCTAACAATGTCGGTCTGCTTAAATAAGAAGTGCCCTCACCCTCTCAAAGCCCAGGAAGATTTTTTGCTTTGTTGGCTGTGTGACAACGTTATGCATTTTAAATGTGCTGGTTACACAGTCAAGGTAAAAGACAGCCTCGGAAATGGTGGGGGCCTCAAATGGAGTTGTGAAGCGTGTCGGGATGCCGAGAGGGAGATGCGTGTATTCATGAGGCGCACTCGTGAGGGATTTAAGAACCTGTCGGCTGGTCTTATGAAGCTTCGGGATGAGTTTTCATCACTGGAAACTCAGTTTTATAGTTTTAAACTATTAAACGAATCCCCGCAGCGAAAGAAGACCATCCCTAGGAATTTGTCCCCCGGTCCGCCAGTGTCTCTTACTCTCGCTGTTCCGAGCACGACAAATGACTCAAACACACCGAATTCACGGCACTTGATATCGTTTAAAAGTCCGATTTCATCCAATTGTGTGGATTCCATTGGAATTTCCCCCGGTAATGGAATCACACAAGTTACCGAGATATCAGGTGTAGTCCCTGATTTGTCCGGGCGAATATCCTGCCCCAAGGATATTCCCAATCAGATACTGACAAGAGGGGCTCATAAAGCATTGTCAGCCGCGGTAGTTTCAGCGCCCAGTGCTGTGGCTGCTGTGCCAGCTGGTGTGTCGAGTTCACTTGTCGGTATACCACCGAAAAAAACAGATATTTGTTTCGAGGCTTGACCCTAACACTACATCTGACGATGTCTTAGCCCATATCCGGGCAAACCCTCCGGCCTCAAACATAGCGGTGGAAAAATTTAGGTTTTCATATATCCGTGACATCTCGTCATTTAAAGTAAGTGTTCCACCTAATCTTTTTGACCAAATTTGTAGAAAAGATTTTTGGCCGGAACACCTTATTATAAAGGAGTATACGACGAAAAAGAGAAATCGGCCTCCGATTCGACTGCCCACTGCTATCACCCCGTCTTCTAATAACAAACTTCTACCTTCTTCTGGTACGTCAGCATCTACTGACGGGCAAAAAAACTAACTTTGTCCCTTATTCTGGCCTACCAGAATGTTAGAGGACTTAAATCGAAACTGTCTAGTGTCAAAATTTCACTTAAATCTTTTTGCACTTATGTTACTTGCTCATACATTCCACCTCTTTCCGACTTAAATACATATAATAATCACTTGGAAGCAATTCAAGCAGTTTCTTCACTTCTTTCTGATAGAGATACCCTCATTGTTCTCGGTGACTTTAATTTACCAGATATTTCCTGGTCGCTTTCTGATGAGTCCTCAGTGTTGTTGCCCTCCTCGTCACATTGCTTTATTGATGGTCTGGTTGATTTATCCCTTACTCAAATTAATCCTGTACGCAATTCAATTGATAGATCACTGGATCTTGTATTTGTGTTGGACTCCTCCTACTGCGTTGTTTCCAGGATTGAACCTCTCGTTTTACCTGAAGACAAATTTCATCCAACCTTGGATGTAACTATTGACCTTTCTATTTGTGCGCCGACTTACAATACTCATCCGGTAACAAGAAGCCGCTGCTTTCATAAGACTGACTTTGTCAGACTTAATAATATTATTTGGAAACTTGATTGGTCATATCTGTACAATTGTACAACCATGGACTCTGCTATTCATTATTTCTATAATATGCTTGATTCCGTTTTTAAAATTTGTGTTCCTCTCGGTAGATCAGTTCGGTCTAATAAACCCCCCTGGTTCACTCGGGAGCTGTCCAATTTAAGAAATGTTAAGTCGAGATATTATAAGACTTATAAAAAGGCAGGTCGTCCATCAGATTTTTCTAAATATGCTATTGCTCGTTAAAGTTCATGAAGCTAAATACAAAATGCTATAAGGATTATCTTCGGCGATGTAAACTTCAGTTTTACAGTGATCCTAAGCAGTTTTACAACTTTGTGAACGCTAAACGCAAGACGAGCATAAGCCCATCATATTTAACTTTTGGAAATAAGACTGCGGACAGTGATCAGGCCATTGCCGATATGTCTGCTGATTTTTTCAAAACAACCTATTCCTTAACGGAATACCACTTAAACTCTCCGTATCCTTATGAGTTAAAAAAGTCAAATTGCATATTCAATCCTTTAATTGACGAAAGTTCGCTTCTCAGCGTGCTTAAGCAAGTCAAACCTGTGTACGCGCCAGGTCCCGATGGGATTGCTGGTTGTGTACTCAGATTTTGCGCTGAATCGTTATGTAAGCCTATTCAGAAATTATTCTCGTTGTCTGTTGAAACCTCCGCTTTCCCGTTGATTTGGAAGGAATCATTTATAATTCCTCTCCATAAAAAGGGTAGTAAGTCTGATGTTTCTAACTATAGGGGTATTTCCAAGTTGTCCGCTATTCCAAAAGCTTTTGAAAAAATTGAAACTTTTCAATTGCAACATTTTTGTAGTTCTATAATTTCACCAGCCCAACACGGTTTCGTGAAACGAAGATCAACAACCACTAACCTTTTAGAATTTACATCTAGGACGATCAAAGGATTTGAAAGTGCAAAGCAAACTGATGTCATATATACAGATTTCAGTAAGGCTTTTGACTCTGTTAACCATAAGTTATTGCTTATAAAGTCAAATGCAATTGGCTTCCCAAATATTCTACTTTGTTGGATTCGTGAGTATCTAACAAGTAGAACACAAAATTTCTTATTTAAGTCTTCCTTTTCCAGATGCATCAATGTGACTTCGGGGGTGCCCCAGGGTAGTCATCTTGGTCCGTTGCTGTTCACCCTCTTCATTAATGATCTTCCTTCCGTCTTGCATCATTCATATGTGCTCATGTATGCTGACGATGTTAAGCTTTGTCTTAGCCATAGCAATATGGTTTCGTCCAGTAGATTTGAAGCTGATCTTAATAATTTTCAGTGTTGGTGTCAGCACAATCTTTTAAACTTAAACACCACTAAGTGCAAGGTTATGTCGTTCTATAGGACCTCTCCTCAGATGATGACATATTCCTTGAACAACACTCCATTAGAACGCCTTGATGAAATGAATGATTTAGGTGTACTCATGGATCGTAAATTAACCTTCAACTCCCATATCTCTACGATAATCGCTAAAGCCACAGGCGCTCTTGGTTTTGTCAAAAGATGGTCGAAAGAATTCGATGATCCTTACACTACCAAAATTCTCTATACCTCTTTGGTCCGTCCTATTTTGGAGTACGGATCATGCATATGGTCACCTCAATATGAGTCACACCAAATTAGAATTGAATCTATTCAAAAATAATTTCTGCTTTTTGCTCTTCGTGGTCTTAACTGGGATCGCAATGTCAACCTGCCATCGTACTCTAGTAGACTTCTTTTAATTAACCTTCCTTCTCTTACTAACCGTAGAATAATGCTTGGTGTTATCTTTATGCACAAGCTCCTAATTGGTGATATTGACTCGCCTGAGTTATTACACCAAGTAGATCTTTTTGTACCATCTAGACCTACTAGAAACTATATTCCCTTATCCCTTGCACACTGTACTACTAACTATGCATTGCATAATCCATTTCGAGTTCTGTCGGCTGATTATAATCGACTTTATCGTGTGATCAGCCCAGAACTCTCTTTATCAGTACTAAAATCTTCTATCATCTCATACTTAGCTTGTAAATAGCTGTAGCTCTCGTTATTTGTCTGTATTTTGTCAACTGTTCCCCGCGACTCGTGCCGTACGTCATGCGGTTTGCGCCCCTCGGTCGGTTGGGCGGGAGGTTGTGGGCACTTAGTGCACCCGATGGGATTCGCGCGAAAAAAAAAAAAAAAAAAAAAATACGACCATTCGTTGTCGAGATATCCTTGATTAAAGATAAAAAGGACCTTCTATGTTCAAGTCAGGATATCTCCATGACATATGCACGAAGAAAGAATTTAAAGAGTCAAAAGTGTCGGCAAATAATCAGGCTTTTTGTTCCATGTGATCGATTCACAAAAAAAAGTTTTCCAACCCCGTGGAGCCCAAGAAAGAAGGAAAAAAATCGGGAAATTTGTTTTCCGTCATACTTTTCCAGGATGCGTCGAAACCGTATCCTGTATATTTTTTGCTCCACGAATTCGGAAAGTAGAGTCCTAAAAATGCTGTTTTTAAATCTTCGCTACGATGATTTTTCACAAAGATACGGTCCGTCAAAAAAGCCGAAAATATTTGGATTTTTATCTTGCTCCCTTAATTCTTTTGAGGAGTGTATGTTTGTCTGCTCAAGCAAAGATTGTTTGAACCCCCTTCACCCCATAACGCATTTTTATACCCTGTTCCCATAGGGTAAAAGGGTATATTAAAGTCGTTAAAATGTATGTTACACGCAGAAGGAAGCGTTTTCGACCCCATAAAGTATATACATATATTCTTTATCAGCATCAACAGCCGAGTCGATTGAGACATGTCCATCTGTCCGTCTATCCGTATGAACACCTAGACCACGGAGACTATAAAGGCTAGAGCTACCAAATTTTGTGTGAACATCCGTCTTATGCCTAGGCTGATCAAGTTTGTTTCAAATTTTTGCCACGCCCACTTCCGCCCCCGCAAATGAAAAAATAAAATTTTAAAATGAATTAACTAGAGCTGTATTAAAGATATCGAATTCTTATTTGGTAGACATAATTATATAGTCAAACTGCACAAACTGACAGTTAATTCAAATCGGACAATAAACATCGGAGATATAGCCTTTTGCATTTTGTACTGAATTGCCAAGGCGACATTGGCAGGTAAGAAAGAGCGAGATAGCATGTGTTCACTGCTGCTGCATGTTAAAGGAAATTTTGTTTTGAATTGTTTGCGATTTCGAGGGCGTTGGAACTTTTGTTTAGTGCCTACGCAAATTAAGAAAGTTTAAAATTTTTGCCACGCCTACATCCGACCCTGCAATTTAGAAAAAGCGAATTACTAGAGCAGTTTTTGGGTAATCACATTCTTATTTGGCACATCTAATAATGTGGCCAAAATGCACCACCTGATCAAATTTAGTCGAAATCTTACAATGAATATCGAAGATATACGAATGTGCATTTTGAACTGAATTGCCAAGGCGACATTGGCTGGCAAGAGTGAGCGAGATAGCATGCGGTAGCTGTTGCTGCATGTTAAAAGGAATTTTGAATTAAGTTGCTGCCGATCTTGATTTAATAAAACTAGTTGGTCAGGGTATACTCAACGTCGGCAGGGACGACTTGCTTGCTTCATTTTTTTTGCACACGATCACCAGCCGTTTTAGTTGATTTAATGAATTAAATTAATAGTTTAATAATAATTTATTTCTTGCAGGCTTTGTGACAATGTTGTGCAGGTTAAATGTTCTAGCTACACGGCAGGGTAAGGGATTGCTTGGAACAAAAAAGGGGACTTTAATGGGGTTGTGACTCATGCCGAGAGGTTGAGATTGAGAATTTAGCAATTTTACAATCTCCTTCACTGCTTATTTCGTTTACCACCCTCATTTCTCAAGGCGGTCATAAGGATGAAGCTGTCTCCGTCTCTCCAGGAAATGGTCTCTACTTGCACAGCTTCAAAAACTGTTAATGTTGACGATAATAGTCCAGTGAGAAGTGCAATAAGGGATACTCAGGCGTATTCTATTGTGGTCACTGATGTAGTGTATGATTTGCGGCCTGGTTCCTATAAGCCTCTAACTGCAGTTCCACCTAAGAAGCATAGATTTAATTCAACGCTTGTTACCAAATTTTATTAAGACACAATAGTCGGTGCAAAAATTTAAACTTTGATATTTTACTGTTTGACTGTATATGTCATAGTAGACTTTGGCCGGATCAAATTTTAGTAAAAAAAAAAGAAATACACGGCCAAAAAGAAAACTCGACGTCTGGTTTGGCTTTATATCCCACCTAATTCTTCATCTTCCTGAATATCACCATCGGCCAGTATTCCAAAAACCAATCTTGTCCCCCCATCTGGCCTATCAGAAGGACTTAAATCGAAGCTTCCTTTTTTTTTTAATTTTCTTTTTATTTTCAATCTGTCCTTGGACAATAAGTAAATTTGAAGATACATAAAACATAATAGGAGTAGTCGGCTCCACTGAGTCAACTATTATATATAAAATCAAGATTGTACAAACTAAATCTACTTAGTTATTTATAAATATGTATGTTCATTATTACCATATATGAAACAAAAGTTAAATTTTATCTGGGAGATCTAATATATGTAATCTATTTAGTCTTCTTGTTGTTATTTCATCAAGAACACTTATAGCTAATGAGTTGGGGTGGTTGTGCAGTCTGTCAGAATATCTAATGCTATACTCTGCTATTTCATCCTTAATAAATGGTATATTAAGGTGCTTATGAATTTCAACAGTGGAAACATACCAAGGTGCGTTAATGATTGTGCGTAGGGTTTTCGATTGATAACGTTGCGTAATTTCAATATTTAAGTTAAAAATTTTAGTGTCTACTGAAACATGGTTAAAACCTGATATTAACGATGCATTAGTTCTTTCTTCTTTTGATTGCAGTGGACTCTGACTTAACTTCTGACCAATTACATTCATCCGACATTTTGGAGATTGAGTTTGTCAGACTTAAGTCTTTCTCTTCCCACATTACTTGTTCTTATATACCGTCGACATGGCGGTGAATACTAAACAATTAGAATCTATTTAATATATTTCCTCATTGATTTCTGATAGTGATATCTAAATTGTTTTTGGTGACTTTAATTTACCAGAAATTGCAAGGTCTCAATCGGAAGAATCTGCTTTGTTGCTTCTTTCTATATCTCACAGCATTATTGGTGACATTTTTGAGTTATCTTTGGATCAAATAAACCCTGTGCGGAACAGCATGCGTAGATCCTTCGATCTGATATTTTTGTTGGATTTCATCAACTCTGCAGTTACTAGAACTAACCCTCTAGTGTTGCCTAGACTTTGGAATTTTCTGTTATTCTGTCATTTCAATAATTACCTCCAGCATTGTAAGCAAGAGTTTTTCTATAGCTTTGTAAATACTAAATGTGAAATGTCTGCCCACCCATACATATTATCATTTAAAAATAGCGGACTATTATAGCGGACTCAGATCAAGCAATTGCTGATCTGTTCACTGATTTCTTTACAACGACGTTTTCCCCAAGAGGAATATCAAGCGAATCCGAACCATGTCCTTATCAGATAATAAGATCTAATTGTATTTGTAGTTTTTCGATCGATGAAAGTTCGCTTCTTAGCGTGCTTAGTTTAGTAAAACCTGTGTACACACCTGGTCCTGATAGAATACCTGGTTGTGTACCCAGATTTTGTGCTGAGGCTCTACGTAAGCCACTTCAAAAAATTTTTTTGTTGTCCGTTAAATCTTGTCATTTTCCGTCTATATGGAAGGAATCTTATATAATTCCTCTTCATAAGAACGGTAAAAAGTCTGACGCGTCGAATTATAGGGGTATTTCTAAATTGTCCACCATCCCTAAAGCTTTTGAAACGTTAATTACTTCTCAACTGCAACATTTTTATAGATCTATTATTTCACCATCTCAGCATGGGCGAAACGTATGTAGATCTACTACCTAACCTCTTAGAATCTGCTTCTTTAACGATCGAAGGATTCAGGAATGCAAGGCAAACTGATGTCGTTGATACTGATTTCAGTAAGGCTTTTGACAATATAGGCTTCCCAGGCCACTTGATTAATTGGATATGTGAATACCTGTCAGGCGGAACACAGAAAGTTCTCTTCAAGTCTTCAAGATCTAGGTCCATCCAAGTAACTTCGGGGGTGCCTCAGGGTAGTCATCTGGGACCATTGCTATTTACTCTCGTCAATAATCTTCCCTTCGTTATATCTCATTCTCGTGTCCTCATGTATACAGATGATGTAAAGCTTTGTCTCAGCTATGGAGACGTTATATCTCCTTCTCGGTTGCAGTCTGACCTCCAAAACTTTATTTATTAATTAATTTATTAAATTGACTTTTAAGTCCCATATGTCCACTTCCGTCGCACAGTGGGGCCTCTACCCGGATAGCTGACCAAAAATCATTTTTTCACCATTGCATTGGACAAAAGTAAAAAGAAAAAAAGTTATGGATCCAAAATATTTTAGAAATCCAATAAGAATTGTGGATCATCATCTCAAAGAAGAGACATTTTTCTTGTATGAAAAAAAAGTAAAAATTTTTATTAAAACTCGCAACTTTGAAACTGAATATTGGCCAAATTACACAAAAGAATTACACTAAATTTTCGCTTTTTTTAGCTTTAGTGGAGTAGAATCAATACAACAAGTGATAGAGGGAACATTCACTTATCAGACCTATGTAGTATAGTCCTGCGCATTTTTTCGTTTTTTGAGCAAAAGCCAAAAAACTAGTGCAACCTCGCGTTATAAACGCGTTTTAGGTACAAGGAAGAAAAAGAGCTCATGCAAATTTGGCAGTAGCATGTGTGTAAAATCGCGTCAGAAATACTACCTGACTATATTTATTTCTCTTACGCAATAATTGGTCTCTATGTACATGCTTAGAAGTCTTAGTTATTGAAAGTATCGTCCACCCTTGCAAACTGTTATTTGATATTTACATTTTATAATGCGTATAAAAAAAGTCAAACCTACATAAAATGTTCGTGGCTTGAGAAAAAAATGTAACACGATAAAAAAATTTTTTGGTCCGATAGTTCCTATCGAAGATATAGCATAAAGTCAACCGACTTGGCCAAAACTTAGCACAGAGATTTCTATATGTAGTAAACTTCTAAATAAATTCTTCCTAAATTTCGCTACAATCGCTTTTAAAACACGCAAGTTATTACTCTAGAACTACATTTTTAACCGATCCACAGTGGTCGGTTTCATAGGCCAAAAATAAAAAAAAAAAAACTGAAATTTGGAACTCTGTGTATGAAAACTAATTCATAATAAAACAACAAAACAATTGGAGAATTTGTTTTTCCGTTATTTCGTTGGTACGTGCTAAGAACAGCTTGAAAAGAGAGGAAAAAAACCACGCAAGCTGTGCAGTGAACGGAGCTTAAAAGTTAGATCTGAGGGAAAAAATTAATATTTAATATATAATTGCGCTAAATCGCCAAATTTAATAATGAATATTGAAAAAAAAGGTTAATAGTATATATTTAAAGATTTTTGTGTAAAATTATATTGACCTAATGTTTTATAACTAACGTTTTATAAGTGACCTGTGTGGAAGGTGAATTTTACTATGTTTTGTGACTTTAATTAAAGAAAAAGTTGTGATCCCCGTCTCACTCTCAAATAAATCTTGTTTGCTTTTTTTATTCATTATTTTCTTAGTTTATGTTCTTTTTTTCAGCTGCTACTTTTTGCAACTTTCTGTGTTATTCGTGTTATTCTATTGTGTTGTCCCTGTACGCGTACACTACTGTGTTGTTGTTATCTGTGTTGTTCTCTTGTGTTGTCTTCGTATTCACACTGCACTTTCTTAAGTGTATATTTTGTTTTTGTTTTGATCGTCATATTTAATTGTTCTTTGGTTTCAATATTTTTATTTTCTTAATTTTAATCAAGCATTCGTTTAATTTATACATACATACATACATATGTATATACAGGAACATCTTATCAATGTCAGCTCCCACGCATATATATTTTTGATATGTG
This sequence comes from Drosophila austrosaltans, assembly GCA_035045865.1. Lineage (NCBI taxonomy): Eukaryota > Metazoa > Arthropoda > Insecta > Diptera > Drosophilidae > Drosophila > Drosophila austrosaltans. The sequence goes on from JAWNOQ010000003.1 coordinate 12,407,419, forward strand.
GTGTTTGGAAACAGGTTCATTTGCTGATAAAGCTAAACAAGTATTTGGAAACCTGGAACATACATTTGAATCTGATGGTTATGAATTCAGTGGCAATAGTGTGGTGTCAAGACTGGATTATATCTTTAAAAAGTTTGGAGAAATGTGGACTAAAAGCTACAGAATAAAATATAAAGTTGTCGAAAAAATGCGGATTGGTTTGCTCAAAATGAATTAATATTATTAAATCTGAAATCATCACCGTTACAGCAAAATCGAGGTCGTCCAAGATTAAGTCTTTTTGAGTGCTCAGAAAGAACTAAGCGGCGACGGATAGCAGATATAGCAGAATTTGATGAATCCGCAGCTGATGATTTGCGAAATGCTTATAGACAACCGAATTCATCGATCTTTCCTGCAAAGACGTGTGAAGCAATATCACTTATAACTGATGCAAATTTAACAAAACATCAGTATCTGCTTATTAGAAGCTTTGTTAATAATAAACTGGATATTAACTTCTTACCCTGTTATGATAGTATTTTGAAGGAAAAACAGAAAAGCTATCCGGAGGAAATAACAGTTTCAGAATCTGTTGCTGAAAAATTAAAAATTATTTTTTGATAGCCTAAAAGTGCAATGAAAGGGGTTTGAAGTGGTTTATTTATGACAATACAATTGTTTACTACTTATTATAATTTTATAAAGCTAATATAAAAATTTCACTTTGATATAGTCAGTGGAAACATTTTTGGCCGCTAATTTCATACAGTACCGACCACTGTGCGATCGTTCCAATGGGTGCTATTCGACATAGTCAATCGATTCTGATAAAACTTGGTAAGTATATTAAAAAGTATATTAAGATCATTGGATTTGTGTAATGTTTGATTAAAAAACAACAAAGTTACGGAAGTTAAACTCTGTTTTCGACCGATCGTTCCTATGGGAGATATATGATATAGTTATCCGATCATAATGATTCCAAGATATACAATGCCTGCATCAAAAAGAAGACTATGTGCAAAATTTCAGCTCTGTAGCTTAAAGGGTCTCGGAGGAGATTGCTTTGATCCAAACAGACGGACAGAAGGACATGGCTATATCAACTCAGATCGTCGTGCTGATTAGGAATAAATATACTTTTTATAGTCGGAGATGCTTGCTTCTAAGCGTTGCAAACTTCTGATATAGTATACCCTTCCAATGGTATAAAAATCATAAAAAAAATTTTTGTTTTTCAATTGTGACGATGTGGAAATTCCCAGACCGCACATCTTTACTTGCAAATAGCTATCTATCGAACGGACGTGAAATTGGAAAAACCAAAGTGATTAGTGAAAGTGAAAAGTAACACGTGAGCGGAAAAACAATAGATATTGATAGAGACACAAGATAGTGCGAGTTAGAAGATACAGAGTGATAAAGGAAAAGAATCATTGAAACGGTAAGTTCGTAACGGATCAAACAAAAATTAATTAAATAATAAAAATTTAATTAAATTAATTAAATTGAATAAATTAATTCGACAGCCGCCGAGGTCAAAGGTAAGCATTGGAGAATAGGTTGACCCGGTTCAGTCCGGTCTTGATCATTTATAAGTAAAAATATAAAAGCAAAGCAATATAAAAGAAAAGAATTAAAACCAATGAAAGTAAAAGGAAATACATACACACATACTGGATCATTGGCATTTTATTTGCATGTGATAAAATTTTTCGTAGTCTGTCGTCTGTCCGTCTGTCCCACTTACCCATCGCACTAGGTGTGGAGTTGCCCACTAGTTGCGGTTAACCTCCCGTAACCCCTGGGCTTATTTTCCGAGTATTCCTAGCTAGGACGAGGATGATACTACCCGTCTAAACAAGGATCCTCGAGGATACCCTGACCTATCCCAAACATAGCGGAACCCTGGTTTAGCACCGGCCCGTACCCGTACACCCCAATTTCAGCTACGGTTGTACACCAGGGGCGCGTAGGCGCGAATCCTGGGTACCCCGTGACCTAGCGTGGTCCAAATTTCTGTAAAGGCCAGACTGAATTAATCCGACCGACCACGTCCCGTCCATCGAATGTCTCGGTAATTACAAATTTCTTGTTTTGTGGACCCATAAGACTGAGAGGTGTACCCGGCCTTAGAAGGTTCCTTACAAGTGGCACCCGAGCAGGACCCGAGATTTTTCGACTGGTTCCGTGGTCAGTCACGTTAGTTTTCAGAAAAAAGGGTAGAATAGGAGTAGGAATCAAGGTGTAGCTGAAGAGCCAATTTTGTTTAGAGTTAGAGGGAAAATTTGATTTGAAAAAAAAATAACAAATATATATATTTTCGCAAACCTAACCTAAGAAAGCGAAACAACACGTGTAACCCAACGATCCTAAAAGGGAAAAACTTAAACAACAGAAAAGAAGAGAGGTGTCATGGGACACCCAGATGAAACGATCTTTCGATTAAAGGGGTGAGAGCTGCTTTTTTCATGCAATTTTGAAAGAAAATATATTTTGATTAATACTTGTTTAAGTTTTTTTTTTTTTATATTCTTTGAAAACAATATATATTTGTATGTATGTACATATTTCGAAATACTCCCCCTACAGGAAACCATTTTAAAAAAAAGTAGCTCAAATGCCACCAAAATGCCACGTTGATCCGAATTGCAAAAGCCAAACCTTATTTGAATTGTAAGACTTCAGCCCATACAGTGAACTATAAAAAATTCAAAATTCCAAAAAATAAATTTTTTTTATGACTTGAAAAAAGTCACTTTTTCGACCCATTTTGGGAGACTATTTAGCTAAAAAAAAACAACAAATCGATCACAATTATTTTAGTGCAAATAGCTCTATATTAGAGGTCTGCATGAATGCATTCACTTCCGACACCATAGTACTGTACAGTAGTGAAGTGTTCTTAAAAATACTGTACCCATTCTTTGCTGTACAACAGTGGTGGGCAGCCAAATTTCACAAGTGAGCCCGACAACAACATTTACAACAAACATTAATTCGGGCAGAGAAAAAGGTCTCGACGTCGAGTCCGAGCAGAGGTCATAAATGTGCGAGTTTGTGGGCAGAGGGACGCACAAGTAAATGCGGGAGGGAGAAAAAGGAAAACAAAGGTCGCGATCTCGAGCTCGAGTTTGTAGGCAGAGGGACGCACAAGCAACTGAAGGACGCACAAGTAAATACGGGACGCACATTTATGACATATCCTCGAGCTCGCGATCGAGACCTTTTCCCCTCCCGCACTTGCTTGTGCGTCTCTCTATCTACAAACTCGCACATATATGACAACGTTCTCGAACTTGCGATCGCGATCTTTTTTCCTTTTTCCCCTCCCGCATTTACTTGTGCGTCCCTCTGCCTACAAACTCGCACATTTATGACCCATTCTCGAGCTCGGGATCGTTGTTTGTGCGTCCCTCAGTTGAGTGTACGTCCCGCAGTTGCTTGTGCGTCTCTCTGCCAACGAACTCGCACATTTATGACCTCTGCCACAGTGGCCGGGAGCCTCTACGACCTCCAAAACCGAGTACAACATTTTGTAGAGTGAGTGGCAGTAATAAATGTACCCTTTGTAAATGAGTACAGTACATGTCACTTTTTTTCATGTTAGGACAGTGTATATGTTTTTTTTTTTTTTAATTCCATTTATTTACTCGCATTAAAGGTACTTAAGCTAATATCAGTATATGTACATATGAACTGGTTATTAAGGCGTGTTAGCATCCATTATGAAGGTAGGCTGGCCTCTGTGGGACTGCAGTGATGCATTGCTTCACAGAGGCAGAGGTTCCAATTATGTTGCTAACGCTCGCTGGCGTTCGGCGGCCCGCGGACTACACATTGCGGCCCCCGCAAATATGCTTACCGCTTTCAAATTGGAGACCGTCAGAGTAACCCCAGCAATGGAACACATAGTGCGGCGTTCAGCTGCAAATCGGACGCAGTGAAAGATGATGTGTTCTGCGTCTTCTATCACGTCGATCCCACACACTGTGCAGTGGGCATCTTTGTCGTGTCAACGGTGCAAATACTGCCTGAAACAACCATGCCCGCTTAGTATCTGGGTCAGGTAAAAGTTTACGGCACCGTGTTTCCTGTTTATCCACATGGCAACGTCTGGTATTACTTTGTGAGTCCATCTCCTCTTCTGCGACTCGTTCCATCGCGACTGCCAGCATAACAGACTGTCATTTCTAGCTGCAACCCTAGCAGCTCTCTTTTGTACTCCGCTGGTTACCGTGTTGGCGACGACAGCTTCTTCCTTTGCCAGTAAGTCGATAGGGATCATGCCTGCGATAGGCGGCGTCATTAGAAACAGTTCGAAAGGCGCTGCATACACGAAGCGCACATAGCCGTTAGGTAGATCGGATGCCTCTACTATAACTACCAATCGTTAGGGCGGTTGCCCAGACTCGAGCTGCATAGAGAATAATAGATTTGACCACACACATGAGAAACAGCCTCCTCTCCTGCTTGGGGCCGCGCGTGTTGAGCATAATTCTGGAGAGAGCTCGTCCAGATTCTAATGCTTTCACATGTATGTAGGGATATGTTTATTAATTGTTTAATGACAATGTTTATTGTTTAGCGACAATGTTGTGTTCGGGACTCAATAGTTTAATAGTTATTATAATTGCTTATATTTATGATACAGTATTTTCAATCGCTCACTCTTTAACTCACTGACACTTTAAAACACTCTTGACTCTACTCGACCAACTCTGACCGCTCACACTGACTGACTGCCCGACTCTGCCTGACTAACTCTCTCTTCTTTCCTGCGTTGCCATATCATACTTTTCTCCCCGATCTTGCTATAAGACCAGACCCCAACTATCTAGGTTACCATACCCTACATTCGGCCTTCCTGACCCTTCCCGAACGAACTCCATTTCTTCATATCGCCCATGCTTCATCCGTGCTGTGACTCTATAAGGTCCGAAATGTCTTGGTCTTAACTTCATTCCGCTGCCATATTGGGTTCTTTCAATGGCGACCAGTTCTCCAACTTCGTAAACAGTTTTTGGTTTCCGCCTTTTATGAAATCCTTTCCTATTTTTGTCCTGAATTTTGCCAATATTTTCTTGAGCTTTCTTTCTTATTCGCTTTCGTTCTTCGTATGAATATTCCACATTCACACTTTTTAATTGTTCTGCCAAATTATCAGCTTTCATATTTGAGGACTCTAGCAAAATTTGAAGTCCTCCTTTTTCCTCGGCGATTGGAATGATTGGGTCATCCATATACACTATTATTTTCTCTGCGTGTATTAAATCCTTCAACACAGCGTTGATATATACCACTGGAGAAGCGTACTCCGAATAATTTGGTTTTATAACTCCTTCTTTTAGCCATTGTTGAACTTGCCCGTCTAACATCTTTTCATCAGCTTGGGGTTTTTCAATGTGTTTCAAATCAATTTTCTCTGATGTTTTAGTTTCTTCTACCTTTTCCTTGGCACACATTCCTTGCAAAAGTTCCACTTCTTCTCCTCTTGACGGCTTCTTCTTTGCTCTAAACATCACTCCTTCAGAACCAAACATAACATCTACCTTGTTAAAAACATTATTTCCTATAATGGCTGCATATTCCAAGTCTTTCTGTTTCGCGACATTGAAAGTTACGTTGAAAAATACGCCATCTACTGAAATATTTGTGTCGAACTGTCCCATCGTTTTTAGGCCACCATTGCCTATTCCTTTGAGGTGCTTTACATTTTCGACCACTTTGACATTTTTCAGTTTTTTAAATACATCATCTCTCATCAGGCATACATCACAACCTGAATCATTGCTGAAAACTTAATTCCTTTTGTGGTGAACTCCTTGAAAATATTTTCCTTCCTACGGACTTGTAATATTTGTGGTTGTCGTCTTTTCGACACAGTCCTTAGCAATGTGTCCCGTTTTATTACAGGAATAACATGTAACCGGACTCGAACAATCTTTGGCTAGATGACCCTCTTTGGAGCATTTAAAACATTTTCTACGCGTCTGTACTTCCTGCTTCTTAGTTGTCACATGTTGGTTCTCTTCTTTTATTTTGGCATATATTTTGATATCAGCTTTCAACTCTTTGAGTGTTTTACATCGGTATAGACTTGCCTTATTGGGCTTGCTATCCTGCACTCCATCAATAAAGTATGAAATTATACTTTCATCGTCCAGATCTACTTGTTTTCCGATCTCCATTATGCTATACAGGTATTCGGCGTAAGACTCTTTGGGATGCTTCTGTTTTCGTGAGAGAATCTTGTGTACTTCCGCAGAACATATCGTCTGCCCGAACTCCTCTTTGAGTTTCGTTTTCAGTAGATTCCAACCTCGCACGCCTGTTAGACTTCGAGTATATGCCCTAGCTGCTCCTACCAATAACTGTTTCCCATAAATAAACTTTTCTAGATCGTCCCAGCCTACTGTAATGGCGACATCCTCAAACTCAGACAACCACTGATTAATGTCAGACGAATCGCTGCCCGAAAATGAAGACACGGTGTCCTGAACATCCCGTAGGGTGAAACGAGAATTGCCTCTGGGACTTGGATTTTTTGCTTCGTGATAAATGCTACACTCTTCTTCAATCGCAACACTTTCATCTTCCTCACTTTCATTTCCACAATTGAAATGCTCTAACAACCTTTGCTGTAATTCGGGTTTTAGCCCTGCAGTGCTAAGTCCAAAACTCCCTAATTTCTCCCGAAGCTCATCTGCCCTTAACTTCCTAATCTGCCCTGCCTCCATGATAAATTTTACAAATTTCCGGACTTAAGATTAAAAGAAGTATTTACGATTATTCCTCTTTGGGTGATATCGCTGTAACCACGTAGTCGCAACTTGCAGCGCTAACACAAAAGCTTAACTGCGTCCTTCAGTTGCAACTCCCTCGCTGCGGTCACTTTTAATGATAGTTACAACCTGCAAATCTAAACTTCGCCTTAGTTTAATCTGCGCTTTTCAGTTGGAACTCCCTCGCAGCCTTCACTTTTTTTTTCTATATAGCTGCAACCTGCAAATTCAAACACCGCCTTAGTTTAAATTGCGTTCTTCGATTGCAACTCCCTCGCAGCAGTCACTGTTTTCTTCTTTTAGTTGCAACCTGCAAATTTAAACACCGCCTTAGTTTAAATTGCGCTTTTCAATTGCAACTCCCTCGCAGCAGTCACTGTTTTCTTCTTTTTTCCAAGTTTGTGGCACGTTTCCCAAAAAATGCCACCTCGGTCAACGATGCCACCGCGATCAACGATGACACTCTGATCAGTGATGCCACTTCGATCAATTAAGCCTCTTCGATAAATGATGCCACTTCGATAAATGGCCGCCAGAATCGCACGCTTTTTTTCGCCGTCGTTTCGGTTTCCCCTTTTCGCTGTGGCTTGGTTTCCCCTCCTCGATTTTCGCTGTGACTTTTCGCTTTTTCCCAGAAGTGTCACAACCGACGCCAACACTCTATATTTGGCCTGCTCACACCAATGGACCAATACATGCGCCAATGTTCTTGCAACTTCTTGAGAAAATTGCGTCAGAAAAATTTTTCCCACAAAAACCACTCCGATGCGCAAAAATTAAACCGACAACGCAAAACACAATATCTTCACAATTACAAAACTATAAGCCGCAAAACACATAAAACTTTCCCGAACGAGCCCCCAAATATTGTAGGGATATGTTTATTAATTGTTTTATAATTGTTTTAGCGACAATGTTGTGTTCGCGACTTAATATTTAATAGTTATTATAATTGCTTATATTTATGATACAGTATTTTCAATCGCTCACTCTTTAACTCACTGACACTTTAAAACACTCTTGACTCTACTCGACCAACTCTGACCGCTCACACTGACTGACTGCCCGACTCTGCCTGACTAACTCTCTCTTCTTTCCTGCGTTGCCATATCATACTTTTCTCTCCGATCTTGCCATATCTCCTGACAAAGACCAGACCCCAACTATCTAGGTTACCATATCCTACATGTATGTTTGCCAGGTGCTGCCTAAAACATAGGCGTGTATCGATCCATACTCCTAAGTATCGAATGGCTCTTTTCGATACGACTTCAGTGCCATCTACTAGGATTTTTGCTGATTCTACTCTTTTTCTGCTGCTGATGAGAACGGCTTCTGTTTTGTGTAACAAGCCAACTGAGCGCAGCCAGCTGGTAATTTTAACTAGTGCATTATAGGCGACAGTCTCCACGGTGCTAATTTGTTTACCTACTACCACCAAAGCAACATCGTCCGCGTATCCAATTAATTGGCACGTACTTGGTAGAGCCAGTCTTAAGATTTCATCATACATGATGTTCCACAATAATGGGCCCAATACAGACCCTTGGGGGACGCAAGCAGAGACTCCGCGCGTAGTTGGGCCATTTGACGAATTGTAGCTTAGGGCGCTGAGGAAATAAGTCGTCGATTATTCGTACCGCATCATCGTATTCCAGTGGTGCAATTCTTTTATTTGCATTTATTCTTTTCACAGCAATCTTGTACGCTCTCCCCCAAGGGTCAGTTTCCGCCAAGTCGCATAATTGCAAAAAAGCCTCTTTTTGGAGTTGGAAATTGCGCGTCTAAGGGCCTTTCTGGCATCGCTGAATTCTATATGGAGTAGTACCCACGTTCTGTTCCCTCTTTTCCTAGCACGCGAGTACCGTCGGCGTGAAGCAAGACATGCCTTTCGCAATGCGGTAATGTTGTCGTTCCACCAAAACACCGGATGATGATGCATCCTATATGTCTTGCTGTGGCGCATGCTAGCATTGCAGGCAGTATCTACCACGTGGACAAGCTTTTTCACCATTTCGTTTGCCGCTGCAGTAGGGATTACTGAATTGGTCAACTACGCTAAGAATGCCGCTGCGAATCAACAGCGAAATTCTTGCATTGGCAGGATTGTGCTGCCAATTGTGTGAGGACTGTCCCTCCAACCGAGAATAATATAGCCTCGTGATCGATGGCTGTATAAAAGTTTCCAAGTGCCCATTTGGACAATCTCTGTAGGCTAGAACTAACATATGTTAAATCCATAATTGATGAGCCCATACCTGGACGGCTGAAGGTATTTTGGAACCCTTTGTTGAGCAAGTGCCTCAAGAAAAATACGGCCTCTGGCGTTGGTAGTTGAACTACCCCACGACAAGGCCCACGCATTGAAGTCGCCTGCGATTATCACAGAGTGGCGACCAAGAACATCCGCGACAATTTCATCTAACGCATCGCCAAATTGACCGAGACTGATACTTGGTGGCACGTAGCAGCTATATATTCAGTATCCGCCGTTGTATGCCCTTACAAAGTGTTCTCCCGCCTTGACAGAACCCAAAGTTGGAGATGTCGACCCACAGGCCCAAATTGCTGCTTTATTTGATAGACTCCTGAACCAGTAGTTATCCGTTTTATGTCTATAGGGCTTGCTAATAATAGCTACTTCTATTGCGTGTTCTCTCAACGATTGTGACAGAAGATCCTGCGCCTCTTCGCAGTGATTGAGATTAATTTGTAATAGCTTAATCATGATTGTTTGTAGTGTAATCGGCTCTATTACCACTACGCCATGCTGCAGGACAGCGTTGGCTGTTGGCTATATGTGACACCTGGTCGCGGCCATTGGCTGCACATATGAAGCATTTCGGCTTGTTTAAGCAGTCTTTTATTTTGTGGTCCTGACCACCGCATTTCAGGCACCAGCCAGTCCTGTCGACTGGGTCGGAACATTTGGCTGCTGCATGCCCCGTTCTTAGACATCTATAGCACCTAATTGCTGCTGAGTTGGGCCTTATACGGCACACAGACCAAGATATTTTTAGTTTACCAACCTTGAGAATGTCCTCTGCAGTTGAGGCTGGGATGCATAGCGTCGCTCTCTTAGTTCCAGCATAAGCAGGCCGAATACTTTTAATTGAGTCTGGGCCTACTGTAATTCCCATCTGCTCCTTAAGGGCGCTAATGATGTCCTCCGCGGACGTCATTTCGTCAAGATCGATTATATCGAGCCGAACTTGCGGTTTGACTACCTACCATTCATTATTGCCGTTAGCAGTGCCATTGTCGTGATTCTTACTCACGCTTTTAACATTAGCACGATCCGCAGGTAGATTTTTTTTTGGGATCAACAGTGTCTTTTTCGCTGGTTTACTGGTATCAGACTGTGGAGAACACTGAGTCTCCCTACTGCATTGAGTTGCCCGTGGCTTCAGAGACTTGAAAGCCTTAAGAGCGGACTTGTTCAGCATATAAATCCGCTGAGCTTGGTCCTTCATATCTTTATTGAGGTATCTACCAGTCCTCAGACTCTTTGCCAGGAATATGTGTTCTAATTCATCTGTACAGAGGAGTATATATCAAATGAGAATAAACAACTATGACATGGCTACCAAAAAAAATGACGGAAACGCAATAAATGCGAATGTAAGCGTAAGTTTTTGCTAAAATAAAATTATATATTATTTATTAATATTAAATTATAAAGAAATTTGATGGTTTAATAAATAATTGTGTTCTTTACGTCTTTGTAATTGTCTTTTGCAAGGTTATATATGTATGTGTGAAGACGCAAAGTATCACGTATATCTGTGTTTGTCTGTATGTAAGTTATTAACCAGAATATTTCAACATATTTCCGACACGAGCAGACCCATCTTTTGCTTACACCTCAAATCTGCATCCGCCACGAGCGGACCACCTTTTTGCCTACATTGCAATACGCCGACGCCTCTGCTTCTGCTCTGCTGCAAACCCACAGTTAGCTAGGGATAAATTTAAGTTTGTAAAATCAGTCTTAAAAAACACCTAAATAAATAAACAGCCTTTGGCTAACTTTAAAATTTGAAATAAATAACATTATATTTTAATTGGCGCCCGAGCAGGGACCAACGGCTACAAAAGAACAAAACGAATTCTAAGTACGCGGTCAATCAATATAGCAAAACGCCTGTACGATTTTATCTTCCGTTGGTCAAATAAACCGTTTTCGTCCAGTACGCAAGTTAATTAATCAATCGAAATAGCAAAACGACTATAAGATTAGATTTTCCGACGGGGTTTAAATAAAAAGTTGTAAGTGCAAAGTGCAAATAAAAAAGTTTTTATAAAAGGTGTCATCAAAACCGAAAAAGCTCCCACAAAATTTTGTGGTCGGTTTTGATAAATAAAAAAGGGAGTTTCTAAACAGAAACAAAATAACTAAAATCCCAAAAAAAAAGTGGAGTGCTCATCCTGTCTGGTCCGTCCGCAGGATATCCCAACAAGAAAGTGCGAGTCGCAGGATCCTGAGTAGAAGGCAAAAGGGATGATATCCGGACCGTCGGTGGGAGCAGCCGCAATAATATTAATGTAAGCTAGTTATGGTATAAATGATTTAACAAACAAACAAAAAAAAAAATTTTTTTTAAATTAAATTTGAAAGAAAAAAAAACAATATTGAAAATATTTACTTGAAACAAACTAAAAGAAAAAATAAGAAGAATAAATAAAATCATTTTAATATATAATTAAAATTACAAACATAAATATACTTGAGAAATATTTTTACATTCAACCAAAAGAAAAAAACATAAATATAAAAATATTAATCACAACCACCTTTTACATTTCATCAGAATAATATTTAATAGATTTTAAGAATTTGCAATTTAAAACTTGATCATAATCAATTCTAACATTTCATTAAAATAATATTCTAAAATTTACAACATATTTTTGAGTGACAGAAAAATTTATTACAAATTAAATAATTAACAAATCTTTTTCCAATAAAATTTTTTACTAATCGAATATGGCAAATGAAAACAATCTTTTTGGGCCTCCTGTCCTTCAACAGGCTCAGGCTCAGAATAATATAGTGAATCGCGATGACATGATAGCTCTTATCTCTGGGGTAGTTACCCAAGTTATTAACGAACAGGTACCCAATTTATTAAGGCAACTAAACAATCCTCACCAAAATTTTCCAAATGTCCCAGATCAGGCAATAGACCCTCAACACCGAGCTAATTTAACAGATATGGACAAAGTACCAGACGTAGTTAGGTGCCTTCGGGAATTTTCAGGCGATCCCTCACAATTTAATTCATGGAAGAAGGGAGTAGAAAGGGTATTAGAAAATTATTCACCTTTGAAAGGTACACCGAAGTACTTTGGTATACTTCACACAATACGCAATAAAATAACTGGAAACGCGGATACCGCCTTAGAATCTTATAATGTTCCACTAGATTGGAAGGCGATTTCAAGGTGTCTTACTCTCCACTATGCCGACAAACGCGATTTAACTACTTTGGAATATCAAATGACAGCCATTGTCCAAGGTAGCAATCAATCTGTTGAAGAATTCCACGGAATGGTCTACAAACATTTGTCATTAATTTTAAACAAAGTAGGGTGCATGGAATTACCACGCGATTCAGAACAACTTTTGACTACCCTTTACCGAGACAAAGCCGTAGACACATTCATTCGGGGACTTAGAGGAGACCTCCCACGGCTTCTGGGTATGAAGGAACCAACCGACCTACCGCACGCTTTACACTTGTGCCTTAAGATTGAAAACCAGACTTATAGGTCCATTTATTCAATTAATAAGTCCCAATCAAATAATTTCCGACCAGTGCAAAAACCGATTCCAATGCCAAGGACACACATGACTCCTACTAGTTCAGGTTACAGTCAACCACCACCAGAGTTGCCAAGGTCACATCATTATAATTTCAACCCACAGGTTAACCAAAATAATCAACAACAAAGAAATTTTCAAAATCATTTATATCAAAGACCCAATTACCACCTCGCCCTATGGCACCAAAACCGCAACCACGCCCATTACCTATGGAAGTGGACTCCAGCGTTAGAACAAGACAAGTGAACTACATGAACCGACCAAATTTCGAAATAGGTAAACGACCTCCAGGCGATGAACCACCACCAGAGAAAAGACAACGAAATTTTAATATCGAAAGTTACGAAATGGAAAACGAATTTGAACAAACACTTAAGGAATACCAAGAAACTTTTGATCCCAATGATATTTCAGACGCGCCACAAGTAGAATACTCTGAGCTTAACTTTTTAGAGGAAGAAGCTCCTCTCTACTATATAATTAACAAGCCCGAAAAAGATAACATCGTATCAGATGCATTATCTCGATTGAAAATTTCAAATGAATTAAATTCAGTTACCACCCAACATAGTGATGAAAGTTCTAGCCATAACTTAATCCCAAGTATGGAAGTTCCCATCAACGTCTTTAAGAACCAGGTATTCATTCACAAGTCAAACCAACCCGATTATAAATTCAGTCTACCTTTCCCAACGTATCACAGACACGAAGTATACAGAGACGACTACGACACTGACTCACACAAATTTTGAAAAAATATCTCGACCCCATGGTTATAAATGGAATAACCACAACAGAAGACATTATGGGAAAAATCCAAAGAATCTACTCAGAGAACTTTAGTAGTTACAAGATTCGATTTTCTCAACGACAGGTACAGGACTTGACGGACGAAACACATCAAGAAGAAGAAATAATTAAAACTCATAGCAGAGCTCATCGTAACGCTACAGAAAACAAAATTCAATTAGCAGAGAAGTTCTGTTTTCCAAAAATGAAAAGCAAAATAGAAACCATAGTGAAACAATGCGCAATCTGCAAAGAACTGAAATACTACAGACATCCCACAAACCCTGAAATAAAAGAAACACCGATTCCGGAATACCCCGGACATATTATTCATATAGATATTTACTCAACAGAAGGCAAACTCGTCCTAACAGCTATAGATAAATTTTCAAAACTAGCCCAAGCTAGAATAATAAAATCGAAATCAATAGAAGACATCATATCCCCATTAAGAGAACTTATTTTTTATTTTGGTGTCCCTAAATATCTTGTCATGGACAATGAAAAATCGCTCAATTCCGCTTCAATAAAATTCATGCTTCAAGATCAACTCAAAATAAATATCTTTACTGCACCACCTTATAAAAGTACAGTTAATGGCCAAATTGAAAGATTTCATTCTACTTTTTCCGAAATAATTCGAATTATAAAAAGGGACAAAATTCACAGAACTTTTGAAGAATTAGTCGACAGAGCCATCTATGAGGATAATTATACTTTCCATTCCGTAAGCGACCATTAGAAATATTCTTCGGAAGAACAACAAACACCACTCCAGAAGAATATGAGAAAACTAGACAAGACAATGTTGACCGACTCAAAGAAAAACAAAAAAATCACTTACAATATCACAATAAAAAAAAGAAACCTGTCCGAACTTACTTACCGGGTGACGAAATATTTGTAAAAATAAATACTAGACTAGGATCCAAACTTTCACCAAGATTCAAAAAAGAAATCGTCAAAGATAATTTTAACACAACAGTCACAACAAATTCCGGCAGAACAGTTCACAAAAGTAATATCAGAAACACTTAATTTCAGATTGTTGACAATATGGGCAATAGACGGGACGCAAGGATCGTTGAACATAACTAACTACACAGACGCTCAGACAGTTACGATAAACAAGGGACTGGGAAAAATCTAAAATGGTATAAATAGAATTATACATTTGATAGACCTAATCAAAAAAATACAAATGACATTGGACACTTTAAATTTCTATACTGAATATGACCTAGAATATAACGCGTTACACCAATTAATTTACCATGAGATAAAACAAACATATTCGACACTTAATACATTAACCTCCACAACAAAAAACAGAAACATCAGGGCCATTAATATGATATTGACAGCATGGAAATACATCGCGGGTAATCCCGATCACGATGATTTCCTACACATCGAAAACTACATTAACAAAGAAATCTCTAACAACAATAGACAAGTCATTATTAATAACCAATTAGAACAAAGACTAAATAATCTAACTCAGGTTACAAACAGTCTTTTAAATACAATCCATAAAGATAGTTCGTTCAGCAACGAAATAGCGATTAATATTCAAACACAAATTCGATTAGTAAAAGAAGAAATAGTAAATATAAAATACGCCATTCAATGGGCAAAAATAAACGTAATAAATACTTTTCTGTTAGAAGAGAACGAAATTCATGAAGTCTTTGAAATATTCGAATCAGGAGGTATGCCTCCTTTGACGATAGAAGAAATGTTAGAATTCGCAGACATCTCAATCCTACACAATAAAACTACATTAATTTACATGATTAAAATACCCAATTTAGAGGAAATAAACTATCAAAACATCCTCATAAAACCGATAATCAAGAACAATTTAATTATTAATATAGAATATGAAGAAATATTATCAAATGGAATTAACATTTTTGGAATAATAAAAAATTGCAAAAATTACAGTAACATTAAGATATGTTCTAAAAATGAAATTGTAAACATTAGTAATAATAAGTGTTTGCCTAGGCTCCTTAAAGGAGGTAAATCCCTGTGCGAGTTTAGTAACGCAGACCATATTACAACCATAGAAGAAATCTACAATGGACTCGTGATGCTAAACGATTTTAATGGAACAATAACCTACCAAAATAAAACCGAACACCTTTCTGGCTCATATCTCATAAAATTCTGGAATGAGACGATTCACCTAAACAAGAAACTATTCAGCAACATCGAAACAACCCCCATAGAAACAAATGCCCCAATAATCCAGATAACACCAGAAGAAACGAGACGCCACAATATACTGTCACTCCAGGCACTACAAAATCTACACCTTAACAACACCGAAAAGATTGAATACCTACAAATAACAACTCAAGGAATTTCAGCACTAACCGCACTCTGCATACTGGCGATAATAATTTGCAGTATTTGCCTATACAGAAAAAAAAGGAAAAAGTCATTCTCCAATTGGCACCTCCACTGGAGAAAATAAATACCCAACATCAAAGAAATCAACTTCAATTTAAAAACATACCGTTTTTCTAAAATCGCTTGAGGACAAGCGAAAATAAGAGGGGAAGGAGTTATTAACCAGAATATTTCAACATATTTCCGACACGAGCAGACCCATCTTTTGCTGACACCTCAAGTCTGCATCCGCCACGAGCAGACCTCTTTTGCTTACACCTCAAGTCTGCATCCGCCACGAGCAGACCTCTTTTTGCTTACACCTCAAATCTGCATCCGCCACGAGCGGACCACCTTTTTGCCTACATTGCAATACGCCGACGCCTCTACTTCTGCTCTGCTGCAAACCCACAGTTAGCTAGGGATAAATTTAAGTTTGTAAAATCAGTCTTAAAAAACACCAAAATAAAAAAACAGCCTTTGGCTCATCGTTGGACAGTTAAAATGTAGGAACTCATTTTAAGCAGTACGCCTCCAATATCAAAGTTTGGGACACGTTTTCTCGTGTATGAAACCGGTTAAGAAAACCCTGAAGTAGTGGTGTGTAATACATGCAAAAATATGTATAAATTCGACAAAAGCACATCAAATTTAGTGAAGCACAAATGCTACGTAATGGCAAATAGTCAAAAACGCAACCATCGTAAAGTTGTTGTAGATGCTGAATCAAAAAAGTTGTGCATTAAGCTAGCAACTGAATGGACAGTAAAGAATGGGGGATCCTCTCATATTATAGCGTGTGGGTGTGATTTGCAAATGGATGAACCAATAATAGTCACCGACCGAGGCGCCAACATGAAGGCTGCATTTAGGGGACTAAACACGTTGAACTGTGTAAATCATTTGATTCACAATGTTATTGGTAAAGTTGTGGATGAGGTGCCAGAATTGGAGAAGACAGTGAATCGCTGCAGGAAACTTGTGAAATATTTTAAGTCAGGTCAAAATTTCTTTTTAAAAACCACCTAAAAGAGCTACTGCCCAACACGTTGGAATAAGATATTGCACCTATTCAAATCGATTGAGATGAACTGGATGGAAATATCAAATATATTAATTGAGAACAATGAAATAAGTAGGATTCAAAATATGAATTTAAGCGATGTAAGCGCATTGGCAAACCTTCTGGCTCCTTTTGAGGCGTGTTCACAGAAGCTTGAGGGGAGCAACTATCCAACGTTGCACCTAGTTATACCACACATCAATAATTTGAAAAAAATTTAACATCTAGTTATAACGATGTGGAGATGGTGGAAAAATGCAAACTTGCTCTTGGGTCAAATTTAGTAAAAATAGTTCAAGATAATCTAAAAAAGTTTCATAAGATTGCCCTTTTTTTATTTCCGACCACAAATAAATTATTACAATTTACTGAAATGGAGAAGGAAAAGACTATCGAAGATCTTGAAGCAGTTATGATAAATATTCACCTAAGAACTCAAACTGAAGAAATTGATAACATTATTCCATCCAGCCAAGAAATGGATGATATTTTCGTCGATTATGTACAACCCATCCAGAATAATAATATCCAATCTATTATAAGCAATGAAATTCGAACATATCAAAATGTAAATATTCCATATAGCGCAGACTTTGATGTTCTAAGTTGGTGGAAAAACAACAAACAACAATTTCCCTTACTTTTTAAGGTTGCTTGCAAATTATTAGACGTTCCAGCGAGCAGTGCAGCATCCGAAAGAGCTTTCTCTGTTGCTAAAAACCTTATAAATTACAAACGCTGGAAAATCGCAACCACTGATGATAAGGTGGATAAGATAATGTTCTTGCACTCGAATATTCAAGATTTATATAATGAGATATTTTCTGAAATAAATTTGTAATAATAAAAACTACACTCCTCAAAAGAATTAAGGGAGCAAGATAAAAATCCAAATATTTTCTGTTTTTTTCACGGATCGTATCTTTGTGAAAAATCATCGTAGCGAAGATTTAAAAACAGCATTTTTAGGACTCTACTTTCCGAATTCGTGGAGCAAAAAATATACAGGATACGGTTTCGACGCATCCTGGAAAAGTACGACGGAAAAAAATTTCCCGATTTTTTTTTCCTTCTTTCTTGGGCTCCACGGGGTTGGAAAATTTTTTTCCGGTGAATCGATCGCATGGACCAAAAAGCCTGATTAATTGCCGACACTTTTGACTCTTTAAATTCTTTCTTCGTGCATATGTCATGGAGATATCCTGACTTGAACATAAAAGGTCATTTTTATCTTTAATCGAGGATATCTCGACAACGAATGGTCTATTACTTCTACAAGCATCCGGGCAGAGAAAAAGGGTCGGGATCGCGAATCCGAGCAGAGGTCATACATATACATATGTGCGAGTTTGTGGGCAGCGAGACGCACAAGTAAATGCGGGTTGCACTTTTAACTGACGGAAACACATTTTTGAGCTCGCGATCGCGACCTTTTTTCTTCTTACCCCTGCCTCCCACATTCATGACCCTTTCTCAATCTCAGAACCTTTGCTTGTGCGTCTCGTATTTACTTTCCCCTTCAGAATTTTCTTGTGCGTCCCTCTGCCCACAAACTCGAACTCTCTAGCTTTTATCCCTCCAGCGTTTGCTTGTTCGTCTACCCACAAACTCGAGCTCGCTTCCTCTTTCCCTTCTAGCATTTGCTTTTTCGTCCCTCTGCCCACAAACTCGATCTCGCGATCGCTGCTTGTGCGTCCCTCTCTGTCTACATACTCGTACACTGTTCAATGCGAAAGAAAATGACAAAACAGTTGGTAACGGTAAAAGTGTCGTTACACTTTTTAGTCTTAATTTTTTCGGTTTAGCTTCTATCGCGCGATAAGAAACTTCCTTTAAAAAAAAAACCCAACGCAAATTAAATATAAATTATTATTAAACTATTTAATTAATTCAATAAATCAACTAAATCGACTGGTGATCGTGTGCAAAAAAAATGAAGCAAGTAAGTCGTCCCTGCCGACGTTGAGTACACCCTGACCAACTAGTTTTATTAAATCAAGATCTGCATCAACTTAATTCAAAATTTTGTTTAACATGCAGCAACAGCTACAGCATGCTATCTCGCTCACTCATGCCAGCCAATGTCGCCTTGGCAATTCAGTTCAAAATGCACATTCGTATATCTTCTTATCTTGCCAAATAAGAATGTGATTCCCCAAAACTGCTCTAGTAATTCGCTTTTTCTAAATTACAGGGGCGGAAGTAGGCGTGGCAAAAATTTTAAACTTTCTTAATTTGCGTAGGCACTAAACAAAAGTTCCAACGCCCTCGAAATCGCAAACAATTCAAAACAAAATTTCCTTTAACATGCAGCAGCAGCGAATGCATGCTCTTTCGCTCTTTCTTACCTGCCAATGTCGCCTTGGCAATTCAGTACAAAATGCAAATGGCTATATCTCCGATGTTTATTGTCCGATTTGAATTAACGGTCAGTTTGTGCAGTTTGACTATATAATTATGTCTACCAAATAAGAATTCGATATCTTTAATACAGCTCTAGTAAATTCATTTTAAAATTTTATTTTTTCATTTTCGCACCAAATTTGGTAGCTCTAGCTCTTATAGTCTCCGAGATTTAGGTGTTCATACGGACAGACGGAAATGTCTCAATCGATTCGGCTGTTGATGCTGATCAAGAATATATATACATTTATGGGGTCGGAAACGATTCTTTCTGCCTGTTACATACATTTTAGCGACTTTAATATAACCTTTTACCCTATGGGAATACGATGGCCTAAAAAGAAGAGTCTAAAGGGACGTTGGTGAGTACGACATCCCCATTAATATTAAAAAGCCAGGGGTAGGCTCACGCTGGATATATGCCTGGCGCAAGAAGGAGTTGGTCTCTTTGGCCAATGAGTTTGGCTATGATGCGGAATATCGAGTCGAGGTGGCTAGCAAGAATTTTGACGCATTGCTCACCCAGGAGCTGCCGGATCCGATATGGGCTCGTCTGTCCGAACTGCAGTCATCCTATGCTAAGTCGACTCCAAAGATAAAGATGCAGTTCGATCCCATGAGGGGAACTAAAGCAACGGATTCCCTCGAGGTGCCCCAAGAAGAAGCAAAGTTTCGGACTCCGGAGTGGGACGGTTGCACAGTGGTCGGTACTGTATGAAATTAGCGGCCAAAAATGTTTCCACTGACTATATCAAAGTGAAATTTTTATATTAGCTTTATAAAATTATAATAAGTAGTAAACAATTGTATTGTCATAAATAAACCACTTCAAACCCCTTTCATTGCACTTTTAGGCTATCAAAAAATAATTTTTAATTTTTCAGCAACAGATTCTGAAACTGTTATTTCCTCCGGATAGCTTTTCTGTTTTTCCTTCAAAATACTATCATAACAGGGTAAGAAGTTAATATCCAGTTTATTATTAACAAAGCTTCTAATAAGCAGATACTGATGTTTTGTTAAATTTGCATCAGTTATAAGTGATATTGCTTCACACGTCTTTGCAGGAAAGATCGATGAATTCGGTTGTCTATAAGCATTTCGCAAATCATCAGCTGCGGATTCATCAAATTCTGCTATATCTGCTATCCGTCGCCGCTTAGTTCTTTCTGAGCACTCAAAAAGACTTAATCTTGGACGACCTCGATTTTGCTGTAACGGTGATGATTTCAGATTTAATAATATTAATTCATTTTGAGCAAACCAATCCGCATTTTTTTCGACAACTTTATATTTTATTCTGTAGCTTTTAGTCCACATTTCTCCAAACTTTTTAAAGATATAATCCAGTCTTGACACCACACTATTGCCACTGAATTCATAACCATCAGATTCAAATGTATGTTCCAGGTTTCCAAATACTTGTTTAGCTTTATCAGCAAATGAACCTGTTTCCAAACACCACATATCAAAAATATATATGCGTGGGAGCTGACATTGATAAGATGTTCCTGTATATACATATGTATGTATGTATGTATAAATTAAACGAATGCTTGATTAAAATTAAGAAAATAAAAATATTGAAACCAAAGAACAATTAAATATGACGATCAAAACAAAAACAAAATATACACTTAAGAAAGTGCAGTGTGAATACGAAGACAACTCAAGAGAACAACACAGATAACAACAACACAGTAGTGTACGCGTACAGGGACAACACAATAGAATAACACGAATAACACAGAAAGTTGCAAAAAGTAGCAGCTGAAAAAAAGAACATAAACTAAGAAAATAATGAATAAAAAAAGCAAACAAGATTTATTTGAGAGTGAGACGGGGATCACAACTTTTTCTTTAATTAAAGTCACAAAACATAGTAAAATTCACCTTCCACACAGGTCACTTATAAAACGTTAGTTATAAAACATTAGGTCAATATAATTTTACACAAAAATCTTTAAATATATACTATTAACCTTTTTTTTCAATATTCATTATTAAATTTGGCGATTTAGCGCAATTATATATTAAATATTAATTTTTTCCCTCAGATCTAACTTTTAAGCTCCGTTCACTGCACAGCTTGCGTGGTTTTTTTCCTCTCTTTTCAAGCTGTTCTTAGCACTTACCAACGAAATAACGGAAAAACAAATTCTCCAATTGTTTTGTTGTTTTATTATGAATTAGTTTTCATACACAGAGTTCCAAATTTCAGTTTTTTTTTTTTTATTTTTGGCCTATGAAACCGACCACTGTGGGTTGTCTCAATACTCGCGGGAAATTATTCAACTCCTACCCCGCGACATAATTCCTTTAGAGATTACCGCCCCTAGAGTAGACCCCATCATACCCCCGTTATTAAATCACGGATCCTGTGCTGATAGAGGACCAGTGGATGTGCGTCGCGCATGCAGGCGATGCGGAAGGATAGGATCTTGTTTTGTTCGGAATGCGGCCGAAGAGGAGTCACGTCATTCGAATGTTGTCGACGTAATGCGGCGGGTAGCGGCAGATGTTCTTCCCCAGACCGGGCCAGGGAAGTGACCCACCAATCAGCGCTCAGACAATCGACACGGAATTACGAGAGATCGGAGGCAGGATAGTTGTCCGGATAGAAATAGCGGACCTTATAGCGACGGCTACCCTGGATACGGGGGCCACCAGAAGTTTCATAAGCGGAGATTTGGCATAGGAAATACAACTGGCCGGGAAAAGCGTAGTCATGCCATTCCTGGTAATGTCAACTATGTTGGATCCTGTGATCCTAGGAATGGATTTCCTCCAGACGATGGAAACGCGGATACAAATCGGTACAGTATCATTGATGTTGCAGACCCAAGCGGTGGAAGTAGAAGACGCGCGGCTGCGACTAGGTACGACCAACATCACCAATCCCCCTGACGTCAGAGTCTCCAAGGGTCACATCGCCACAAAGCGCACGAACGAGTTCTACACGATGGAGACAACATGCACGGCAGAGATACACGATCAGAGGTGTCCCGCCCCAGAGGGCAGCCACCACGAGTAGCGAACGCAGAAAAGCAGCGACGAATGGCAGAACACCAGAACGAAGTACCCCTTCGGGGTCACGGCGACGAGAAGGTGATGGAGAGTACGGACTCTCACCCAAGCTAGCGAGAAGGATGGAAGCCCTCCACGAAATCGAGGTGGATACGGACAGTGAGATAGAAGAGACATAAGACTGAGAGGTGTACCCCGGCCTTAGAAGGTTCCTTACACAATATCAGTCAAAAATTAAAACAAAAATCATTTAAAAATCTAATTTCGTCCTTTAAATTAAAATAATAATGTTAATTTGTTATCAAAAAAGCTTTTTTAAACTGAATTTTATTGTAAAAAAATGGCTAGAAATATTTTTCAACTTTGAAGCTTAAGGAATTAGCCATCAAATGCTTTTTAAATTTTAAAATTCGCTTTACTACTTCAGAAGATATGATTTTTGCCAAAAGAAATCAGCGATGGCTTCACTGAGCGTCGCATAGTGGGGCCTTTTCTCATTTCGCTTATCAAAAATCATATCTTCTAATTGTTCAAGCTACAAATGGAGTTATTACCGAGGTGCCACGTGCTCGGGTTGCTTAGATATTCAAGGTCAAAGTTGAAAAATATTTCTAGGCATATTTTACCCTTAAAATTCACTTAAAAAACGCTTTTTTGATGACAAATGAACTTTATTATTCTAATTTGATAAGATAAATAAGATTTTTTAATGTTTTGTTTTAATTTTTTACTGAAATTGCGAAAAAAAAAAAAAAAAATTTATGAATTTTTTTAGGTTAATTTTAAAAATTTTATATTGGTGGCTCATTTTCAGCAAAATAATCTTCAACATTATCTTGTATATCTAATAAACTCATCATTTCGGAACTATAATTGCTTTCTTCTATGTTTTTCCGTGTTCGTACTTGTCTTATTGAGGCAATAAGTGGATCCGATGAGGCTGCCAGCATGTTGAAAAGGTCTTCATTTTGTCTAATCCGAGATATATTGAATGTATTAGTATTTCTAAACTTTTTGTAGTCCTTTTTCTTACATTCCTGTGCTTCTTCAGACAGCTCTCCAATTGGTAAGCACTGATACTCGATTAAATCCTTTCCATGAGCCAAAATCCTATGTACTGTGGGGGTTAGCTTCTTGTGAGGGTACAATTCAGTCAAAAGTTCAGCTGTTTTCGATGCATATTCGGCAAATTTAGTACCATTTATCATTTCCTTGCAGTTTAGAACATTAAGGATAACAGCCAACCTTTTAATGATCTCATGATTAACACCTGTTATCAATGATGTTATGTGATCATTTTCGAAAAATTTCCTCGCAGTATTTCCATCATTCGTATTCCCGTATCCGTACTTTGGACAGTCAACTTTTAATCCAAGCTTGCGGGAGAACTCAGCTTGTATAATTTCCTTTCTGCTTTGCATATCCTCTCGAGGTGTATTCTCGGTTTTTGCTTCTCCTGGCCGAGGAATTGTGTAGGCTAACTTCAAAATAAATTCCATGCAATTTATCCTGCAATGCAACGGAGAAATTCCATATTCATAGCAGTTTTCCTCATCCGTTGAACTGTCTGAATTGTGAAAGTCTTTTTGAGTTTTTTTGCATATGGGGCATCTTAAAGTCGAGGTGGTGTTTGTAATATCCTTTAACACTTTTCCATCAATCATTGTGAGAAAAAAATCAAACTTAACCGTTATCGTCCTTCCACTCTTGGTTTGAATAACAGTTGGTTCCAGATGGCTAATTTGATTTTTTATGTCGCTGACAGTTGATTTGATTAATTCCGATGTTTCCTTTGCATATTTAAAGAAAATAGGCCGACAATAGTGAATCGAAGATGGTCGAATATTTCTCCAATGTTCAGAAGTTTCACTTCTGAGACGTAAAGGAACTACAGAAGCCATAAACATATTTTCATCAGAAATTGTTTCGTCATCGGTTTTTATGACTTGTTTGTAGACACTTTGTCCAGATGATCCATCGCACCCCCATTTATTCAGTAGAGTTAGATTTTTAGGAAGTAGCTCCACCTGTGCTTCCGGCAAACTTTCAATTAGACGCCTCGCAGTGTGATCCATCAAGTCCTGTAGTTTTACTTCTGCCGATATCTCTGTGATTATTTTATTGGCAGGGACTGCATCCTTTTTGGCAATTGCAATTTTTTTATATCCCGGAAGAACGTCGATGTTATGCCTTAATAAGGAACTCCGTAAGATTTCATATTTATCCTTGCTTAATCCCAAGTCCATAAACAAGGAAAACGCTTCTTGGTTACTGTATTTGGTGACGAGAATGTTGGGTGGCGTCGGAATACTTTCCTTAATCCTGGTCATCCGCATTGGACTGTCAGTCAGAACAGCTTTTGTTACAGTCGATTTAGTTCTTTCCTGTTCCCTTGAATATTTCAAAGATAGCGCTTGTGACAGATTCTCTGTTGTAAAGCTTTCTCCAACATTCCCGAGCT
Source organism: Drosophila austrosaltans (assembly GCA_035045865.1). NCBI lineage: Eukaryota > Metazoa > Arthropoda > Insecta > Diptera > Drosophilidae > Drosophila > Drosophila austrosaltans. The sequence goes on from JAWNOQ010000003.1 coordinate 12,432,153, forward strand.
TACGTTTCCTTGTAACAGATGAACACTCTTCAATATTCTTAGGTGACCTTCCTCTTCCTTGGCTAGTAGATGGGTAAACTTCTTCCTCTCTTGAATCCTCTATTGAATCCTCTATTGAATCCTCTATTGAATCCAATGATGTAGACTGCTCAAGCCAGTTTTCGTAGATCCCAATAAATTCAGAGTTTTTTCTTTGAGACCCACTCCATTTTCGTTTCACGTTAATGTAGGTGTTTTTAAGTTTCGTCACAATCTCCTTGCTAACGTCTTCAGGTACAAGGCCCATCACTTTAAGCAATTCTGATACAAATTCATTTTGATTTTTAACGGCCCGAAAAACTTCAAAAATCTTAGAATTCTTCAAATCCATTTTTCCACTTTAAATTATAATTGAATTATATTCAAAAATACTATTCAACAAAAAAGCTGTTTCCTCTTATGAAGTCAAGAACAAACTGTCTCGAACAAGTGCAATAGTTTGCAATTTATACCATTTTTCTTAAATCATTAGGTAAAAAAACATTTATATATTACCATTTTTTCTTAAATCATTAGGTAAAAAACATTTTTGCATCATTGCAAACTATTGCACTTGTTTGTAATAACCTTTTTTGATTAATTAGGTAACAACAAAATTGGTTTCCAAATTGAAACAGGTAATCGGGGAAATCCAAAAAATTAACAAACAATGTAGGTAGACCCGATTTTCTATGACCTAAAAGATTATTTACCTATTTTCTAAGACCTTCTAAATATGTAAACATCGACAGGTAGTATTTCGGACGCGATTTTACACACACGCTGCTGACAAATTTGCATGCGCTCTTCTTCTTCCTTGTACCTGAACGCGTTTTTAACGCGAGGTTGCATTAGTTTTTTGAATTTTTGACAAATTTGCGCAAAAAAGCGCAAGACTACACTATATAGGTCTGATAGGTGAATATTCCCTCTATCACGTGTATATAATTATATCGTGAATCTCCGTGAATCTCTGTTGTTTTTCCTTCACTAAAGTTTAAAAAATGCGAAAATTTAGTGTATTTTTGAAACGTCTCCAATTTACTGAGTATTTCAAATTACATTAAATTTAAAAAATGATCTACTTTTCGAATAAAGTAAAAATATTCAAGATCAGTTGTTTAATTCGGCCAATATACAGTTTCAAAGTTGCAAGTTTATTTTAAAATTCTAAATTTTTTTCTTACATGAAAAATGTCTCCACTTTGAGACGATGTAGCACCCACAACTCTTATCGGATTTCAATAATATTTTGTATCCATAACATTTGAAGTATTATCTGTCGATTTCACTTTTCATTTTTGCCAAACGCGATGGTGAAAAAAATGATTTTCGGTCAGCTATTCGGGCAGAGGCCCCACTGTGCGTCGGTAAAGCCATGGATGTTGATGATCCATATATAAACAAGATTTTTTACACCTTATTAGTCCGTCCAATTTTAGATTATGTATCTTGCATATGGTCACCCCGAAACGAATCACATCAAGGAAGAATAAAATCTGTTTCAAAACAGTTCCTTCTTTTTGCTCTTCGTCATCTGAACTTTGACCGAGGTATTAACATTTCATCGTACTCTAGTAGGCATAAAGAAATAAGAAAAAATAGCTCAATTGATCTTTGTCGCTATGAAGTAGCTTGTGGATATAGATAGATGGCGATATAGATGACCTGAGCTATTTTTATTTCGCGCGAATCCCAGCGGGTGCACTAAGTGCTTACAACCTGATTTTAATTTGTATTACAGTTTAAATCATTTCCACTACTGTTCTTAGCTTAGCCAGGAAAATCGAAATAACCAAAATAATCGAGTGTAGCTCATCATCTTTATTATGTCGTTTTAGATAAACTCTTCTCAGCTGACAACGTATTTTGTAAACAACCCCCTATCATAACGTGTAAACGAAACGATAGATTTTGGTGAACTCTAACATTTAGCTTCAACGATAATCGGCAAAGCCATAGGCGTTCATATTGTTAAGAGATGGTCGAAAGAATTCGGTGATCCTTACACTACGAAAATTGTATACATCTTATTGGTTCGTCCAACGGATGCAACATAAACGCAAAGCCAAAACAATAGTAAAACATGTAATTCGTATGACAGTTCATATATATGAAAGAAAAAAAAATTGTAATAGTTTATTAAATATCTAAAGTAGTGAAGTGTAATACAGAGTTTAAGTGTGAAAAATACTTTTTAGCGACTTAAGTTTTACTTCTGTTGCAGAAGACCGAATGCCAAAAGACTTCCTAGTAGACTCGCATATAGTAGACTTCGTTGGGTGCAATTACACAAGCTTTTTAGAACGACTAAAAAAAATTTTTTTTTTTTCTATTCTCTCAACCACACTACCATTTCACCCCTCTAAAAGAACGGTTCGGAACAGCGAGAATAAGAGACGATGGCGGACCAGGGGACAAATTCCTTGGGATAGTCTTCTTTCGCTTCGGGAATTCGTTTAATAGTTTTAAACTATTAAACTGAGTTTTCAATGATAAACTCGCCCGAAGCTTCATATAACCAGCCGACAGATTTTCAAATCCTTCACGAGTTCGCCTCATAAAAATACGCATCTCCATCTCGGCATCCCGGCACGCTTCACAACTCCATTTCAGGCCCCTACCATTTCCGAGGCTGTCTTTTACTTTGATTGTCTAACCAGCACATTTAAAATGGATAACAATATCACACAGCAAGCAAAGCAAAAAATCTTCCTGGCCTTTAAAAGGGTAAGGGCACTTTTTATTTGAGCAGACAGACATTGTTAAATTAATTTCAATTTTTATTAATAATATATGTTAATAACAGAAAAATAATCCAACAGAAATAAGAGGAATTATTAAAAAAATTAGTCCGTATACGAATAAAATGTCCCACACAAGGGTTAAAGTGCTGCAATTGCTTTCTAGAACAAAGAGAAAATATTTAAAAGCACCGTGAAGGCACAACACAAAACAGATCGCAAACGCGAGATTAACTAACGCGAGAATAACGGGCGCTAACACAAGCAGTATACACACACAAACAACACTGTGTACGAAAGAGAGCGCAAGTACATGCAAGTAAAGCACAAACGACAAAATCAACGTCTAAGAGACAGAACAACAAAGCATAGAGTTTTGTTGTTGGTTTAAAACAAAAAGTAACAATAGCTTTGTTTAGCAACAAATCGAAAAACAAGAACAATTAATAGTGATTCATATTTAAGTATTAAAGCTTTTAAGCAATTTTAATAGAATAAAAATTCGCGATACGTACGTAAGAAGAAAAAATGTAATAATGAGAGCGCCCAGAAAAACACGACCGGCAAGGTTAAGAGTTCAAACGATTATCTTGGTATAGATTTGCCATCACATTCGCCTACAAATTACCTGGTCCTTTTTTTCATTCACTGTCGCGTTGCTTCTCAGACTGTACTTTTGAATTTAACAACTGATCTGTTCGATTTCAGACTCAACACTGTTTCCGATATTTTCAACCACTGCCTGTTTACCCGTATTTGTAAGCACAACTTTCTATCCAACTACCGCATTTTCGATCTGAGATTCAGCATATTTACCTTTTTCTAGTACTTTTTCTTCTGCCTTGTGTTTTGCTTGCTAGCGTTCATTTTGAGCGTCGTTTTTATATGCTTGTATGAGTTTCATCAACAATGATTTGTTTCTAAGAATATCACAAAACCTTAAACGTTTTGTTTCTTCGTGTTCTGATGAAATCAAACTGACAAATTTCGTATCTTCTAATTGTTCAACTAAGTATTTATATAGCCACATGTAACAGCTTAACAACTTTTTAATATCAACTTTACAATGACCGAATTGAACCGAACGCCAAAATAAGCAAAAAACTCGAGCATATGATTGTACACAAAAACGTAGAGCGTATGATACTAAATAGGTAACGTGAAAACAGAAGCAGGTGAATACGATGTGAATACGATTGAATGCATGAGCACTTGTGGGAGGGTGCGGATGTATGGCAATGCAAACGCTGAAACAATTAAAAGAATACGAAATTGCACACATACAGCACGCACGCACAAATACCGACACAAAGCCGAAAAGTGAACAGCGAACACACGCACAAAAGTAAATTAATCTACGTTCATAAAGCAGGGAGTCTGCTTGCGTCCCTAAGGCACAAGTGTGGATGCGAGAGGGGGAGAGAGGGCAAGGCGAATTTGCATTTGAATTTGGTTGGCTGGACGTTTGATGTGTATGCGTGTTTCGGCGGCGAATAGAGGAAAGTTTATAAGTCACTGGAAAAAGTCTGATGTAAATGTATAAAACAAAAGTTTGGGAAGCAGTGGTATTTTTGTCTATATATTTAAATATATTTTTATGCGTTTATGGTTGTATATACTTACATCTATTACAGCATTATTCAGTACCTATGTATATATATGTATGCTTTAATGACCGGTTCAAATTTACTAGCTGTTATAAATTCAAATGCCCGTTCCTTTTGTTTCAGTTAGCGACGTAACCTAGCTTACCTTCAAGCAGTGCAAGCAAGCTGTTCACTTAAGCTCAAGCTACCGATCGTGTAAAAGAGAAAGCTTATGCTTATGCTTAAATATGTCGACTGCACAAGTGCAAATGCAATTGCTATCCCCTCTTTTTTTTCACCAACCTATAAACTTCTACTAAGTCGGATAATAAAGATCTGGCCATACCACTTACATAAGTAATGAAAAAATACCAGCTTTCAAGTTCTTAAAGTTATAAAAAGGGGAAAAAAAATATATTTTTAAGTGAGTGCGACAGTTGGCTGGAGAAGACGTGGGGGTAAAACCATAGTGAACTGTAATTAAATACAGATATACCTGCGTACATATCATTATTATACAAATATTGTGGAGCAATCTTACTCTGTCAGTAGTAACAATAATAAATTAAAACTGTATTGGGTAAATTAAAGATTCACTGGAGCAAACCGAACCACTCAAACCTAAATTGAGTTCTGGATAATTTACACAAAAAATAGCAGTTGTGATAAAAGCATAATCTTGACCACATATTAAGTGCGAGTCGGAGCGTAAACAAATACTAGAACATAAATAAATACTCCGGACGGGTCAAGATTAGCTAATATCAAGGAGGAGATTTACGCTCAACAAACAGATCGGGGAGACGCCAAAAAAAGGATTCACCCGCTGGGAAGACGAAGCTCTCATACATTGCAGACAAAATTGAACTGCTAGAGTACCTATGGGAGAACTTTGACAAAGGCCATCAGGAATTGATGGAAAAATTAAATCATCAACCTTCTGAACATGGCTACTTCAAAAAAGGGTAGCACCCCAAAATAAAAAAGATGGTGGATGAGGCCATAAAAATATAGAAAGCTCAGACACTCAAGCTGGAAGAGGAAACAGAGGCCGATCAAAAAGAAGAGCGGCTAAGGATAGAGCCACTGATGCGCCAACAAAAGGCAGTGAATTACTCCGAATTTTGAATCAGATAACATCTGAAGGAAAACTTCACTACATTCATTCTCTTTGAACTCTTACCCTTGTCGGTCTTGCTAATTTTTTTTCTCCTTATATCGCGAATTTTTTTTAAAGGCTTTGCTACTTAAATATTAATCACAATTAATTGTTCTTGTTTTTCGAGTTGTTGCTTAACATTAAATCAAAGCTATTGCTACTTTTTGCTTTAAACTAACAACAAAACTGATCTGTTTTGTGTTGTGCGTTCACGGTGCTCTTAACTATTTTCTCTTTTGTCTTAAAAGCAGTTGCAGCACTTTAACCCTTGTGTGGGACTTTTGGTTGGTATACGCCCCATTTTTTCAAATAAATCTTTTTTTCTTTTATTAGTTTATTTTTCTGTTATTAATATTTACTATTAACAAAATTGAAAATAATTTAACAATGTAGGAAGATTTTTTGTTTTGTTGGCTGCATGAACAACGTCATGCATTTTAAATGTGCTGGTTAGACAGTCACAGTAAAAGACAGCCTCGGAAATGGTGGTGGCCTGAAATGGAGTTGTGAAGCGTGCCGGGATGCCGAGAGAGAGAGATGCGTGTGAATACTTTCTTTATGAGTATGAGGCGCACTCGTGACGGATTCAAAAATCTGTCGGCTGGTTATATGAAGCTTCGGGTTAGTTTAAAACTATTAAGTGAATTCCCGAAGCGAAAGAAGACTATCCCTAGGAATTTGTCCCCTGGTCCGCCATCGTCTCTTATTCTCGCTGTTCCAAACCCGGTTAACGACTCAATCGAATTCTCGGCACCTGATATCGTTTGAAAGTCCGATAGCATCCAATTGTGTAGATTCCATTGGAATCTCTTTCGGTAATGGAATCACACAAGTTACCGCGATATCAGGTGCAGTCTTCGATTTGTCCGGGTAAATATTCTGTCCCACCGAAAAAACAGATATTTGTTTCGAAGCTTGACCCTAACACTACATATGACGATGTCTTAACCCATATCTGGGCAAAAACTCAGCGGTGAAAAAATTTAGGTTTCGTATACCCGTGACATCTGGTCATTTAAAGTAAGTGTTCCGCCTAATCTTTTTGATCAAATTTGTAGAAAAGATTTTTGGCCGGAACATCTTATTATAAAGGAGTATACGACGAAAAGAGAAATCGGCCTCCGATTCGACTGCCCTCTGCTATCACCCCCTCTTCTAATAACAAACTTCTGCCTTCTTCTGGTACGTTAGCATCTACTGACGGGCCAAAAAACTAACTTTGTCCCCTATTCTGGCTAACCAGAATGTTAGAGGACTTAAATCCAAGCTGTATAGACTTTTTGTAGATAGTCTATCCTTTGATTTTCATGTTCCTGCTTTTACAGAGACGTGGCTTTAATCAGATATTGCTGACGCCTCGGTTTTATCCACTAAATTTTCAATTTATGGAAAAGATCGGATTATCCGCAATGGTGGTGGTGTGTTTATTGCTGTCGATTCAGCTTTTCCATCTGAATTTATTTTGCCCTCGTTCACTCATGAAATTGAGTTTATTAGTGTCAAAATATTCCTTAAATCTTTTTGCACTTATGTTTTTTGCTCTTATATTCCACCTCTATCTGACTTAAACACACATAATAACCACTTGGAAGCAATTCAAGCAATTCTGATAGAGATACATACCTTCATCGTTCTTGGTGACTTTAATTCACCAAATATTTCCTGGTCACCTTCTGATGAGTCTTCAGTGTTGTTGCCCTCCTCGTCGCATTGCTTCATTAATGGCCTTTATGATTTATCCCTTACTCAAATTAATCCTGTACTTAATTCAATTGATTGATCACTTGATCTTGTGTTTGTATTAGATTTCTTCAACTGCGCTGCTTCCAGGATCGGTCGAATAAACCCCCTGGTTCACTCGAGAGCTGTCCAATTTGAAAAATCTTAAGTCGAGATATTATAGGAATTATAAAATGGGTGGTGTTCCATCAGATTTTTCTAAATATGCTATTGCTCGCTCAAATTTTATGAAGCTTAATATGAAAGGCTGCAGGGCTTGTCTTCAGCGATTTAAGCTTCAGATTTACATTGATCCTTAGCAGTTTTATAACTTTGTGAACGCTAAACGCAAGACGAGCATAAGCCCATTCTTTTTAACTTTTAGAAATAAGACTGCGGACAGTGATCATTCCATTGCCGATATGTTTGCTGCTTTATTTAAAACAACCTATACCTTAACGGAATTCAACTCTTACACTCCGTATCCTTATGAGTTAAAAAAGGCAAATTGCATATTCAATCCTTTAATTGACGAAAGTCGCTTCTCAATGTGCTTAAGCAAGTCAAACCTGTGTAATCGCCAGGTCTCGATGGGGTTCCTGGTAGTGTTCTCAGATTTTGCGTTAAATCACTATGTAAGCCTATTCAGAAATTACACTCTTTGTCCCTTGAAACCTCCGCTTTCCCGCTGATTTGGAAGGAATCATTTAAAATTAATCTCCATTAAAAGGAGAGTTTGTTCGATGTTTCAAACTATATGGATATTTAAAAGTTGTCCGCTATTCCAAAAGTTTTTGAAAAAATTGTAAGTTCTTAATTGCAACATTTTTGAAGTTCTACAATTTCACCAGTCCAACACGGTTTCATGAAACGTAGATTTACAACCACTAACCTTTTAGAATTTACATCTATGACGATCAAAGGATTTGAAATTGCAAAGCAAACTGATGTCATATATACTGATTTCAGTTTTGGTTTTGACTCTATAAGCCATAAGTTATTACTCATAAAGTTATTACTCAAATATTTTACTCTGATGGATTCGTGAGTATCTGACAAGCAAAATACAAAAAGTCTTATTTAAGTCTTCCTTTTCTGTCAATAAGACATCGGGGGTGCCTCAGGGTAGTCATTTTGGTCCGTTGCTGTTCACCTCTTCATAAATGATCTTCTTTCCATTCACATGTGCTCATGTATGCAGGCGATATTAAGCTTTGCCTTAGCTATACCAATATGGTGTCGTCCAGTAGATTGCAGGCTGATCTTAATAATTTTCAGTGTTATTGTCAGCGCAATCTAATAAACTTAGATACCACTAAAACGAAGGTTATGGCGTTCTATAGGACCTCTCCTCAGACAATGACGTATTCATTGAACAACACTCCATTAGAACGCCTTGATGAAATGGATGATTATGGATCGTAAATTAACCTTGAATTCCCATTCTCTACGATAATCGCTAGGGCTACAGGTGTTCTTGGTTTTGCAAAGAGATGGCCGAAAGAATTCGATGATCCTTACACTACCAAAATTCTCTATACTTCTCTGGTCCGTCCTATTTAGGAGTACGGATCTTGCATATGGTCACCTCAATATGAGTCACACTTAATTAGAATTGAATCTGTTCAGAAACAAATTCTGCTTTTTGCTATTCGAGGTTTAAACTGGGATTGTAGTGTCAACCTGTCATCGTATTCTTGTAGACTTCTTTTAGTTAAACTTCGTTTTCTTACTAACCGTAGAATAAGGCTTGGTGTGATCTATATGCACAAGCTCCTTATTGGTGATATTGACTCGCCTAAGTTATTACACAAAGTAGATCTTTTTGTACCATCTAGGCCTACTAGAAACTATATTCCCTTATCCCTTACACACTGTACTATAGATTGAACTCATCCACTTTGAAATATATAAGTCACACGTGCCTGCGGTGCGGAAAATATGTTACCAAATCTTTCCGGACCAGAGTTCTCTATACCTATCCTAAAAAATTGTATTTTAAGTTATCTGTCTTGTAGTTAGTCTTATTATTATTTTAGTTGTCGTCCGTTGTCCACGCGACTTCGTTTTTGCATGCTGTCTGCTAGGGTTCGCGCATAACAGGCATTGTCCTGGTGTCGCTTGGACCACTTGAACGTACTGCGCATTATACGCGTCAAGGTTAATAAGGCATCTGGAACTAACAGAAGACAATTATGACAGCTTGGAAAATGCTGCAAGAACGATTCAGCAATAAACGTGTGTTGGTTTCTGCAGTGTTCGAAAAATCATTTGACCATCCAAACATTGAAAATGACGCTAAGTCCATAAAGAGCCTTCATGATAATATTCATGAATAACTGCAAGACTTAAGACATATAGGCGTCAATACAGAAACATGGGATTCCATCTTAATCTTCCATATGACCAGGAAGTTAGATGCTCTCATCTACAGTCCCTATCCGATACAAGGGAATTACAATAAACCAAGGGATTCCTTGCCTTTTTGGAACAACGATTCCTTACCCTAGAAGCGATTGGATCCAAGCAGACCAGAGAAAGACAGAAGACATGTGCATCGGCATCAGGCACAGCCCCGTCTTCCTGCCCGTGCTGGAATAAATCAAATCACAAACTAACTGTTAATGATTTGGCCAGGATATTCGGGTGAGCCTGCAGTTTAGCGGTGTACTTAAGCTGTTGTACCTTTATTTCGGTTATTACGCTAGGAATGTGGAGGTCTTTCTGTACATTTTCATTACGGATATACCAAGGTGCTCCCGTGATGGTTTTGAGAACCTTGGATTAAGCCCTTTGTATGGTTTCAATGTTGCTCTTGCTTGCGTTTCCCCATAGCGCAGAGCCATATGTCCAGATGGGTTATAATACCGAGTTGTAGAAAAGAACTTTGAATTCCAGACATAGGGGAGATCGTGCGTTGATAAGCCAATGTAGTCCGGTTGCTTTAAGCTTCAGCTGCTTTTTCTTGGCTTCGATGTGCCTACGCCAAGTTAATCTTCTATCCAGGTGAACTCCAAGATACACAACATCGTCGGATTGAGGCACTGGCACGTTGTTGAGCGTCAATGATGGGCAGTTTCTTCTATTGAGGGTAAACGTAACGTGCTTGCATTTCTGTTCATTTACACGGATGCGCCAATCTGCTAGCCACTTTTCAATTTCCTTTAAATGGGTTGCCAGTTGGTCAGCCGCTTTGATCGGACATTTGGAGCGGCTAAGGATGGCCGTGTCATCGGCGAAAGTAGATGTGATGAGTGCAGGGCTTGTTGGTGTGTCCGCTGTGTACAAAATATAAAGTGTTGGACCCAACCACCTGCTAGTACACCTGCTTTTGATTCGAAGTCATCAAAGGTGAAGCTATTACATCGTACAGCGAATTTTCTGTTGAATAGATAAGATTCAATTAGCTTGTGTGTATATTGTGGAAGCGTCGCTTTTATTTTATATATTAGGCCATCAAGCCAGACTCGGTCAAAGGCTTGGGCGACGTCGAGAAAAATTGCTTTGCAATATTCTTTTTGCTCGAATGCTGTGCGGATCTCTGAGGTGATACGGTTGACTTGCTCAATTGTGCCATGCTTTTCACGGAAGCCAAACTGATGATGTGGGATTATATTTTGGTTTACCAGGATTGTGTTTATACGGAGTTGTAGTACTTTTTCAAATAGTTTTGAAAGACTTGGCAATAAACTGATGGGTCTGTACGATGATGGCTGTGTTTTGTCCTTTCCGGGTTTTGGGATCATTATGATTACTGATTTTTTCCAACTTATGGGAAAGTGACCAGTTTTTACTATCGCATTAAAGAGTTGCAGATGTGTCGCACGGCACAGATCTGGAGTTCTCGGATCATTTTCGGGGTTATTTTGTCATGGTCGGGCGACTTTCTTGGGTTAAGATAGTTTTTAATAATTGCAAAAATTTTCTCCGCTTGGAATTTCGGTGGCTCGGTTTCCATTGTGGTGCCTAGAGGGGGAGCCTGGAATGAGTTTGTTGACGGATTTGGCAGAAAGACTGTTTTTAGATGAGCTGCAAAGATGAGTGCTTTTTCTTCGTCTGAACGGGCCCATTTGCCAGTTGGGCATCCTATAGGTGAAATTATCTCGGCTAGAGCAGTTATGGTTGGATGTGCTTTCCACAGGGGATATTTGGTGCTGGTAGGGGAGAGCTTTTTGATGTATAGCCGCTGTGTCCTTGCTTCTTCTTGCCTAAGCGTTTTTGCTAGAGTTCGGGAAGCTGCCTTTAGGCGATGTTTTGCTGCCGGTGATCGAGACATTTGCCATTCTCGCCTGAGCCGTCTTTTCTCTGTTACAAGAAGTTCAATTAGTCGGTTGTTAGACTTGTGTTTTTTCTAGGTGTGACTGATAATTGGGTAGAGATATCTGCGGCTTCAATAAGCGTAGACTCTAGTGCAGAGGTGCAAAGCTCGATGTCTTCTTCGTCGTCCAGTTTGGGATTCAGCTCGATATGGGTGCTTATGTATTTTTTAAATCTGAGCCAGTTTGTTTTCCAATTTGTTAGCCCGAGTTGGTGCTTTATTATTTGTGGTTGTGTTAATATAGTGAAAACTACTGGCGAGTGGTCCGATGACAATTCTGCTAGTGACTCTGCCCTTATTAAGTTGTGCGTAATTCCCCTGTTGACTGCGGCATAGCCCATTTTGTTTGCTGGGTTGGTGATTGTTTTATACAGCTGTTTGCCTTTTGGATTTACCAGGCTGGATCCCCAATGAGGGTGCTTGGCGTTGTAGTCTCCTGCAGCAATAAATCGTACTCCGAGTGTATTGAAGAAATCAGAAAAGTATAGCCACGGTTGTACTGCCGAAAGTGGTTTGGACACTTATTGAAGTTGCTTGTAGGTATTGTTTGGCAAATCCATTGTGGAGACAGTGTTTAATCCGGTTTTTGATTAGGATGCCAGATCCTCCGTGAGCCTTGCCATCTGGGTGATTTGATACATAGAATGTATATTTAGTTGAAAGTTGTTTTTATTTGTAAGGTGTGTTTCTGATAGTAGGATGATATCAATATCATTTGTGTCCAGAAACAGTGACAGTTCCTGTTTGTGCTTGGGAATGCCGTTTGCATTCCAGAGGCCAATGTGTAGTGCTGACAACGTTTCGATCCCGTTGGGGTTCTGGCCAAGTACAGATGGACTTGGGGCCGCGTTAGATTGAATGGTAGCGGGATCTACCGTTTGAGTGGGCTGTACATTTCCATTGCGTAGCACGCTTGCAAATGTTAATCCAAGCGTAGTTGTTGTTGGAGCTGCTGATGACCTAAAATGAGTAAAATCGATTTATTACTTGGAGCAAATCACCATTTTTCAATATTACTACCTGGGCAAGTAAAAGAAAATAAGTGTCCAACCCTTCGAAATTCAGAATTCGGATGGATCATTGCCGGGAAAATAAATATGGCTACATCTGCACCTGCTACTTGTATGGTGGCTATTAAGCCTGATGAACTTTTGGAGCGATTTTGGAAACTGGATACCTTGGAACCAGCAAAAATATACAAAAGTCCAGAAGAAGAATATTGCGAAAAGCATTTCTTGGACAATATGCTGAAGTTGTCATATGCAAGATTTGGTAACTTCTCATCTGGCACAGTACCAAATGTAACGAAGGCCACCTGGTCAAAAGTAAAACCAAAGCAACTGAAGCACCAATAGCGTACATAAGTATACGTTTTAAATGTAAACTTTCCATAAAAGGATGACCCTTATAGTTAACTGCCATTGTGGCTACCTGCAGTGATATGCAAATGATATAAACCGTACTTCTAAAAATATTTGGATCATATTTGGTCTTTTCCTCAGCGTCCAAATCAATATATAATTTCACCTTTCCCACTCTGGGTGGAGCCAATTTGTTAGCTTCACTGGTCAAGTAATATAATGTGCCAAAGTGCACTGCGAATTGCGTTAGTACTGTAGAAATTGTATAAAAATTGAATATATTTGGCAGTGGTGCAACTTTTGATAAAGTTTTAAGTGGCTTTGATCGTGTAATAAAAAGAAAACAGGCAGCTATAAAGATGTCCTGCATAGTGGCTTGGGTTGCGCTAAATTTAACACCATCAATATACAGGACAGATTGACAATAGGCCTGTATAAGAGCGTTAAGTGCCAGAATCTTAAACATTTGCTGTGTGGTGACCAGAGTGCAACGTCCCTGCTTAATGATATGATTCACGCACATAATTGATGAAGATTTACTAGTAAATGGTGCAGCAATTGAAGCATCCCCCAATTTAGCCATTGTTTATTCTTCCGATTCCGCCAGGGTACTCTGGATACGTGCTTGCGTCTGATTGATATGGTCTTGGCGACGTCTCAGGGCCCGTTCACGGGGAGTTAAGTGCTGATTGTTCTGGGTAGCCGCTGCCGCTGCGGCTGCTGAGGCAGCTGCATTAATCTGTTGAAATTCCTCATCCGTCCGCTTGCGTTTAATCGGAGCACTTGTCAGCAATGAGATACCGACATTGGCATGTTTGTACCATCATTTGTACCATGACCACACATAAGTGTGCAATATCCATCACCACACATACATAAGTGTGCAATATCCCACTGCTTCAGAGTAGTGATAACAAATTCTTTTTGCTTGGGCGCAAAGCGAGCACAAACTGAAACTACCAAATGAACTTGAAGTACTTCACCATCACCATTACATCTCATATGCAGCAATGGCAACATCCGTAATACTACTAGTTGCATAAGTAATAAAGGTGTGGAGTACGAAGAGAACCGTCAACCTTCAACCAGGCCAACATGAGATGACCCAAAAAAAAGAAGAAAAAGCGATTTTTTTAATGCAGGTCGTAGCATACAAACAGCTTAGTTTGCTTGATATGGCACATTGATGAAGTTTTTTCTCTAAACAATTGAATCTCGCAGCTACTATTAGTAGTGAAAGTTGTTTGTTTGTTGAAACAAATGTATTCTTCCTCCTTCATTAGGTAGCATTGTGACAGGTCCTTTGTCGAAAGGCCAATGTCTGTTTACTGTAATAATTGGAATTTCAATACCCATGATCTTGATCCCATGATGACCGATTACAGGAATGGGAATTAAGTTATATAATTCCAGGGTCTCGGTGGACACGAGAGGCAGGGTGATTTTAAAGATCACATGGTCCTTCACTGTGGTTCCCTCCGCCTTCATTAGTTTGTATAATGGCATTATGTCGGTGTCCGAGCGTGGCAGCGACAATCCGGATGGAAGATGAGCTCTTAATTGTGCCGCATGCTGGTGTAGTTGCTTTGGGGATAGTAGAAGCGGGCTTATCTGGTTATTGTGGATATCAGTTAATACATTGGTAAACTCTGCCTAAATGCGTTGCAAGTTTGCCGCTATCAAAGATAGTTGAGTGGCTATGGTAATGTACCACAGGAGTAATTTAACTGCATCTGATAGTGTATTTCACAGGTCACTCATGTGCTGAACCAATTGCTTGAATTATTTCTGGATAGTTTCTTCGTCTCTTTTAAATATGTTTATAGTTGAGTCAATAATTGATGTCTGATTTGGCAACAATGTCATTAAATATTCTGCATTGACTTTCACCTTTTGGATCTTTTGCGACATTTCTTCAGCGTATTCTGAGTCCAGAATACCAAATATTCCTTTGGCGATGGACCCAACGATTTCCAATGGAGCTTTTTTCATCCGCTTAATGAGCAGAAAATCGTTTCCTGTCAATATTTCATCAAAGGTATGGTGCATGTGCCGGTGCATCGCAAAACATGGTTCCGGTGGAGATAGTTGGGAACACATGTCTAATACTCGGTTTATTATGACTCAATTTCTTCCAAATACGTATTTAAATAGTAATAAGCAATAATGGTCTAGTCAGAGCCTGTTAATTGGGATTTTCCAATTTTCTCGTAGTATATGCCTGGTTTATCATCAAATTGGGTTACGTTTACTGACTACGCTAAAGCCAGTGGTAGCATAAGTAACATCATTAAAAGTGTTACTGCTAGAGTTGTTGTCAGATGATTCTCATCTGGACTGTCCATCTTTCGCTTTTCGCCTGGCTTTGCGGTTCAAAGTAGTGGGGCCAGTTTTTGAATTGCTCGTTTGAAGATTCCTTTCGCAGTTTTTACATCAACCACCCTCACATCTTCATCGGGACAATCACCCAATTGGCCACTGTAGCATTGGCACGTTGTCTTCCTTTAGGATTACCATCATTCCTCTGGAGCTCCTGCAAGTACTCTTGTGACCATTGTGTCCAGAAAGTGTGTTTCAACCTCTGAACTAACTCCCATTGTTCGTTTAATAATTTCCTTTGAACCGTTTATGCCTCTGGCTGTGCTACTAACGGCTCGCCAATAAGCAGGTGACCTGGAGTCAGGGCCGTCAAATCCTTTGGGTCATTTGAATTTGGTGTTAATGGCCGTGAATTGAGCCTTGCTTCCACATTTACAATGGCGGTCGACAGCTGTTTGAATGTTGACACATTTTTATGGATCAGATGTTTTGCTGATTTTACTACTGCCTCCCATAAGCATCCGAAATGTGGTGAACGTGGCGGAATGAACTCAAAAATAACACTTGAGGCCTTTTCGGAGTGCATCGATTCAGTCGGTTCCTTCAATTGGTTGTGAGCTCCTACACAGTTTGTAGCGTTGTCTCTATGGAGTGTTTGACATTTTCCTCGTCTCTCAATGAAGCGCTGTAGTGCGGTCAAAAATGAGACTGTAGATAAGTTGCCCACAAGTTCCAAATGTATAACCTTTGTTGCTAAGCATACGAATACCGCGATGTATGCCTTGTCTGGCCTTTTTCCTCCCACTTTGTGGTAAATTCAGAGAGGTCCACAGTAGTCAACACCTGCGTTTAGGAACGGTCGAGTTTTTTAGATGCTCAGGTAGGTCTCCCATGACTTGTTTAAATAGTTGTGGCAGTAATCTTGTGCACGTCACACAGTATTGGATCACATTCCTGATCATTGACTTGATTTTAATAATGTGGTAATGCTGTTGAGCAATTCCACGAAGGGCCTCTTACTCGCAATGTACTTCTTTACTATAGGATCGCCGTCAGGAAGCAAATACGGGTTCCTTGTGTCCCTTGGTACGGAAGCTTGCTGTAGTCTAGTTGCCACTTTAATTGTAGAGTCTTCGTCAAATATTAGTGGCAAGGTTGCCACGGAGCTTTTACTATGGAGTGATTGTTCTGGACGTTTCCTTAGATGACGCAACTCATAAGCGTACTCCGATTCTTGGATCTATTTCATGATAGTCCTGCGTGCTTCCTTCAATTCCTCTGGAACAGCTTCAACGTTTTCTGATTCCATTTGGAGATCGTGTCTGATTTGGCAACAATGTCATTAAATATTCTGCATTGACTTTCACCTTTTGGATCTTTTGCGACATTTCTTCAGCGTATTCTGAGTCCAGAATACCAAATATTCCTTTGGCGATGGACCCAACGATTTCCAATGGAGCTTTTTTCATCCGCTTAATGAGCAGAAAATCGTTTCCTGTCAATATTTCATCAAAGGTATGGTGCATGTGCCGGTGCATCGCAAAACATGGTTCCGGTGGAGATAGTTGGGAACACATGTCTAATACTCGGTTTATTATGACTCAATTTCTTCCAAATACGTATTTAAATAGTAATAAGCAATAATGGTCTAGTCAGAGCCTGTTAATTGGGATTTTCCAATTTTCTCGTAGTATATGCCTGGTTTATCATCAAATTGGGTTACGTTTACTGACTACGCTAAAGCCAGTGGTAGCATAAGTAACATCATTAAAAGTGTTACTGCTAGAGTTGTTGTCAGATGATTCTCATCTGGACTGTCCATCTTTCGCTTTTCGCCTGGCTTTGCGGTTCAAAGTAGTGGGGCCAGTTTTTGAATTGCTCGTTTGAAGATTCCTTTCGCAGTTTTTACATCAACCACCCTCACATCTTCATCGGGACAATCACCCAATTGGCCACTGTAGCATTGGCACGTTGTCTTCCTTTAGGATTACCATCATTCCTCTGGAGCTCCTGCAAGTACTCTTGTGACCATTGTGTCCAGAAAGTGTGTTTCAACCTCTGAACTAACTCCCATTGTTCGTTTAATGATTTCCTTTGAACCGTTTATGCCTCTGGCTGTGCTACTAACGGCTCGCCAATAAGCAGGTGACCTGGAGTCAGGGCCGTCAAATCCTTTGGGTCATTTGAATTTGGTGTTAATGGCCGTGAATTGAGCCTTGCTTCCACATTTACAATGGCGGTCGACAGCTGTTTGAATGTTGACACATTTTTATGGATCAGATGTTTTGCTGATTTTACTACTGCCTCCCATAAGCATCCGAAATGTGGTGAACGTGGCGGAATGAACTCAAAAATAACACTTGAGGCCTTTTCGGAGTGCATCGATTCAGTCGGTTCCTTCAATTGGTTGTGAGCTCCTACACAGTTTGTAGCGTTGTCTCTATGGAGTGTTTGACATTTTCCTCGTCTCTCAATGAAGCGCTGTAGTGCGGTCAAAAATGAGACTGTAGATAAGTTGCCCACAAGTTCCAAATGTATAACCTTTGTTGCTAAGCATACGAATACCGCGATGTATGCCTTGTCTGGCCTTTTTCCTCCCACTTTGTGGTAAATTCAGAGAGGTCCACAGTAGTCAACACCTGCGTTTAGGAACGGTCGAGTTTTTTAGATGCTCAGGTAGGTCTCCCATGACTTGTTTAAATAGTTGTGGCAGTAATCTTGTGCACGTCACACAGTATTGGATCACATTCCTGATCATTGACTTGATTTTAATAATGTGGTAATGCTGTTGAGCAATTCCACGAAGGGCCTCTTACTCGCAATGTACTTCTTTACTATAGGATCGCCGTCAGGAAGCAAATACGGGTTCCTTGTGTCCCTTGGTACGGAAGCTTGCTGTAGTCTAGTTGCCACTTTAATTGTAGAGTCTTCGTCAAATATTAGTGGCAAGGTTGCCACGGAGCTTTTACTATGGAGTGATTGTTCTGGACGTTTCCTTAGATGACGCAACTCATAAGCGTACTCCGATTCTTGGATCTATTTCATGATAGTCCTGCGTGCTTCCTTCAATTCCTCTGGAACAGCTTCAACGTTTTCTGATTCCATTTGGAGATCGTGTCGAACTCTGTTTGTAAATTCTCCTCCGAGAACTGCTGCACATAGCTCAAGACGCGGTAATGATTGCGCATAGCAGTATCACGGAAACCTGACCGTTTGTGTATGTAGCGCGGATGTACAAAGCTGCTCCAAATGCCTTTTCTGAAGCGTCTACAAAGGTGACGCGTAGATGGCACCTTTCAGCCGTATATGTGCCTGGGCATTTGCATTTAATTTAATTTTTGCAAATCCGTACGATATGCCTTCCACTGATTTTCCAAATTAGCTGGTAAATTGAAATCCATCTCCAATTTAATGGACTTTGGCACGTACTACCACAGGCGCAAATAGTCCCAATTGATCAAATATTTGCCGTATTTCTAAAAGTATTACACGTCTTGTGATTCCCCTCATATGACGCTAGGCATTTTCACAAAGCTTCTCCTCTTTAGGCATCCAAGTTACGCCTAAAGTTTTCACACTTAACCGTCGTCCATCAGGATGTTCTCCAATAACTGTGCATTGTTTGAACACAATTTTCTCAAATTAAATTATTCTGGTTTAAGGATTTTAACCAGCTCTTGCCTGATTTGCAGTGCTTCTGCCAAACTGTCTGCTCTTGAAAGGCAGTCATACACATAAAAATCATTTTTCAGTGTAGTTGCTCCAGTGGCCAATTTTTCCTTGTTTTTAGTTGCCAAATACTCCAAACTTTTCGTTGCGAGGTATGGTGCCGTCACCGTTTATTTTAGTTTCTCGTTAGAGCTGTATCTCCAGACAGTCATTTGGTTGAATTGTTCATGTGGATTAACCCATTTATCTTTGTTCGCAGTGAAAAAATATTTATGTGTCCTAAAGTAGGATTGAAAATAGTTGACTTTGTACCACTGGTCCTGGGTACAAGATATCATTCAAACATTTTCCTGATGATGTGTTACATGAAGCATCAAATACCACTCTTAATTTAGTTGTGGTACTATCAGGTTTAAGTACACAATGTTGAGGTATAAAGTAATGATGCCTTGGTATTCTTTCTGGCAACACTTCCTTTTTTGTGTCCAAGCTGTTCATATTCTTTCATGAACTTCACATATTCTTCCTTTATTTTTGGAATAGGAGTCTCCTAACAGCCACATCACAAGACTCCAACAGGGATAAAAAGTCTTCAGCAAATGGAAGTTTCACAACCAAATTTCCATCTGCGGCTTTATGTAAATTGTCTAAGAAGTGCTTTTCGCAATATTCTTCCTCTGGACTTTTGTATATTTTTGCTGGTTCCAAGGTTCCATGTTTCCAAAATCGCTCCAACAGTTCATCCTGGGAACCAATGTCTAAGAGCGCTCGAAATTCTCCTTCTCACTCATTGGTTCCTTTTACAATTACCCTGGCTGTCGCTAGTAAGTTGTATGACCGGCCTCTGATTCCTCTTCCAGCATGAGTATCTGAGCTTTCCATATTTTATGGCCCTATCCACCATCTTTTTTATTTTGGGGTGCTACCCTTTTTTGAAGTAGCCATGTTCAGAAGGTTGATGATTTAATTTTTCCATCAATTCCTGATGGCCTTTTTCAAAGTTCTCCCATAGGTACTCTAGCAGTTCAATTTTGTTTACAATGTATGAGAGCTTTGTCTTCCCAGCGGGAGAATCCTTTTTTTGGCGTCTCCCCGATCTGTTTGTTGAGCGTAAATCTCCTCCATGATATTAGCTAATCTTGACCCGTCGGGAGTATTTGTTTATGTTCTAGTATTTGTTTACGCTCCGACTCGCACTTAATATGTGGTCAAGATTATGCTTTTATCACAAGTGCTCTTTTTTGTATAAATTATCCACAACTCAATTTAGGTTTGAGTGGTTCGGTTTGCTCCAGTAAATCTTTAATTTACCCAATACAGTTATAATTTATTATTATTACTGCTGACAGCGTAAGATTGCTCCACAATATTTGTATAATAATGATATAATAATGTTATGTATTGTTCAACACTTAATTTTCCAATTTCCTGCTGTAGTTCTGGTCGCCAAGTTGACCAATTGAGAAAATGCTGACTCACTTGTCAAGCCCGCAGAATGTATATATATTTTGGAGTGTAGTAAGCAACACAGCACAATCGCTTAGAATATTGATGCAAGAAATGAACTCGGTCTTATTAATTTTTATATATATAGGTATGCATATTTCCCAAATTTTCCGCAGTGATTAAGTGACAAAGTGCTGATACAGTCAGTTGTCTCACAAACAGATATATTTCTTTTTTTTATGGTATGCAATACAGTCGCTAGGTTGACTTGTATACACAAATACATTGATCGCCAACTGAACAATTACTTCAAAATTTCGAGACCCCGGATTGTTGCCAGATGCAACCCGTGGCTTCGCTAAGGAATATCAATTTTTTCCAATATATATATTTGTATTAATAAGACAATGTCCTTTATGCGCGTTGTTGAAATTAATCGCCTTGTTAACCAAAGTCGGGGGTCACCAAAATGTTTCAATAAATACGCAAAGTCGATTTATATATTTATTTAGATTATTTATTAATTATGGGTCTCATTTCATTACAATTAAGGAATTATTTACTATACAATAGTTGTGTCAAACGTAGTGGTGTTTTGTGTACTTATATCTATTTGGACCAAGCACCAACACAGCATATATCAACTTTACAACGACCGAATTGAACCGAACGCCAAAATAAACAAAAAACTCGAGCATATGATTGTAAACAAAAATGTAGAGCGTATGATACTAAATAGGTAACGTGAAAACAGAAGCAGGTGAATACGATGTTATCGATCTTTGGTCGCGGTGACGTCTTAAATTGAATGCATGAGCACTTGTGGGAGGGTGCGGATGTATGGCAATGCAAACGCTGAAACAATTAAAAGAATACGAAATTGCACACATACAGCACGCACGCACAAATACCGACACAAAGCCGAAAAGTGAACAGCGAACACACGCACAAAAGTAAATTAATCTACGTTCATAAAGCAGGGAGTCTGCTTGCGACCCTAAGGCACAAGTGTGGATGCGATTTATGGTTGTATATACTTACATCTATTACAGCATTATTCAGTACCTATGTATATATATGTATGCTTTAATGACCGGTTCAAATTTACTAGCTGTTATAAATTCAAATGCCCGTTCCTTTTGTTTCAGTTAGCGACGTAACCTAGCTTACGTTCAAGCAGTGCAAGCAAGCTGTTCACTTAAGCTCAAGCTACCGATCGTGTGAAAGAGAAAGCTTATGCTTATGCTTAAATATGTCGGCTGCACAAGTGCAAATGCAATGCCATACCATTTACAGAAGTAATGGAAAAATACCAGCTTTCAAGTTCTTAAGGTTATAAATAGGGCAAAAAATATATTTTTAAGTGAGTGCGACAGTTGGCTAGAGTAGACGTGGAGGTAAAACCAGAGTGAACTGTAATTAAATACAGATATACCTGCGTATACCAAATTTTTGATCGTGACTGAAATTTATAAGCACTTCCGACTCTTTATTAATATTTTTTGTAACCAGAGTTGAAACATAATAAATACGACAGCCCCCAAAAGCCTTGTGCTCTAGCAGCCTAATGCAAAGGTCAGTCTTTCATTTGTCAGAGACTTTCCTCCAACGACAATTTGGCACCCAAAGTCAGTAAGAAAATATAAGTATATCTTCATATATATCAGACGTTTAAGTACATTATAAAATAGAAAGCAACTGTCCAGCAACTGTCATGGACATTTCAGTATTCTTTTGGTGGTATCTAAAGGCTTACCCTCGTCTGGGAATCCCTGTGCGAGCCCGAAATTGCCTTGGGATAGGGAGATTTTTTAGCCGTAAGCTAACTTAAGTTCATGATCAAATCTCAAAAGCGTTACAAAATCCAAACTGTGACAGAAAATAATCCTCACAACCCAAATTTATTTTTGATGATGCTGTTGGTTGACGGCTGCGCCCGATGCGGAGCCCCAAACTGCACGTTGATATGATGCGGTCTTCGATTGTATCCAACCGAGTCGGCTTTGAGGTTCCTTGCCGATGGATAGGAGAGAGATTGCCTTCTCAAATGAAATGGTGCACAAAATTTTTCTGTAGGTGTGTATATATTTAATGAAAATTCAAAGTCGAGAGACACAGAAGGTGCATCCGACTTATTTGGCTGACGCTCACAGACTTCAAAGGTAACAGCGTTGTTACTAAGCTACAAAATTGCAATAAAGTTCAAAATATTCCATGGAAAGACAAAGCATTTTAAAAATAACAGGACTTAAAACTACATTAAAGTTCTATCGGTCTGCTTATTTTCATGTTCTCTCTTTGCGCTTCTCTTCGTTGACTGCTACGTCTGCGCTCTTAGGCAGCTGCAATCCAAACAGATGCATAATTTGATATAAGTTTCTATTGAATTTATCATCTAGCTTATCTACAAATTATCATTCATTCAAAAACTTAAATTAAGTATGCATTATCAAAATTTAACAGTTTCGATATTTAACTAATTATTATTTTTTTCCGAGCAACAGTGTGTAATCCTCAGCAGCAAAGCAGCGAGCCTCAATGGGCCCACGAAAAATGTATTCTGAGTAAGAATGAATAACCTGCATGTATCTTGATAAAGTATGTATCTATGTATATATAAACAGCTGCATTTTTGACATAACGAACCCTTTTATATCTTTAACATACGACCATTTTTGACTTTAGGTAAAGTAGATTACTCTATAACGTTCCTTTATTTTTTTTGAAATGAGACTGAAAATTTGAATAATGGAATAGTTTTGAATAAATAATTGTTGTATATGCCCGAACTTAACTAAATCGGTTAATTAATTCGTTTAGGGGACATCGCATACAAAAAGAAAGAATTAAAAGTAAGAAGAGCAGATCAAAGAGGAAAAAGGGACGGAAAAGTTTTGAAGCCAAAGCATAAACGAGTGGAAAAGTACTTGCTGAGTGTCAGAAGTTCAACAAGCGTCCTAACAACCAGCGGCGGTAACAACTCATTCTTAGCGGTAAATACAAGACTTGGCGATAGCATTAGCATAAAAGAATCAGACAAGAAGTTATTCATAGCAATATTTCAAGACTAGTAGATAGTCCTAGTAGTAAATTCATGGCATAGAGGGGGAGTCTAGAAGTAGTCCTTGCGCAAGATAAAGGGAAGCAGACAATAAGCTCAGATATTCTAGTCGACAGCATCGAATCCGCATCCGAACGCTATAGCCACCAACCACATCAAAGAAATCGAAAAGAAAATAAATATAATAGCCATTGACATCCACAAATTTAAGAAAATCTGTTTTATTATTCCACCAGCGCACAAATAAATTTGTTGTGCCGAACCTCGTCCAAGGAATCGTTACAAATTCGAAGATCCTCCCACTAAAATACTGTCTACACCTCATTGGTTTGTCCTATTGTAGAGTACGGATCTTGTAAATGGGCCTCAATATGAGTTACATCATATTAGAATGGAATATGTTGAAAAATAATTTCTGTTTTTTGCCCTTCGTTGTTTAAACTGGGATCAGAATGTCAACCTGACATCGTACTCTAGTAGACTTCTTTAAATTTAACTTGCTTTTCGAACTAACAGAACAATACTTGGTGTGATCTTTGTCCATAAATACAATATAAGTATAACGATTATGAAGAGAAATTAGAGCAAAAAAAATCGGGACTACAATTCGCTTACCTCAAACTTACGGTATTTTAAAAATTACATTTTTCCTAAATCCCCGTGTTGCATATTTGTAAAGTCAATAACACTTTTTGATTGTTATTTTAGCATTGGCATTAATATAGTAAAAAAAAACTAATTTTAACTAAGAAATAACACCACTACGAGAAAAAAATAACCTTTTTAATGTGTCCTTGTATCCTTTTAACAAGGATTACAATGGATGACTATGTATGTTGTAGCTACGTCCACTCAACGAAAAGTGCATTGTTCTCTTAGACTTAAAAACTTTCTGTTTTTCATGATAACTCTTTGGCTTAGTGTGAACCATTGATTTTTCTTTGAGTTCAGATCCGGGGAACAGGCAGGACACTCTGAAGCCAACATTTAGTTTCACGGATAATGTGAACTATTGCGTTATCCTGCAAAAAAAAAAGTCGTGCATAGCCATTTTCATCCAAACATGGTATCAAATAGCATTCCAGAGTTCAAATACACTAGACGCTTCTAATTCAAGATTCTCCCAGTTGCATTGACAGTTATTCCATATCAGTAAATGCATCAGTACCATATTACTCCTAATATCAAAATTTATTTAGGAAAGTTGGAGTGGTTCTTTCTTACATCATGCCAATAGCTTTGAGAAACATCTGATCCATCCTAATTTTCTTTGTTTTAGTCTTAAAAAAAAAGGATTCGTGAATGAACTGCTTGAAATTTTCGACTTTGCAATATCCTTTTATTTGGGCTTTACTCATTCCACATTGTATTCAAAATATTTAATCCGATATTCAATGTGGCAGTCTTAAGATGTGGCATAAGCTTTGGCATTTGCCTCATATTTTCGAATCGGAATATTTCCGAACGTTTAGAAGTCCGAAAAATGGTAAAAATCGAAATCCTCAGCTTATTTGCCGAATACAAACGCGATAAGGAAATTAACGAATTGCTTGCCGTGCGCACATTTTTATTCAAATCTCGGTTTTTTCCGCCTTTTTTACTTGATAGAGCCATGAAAATCATGGTTTTTTTGCTCTAATTTCTCTTCATAATCGTATATATTGTATTGCGCTAAAGTCAATAGTTTTTTTTAAAGTCACTTTATAAATATGCAAGGGAGCTTAGTAACTCAAAAACTATAAAATTTTTTTTTTTTTTTTTTTTAAAGTTGTATTTGTTTGTTGGATCTCTTATATAGGCTTATAAGCCAACAACAATTTTCTAGGTTTGTCTTAATCTAACACATAACCTAACATCTGAAAGATGCTACATTGATCTATGGCCCTGATTAATTATTAGAGGGTTGGGAGGTCGTTTCGTTGAAGCCGAGTACTTTCACGTACTCGTGTTAATGATTTGGCCAGGGTATTTGGGTGTGCTTGCAGTTTAGCGGTGTACTTAAGCTGTTGTACCTTTATTTCGGTTAATACGCTAGGAATATATAGGTCTTTCTGTACATTTTCATTACGGATATACCAAGGTGCTCCCGTGATGGTTCTGAGAACCTTGGATTGAGCCCTTTTCGATGTTGCTCTTGCTTGCGTTTCCCATATGGCCATATGTCCAGATGGGTTTTAGTACCGAGTTGTAGAGAAGAACTTTGAACTCTAAACATAGGGGAGATCGTGCATTGATAAGCCAATGTAGTCCGGTTGTTTTAAGCTTTAGCTGCTTTATCTTGGCTTCGATGTGCCTACGCCAAGTTAATCTTCTGTCCAGGTGAACTTCAAGATACACAACATCGTCGGATTGAGGCACTGGCACATTGATGAGCGTCAATGATGGGCAGTTTCTTCTATTGAGGGTAAACGTAACGTGCTTGCATTCTGTTCATTTACACGGATGCGCCAATCTGCTAGCCACTTTTCAATTTCCTTTAAATGGGTTGCCAGTTGCTCAGCAGCTTTGATCGGACATTTGGAGCGGCTAAGGATAGCCGTGTCATCGGCGAAAGTAGATGTGATGAGTGCAGGGCTTGTTGGTATGTCCGCTGTGTACAAAATATAAAGTGTTGGACCCAACACGCTGCCTTGAGGTACACCTGCTTTTGACTACTATAAAACTATAAAATAAAAAAATATAAAAAAAGCCCAAAGGAAAAAACCTCACCCAGATTCAGGAGTTCTAATGAAGTTAAAAGTAAAGACACTTCCGTGTTATATCAGTAATAAACTGATTCTATATTTTGAAGTTAAAGTGCACTTAGGCAAAATACATATTTTGTTTATGTATATGTTTATGTATGGTTATATTCATTGTATGTTAAGAGTGTTTTTTTTTAGAGGTATAGAACTTTAAGTTGGCACCATTGTTCAAGATGGCGACCGATCGACCTGCTGTTGAGTAAGTTTTTGTCAGTTTGAACAGCGTTTGTAAATTGTGCAAATTTACTTTGAAAATTATGTTTCTGTGCGGAACACGTTTCGCTCCCTGTCACACAGCTTGTGAGACAATTGAATTGCTGTAAGAGACGTTTGCAGACCGCCTAATTTCCCGTTTCGGAGCAGTGAGTTGGCTACCAAGATAGTGTGATCTAACCCCGCTAGACTTCTTTCTGAGAGGTAATGTCCATTCACTGGTTTATGCCCAGTGGATTGCTGCTGTTTACTGTTCAGTTTTTTTTTTTTTTACTTTCGTCTTTTGAGCGAGAAGAAAATGCTAGACGTAGTTGTATATCTTCATACAGCTCCACAGGCTTGTTGCTTGCATCTGATACTATGCAACATTCTTTATTGAAATCGCGATTTTTTTAATAACTTTGGTCATCATATGGCTTTCTTTAAATATTGGAATGTATATTGGCATCCATCGGACTACTCAAACTTTACCTCCTTTTTATTATGTGACTTGCGTAATATGCAGCGTCTATAAAAATTTATGAATCGTCTATAATAATTGCCATATAAAATGAATCGTCTGTTGGGACTGTGTATTTTTCAATGACATACTTCCTTTTTCATCTTGCAAAATTCTTTGATCCTTGATCTAGGAAAATCACTTCATGCATGAAGTATGTGCATTTTTCTGAGTGTAGTTTGAAGTTGTATTTCCTACTCAAGTCAAATACATTTCTAAGATGTGAACAATCGATGATTATTAAGTCATTCATATACAAAAAAGCATTTGAAGGTTCTAACCCAAAGAAAGCTATTGTTATTATTCTTTGGAATGAGTTGGGCGCTATTTTCAGTCTATAAAGGAGTTATGTAAAACGATAAGAGCCATTGCTTGTTGAAAATGAATTTATATATTTTGTCTATTTTTTAACTTTATTTGGTAAAGAACCAAACATTAAGTCTAAGCATACAAAATATTTAGCTCTTCTTATCTAATTCCTATCTTTAAAGTCAGTTCGTTTTTGGGTACCAATAGATTTGGACTATTATATTCTAATACTGAAACTCTATACCTTTTGAGTACACTGGTTCTCTATCTTTCAATCTTAATTCGTGCTCGTAGAAATTTGTATTAGTATCTTCATATTAAGTGCATAGTTCTTTTAATGATTAAGATTGGTGGAAATTTCTTGACTTGTTCAGCTGGTAATATTGTTGGATTATAGTCTCATATACGAATAGTTGGAATTTTGATCGAATTCTTTAAATTATTCAAACGAAGTGCATATATATAAATCTGGCCTGTATCCAATCGAGTTAACGCGCGTTTTTAATTCACTCCGACAAACTGGTAATAAAGGTTGGGCTCTACCCAATTGGAAAACTTCGCCCCTCCACAAACATTGGTCATTTGAGCCGGATCTCCTTCCGCTCGCCCCAGCATCGCATCGGCGGAATTCTGATAAGTATAAACGTTTTTATTACTATTTTTTCCATATACATATGTACATTACATACATACCTGCAGTGAAAAGTTTCCCGCTTTTTCCATAGCGACTTTTCACTCGACTTTGTATGAACATTCCATTGTGCATGTGACCTCCTTTTATTTCTTCAGCTTATCCTAGCATTTTATGTCCATTTTTTATCACCTTTTATTTATAATTTTCTTCCATTCACGATCATACATACATAAGTGCATAAAAGTGGCACTCACTTTTGTGTGCAATTTAATAAATTAAAAATTAAAGTGCTTTAGTTTGGCGCAAGATCACTAACCCACTCACCGGTAAATAGCTTGGCCATAATTCCGACCAGTGCTCCGTCGCTCCAGAAACAAAAAAATAATTAATTCTCGAGTTTTAATTCAACACATATACATATAAGTTAAGGTCGGGTTCCAGTGTTGAGAGTTTAACAACAGTTTTATTTAACTTAACACTATGTTTTCCAGATAGTTCATAATTGTACTTTTAGACTTAACTTTGGTTTGGTATTCGAATGAATTGGTTTCGGCTTCCCTCCATAGGGAATGTCAGCAGTGTTTAGCTAAAATCAGTTGGGAATTATACGAGAAACTTGTGTGAACAATTATACACAATTCCGTAGTGTGCTTTTCTGGGTTAATATTCTACTAAGGTAATAAGGGGTGTTAACTCCTCCCTCCTTCAAGATCTGCGTCCCGCAGAATATTGGATTGTTGCAGCACAAAACGGTGACCAAGTGTTCACAGGGGTGGGGGAAGTCGCGTGGCGGAATGTTGGGGCCACTTGTAGAGTGTGCGACATTAACTTATATGCATGTGCGCCCACACTAACATACATATATCCAAGTACACATACATACATCTGTGTAGCGACATTTGCATACACCGGTATAATTAAAACTTTTCGGCATTGATTCATTATTTTTTCTCACGACAAAATTTCTAAATCAAAAGTGCCCTTTCCCGCTTCGACTTGCAAAGCGAAATCGAGTCCAAGAATTCCCGTTTTTTTGTTTTTTCATAATATTTGAAATTTTTCAAAATAATAGAATACCGTGTAATTCGAATCCGAGGGCGTTTCAGAGACGACAAAATTCCAAAATAAATTGTGCCCTTTCCTGCTTCGACTTGCAAAGCGAAATTGAGTCCAAAATTTCCGGATTTTTTTTTTTATAATTTTCGAAATTTTTCAAAACATAAAATACCGTGTAATTTTAATAACAGGGTATTCCAGCCACGGTCAAATCTTAGCGCCATTTCGACTAGCGCTCAGCAAAATCATCTAAACAAATTAAAGCAAACAATCCAAAAAGGCTGCCGTCGAAATAACGTTTAATGTTTTTAGCCCATTTCCACTGGTCATATAAGTCAAACGCAACACAAATCGCATTTTTTCCGAAATTATTTATTTTCATTTTTTTTTTTTGTTCTTTTTGTTCTTTTTCATCGGCAAGAACATATTTTTATTTATTTAAAAAAAAAAAAATTATATATATCACCCTTACGATTGCCGTTCGGTTCCCATACAGTCCACTGTCAAAAATTCGTTGACCAACACGATATTTTTCGTGGCTCGTTTTTGGTCCCATCCGACTATGCCCACCGATACTGCTAAAAGCTCAACAATTCCCATCGCCTAGTAGTGCCTCGTCGCTCCCTATCGCCATCTACGCCGCCACCTTTCCAGTTCCTCAAACCTTAAGTCCGCGCCAAGCGTCTCCGGCGACACCCAAAAGGGCTTCCGTCCCTCGTTCGCGCTTTCTGATTCCAGCGCACTTCCAATTCCAAGTGTTACGGTGTCCGCTCCCGCTTCCAAAATAAGAACCCGTTCCGAGTCTCAACGACTATCCGACGCTTCCGAAATGTCCATGAGTCACTTCATCCCCGCTTGTGACAGCCTGATTGTATTCGAGGCCAATACAATGGGCTCCCTCGAGGAATAAGTGCCAGTATATGCCATGAGAATGCACTTGGACAAGTTCTGTGGAAAAGAGTCGAAACTGAGTATTTGTCATGTACGAGAGCCCTCACGGCCGACGGAAGTCGAGGCGCACCAATTTGGTGACCGTATAATCCAAGTATGAGTACGCATACATGGTGTACGTATGATGCGGTTCTAGTTTAGGAGAACGCATAGAGCGACTGCAATCGCCCCTACGTCTCCCGCGTCACAAAACGCCCCCAAAATTCGTGAACAGCACGTCCGTGCTAGCTATCGGCTATTTCCGTGTGAAGTGGACGTGTTCACGGGCGACTATAATCAGTGGCCCTCTTTCCGCGACCTGTTCACTGCCATGTACGTGAACAATCCTCGGTTGGCACCAGTTGAGAATCTGTATCATCAGGGCGCGGCGGGGCAAATTCGATCGTTTCCAGCTTCCCACTTTCCAACGATGATTTTCATGCAGCTTGGGAGAACCTGCAGGCTCGCTTCGGGAATAAGAGGCAGCTCGTTGCGAGCCAAACGAAGATACTCTTCAACGTCCCATCCGTTGCCCACGAGACTTGCGCGACCCTGAATTATCTTCAAACTTTAATTCAGCGCTGTTTAAATACACTGACGTGTTCCGGCGTTAGTACAGAGAATTGAGACGTCTTGTTGGTGGCACTTTGCACCTCCAAATGGCCAAATGCCACCATCGCACTATGGGAACAATCCATCCCAAACAAGACAGACCTCTCATCCTTGTCCGACCTCAACAACTTCCTCGTGGATCGGTATCGCATCCTAGAAACTTTGGAAGGACGAAAGCCCGCACCTGCATTGCAAGTCATCTCTGCAGCCATCCGCAAATCTGTGCCTCAGACCAAATTCCAAGCGTTGAACACCAAGGTCACTCTTAACCAGGTCTCCTGTAAACTATGCGGCAGAGAGAACCATCCAATCCGAGTATGTGCAAAGTTCACAGATATGTCCGTCCAAAGCCGAATGGCGACAATTAAGCAGCACGAGGTCATCAGCTGCGAGAGTGTCCGAGCGCCCATAACTGCCATATATGCAAAGAGCGGCACCACAATCTACTCCACCGCGTCAACACCTCTACGATGGCGGCCCCCAGTGGGCAGCCACCAACCAGTTCCCCCCCTGTGGAATCCATTGAACGACCAACTTCAAACCACAGTCTGCAAAATTTTTTTGAATGCACACCCAGTGATGGTTTGCTGTAAACTATGCGGCAGAGAGAACCATCCAATCCGAGTATGTGCAAAGTTCACAGATATGTCCGTCCAAAGCCGAATGGCGACAATTAAGCAGCACGAGGTCATCAGCTGCGAGAGTGTCCGAGCGCCCATAACTGCCATATATGCAAAAAGCAGCACCACAATCTACTCCACCGCGTCAACACCTCTACGATGGCGGCCCCCAGTGGGCAGCCACCAACCAGTTCCCCCCCTGTGGAATCCATTGAACGACCAACTTCAAACCACAGTCTGCAAAATTTTTTTGAATGCACACCCAGTGATGGTTTGCTGGGGACTGCCATGGTGGTGCTACGTCATTTAGGAGCAGAATTCCACGCTCGCGCCTTAATCGACACCAGATCCGAAGAGACATTCCTATCCAAGAGGATGTTCAACTTGGTTAGACCCCCAAACCGATTCATTGATGTTCAAATTAGTGGTATTTCCAACTGAGTGGCCGCCAACGCCCAAAAATTAGCGTTGACCTCTTCCCGCACATTGTGGGCGAGCGAATCAAAAAAGACATTTGCAGCTCCCTCGTCGGCCTTGAAACCATATTTAGCTGGGTTCTCTGTGGCCCCATGGAATCCGTCACTCCTACGACAAATGTCTTCGCTGCCCAGGTTTTTATCACACCCACCAACGCCAACTTGGATAAACTCCTCACCAAGTTTTGGGAGG
The DNA here is from genome assembly GCA_035045865.1 of Drosophila austrosaltans. NCBI lineage: Eukaryota > Metazoa > Arthropoda > Insecta > Diptera > Drosophilidae > Drosophila > Drosophila austrosaltans. The sequence goes on from JAWNOQ010000003.1 coordinate 12,463,839, forward strand.
TGGAAGATCTTCCAGCAAAACTGGAAAAAGAAGCAGATAAAAAATGCGAGCTACATTTTCGGAAAACCACTAAGAGAAGAGCAAATAGCAAAAATGACATCACGCAAATGTATCGGCAAATCTTTGTTTTCACAGAACACACTCCTTTCCAGCCCATCCTCTATCGAGATCTGACCTAGCCAGCCGAAGTGTGACAGCAGCAGACTTGTTGGTAAGCCAATTGTGGTGGCACGGGCCGGAGTGGCTCCGACTACCCCGTGAGTACTGGCCTGCATTTCCTTGCACGGTCCCCGAAACAGAAGTGAAGCAGCGAACCCACTGTCACATCGTCACCTTGTCAAATACGACCGAGATCATAGAACGTTTTTCCGATTTCGGTCGAGCTCTGAAAGTTATTGCCTATGTCCGGAGGTTCCTTAGCAGGAGGAAGGAGTTATTCAAGCTACTCAACATCGTGAGTATCCGACAGAAATCCGTTGTCTGTCAAAAGTTCAACCAGTTCCCTCATCGAGCTTGCTTGCAAGCTTGGATCCGTTTCTCGACCTGCACTTCCTCCTGCGTGCCAGCGGTCGATTACGAGCCTACGAATCTCTAAGTAACGATGAATGTCACCCAATTCTACTCCCGCACGGCGCTCATCTAACCCAGCTTATCATCCGATTCAAGCACCGTATTACGTTGCATGGAGGCAACCAAATAATGATCCGATTCCTGCGGGCGAAGTTTTGGATTCCGAGGATCAAAAATGCTGTCAAGGCCCACATCTGTGGATGTAAGGCCTGCATCCTGCACAAGCGCTGTCAGCAAATACAACTGAAGGGTAATCTGCCCCAAGAACTGATAACTTTCTCCAGACCCTTCACTTTACTGGTCTCCATTTGGCCGGCCCCTTCGAGATCAAAAACTACTCTGGAAGGGCTTGCCTAATTAAGAAAGTATTCGTGTGCATTTTCGAGTGTCACAACCAGATAATGCTCGGAGGGCGTCGCTCTCATCCACGCGAGCTCGTAGCTCGTCCAAACCCAGTAAAGCGAGATCAAACGGCAGCTCATCCAACCCCAGGCGACCCAGGTCATCCGGCGACCCGTCTCGAGCTCTCAGCTAAAAGTGACAACGATGATGCCAACCGCTGTAGTCAAAATCAGCAACGGCCGCAGGGAGTTTGAGACTCGGGTCTCAGAGCAGAGACGAGGCCTGTCAGATCACTATCCGATCCCGCACTGACCCGGAGCTCAAGAGGGAGGTGGTCCTCCAGGTGGACCCCGGCCTTCGCCTAACTACTCCCATCCTGCAGTTCTCTGACGCCGTCCGCAAAAATTTTTCCACACTGGTGTTGGCAGACCCTATCGTCCAGCGTCCGCATTCGTCGTGCTTTGAGCTGAACTCTATCCTCAGGTCATCCAGCCTGGTTGTGTTCCAGGTCATAGTCGCACTCCCGCAGTTTAAAGCTCACCGTATTCGGATGGATCCCGTCCGGCTCCTGTGGCATCTCCAAAACGCAGCCGCTCCCCATCCTTACCAGTCCACCCGGGCTACTGCAACTTGTTGCAAGGAGGGCAGTATGTTCACGGCAGAAAGGGTGACCAGCAGAAGTTATCGGGGGGAAAAATCCTTTAATGAAGAACGGTCACACTCCGCCCATGACGGGCAAGTTCTATGGAAAACTCCATCTTAAAAGTTGGTTTTTTATCCCCGGTAACTACAAACGTCTCCTGAGAATATTCTTGGCCTCCTAAACATACGAAAAGTAACTTCTTTCCGATAGCGCCTTATAACACTTGTGACCCGGTTTGTGTATTGCTCTAAATAAATCTGGCCTGTGTTCAATCGAGTTAACGCGCGTTTTTAATTCACTCCGACAAACTGGTAATAAAGGTTGGGCTCTTCCCGATTGGAAAACTTCATCCCTCTACTAACATATATAATGAAATAAATATTAATTAATTATGAAATGATAAATAAATAGAAATAATAAGTATAATGAGGATAAATTTTGATTAACTATTATTGCTGTTATTAAGTACATTGTAAAAATTAAACTAAGTTTGGCATAGCAGTGTGCATATTATATTATGCAAAATTAAATTATGCCAAAATTATGTTTATAAAATTAGTTACGAAGATAGTTTTGCAATTTGACTTGAAAAGACTTATGTTTTGAAAAATTATCTTCTAACCTTACTTATTTGGAGCACCTGAAGCAAAGGTAATACAGCCGATGAATGGGTAAAACAGCTGAGTTGTTCACAAGTTTTACATAGGAGGATGGGTATAGAGGAAGCATCCAAGTCTTCTTTTTTATTGCGTTCATCTTATATCCCGATCTCTGTCTTCATTTTGTTTAAGTGGTTCGTTACAAAGTATGCTAGTCCTTTTAAATTTCTTACCTCTATTTTCATTATTTGTACGTATAAATTAAGATTATCCGAATGTACATTCTTAGAATAGTTCAAGGGATTTACTGGTTTTCCAAAATGCTCAAACATTGTTGTCATTTCTGTTATCGCAGTTATTGTTTTGGTAATCTCGGTAGGACTTGTAGCTTCCTCGGCTATTAATGTTACTATGTATGTAAGAAGGAGAAGTAATGATTTCCGATCCCATGAAGTATATATATTATTGATCAGCATCACTAGCCGAGTCGATTGAGACATGACCGTCTGTCCGTCCGTCCGATTTTGATCGTTTGTTTTTCTGGATAGCCATCTAAGCTCATTAACGCTGAATCATTAAAGTGAACAAGTGTGTTTAATACATTGGAGAGATATATTTGTAAAGTACATTTCTCCGAGACTTATTAGAGATTTTCTCTCAAACTTTAAAACACATTGTTTGATTGCGGTAAACGCAATTGTGTTAGCCTTTTAGGGTTTTTATACCCTGTACCCAAAGGGTAAAAGGGTATATTAAAGTCGCTAAAATGTATGTAACAGGCAGAAGGAAGCGTTTCCGACCCCATAAAGTATATATATTCTTGATCAGCATCAACAGCCGAGTCGATTGAGACATGTCCGTCTGTCCGTATGAGCCACTCGATCTCAGAGACTATAAGAGCTAGAGCTACCAAATTTGGTGTGAGAATCCGTCTAATGTCAAAGCAGTTCAAGTTTGTTTCAAATTTTAGCCACGCCCACTTCCGCCCCCGCAATTTGAAAAAAACGATAGCTAGGGCTGCCTTCAAGATATCGTATTCCTACTTGGTACACCCAATTATATACCCAAACTGGCCCAGCTGAGCAAATTTTGTTAAAATCGGACAATAAACATCGGAGATATGGCTATATCCGTTTTGTACTGAATTGCGAAGGCGGCATTGGCAGATAAGAAAGAGCGAGATAGCATGCGTTCGCTGCTGCTGCATGTAAAGGGGAATTTTGTTTTGAACTGATTGCGATTTTGAGGTTGTTCGATCATTTGTCTAGTGACTACGCAGATCAAGAGAGTTTAAAATTTTTGCCACGCCCACTTCCGCCCCCGCAATTCAGAAAAAACAAATTATTAGAGCAGTTTTTAAGGAATCACATTCTTATTTGGCACACCTAATAATGTGGCTAATATGCATCATCTGACCAATTTTAGTTGAAATCGGACAATAAATATCGGAGATATACGAATGTGCATTTTGAACTGAATTGCCAAGGCGACACTAGCTGGAAAGAGTGAGCGAGATAGCATGCGTTCGCTGTTGCGGCAAGCTAAAGAAATTTTTTTATGAAATTAATCGCTATTTCGAGGGTGTTTGACTTTATTCAATATAATAACTAGTAGATACAGGGTATACTCAATGTCGGCAGGGACGACTTGCTTGCTTCATTTTGTATAATCTCAAGAATGTTATTGGATGTTTCTGTTAGAGTAAACAAGGGGATTACAAGTAACTTAATAACGACAGAGTCATTAGCCAGAAATTTTACTGTATTACCACATCCACAAGTCCTCAGGCAACATGTTATAAATCAAACTGTGAAAATTTTATCCAAAATTAACCGTGATAATTTTACCTATTAGATTTTCAACTGGCATATGGGCCCGTTCGGACGAAAAAAAAGCATTCACCTTTGCAACTAACAACGATCTTTCTACCAAATCTGTTATTAAACTCATTTGGGAAGCTCTGTGAGCACATTCTCTAAAAACCGTCTAATCAAATAACTCTAGAAATCATCCGAGAACTTCGGATCTGTGCTGCGCAACTGCAAACTGTTTAACGCGATAGTAAAATCTGATCACTTTCCTCTTAAGTTCAAAAAAAATTGAATATCTAATGATTACAAAACCGGAAATAACAAAATACACTGTATGTATGTCGGGCAAATTAAGTAAGCTTTTAATATAATTTATACCTACACTACTCAATTACAATTTTCAAGAACCAATTTGCTCATAGTTTTCAACATGGATGTCTAACAATCGACAGTACTACTTCTTTGATCCACTATTGATCTATTGCACGATCTATCACAGTCCCTGTGGTAACAGCTGAAAGACACGCCAATAGGGAGGTCCAGGACAATGGTTTGATTTCTACCATTACTGGGAGGTTTGTTGACTTTCTATAACGGTTAAAAAATTCATTTTTTTTTTTATTATGAATTCGACTATAGAATAGAAAAGATTTAGAAAATTTAGAGTCACTATCAATACACGATATTACCAGCTGGCAATATAATCAAGCTATTATACCCACCCTACCATACCATGATTTTCCAAGTTTAGCTTTGATTTGTGGAAAATCCCAAAACTTTTAAAACAATATTCCCGTTCACATAAATATCCGCAGAAAGAAAAGATTATTCATTAAATGAAATATCTTTTAATTCGGTTAAAAATTTAATTCTGTTTAACATATTCTTAACTTTCTATAATATATAAATCGAAACTAAATATTCATTTTATTTGACTTTACAAAGACAATAATTCAAGAAAAGTCTAAATGATTTGGTCCATCACAAAATTATATAATTTGTTAAAAGACACAATTGATTTAAAAAAACAATTCTTTGGTTTTGGTCCACTGTGCAAATGCAAACGCTAGTGGCTGAAGATAATCAGCTGTTCATAACTTTTCTCTTTTTTTTTCATTTGATTTTAGATATTGCGGTTCTTTTTTTTCTTTAATCCTTGCCGCTCGTTTGGAAAATTTTAATGTAAAGCTGTTTGTAAAGCTGAAGTTGAACCGCGAGAAGCATGGGCAATTGTATTCTTTTTTCTTTTTCTGTAAGGCCGACTTTTCTCCTTCGCACACGGTCCGTTTCAGCTACGCAATCTATTGGTCCCATGTGCATACGTAAAAAAAAGCATGGAACGAACTTACAAATAACTATAAGCATCCGACGAAGGCCTTCGTTGTATCACTTTTTGAGTTCAATCATGATACTTAACAATTTTTTATCGACACAGAGAAGTAAGTGCTCAATTTTGCCATTACTGCGGAAAAGGAGGTGTCTGTACAAGCAAAGCCAATCCTTTAACTACCGAAAATATCAATCCCGAACTATTTAAAATGCAACAGTTTCATGACATCTTTGCGAAGATAGTGCATGTCTTGGTTCCAGCAGCGTTTGAAAAATATTTGATCATCCGAACATTGTCAACAAAAAACATTCATGATATTATTCGTGAATCACTGCAAAGCTTGAGGAACATAGGCATTAATACAGCAACGTGGGATTCTCCTATAATCTTCCATAAACTGGGAAGTTAGATAGACTTACCCATACGTTGAATAAACAATTCTTTTTCTATACAAGGGAATTGCAAAAACAAAAAAGGCATTCCTTGCATTTTTGGAATAACGGTTCCTTGCCGTAGAAGCAATGTGTATCAGCATCAGGTACAGCCTCCTCTTCATGTCCGTTCTGCTAAAAGTTTCAATGTGATAAATACAAAACTAAATTGGCATCAAAACTTTATTGTTTTAAAACCGACCACACGTCAAAGGCTTGTACCTGGAAGGGATGCTTGAAATGCGATAGAAAACACAATACATTGTGTAAAGTGTTAGTTACTTATAAATTGTGTACATATATCGAAGTTAGTATTTTAAGTTCGATTGTTAGTATTAAGTTAAGTCTAGAAAATATCGATATGCGGCCTAAGGCCACACTGGAGAATGTCTCCTTCTTCTTCCGGCAACATTACCCAAAAGCAGACGCATGAGCTGCTCAACTCTAAAAATAAATCTGTTGCCATCGATATTAATTATTCTATATTGCAGAAAATAAATAGGATATTACAACTCAGAAGTGGGATAATTACCCGAAAGGACGAATATTGCGGTGAAAGGCAGGCCGCCCGCTCCACATCCGGGGTGGCCGCCTCCACGCCCGCCGCTGCTACTGACCTCATTGCCATGTCCACTACGGTGACTGCCGCTGCGGTACCGGTGGCCATTGTGCCCGCCGCCGCGGCGCCGGTGGCCATTGTACCCGCCGCATCCACTGCTGCACCCGCCGTATCCACTGCTGTACCCGCCGCCGATGATGTACCCACCGCTGTGCCTGCTGCTGCGGTACATGTGGCCGCCGGGCCAACCACTGCTGTACCCGCCGCATCCACTACGGCATCCGCCGTGTCCACTGCTGTACCCGCCACCGATGGTGTATCCACCGCTGTGCCTGCTGCTGCGGTATATGTGACCGCCGGGCCAACCACTGCTGTACCCGCCGCATCCACTGCGGCATCCGCCGTGTCCACTGCTGTACCCGCCACCGATGGTGTATCCACCGCTGTGCCTGCTGCTGCGGTATATGTGGCCGCCGGGCCAACCACTGCTGTACCCGCCGCATCCACTGTTGTGCCCGCCGCCGATGTTGTACCTACCGCTGCGCCTGCCGCTGCGGTACATGTGGCCGCCGTGCCAACCACTGCGGTACCTGCCGCATTTACCTCTGCTGTGCCCGCATTCACCTCTGCTGTGCCCGCCGCATCCTCTGCGGTGCCCGCCGCGTCCTCTGTGGTGCCCTCCGCATCCTCTGCTGTACCCGCCGCATCCACTGCTGCGCCCGCCGCCGCAGCCACTGTTGTGCCCGCCGCCGATGTTGTACCTACCGCTGCGCCTGCCGCTGCGGTACATGTGGCCGCCGTGCCAACCACTGCGGTACCTGCCGCATTTACCTCTGCTGTGCCCGCATTCACCTCTGCTGTGCCCGCCGCATCCTCTGCTGTACCCGCCGCATCCACTGCTGCGCCTGCCGCTGCGGTACATGTGGCCGCCGTGCCAACCACTGTGGTACCTGCCGCATTTACCTCTGCTGTGCCCGCATTCACCTCTGCTGTGCCCGCCGCATCCTCTGCTGTACCCGCCGCGTCCTCTGTGGCGCCCTCCGCATCCTCTGCTGTGCCCGCCGCATCCTCTGCTGTGCCCGCCGCAACCTCTGCTGTGCCCGCCGCATCCTCGGCTGTGCCCGCCGCATCCTCTGCTGTGCTCGCCGCTGCATCCACTGCTATTCCCGCCGCCGCCGCACTCACCTCTGCTGTACCCGCCGCTGCCGAATCCACTGGTGTACCCGCCGGCGGATCCACTGCTGTACCCGCCGCTACCGCATCCACTGCGGTACCCGCCGCTGCCGTATCCACTGGTGTACCCGCCGGCGTATCCACTGCTGTACCCGCCGCCGCATCCTATGGTTTATCCGCCGCTGCCGAATCCACTGGTGTACCCGCCGGCGTATCCACTGCTGTACTCGCCGCTACCGCATCCACTGCGGTACCCGCCGCTGCTGCATCCACTGGCGTACCCGCCGGCGTATCCACTGCTGTACCCGCCGCTACCGCATCCACTGGTGTACCCGCCGCCTCCGTACGCGCTGCCGCCTTACTTGCTGAGGTGCCCGCCGCTGCTGCACCCATCTCTGCTGTGCCCGCCGCTGCCGCACGCGCCTCTGCTGTGCCCGCCTCTGCTGTGCCCGCCTCTGCTGTGCCTGCCTCTGCTGTGCCCGCCTCTGCTGTGCCCGCCCCTGCTGTGCCCGCTGATGGAGTGTCCGCCGCATACATGTCTGGTATGCAGGCGGCTGCCTCCAAGCAAACTCTCAGTGTGAAGGTGCAGCCAACAACAACTGCCTCGTCGTCTGGGAACAAATTCTCAGGCACTGCCGTAAGTGAGACCAGATGTTTCAACTGCTCGGGATGGGGGCATTATAAAAGCCAATGCCCGAAGCCGATCAGACCGCCGAACTCCTGCTTCAAGTGTGGCGTAGTGGGCCACATTTATAAAAACTGTCCGTTTGGGATGGAAAACGCCGCCTCCACTGCCGCCACCGCTGCCGCCACCGCTGCCGCCACCGCTGCCGCCACCGCTGCCGCCACCACTGCCGCTGCCGCTCCTGATGATGTGGGAAATAGATTAAATCATCTACAACTGGTGAGTGTTGCTTTTGTTTGTGATGAAGTGCAAGATAGGAAATTTATAAATATGTTTTCCCCTCTCGACTCGGGCAGTCCGAAGAGTTTTATCCGTGAATCTGAAGTCCCCCCCAACTGCCGTCTTAGTCCCAGTAAATTGAACTGCCGTGGTTTAGGAAATAGCCAGCTTTGGTCTTTAGGCCAAGTCCAGTGTAGTGTTCACTTCCGCGGTACGGAAACCATACATATTTTTGAAGTCTTGCCGAACAAAGCAACCGAACTGCCGATGATTATAGGCAGAGATCTCCTGTATAAAATTAATATTAGACTTTGTGAACTGAAGGAAATTAAATATGGAAAAGAATCTATGTTACTTATGAATAAACCTACGGAATGTAGAAATAGGAATCTCACTGATGTTCTGAAGTCCTTTGCCATTTGGAGGGAAGAGAGAGTAATACTGCCGCATGAGGAGAATGAGATTGTATCTGCCGAATTGTTGTCTGATTCTCCCCTTCCGAAAACTTCTGCTGTACCTCCGGAAACACTGAATGATGCACTTATGGCTATAAATGCTATTGAGGTCCCTGCTGTCAATGATTTAGAGTTTGATATAGAGCCCACTTTACGGGAAGAGCAAGCCGCACACTTAAGGTCTATTATTTCCACTGCATATGTACGCATGTCCTTCGGACTCTGTAATGGCCCTTCCGTGTTCGCTAGATTTCTTTATTTTGTCCTTAAGAAATTTATAAACCAAGGTCAACTAGTGATATACATGGATGACATCCTGGTTGCATCGCATGATTTCGAGACCCATCTGGAGGTACTGAAGGAAATACTGTATACATTAAGAGTGAACGGGCTATGCCTCAAGCTGGCCAAATGCCGTTTTGCGTATAGGGAATTAGAGCGCTGCTTAGGTCTATTCTCAAACTTCCGCCGATTTGTACTTAGTTTCGCCAAGATGGCGTATCCGATGTCCCGATTGTTAGGAGGGAATACCCCTTACGTCTTCTCCGAGGAATGCCTCGAATCCTTCCGAACCCTGAAGTTGAAACTGATGGAATCACCCGTGTTATCGATCTACAACCCGAAGTCTGAAACAGAAGTACACTGTGACGCTTGCTCAACTGGTTTCGGAGCAGTGCTCCTCCAGAAACAAACCGACGGTAAATTGCACCCAGTGTCCTACTTCTCTAAGATAGCCTCCGCTGCCGAATCGAAACTACACAGTTATGAACTGGAGACGTTAGCTATCGTGTATGCCTTGAAACGTTTTGAGACGTACCTTAAGTTTATTCCGTTCAAAATCGTGACGGATTGTAATTCCCTGGCGCTGACACTGAGAAATGGTGGGCATTCCGCGAAAATTGCCCGCTGGGCCCTGCTGTTAGAAAATTACAATTACACAATTGTACACCGCTCGGGGGTTAGCATGCCCCATACTGATGCTTTAAGTAGAATCGAAACCGCCGCATACGTTGATGATTTAAACCTCGACTTCCAACTGCAGTTGACTCAGAACCGTGTCCCCGAGATTGTAAAACTCCGAGATGATTTAGAGAAACATGAAATAGCAGATTTCGAACTGCGTGACGGAGTAGTGTACCGTCTGTCCCCGACGAGTGTACCCCAACTTTATGTCCCTTCCGAAATGATAAATCATGTCATACGAATAGTGCATGAGAAGCTTGGCCATATGGCCACTGAGAAGTGTTGTGCACAAATCAAGAAGCACTACTGGTTTCCGTGTATGAAGTCTTACGTCAACAATTATATTAAAAACTGCCTCAAGTGTATTTATTATTCCGCTTCCGCTCAAGACAACAGCGTCATGCTACACAGTATTCCGAAAGTGCCCCTGCCGTTTGATACCATTCATATTGATCATCTAGGTCCCCTTCCGTCCATACGTTCTAAAAAAAAATATCTCCTGGTTGTCATTGACGCTTTCACTAAATTTGTGAAGCTGTACCCTGCCGCCACTACTAATTCGCGTGAAGTATGTCAGACGTTAAAATCTCAGTATTTCGCGAATTACAGTAGACCCCGACGAATTTTCAGTGACCGCGGTACCTGCTTCACTTCTTCCGAATTCGCAGAATTTCTAAGTGCTAATAATATAATTCACGTGCTGAATGCCACTGCCTCACCCCGGGCCAACGGCCAAGTCGAGCGAGTGAACCGTGTCTTGGGCCCTATGTTAGGTAAACTGACGGAACCGGTGGACCACGCGGATTGGGTCCAACAACTGCCGACCATAGAGTTTGCATTGAATAACTCTGTCCATCTCACAACAAAATTTGCCGCTTCCGTACTCCTATTCGGGGTGGAACAACGAGGTGTCGTAGTAGATGAACGAACCGAACGGTTAGGTGAGAGGATGGCAGAGGTAGATGCCTCAGAGGTAGACGTCCGGAGATTAGCCTTCCGTAACATTATCAAGTCTCAAGAATATAATGCTGAGGATTACGCGAAGCATCACCCCCCTGCTGTTAGTGTTGACGAAGGGGATTTCGTAGTTATTAAGAATGTAGATACTTCGGCAGGTACAAACAAAAAACTTTTCAGACGGTATCGCGGCCCATACGTTGTTCATAAAAAACTTCTGAATGACCAATATGCTATCCGAGATGTGGAGGGCTTTCAGATCACCCAACTGCCGTATGACGGGGTACTCGAAGCCTCCAAATTTAAATTATGGGCAGCCCCCGATCAAGATTGCACTTCAGATATCCAAACAAAGGCGACACCAGCCATTTTATGTTATTATGTACCCCTTTTGTTAGTAACTAGAATCGAGGTCGATTCCTTGTCAGGACGGCCGAGTTGTAAAGTGTTAGTTACTTATAAATTGTGTACATATATCGAAGTTAGTATTTTAAGTTCGATTGTTAGTATTAAGTTAAGTCTAGAAAATATCGATATGCGGCCTAAGGCCACACTGGAGAATGTCTCCTTCTTCTTCCGGCAACATTACCCAAAAGCAGACGCATGAGCTGCTCAACTCTAAAAATAAATCTGTTGCCATCGATATTAATTATTCTATATTGCAGAAAATAAATAGGATATTACAATTGTTACATTTGGGAAACAACAACTTGAAACCAAATATAACAACAACGGCACCAACTGCGTCTACATATGGAAGCAATAAAAATTACACCTTACTATCGACAGCCAGGGTAATTGTGAAAGGAACCAATGAGCGAGATGGAGAATTTTAAGCGCTCTTAGACAGTGGCTTGCAGGCCGATCTAATCTCAGAGAAATTAGTTAATCATTTATCATTAAAAATACTCAAGGCATCGCTAGTAATTAAAGGACTAGGAGGACAACCACAAATCAGTAGATCCAGAGAAAATGTTCTTGTGATTTCAAAATATGCAAAAAAAAAATGCACTTTTGTATACCTACATACATATGTATAGCATGTATAGCATATGTACATATTCCACGACTTCCCTTTGGAGTTAATTTTTTATGAAATAAGTATACATACATATGTGCATTCTGTTAATATTGTACTTTATTGTATGGTTAAGCATTCAAATGTACGCAAACCAAATTCTCTTTTGAGTGAGTAAAACAATTAAAATTCTATTTGGAATCAACAATCTTGTTGCAAATTTGATTTTACTTTAGTCTGCCTACTGAATCACATTTCTGGGACAAGGACCAAGGTCCGATCATAGAAGTGGCCGAAGCTAGGATAAACATTACTAATAATACCGCCAGAGTTAATGGGCTTAGGGGCCGGTTTCCTAAGGAACTCAGAAAATGTCGATAAAAATAAGCGGACCGTCCGACATACCAACATTGATAATAGGCGTAGGAGGCGAATTCAGCGACTGGCCGTGGAAGACAACATGTCATGTTGTATCATGGAAATAAAACGTCAAATACAGATGAACGTGTCTAGTAGACGGATAGATCAGATTTTACAGGGGAACGACATGTTTAAACATGCTTTCCGCGAGGCTGGTCCCAAGCCATTAAAACCGCACATAACCGCGAGCCTCGTATTTGGAGAAAACTATAAATTTTGGTCAGAAGAGTTCAAAAAAGTTATTTATCCTTGGAAAAACAGTTTAATTTAGACGGGCCAGACTGCCACCAAAAGTATTTAAGGGATATAAGGCAATCACATAGGACGTGACATAAGCGCAACAACGGTGAAAGATCCTTGATTATTTGGGTAAAATTTGAATACGCAGGAAAGTCTCTACTATGTCTTATACCCACAAAAATAAATGCATAGGTATGTATATATAGAATTATTAGACACAGTACTTATTGACTTTGCTGCATATCTGTACTGAAATGACTAGATTTTCCTGCAGGAGAAAGCGCCAATTCATCTCTATTTTTGCATGGCCTGCAATTTGTTCGATTGAAAAATAAAAAAAAATAACTGTCAGTTTGATCCTGTAAAGGACCATAAAAAGTCACTAATCGAAGAATGGGTTGATCTTTCAACTGTTGAGTTGATGGAAGTCAAATAAATAACATGCTTCTTAATAAGAGAAAATAAATTAACTGTTAAAAACCAACATTTTTTTTTGATAAGACAACAAATTGTTTAATTTGTTTTCACTTTTGTCCTGCTGCACATATACTTACTTCATATGAACTGAACCTTATTAATGAAATATTTAATCCAAAAGATAATTTGAAAATAAAAATTATATTTCTTTAATAACACATTTATACCAAATAAGTTTAAAAAATGAAAATTGTTTATACTGTTTTCTTTTTTATTGATTATTTGTTAAAAAAGACAATACACATATACTTATTTCACGAAGGTAAGTGTAGATTATAGAAAATTGAACATGATATTGGTAGACTGTTTTTCGGTTTCGATTGTAGAAGAAGTATATTTAAATTGGGGTTTTCCATGAGCCTGTCGAGGAGCAAAGCAAGAACAGAATTTGTTACAAAGAAAGTGTTGCCGAAATTTTTGCTGTAAATGTCATTTTGCATAAATGCAAAAAAAACAGTTAACTAATGAAAGTTGATCTTTCAACTGTTGAGACTTCGTTTTGTGCGTGTTTCTCACCTATTCTCTTTATTAAGGTACCTTTCCCTTATACAGCTACTCACAAATGTCTAACTTAAGCTAGAATTAATAAGAAAAATGAAACCTTGAAATGTAATTTACAGAATTTTCAAGCTTACCGATTGAAATTGGCACTTAAATAGAAATCAATGAATTGGACCTCAAAGTTTATGTGTCGAAGCTAAAAACAACTAGCCTTAGAAACAATATTTCTTTAAAACTTCTATTATAAAATTATATAAATTTAATAAATAAATAATTAATCCATCAGAAAACAATGATATGGATATTGAAAATCGATAAGGATATCGAAATCGGTATGGATATCGAAGTCGGTATGGATATCAAAGATATCAAAATCGATATTGATATAAAAATCGATATGGATATCGAAATCGATACGGACTTCGATATTGATATGGACTTCGAATTCGTTATAGATTTCGAATACGTTATAGATTTCGATATGGATATCGAAATCAATATGGATTTCGAAATCGATAAGAATCTCAAAATCGATATGGATATCGAAATCTCAAAATCGATATGGATATCGAAATCGATATGGATTTCGAAATCAATATAGATTCCGGAATGGATATGGATATCGAAATAGATATGGATTTCGAAATCGACATGGACTCCGAAATCGATATTAATATCGAAATTGATGTTGATATCGAAATCGAAATTGATATAAAAATCGATATTGATATAAAAATCGTTAAGGATATCGAAATCGGTATGGATATCGAAATCGATATGGATAAAGAAATCGGTATGGACTCCGAAGTCGATTTGAATATCGAAATTGATATTGATATAAAAATCGATATGGATATCGAAATCGATATGGACTTCGAATTCGTTATGGATTTCAAAATCGATATGGATATCGAAATCGATATGGATATCGAAATCGATATGGATATCGACATCGATATGGATTTCGAAATTGATATGAATATCGAAATCGATATAGATATCGAAAATGACATGGATTTCGAAATCATCTGAACCTTGAAATCGATATGGATTTCGAAATTGTTATGGATTTCGAAATGGATTTGGTGGGGGACGTCGCAGTCAAATCATCGGGAGCAGCTTTAGGATGCGAGCTGTCGGGATAAGTGGATTCATCGCTGAAATATTCCATCGCATTGCTGTATGAGAAAAAGTCGCAAAAGCACAGCGATTCTTGTGGCTCATCAACAAGACGGATATTGTCGAAGCATTTCAATTGCTTACGTTTGGAGCTACGTAGTCACCCTATATACCGTATTATGTGGGTGACCTCATAGCCACAAAACATGAAAAGCAGTTCCCATCTGCATCAAGACATACGCAAGTTCCATTATGTAAACGACTACATCGATTCTTGTCACACAGTAGCGGAACCTGTTGCTCTGGCTAAAGGAATTCGTGAAGTACACTCTCGAGGTAGTTTTCACATTCACAAGTGGTGCTCAAATTCCAAATAGGTTTCATCAGATCAAAACGAGGCCATAATCCAAAATGAGAAACAATTCTTTAACAAGGATTAGTTTAATGTTCACCAATAGATATTGCTTGCAATGGAACCCAGATAGAGAGGTATTCACGTATGCCTTAAAGTTTGTGTGTCGGAAGCGCAACATAATAACAACCAATGTTGTGCCAACCAAAAGACAACCACTGCCTATTCCACGCCTAGACTTTTAAGCAATATGAGGTCAATGTTTACGAAGGCATAACTGAGCGAAGATCCCTGACGATATTAGCAGTATGTCATGTTCAGAATAGCAAAAATCTCAGAGCTCACAGATATAAACAACTGGAGTTGGATGTGGAGCAAACTAAAGGTGGCAGATATTGCCACCAAAAGCCAACTTACCTAAGATGCATACAAATGATGGTTCGACGCACCCGAGTTTCTTAAATCGCCGCCAGCAAAATTGCCGGGCACAATCGCCATAGAAGATGCAGTTACCGAGAAACTTCGCCCTCGTTCACTTTATTTGCGAAAAATGAGGCAAAAATTAACTATGAGTATTTCTCCAACTGGAACCGACTGAGCAGAGCTGTTGCCATTTGCCTGGTCTACAAGCAGCTAAGCAATGAGATTCGTAATTCGAATGCGGATACACGAGTGCGAGTGGATCATATCGTCACAGCACAAATGTTCTTATATCGGCAAATGCAATAGGAAAATTATAGAGATGAGTACGCAGCTGTCGAGAAGGGAAAAAGTGTATGCCGCAGCAGGACGCTACAACTCTATATAGATGAGCATGGCGTACTGTACATAAGGGATCGTGCATGCCGCTTTGCCAAAGTTCCAAAAGGGAGGATTGTTTTATAACCACAGCATTGATTATAAAACTGTCACGAAAATATTAATACATTAATCACGAAACGAACATAAATGAGGTGAGCCAAAAATATTATATTTCAAAACTAAGACCTCTCCTTGAAGGAATACGCCGAAGCTGTAAGAAAATTCAACCTGAACCAACACTAATGACACCGTTGCCAAGAGCCAGTTTGCCTTTAAGCCAGCGTTCACCTATGTGGGCGTTGACTATTTTGGCCCGCTCAGAGTCATCGATAGACGTTGAGCCATTAGGCTACAAACATAGTGCGGGCTGAGACGAAGACGAAGCTGAAGACGAAAAACAGCGCAGAACAAATTATATGAATTCGCACGACCGCAAGCATAGTGCGCGCTAAGACGAAGATGAAGACGAAACGCAAGCAATCATCTTCAAACGCTGCTGTACTGATTTTGAAGACGAATCGCTTGCTATTTAACCGTTTTTTCTTTTGTTTTTCTGTCTATGCTTTGGCGTCAAGCATGTTATAATTTCTGATTTGACGGACGCATATGTATATTTTTAAATGTCTGCAAATAACGAAGAATTAATCGCCGCAGTATTTAAAAAGCGCTGTTTATGGGACCAACAAAACAAACTGTACCACAATAGGCAAATAGTTGACCAAAATTGGAATGAAATTTCAAACGAATTAAATGTTGATGGTAAGTAATTTAATTAATTTAAATCAAAATGAAATAACAATAAAATCGAAAATTTAAATAATATCAGCATTTCTATGGCTGCAAACAAAACTTGAACTTTTCAATATATTTTTTGGTTTGTTGCTTATAAATTTTTCTCCCTCTGCCATGAGGGTGTCCAGATTTTCTAAATCTAACATTGTATTATGCAGTATACAAATTGCGTTGACAAAAATTTCTGCGTTAGATGGTGTCGTTTCAATTGGCTTCCATAATATTCTCCATTTGGAGTTAATTATGCCAAATGCACATTCCACACACCTTCGCGCTCTGGACAAACGACTATTAAAATATTCATTTTCCAATGTCAGATTTCTTCTGGCATATGGTCGAAGAACCCAGTCCAAAAGCGGATAAGCTTCATCTGCAAGCAACACGTATGGCATACATATTGTGGTATTGGGCAAAAAGGAATGCTTCGGAAAGTTTAAGTCTCCAGAATTTTTCGATGTGTAAATCGCTGAGGAAGCAAAAGTTTCACCACCACTCTGACGTCCGTAACCACCAACTTCGATAGCTATTGCTTTAAAAAAAATGGAAACAATTGAGGGACACGTTTCGAGCTGAATTAAGGATATGTCCACCGGACCGTTCTGGCGATGCTGGACCTCATTCAGTCAACGAGATGTATTCTCAATGGAGTCATTTCGAGTCCATGATGTTTATAAAGGACCAGATAAAGTGCCGGCAGTCTTCCGGAAATTTATGTCGCCAAAAAAACAATGATGTACAAGATATGAACATTAATATTGGCGAAGATATTAATAGTGTAAATATAGAGGCGCCGCAATTTGAGGAAGAAAGCGACATGAATACGTTTGAAGTGCAAATGTCAACCCCACATCATCCTCCAAGAAATCTTAAACGGCGTCATAATAACATAGAAAGTGAAATGCTCAACATCGAAAAAAAAAGTTGGAGCAGTTAGAACAGAAAACAAAAAACAAGATTCCAGTCGACGATGAAGACATAGCTTTTTTTGTGATCCGCAAGCGAAGGTTTTGTGCAGAATGGATATGCAAAAATCGGTCTATCATCACGCGTACAGCGTGGGGAGCTCTTTTAATTTACAAAATATTGAGAACCATGCTTCTTATATATCTGTACCATCACCGACTCTACTTGAATCTTCATCAAATCAATATTCTGATAATGCTTTATCCCCACAGGAACCGAGCACTTTTGTTACATCAGAAAATATTATTACATTTTCAAATTAAGTTAAGACAGTAAATAAACAAGTACTTAATGAGAAGTGAAGACTCAATAAAGTGAATAAAACTAAATATAATTTAAATAATTTTTTTACCTTAACGTCACAATTAGCCTTTCAGCACACATAATTGGGGTTTTATTAAAATTAGTCCAATTTTTAGTAATTAGTGGTCCAATTTTTATCAAAATGTAATCAAATGTGCTGATTTTCATTCTGGTATATTCCACAAATTTCTTCTCATCTTGGCGCAGCTCATCAAACAAATTATGAAATTCGCCAAATGCTTTTCTTCCCAAATTTATAGGGTGAATTTTTTTATTTACTTTTTGACGTTTTAATTTAAAAAATAAACTTTGCTCAATCAGCAGGTCATCATCTGATGAGAAATCCATTGCGACTAACAAAACAAAAGCGCACCCAATTCTTCTTGCACTATGCAACCTATTAGCTCACTCGCAACGCAAGCAATTTCTCTTCAACTTCGTCTTAATCTTCGTCTCAGCCCGCACTACGTTTGTAGCCTTAGGAGTTTAAGCGCTGGGACATAATAATAACTTGCAACTGTATTTTGTATTTGTTTGACTTTATTTAATGTAGTTGGTATAGGGTATACACAATATCCGCAGAGACGACTTGATTGCTTCATTTGTGAATTAAGATGTTTACTTGAGCACCAATTATTAATTTTTTCTTTCTGCGATGACTTTAAGCTTCTATTCGAATTAATAAATATCCATGATGTATATTAGGAAGAATATGTTGGAGTGTTTGACTTCACTCTGCTATCACTAACCTTGTGGCTCATTTAAAATAACAGATGGATTTATCGACGTGTGCAGAAGCAAGTGAATTAAATATAACTTTAACATTAGGACAAAAACAGTCCCCAAGCCGACTAAGCAAGAGTAAAACCGCTGACATTGCAACTTAAGGCAAGGCTCAGGTTACGGACGCTTGCCAAACATTCCGCTATGTCAGCATCTTAAGCCTTATTTAATTGTTGCAAGCCTAGGGCACTTGTTTACTTACATAAAAGTATAATAAACTGGTCGGTCAAAAGTTGCAAACAAATCGATCTTTTTTAAATTTATAAATAAATGAAGCAAGCAAGTCGTCCCTGCCGACATTGAGTATACCCTGTACCAACTAATTATTATATTAAATAAAGTCAAACATCCTCGAAATAGCGATTAATTTCATAAAAAATCGTCTTTAACATGTCGCAACAGCGAACGCTTTCTATCTCGCTCACTCTTGTCGCCCTAAGCGCTTCTGTACAAAGCGCATATGCGTATATCGTCGATATTTATTGTCCGATTTCGACTAAATTTGGTCAGATGATGCATATTAGCCACATTATTAGGTGTGCCAAATAAGAATGTGATTCCTTAAAACTGCTCTAATAATTCGTTTTTGCTGAATTGCGGGGGCGGAAGTGGGCGTGGCAAAAATTTTAAACTCTCTTGATCTGCGTAGTCACTAGACAAATGATCGAACAACCTCAAAATCGCAATCAATTCAAAAAAAAATTCCCCTTTACATGCAGCAGCAGCGAACGCATGCTATCTCGCTCTTTCTTATCGGCCAATGCCGCCTTGGCATTTCAGTACAAAACGGATATAGGCATATCTCCGATATTTATTGTCCGATTTCGTCTAAATTTGGTTAGCTGGTGCAGTTTGGATATATAATTGGGTGTACCAAGTAAGAACACGATATCTTTAACACAGCTCCAGTAATACTTTTTTTCAAATTGCGTGGGCCGAAGTGGGCGTGGCTAAAATTTGAAACAAACTTGATCTACTTGGGCATAAGACGGATGTTCACACCAAATTTGGTAGCTCTAGCTCTTAAAGTCTCCGAGATCTAGGTGTTCATACGGACAGACGGACGGACAGACGGACATGTCTCAATCGACTCGGCTGTTGATTAGAGCTGGGAAAACCATCGATGGCACCATCGATATTATCGATGGAACCGATGGAGTGCGATGTATCGATGGAAATTTTCCGATGTCGATATATCGAATTTCTTTTTGGTGCGAACACGTGTGTAAGTAAATTGCAATATTTGGTAAGATTTTGGTATTATTAATTTTTCTGCCTTTCTTTTTCCAAACTATTGCATTTACATACAAGTCTACTTACTTTTATTCTATTAGAGTACCTTTTTAACCCTGGCAGTTCCTCTTGTAAAATGGACAAGTTTTTGACCTCATCCTGTAAGCATTTTAAAAAGAAGCAATTACAGGACAATTTTTAAGAATTTTATTTTTTTTTAGAAAAAGATAATGATACCTCTCCAACATCTTCAAATGAACCATCTTGTTCAAAATCTGAACCGGAGCCTAAGCACAAAAAGTGTGTTTCCGCAGTGTGGACACATTTTGACAGATTGCAAACCAAACAACTTGCAAAATGTCATTATTGTGGCAAAGAATGTAAGACAAGCGGGAACACTTCCAACTTGTTAGAGCACTTAAAACGGGCTCACCCTCTTGCCCAGCAAGTTAATAACGAAAATACGTCTTCTCAGTTAGAGCGATATTTAACACGGACAGACGTTTACGGTCCAACATCTTCCAAAAAGGAAGCAATTGACAAAGCCATTGCTGCAATGGTCGCAACGGATATGCAACCATTTAGCGTTGTCGAAGATATTGGATTTAGAAACTTGATGAGGGTGGTGGATCCTAGATACATACGCCGTGCCATGTCGAAAAACTCTGCGGGACACGCATATTAAAAATATGAAAGAGAGTTTGACAGAGAAATTGAAGGGCATTCTTGACTCCGTTGACTCGTGCGCTATCACAACAGATGCATGGACATCTCGTGCGAATGTTAGTTATCTAATTGTAACGTGTCACTTTATTTCAAATTTTGAGCTTAAGACGGCAGTGCTATCTACAATGCCACTAATGGATGAGACAAACCATTCAAGTCTAAATATTGCCAACACATTGCGTGAAATATGCGATGAGTGGAAAGTGTTCGACAAACTGCACACCATTGTGACCGACAACGCAGCATCTATGATTAAAGCGTGCGAATTATTAAAAGAGAAACACTTGCCGTGTTTTGCGCACACTCTTAATCTTCTTGTGCAGGATGCTTTAAATCTAGAAAATGTGCAAAACATTTTAAAAAACACAAACATAATAGTATCCTACTTTAAGAGTAGCTCTATTGCTTATGCAAAGTTCAAAGATGCCCAAGGCACCGAAAATCCTTGCTCTCTATTGCAAGAGGTCCCTACTCGCTGGAACAGCGCATTAGAAATGATTCGAAGAGTGTTGCGGACAAGAGAGCCCCTAACTGGCACCCTTTTCAAATGCCATAATGCTCCGATTCCACTGTCAGAGGATCAATTTCGGATTTTGAAGGACTTATGCTCGCTTTTGGAGCCGTTCGAAAAAGCCACAAAACATGCGTCTGCTGTAAAGGGCGTTACAATTTCTTTAATTGTTCCTGCGATATTCGCCTTATCGCAAAGTTTGGAAGAGCTCCGTGAGCAGATGTTAACACCTGTAGGGAGCCAAACTTGCGAATTTTTACTGAGCAACGTAAAAAAAGGCTATTCTCGTATGAGAATAGATCGGCACCACGCCTTGGAACGCTTCTTGACCCACGCTTCAAAAAGGAGGGTTTTCAAAACCCATCAAATGCCCAGCAGTCCATGTTGATGTTGAAGGGAGAGGTTAATAATATAATACAGATGTGAGATCTAAAGATTCCACAGAGGAACTGCCAAGGAATGAGGAGAGTCCATTTTTATTTAAGTGCATGGAAGGAAAAATAAAAGAAAAAACAAAAGTTCACGGGCGGACGCAATTATTACCATTCGCCAATAATTGGAGCAGCTCAATGCTCTTCATGACAGCGATCCGCTCCAATATTGGCAGGTAAGTTAAGTGTAGTTTTTTTTTACCAACTTTCATAAGTGTACTTTCTACAATGCAGATTAACAAGGAACATTTATTTGCACTTGGACAATGCGCAATAAAATAAGGCAGGAGCTATTGTGACGGAACGGAGAGCTTGTTTAAAACCATAACAAGTGAACACATTAGTTTTTATTAACAAAAATCAATGGCTACTTTAAAATATCTGTGATATTGGAACGAATTGACTTTTTTTATATAAGAAACTCCTATTAGCAGTAAGTTTAAAAATTACCATTTTGTTTTCTAGTATTTTAAGAGTATCAGCTATCCGCTGCATAGTACAATAAGAACCTCTCATTAGCATTAAGTTCGGAAATTACCATTTTGTTTTCTAATATTTTAAGAGTATCAGCTATCCGCTGCATAGTACAGTAAGAACCTCTCATTAGCATTAAGTTCGGAAATCGCCTTTTGTTTTATAGTATTTAAAGAGTTTTTGTTTTCGTTTTTTTTTTTTGGACTTAGGGCGAGAAGTTACCCTTTTTTTATCTTAAAGATTAACTTTTTTTTTGTTTTTATATTTAAGAACATTTAAGAAATTAATAGCTTATATCTTTTTAATATATTTTCGGATCAATTAATTTATAAATGGCTAACTTTTAGTAGTAAAATTATAAGCTAGATTATTCGTATCGATGATTATAGACAAAGTCATGAGTTCTGATAATTTTAGTTGACCATTTTTGAAAATTTGAAACTTTGTAATATTGAAAAACGACACCAAAATATGTATGTTGAATAGCTCGTTTAAATTTTCGATGGAACCATCGATAGTATCGATGGTTTTTTCCATCGATGGAAAAAATATCGAGTGGAGCAACCAACGATGGATTCCCAGCTCTACTGTTGATGCTGATCAAGAATATATATATACTTTATGGGGTCGGAAACGCTTCCTTCTGACTGTTACATACATTTTAGCGACTTTATATACCCTTTTACCCTATGGGTACAGGGTATAAAAATACGATTGTTAAGTTCCTGCGAAATAAATTTGGTTTTAGGACAGCTCAGACGTGTCGCTGCTTTTTGTTTGCTGATTATTATAATACAATATGATTTCTTTCTGAGCTGATTTCTTTCTTTCCAATTCATTTAAAACCTTGGAAAAGTAGCATTTTATTTCACTTACTCTTTTCCTCTGTCTTTTGGTTAGCTTCGAGACGGCTTCTATCTATTGATTTATTGTTTTCTTGCCTATGGGATATGGTAACTTAGAGAATTAGATTCTGGTCTATGTTCTGGAGATGTGCCAAGATTGGGAAGGAAAAGATGTATGGCAACGCAGGCTGAGGGAGAAGACTTCAGCAGTCAGAGTCGGTTGGGCAGTCAGAGTCAGTTGAGCGGTGAGAGTCAGAGTTGGTCGGTCAGAAAGTGAAAAGTGAGTTACTAAGTTGGAGAGTCGAGAGTGAATAGTAAGAGGGACTTGCGAAAATAAGAAGCTGAAGTGTAGTGTAACACACCAGGAATAAACACATAGAATAACATTTAAATATTAAGTCGCAAACGAAATTTTGTTGCAAAATGTTTAATGTTTAAATGTTTAAATTTTGTCCCTACATGTTTAATAATAGAGTCCTTATATTGTAAGTACATATTTATTTCAGATACGTATTATGCCAGATTGTATGTATTATATGTGTTTATGTATGAAATTATACAAGTGCATATTACTTCAAAAATTACAAATAGGAATTAATATATTATTAATGTACATATGTAAATCGCCTGCCTGTTTCTAATCAAGTATTAAAATATTTCAAGTATAACAATGTGCGGTGTTCGGCTATTAAAGTTATTGACCTGAATTTTTTGCATTATGTTGAACATGTACTTTTGGTCCACATATTTCTATGTGAAGCTACAAAGACCTACAATGACCAAAACCGCCAAAAGACAAATGAAAAAAAGAATTTTGCTTTGCAGTTTATTCAAATTAAAGTAATATTTAATATATAAAAATAACATTTTTTCTTTTTTTTGTGACCGACACTATCTCGGCGGACATCATTGGAAATAAGGTAACCCACCAATACATAATATGCAAAAAAAAATATACATACACAAAAAGTAATGAGCAAGAAATCCTTGCGCTATTCGGCGACAAGCAGTTAGTTCATAATTTTACCAAAGTCAACTGGTACTCAGAGAGTAAAGGCAAATTGGAATCGGAATATTTCTTTTTCGTAATTAACATTTTTTTACAAACCGTGCAACGTTATACAATAGAACCTTTTCAATAGTGACTTAATTGTTTTGCTTAAAATAAAAACTGAGACATGAGTAAAATGCATCCGTTTCAAATAAAATATGACCAGACATTGCACGTCAGTAGTTAAGAATTTCCTTTACGGCTGCCAAACAGCGGTGCTTGTCGGGCAAATAGAAATTCTCGAACACATGAGGAAAGGGTGTATCCCATCCAGTTACTCTTTTCACTGGTGCCTCAAGATGTAAAAAACACTTTTCTTGAATGTAGGCCGCTAGTTCTGAGCCAAATCCTTGGGTGAATGGAGCCTCGTGGGCAACTACGGCTCGACCAGTTTTTCTAACAGACTAAAACACAAAATTTTCAAAAAGTACACTATATATATATGGATTCCAAGTCGCTTACTTGGCATATTGTATTTGTGTCCCATGGAAGAATTGATACCAAGTCAATAACTTCACAATCAACATCAAGTTCTTTTTTCGATAGATCTGCAACCTGTCACGGAATACGCAATTGGTTATTTTACCCAAAATACGTTCCCTAAAATATAATACGTACTTCCATTAGAACATGAACTTGTGTACCCCAGCCAATCAAAGTTACATCCTTTCCTTCACGCAAAACGTCAGCTTTACCTAAATCTGAAGTGAAGAAATTAGTTTGAACATCTTCAACAGCGGCACGGTACAATGTTTTTGGTTCAAACACAATGCATGGATTTGGATCTTGAATGCAAGCCAGTAAAAGACCCTTTGCTTTAATCGGTCCCCGCGGAATCTATTAAATATTAAAGTTGGATTTTAAAGGATTTTAAAGGCTTAAATCAACTCGTAAACTCTTCCTAACCACACATTGCTGAGTTAGGACAAAGTGTATCGAAAATTATTATTTGTATTGCATTATGGCAAGTGTACTAACGCACAAAACTAAAAGAGTTATATTGATAAAAGATAATTTCGATCATTTTTACACAAACGCTCATTCAATGTATGTATCATAATATCCATAATACGCTACCACTATGCGAAGACCTGGAGTGTGGGCAAAATATCCTTCTGGACTTTGTGAATGATATAAAGCCCCATGTCCAACTGCCCCACATGGTACTCGAAAAGTTAGGGATCCACAGTCAAATAAACCACCACTTCGATAACGATATTTAGCGGCTTCATTTATAATTTGGTCAAAGCTTGGAAATATGTAGTCCGCAAATTGAATTTCTGCAATTGCTGTTGCCCCAGTATTGGCCACGCCAATGGCAAAACTGAAATTATATAAAAAAAACGAAACACTTTAGATATATTCAAACTTAATTCATAAATTTGTTTACTTAGCAGTTCTTCGTGCTGCCTCATACTCTAAATGTTCATTTGTAGTGTTGGCTGATGCCGCTTTAAATTAAATTAACCTATCGACGCCAAATAAAAGCAATAAGCGTTGCTTTTTAAAGAATAACAGAACTTCGTAAAGCAAAAATGTTGTTTCTGTTAAACATGGCTCCTGTGTTTATTTATGGCTACACCGGATTGCGCAAAGCTGACAAATACAAGCAAAAATGTTGCCAAAGTATTCTCGAACAATATAAGCGAGTATTCAAATTTAATATTTTTGATTTTTAGGAATGTTTTTGCGTATGTTTGGAAGAGTTTTGATTATAGAGATTCATAACTACTAAGGGACTTTGATTCTTTTACACAACAAGAAAACTTGGGTGACAATGCTAGGCATGTTAAATTTGAGGACAGAGTGAGGGGATGTATTGGTGCTGAAAGTAGAATAAAATGGGCCAGTGACTCGGTCAATAGCAGATAGTCGAAAACGTGCGACTTCATAAAGTGATCAAAAGGCAGAGTGAACTGATGTTGAGGCCGAAAAATTTTCTACTTCTAGATACGACTGGTCATCCCGAAATGATGGGAATGAATTTATTCAGAACTAATTCAGCCTTCAACTTTTGAAAAAAACTCAGTGTTTGTGGTAAAATCTCTTTCCATTCTTATAACGCTTACATATGGTACGTTCGTTTAATTAAAAAATAAAAAAAAATTTATGTATATTTGATAGCGAATTCCTAAAAAGCAAAAAACTGAAGCATGAAATTCCTGGCAAATTCAAGTCTCCCCGAATAATAACTAAAGAGAAAATTTAGACTGTAGTTAAATAAAATTTCACTTGAATACTAGAAATTAACTTTCACTTTCAGGAAACAGATTGACTGGAATAAACTACAAATTAAGACTGTGGTTAAATATCTAATTACATATGTACATACATACATATAAAAAAAACTCATTAAAAGATGTGATAGTTGTTATCATAAATAATATGCATAAATTCTTTAATTTTATATTAAGGGTTTAATTTCTTTTCATATTCGATAAGTTGTCGGTAGCTGTGTTAAAAAATATTTTGCTTTTATTGGGCTGTGTATCATTTTTAAGTGTTAAAATCTATATTTAAATCGTACTTTTTGAATTTGGTGTGAAATTAACTTACTGAGCCTGAACCATTCGAAACGTAATGTTATGTCTTTCTATACAAGCTCTTATCAATTATTTACTTTATTTTAATAAAATTTCACTTGAATACTTCTCAGAATTGAATGGCTTAAGTGTATTCATGGACCAGAAATGGACTTACACTTCTCATATTTCCGCCGCATTTAATAAAGCCCTAGGTGTTCTTGGCTGGAATTCGCCGATCCTGAGACAAGTTAAACTTTTTTAAGTATGAGTCTCACCAAACAAAAATTATATCTGTATAAGATGGTTTTTGCGATTTGCGCTCCTTGAATTCAACTTTTATTGCAATGACAACTTGACATCATATTTTAGTAGACTTCTTTTAACTAACCTTTCCTCCATACTTAACTAATGGACTAATGCTTGGTCTATTCTTTATACCCAAGCTTTTTAATAGTCTCGAGTAATGTTTAAAATCAGGTAAATCTATCTGTTTCTTGTAGATCAAAAAGAAATTATAATTTTTTATCTTTTCAAATGGTGTCACTGAACTTTTCAAAACCAGGCATTGCTGGTCTTTTTATTTTTCCCATAATATTCAATTCATTCCTTCC
Source organism: Drosophila austrosaltans (assembly GCA_035045865.1). Lineage (NCBI taxonomy): Eukaryota > Metazoa > Arthropoda > Insecta > Diptera > Drosophilidae > Drosophila > Drosophila austrosaltans. The sequence goes on from JAWNOQ010000003.1 coordinate 12,490,752, forward strand.
TGACATAATATTGAAATTGTAAGTATCAAAATATTTAAAAAATCGTATTCTGCCTTTATAAGTTGCTTGTGTATTCCACCAAAACGGTACATACTAGTCATCTAGAAGCTCGGTCTCCTCACAGCTTTCCCATGCAGACTTACTAGTCGTTGTTGGGAATTAATTTCATTCGCATTTTATAGTGTCCATTAGATGAGTCGTTTTCTCTGCCCGTTTCTCGTTTTCTTGCCCTTCTACTTCTATCAACCAATGGTAACCATGAGTTTTCACTAACCACAAATAATTGTGTACATAATGTTAATGCAAGATCACAAGAATTTAAATTTATGTTTGATTCTTCTGACTGAATTGTTTCTATTATTGATCCTTTGCTTTTCCCCGCAGATCATTTTCATTCAACTTTAAACTTAAACATTGACCTTCCTTTTCCGTTACCAATTGCTGTTCCAATTCGACGAAACGTGCGTTTATATAGAAATAACTTTTTTAAGCTCAATAAGCTGATTGCTATAGACTGGTATTATCTTGCATAAATATGTATTCTGCCATTTTACATTTCCCATCTATTTAGCAGGAAAAAATAAAAAAATATATAAATTTCAACGTTTCTGTAGTTTTATTCTATCGTTTAAAGAATTTACAACCTGTAACCTTTTAGAGTTCAGCTTTCTATTTTGTTAACAATACACTGATGTAATACAAGTTGAACGGACCTGGTCTACTATGCCTTTGGCTTAATTGAATTCATCAACATTTGATAAACCATCTCAGGTCCTATTTTCAATCCGATTTTTAAAGATCATTAAAGTGACATCTGTGGACACAGGATAGACGGACCAGATCCCAGCCAAAGTCCTAGAAAGCACGGTTTTAAGGCTTTTTTATACCATTTACTCTAATCCTTTGTTACTCGTTTTGTAAATTTTATATGCTTTTTAATTTTTGTCTACTCTTTATAATTAAATTTAAACAATACGTTAGTGGCCTTGTAAACTTCAGTTTTCCCGGGGTAAAATCATATCCGTTTGTGAACCGTTTTTAACTTTTATTTTGCTCTGGCTAGTTAATTGCAGAAAGTGTTAAAAAATTCAAAAAATCAGTACACTAGATTATAAGGGAGTTTTCACCAACCTTTACCTGGGCTGTGCTGGTAGTTTAGACTTTTGGGATGTACTTGAAAACATTAAAAGAATGTAACTAAAACGCTATATCTGATAAAACTTTGAAGTTTAGTGTCGTACTTTTAACAGGTGCAATTCTTCATTTAAATCTGACCTCAGTTCAACATATGGAGCGACTTTTAAGGCCTATAATAAGAAAGATAATTAGACACGGTAATTAAATACATAATTAAAAACATTGTTTTTTGCGCATCTGAAGACATAACTTAGAATTAATTATGTAATTTTTTTTTACTAACCCAGCAATACCTTGTTCACACAGAGGTGTATTGAAAACACGATCCTTGCCATATTTGTCACGCAGATTAACAGAACAGCTGTTGAAAAGAAGGCGACATTTTCAAATATTATTAAATGTTAAACCAAAAAGAAATTAAAAAGTAAGAGAAAGAAACAATTTTAATATAGTGACCAACCTAGAAGGGCTTACTATCTACTTTGGGAATGCCGAAGTGAAAGCGATGTGGCTACATTTGCCTTCTGACATGTTAGGTCCAAATTTGGCTAAAAAAATCAAAGAAGGTAACTATTGTACTCTCGCAGCTTTAGACTTTTTAATCATTTTATTATATTAAATGACAAGATTTTAAAATGAATGCTGTTTATATTTATATTTTTTCGACTGATTCCTACCTACTTCTTCAATACATTATTGTCGATATACATACATACATACATAGCAAGTGCAATTCGCCCTTTCAATTTCGTTCTCTGCAAGCACACAATGCAAATGTTTTGTCTCTCACACACACTGCGTGTTGAATAAAATTATAATAAAATAATTTTATTAGAGATTACTTTAAATTGATTTGCAACCCCAATAATTATCTGATAAACACTTGTTGAACGGTATTTGGGTACAAATTGAATTTTGAAACAAAAAAAACATATTTTTAAATACTTCTTTTTATGCAGATTTCTTTAAGCTCTTTCTTGCAGAAGTAAATTGATTATATTGACAAAAATTTTTGATTTTACACCTATTATTCCGAGAATGAATATATCTTATAGAAATCCGATCTAACCAATTCCTAAACTTGACAAACATACACCTTTAAGAAGTTTATTTACCAGTATCAACTACGTAGCTTGAAGTTTAAGGTCTAAAAACCAATAAACAGACAGACTTGGCTAGATCGACTCGGCTGTTGAATCAATTAAGAATGTACATTTATACTTTATAGGGTCGGAAACGTATATTTTTATGTGTTACAAACATCTGACCAATTTTACCCCTAGAAAACCAGTTCAGAAAATTTCTTATAATTTGGAAACAAGTTTAAGTAATTGATCCTACAGACATATTTTGACGACAACACCAACTCAATTAGACTCAAGTCAGGCTGGTTTAAAAGTTAAATATCTTTTGATTAAAACCACAGCAGACTGCGGCGTGACAAGTGAATCGGTGCATCATATTACTGGAAAACAGGATGTGGGACCGGGATATTGATCCTCAAAATTTATCAATAAAGTTGATCCATAAAGTTTTTTAAAATGTCATCCAACAGTCTATATAACTTGCCAATGTCATCCTTCAACCAAATTTGCAAATGGGAGTCCTTCTCTACAGTTTCTTTTTGTCTATATCAAATTAAATGTTTTTTCATCCTAAAAATTTATATTTTTCCAACCCTCGGTTTAAGACACGGACTTCATTTCTTCTTCATTTCGTCTTCTTTACATATATTAATGATATTGTCTACAGCAGAGGCTAAGCGATTAAACTACACTAAAATTTTTCTGTGGGACATACCGGTATTTTAAAAAACAAGGTCTCTGCAATTTCTTCAGGATTAAGGGTCTTTCCATTTGTGAAAATACTAAGGAAGCGATATAAAGTCTGCAGCAGGGAGCTTTCTTGGTCGCCTTAATTGTAAGATTCTCTGCTCCTTACGTAACTAATTTTTACTAATTTTAATTTGAAAGGTTTTTAAGATATTTTTTCTTATATCCATCAAAAGTTTTGATATATATTGAGCTTATTGGAACGTCAAAAAATTGACTTCTTCCACTTTAAGGACAATCAAATTGAAAAGTTAGCAAGGAGATCGAGCGAAGCTTCAAAACTCTTAATAGATTTTTAAAAGATTCGGAGGCATATAGAAAAAATTTTAAGGGTCTAAAAAGGGCTCTTACTTCCCGAGCGTAACGCATACATTTTCGAATTCCTTCCAATTTCGCAAACATTTTCGAATTCCTTCCAATTTCACCAAGTTAGCAGCTAAGATATAGGAATTAGACGGGGTGAAAGCAAGTCTTTCGACTGTGCAAAGCACTATCACGAAAGCAAAACATCTCAAGCGGCTAAAAATTAAAAAAAAAAAACCCTTTGAATGCTATACGGAAAGAAAAACAGCTTGAATATGCGAAAAAATATAAATGGACTATTCAACGTGACAGTGCATATGCGAAAATAAAGAAACATAACAATTTCATTAACAGTATTTTTTGCATTTCCATCAATTATTTAAGCTGAAAATAGTATTTCACGCTAACTTGCGGTCCTCTTACAATCATTAACAGCAAACTGCAGGGTATGAGCCGCACACCTGATCGATTTTTTCTTCAAAAATCGAAAACAATTAACATTTTAATATTTACTTTTAAATTAATCAAAATAATAGCATCCGTTCACAGAAAAAATTATCAAAAATCCAAAAAAAAATTAAAATCATGAATGATTTATATTATTTTTTCCTCAAAAATAAGAGTTAAGAATGATTTATATTTTTTTTTTCAAAAATAAAAGTTAAAAATGATTTATATTTTTTTATTATGAATAACAGTTATGGCATGAGGGAAAAAATAAAAATCAAAAATAACAATTATTTTTGGATTAAATGAATATAAATCATTGTTTGATCTTCTGGACGTTGACGCGTACAATGCGCAGTACGTTCAAGTGGTCCAAGCGACACCAGGACAAAGCCTGTTACGCGCGAACCCTATCAGACAGCATGCAAAAACGAAGTCGCGTGGACAACGGACGACAACTAAAATAATAATTAAGACTAACTACTAGATAGATAACTTAAAATAGTAGTTTTTAGAATAGTTATAGAGAACTCTGATCCGATTACAGAATAAAGGCGGTTGTAGTCGGAACAGAGAACTCGGAAAGGTTCATGCAAAGAATAGTTAGAAGTACAGCGTGTTAAAGTTAAAGGGACATAATTTCGGGTTAGTCTACAAGGTACAGATAGATTGACCTGATTAAGTAAATTAGGACAATCTATTTGTCCATTTAGAAGCTTATGAATAAACAAAGTACCAAGCATTACTCTACGATTAAGTAAGGAGGGAAGGTTAATTAGAAGAAGTCTTTTAGAATAAGAGGGCAAGTTAACATTTCGATCCCAGTTTAAACCACGAAGAGCAAATATTAGAAACTGTTTTTGAACAGATTCAATTTTAACTTGGTGTGATCCATATTGTGGAGACCAAACACATGATCCATACTCCAAAATGGGGCGGACCAGTGAAATAAAAAGAGTTTTGGTTGTGTAAGGATCGTCAAACTCTTTCGACCATCGCTTAACGAAACCAAGACAACTCATGGCTTTATTGACGGTGATATTAATATGACGAGTAAAATTTAATTTGTGGTCCATGAGTACACCCAAATCATTAATCTCGTTCAAACGTTCAAGTGGGGTATTATTGAGATAATATACCACTAATTGAAAAAGAGGATCTATGAAATGACATGACATTACATTTTGAAACATTAAGGTTTAATAAGTTAATTTCACACCAAGTTTGAAAGTTATTAAGATCGACTTGAAGCAGACGTGGAGAGCTTAAGTCTTTAAAACTAATACAAAGTTTAACATCATCAGCGTACATAAGCACGCGAGAGTGAGTTACAACTGACGGAAGGTCATTAATGAAAAGCGTAAAAAGCAGTGGTCCTAGATGGCTACCTTGTGGCACCCCCGAGGTCACATTGATGGTCTTCGAAAGATAAGTTTTAAATAAAACTTTTTGTGTACGGTTATTAAGATATTGAGAAATCCAATTAAGCAGAAGGCTTGGAATCCCAAGTTCGTTCAGCTTGAACAAAAGCAGTGTATGATTGACAGAATCAAAAGCCTTACTGAAGTCAGTGTAAATGACATCAGTTTGCAATGCATTCCTGAATCCCTCGATCGCTAAAGAAGTAAACTCTAAAAGGTTAGTGGTTGTAGATCTACGTTTCATAAACCCATGTTGCGAAGATGAAAGAATAGAACTACAGAAATGTTGCAGTTGAGAAGTTATAATTTTCTCAAATGCCTTAGGAATAGCGGACAATTTGGAAATACCCCTGTAATTAGAAGCTACGGATTTATTACCCTTTTTATGCAAAGGAATAATAAAAGATTCTTTCCAAATGGTTGGAAAAGAGGAAGTTTCAACGGACAAAGTAAATAACTTAAGAATCGGGGAAATCAAAGTCTCAGCGCAAAACCTGAGTACACAACCAGGTATCCCATCAGGTCCTGGTGAGTACACGGGCTTCACTAAAGTAAGCACGCTGAGAAGCGAATCTTCATCGATCACAGGATTAAAGACGCAATTAGACCTTTTCAACTGATAGGGATATGAAAAGTTAGCTCGATGATCTTTGGAGGAATAGGTCGTTTTGAAAAAATCAGCAAACATATCGGCAATGGCCTGATCATCGTTTGCTTTATTATTTTCAAAACATAAATAGGACGGGTGCACTGCCACCTTTCGTTTGGCGTTAACGAAGTTATAAAATTGCTTAGGATCACGGGAGAACTGAAGTTTACAACGCCTAATGTAATTCTTATAGCATAGTGTATTAAGCACTGAAAAATTCGATCGAGCAACAGCATAAAGAGAGAAATCAGACGGTCGACCCGATTTTTTAAACTTTCTATAATATCTAGACTTCACATTTTTTAAATTAGTTAACTCACGTGTAAACCATGGCGGTTTGTTAGACAATACATGGGTCACACGTGGAACACAAGCATCAAAAAGCGAAAACATAGTATTATAGAAAAAACAAATGGCAGCATTCATATCATTACAGGAGTACAGATAAGACCAGTCTGTGGCAAGAATTAGCTCATTGAGCTTGGAAAAGTTAGTTTTACGAAAGCAACGGGTACGAGACGTCGAACTGGTACCAGCATTTGATAACCGAAAAGGTAGATCAATAGTCAAGTCCAAAGTTGGATGGAAACTGTCTTCGGGGACGACTAAGGGATCAATCCTCGAAACAGTACAGTTAGAAGAATCTAACATAAATATAAGATCTAGTGATCTCTCATTTTTGTTACACACAGGATTAACTTGGGTTAAGGATAACTCAAGGAGACCGTCAACAAAGCAATGTGAGGAGGAGGGCATCAACAAGGAAGACTCACCTGATGGAAGCCACGAAACGTCAGGTAGATTAAAATCTCCCAGAACGATAAATATGTCTGCATCCGAAAGAAGTGAAGAGACAAAGCGAATAGCTTCTAAATGGCTAGCATATACCGTCATGTCAGAACTCGGTGGAATATACGAGCAAGTTAGAAATACAGAATATGATTTCAAACAAATTTTGACACTAACAAATTCAATGTCAAGAACGGCAGGTGGCAGAACTATTTCTGAAGGAAAAGATGAATTTACGGCAATCAAAACTCCACCACCATTTTTGGAGATTCGATCGCATCTATAGGTTGAAAAAATTGTGGGAAAAACAGAGGCATCAGAAATGTCTGGCTTTAACCACGTTTCTGTAAAGACCAAGATATGAAAGTCAAAAGATAGACTATCTACAAAAAGCTTAGAAAGTTTAGATTTTAGTCCTCTAACATTCTGATAGGCCAGAATAAGGGACGAAATTAGTTTTTTGACCCGCCAGCTACTGACGAGCCAGAGGGTATGGAAGGATTAGTTGTGTTAGGCAGACGAATCGGAGGCCGATTTTTCTTTTTCTTAGCCGTATACTCCTTTATAACTAAATGTTCCGGCCAAAAATCTTTGTGACAAATTTGGTCAAAGACATTTGGTGGAACACTGATTTTGAATGACGAAATGTCACGGGTGTATGAAAACCTAAACTTTTCCACCACAATGTTTGGCGCCACGACTTTTGCCCGGATATGGGCTATGACATCATCTGATGTAGTATTGGGGTCGAGCCGCGAAACAAAGATTTGCTTTTTTGGTGGAATGGCTACAAGAGATCTCAATGCGCCAGTCGCAACCGCAGCAACAACATTTTGCGCTGGAACTGCTGAGGCGGATGACGCCTTGAGAGCTCTTCTAGTTACTACTTTATTGGGAATATCCCTGGGAGTGGATATTCGCCCGGACTCATCGGAAACTACAACCGATATCGGGTCAGTTTGCGGGGCACTATTACCAGGGGAAATGTCAATCGTCCCCGCAACTGCAGTCACTGCTGGACTCCTAAACGATATCAGTTGCTGACCATTTGGAGTTATGGGGTCGTTCGACGATGCCGGAACCGACAGAAACAGAGATGCCGGCGGATCGGGAGAGAAATCCCGTGGGATAGTCTTCTTCCGCTTCGGTGATTCGTTCAATAGTTTATAACTATTAAACTGAGTTTCCAGAGACGAAAACTCATCACGAAGTTTCAGAAAGCCAGCCGACAGGGACTTAAAACCCTCTCTCGTCCGCCGCATAAATAGACGCATATCCATTTCTACGTCCCGGCACGCTTCGCAACTCCATTTTAGTCCCCCGCCGTTACCAATACTATCCTTTACTTTGGCTGTGTAACCCGCGCATTTGACATGCATAATGTTATCACACAGCCAGCACAAAAGATAGTCGTCTTGGACTTTTTGGGGATGAGGGCACTTTTTGGAAGAGCAGACAACCATTGTAAATTTAATTGTTTATTATTATTTTTACTGATAAGAAAAAAATAAATAATAAATGGCAAAAAATTAAAAAAGAAATTTAAAAATGAGCAATGTATACGGACCAAGAAGTAACACAAGTGTTAAAGTTTTAATTTTAGAAGAAAAAACTGAAGAGAAATTAAGAGAGTTAGTAATAACACACAACAACAAAGACTGACACAATCGCGAGAGTAACGGTCGCGATCGCGGGCAATGTAAAAACGCGAGAGCAAGCACTACACAAACAACAACACTAATGTGTATGCGAGAGCGCGAATGCAAGAAAAGAGATCAAAAACACAAAGTCAAAGACTATGAAAGCAAAACAACAAAACTGTAAGTTTTGTTATTAAGTGAAACAATAAGTAATAATAGCTTTGAATAAATGTTTAAGAACAAGTTACAATAAGCTATTCGCGTAATAAGTAATTTCGGCACAGATTCCGCGGAAAATAATTTTTATTTGCGGGATTAAATAAAGAGGTTGGAATAAAAGCGAGAGCGCAAAAAAAAACACGACCGACTTCGTTGAAGTGAAGAATGTTTAACAATTATAATTGATTTTTTTGAGTTTCACTTATAACTGTTACGGACCCTGATCAAAAGCCTTGTATTTTCACCAATACAAAAACTGTGCTAAGGATTGTGTGCTTTCCACATCCTTGATTAATTTTTAATGGCTTTATCTATTAGAGATCCTTTTTTCTTCGGGGTTGTCTTTCTTGACTCTCCTACAGACAAACTCTTTACTATAATACCTGACAAAACCGAGTTTATGTGTTTATTTTTGTCTCTTGCTAAACTCCTATTACATCCCTCTGCTGCACTACTTCAAAGAGCATTTTGATTTTTATTTGTTTTATCATATTTTGCTTCCCTGTTCACCTTGTCATAGTCGATTGACTCCATCTGCGAATCCCAACGGTAGCGTTATTTGACGCAACCTAACGAGGGGAACAAGCCGCATAACGTACAGCTCGAGTTGCGGGAACATTCCATAAAAAACAAACGAATATGCAAAAACTATAGCAAGTTATTAACTAAATACTATAAAACAGAAGTTTTTAGTAAAGGAAGAGAGTGCTCTGAACTGATTACATGATAGAGACGAATATACTCATAACAAAGAAGTCGAAAATAATAAGTAAGTAGTAGTACAGCATCAAAGAGATTAATTGATATAATTTCTAGTAGGTCTACAAGGAACTGATAGATTTACCTGGTTCAGACTTACATGTATCGCCATTAAGTAGCTTGTAAAAATCACGTCAATTATTATTTAACGACTAACAAGAGAAGGTAGTTTAAGTAAAAGAAGCCTACTAGAGTACGATAGAAGGCTGATACTACGAGTACAGTTCAGACTACGAAGAGGAAAGAGCAGGAACTGTTTTTGAACTGATTCTATTCTTGCTTGATGTGATTAGTATTATATGCAAGACGCATATTCTAAAATTATACAGATTAAAAAGGCGTAGAGAATTTTTGTTGTATATGGATCGTTAAACTCCTTTGACCATATTTTAACAAATTTATGAACACCCATAGCTTCACCGACGGTAGTTGGTATATGAGATTTAAAAGTTAACTTCTGGTCCATAAGTACTCTCAAGTCTATCATATATTAATGGAGGCGTATTTTTGAAAATGTCAATACAATAGAAAACTTCTGCTATTTTCGAACTAAATATTAGATAATAGTGGTTTTTAGTAGTGGTGAGGAGAGCTCTGAGCGTAAAAGTCGATTATAATCAGCTGACAGGACTCGAAAGAGATTATGCAAGGCATAGTTAGTAGAATGCAAGGGATAGGGGGAAAAAATTTCTAGTGTGCCTAGATGGTACAAAAAGATCTACTTTGTGTAATAACTTAGGCGAGTCAATGTCACCAATAAGCAGCTTGTGCATATAGATCACACCAAGCCTTATTCTACGGTTAGTAAGAAAAGGAAGGTTAACTAAAAGAAGTCTACTAGAGTACGATGACAGGTTGACACTACAATCCCAGTTTAAACCTCGAATAGCAAAAAGCAGAAATTGTTTCTGAACAGGTTCAATTCTAATTAAGTGTGACTCATATTGAGGTGACCATATACAAGATCCCTACTCCAAAATAGGACGGACCAGAGAAGTATAGAGAATTTTGGTTGTGTTTGGATCATCGAATTCCTTCGACAATCTCTTGACAAAACCAAGAAAGCCTGTGGCTTTAGCAATTATCGTAGAGATATGGGAGTTGAAGGTTAGTTTACGGACCGTAATCAATCATTTCATCAAGGCGTTCTAATGGAGTGTTGTTCAGGGAATACGTCGTCATCTGAGGAGAGGAAAGACATAACCTTGCACTTAGTGAAGTTTAGGTTAGTGACACCAACACTGAAGATTAGTAAGATCAGCTTGCAATCTACTGAACGAAACCATATTGCTATAACTAAGGCAAAGCTTAACATCGTCTGCATACATGAGGACATGGGAATAAAGCAAGACGGAAAGAAGATCATTTATGAAGAGGTGAACAGCAACGGACCAAGATGACTACCCTGAGGCACCCCCAAAGTCAACTTGACCGAAAAGGAAGTCTTAAATAAGACTTTTTGTGTTCAGCTTGTCAGATACTCACGAATCCAACAAAGTAGAATATTTGGGAAGCCAATTGCGTTTAACTTCATGAGTAATAACTTGTGGTTAACAGAGTCAAATGCTTTTGAAATCAGTATATATATGACATCAGTTTGCTTTGCACATTCAAATCCTTTAATCGTCATAGAAGTAAATTCTCAAAGGTTAGTGGCTGTAAATCTTCGTTTCACGAATCCATGTTGGGCTGGTGAAATTATAGAACTACAAAAATGCTGCAATTTAGAAGTTACAATTTTCTCAAAAGCTTTTGGAATAGCGGACAACTTGGAAATACCCCTATAGTTTGAAACATCGGACTTACTACCCTTTTTATGGAGAGGAATTATAAATGATTCCTTCCAAATCAACGGGAAAGCGGAGGTTTGCCATCGGGACCTGGCATTTTGGTTTGAATTGCTTAAGCACGCTGAGAAGCGAACTTTCGTCAATTAAAGGATTGAATATGCAATTTGACTTTTTTAACTCAAAAGGATACGGAGAGTTTGAGTGGTATTCCGTTAAGGAATAGTTTGTTGTGAAAAAATCAGCAAACATATCGGCAATGGCCTAATCAATGAATTGCGTTCACAAAGTTGTAAGACTGCTTAGGATCAATGTAAAACTTATAGCAGTTCGTATTAAGCTTCATGAAATTTGAACGAACAATACCATATCTAGAAAAATCTGATGGACGACCAGCCTTTTTATAACTCCTATAATATCTCGACTTAACATTTTTCATATTGGACAGCTCTCGAGTGAACCAGGGGGGTTTATTAGACCGAACTGATCTACCGAGAAAAATGCAAACTTTAAAAACGGAATCAAGCATATTATAGAAATAATGAATCGCAGAGTCCATTGTTGTACTATTGTACAGATATGACCAATCAAGTTCCAAATAATATTATTAAGTCTGACAAAGTCAGCCTTACGAAAGCAGCGGCTTTTTGTTACCGGAAGGGTATTGTAAGTCGGCGCACAAAAAGAAAGGTCGATTGTCACATCCAAGGGTTTATTAGACCGAACTGATCTACCGAGAGGAATACAAACTTTAAAAACGGATTTAAGCATATTATAGAAATAATGAATCGCAGAGTTCATGGTTGTACAATTGTACAGAGATAACCAAATTTGTTGAAATTTGTATCCTGGTCTTTACCAGGTTTGATCCTGGAAATCAAGTGATTTATCAATTGAATTGCGTACAGTGCTTCTAAGAGATTAAGATAAGTGATTTAATCGTGCAAAAAGATTTAAGAGCAATTTTAACGCTAATAAACTCAATTTCATGTGTGAAAAAGAAAAATTTTAGACGGAAAAGATAGTTATATAGTTTAAGTTGATAGTTAAGTTTCTTAAAGGTGTTGGTCAAGTTTGAAAATTGGTCGGATCGGATTACTGTATGATATTTCCATTATCGGAATAATAGGGTAAAAATTAAAGTTCTGTTTTTTCACTTTGCTCCATAAATCGAATTTGTACCAAAATACTGTCCACCATAATTGACAGTATTTTGGTTGACCATTGACTAAAATCGGATAATTATTGCGGGTATAAATCAATAACACATATCGGCAATATAAACAATTTACTCCAGCAACAAAAAATTGCATAGAAATCTGCCGTACAAGCACAAAAGATTGTCGATCGAGTCCCAACGGGACCAAATAAAAAGGTTATACAAATATTGTTTATTCGTTGTTGCATTTATATTGAATTTGTACCCATTAATCGTACACCAAGATTGCACGGATAACTGTAAAGGTGTGAATTAATAAAAAGAAGTTTCTAAAACAATCAATTTATTTTAAAGTTCACACACGCACATGCAAAAATTCTTCTCTTCTATTTTTTTTTACTCTGATTTTTTATTATTGTGAAAAGTTTATAGCATATTGAAATTTTGTTACAATAATAATAATAAAATAATTAAACAGTCTGAAAAACTGTAAGGGTATACAAACTTCGGCAATGCCGAAGATAGCTTCTTTGATATTTTTTCTTAACTCCCGATGGGGACTACTTTAAACTACCTCGATCGGATTTATAAACAAATTTCCACATGCCAGCATGATACTTCTGTAATGGAGACAGTGAAAATTGAAGAGTAGAATGGTTTTCGTAAACTCATTCGCACAAGTCTTTTTTATTAATTATCAATATATACTAAGTCCGACCCAAAACATTGACTTGACCTTGATCACGACATCATCGTTCCGTTCAACTGCATTAAATATGGAATCGGTAGTAAACCATTTGGTTAGATGTGCTTTGATTACAAATGATTTTTTATCGCTCTCAACTACGTTGAATTTCAAAATTCAGTTTATTTTAGTCTTTTTATACCCTTGCAGAGGGTATTATAAAATTGGTCAGATGTTTGTAACGCATAGAAATATAAGTTTCCGACCCCATAAAGTATATATATTCTTGGTCAGCATCAACAGCCGAATCGATTGAGACATGTCCGCCTGTCCGTCTGTCTGTTTGTTCGTCGCTTTTCGAACTTAAACTTTAAGCTACGTAGTTGAAACTTGTAGTTATCTTTCTTAAAGGTGTAGGTAGACAAAGTATGAAAATCGGTCGGATCGGATTACTATATGATATATCCAATATCGGAATAATAGGGTTGCAATTTAAAATTTTTTATTTTTCTTTTGGAATATAAATCTAATTTGTACCAAAACACTACCCACCAAGTTTGACACAAATCGGATAATTATTACGGCTACAAATCAATAAAACAAATCATCCATATAAGCTATTTACTCCAGCAACAAAAAATTTCAAAGAAATCTGCCGTACCAACACAAGAGACCCGAGTTCGAATCCGCGCGGCACCAAATAAGAAATATATAAAAACATTGTTTTTTGGAAGTTGCATTTAAATTTAATTTGTATCCATACACTTTACACCAAGTTTGAACTAAATCGGATAATTATTAAGGTTACAAATCAATAATCATATGTGATAGAAATTAAATGTATTTTAATGCTCACGCTCACACATACATATGCAAAAATTCAACCACCACGCGGTGTGTGAGAGAGACAGAAATATTTTAGTTGTGTTCTTACACAGAACGAAATTGAAAGAGCGAGATGCAATGGGCTTGCTATATATGTCGAATTAGCTTACATTAGCAAAGTAATGACGGTGGCGTTGTGTGTAGAGATCGGTGGCATGATGGGCTTCGGTGTTTGATGGTTCAATGCTTGGTGAAGAAGTGAAAATTTTTAGGTGTGTTTTTTCTTCCTTTTTGTTTTTTTTTGATTTTGTTAAACATTTATACCAATTATTTTGCTGCAAGGGTATACAAACTTCGGCAGACCCGAAGTTAGCTTTTTTGATATTTTCATTTTCAAATTGAGAATTTTGTAATTGGGTGCCTAACCGATCAAATTTCATAATACATTTGTAGCTGAAAATAAGCAACTAATTTGCACACGAATACACTAGTTCGTTTAATCATCTTTCTTTTGTCATAAAATAGTGAAATCTTCTCGTCTTTGCCGCTTTCGCTGTAAAATACTGTGCACCTTATTATCATTGTTTTTCATAAATAACTGACTACAAAAATTTACAGCTCCAACTCTCTGAAAGTAAAGCTACAACTAAGCTTCGATCTAAATATGCTTGTGAGCTGTTTTTCTACGTGCGGATACAGGTTTCAAAATTAGTTGCGATATTTCGTGGGTAAGTTTAATGCCTGGAGACAAAGATTTTCGAATTTGGAAAAAAACGAACTACAATCTATTAACGCTGCCTAATCATCGAGCTTGCCTGATCAATATATGTCATATAGACGGAGATTTTATTTTCTTATGCGATGCAAACTCTTGACCTAACTACACCTGGGTAAAGGGTGTAATAATTAGGGTAAAAGGTTATATTAAAGTCGCTTAAATGTACGTAACAGGCAGAAGGAAGCATTCCTCACTCCATGAATTATATATATTATTGATCAGCATCAACAGCTGAGCCGATTAAGACATGTCCGTTTATTCAACCGAACACTTAATTCTTGGAGACTATTCAAATGTTTGAAACGCCCAAAAAGGCGACACCAGCTGGCAAGAGTTAGCGAGATAGCATACGTTCGCTGTTGCGGCAATTTAAAGGAAAGTTTATCTTATTTAGTATAACTAGTTGGTACAGGGTATGTGGCAGGGACGACTTGATTACTTCATTAATATATAAATTTATTAAAATCTAATATTAATAATATTAATACCACAGGTTTCTGGTCTAAACTGGGAGCCAATTATGCCCCTTCCTCATTACCGGAGTAGGCTTCTTTTACTGAATCTGCCCACTTTATCAAATCGAAGACTCATCAGCGAAATTGTATTTCTCCATAAATTGTTATCTGGGGAAATAGACTCTCCCTTTTTATTAGGTAAAATAAATTTTGCTGTTCCATATCGTTCTACTCGTAATTTTGTTTCTCTAAATTTAAGAACATGCGTCTCAAATTTTAGCCTTCATGACCCTTTTCGAGTGGTGTGTAGTGACTACAATGAGTTTTCCCTTTTTTTTTCTCCTCACATAACTCCTTCTTCTTTACTTTTATTAATTCTTGCATTCCTTCGAACTTTTCCTGCCTCCTAACTTTTCTTATTTCTACCTTTTTTTAGTCTCCTGCTTCTTTATGTCTTAGTTTATTTCTTTCTTTTTAATTATATTAGTTTAAGTCAATTGCACTTTGCTTAGTTGACATTAATAAATAAATAAATAAAGAAAGCTGAAAATAGGACGAGGGGGGGATATCGGTTTTACATTCGAAAGCTCACCATGGTCCAATCATATACATTGGCTCACAGCTTATTTATACAGTTTTTTTTCAACAATTGCTGTTCTCATAATTCAAAAACTATAAACAATATTAAAAAACTTTAAGTGGCAAAAAAACTGTAAGGGGTTTTATTCAAAACTAGCTATTCAACAGCCAGAAAATAACAAAGCAAAAAAGAAATTTCAATAAAAAGCCTTATAGCTTATTTGATACAGTCTTTGTTAAATGATTAAATTAAACCCTTATGGAAAATTAAGTATTTAGTGTGCTTTCCCCCAGCTTTAACTAACTTTAGCTAGGACTTGTTTTTGACTTCAGGCGTTCTTTGTTGGAAATTTTGTGATTCCCGATTTGTCTTCTAAGAACACAGATTCTTGATGACTTTGATCTCTGGAGACTGTTTGACTGTCGCTCTGGGGTTCTCCTAATTAAGCTCTGATTTTGTCTTTCTCCAGACATTAAATTTTTAATCATCCGGGGATATTACGGTATTCCAGAAGGAAGAGTTCTTAAAATATGTAACTTGGGAAACGAAAGTCGGCTTATCTCATTCTTTTTTGATATGAACGGTTTCTTCGAAGCTAGTTGGCCATTAAGATCATAGTCACGCAGCACACACCGGACTGTTTCAGTGCTTACGGACTTGCCTAGTTGACTGTTAACCCCAGCAGCCAATTTTTTAGCAGATAACTGGGGATTAGCTTTAATTTTTCTCACAATATACCGCTTTTCCGACTTGGTAAAAATTTCTTTGCCGCTCTTCTGCCTTCCACACGGTACTCGTGGTAAATGCGCTCTATTATGTGCTGGACCATTGAGGCTCAAAAATTGACCAGTTTTGAAGTTTTCCGAACACTCTCCCTCATTAAAATTTTGGATGACCGGTTCACGTTGTTAGATAGTGATGCGTTGACCCATTTTGAAAAATATATTATTTTGGTGGACTTAGAGTTGCTAAATTGCTTAAAATATTGTCTTTTATATTATCCAAACATAACAAAAAATCGTAAGATAAAAACATTAAGTCGTTGGTCATTCTTCTTACATTGAATTGGTTGTGAGAAATAAGCTGTGAGCTCTAAATCGACCACCTACCCATAATAGTTGCCGAGTGCGCCAAAAACATAACTTACTGGGAATCCCATAACTTAAAACTAGTACTTTAAACTTACATCTTTACAAATGCATTTCAAATTTATTGATAAACCTAATACTTTCGACATTAAATTGATGAGAAATTGAAAAAGTTCCTGTATCGAATAAGCTGTGAGCCACTGTAATTAAAATTCTTTAATTTTTATTTTACCACCATAAATTTGCTCAACTTGATATGACTTACACCAAACGAAAAATAAGTACTAAAGTACTTATGATTTTAAAAATTGGGAACGCAAAAGTTACTTTCAAGAAATAAGTTTCTTTTTTTGATACGCTGTACTTCTATCGATGCTTTACCTAAATATTTCCGCAACAAGCATTAAGTCTGACATGTTGAAATATAGCACCTTTTTATGCTGCGCGATGTATATATATGTATGTATTTATGTACATACATATGTATGTCTTTCGAGCAATGCTTCAAGAAAATGTCACTTTTCTATTTTCTAGCTGTTTTATAAAATCTACCGTATATAAATACATAAATCAATTTCACTATATTAAGGATTTCGTAACCTTCCGTGAACTTCATAGAGTATCTATGGCATAAACGAGACGGAAGTTTGCCAGGTATTAAAAAAATGAAGCAAGCAAGTCGTCCCTACCGATATTGAGTATACCCTGTATCAACTAGATTTTATATTAAATAAGGTCGAACACCCTCGAAATAGCGATTAATTTCATAAAAAAATTTCTTTAATGTACTCTTGTTAGCCATTATTGCCCAAAGCGCTTCAACACAAAACGCATTTACGTATATTCCGATATTTATTGTCCGATTTTGACTAAATTTGGTCAGATGATGCATATTAGCCACATTATTAGGTGTGCAAATAAGAATGTGATTTTCTAAAAACTGCTTTAGTAATTCGTTTTTTCTAGGGCGTGGCAAAAATTTGAAACAAACTTGACCTGCCTGGGCATAAGACGGATGTTCACACTAAATTTGGTCGCTCTAGCTTTTATAGTCTCCGAGATCTAGGTGTTCATACGGACAGACGGACATGTCTCAATCGGCTCGGCTGTTGATGCTGATCAAGAATATATGTATATACTTTATGGGGTCAGAAATGCCTCTTTCTGCCTGTTACATACATTTTGGCGACTTTAACATACAGTTTTTACCCTATGGGTACAGGATATAAAAATTTTGTATACATATATCAGTTTAAATGAAGGATTTTATACCGAAATACTCCACCGAATCCCACATCTTCGCCAAATAATAGAGCTTTACTATCTCTTTTAAGAGCCAAATCCATAGCATTATTAATAGCGTTGAACATATTCATCCTTTTAACATTGGAACCTCCAGTTACTGGAATAAATGTAAGCTAATTATGTATGTATTTATGTAAATATGAACATATGTATGTATGTGCATAAAACAATTATAATATTGTAATTAATATTTGAAAAGATGAAAGTAGGTAGATTGTTGCTGGACACAAGTCGACATGCTGCATAAAAATGCAATCTTTGAATCTCGAAACAAACTTACCACGGGTTGCAAAATACGTAAAGTGGGATCGCCACCAAATCTGCGACTGTGACATTAATTTGTCACTACATCTCCATTTTAAATTCATGTTCCTTTGTAATATAAATTTTTCAACAGCTATGATCAACCTTTAGTCTATGTACATACGTATACATATATGTATGTACATATGTACATATGTTATTTGCTGAGGTAAGTTACGTAAGAATTCTGCTCCAATATATGTATATGTATACATATATATATATATTTTTTTTTGTTCTCTGCAGACACTGATGTGCTAAAAGTTAAAGTGTTTTAGAAATTGATTATTTAAAGCTTAAAATATTGATTTTTTTTTAATTATTGACGATGAAAAAATTGTTACAATGTGCTGTTTTCTGGCAGCGCTATGTTTACAAATCGCCCAACACTAATTATGAATTAGTAGCACTATTTTTAGCTAGAAATGGCGTTTAGCTTTTTATCGAATTTTGTGACTTAAATCATTTTCATTTTGTAAATTGTTGAAAAACTAAACAATAAATCGTGACGGCGCAACCGAGGCGTTGCTCTGTGAATTTTTTCCTTTCGTTTGATACCACATTCATCAACCTTAATGCTGTAAGGAGCGCGAAGAGTCTAAGTAAATATTTTCTTTAGGTTTTTTTTCCAGCCGAAAACGATTTGGAATTTTTAAATGATTTATTAATTTTTGTTTATATTTCAAAATACTTTTTCAAAGTAAATCGGTGCCAACTCCACATATGTATGTATTTTGCGATTTCAGAAGAAATGTCAAACAATTTGATCTTTATTACACGTTCGAGTCGGTTTAGTTTTTGAAGCAAAGTGCGTGCAATCAAGCTAAGCTCCCGGTATATACGTATGTATGTATTTACATAAGTGGCAGCCGGGCCAATAGCTTAAGATCTAAAAGGCAAATTCATTTGTTGAAAGCGATACTATTATTAAATTAAAGTGGACACAATTTTAAGAATTTATCACTATTCTAATTTAATAATAATATAATATTAATAATTGATTTATTATATAATATTGTTGTTTATATCTTACAAAGTAGCATAAATAACAATTTCTTATCTTTAGAAGATTAATATGGGAAATATTTTTATAAACTGAATCCACCAAACTCAAACTACATACATATATTAAAAAAGTTCCAAATGTATCTAACAACCAGCGCCTGCATCTCAATTTGGGATGGATGATGTGTTTGTTTTTGACACGAATTACATTTCGGACAGAATTGTATCAACGAAGACCCGAATCACTTTTTTTCGCACTTTTGTTTACTACAAGAAATATAATAAAAATATTTAGTTATTTTACCGACATGCTAAACGCTTTTAAAATTATAGTTTAAATAAAATTTATGTTTATACTTCTACTAAAATATGGTTTGGAAACAAAATTTTATCAAGACAAATTACAGTATCATGCTTTTATTACTTTCTAGCCATAGCGATTCCGAGTCCCAAAAGTCCTCCAAGCACGAGCGCGGCTCCACCTGCGACTGCCATTCCCTTTGCAATTTCCTTGTCGCTTTGTTTTTTTATATATTCCTAGAAATTAATATTTTCACTTATATAATTCTTTTATGTTCTATTGCATTTCAAGTTTACCTCAAGAGAACGAACTTGGTCGTTCGACTCAATCTCCAAAAAAGCTCTGCAGTATTTTAAACCTTCAGTATAATTCTTTATACGTGCGTTTCCGAAGGCTAAATAGTAAATATAGTCACGCCTTCCATCTGGATGCATACGGGCCAATTCTTCCAATATCAGAATACCCTAATTATAGTGAAAAACTTTACTTAATAATATTGGTGTTAGCAAATGTATATTGACATAAACACATATGTATTAAAGCAAAACATTTTTCAATGTCAAAAGCAATCCATTGTTCTATGATTCATCGGTAAACCAATTAAGTGTGCCCAAGAAAAGAGGTTGCAGGCTGAGCCAAAGGGCACCGCGCGGGTGTGCAAAAACAAAGAAAGGTCGTGAGCGGGGCTTCGAGAGGGGCTCGCGTGAAAATGCGACTCGCCCCTATGCAATGATTAATGAAAAAAACTTACTCAATCGCACAACTTCCGAAAAAGTTTAAGCTAATCAACTTAACAACCTAACTCATGCAGAGCTCTAATATATTCATAAATATGTACATATAACAAAATGTTACCTTATGTATGTCATTTGTGTACCGACTGCGCACCAGACAGAACGCATACCTAAAATATTTCGGCAAAAAATTCAAATATGTATAAAGTATTTAACATTTTTAATGGTTTTTTTTTTTCATTTTTAATCAATCAATTTGCTTACTCAAACTTTGTCTCTGTGGTTATCTCTCCATCCAACTCAAGTTCGTGATGATATTTTTTTTCGAATCTCTGGAAGAACATAATATTTAGTATTATTTGTACATCAAACAAATGTTTGCAGACCTCTAGATCTTCCTGTGGAACCACATCGTTCAACAGCTCATCCATTATTTCTGAATATTATTAATTTTACAACTTGCTTGTTTTTTTTTTATTTGTTTTGTGCAACACTACTGGTAAGTGATAGCACGATTAATTAATATGATATGCATTTATCGATTACTTAGCTTCAAATTACGATTAAATTGTATCGCAAAACAGGGTTCACTTAATTGACACATTAATCGTTTATAAAGCAACATTTACGAACGACTTGCTGGATCTGCGCTTTAAAAAAAATCATTTTTTGAATTCGATTGCTTTCAGTTTTCAAACAGATACGAATGGAAGTAAAAAAAACTTGCAGACAGAAATAAAAGTCAAGAAAGCATTAATGACGTCTACTGGAGATATTAAGTTTCACATGTGGGTCCTCCACAAGTCGCTGGTACACAAACGCCGGAAAAAACACAACGACCTTAAGCAAATTTAGGGTGAACTTAGTTTCTTTTAAAAATCCTCTGTATTGGAGCTAAACCGTACTGTAGTCAATGCCTAGAAGGAGATGTCATTGTATACACCCAACTATATTTCATAGCTTGTCGGTATTGCTTCCTGAATGGCACTGCGGGTACCTATAGAGCTAAGCTAACAAAAAAGAGGAGCATGTTATCTACTGAGCACCTAATTGAATAGTAAAAAGATAAAAATAAATCATAAATTTGTTATGTACGTAAATTAGCGATAGGCAGTTAGCTACGGTCGGAACGGTTGAATTTTGAAACATTTTGATTTTTTTTTTTTTTATATTTTCTAGACAATTGGTCCTTTTTTTGATGAAAATAAATTGCACAATTGTTAAGAAACGCATAATGTATCGTTGTAATTTGTGCGTAGGTGATTTTGGTCATTGTAGGTATTAAAAATATCCACTTTCTTTATTTTGAAACAGAGGTCCCGTTTCAGAGTTTGACAGCTCATGCACCACGTATTCAGTTATATCCCCACCAAAATTTACTAAAATTACTGCAGCTGTTTTAAGACAATTGCTTATCAGTAAACCAAAATCTATGAAGGGAGCTCTGTTCCAAAATATGAAAAGCCGCAGTTATTAATCATATGATTCAATAATCGATTTATGAACTCTTTTGCCATCACTACCACCGGTATGGGAAATGTTGGGTTTTGACTAACTACGCAGACGCAACCATACACTCAGCCATACACTGAACCACACTAGATTATAGCCGCAACTGTCATCTTGCTCAGTTACAGCGTCCAATGTCATCCAACCTAAAAGACTCAGCAGTAACTACCAAAATAGCATTACAGTACTCAGTGCCAAACTTACAGCATAGTACTCATTGAAAAACTTACTACATACATTACTCAATACCAAATTTACATCCGTCACTCCCAAACTGTAGTTGTCAAAGTTAAAAGCGTCAAAGTAACAAACTTATCGCTTACAAATAAAACAAAAAGGTTCATCAGAACTGAGGTTATCAAAGGGAATGCGAATTACGCAATACCTTCAGTATTTTCCCATTAAAAATCGACTTTCAACATTTTGCAGCAAAGCTCCTTTCATGGACTTTTTTTTTAGTATGTTTACGGTATGCCAGTATGACAACATTCCCACCATTTTTTTTTTTTTTTTTTTACGCGCGAATCCCAACGGGAGCACTAATTGACCACACCTCCCGCCCAACCGACCGAGGGGCGCAAGCCGCATAACGCACGGCTCGAGTCGCGGGGACAATTCACAAAACACAGACAAAAAGCGAAACTATAGCTAATTACGTGCTAGATAGGAAAGGATAGAAGTTTTTAGTGAAGGAATAGAGAGCTCTGAACTGATTACATGATAAAGACGATTATGATCAGAACAAAGAACTCGAAAAGGTTCATACATTAGGTAGTTAGTAGTACATCGTGGAAGTGTTAGCGGAATATAGTTTCTAGTAGGTCTACAAGGAACTCTTAGTTTTACTCGGTTCAATAGCTCGGGAGAGTCTATATCCCCATTAAGGAGCTTGTGCATAAATATGACGCCAAGCATTAATCTACGATTAGTAAGGGAAGGAAGGTCAAGTAAAAGAAGTCTACTAGAGTACGAAGACAAGTTGATATTACGATCCCAGTTCAGACCACGAAGAGCAAAAAGAAGAAACTGTTTTTGAACTGATTCTATTCTTGCTTTATGTGAATCGTATTGGGGTGACCATATGCAGGATGCATATTCCAAAATTGGATGAGCCAATGAGGTGTAAAGAACTTTGGTAGTATATGGATCGTCAAATTCCTTTGACCATCTTTTAACAAACCCAAGAACACCCATGGCTTTTCCGACAGTAGTGCTTATATGGGACTTAAAAGTCAGTTTATGGTCCATAAGTACTCCCAAGTCAATCATCTCATTAAGTCTGGTTAATGGAACGTTATTAAGAAAGTAGGTAATCAACTGAGGAGTATTTCTGAAAAAAGTCACGACCTTGCATTTAGATGTGTTTAGGTTTAATAAGTTGTGTTGACACCAAGACTGAAAGTTTTTGAGGACTGCAACCGTGAGGGAGATATAATGTATCTGTAGCTGGGACAAAGCTTAACATTATTTGCGTACATGAGGACACGAGAATGAATTATAACGGATGGAAGATCGTTAATAAAAAGGGTAAATAGCAAAGGTCCCAGATGACTACCCTGAGGCACCCCCGAAATGACTTGGATGGACCTAGAACTTGAAGACTTGAAAAGAACTTTCTGTGTTCTGTTTGTCAGGTATTCACGAATCCATTTAATTAAACTGCATGGGAAACCAATTTTGTTTAATTTTAAAAGAAGAAGTGTATGATTAACAGAATCAAAAGCCTTACTGAAATCAGTATCAACGACATCCTAAATCCTTCAATCGTTAATGATGTAAATTCTAAGAAATTAGTGGTTGTAGATCTACGTTTCACAAAATCATGCTGAGATGGTGAAATAATAGACCTACAAAAATGTTGCAATTGAGAAGTGATTAACTTTTCAAATGCTTTAGGAATAGCGGACAATTTAGAAATACCCCTATAATTGGATGCTTCGGACTTCTTACCATTTTTATGAAGAGGAATTATATAAGATTCCTTCCATATAGACGGGAAATGACAAGATTTAACGGAGAACAAAAAAAGTTTTTGAAGTGGCTTACATAGAGCCTCAGCACAAAATCTGAGTACACAACCAGGTATTCCATTAGGACCAGGTGTGTACACAGGTTTTACTAAATTAAGCACGCTAAGAAGCGAACTTTCATCGATCGAAGGACTACAAATACAATTAGACCTTTTTTTCTGATAAGGATACGACAGATTCGCTCGGTATTCCGTTGACGAATATGTTGTTGTGAAGAAATCAGCGAACAAATCAGCAATCGCTTGATCAGAGTCCGCTATATTATTTTCAAACGATAACATTGATGAGTGGACAATCATCTTACGTTTAGAATTCACAAAGCTATAAAACTGTTTAGGATCACGGGAAAACTCAAGCTTACAACGCTTGAGGTAATTAATATAGCAGTGCTTGTTAAGCAACATCAAATTGGAGCGAGCAACTGCGTAAAGAGCAAAGTCTGAAGAACGTCCCGATTTCGTGTATTTTTTATAATATTTGGATTTGACATTTTTCAAGTTGGATAGCTCACGAGAAAACCAGGGAGGTCGGTGAGACGACACTGGAGTCCACAGTGGAACACAAATCTTAAAAAGCGAACCAAGAGTATCATAAAACAACGAGATAGCAAGATCCATGTCTGAGCAACTGTATAAGGATGACCAGTCAGTTCTCAGAATGAGCTCATTCAGTTTAACAAAGTTAGTCTTGCGAAAATTACGAGATTTAATCACAGGACTGACACCAACAATCGGTGCACGAAACGACAGATCTACAGATAAATCCAAAGTGGGATGAAAATTGTCTTCAGGCAAGACTAGAGGGTCGGTTCTAGTAACTGCACAGTTGGTGGAATCCAACACAAATATCAGATCTAAGGATCTGCCTATGTTATTTCGCACAGGGTTTATTTGAGCTAATGATAGCTCAAAAAGGCCATTAACGAAGCAGTGAGATTTAGAAGGAAGCAACAAAGTAGATTCATCAAATTGAGACCATACTATTTCTGGTAAATTAAAGTCACCAAAGACGATTAAGATATCTCTATCAGAAAGCAATGAAGAAATATATCGAATAGAATCTAAATGTTTTGCGTACACCGCCATGTCGGATTGTGGCGGGATGTAAGAACAAGTAATGTAGACAGAGAAAGACTTGAATCTGACCTTAACACTAACAAACTCAATCTCCAGAATGTCCGGTGAATGAATTTGGTCAGAAGTTAAGGCCGAGTCATCTGCAATCACAACTCCTCCCCCTACACGAGAAGTCCGATCACATCTAAAAATTGAAAATTTTGCGGAAAGAACAGATGCATCGTTAATATCGGGTTTTAACCATGTCTCAGTAAACACTAAATTTTTAAATTCAAATGCTAGACTATGTGGATAGAGTCTAGGAAGCTTAGATTTAAGTCCTCTCAAGTTCTGATAGGCCAGATGAAGGGACGAGATTAGTTTTTTGGAACACCAGCCGATGCTGATATTCCGGAAGATGAGGAGTTAGATGGGATAGAAAGCCTAACCGGATCTCGAGTTTTCTTTTTGGCCGTGTATTCTTTTACTAAAATGTGATCCGGCCAAAAACTGCTATGACATATACAGTCGAACAGTTCAACTGGAACACTTATTTTAAAAGAGGATATCTCCCTCGAATATTTAAATTTAAATTTTTCCACCGCTATTTTAGCATTATAGTGATGAGCTTGAATTTTTGTCTTAATAAAAGCTAAGACATCATCCGACGAATGTTCGGGATCAAGCCTTGAAACCAATATATGTTTCTCAGGTGGAACTTCAGTTAAAGGTTTATAGGAACCAGGCCGCAAATCAACCGCAGCGTCAGCGACCACGATTGAATCCGCCTGCGTGTCCGGTATTGCACCTCCAACTGGACTACTATCGGCAATATCAACAGTTATTGATAATTGCCCGGACTTTTCGGAAACTACAGCTTTATTCGTCTACAGCTTTATTCGTCTGCAAAGAGAGACCATTTCCTGGAGAAACGGAGATAGCCTCATCATTGCGACCGCCTTGAGAAATGGGCGTGGTAAACGAAATAAGCTGCGGAGGATTTGTCACAGTGAGCAGTGAAGGAGATTGTGGAACTACGGCCGAGACGGGATTGGGCACAGGCAAATGCAAGGACAGATTGCGCATACTGGTTTTCTTACGCTTTGGAGACTCATTTAACAGCTTATAGCTGCTAAATTCGCTCTCCACAGCATTGAACTCATCGCAGAGTTTACGAAAACAAGATGACAATTTTTTCAATCTATCCCTGGTTTGCCTCATAAACACCATCATTTCGATCTCCACCTCTCGGCATGAGTCACAACCCCATTTGAGCCCCCTTTTTGCTCCAAACAATCCCTTACTCTGGCCGTGTAGCCAGCACATTTAACGTGCATGACATTGTCACACAGCCAACAGGAAAGAAACGCGTTATAGGGTGAAGGAGGGTTCAAACACTTTTTGCTTGAGCAGACAGACATTTTTTAAATTTAATTACAACTCAAAAATTTATAAAAAAAAAATTAAATATCGAAAAGGCCAAAGAAAAAACTCACTCAGATTTATTAAGCAAATTCGACAGTGGGGTCAAACTCGCAGAGAAAATTAGTGCAAGATACACGTATCACTTGTACGCGAGACAGATAGATGCGAGCGCGAATAAAAGAAATTTGAAACAAGAGAGCGGGAGAGCCAACAGCACTGCACATGCAACAACAATGCGTTGGCGATAGCGCGAGAGCGGTATTAAAGCGGTAAAAGGTACAAACGCAAGAGCAAAGAATAACAAAAACAACAACACTGCTGTAAAAAGTTTTGTTGTTTTTTCAAATATTAAGTTCAATGCTTTGATTTTGCTTTTGTATAGTTAATATAAACAAAAAGCGCAATGACAAAAATTTAAATGACAGAATAATGTCAATATTTATTGCTAAATTATTAGTTGAATTTTCAGGCAGGCGCGGTGAGTTTAAAACCGAAATAAAAGAAATTATGCAGGAGCACAGAAAAACACGTCTATCCACGATGAAGAAAATTGCGAAAATTGCGGTCAAAACTATAAGTACATTTTTAAAGTATCTGCGGTAAAACGATCACCCTATAATGATAATTTAGGAACATGTAGCATGTTATGTTCAGACATCGATGGTTCATTTAAGATCAGTTTATAAACTTGGTTTTTCTATCCCTTCCTTTTGGTTTCGCGAGCTAAGATAGTTTTTTACATAAACAGTAAAAAGGGCTTTCAGGGAAAAATACTCGTTCGTTTTAACTCATTCTTCATTGATTGAATTTAAAATGTTAGTTAATTTTATTCAATCCAAGATTAATTATATGAGGTCTGACATTCTATGGGCTGACATAATTGCTAATAGGCCTAATGGATGGTTTGCGGTTAGATCTATGTATGTATTTTGATGCCTGCTGAATGCATTAGATAAAAATATTTATGTTTTTTTTACCGCATGTGAATGTAAGTTACTTTAGTTTTAACCCTTATCGATAGAAAAAGATTAATATTTAATTTTTTCAATTGTTTCGTGGAAAATATTCTGGAAAATAATAATTTTCTTTGAAGCAAACTTCATTAAGCGCACTATGGTCCAGATTTCTTCTTTTTTTTTTGGCATAAAGTTTTTGAATTACATATTTCAAACATTGCACATTTTATTGATACGGTATTAATAATTTGTAAAAAAATGACCATTACCACTCTTGCCACGCTTGCAAATTGATTGATAGTAAAATTAGAAAATACATATATTATTTCTATTTAATTACTTACTTATTTTTTAAATGCTTTTATCTTCTTCGTCCAATTCTATAATATACATATGTATAGATTCTCATCGTCTTAAGAATCGCACTGCGATTCTTTTTCATTTAAAGCTGTAGACGGAAGGTCCAAAAACTTACTACCTCTTTTGGAAACATTTTTTTTTATTTTTTCTTTCTCTTTCCTTTAGGCAAACACTTGATAGTAATGGATCCCTAGCTCTGTAAAGTATGTCAGTCTTAGTTTTATCCGACTACTTTTTCGTGAATGCCATAATCTGTCTTTCTTGTACACTTTATTGCGTGCTTCTGAACCGTTTTCACCTCTGCCTCCTGTGGAACCAAGTTCGAATTATTTATCTGGTAACCGTAAACCAATATTTTATGAATTGTTGGCGACATCGGATACCATGGGTAGTTGAAAGAGAACTGCAACAAGTCAACTGCACTTAAGGTGCACCGGGTAAATGTATGGTGAATTCACAAGGCAACTGAGTGTAATTCATTACCTAACAAAAAAAAAAAAGTTTTGACACACAAGCACGAAAAGTGAAAAGATATATTTCTTCGCAATGTGTGTGTATGGGCTTGGTCGCTGCGACATCGTCAAAAAAAGAAGAATGAAAAGGGACACGCAAAAATTGAGACAGAAGAAGAATTTGTGCTCGAAAAGTTGGCTGTTGATATTCGGGATTCTTGGAATCCTGCTTGTTAATTCTATAAAACATTTACCGTTGCAACATCT
Source organism: Drosophila austrosaltans (assembly GCA_035045865.1). NCBI lineage: Eukaryota > Metazoa > Arthropoda > Insecta > Diptera > Drosophilidae > Drosophila > Drosophila austrosaltans. Next base: position 12,519,007 of record JAWNOQ010000003.1, read on the forward strand.
AGCAAATGTGTTAATACTAGATTTGTACACTTTAAATCTTTCCAAGAAATTTTGTATTGACCTTTGTACGAGTCCATCTATGTGGTCTTCGCCACCCATATAAATGATGTATTCATTTATTGAATTAAAACAATCAATGTCGACAAAATTTTTTTTTAAGCCAAAACCGTGTGACATGGCTTAACGCTAAAATAGGTTAATACAAGGCGGACTGACTTATTTTCCTTCCATCCCGTTAATGAAATGAAAACATTTGGAAATGCACGTGGAAATTTTTTTAGAACATAATCTGTTGGTATATTGCAATTAGGGATCCGATTTAAGCTTACGGTCTACAGTCCATGCAGTCCCATTTGTGTGGTTTGTCTGGCATGTCGAAGAATTGACTTTATTTTTGTTGCGCACATCTGATTGTCTACACATAGATGCTGAGGCGTTGATATTGATTAAATTTTTTTTTTTAAATATTTTGTAATTGGGTGGACTTTGTATAACAGATCAAAGATCAGATATGAACCATTGCTGGTAGATGCTATTGTCATTAAATTGGAAATTGCTTCGAAATTCATTAAAATGATTTTAACTATTTACAAAATATTCAAAGCATATTACACAGTGTTGATTGATTCCTAGTCTCTTTTTTAATATATTGCTTGTGTTGGCGCCGGATATTCTCGTGTTTGTGATTTTCGCGTTAGTGATCTATTTTGTGTTGTGCGTTCTTCTTACGTTTAACTGCTCTTTATATTTTTTTCTTTCCATTGGGCACCAATTGCAGCACTTTAACCCTTGTTTGGTTCTAATACACCTTATTTTTCTTAATTGATCCTTCTTATTTTTGTAAGTATTCTTCTTTTATTAATATTTAATATAAATTAAATTGAAAATAATTTAATAATGTCTGTGTGCTCAAATAAAAGGTGCTTTTTGCTTTGTTGTAAATGTGCTGGTTACAGAGTCAAGGTAAAAGATAGCCGCGGAAATTGTGGGGACCTGAAATGGAGCTGAGAAGCGGGATGCCGATATGGAGATGTGTTTGTTTATGTGGCTCACACATGAGAGATTTTAAAACCTGTCGGCTGGTCTAATAAAGCTTCGGGATGAGTTTTCATCATTGGAGACTTATTTTAATAGATTGAAACTATTAAACAAATTCTCGAAGAGAAAGAAGACCATCTCTAGAAATATGTCAACTGGCCCGCCTGTATCTCTTACTCTCGCTGTTCCGACCACGGTAAATGATCCAAACACACCGAGTTCACAGCTCCTAATATCGTTTAAAAGTCCGAAAGCATCTTATTGTGTGGATTCCATTGAAATCTCTTCCGGTAACGGAGTCACACAAGTTACTGCGATATCAGGTGTAGTTCGGGCGAATATCCTTTTCCGAGGATATTTCCAAGCAAATAGGGACAAGTAGAGCTCGTAAAGCATTGGCAGCCTGTGTCGAGTTCACTTGTCGGTATACCACCTAAAAACAGATATTTGATTCGAGGCTTGACTCTAACACTACATCAGATGATGTCTTAGGTGGAAAAATTTAGGTTTAAATATACCCGTGACATCTCGCCATTTAAAAGAAGTGTTACCGCTGTTGTTTAAAATTAAAAGAAACTGCCATTTCCAACATCGCATCTACGCAAATATTGCCTAACACTAAACTGCTCATGGTGTGATCGATGGACAGAAAACCCAAGCAGGCGCATTAAAACCTCTTTTTACAATATAAATAAATACAAAGTTTTTTTTAAGCTGCACATTTTATAAATAATAAGAAAACCAACCGTTTGTTAAAAACTTATAAACTTATAATAAAGTGACTTGCTAACGAAAATTGTCAAAACCTATAACTCTCTTTCAACATTTCTTAAAAAAAACTTTATTATCGAAAAAATAAATCAAAGCGTGCCTGAACTTCACAAGGGTAAAGTAAAAAATACACGAAGACATTCACAGGCATAAGAGCCTACACATATATGTACATATGTGTGTGTACATAATGTAAAAGCCATCTGGTATGTGTGAAATAAAAAACTTCATGTAGTCTACTTGCAAAACGCTAGTGAATTGGTGTAAACACGACTTTAATAAACGGAGGCCAAACAAATATATTTTTCTTTGTGCCTACCGAGCGGAATTGCAGTGGTGTCCAAAATTGCAACGTCTGGTATCACTTTTTGTGTGTTGGAGTTACCAGCTTAGTTGCTAGAAAGTATGGACTTGCGACAACTGTAAAGAACTAGCAGATAACTTTGCATCAACAAGAATGTTCGGGATCAAGCCTTGAAACCAATATATGTTTCTCAGGTGGAACTCCAGTTAAAGGTTTATAGGAACCAGGCCGCAAATCAACCGCAGCGTCAGCGACCACGATTGAATCCGCCTGCGTGTCCGGTATTGCACCTCCAACTGGACTACTATCGGCAATATCAACAGTTATTGATAATTGCCCGGACTTTTCGGAAACTACAGCTTTATTCGTCTACAGCTTTATTCGTCTGCAAAGAGAGACCATTTCCTGGAGAAACGGAGATAGCCTCATCATTGCGACCGCCTTGAGAAATGGGCGTGGTAAACGAAATAAGCTGCGGAGGATTTGTCACAGTGAGCAGTGAAGGAGATTGTGGAACTACGGCCGAGACGGGATTGGGCACAGGCAAATGCAAGGACAGATTGCGCATACTGGTTTTCTTACGCTTTGGAGACTCATTTAACAGCTTATAGCTGCTAAATTCGCTCTCCACAGCATTGAACTCATCGCAGAGTTTACGAAAACAAGATGACAATTTTTTCAATCTATCCCTGGTTTGCCTCATAAACACCATCATTTCGATCTCCACCTCTCGGCATGAGTCACAACCCCATTTGAGCCCCCTTTTTGCTCCAAACAATCCCTTACTCTGGCCGTGTAGCCAGCACATTTAACGTGCATGACATTGTCACACAGCCAACAGGAAAGAAACGCGTTATAGGGTGAAGGAGGGTTCAAACACTTTTTGCTTGAGCAGACAGACATTTTTTAAATTTAATTACAACTCAAAAATTTATAAAAAAAAAATTAAATATCGAAAAGGCCAAAGAAAAAACTCACTCAGATTTATTAAGCAAATTCGACAGTGGGGTCAAACTCGCAGAGAAAATTAGTGCAAGATACACGTATCACTTGTACGCGAGACAGATAGATGCGAGCGCGAATAAAAGAAATTTGAAACAAGAGAGCGGGAGAGCCAACAGCACTGCACATGCAACAACAATGCGTTGGCGATAGCGCGAGAGCGGTATTAAAGCGGTAAAAGGTACAAACGCAAGAGCAAAGAATAACAAAAACAACAACACTGCTGTAAAAAGTTTTGTTGTTTTTTCAAATATTAAGTTCAATGCTTTGATTTTGCTTTTGTATAGTTAATATAAACAAAAAGCGCAATGACAAAAATTTAAATGACAGAATAATGTCAATATTTATTGCTAAATTATTAGCTGAATTTTCAGGCAGGCGCGGTGAGTTTAAAACCGAAATAAAAGAAATTATGCAGGAGCACAGAAAAACACGTCTATCCACGATGAAGAAAATTGCGAAAATTGCGGTCAAAACTATAAGTACATTTTTAAAGTATCTGCGGTAAAACGATCACCCTATAATGATAATTTAGGAACATGTAGCATGTTATGTTCAGACATCGATGGTTCATTTAAGATCAGTTTATAAACTTGGTTTTTCTATCCCTTCCTTTTGGTTTCGCGAGCTAAGATAGTTTTTTACATAAACAGTAAAAAGGGCTTTCAGGGAAAAATACTCGTTCGTTTTAACTCATTCTTCATTGATTGAATTTAAAATGTTAGTTAATTTTATTCAATCCAAGATTAATTATATGAGGTCTGACATTCTATGGGCTGACATAATTGCTAATAGGCCTAATGGATGGTTTGCGGTTAGATCTATGTATGTATTTTGATGCCTGCTGAATGCATTAGATAAAAATATTTATGTTTTTTTTACCGCATGTGAATGTAAGTTACTTTAGTTTTAACCCTTATCGATAGAAAAAGATTAATATTTAATTTTTTCAATTGTTTCGTGGAAAATATTCTGGAAAATAATAATTTTCTTTGAAGCAAACTTCATTAAGCGCACTATGGTCCAGATTTCTTTTTTTTTTTTTTGGCATAAAGTTTTTGAATTACATATTTCAAACATTGCACATTTTATTGATACGGTATTAATAATTTGTAAAAAAATGACCATTACCACTCTTGCCACGCTTGCAAATTGATTGATAGTAAAATTAGAAAATACATATATTATTTCTATTTAATTACTTACTTATTTTTTAAATGCTTTTATCTTCTTCGTCCAATTCTATAATATACATATGTATAGATTCTCATCGTCTTAAGAATCGCACTGCGATTCTTTTTCATTTAAAGCTGTAGACGGAAGGTCCAAAAACTTACTACCTCTTTTGGAAACATTTTTTTTTATTTTTTCTTTCTCTTTCCTTTAGGCAAACACTTGATAGTAATGGATCCCTAGCTCTGTAAAGTATGTCAGTCTTAGTTTTATCCGACTACTTTTTCGTGAATGCCATAATCTGTCTTTCTTGTACACTTTATTGCGTGCTTCTGAACCGTTTTCACCTCTGCCTCCTGTGGAACCAAGTTCGAATTATTTATCTGGTAACCGTAAACCAATATTTTAAGATTGTTGGCGACATCGGATATCATGGGTAGTTGAAAGAGAACTGCAACAAGTCAACTGCACTTAAGGTGCACCGGGTAAATGTATGGTGAATTCACAAGGCAACTGAGTGTAATTCATTACCTAACAAAAAAAAAAAGTTTTGACACACAAGCACGAAAAGTGAAAAGATATATTTCTTCGCAATGTGTGTGTATGGGCTTGGTCGCTGCGACATCGTCAAAAAAAGAAGAATGAAAAGGGACACGCAAAAATTGAGACAGAAGAAGAATTTGTGCTCGAAAAGTTGGCTGTTGATATTCGGGATTCTTGGAATCCTGCTTGTTAATTCTATAAAACATTTACCGTTGCAACATCTAGCAAATGTGTTAATACTAGATTTGTACACTTTAAATCTTTCCAAGAAATTTTGTATTGACCTTTGTACGAGTCCATCTATGTGGTCTTCGCCACCCATATAAATGATGTATTCATTTATTGAATTAAAACAATCAATGTCGACAAAATTTTTTTTTAAGCCAAAACCGTGTGACATGGCTTAACGCTAAAATAGGTTAATACAAGGCGGACTGACTTATTTTCCTTCCATCCCGTTAATGAAATGAAAACATTTGGAAATGCACGTGGAAATTTTTTTAGAACATAATCTGTTGGTATATTGCAATTAGGGATCCGATTTAAGCTTACGGTCTACAGTCCATGCAGTCCCATTTGTGTGGTTTGTCTGGCATGTCGAAGAATTGACTTTATTTTTGTTGCGCACATCTGATTGTCTACACATAGATGCTGAGGCGTTGATATTGATTAAATTTTTTTTTTTAAATATTTTGTAATTGGGTGGACTTTGTATAACAGATCAAAGATCAGATATGAACCATTGCTGGTAGATGCTATTGTCATTAAATTGGAAATTGCTTCGAAATTCATTAAAATGATTTTAACTATTTACAAAATATTCAAAGCATATTACACAGTGTTGATTGATTCCTAGTCTCTTTTTTAATATATTGCTTGTGTTGGCGCCGGATATTCTCGTGTTTGTGATTTTCGCGTTAGTGATCTATTTTGTGTTGTGCGTTCTTCTTACGTTTAACTGCTCTTTATATTTTTTTCTTTCCATTGGGCACCAATTGCAGCACTTTAACCCTTGTTTGGTTCTAATACACCTTATTTTTCTTAATTGATCCTTCTTATTTTTGTAAGTATTCTTCTTTTATTAATATTTAATATAAATTAAATTGAAAATAATTTAATAATGTCTGTGTGCTCAAATAAAAGGTGCTTTTTGCTTTGTTGTAAATGTGCTGGTTACAGAGTCAAGGTAAAAGATAGCCGCGGAAATTGTGGGGACCTGAAATGGAGCTGAGAAGCGGGATGCCGATATGGAGATGTGTTTGTTTATGTGGCTCACACATGAGAGATTTTAAAACCTGTCGGCTGGTCTAATAAAGCTTCGGGATGAGTTTTCATCATTGGAGACTTATTTTAATAGATTGAAACTATTAAACAAATTCTCGAAGAGAAAGAAGACCATCTCTAGAAATATGTCAACTGGCCCGCCTGTATCTCTTACTCTCGCTGTTCCGACCACGGTAAATGATCCAAACACACCGAGTTCACAGCTCCTAATATCGTTTAAAAGTCCGAAAGCATCTTATTGTGTGGATTCCATTGAAATCTCTTCCGGTAACGGAGTCACACAAGTTACTGCGATATCAGGTGTAGTTCGGGCGAATATCCTTTTCCGAGGATATTTCCAAGCAAATAGGGACAAGTAGAGCTCGTAAAGCATTGGCAGCCTGTGTCGAGTTCACTTGTCGGTATACCACCTAAAAACAGATATTTGATTCGAGGCTTGACTCTAACACTACATCAGATGATGTCTTAGGTGGAAAAATTTAGGTTTAAATATACCCGTGACATCTCGCCATTTAAAAGAAGTGTTACCGCTGTTGTTTAAAATTAAAAGAAACTGCCATTTCCAACATCGCATCTACGCAAATATTGCCTAACACTAAACTGCTCATGGTGTGATCGATGGACAGAAAACCCAAGCAGGCGCATTAAAACCTCTTTTTACAATATAAATAAATACAAAGTTTTTTTTAAGCTGCACATTTTATAAATAATAAGAAAACCAACCGTTTGTTAAAAACTTATAAACTTATAATAAAGTGACTTGCTAACGAAAATTGTCAAAACCTATAACTCTCTTTCAACATTTCTTAAAAAAAACTTTATTATCGAAAAAATAAATCAAAGCGTGCCTGAACTTCACAAGGGTAAAGTAAAAAATACACGAAGACATTCACAGGCATAAGAGCCTACACATATATGTACATATGTGTGTGTACATAATGTAAAAGCCATCTGGTATGTGTGAAATAAAAAACTTCATGTAGTCTACTTGCAAAACGCTAGTGAATTGGTGTAAACACGACTTTAATAAACGGAGGCCAAACAAATATATTTTTCTTTGTGCCTACCGAGCGGAATTGCAGTGGTGTCCAAAATTGCAACGTCTGGTATCACTTTTTGTGTGTTGGAGTTACCAGCTTAGTTGCTAGAAAGTATGGACTTGCGACAACTGTAAAGAACTAGCAGATAACTTTGCATCAACAAGTTCAGGACAAAGATCATCACTAGCGTACATACATACCATAAAAACCATCAAAGCTCTGGAACAGCCAACAACTATACCTTTGGCCCATCTTAGTAAGCCAGCCGAACAACCGCAGACTTCAAGCTCAAACAATTTGAAAACAATTTAAAAAACGGTACATCGAACAAAAATACATCTTGCTTGCACAACGACAAGGATCACAGGTAATATCGTTCCAATGAAATGGTCCCACTGCTCTCAGTTAGCCGCACGGCATGTTTTATCTCCAGATCTCCCAATCTTTAACGGAAACCCAGAGGACTGGCCAATATTCATCAGCATGTACTGGATTTTCCGACGCAGAAAATATGCTTCGACTCCAGAAATGAAAGGCAAAGCGTTCGAGATAGTCCGCGACAAACTCGTATTGCCTTCATTGGTCCCTGAAGTCATAAAAACGTTGAAAATATTTTTGGACGACCACAGCAAATAATCGATCGTGTGATAAAGAAAATTAGGAAAATCAATGTACATAAAGATATGTTGGAATCTATCATAGACAACGCAATAGCTGTAAGAAACGCATGCGCAACGATGGAGGCATGCATTACATTTGAACGATCCGCAGATAAGCGAGAGCTTATCGACAAATTACCAGCTCAGTAAAAGTTAAGCTGGGCCTTAAGCCTTAATTTGCCTGCCACACCCGAACCACTTTGCCTACAATGAACTAGACAAACTACCAGAACCGAAGATGCCTCCGTTAGAGTTGATATACAAATTTCGGGAATAGATGGCGTCAAGAAATTGTGGCATTACCAAAGCAAACAGTTGATATCCAAGAATTGTGTAAGCGATACTCACACCTACACGGACTCCCAATAAAATCGTACTATAATGCTTCACCAATACTACTTATTGGCGCCAACAACTGGTCTTTAGCCGTACCACGAAAGATCCGCGAAGGAGGTTGGTACGAGCCCATTGCACCCAAGTGCACACTGGGGTGGAGCATTCAAGGAAGAAGAAATTCAAAGAAACATATCAGCATGCATCATTGCGTATGTAATTGGAATAAAATTGACAAAGAGATAAGAGAAAGCTTTACTTTGAAACCAATTGTACCGAGGAAGCTATACTTTGAAAACGACAGTAAAGCTAAGGCCATACTCGAAGACACCTGCAAGACTGCTTTGGAAAGATAGAGATGCTGCTTTGCCAGAAAGATATATTACTGTAATTAAGCGACTAGGTTGTCTACAAGCTAAAATAAAAAAAGAGCTCGAACTATTTCACAAAATACAAAACCAAATTGACAATCTGTTGTTAAAAAGATATGCAACTGAGCTTAAATCCAAAGAAATTGTCGATCGTGTTTGGTATCCTCCTATTTTTATTGTGCTAAATCCTATTACGCCGAATAAAATAAGATTGGTCTGGGACGCCGCCGCTAAGTAAAAACCCAAGATTGTGCTGGCACCAACACTGAAAATTATTAAGATCAGCTTGCAATCTACTGGACGAAACCATATTGCTATAGCTAAGGCAAAGCTTAACATCGTCTGCATACATGAGCGCATGTGAATGAAGCAAGACGGAAGGAAGATCATTTAAGAAAAGAGTGAACAGCAACGGACCAACATGACTACCCTGGGGCACCCCCGAAGTTACATTGATGCATCTGGAAAAGGAAGACTTAAATAAGACCTTTTGTGTTCTGCTTGTCAGATACTCACGTGTCCAACAGAGTAGAATATTTGGGAAGCCAATTGCGTTTAACTTCATGAGTAATAACTTGTGGTTAACAGAGTCAAATGCTTTTGAAATCAGTATATATGACATCAGTTTGCTTTGCACATTCAAATCCTTTAATCGTCATAGAAGTAAATTCTAAAAGGTTAGTGGTTGTAGATCTACGTTTCACGAAACCGTGTTGGGCTGGTGAAATTATAGAACTACAAAAACCGTGTTGGACTGGTGAAATTATAGAACTACAAAAATGTTGCAATTAAAAAGTTACAATTTTTTCAAAAGCTTTTGGAATAGCGGACTACTTGGAAATACCCCTGTTATTTGAAGCATCAGACTTACTACCCTTTTTATGGAGAGGAATTATAAATGATTCCTTCCAAATCAATGGGAAAGCGGAGGTTTCAACGGACAATAGAATAACGATTCAGCGCAAAATCTGAATACACAACCAGGAATCCCATCGGGACCTGGCGAGTACACAGGTTTGACTTGCTTAAGCACGCTGAGAAGCGATCTTTCGTCAATTAAAGGATTGAATATGTAATTTGACTTTTTTAATTCATAAGGATACGGAGAGTTTGAGTGGTATTCCGTTAAGGATTACTGTCCGCACTCTTATTTCCAAAAGTTAAATATGATGGGCTTATACTCGTCTTGCGTATAGCGTTCACAAAGTTGTAAAACTGCTTAGGATCACTGTAAAACTGCATTTTGTATTTAGCTTCATGAAATTTGAGCGAGGAATAGCATATTTAGAAAAATCTGATGGACGGCCTGCTTTTTTATAATTCTTATAATATCTCGACTTAACATTTCTTAAATTGGACAGCTCTCGAGTGAACCAGGGGGGTTTATTAGACCGAACTGATCTACCGAGAGGAACACAAACTTTAATGAAGCAAGCAAGTCGTCCCTGCCGACATTGAGTATAGCCTATACCAACTAGTTATTATATTAAATAAAGTCAAACACCCTCGAAATAGCGACTAATTTCATAAAAAATTTTCTTTAACATGCCGCAACAGCGAACGCATGCTATCTCGCTCACTCTTTCCAGCTAGTGTCGCCTTGGCAATTCAGTTCAAAATGCACATTCGTATATCTCCGATATTTTTTGTCCGATTTCAACTAAAAATGGTAAGATGATGCATATTAGCCACATTATTAGGTGTACCAAATAATAATGTGATTCCTTAAAAACTGCTCTAATAAGTGGGCGGGGCAAAAATTTTAAACTCTCTTGATCTGCGTAGTCACTAGACAAATGATCGAACAACCTCAAAATCGCAATCAATTCTAAACAAAATTGCTCTTTTCATGCAGCAGCAGCGAGCGCATGCTACCTCGCACTTTCTTATCGGCCAATGCCGTCTTGGCATTTCAGTACAAAACGGATATAGGCATATCTCCGATGTTTATTGTCCGATTTCAACAAAATTTGCACAGCTGGTCCAGTTTGGTTATATAATTAGGTGTAAGTAAGAATACGATATCTTGGAAGCAGCCTTAGTTATCGTTTTTTTTTAAATTGCGGGGGCGGAACTGGGCGTGGCTAAAATTTGAAACAAACTTGATCTGCTTTGACATTAGACGGATGCTCACACCAAATTTGGTAGCTCTAGCTCTTATAGTCTCCGAGATCTAGGTGTTCATACGGACAGACGGACGGACTGACGGACAGACGGACAGACGGACATGTCTCAATCGACTCGGCTGGTGATGCTGATCAAGAATATATATATTTTATGGGGTCGGAAATGCTTCCTTCTGCCTGTTACATACATTTTAGCGACATTTATATACCCTTTTACCCTATGGGTACAGTATATAAAAACGGAATCAAGCATATTATAGAAATAATGAATAGCAGAGTCCATGGTTGTACAATTGTACAGATATGACCAATCAAGGTTCCAAATAATATTATTAAGTCTGGCAATGTCAGTCTTACGAAAGCAGCGGCTTCTTGTTACCGGATGAGTATTGTAAGTCGGCGCACAAATAGAAAGGTCAATTGTTACATCCAAGGTTGGATGAAATTTGTCTTCAGGTAAAACGAGAGGATCAATCCTGGAAACGACGCAGTTGGAGGAGTCAAACACAAATACAAGATCAAGTGATCTATCAATTGAATTGCGTACAGGATTAATTTGAGTAAATGATAAATCAAACAGACCATCAATGAGGCAATATGACGAGGAGGGCAACAACACTGAGGACTCGTCAGAAAGGGACCAAGAAATATCTGGTAAATTAAAATCACCAAGAACGATGAGGGTATCTCTATCAGAAAGAAGTGAAGAAACTGCTTGAATTGCTTCCAAGTGATTATTATATGTATTTAAGTCGGAAAGAGGTGGAATGTAAGAGCAAGTAACATAAGTGCAAAAAGACTTAAATGAAATTTTGACACTAATAAACTCAATTTCATGAACGGAAGAGGACTGAATAATTTCAGAAGGAAAAGCTAAATCGACAGCAATAAGCACACCACCACCATTGCGGATAATCCGATCTTTTCTATAAATTGAAAATTTAGTGGATAAAACCGAAGCGTCATCAATATCTGGTTTGAGCCACATCTCTGTAAAAGCAAGAATATGAAAATAAAAGGATAGACTACCTACAAAGAGTCTAGACAGTTTGGATTTAAGTCCTCTAACATTCTGGTAGGCCAGAATAAGGGACAAAGTTAGTTTTTTTGCCCGTCAGTAGATGCTGACGTACCAGAAGAAGGCAGAATTTTGTTATTAGTAGAGGAGGAGATACCAGATGGCGGTGGAATCGGACACCGATTTCTCTTTTTCGTCGTATACTTCTTTATAATAAGATGTTCCGGCCAAAAATCTTTTCTACAAATTTGGTCAAAAAGATTATGCGGAACACTTACCTTAAATGACGAGATGTCACGGGTATATGAAAACATAAATTTTTCCACCGCTATGTTTGAGGCCTGAGTTTTTGCCCGGATATGGGCTAAGACATCGTCAGATGTAGTGTTAGGGTCAAGCCTCGATACAAATATCTGTTTTTTTGGTGGTATACCGACAAGTGAACTCGACACACCAGCAGGCACAGCAGCCACAGCACTGGGCGCTGAAACTACCGCGGCTGACAATGCTTTATGAGCCCCTCTTGTCAGTATCTGATTGGGAATATCCTTGGGGCAGGATATTCGCCCGGACAAATCAGAGACTACACCTGATATCGCGGTAACTTGTGTGATTCCATTACCGGGGGAAATTCCAATGGAATTAACACAATTGGATGCAATCGGACTTTTAAACGATATCAAGTGCCGTGAATTCGGTGTGTTTGAGTCATTAATCGTGTTCAGAAAAGCGAGAATAAGAGACGCTGGCGGACCAGAGATAAATGCCTAGGGATGGTCTTCTTTCGCTTCGGGGATTCGTTTAATAGTTTAAAACTATTAAACTGAGTTTCCAGTGATGAAAACTCATCCCGAAGCTTCATAAGACCAGCCGACAGGTTTTTAAATCCCTTACGAGTGCGCCTCATAAATACACGCATCTCTCTCGGCATCCCGACACGCTTCACAACTCCATTTCAGGCCCCCACCATTTCCGAGGCTGTCGTTTACTTTGACTGTGTAACCAGCACATTTAAAATGCATAAAGTTGTCTCACAGCCAACAAAGCAAAAAATCTTCCTGGGCTTTAAGAGGGTGAGGGCAGTTCTTATTTGAGCAGACCGACATTGTTAAATTATTTTCAATTTTATTAATAGTAAATATTAATAACAGAAAAATAAACTAACAGAAGTAAAGAAGATTTATGTAAAAAAAATAGGGCATATACGAACCAAAAGTCCCACACAAGGGTTAAGATGCCGCAGCTGCTTTCAAGACGAAAAAGATAAAATTAAGAGCACAGTGAACGCACAACACAAAACAGATCACAAACGCGAGATTAACTAACGCGAGAATAACGGGCGCTAACACAAGCAAATATAGAAAAGAGAGCAAGAACACACAAACAACACTGTGTACGAAAGAGATCGCGAGTGCATGCAGGTAAAGCACAAACGAAAAAATCAAAGTTTATGAGACACAATAATTAATACAAAAAGTAACAATAGCTTTGATTTAATGTTTAGCAACAAATCGAAAAGCAAGAACAATTAATTGTGATAGATATTTAATTAGAAAAGCTTTTGAGCAATTTTGTCAAGATAAAAATTCACGATATAAGCAGAAAAGAATTAATAGTGAGAGCGCCCAGAAAAAGGCAAGGTTGAGAGTTCAAAGATTTCTCTTCTTTTTTGTAGTTCTATAATTTCACCAGCCCAACACGGTTTCGTTTCGATCTACAACCACAGACCTTTTAGAATTTACATCTATGACGATTAAATGATTTGAAGATGCAAAGCCAACGAATGCCATATATACAGATTTCAGTAATGCTTTTGACTCTGTTAACCATAAGTTATTACTCATAAAGTAAAAAGCAAATGGCTTCTCAAATATTCTTCTTAGTTGGATTCATGAGTATCTGACAAGCAGAACACAAAAGGTCTTATTTAAGTCTTCCTTTTCCAGATGCATCAATGTGACTTCGGGGGTGCCCCAGGGTAGTCATCTTGGTCCGTTTCTTTTCACGCTTTTCATAAATGATCTCTTTTCAGTTTTGCTTCGCCCAGCAGATTGCAAGCTGATCTTAATAATATTCAGTGTTGGTGTCAGCACAAATAATTAAACTTAAATACCACTAAGTGCAAGATTATGTCGTTTTCTAGGACCTCTCTCTAGATGACAACGTATTCCTTGAACAACACTCCATTAGAAAGCCTTAATTGAATGACTGATTTAGGTGTACTCATCGACTTCAACTCCTATATCTAATCGCCAAAGCGATAGGCGTTCTTGGTTTTGCTAAAAGATAGTCGAAAGATTTCGATGATCTTTACACTATCAAAATTCTGTACACTTATTGGTCCGTCCTATTTTGGAGTAGGAATATTATATATAGTCACCTCAATATGAGTCACACTTAATTAGAATTGAACCTTTTCAGAAACAGTTTCTGATTTTTGCACTTCGTAGTTTAAACTGGGATTGCAGTGTCAACCTGTCATCCTTCTCCAGTAGACTTTTTTTTATTAACCTTCTTTCTCTTACCAACCGTAGAATAATGCTTGGTGTGATCTTCATAAACACGCTCCTAATTGTTGAAATTGAATCGCCTGAGTTATTACACCCAGTAGATCTTTTTGTACCATCTAGGACAACTAGAAAATTTGTTATGCCTTGCATAATCCCTTTCGAGTCCTGTCGACTGATTATAACCGTCTTTATCGTGTGATCAGACCAGAGATATCCTTGCCTCTACTAAAAACCACTATCATCTCCTCATAGCTATAATTGCATTGTTTTCGTATTTTTGTCAGAGTAATTGTCAATTGTTCCCCGCGACTTGTGCCGTACGTTATGCGGTTCGATACGCTTTGTCGGTTGGGCGCTGCAATTCGCGTGTAAAAAAAATTTCATTAGTAGGCTCGCACTTCAAATTTACATTATCGTATTTTTCTTCCACCAGGAGACCGAAAATCGCCTCTGGGCGGGTTAACTTTGTCCTTAAACGCGTGTTGACACTTTTCCTTTCAGTCTAATCACTTTTTTATTAGTTAACTTATTTGCTATATGCAAATAATTTTAAGCTACGCTAGTAAATTATACCTTTTTTTTAATTTTTGAATTTTACTCTTCGCATCGCTTAATTATTTTCTGAGATTTTCATTAAATTCGTCAATAGAATGGTTCTTACAGTTTTGTTTCATGCAATTATACACTGCACAAGCTTTAAAGTAGAAATATGCCATTTGCCCGCGCGTCTCTTAGCACACATTTTGCAAAGAGGAAGTCACGTCTATAACGGACCTCTCCTAAAACTAACTACAAGAAAGATAATTTTAACAAGAGGCTTGGAAGGCCAAGTTCGATCAGCTGTTAAAGCTAAAAATGCTCCTATAATTTAAGGCTACGGATTTATGACACTTTTAATGCAAAGGAATAATAAAAGATTCCTTCCAAATGGTTAGGAAAAAGGAAGCTTCAACCGACAAACTGAATAACTTAAGAATTGGGGTAATCAAAGTCTCAGCACAAAACCTGAGTGTACAACTGGTATCCCATCACACGGGCTTTACTAAAGTACACTGAGAAGCGAACTTTTATTAAAATCAGCAAACATTTCGTCAATTTCCTGATCATCATTTGCTTTAATTCTTTCAAAACATAAATAGGACGGGTGCACTGCCACCATGCGTTTGGCGTTTACGAAGTTATAGAATCACGGGAAAACTGAAGTTTACAACGCCTAACGTGATCCTTATAGCGTAGTGTGTCAAGCACTGAAAAATTCGATCGAGCAACTGCGTGAAGATATAAATCGACAATCGACCCGATCTTTTTAACTTTCTATAATATGTAGACTATACTTCCTCTCTCGCCGTGACCCGTGCTAGTTGACCACAACTATGTCCACAGATTCTGCTATAAGCAGCAAAACAATTTCGATTGCCTAGCAGTCTACGCCGCCACCTAATCCAAAGGTACCTCGTTCTATCGACACCGTCAAACGGTGCCTTTTCCAATTCGTCAAACGTTCTGTCCGCTCCAAGCTTCTCTGGAGCTACACCCAAAAGGGCTTCCGTCTTCAGCCGTACTCCCTCTCTCGCTCATCCGACTCCATCGCATTTTCAAAATAGGAACTCGCGTCCAAAATAAGAACACTATCCGACGACGCCGAAATGTCCGTCACATCATCGCCGCTTGTGACAGTCTGACCGTTTTCGAGATCAAGAATCATTTCCATAAGAATGCACTTGGAGCAGACGAAGGTCCTGTGGAACAGAGTTGAGTTCGAGTACTTGCCATGTACGAGAGCCCTTACGGCCAACGCGAGCGAGGAAAGCCATACCAATTTGGTTACCGTACAATTTAAATATGAGTATGCATTTATGGTGTACGTATGGTGAGGTTCTTGTTTGGAAGAACGCATAGAGCGACTACAGTCGCCCTCTACATCTACCGCATCCAAGAACGCCTCCGAACATTATTAACATTACGTTTACTCTGGCTACCTTCGTGTAAGGTTTATGTGTTCACGGGTGACTATAAAAAAGAGCCGACGTTCCGCCACTTATTTACTGCCATGTACGGAACAATCTAAGGTAGGCACCTGTTGAGAAACTGTATCATCTGATGTCTAAAATGCGGTGCCAGGCAAAGGCAACCAACGACGGTTTAGATGCAGCTTTGGAGAATCGATTCGAGAACAAGAGACAGCTCGTTGCGAGCCCAACTAAGACTCTTTTCAATCTCCCTTCCGTTGTTCTTGAGACTTGCGTGGCCCTGAAGGAACTCCAGACTACCATTCAGCGCTGCTTAACGACACTCACGCGCTGCGATGCTAGTACGGACAACTGGGACGTCTTGTTGGTGGTGCTTTGTACCTCCAAACTGCCAAACGCCACCATCGTTTTAGGGGAACAATAACTCCCACACAAGACTAACTTCTCATCCTGGTCTGACGTGGATAACTTCCTAGTAGATCGGTATCTCGTCGTAACGTAGGAAGGTCAAAAGCCCACTTTTCGCACAAAATTCCAGGCGTCGTACACCAAGGTCACTCTTAACCAGGTCTCCTACAAATTATACGGCAGAGAGAGCCATTCGAGATGAATTTACGGCAATCAAAACTCCAACACCATTTCTCGATATATGATCTCATCCATAGGTTGTGAAAAAAACAGAAGTATCGGAAACGTATGGCTTTAACCACGTTTCTGTAAAGACTAATATATGAAAGTCAAAAGATTGACTATTTACAAAAAGCTTAGAAAGTTAAGATTTTAGTCCGCTAACATTCTGATAGGCCAGAATAACGGAAGAAATTAGTTTTTTGATGCGCAAGCTACAGACGAACTGAGGGTAGGGAAGGATCAGTTGTGTTAGGCAGGCGAATCGGAGGCCGATTTCTCTTTTTTTTTAGCCGTATGCTCCTTAATAGCTAAATGTTCCTGCCAAAAATCTTTGTGACAAATTTGGTCAAAGGCATTTGGAGGGACACTGATTTTAAATGACGAGATGTTACGGGTATATAAAAACCCAAACTTTTCCACCACGATGTTGGGCGGCACGACTTTTGCCCGGATATAGGCTATAAGAACATCTGATGCAGTATTGGAAACAACTATTTGCTTTTTCGGTGGAACGGCAACAAGGGGTCTTGATGGGCCAACCGCAACTGCAGCAGCAGCTTGTTGCGCTGAATCTGCTGAGGCGGATGACGGATGAGAGCTCTTCTAGTTTAAACTTTATTGGGAATATTCCTGGGAGTGGATAATATTTGTCCGGACACATTGGAAACTACAACCGATATCGAATCATCTTGCTGGGGAAATGTCAATCGTCCCAATTGTGCTGGACATTCAACGATGCCGGAACTAGTAGAAGCAGAGATTCCGGCAGATCAGGAGAGAAATCCCGAGGGATGGTTTTCCTTCGCTTTGCTGATTCATTTAATAAATTATGACTATTAAACTGAGTTTCCAGAGGCGAAAACTCACCGCGAAGTTTTCGAAAACCAGCCGACAGGGATTTAAATCCCTCTCTCGTCCGCAACATAAATAGACGCATATCCATTTCTACGTCCCGGTACGCTTTACAACTCCATTTTAGGCCCCCACCGTTTCCAATACTATCTTTTACTCTGGTTGTGTAACCAGCGCATTTAACATGCATGATGTCATCACAAAGCCAGCATAAAAGATAGTCATAGCAGATAACCAATTAAATTATTTAAAAATTCATCAATAAAAAAAAACTAGAAGGATGGGCTAACTTATTTTCGACAAAATAACTATAAATCGACAAAATCATTAGAAAGCATATAAAACAAGTCAAACCCATATCGAATGTTCGTGGATTGGGAAAAAAGTGATTCGACAAAAAAAATTCTTGATCCGATTGTAGTTGACCGAAACCTTAGCACAGACATATCTATATATACTAAAAGACCCAAGTTATTGCTCTAAAACTATATTTTTGACCGATCGTGCCTATGATAGCTATATGATATAGTCAACCGATTCTGATGAAACTTGGTAGATATGGAAGTAAGTATTACTTACTCAAAAACAGCAAATTTTGGTCGGACAGACTGACAGACAGACGGACATGGCTATATCAACTCAGCTCGTTGTCCTGATTAAGAATATATTTCATAGAATCGGAAATGCTTCCTTCTAAGCGTTGCAAACTTTTCACCAAAATTTATATACCTTCGCAAGGGTATAAAAAAAAAATAAAAAACAAATCACAAACATATGAATAAATTTAAAAAGAGAGGGTAATTTAAAAATGAGCAATGCAATATTATATAAGGGCTTTACAAACCAAGAAATCACACTAGTGCTAAAGTTTTAACATTCACAAGAAAAAACTGAAGAGAAAGTTAAAAATTAGTAAACACACAACAACAAAAACTGGTACAATCGCGAGAGTAACGGTCACGATCGCGGGCAATATAAAACGCGGTAGCAAGCACGGCATAAACGCAAGTAAAATATATCAAAAACACAAAATCAAAGGCTATGCAGGCAAAACAACAGCCTGTTAGTTTTGTTATTAAGTAAAACAATATGTTATAATAGCTTTGATTAAGTGTTTAAGAACAAATTATATTTTGTTAATCACGCATAGGTAAATTCTGCACTAAATTTAGCGAAAATCATTTTTATTTGCGGGATTAAAAAAAACCGACCGACTTCGTTAAATAGCGAACTACTTCTGCTTTCTAGTTCGATCCAATTGGACTTAACGCAACTATCGGTTTGTAGATACAATTAGACTGATGATTTTTTTAAATGGTGTGATTTCACATGTATTGTCAATGGCACTATTGGCAAATTTGATTCACACTCTCTTTTGTTTGAATTCCTCGTCTGACATTTATTAAATCCTAAGATAAAAGCAGTCTATTTCAAAATAATATAAAATATACTCTCTGTTTTCCCGTACAGTTATCATTTGAATATTGTGCCCTTAGCTGTCGATAAAGTTGGTGGAGTCTTTTGACTTTCTTGTCTCAACAGGACCTTGTCTGATAGCAACAAAAAATTTTACAGTGGAGAAAAAATTAAAAAAAAAGTTACTATCCAACTAGAAGAAAGCCAAAAATAACACAACAATAAAGTTCCCGAGCTTTGTAAGGGTTTTCAATTTTCTCCAAGGGTCTTCTAGCTTGATAGAAACTTTTTTTTTTAATTTTTTCTACACTTTAAAATTTTTTGTTGGTATCAGACAAGGTCCTGCCGAGAGCCAAAAATCAATCTTATTTTCAGTTACTATTGCTCTTATTATCATTCAATACCCCAATATTTTGACTTTGTCAGACACATCCTCTTTCCCAAAACAAAACATCTAAACTGCGTATTCTGCCTTAAGAACCAGCCAGCTCTCGTGACAACGTTTTTCACTATATCGGTGTATACATTGATTTCCAGTATAATCAGAACTCGGCCTCTCCGAAAAAGAGTTAACTGACTTCTTCAATACACTCGGAATACGATTTATTGCTGCAGGAGACTAAAACGTCAAGCACCCTCATTGGGGATTCCGCGTGATAAACCCGAAAGGCAAATAGCTGTATAATACAATCATCAACCCAACTAACAAAATGGGCTATGCCTCACCAAATACCCCAACGTACTGGCCAATAATAGTCTTCGCAGTCTTCAGGGGAATTACGCACAACTTAATAACGGCAGAGACACTAGCAGAATTGTCAACTGACCACTCGCCAGTAATTTACACTTAATTAACACATCCGCAAGTAATAGAACACCCACTCGGGCTAACAAATTACAAAACAAACTGGCTCAGATTTAAGAAATATATAATTAATCATATTGAGTTGAAGCCCAAACTGGAAGAAGAAAAAGACATCGAGCTTTGCACCGCTGCATTAGAGTCGATGCTCATTGAAGCAGCAGATATCTCCACCCTAATTATTGGTGACACCCAGAAAAACATAAGTCAAACAACCGACTAATTGAACTACTTGCAACAGATAAAAGACGACTCAGGCGAGAATGGCAAACATCGCGATCACCGGCAGCAAAATATCGCCTAAGGACAGATTTACGAACTCTAGCAAAAGCGCTTGGACAAGAAGTAAGCGGAACAGCTGCAATACATCGAGAAGCTTACCCCTACCAGCACCAAATATCCGCTGTGGAAGCTCACCCAACCCAAATTGCTCCAACCGAGTAAATTTCACCTATACGATGTGCAACGGGCAATTATACAGACGAAAAAAGAGTATCTACCTTTGCAGCTCATCTAAAATCGGTCTTTCTGCCGAATTCGTCTCTAAACTCATTTCAGTTTCGCCCTCTAAGCGCCACTGATCCACTTTTCACAATTATTAAAAACAATCTTAGCCCAAGAAAGTCGCCCGGGCATGACAAAATCACTCCGAGAACTCTCGATCTGTGCATAAAAAACACCCCTTTTAGTACAGACCCATTACATAATCGTGTTGTATTGCTGAAATCTTTTGGTAATTCTTATTAGTTATTAGTTCATTTTACATTTTATTTTTTCTTCAAAATTATTTTTACATTTGTGTTTCTGTTGCAGTCACGTCTGCCCTTTCTGCTTGCCAAATTTACTCTAAGCTTGCGCCGTCGCATCGGCTGCAGCTAAGCCGAAACGCAAAGCGACTACACAAAGAAAGAAATTATTCATAATACGGGAATTTTGGATAAAAATTCATGGGCGATCTTTTTAAAGACAATGTTGGTGCCAGGCGTACTTCATTCGCACCGCAACGTTCCCCACCCCGTAACTCACTAACATCCTTGTTTCTTGGGTTACCCTTCAAGTCCAATTTGGTCAGCTTTACTGCTGGTCTTTTGACAGGACGACCGACTGCGTAAACCACGGCGCGTCGCACCTGTCCGTCACTTCCATGATGAATGTCGACCACTCTTCCGTTTGGCCATGAGTTCCGCAAAGCTGTATCATCCACGATGATCACCACCTCTTCTATACAAATTGGCGCCAGCGGCGTCTGAAACCATTTTGTACGCCTTGTTATCGTAGATAGATACTCTCGCAGTCATCTTTTCCAGAAACGATCTGCCAGTTTGCTCTATGGAGACATCCTCGCACCGCCACTCGGCGTTGTCTTAAGTCACATACGTTAGAGGTTGTGGGCTTAGAATCTGCTCCACTTCCGCGAACGCAGCTATTAACGCTTTTTCTTATACAGTCTTAATCTTAAGTAAAATTTTTAAAGTATAGATTAAGTTGAACCTACCAATCGTTCCCATGTGTGGTGCATTGGGAGGATTAAAATTGAAAAGAATCCGTTGATAGAGATGCAGCAATCTCCAGGCGAATAACACTTCCTATCTCGTCTCTTCTCATGCGACCCACTAAATGACGATTGGGCCAAAAGAGTGTATGTAAAGGATGATGTATAAGGCGACAGTCTCTCTCTAGATAAGTCGCCCATAATAGGTGGATCTGGTCGGGCCACTCGTATGCGGCACGTTGGGCAAGCTTTCGCGACTTTTCTCACTAAACCGCCTTCGTCGATCCAATATCGTGATGCTATTTTCCATTATAAAACTCCGCTATTAAATAGGTCACCCGATGAGATTTAAGTAGAATTATGGCTCTCTTTGTTCCCACATCTACGCATTCCATTTGATCAAATGCGACCAGAAAGGGGAAGCACTTGAACAGAATATTTTTGTGGTTAATCAGTGCACGTCCTTGGCTTAGGCATATGATTTCTTCATGAAATTTCTCCTCCTGTCAGGCGCGTAAAAACATGGTATCCATTTCCATTTCAAATTGACTGTCACCGCGATCGGACGTACTTTTAATTGCACTCCGCGAGTTCTTCGGTGTCAGCAATAAAACAATGTTAAAACAACAAAGTGACAGGGCTCTCAGTCGCCACAGAGACGCCCAACCACAATTATATTGTTATTTGTATCTACAAATAGCAATACTTAGTAAATAACTAAATTTACTAGTAATACACGTTGGTGTAAAGAGAATAACTCACCTTCTTCACTAGACTCTCGCCAGCAGAAGCTACAAGAACAAATTCTCCAACAACAAAACGAGCGTCGGCTCTCTGTGCCACGCAACAATGCGTATTTCTCAGTAGTATCTCCAACTACCACAACAACAACGAGCGCTGAATCCAAAAGTGCAAGTACACCAACCAGCAACAACAATTTGTCTTGGAGCGCCCATGCGCTTCACCCTCAAATTCGCTGACACCTGAAGTATTAATTGGGTCATTGGGTTCGCCGACCGCCGTCAGCGCGCTCACAACAGCAACAATTGCTTCTACTGATCCAACAACAACTGTAACAGCCGCAACGTCTGCAAAAGCTTCGATCACTGCCCAGCAGACTACCTCAACAAAATCTGCTCAACCAGTAACGTTGAATCCAAACTCATCTGTTTAAATTGGAATGGACAGATATATTAACATAAACAAACCACAAACCAAAAAAAGGCGGTAACACACTGAAAATGAACAAAACTAATATTGTTCAACGAAAAGCATTGGAAGGCAATAGATTCCAAATACTGGCAAATAAGCCAGAATCCCAAGAAGGAGTTTCCCATATTAAACCCTCTGTAGCCAAGCCACCACCATTCTATTTTCTATTTCTATTTTTGTGGTGCAAACTGCACTTCACTAGTGCCAAAGTTGGAAGCTCTAGTTGGTCAGAATAACTTTTATGGGACTCCAATTAACAGGGGGAACATAAGAGAGACCAAAGTGCAATTTAAAAACGAACAATTCTATCGTACTATCGAGAAGTACTTCCGGTCCGAAAATGTGAACTATTTCACATTCCAACTTAAAAGCGCGAAAGGACTTCAAGCCGTGATCAAAGGCAACCTACAGTCCCGACGCAGGAAATCGTTGAAGCATTGGAAGAGAAGGGCTTTGAGGTAAAGTCCGTCTCAAACATATTGAACAGAAGTAAAGTACCACAACCCCTGTTCAAAGTGGAGTTACAGCCCACGTGTGATAAAAAATTAAAAACCAACGCAGTGTACCCGATATATAATCTACAACTCTTGCTACACCGCAGAATCACTGTCGAAGAGCCACACAAGAGGAATCACCCTCTATAATGCACCAATTGTCAGGAGTTTGGGCATACAAAATCATTCTGTAGCCTTCGCCCAGTTTGCGTTGGCTGCGGACAAATTCAACAACACTGTGTCAACGTTTCGGGATCGAAACGTTGTTGATCTCGCTTAATCAAAACTTGAAAATTTCATGACGTTCATGCAAAATTGCATGCAGGAACTTATGCGGAACCAAAACCTGCTCATTTCAAAGCTTTTGGACAGCAATAAATAATTTCAGCACTACATATAGGACTTTGAAATGCAAACGGCATTTCCAAGCATAAACAAGAATTGTCACTGTTTCTGGACTCAAATGATATTGATATCATGCTGTTATCGGAAACTCACCTTACCAACAAAAACAACTTTCAAATACCTAAACATGCATTCTACGCAACAAATCACCCTGACGGCAAGGCTCACGGAGCCTACAAGCAACCTCTTCAAGTGTCCAAACCACTTTTGGTAGTACAACCGTCGCTGCACTTTATTGCCCACCACGCTTCTCGATCTCTGAACAAGAATTTACTGACTCCTTTAACACACTTGGAGTACGATTTATTGCTGCAGGAGACTACAACGCCAAGCACCCTCATTGGGGATCCCGCCTGGTAAATCCAAAAGGCAAACAGCTGTATAATACAATCATCAACCCAACTAACAAAATGGGCTATGCGTCACCGGATAAACCCACATACTGGCCATCAGATCCACGCAAGCTCCCAGATCTAATAGACTTTGCAATCACCAGGGGAATTGCGCACAATTTGATAACGGCAGAGTCACTAGCAGAATTGTCAACTGACCACTCGCCAGTAATTTTCACAGTTTCAACACATCCACAAGTCATAGAGCACCCATCCGGCCTAACAAATTATAAAACGAACTGGCTCAGATTTAAGAAACATATAAGTACCCATGTTGAGCTGAATCCCAAACTGGATGACGAAGATGACATCGAGTTTTGCACCTCGGCTCTAGAGTCGATGCTTAGACTGTGTGTGTATTGTGGGAGCGTCGCTTTTATTTTGTATATTGGGCCATCCAGCCAGACTCGGTCGAAGGCTTGGGCGACATCAAGAAAAATTGCTGTGCAATATTCTTTTTGCTCGAATGCTGTGCGGATCTCTGAGGTGATACGGTTGACTTGCTCAATTGTGCCATGCTTTCCACGGAAACCAAACTGATGATGGCCTTTGGCACTCTTTAGCTGGAATGTGTAGAAATTCACACTTTCCTTTCTAAAGTACTTTTCAATAGTACGATAGAATTCTTCACTTTTGGCTTGCACTTTGGTCTCTTTTATGTTCCCCCTGTTAATTGGAGTCCCATAAAAGTTATTCTGACCAACTAGAGCTACCAACTTTGGCACTAGTGATGTGCAGTTTGCACCACAAAAATAGAAATAGAAAATAGAATGGTGGTGGCTTGGCTACAGAGGGTTTAATATGGGAAACTCCTTCTTGGGATTCTGGCTGATTTGCCAGTATTTGGAATCTATTGCCTTCCAATGCTTTTCGTTGAACAATATTAGTTTTGTTCATTTTCAGTGTGTTACCGCCTTTTTTTGGTTTGTGGTTTGTTTATGTTAATATATCTGTCCATTCCAATTTAAACAGATGAGTTTGGATTCAACGTTACTGGTTGAGCAGATTTTGTTGAGGTAGTCTGCTGGGCAGTGATCGAAGCTTTTGCAGACGTTGCGGCTGTTACAGTTGTTGTTGGATCAGTAGAAGCAATTGTTGCTGTTGTGAGCGCGCTGACGGCGGTCGGCGAACCCAATGACCCAATTAATACTTCAGGTGTCAGCGAATTTGAGGGTGAAGCGCATGGGCGCTCCAAGACAAATTGTTGTTGCTGGTTGGTGTACTTGCACTTTTGGATTCAGCGCTCGTTGTTGTTGTGGTAGTTGGAGATACTACTGAGAAATACGCATTGTTGCGTGGCACAGAGAGCCGACGCTCGTTTTGTTGTTGGAGAATTTGTTCTTGTAGCTTCTGCTGGCGAGAGTCTAGTGAAGAAGGTGAGTTAATCTCTTTACACCAACGTGTATCACTAGTAAATTTAGTTATTTACTAAGTATTGCTATTTGTAGATACAAATAACAATATAATTGTGGTTGGGCGTCTCTGTGGCGACTGAGAGCCCTGTCACTTTGTTGTTTTAACGTTGTTTTATTGCTGACACCGAAGAACTCGCGGAGTGCAATAAAAAGTACGTCCGATCGCGGTGACGGTCGATTGACTTATTGATAAATATAGTACCACATTATCAGTTAGGCTTCCGTGGAAAGCATGGCACAATTGAGCAAGTCAACCGTATCACCTCAGAGATCCGCACAGCATTCGAGCAAAAAGGATATTGCACAGCAATTTTTCTTGATGTCGCCCAAGCCTTCGACCGAGTCTGGCTGGATGGCCCAATATACAAAATAAAAGCGACGCTCCCACAATACACACACAGGCTAATGGAATCATATGTATCCGACAGAAAATTCGCCGTACGATGTAATAGCTTCACCTCTGCGACATCGAATGAAAGGCAGGAGTACCTCAAGGCAGCGTGCTTGGTCCAACTCTGTATCTTCTGTATACAGCGGACATACTGATGACACGGCTATCCTTAGCCGCTCCAAATGCGCGATCAAAGCTGCTGAGCAACTGACAACCCATTTAAAGGAGGTTGAAAAGTGGCTAGCAGATTGGCGCATCCGTGTAAATGAACAGAAATGCAAGCACGTTACGTTCACCCTTAACAGATGATCCTGCCCATCATTGACACTGAACAACGTGCCAGTGCCTCAATCCGACGATGTTGTATATATTGGAGTTCACCTGGATAGAAGATTAATTTGGCGTAGGCATATCGAAGCCAAGAAAAAGCAGCTAAAGCTTAAAGCAACCGGACTACATTGGCTTATCAACGCACGATCTCCCCTTTGTCTGGAATTCAAAGTTCTTCAGTACAAATCGGTATTAAAAGCCATCTGGACATATGGCTCTGCGCTATGGAGCAACGCAAGTAAGAGCAATATCGAAACCATACAAAGGGCGCAATCTAAGGTTCTCAGAACTATCACGGAAGCACCTTGGTATATCCGAAATGAAAACGTACAGAAAGATCTACATATTAACAGTGTAACAACCGAAATAAAGGTACAACAGCTAAAGTACACCGCTAAACTGCAGGCACATCCGAATACCCTCGTTCAATCATTAACCCGAGTATGTGATAGAACTCGTCTCCAAAGAAAAGACCTTCCAACCCTCTAACTAATAATCAGGGCCATAGATCAGTGAAGCATAGATCACCTTAGCATCACCATAGATCAATGTAGATTACGTATTAGATTAAGATAAAACTAGAAAATTGTTGTTAGTCTTATAAAGTTAAATAAGAGATCCAACAGCCACTTATCTGCTTCTCAGGTCCTGACGTGCAGCTATCTGATCATCTGATAGCAGATTCTTCCTCCAATTCTTATTTCCAAATCGCAGGCCAGTACTTGGCGTGGTATGTTTAGTAAATTCATTGCTGAAATTAGCCGTATTTGCCAAGAAAGGCAAACTTGCTAATCCAATGGTTCGTGGTGGCGCCGCCCATGCCGAATCGGGCACCATTGGCCGATCAACCGTTGTACAATCTCTCATGCGAGTTGTGCGTTAATGTTAACGCGTTGTGCGTTAACGAGGGCTAAGCGTTGCTTCTAGAAGGTGTGGATGTTGTTTGGGCATCCGACTTCAATTGAGGTTAGGTTAAATTAACCGCAAACTATGCACGCGTTTTTCTATCTCTCTCGCTTCCTCTCTTAGCAAGTCGGTTCGTTCACGTCTGCCGCAGTTGCTCTCTCGGAGAAAGTTCAAGAAGAATCTCCACGTGGGGCTTTGGTACTTGACACCACAATTCTTATGCGAAAAAAATATACTGCTGTGCACGAATTTAATAATGTTGACTCGCCGGCTGACCGTGAGCTCATCCAAAAACAAACATGCTACTGCATCGTATTGTATTGTTATTCTGTTGCTGACATTTTTTTTGGTAATTCTTATTAGTGTAAACTAATAAGAACTAATAATTATCAATATTTAATTGATTTTACATTCATTTTTTCTTTAAATTTATTCTTACATTTGTGTTTCTTTTGCACTCACGTCCGCCCATTCTGCTTGCTAAGTTTACTCTAAACTAAGCCGAAGGAACAAACGCAAAAAGAGCAATTATTCATAATACGGGACTTTTAGATAAAAATTCAGGGGCATACTTTTCACAGCCTATGTTGGCGCTGAGCGTACTTTATTCGCATTGCAAAAATATAAATATGCAAATAATAGCAAAAGATAGTCAATATTTTTTTGCAATTTAATAAATAAGTAAATAAATTTAAAAATGAAGATTCAGTAAATATGGGAATAAAGAATGGTTATGTTTTGAAGTAGAAGACTAGGTAGCTATTCAGCCATTTTGATTTACTTTTTCTTGTCAGCTTTATTCAAAACCTTTAACTAATTAAAAAGCGGAAGTTGTTAAAGGTCCATAATGGATGTTTATTGTGTGGCGAAGACCATTCTGATGTGCATCGTTAAAATAAAGCAATGTAATGATTCTTGGAACTAAATTTCTATGTCAAATGAATTTGCATAGTGACACCTTCAGATTGACTGACACTGTTTATGAAGTAGAAATACTCCAAGTGTTATGGCGCTTAAAGTTTTTTTTATTTATTCATTTACTGTATCTTGTGAGGGTATATACCTATATACTTTATAAGATTTTTTTAGTTTTTTTTAATGTAATACGTAGCTTAACATCTGAAGGATGTTACGATGATCTATGGCCCTGATGACTAGCTGAAAGGTTATTGCGTTGAAAATGATTTCTATTACACACCTGAGTTAATGTCTTGACAAGGTCATTCGGGTGTGTGTTTAGCTTGGCGATATACTTTAGATGCGTGGATTGGCGAAAGCGTGGACTACCGCATGCTCACATCTTCATTTGGTTACTGAACAAATAAAATTCAAATGAAGTGAATGAACTTGTTGTATTTACTATTCGGACAAAAATATTATCTTTATTGGAAATTGTATTTCCAATAAATATACAGAGTTTGAGTATTGCTAGTTCAGTTGACACGCCATCTTTGGTGTAAGCTCCTTCAAGAGTTTTTGCCAATTTTTCCACCTCTTGGGTATATTGATTGGTTTTCTTTTTTTTGTTGGAGATTTAAAATTTTGCAGAAATTACCTTTACAGATTCTCCTTGTGACGAAGCTCCTGTTGATCTCCGCCACAATGCAGTGGCACGATTTAATTTGGTTCTACTTTTATATCTTCTTCTATAATCCCATTTGAAGTTAGGGAATAATAATTTTAGAAAAAACCATACTCTGATTTTTGTTAGTGTAGCAATTAGATTTCCCTTTTTCTTAGGCACATGCAGAGACATATATATATATGCACAAACAGAGACATATCTACATACATACACTGCGTCACCATGGCAACGGGACTTGCATAGTTTTGTCGCCGTTGCTATTGCGCAGTTGTCTTTATTTCATCGTTCTTTTGCACCAAGAAACAAATGCAAACGACGCAGACTCCCGCTGCCGACGCCCGCTGCTGACGCTCTCTGCCGACGTCCGCCGCCGGCGTTTACCACGGTCGCCTGAAATGTAACGGCACGCGCCAATACATATATGGTGTGATAATTATCACGCCATAATGTTGACCTGTGATTGGTCAATCACAGGCCGCGTCTGGCAGGCGACGTCAGACAGACAGCGTCGACGCCAATAGAAGCTTCTAGAAGAAAATTTGGGTACGTGGCGACTGCGCAGAAAAAGAGGATTCGAAGTGATGAACTTAAAGTGATCGGATGCAAAAGAAATTCAAAGTTAAGACATCAAAGTGAGCAGAGACATCTTTGTCTACAAGTCTACAAGGATAACCCTGACTCAACCAGCATAAGTATAAGCAAGGAAAGCAGAGGATATACGGGTGAGTTGGTCATGGGACCATAAAGAGCCCTTGCCTTATTTCACAGCAACCAAGTATATCACCATCAGTGTAGGATATAAAGTGTGGTTAGGGAATAAATTGAACAAATCAGATGAAAGAAAACTAGTGATCTTCAATAAAGTTTATAACGTGCAAATGAACTAATAAAGATATTGTATTAAATGGGTCATAGGGTACTAACCCTCTTCCCTTATCCCTTCTCTATCCCTGTGTCTGTATTAGTATGTTGGTGTATTCGTTGATATATGTGCTAGTCTATTCAATGGTGTCCGGGTAATACCCTAGCCATTGTTTAGATTATTTTGATTGTATGTATGTCGTAGTCATCAAATCAGGATCCGGGTAATACCCTACCTGATTTGAAGTAGTCTTTGTAGCTATCAAGTCAGGATCCGGGTAATACCCTACCTGATTTGGTGTCCTTTGTAGTAGTCTATTTGTTTGTCTAAAGTGTGACCATCAAGTTCCGGGTAATACCCTGCTTGATTGTGATCACTCCTGTGTGTATAAATCTTTCCCTATTCCTCTCTAGTCGAGATCCGGGTAATACCCTACTCGACTGGAGTTTGTGTTTATGTCTTCCCCCTACCATTTCCGCTTTGTACCGTAGCGATAAAAGAACTTAACCTAATTAACATCAAATTTGGTTGCTCATACTCATCTCATGTCTCAGTGTTCTTTTTTATAAATGTTCTGTAAAGAAGAGACCCTGGGGAGACTGAGATATGTACCTCGGCTGAGAAAACTTCATTACAGATGGCGCCCGAGCAGGGACACTGAGATTGAGAAAATAGTTATATATATATATATAAAGCTTCATATATTTTTTTTTGCATTGCTGAAAAAAATGTGTCTTTTCCATGTATATGTATATATGATTGTTCAGAAAATGAGAATGCCACCTGAGTGGAATAAAGACCCACCAAAATTAATATCGCTAAAATGCATATAGTCACGGTAGCCTTTTGCTATGACAAGACAACTTTTATTTCTTTTGATTTCAAAATTCTTATGAAGAGAATTTGTATATTTTCTTGTTGCATGTATATATATATATTACCTCGACATACCCTATACGTATATACATTTTTGGCATGCCAAAATATATTGCTATAATTTTTTTTTCATTTTTTGATTTCAAAGACTATATAAATAAAATTCATATTTTTGAGCGTCTTGCATGCAGCTACACATATGACACATGTACATACCCTATATGCATATTTCCCCTCCTACCCTATATACCCGTTTGACCCAAGTGAACTTTAGGTAATGGTAGCATATGGAAATTAAGAAATCAACAGTCAACAGCAGAGTAATTTCAAAGAAGCAACGAAATATAAGTCAGCGATAGAACGACCTGCAGAACCAATATCGGTAGAGCATCCGTAGAATCATCGACAGAAACATAAGTCATAAGTCAGCGATAGAACGACCTGCAGAACCAATTTCGGTAGAGCATCCGTAGAATCATCGACAGAAACATAAGTCATAAGTCAGCGATAGAACGACCTGCAGAACCAATTTCGGTAGAGCATCCGTAGAATCAGCGACAGAAACATGAGTCATAAGTCAGCGATAGAATAGGTTACAGAGCGAACGACATAGCTAATTAACCTCAGCAGAGTCTTAGCAGAGTAAACTATACAATCATCAACAGAAAACCAAAAGTACAGCAGAAGAAGGCAAATCAACGATGGAAAGTTTTGACAGCATGGTTATAGTACAGTTGCAACAGAGACGCTTAGTTAAAAGCAGGGAAGAACAAATCCACGATGGAAAATTTTCGACATCAAATCACAGTACAGTAGTAACAGAGAAACATAGTTGAAAGCAGAGGAGAAAAAAAAAAACGCAAGCGCAGCCAGAGTAGCAAATTCAACGGGACTACAGAATCCCGTTGCAAGGGAATAGTATTGTCTCTGTTGCACTCATTGAGTTGCTTCGAATGAGGAAACGGTTATTTATTGTGTCTCTATTGGCCAACGAGCCTTAGCGGAGCCTACTGAAGATATACATAAGACGAAAAGAGACGTGATGAAACCAAGAATTAACCCAAAGTCACAAAAGATTCTGCTAACCATTTTTGAAGCCACACAGTATAAAAGGCGACCAGCGACAGGGGAACAAGACAGTCAATCGTAAACCACCAACGAGTCAACAACTATCCAAGAAGAGAGTCAATCGTAAACCACCAACGAGTCAACGACTATCCAAGACAGTCAATCGTAAACCACCAACGAGTCAACAACTATCCAAGAAGAGAGTCAATCGTAAACCACCAACGAGTCAACGACTATCCAAGACAGTCAATCGTAAACCACCAACGAGTCAACAACTATCCAAGAAGAGAGTCAATCGTAAACCACCAACGAGTCAACAACTATCCAACAAGACAGTCAATCGTAAACCACCAACGAGTCAACAACTATCCAAGAAGAGAGTCAATCGTAAACCACCAACGAGTCAACAACTATCCAGGACAGTCAATCGTGAACCACCAAAGGATATCAAGCAAGGATACTATTCAAGGATATCAACACAGGATATTACTCAAAGGGTATCATCAAAGGATATCAAGCAAGAATACTAGTCAAGGATATCAACACAGGATATTAATCAAAGGGTATCACCAAAGGATATCAAGCAAGGATACCAGTCAAGGATATCAACACAGGATATTAATCAAAGGGTATCACCAAAGGATATCAAGCAAGGATACCAGTCAAGGATATCAACACGGGGTATTAATCAAAGGATATCATCAAAGGATATCAACCAGGAATATCAGCCAAGGATATCAGCCAAGGATATCAAACAGGGATCCCCTAAGCACAATCACCGTCAACAAACAACAGTGTTTCATAATATCGAAGAACCCAAGAACACCAAAGCAACACAGTCATGGGGGTCAAATGGATTAATTATCGACGCAAGGCGGAGTTGGAAAACTTCTTTGCGGAGTTTGGACTCATGCCAGGCGGTACGGTCGAAGAAATGCGAAGTCGTTTTTCGGGATTCGCCGCAAGAGAAGATCACTCACCCGAGGTGCTCGCCCGGCTAGCCGAGCTAGAAGCAACATATGGACAGACAGCGACCAGCGATAAGAATCTAGATATAAAGCCTCGTTCACGATCAATATCACCAGCGAGGGGTATTGAACGGGATGGTTCAACAGAAATTCCCATACCACAGAACCAGGACTTGGATGGAAAAGTGCTACCAGTACCCACGATCCACACCAACGTGGTAACAACCGATGCGCGCCAACGAAGGACTATTGAAAACAACAGCTATGCAAACACCGTGGAGAAGGTGTCTAAATGGGGCCTACATTTCGATGGTACAGCAGACTCACTCTATTTTCTAGAGACAGTAGAAGCTCGAGCAGCTACATACCGAATCAACATGGAGTTTTTACCCAACATGATGCCAATCTTATTTTCTGGACAAGCTGAAGGATGGTGGCAAACCAGTGGCTTACTAGACTCATCATGGGCTAGTTTTAAGCAAGGATTTCTTGATTTTTTCCTACCCCCGAGGTATTTCGAAAAACTAGAAGATGCAATTCGCATTCGGAAGCAACGCCCGGGAGAACTTTTCAAACATTACGTGATAGAATTGCGCCTCATGATGAAGAGAGCCAATTATACGAAGCACCAGGAGTTACAACGCATCTACGATAACCTGTCCCCGGAGTATCAATTGTATACACGTCGCATGGATTTCCAGGATTTAAATGAATTGACTCAGTTAATTGTAAACTTTGAGACCCTGCGTGGTCAAAAGCCAAGGAATCACGTCACCACGTTTACTCACCAGGCAACAACAACACAAGCATTCGAGAATCTCGTTCAGCAAGTTACCAGTCGGGCTAAAGAGAGCAGCCACCAAAACCGAATTGCCAACCGGCAAGCTTTGCCATCCTCACCAGGAAATGATGCAAATGGTTCTAATTTCTATCAGGCGACAGAAGCACCAGTGGATACTCATCGGGCTTGCAGAAATTGCAGCGAACTGGGTCACTTTGCGAAACAGTGTATTAATCAACGCACGCTATTCTGCTGGGATTGTGGAAAAAGAAACATTCGAACCATCGATTGTTGCAGACTATCGGGAAACGCCAGGCGCCTTCGTCTGACTGGGAACCAAACGAAACAAGCGCCAAACCAGCCCCAAGCCTAAGCCACCTCATGTTCGAGAGCGGTCGCATCATAGCAGTTGTTAAAATTAACGGCTGGGCAGTTAATGCGACTCTGGACACAGGAGCTACGCGTAGTTTCATCAGCAACTCGCTAGCTCAGCAAATAGGCACGATCAACGACTGGAAACCAATTTGTACAGCTATAAACTTAGCAGACGGATCCCGGAAAGAAATCACACAGGCGATTGACACAGAAGTATGGATAGGAAACTCACAGGTAAAAATTCCCCTACTCGTTCTACCAGGTATCATGGAACCCCTTATCCTGGGTACGGATTTTCTCCGTAACACTCGAACCACGATTCAGTGTGGAGAAAACTGGTTGCAACTGGAACCTCCGGTTACCCCCAACAACGAGACCCTCGGCAGAGCTGACGCTATCATCGACTCTTCACACTGCACCGGAAACAAGCCATCGATAGTACGGGCCAATGACGATCACCCCCAGACAGAAGTAACATCAGCAGAGAAGTGGACCAGAAGTGCCGCGCTACCCCCTACTTCGGAACGGGCAATGCTTAATAATCCCTTCAGACAACCAGAAAACAGAGTAAACCAAACCCTGACTAGTAACACGGAAATCATCATACCATCGTCCCATGGCGAAGCCAGAGGAAACCAGGTCCAGCAAAGTAACCCAATGATCAACGTATTATCGTTGAAAGAAGAAAACCAAGTAGATACAACAATCCAGGCGATAATTGATCCCGAAGATGTCAAAGTTCAACAAGTTATCAAAGAATTCTTAGCACAAGAACTCCCCAAGTTTGACGCTCTACAAGGTGTCACCCACATAGCCGAGCATGTGATCACCATGAAGGATGATAGACCCATCAAACAACGCTATTACCCCCGCAACCCTGCACAACAGAAGATCATCAACGACACCGTGGATCAACTGCTACGAGAAGATCGTATTGAACCCTCCAAAAGTCCGCACAGCGCCCCGATTGTACTAGTGGGTAAAAAGAGCGGAGACATGCGGATGTGCATTGATTTCCGACAGCTCAACGCACAATCGATACGAGACGCGTATCCCCTACCTCGGATCAATCACATTTTGGAGAAATTGCGTAACGCGCAATTTATATCGACATTGGATCTCAAGAGCGGCTATTGGCAAATTCCTTTGGCCAAAGCTAGCAGAGAATGCACCGCATTCACGGTCCCTGGACGCGGGCTATTCCAGTGGAAAGTGATGCCTTTTGGACTGCATTCGGCGGCAGCCACGTTTCAACGCGCTTTGGATAGCGTAATTGGCCCTGACATGGACCCATTCGCATTCGCCTACCTAGATGATATTATTGTCATAGGACGTACGCTAAAGGAGCACATGAATCATCTGAGAGAGGTTTTCCGGCGTCTGAGAGGAGCCAAATTACGCATTAATCACGATAAATGTAGATTTTTTAAACGTCGGATTCAATTCCTAGGACATGTGGTCAGCGAACAAGGGATTCACACGGACCCTGAAAAGATAGCAGCGGTGCAAGAATTAGCTCCTCCTACCAATGTCCGCCAACTTCGCCGATGCTTGGGCATCGCCTCCTGGTATCGACGTTTTGTTCCCGAATTCTCCAGCATCGTTCGACCCATCACTTCATTGTTAAGGAAAAATGCCAAATGGAAATGGGACTCTATGCAACAGCGTGCATTCGAAGAATTAAAATCTAGACTGACGTCAGCGCCTATCTTGGCGTGCCCAGATTTCAATGTTAAGTTTTATTTACAGACAGATGCCAGCGACTACGGATTGGGGGCAGTCTTGACCCAATATCAGCAAGGAACCGAGCGAGTCATAGCATACGCAAGCAGACGGTTATTAGCACCGGAGGAAAACTACTCCGCCACGGAAAAAGAGTGCCTTGCTATCGTTTGGGCAATTCGGAAACTCAGATGTTACTTAGAAGGCTACAAGTTCGAGGTCATCACCGATCACCAAGCTTTGAAGTGGCTCAATTCCATTGACAACCCCACAGGACGCATCGCTCGCTGGGCCCTGGAGCTACAACAGTACCACTTTGATGTCCAGTACCGACGAGGGAAGCTAAACGTAGTAGCGGACGCCTTATCACGTCAGCCCCTGGATACCTTAAATACTATACAGGATACCCCACCAGAGTGCGCATGGTGGCAGAGAATCAAGCGTCAAGTGCAGGAATGCCCAGAACAAGTTCCTGACTTTCTCTACGAAGGAGGACAGCTATACCGACGAAAGTATGTGCATCCTGAAGAAGAGGAACCAATACCCTGGGGACTATGCGTACCCAAAGAAAACCGCATACGAGTACTTCAGGAGTGCCACAACGAACCCACAGCGGGCCATTTAGGCGTCCGGAAGACGACGCTACGCGTCGCCCAGAGGTACTATTGGCCTGGATATTTCAGGGATGTGAAACGACACATCCGTAATTGCCTACAATGCCAGAAGTTCAAGGTAGACCAAATGAAGCCCGCCGGAAAGATGTTTACCCGACAGGTCAAGGAACCTTTTCAGATTGTTTGCACCGATTTTGTGGGACCATTACCAAAATCAAGACAAGGTAACACCGTTCTTTTAGTCTTTCTAGATGCCTATAGTAGGTGGGTGGAGCTCATACCCTTGCGTAAAGCCACCACTACTGCACTGGAAAAAGCTTTTCGGGAACGCATCATCGGACGCTTTGGTACGCCGCATACCTTGGTCTGCGATAACGGGACTCAATTCACTAGCCGATCATTCAAGGAGCTTTGTCATCAAGTTGGAGTAGAACTCCAATACACCGCACCGTACACGCCACGCCAGAACCCAACCGAGAGAGCAAATCGGACAGTTAAGACGATGATCGCGCAGTATTTAGGAGAAAAACAACACGACTGGGATCAGTTACTCCCCGAATTCACGCTGGCCATCAACTCCAGTGTCTGCGAGTCAACCGGATTTACGCCAGCTTACCTAGTGCTGGGTAAAGAGCCACGCATCCCTGGAGCTTTATATGATGCAGTTACTCCTGGGCTGGGGACACCACCATGGTCTCCGGAAACGCGCGTCCAACGAATGGCGGAGGTATTCAAAGTGGCACAAGACACCATGAGACGAGCCGCAGCAGAGCAGAGCCGATATTATAATCTACGAAGACGAGACTGGCGACCAACCATAGGAGACTTGGTTCTATTAAAGCAACATCACTTGTCTAAAGCATCAGAAGGATTTGCAGCGAAGTTAGCACCCAAGTTTGACGGGCCGTACCGAGTCGTCAAGTTCATCTCAAATAACATCGTTCGACTGCAGAAGGCTGACGGGCGACAACGAAGAACAGCGAGCATAGATGACCTCAAACCTTTGCAAGGAGACGAAGCAGACACCCGAGACGAGAAGCGAATACACCCTAAGGACAAAGGCGAGCCAACACCGGCCGGCCATCCAGACTAGAGGCCAATCTACAGAGACGAAGTAATTCGCAGGGGCCACTTGCTGGAGGGTGAGCCCTCCCAACGTCCCTGTCCCCCTGTGGGGGGGGTCTCGATGCAATTCCCAGCCTCTAAAATCAATCTGTCGGCAAGTCGTAGTTATTTTAGTTTTATGCAATCATTGTTAATTAAATATAAGTTTATAATTCATGTAAACCACACTGATAGGTCACTAGCTAGGCAGGTCATTCCGAAATCAGAGTATTTATCCATTATATTTCACAGCACCATGGCCCAACATCACCTCACTGTGGGTGAAATACGAGGGGTCGTCGAAGAGGTTGTTGCAGCATGGGAGGCAGAATTCGCCAGACCAACGACAGCGGAAGAGCCAACTCCCGAGAGTTCGGGATTATCAACGCAAGCTGACACTCCGCAGCAGTCAGCCATCCCAATAGCCGAAGCCCAGGAAGAGGCAGCAATAAACTGCTGGCGCATTATCGAAGCACCCGAACGTCCATCAATCTTGGACATACAAGTACTAGACCGACCCTTGGAGCTGTCGGACATCGCCTGCTTCGACCCAGGCAGATTCGAAGGTTACCGAGGCTGGATCCCTTCTCCTCCGGGCATGACACGCACCGAGTATCAGGATCAAACGAGCCACGCCACCCTATCCCGTGTGTCTGGTTGGCTGTTCTCCCAACCATTCGCCGGGAACGGTTTCACCGCCATCCAAGGGTAACAGCCCAGACGATTGGGCCCATGAGGGTACACCACCACCTCGCTATAGCCCCGACTGCGCTAGCCCAGACCGTAACGTATTCCAGGATCAGGAAACGGGCGAGGTCTATTCTTGGCCATTGCCAGAAGCAACGTGGGACCTGGAGGGGCTTCCACGGTCGTACAGTCCTCTAAGGTTCGACTTTCAAAGAGAGGAAGAAGTTTGCCAGGACCCCGAGCCAGCACCTTATCCGGCATTTGAAGACATTTCGCCGCCTGGATCCCCAGAACCACCGATCGCCTGTCAGGAGAATGACGACAGTGCAGGTACATCGTCCGGAAACAAGCCCCGAGAGATGTGGCTGCCTATACCTAGTGGCTGGAGGGTGAAGGGGACAGAAATTCTCCCCCAAACATTAGTAAGTCGCATCAACGAACAAATACAGCAGCGACAAGCCAAGAAGTTCCGCGTCGAGCTGGAAGGAAACTCGTACATCGTACGCATTAACACGTCCCAACAGGTCACTGTGACGTGCACCTGTTTTGTCCACCCGAAGTAAAGGGGGGGTGTGACGAAGCTCCTGTTGATCTCCGCCACAATGCAGTGGCACGATTTAATTTGGTTCTACTTTTATATCTTCTTCTATAATCCCATTTGAAGTTAGGGAATAATAATTTTAGAAAAAAACCATACTCTGATTTTTGTTAGTGTAGCAATTAGATTTCCCTTTTTCTTAGGCACATGCAGAGACATATATATATATGCACAAACAGAGACATATCTACATACATACACTGCGTCACCATGGCAACGGGACTTGCATAGTTTTGTCGCCGTTGCTATTGCGCAGTTGTCTTTATTTCATCGTTCTTTTGCACCAAGAAACAAATGCAAACGACGCAGACTCCCGCTGCCGACGCCCGCTGCTGACGCTCTCTGCCGACGTCCGCCGCCGGCGTTTACCACGGTCGCCTGAAATGTAACGGCACGCGCCAATACATATATGGTGTGATAATTATCACGCCATAATGTTGACCTGTGATTGGTCAATCACAGGCCGCGTCTGGCAGGCGACGTCAGACAGACAGCGTCGACGCCAATAGAAGCTTCTAGAAGAAAATTTGGGTACGTGGCGACTGCGCAGAAAAAGAGGATTCGAAGTGATGAACTTAAAGTGATCGGATGCAAAAGAAATTCAAAGTTAAGACATCAAAGTGAGCAGAGACATCTTTGTCTACAAGTCTACAAGGATAACCCTGACTCAACCAGCATAAGTATAAGCAAGGAAAGCAGAGGATATACGGGTGAGTTGGTCATGGGACCATAAAGAGCCCTTGCCTTATTTCACAGCAACCAAGTATATCACCATCAGTGTAGGATATAAAGTGTGGTTAGGGAATAAATTGAACAAATCAGATGAAAGAAAACTAGTGATCTTCAATAAAGTTTATAACGTGCAAATGAACTAATAAAGATATTGTATTAAATGGGTCATAGGGTACTAACCCTCTTCCCTTATCCCTTCTCTATCCCTGTGTCTGTATTAGTATGTTGGTGTATTCGTTGATATATGTGCTAGTCTATTCAATGGTGTCCGGGTAATACCCTAGCCATTGTTTAGATTATTTTGATTGTATGTATGTCGTAGTCATCAAATCAGGATCCGGGTAATACCCTACCTGATTTGAAGTAGTCTTTGTAGCTATCAAGTCAGGATCCGGGTAATACCCTACCTGATTTGGTGTCCTTTGTAGTAGTCTATTTGTTTGTCTAAAGTGTGACCATCAAGTTCCGGGTAATACCCTGCTTGATTGTGATCACTCCTGTGTGTATAAATCTTTCCCTATTCCTCTCTAGTCGAGATCCGGGTAATACCCTACTCGACTGGAGTTTGTGTTTATGTCTTCCCCCTACCATTTCCGCTTTGTACCGTAGCGATAAAAGAACTTAACCTAATTAACATCAAATTTGGTTGCTCATACTCATCTCATGTCTCAGTGTTCTTTTTTATAAATGTTCTGTAAAGAAGAGACCCTGGGGAGACTGAGATATGTACCTCGGCTGAGAAAACTTCATTACATCCTTTAACATTTTCGGTTAGTTTGTTGCTAATGGCAACTATTGTTTGCTCATTGCTAATTAACTTTCTGGCGTGGTTTTTTAATTTTGTTTTTATTATTCTGACTGCAATTGCTACGTTAGTACCTTTTATGGTGTCAACCAAGTCGAGACCATCATCACAGATTGTTCATTGGCCATTGTCGGTTTGTCAGAGAGTCTTTATAGCGAAGGTGTATTTTGATTTGATGCGACTTTAATATATTTTCGATGACAGATGAGCGAAGAGCTCATTTGTTCAGACTCCTCTGGATTATTCTCGGCTAGAATTGACTTGTTAAATTTAGCATCTGCATTTAATGCGTTTGGAACGAAAATATAACGGCTATGCCTGTCCGATATTATTCTAAGTTGAGTTCTCATTCGGTCAAGATTTTCTCTTGCTTTTAGCAAGTGCAAATTATTGAGTCGACTGAATACTTCTGCAAATAGTTCATTGATTTTGTTAAATTCATGAATTAAAATTCGAATATGTTTCAGTTTTGTTTTGTTTTTTATTTGTATGCTCTTATTGAGGCATTTAAATGACTTCTAGAATTCTACCCTATGTATGTTCTTTCACGATCTGAACAATTCTTGAAAGTTTAAAAAGTTGCACTTTATATACTATGAAACCATCTTCTTCAAATATTCGAATTTTATCGTATGGTAACATAGACATTGCCTCTAAATTTGAGTAATTTATTATTTAACTAAAAATTTTCATAAATAGGGAATTTTATTCTTGGACTCAGTTAAAGTTTTTATATATATAAAAAAAATTATTTTAGCATTTATTTAGTGAAAATTATTATATTTAAATTTATTTTTATTTAAAATTTTTTTTTTTTTAATTTTTGTTTTGGTAGATTTCTTTTTTATAGTGTTTAATTAGTAAAATTTTCTTTTCCCTGATCGATCAACGCAGTGATCTCTACTTTATTGGGCGTATGGGTATATGGGCCATACTCCGTTGGACAGATAAGGTTCCGCTCAATTTTACATTTTTACATATGAATTTTTGGCAAACAATAATTTTTTTTTTTGTTGGTTTTGTTTTTGTTTTATTTTGTTGTGCGCTCTTTGTAGCGCTATCGGATTCTTCAGGAGGGCCGGTGCTGGTCCTCACACAGGTTCTTAGATGGGGCGCCGGTGCGGGTCTTCTTTGTGTAGTTGTTTGTCATTCTTTGCTAGGCAGGGCCGGTGCTGGTCGTCGCTCAGGCTTACGATAGGGCGCCGGTTAACGTCTTCTTTGCCGTTTACATGTACAGTGTACTTGCACATGGGCGTTGATAACGGTCCGGGGCAATCCCGCGGACACTCCTCTTTTGACGTTATTATGCATTTGTACAACATCTGAAACATCAATGCTTACTAGCAGATGCAAAAAGAATGTGAAAGTAGCTTTAAATTAGAAGTTTCAACTATTATGAATATCGGAGCACATTGTAAAAAAAATTGTGAATTTGAGCATTCCTAGTAGGTAATAGCAATATCTGAAATAATTTCGTGCAATTTTTATACCCTGTTTCATACGGTAAAACGGTATATTAAAGTCGCTAAAATGTATGTAACAGGCAGAAGGAAGCGTTTCCGACCCCATAAAGTATATACATATATTCTTGATCAGCATCACTAGCCGAGTCGTTTGAGACATGTCCGTCTGTCTGTCCGTCCGTCCGTATGAACATCGAGATCTTGGAGACTATAAGAGCTAGAGCTACATCTGTGTTTTGTGTGTGTGTGAACATCCGTCTAGTATGTACACAGATCAAGTTTGTTTCAATTTTTTGCCACGCCCACTACCGACACCGGAATTCGGAAGAAACGAATTACTAGAGCGGTATTAAAGATATCGTATTCTTATTTGACACACCTTACTATACAGCCAAACTTCACCAGCTGACCAAATTTCGTTGAAATCGGACAATAAACATCGGAGATATACGAATATACGTTTTGTACTGAAACGCCAAGGGCGACATTGACAGGCAGGAGTGAGCGAGATAGCATGCGTTTGCTGTTGCCGCATGTTATATTAGATTGCTGGCGATTTTGAGAGTGTTTGCCTACATTAAATATCTCGTCTAGGTAAAAAGTATAATCAACGTCGGCATGGACGACTTGACAACAATTTTTAATATTTTTTCATGATTGAGGTCTATCCCATGCGGACACTATCTGTTAACATGTATGTATAAAAAATTTCATGGCGATTGCTCGTTTTTTTACTTTAGTTATCACTTCCATCAGGTCGAGAAACACTGTTTCGAGAAAAACGCGTTTAAAGTTCCAGAAGTTCATTGCGCATAGTGGACATGTTGCTTACAAAAGCAGGTGTATCTCGAAAAGGATTTGTCGGATCGACGTGAAATTTTAGACAAAATTTGTAAAATATCATACTTTAAGAAAAAGCAATAAAAATTTTTTGTATTTTTTGAAAAAAAAAAAAAATGAATCGGCGAAATACCATACATTGCAACGTCTGCGATCGTGCTGTGCACTTATAATGTGCCAGAATAACTAAAAGTTATTGGACTTGCATAAATTGCATTTCAGGCTGACGTGTGTAATTTTTTTTCACTACAACAACTAATTTTTTAATTATTATTTGTATTCCAGTGAAATAAATAAAATTTTCCTAACAAACATCGTTGTTTTATTCAATTTGAAAAGTGGTTCACAATACCCCGAGAAAATCAAAAAAAAGGTATTTGTGGAAGTTGCCTTAGAATCACCTTATTTTCAAATATTCCATTAAACTGTTGTGACCAAATGAAAGCTAGATCTTCATACTACAACACCTAATACTCAAATTTGAAATAAAACTTGTTTAAATAGAAAATTTCTGGCAATAAAAAAAAGCAGCTCAAAATATCCAACCTTCTCCTACTCTGTGGAATGGCAAAAGAGTGGACTACTGCATGCTCATATCCTAATTTGGTTGCTGACCAAATTACATTCAAATGAAGTGGAGATATCATATCAGCTGATATTCCTGATCTAGTCACTGATCTACACAACATTGTGACGGCACAGATGGTGCCTGGAACTTGCGGTGCATTAAATTCATTATCGCCTTGCGTGGCTGATGGAAAGTCATTGGGAATGATGGATATCCAGTTTAACGTCGTTCAAAAGTAACTAATGGTCGAGATTGAGATCACACGAATTTGCAAAACACAAATCTATCAAATGTTTGTGCAAGTACGTCACAAAAGGTAGCGACATGACTGTGTTTGGTCTTGCGTCTGAAAACGCGAACGACGTAATCAGCAACTTCCAAATGAGCAGATAAGTGAGAACTAAGGAACCAGGGTGGCGATTATTCTCATTTTATATTCACGAAAGATATCCCACAGTTGTACATTTGGCAGTGCATTTGGAAAATGGACAAAGAGTTTACTTCACTGAGAGACCACCATCGACAACATTGACTAGCTTCTTTGCAATGTGTGAAGCAGATCCATTGGTAGCGACGCTGATGTACGTTGAAATGCCCAAGTATTACACTTGGAATCAATCAAGAAGGAAATTCCAACGTTGCAAACAAGGGACCCCAGTTCTAGATTGGCCACAGGTATTTTCCACTGATGCATGTACACTATTGGGTTTGCTGGAGAACGATTCTCATTGGGATTTAACACTGGCGGATTCAGTTATTTCATCAAATGCGTACCAATTCAGTTATGGAACAAATACAAAGACGAGATACGTGAAGGTATCTTGTATCGCTTGCGCTTGCGAATAATCCCAACATGCAAATAACCGATGAAATCTACAATGAAGGATTGATTCTGATTGAGGATCAATGCTTAACTATTGCAAACAAGCT
This sequence comes from Drosophila austrosaltans, assembly GCA_035045865.1. Classification (NCBI taxonomy): domain Eukaryota; kingdom Metazoa; phylum Arthropoda; class Insecta; order Diptera; family Drosophilidae; genus Drosophila; species Drosophila austrosaltans. The sequence goes on from JAWNOQ010000003.1 coordinate 12,562,524, forward strand.
ACTGATTGAAGTAGGAATGATTGCGCCAAATCGATCAATGCACGATGCATTCAGCCAAGAACTAAATCGAGAGCTGCGATACAATATTCATACATTGCAGGAATTCGTTCGAAATAATACGCCGTTGCTGAATGAACAGCAAAAACAAGTATACGAAACGTTAATGCAAGCGGTGGACAATAATACTGATGGTCTATTCTTTCTGGACGCACCTGGAGGAACAGGAAAAAAATTTGTCATTTCAAGATGTGATATATCTTTGGCGTTAGCATCATGTGGAATTGCCGCGACTCTTTTAGATGGCAGTCATTCTGCACATTCTGTGCTTAAGTTGCCACTCAATTTAAAAACAATTGATACTCCAACATGCAGTATTTTCCGATCCAGTGCAATGAGAAAATTGTTGTTGCATTGCAAGCTCATTGTTTGGGATGAGTGCACACTGGCACATTAGAAGTCAATTGAAGCACTTAACTTTACACTGAAGGATCTTCGGCAAAAAAACATTATCTTTGGCGGTTTGATGATATTGCTGGCAGGCGTTTTCAGGCAGACGTTGCCAGTAATTCCTCGTAGAACGCCTGCAGATGACTTAAATACTAGTCTGAAGGCATCACCTATGTGGAATAATGTAAAAACATTATCTAACCACTTATATGAGCGTTTAACTTTAAAATGATCAAAGTGCTGCACAATTTTCCAAACAGTTGTTAGCAGTTGGGAATGGAAAAAACACAGTTGATGGACAAGTGGATTAATTACTCTTACCAACGACTTTTTTCTATTTGTAGACTCTCAATTATGTTTTCCCAAATATTAGTGAAAATTAGTTGTAGCCGATTTGGTGACATTCAAATCAGGAACTCAACCACATAACTTGCATCCTCGAATACCAACAATTCCGACCGATCTTCCGTTTGACTTCTAACGATTGCAATTTCCGGTTTGTCTTGCGTTCGCAATGACAATTAAAGCTAATAGCTTAGTGTTTGAGGAATAAATTTAGAAAATCATTGTTTTTTACATGGGCAGCTATACGTTGCATATTCACGAGTTGCAAAACCATGTGCTTTGTTTGAGTTAAAGTCAGACCAAAAAACAAAAAATGTGGTTTACCTAAGAAAAATTCAATAAAACAGATAATTTACGGACACGTATATCGCCTTGGTTCAGTATTATTGAGTAGCAAAAAACGAAGCCATATGGTGGCAAAACGGAGTTCGTCGTGTTAGCCAGTATATATACAAGTTAACACCATGCACTCTGCGAGTGCACACATCAGGCCACTCTTCCCCTCTAACAAATTGCTGGCTAAGCATATCGTGCTGGCTCAGCATAAAGGCCCAACACAGCGACCGCTTGCGCAAGAGCCAAGGCGGTGACACCGGATGCGCGTGTGACCGTTGGACGGCCACTTGCGCCGATTCAGCAATTCAAGGCCAGAGGGAGAGCTCTGGTGCTTCTTGGCCATGGGGACATCGACCATTCCGATTTGGACACTCAAAAGCAGAACTTCGCATTGTTACTTATAAAGTAGATTAAGACCAATTGAAATAAAGATTATAATGAGATCTAGTTGCATCGGATTCTTTATTATGTAATTCCCGAAAGTAAAATCCTTACCGGTAAGGTGACTTCCACACCATGATATGGAAGTTAACTGGCGCCCGAGCAGGGACCGTCTCGTAACCAATCGCGAGTGTTAACGAACCAGTCGTAATAAGTGCCAGTGAAAAAAAGAGAAAAAGAAATCAAAAAAATGTAAAAGAATAAAAAAATGTAAAAGATAAAAAAAACCCTCAAGCAGCCGTGTGTCCAAAAAATGGCAAATTGCAGTTAAAGTGCAATAAAAATAAAAAGCGAGCAGTGAAAATTGAATGACCTCGAAAATTTTTTAGTGGACGGCTGCCGCCTAACAAGCGGGAGTCCGGGGTTCAAACCCCCGTTGAGCAATTTTCATTCTAGCTCGACCCCGTTTTTCGGTACACACGGTATACCCAAGGGGCACGCGACTGGTTCGACATAAGTGAAAGGGGTTCGAGGCGGTTGCCTACAAAAAAATGCAAAATAAAAAATTATTATTAACAAAAATCTAAATTGTGGGTACTTGCGTACCCAAACCACTGCAGCAACTAAAAGCTGCGAGTGGCAAATTATTTTTTTAAAAAAATAAATTTTTTTTTTTTTTTTAACGTTTTATTTGTTTGTTGGATCTCTTATATAGGCTTATAAGCCAACAACAATTTTCTAGGTTTATCTTAATCTAACACATAACCTAACATCTGAAAGATGCTACATTGATCTATGGCCCTGATTAATTACTAGAGGGTTGGGAGGTCGTTTCGTTGAAGCCGAGTACTTTCACGTACTCGGGTTAATGATTCGGCCAGGGTATTCGGGTGTGCCTGCAGTTTAGCGGTGTACTTAAGCTGTTGTACCTTTATTTCGGTTATTACGCTAGGAATGTGTAGGTCTCTCTGTACATTTTCATTTCGGATATACCAAGGAGCTCCCGTGATGGTTCTGAGAACCTTGGATTTAGCCCTTTGTATGGTTTCGATGCTGCTCTTGCTTGCGTTTCCCCATAGTGCAGAGCCATATGTCCAGATGGGTTTTAATACAGAGTTGTAGAGGAGAACTTTGAATTCCAGACGTTGGGGAGATCGTGCGTTGATAAGCCAATATAGACCGATTGCTTTGAGCTTTAGTTGCTTTTTCTTGGCTTCGATATGCTTACGCCAAGTTAATCTTCTATCCAGGTGAACTCCAAGATATACAACATCGTCGGATTGAGGCACTGGCACATTGTTAAGCGTCAATGATGAGCAGTTTCTTCTATTGAGGGTAAACGTAACGTGTTTGCATTTCGGTTCATTTACACGGATGCGCCAATCTGCTAGCCACTTTTCTACCTCCTTTAGGTGGGTTGCCAGTTGCTCAGCAGCTTTGATCGGACATTTGGAGCGGCTGAGGATAGCCGTGTCATCGGCGAAAGTAGATGTGATGAGTGTAGGGCTTGTTGGTATGTCCGCTGTGTACAAAAGATACAGAGTTGGGCCCAGCACGCTGCCTTGAGGTACACCTGCTTTTGATTCGAAGTCATCAGAGGTGAAGCTATTACATCGTACAGCGAATTTTCTGTTGAATAGATAAGATTCCATTAGCCTGTGTGTATATTGTGGGAGCGTCGCTTTTATTTTATATATTAGGCCGTCAATCCAGACTCGGTCAAAGGCTTGGGCGACATCGAGAAAAATTGCTGTGCAATATTCTTTTTGCTCGAATGCTGTGCGGATCTCTGAGGTGCCAAACTGATGATGAGGGATTATATTTTGGTTAACCAAGATTGTATTTATACGGAGTTGTAGGACTTTTTCAAATAGTTTTGAAAGACTTGGCAATAAACTAATGGGTCTGTTTGATGATGGCTGTGTTTTGTCCTTTCCGGGTTTTGGGATCATTATGATTACTGATTTTTTCCAACTTATGGGAAAATGACCACTTTTTACTATCGCTTTGAAAAGTTTGCAGATGTAACGCACGGCACAGATCGGGAGTTCTCGGATCATTTTCGGGGTTATTTTGTCATGGCCGGGCGACTTTCTTGGGTTTAGATAGTTTTTAATAATTGCAGAAATTTCCTCCGCTTGGAATTTCGGTTACTCACTTTCCATTGGGGTGCGCAAGGTCGGGAGCTGAAAAGAGTTTGTTGACGGATTTGGCAGAAAGACCGTGCTCTTTCTTCGTCTGAACGGGCCCATTTGCCAGTTGGGCATCGTATTGGTGAAATTATCTCGGCTAGAGCAGTTATGGTTGGATGTGCTTTCCACAGCGGATATTTGGTGCTGGTAGGGGTGAGCTTCTCGATGAACAGCCGCTGTGTCCTTGCTTCTTCCTGCCTAAGCGCCTTTGCTAGAGTTCGTGAAGCTGCCTTTAGGCGTTGTAGATCGAGAGATCGGAGATCGAGACATTTGCCATTCTCGCCTGAGCCGTCTTTTGTCTGCTAGAAGTGGTTCAATTAGTCGGTTGTTGGACTTGTGTTTTTCCTGCGTGTGGCTGATAATCGGGGTAGAGATATCTGCTGCTTCAATAAGCGTCGACTCTAGTGCAGAGGTGCAAAGCTCGATGTCTTCTTCGTCGTCCAGTTTGGGATTCAGCTCGATATGGGTGCTTATGTATTTTTTAAATCTGAGCCAGTTTGTTTTCCAATTTGTTAGCCCGAGTGGGTGCTTTATTATTTGTGGTTGTGTTAATATAGTGAAAACTACTGGCGAGTGGTCCGATGACAATTCTGCTAGTGACTCTGCCGTTATCAAATTGTGCGCAATTCCCCTGGTGATTGCAAAGTCTATTAGATCTGGGAGCTTGCGTGGATCTGCTGGCCAGTACGTGGGCTTATTCGGTGAGGCATAGCCCATTTTGTTTGCTGGGTTCATGATTGTGTTATACAGCTGTTTGCCTTTTGGATTTACCAGGCGGGATCCCCAATGAGGGTGCTTGGCGTTGTAGTCTCCTGCAGCAATAAATCGTACTCCGAGTGCATTGAAGAAATCAGTAAACTCTATTTCAGAGATTGAGAATCGTGGTGGGCAATAAAGTGCAGCGACGGTTGTACTGCCGAAAGTGGTTTGGACACTTATTGAAGTTGCTTGTAGGTATTGTTTGGCAAATCCATTGTGGAGACAGTGTTTAATCCGGTTTTTGATTAGGATACCAGTTCCTCCGTGAGCCTTGCCGTCTGGGTGATTTGTTGCGTAGAATACATATTTGGGTATTTGAAAGTTTTTTTTGTTTGTGAGGTGTGTTTCTGATAGCAGCATAATATCAATATCATTTGAGTTCAGAAACAGTTACAATTCTTGTTTGTGCTTGGAAATGCCGTTTGCATTCCAGAGGCCTATATGTAGTGCTGACTTTATTTGTTATTGTCCATAAGCTTTTGAATAAGCAAGTTCTGATTCCGCATCAGTTCCAGCATGCAATTTTGCATGAACGTCATGAAATTTGTCATGTTTTGGTTAAGCGAGATTAACAATGTTTCGATCCCGTTGGGGTTCTGGCCAAGTACGGATGGACTTAGATTGAATGGTAGCGGGATCTATTGTTTGAGTGGGCTGTGCATTTCCGTTGCGTGGCACGCTTGCAAAAGTTACTCCAGGAGTAGTTGATATTGGGGTCGCTGATGACCTTACAGCTCTTGAGAAGAATATTCCCGGTGTTGTTTGAGAGGGAATTAGTGTCGAGCCCTGGATACGAGCCGTTGATTTCTTCGCGTTGAGGCGGGCCTTGAGTTCCTTATAAACAGGGCATCCTCTGTAGTTCGCTGTGTGATTACCACCACAATTGCCGCACTTCCTTGTATTTGTATTTGATTTGTCATCGGTGCAGACACAATCTTTTTGAGTTTGTCCACAGCCAACGCAAACTGGGCGAAGGCTGCAGAAGGACTTTGTGTGCCCAAACTCCTGGCAATTAGTGCATTGTACTGGGTGTGTCCTCTTATGCGGCTCTTCGACAGTAATTCTGCGATGTAGCAGAAGTTGAAGATTGTAAATAGGGTGCACTGTGTTGGGTTTAAGTTTTTTATCACATGTGGGCTGTAACTCCACTTTGAATAGAGGTTGCGGCACTTTATTTCTGTTCAGTATGTTTGAGACGGACTTTACCTCAAAGCCCTTCTCTTCCAATGCTTCAACTATTTCCTGAGTCGGAACCGTTGGTTCAATGCCTTTGATCACCGCTTGAAGGCCTTTGGCACTCTTTGGTTGGAATGTATAGAAATTCACACTTTCCTTTCTAAACTTCTTTTCAATAGTACGATAGAATTCTTCACTTTTGGCTTGAACTTTGGTCTCTTTTATGTTACCCCAATTGAGTGGTGTCACATAAAAGTTGTTTTGACCAACTAGCGCTACCAATTTCGGCACCAAAGAAGTGCAGTTGGCACCACGGATATAGAATGGTGGTGGCTTGGCTACAGAGGGTTTAATTTGGGAATCTCCTTCTTGACATTCCGGCTGATTTGCCAATATTTGGAATCTATTGCTTTCCAATGCTTTTTGTTCAACAATGTTGTTTTTCGACATCTTGGGAGTGTTGCCCCTTTTTGTCTGAGGGCTAAGCTTTCGCTTGTTTATATTAATGTATCTGTCCATACCAGTCTGAACAGGTTACTTTGGATTCATCGTCACTGGATGGGCAGATTTTGTTGAGGTAGTCTGCTGGACGGTGATCGAAGGTATTGCAGACGTTGGTGCTGTTTGAGTTGTTGTTGGATCAGTAGCTGCAATTGTTGTTGTTGTGAGCGCGCTAACGGCGGTCAGCGAACCTGATGACCCAATTAACACTTCAGGTGTCAGCGAATTTGACAAGGAAGCGCATTGGGCGCTCTAAGACAAATTGTTGTTGCTGGTTGGTGTAAGCAATTTGCTCGTACTTGCACCTGTCCGCGGTGACGGGAACCTTGACGCATTTTACAACAATATCAATAGGCAACTCTCACTAATTTTGGGAAAATATGGGACACAGTAAAGAAGTCCTTGAAGCGCCTTACTAGTTTTCATCAGGGGTCTGTCCCAGGAAATATCGGGCTTGGTCACGGTTAATCGCCCTAAGACCTTGCCAGAGGCATTTTCAATTACCTTAGAGTTAGACAACGTTATAATGGGAAAAATTTCAGCTTCTCCGAGCACTTCCGGCAGGCCACCATACCAACCTCGGCCCGCATACCGGCAGCAATATCCACCAATCAATCTCTCCCCAAGGTTCAACAACCCCATGATCCAACTAAACCATAGAACTCCAGTCCCATACCAGTCCCATACCAGGCTTCGTTGATATCGGGGTAACTAACAGTTTTCTAGACCGGCAATCAAGATGGAACCAGCAACCTCAGGTCAGTCCTCCTGGACTGACCTGGAACCTGGACAGGTTCCCAAACCAGGGAATCGAAGGGGGCGTTAAAAGAAGCCCGAGTGAATCGACGAATCCGTTCAAAAAAGGGCACTATGTATTCCATGTGGAAGCACCAACCGTGCCTGATCCCAACACAGTAAACTACGCCCCAAAAGGTAGTGAGGGTATCCCAAACACTGAACCACTTTATGAGGAAATGCCGGCGACTACTGCTATAGAGGGGGAGGACTGTGCGACCCATGAGACCACACAGCATCCCGGCGATCTTGTGATTCAAGATCAGGTAAATTTTTTTGGGCGTAGCCTCTCAAGCGTACCATACATAGAATATGAAGATAGGGATGGAGTAGTGCGACAGTTTCTTACTGACACTGGCGCAAAAAAAAACTTTATTAGTCAACAACTATCTGACGGAGCCTCGGCGTTACAAACCCCATTCCTAGTTCAGTCTGCTGGAGGCCCCATTAAAGTTTCAAAATCCACAACTGGCCCCTTTTTCGCCCCTTTGGGCAATAACAATCTGCTCACATTCTATACGTTTCCAAGCCTAAACAGCTTCGACGGAATCATCGGCGATGATACGTTAAGGCAGTTAAAAGCAAAGATTGACAGAGAACTCGATACCCTGACGATACCACCTGGAGTAGTAATACCCCTTCTAAACCGCAGGTCGGCCCAAATTAACTTCCTCCTGGAAGAAGGTCATCCGCAGGCAGTCGGGCCTACCCTCGAAACCCTAATTGATAGCTTTTCCTCTGTTTTTGATCCCGTTGCCGCCGGGGGGGCCTTAGAAACCCAAATAAAAGCATCGATCCGCTCGCCAACAGAGGATGCCATTTACACTAGACCCTACCCCTACCCGGTCCACATGAGAGAAGAAGTTGAACGCCAGGTTGCGAAACTTCTCCATGAGGGAGTGATACGACCATCGAAAAGCCCGTATAACGCTCCCGTCTGGGTGGTTCCAAAGAAACCAAAACCCAACGGAGAGAAACAATTCCGCATGGTAATTGACTTTAAAAGGTTAAATGCCGTCACCATTTCTGATAAGTATCCAATCCCCGACATTACCTCTACCCTAGCTAGCAAGGCAAAATTTTTCACAACTATTGATTTAACTTCGGGATTTGATCAAATTCATATGAACCCAGCGGACATCCTCAAGACCACTTTTTCGACCCTCAACGGGAAATACGAATTCACGAGATTACCGTTTGGGCTTAAAAATACCCCCTCTATTTTTTAACGAATGATAGACGATGTACTAAGGGGATACATCGGAAAAATTTGCTATGTTTATATTGACGACATAATCGTCTTCAGTTCTTCCTATGAGGATCACTGGTCAAACCTAACCGCTGTATTTACCAGACTCCGCCTACTAGTGAACCTCGAGAAAACACAATTCTTACAGAAACAAGTAGAATTTCTGGGCTATATCGTAACGGGCGATGGCATTAAAGTTGATGACAAGAAGGTCTATGCTATCTTGAAAATACTACCCCCAAAAAACCGGAGAGAGCTTAAATCTTTTCTGGGTATGACCTCCTATTATAGGAAATTCATAAAAGACTACGCTAGAATTGCAAAACCACTTACAAACCTGAAGCGCGCGGGAGGTGCGCAGGTTAAATCCTCCCAGTCAAGAAGGGTACCTATCGCTCTAAAAGAGGAAGAAATGCAGGCATTCCATGATCTGAAAACGCTTCTTTCCTCATCAGAGGTGTTAGCTTTCCCGGATTTTTCGAAACCCTTCCATCTTACCACTGATGCGTCAAACGTTGCCCTCGGGGCCGTCCTATCCCAACTCACAGCACGCGACGATAGGCCCATTACCTACCTCTCGAGGCCCCTTAGCCGGACAGAGGAAAACTATGCTACAATTGAAAGAAAAATGTTAGCAATAATTTGGGCCCTAGACAGCCTCCGGGCCTACTTATATGGGGCCGCATCTTTAAAAATCTACACTGACCATCAGCCACTAATCTATGCCATGGGGAAAAGTAATTTCAACGCCAAGTTAAAGCGTTGGAAAGCTAGGATAGAGGAATACAATTACGAGTTAATCTATAAATCAGGGAAAGCAAACATGGTAGCAGACGCACTGTCAAGGATTTCGTACAACTCGACCGAGGAAGTATCGAACCAAATAAATTTGAATATCCTCGATACTCAAGGTAACGACACCGACTCGTTGGCAACGGTGCACAGCGCACCACAGGATGCCTCCGACCTCATTCCACATGTCGAGGTCCCCATTAATGCATTCAGGAACCAGATTGTCTTTGACCCCTCACGACCAGACTATTCATGCGTCTCACCGCATGCAGGTTTCACTCGACACTTGGTCCCTATCAAAAGCTTCACCACAGCAGAGTTAAGCAATGCCCTGAAGGATTATCTTAAGCCATCTGTAATAAACGGAATAAAAATTTCGGATACCAATTTACAACTTCTCCAAACTTGCTACCTACACTCGTTCACAAGCTACAAACTCCGTGTCAGGCAAAGATTGGTGACTGACCTGACTGATGACGATGTAATCTGTGGGGCCATTACCGAGGAACACCAAAGGGCTCAAAGAAGTTCTGGCGAAGTAAGGCTACAGCTGTTGGAGCGAGTCTACTTCCCCAAAATGGCAAGTAAAATCAGGAACATTGTGGCAACCTGCAAGACTTGCAAGCTTCACAAATACGATCGACACCCTAATCGACCGCTTCTGGAGCCTACTCCAACTCCGACATACCCGTGCGAAATCCTGCACATCGACATCTTCGCGCTAGAAAAACAAAAATTTCTCAGCTGCATTGACAAATTCTCGAAGTTTGCCAAATTGTTCCCAAATTGTTCCAAATTGTTATAGACTCGAAATCGGCACTCCACTTGCGCGAGAAGTTAGCAGAGGTGCTGCACTACTTTACGGCTCCCAAAATTCTGGTAACTGACAACGAACGAGGGCTCCTTTGCCTTACAGTTCTCAATTACCTGAATTTGCTGAATATAGTCGTGTACCATACCCCTACCCAACGGAGCGAGGTCAATGGTCAGGTGGAACGATTTCACTCGACATTCCTCGAAATCTATAGATGCCTGAAGGCCGAGTTCCCAACCCTCAGGGTATCGGAGCTCGTACCGATGGCCGTCAATAGGTATAATAACTCGATTCATTCCGTTATCGGTAGGAAGCCAGTTGATATTTTCCTAGATAGGACGTCTAGAATAAATTATCAGGGCTTGACAGAGTTTAGGCGCAGCACCTTAGAAGACATAAGTGGGTCAATAAAGTCTAAACAGGAGGCGGTTAATTGCAGGCATAATGTTGGGAAAAAGGAGCAGATTAAATACGAATTAAGAGAAGAAGGATTCCTTAGGAATAAACAAATCCAAGGAAAAGAAAAAAAGTTTTTCAATTTAGAAGAGATTCAGGAGGATAGAAGGGCCACGGTCATGACAAAGTCAGGAAAGGTCTTTCAGAGGGCCCACTTAAGATCCGAGACTAGGAACAAAAAGGACAGAAACAACCCCTTTTTTTCATCATCCCTCAAGAAACGAAAATAATTTTTTTTTTCCAAAGAAAAGAATAATAAAAACGCCTGTGGCTTTAGCGAGATAGGGGAGTTGAAGGTTAATTTACGGTCCATGAATACACCTAAATCAGTCTTCTCATCAAAGTCCTCTCATTTTAGTATGTTTCAGGAAATACAATGTCATCTGAGAAGAGGTCCTATAGAACGTCATAATCTTGCACTTAGTGGTATTTAAATTCAATAGATTGTGTTGACACCAACACTGAAAATTAATAAGATCAGCATGTAATCTACTGGACGAAACCATATTGCTATAACTAAGGCAAAGCTTAACATTGTCTGCATACATGAGAAAGCAAGACGGAAGGAAGATCATTTATGAAGTGGGTGAACAGCAACGGACCAAGATGGCTACCCTGCGGCACCCGCGAAGTCACATTGATGCATCTGGAAAAGGAAGACTTAAATAAGACCTTTTGTGTTCTGCTTGTCAGATACTCGCGAATCCAACGAAGTAGAATATTTGGGAAGCCAATTGCGTTTAACTTCATGAATAATAACTTATGGTTAACAGAGTCAAAAGCCTTACTGAAATCAGTATATATGGCATCAGTTTGCTTTGCATCTTCAAATCCTTTAATCGTCATAGAAGTAAATTCTAAAAGGTTAGTGGTTGTAGATCTTCGTTTCACGAATCCATGTTGGGCTGGTGAAATTATAGAGCTACAAAAATGTTGCAATTGATAAGATACAATTTTCTCAAAAGCTTTTGGAATAGCGGACAACTTGGAAATACCCCTGTAGTTTGAAGCATCAGACTTACTACCCTTTTTATGGAGAGGAATTATAAATGATTCCTTCCAAATTAACGGGAAAGCGGAGGTTTCAACGGACAACAAGAATCATTTCTGGAAAGGCTTACATAACGATTCAGCGCAAAATCTGAGTACGCAACCAGGAATCCCATCGGGACCTGGCGAGTACACAGATTTGACTTACTTAAGCACTCAATTAACGGATTGAATATAAGGTATGTATCATAATGATAAGAAACTTCGTTTTTTACAAATATTTCTCACAGTACAGAATCTACCAGATTAAAAAACATACTAAAATATTTAATAACGAAACAAAAAAGCATTTTAATACATTTTATTCAAATATTTTAACAACTAACATTTTTTTTCAAAAAATTTAAAAATGTATTTTCAGTTGTATCAAAATTATGAGACACCTTCAGCTTTGGTACTTAAATTTAAAAAATAACTTCTTTAAATATTTAAGCTTGATAACCAAATATGTTTTAAAGATTTATTGTAGATCTTTGGCATCTACCAACTTCAAAAATTCGTTTTTTCATTGAGTCTGCCAGTTTTCTTAATAATTCTGGCTCTAACAATTTCCACTCCATAAAAATGGATGTTTTGAGTCACGTCGTACCATTATGCCCCAGACATTTTCAATAGGATTTAAGTCCGGAGAGCACGCCGGCCAGTACAATAAATCCACTGAGCAATCTTTCAAAAAAGTGTTTGTCTGACGACTCACATGAATCCGAGCATTATCTTGCATGAAAACATATGGATTTTCTCTATTTTCGTTCAAAAAAGGGATCAAACTATTCTCTAAGACCCTTATGTAGTCACTGCTGTTCATTTTGGAGCTGGTGCACTGTACAAAACCTGTTAAACGCTCCCCACACCATTACTGAACCGCCACCAAAGTTTCTCTTTGAGAAATAAAGAGGCTGCTTTCTCAGATCGCGCCAGTAATGCCGGAAACCATCAGGACCATCGAGGTTAAACTTTTTCTCATTAGAAAACATTACCTTATTTGAAATAAAAACGTTAGACATATGCAAGAGTTCAAAGCTGTATTTTTATACCGAGTCCCAGTTTGTATACAAATTTCTTCGGGCAAAATTGATCCTTGCAGCTTTGTGACGTGGTGTTAAATGGTGAATTTTTTTAAGAACACCTCGAACAATATGTTCGGACTTATTTAGAGAGCGCCTAACTGTCATGCGGGACACTTTTTTGGTGGCAAGTGCTGCAAGCCGTGAACAGGACGCAGAGGAATTGCTCGCTTTATTAATAATGCGCCGTTTGTAGCGCAAACTTAAAGCTGGTTTTCGACCACTGCTTCGTTTTTTGCCATAATTTTCAGGGTTTTTTAAAAGATTTGCAATTACGGTGCGACTGCGGCTAATTTTCTGGATATTTTAGCCACAGGCCAACCAGACTTTTAAAAAGCAAGTATGCTCCCTTTTTCATGCTCCAAAAGCAATGATGAGCGCCCCATTTTATTTATTTTTGACTTAAACAATTTTTGTAGAGCTAATCTCTGAAAAAAAATTTTAGTCCGAATCGTTTAACTTCACTTTTGCTTATGTGTCTTATAATTATGATACAGCTGCAAACAGACAAAATTCTTAAATTTCCACGAAATGCTTCCACAAAATGCTAAAAATTGCAGCTATTGGTAACATTTTGCAGCCTATTCTTTGTTCTTTCGATCTCAATTTTTGTTTTTGTAAAATTCTAAGGAACATGTATTTGGCGAGGAAATGAACTCTAATTTTTTAAGTGTCTTATCATTTTGATACGCACCTGACATTTTCAACTCATAAGTATAAGGAGAGTTTGAGTGGTGTTCCATTAAGGAATAGGTTGTTTTGAAAAATCAGCAAACATATCGGCAATGGCCTGATCACTGTCCGCAGTCTTATTCCCAAAAGTTAAAAAGGATGGGCTTATGCTCGTCGTGCATTTAGCGTTCACAAAGTTGTAAAACTGCTTAGGATCACTGTAAAACTGAAGTTTACAACGCCGAAGATAATCCTTATAGCATTTCGTATTAAGCTTCATGAAATTTGATCGAGCAATAGCATATTTAGGAAAATCTGATGGAAGACCTGCCTTTTTATAACTCTTATAATATCTCGACTTAACATTTTTCAAATTGGACAGCTCTCGAGTTTACCAGGGGGGTTTATTAGACCGAACTGACCTACCGATAGGAATACAAACTTTAAAAACGGAATCAAGCATATTATAGAAATAATGAATAGCAGAGTCCATGGTTGTACAATTGTACAGATATGACCAATCAAGCATATTATAGAAATGATGAATAGCAGAGTCCATGGTTGTACAATTGTACAGATATGACCAATCAAGGTTCCAAATAATATTATTAAGTCTGACAAAGTCAGTCTTACGAAAGCAGCGGCTTCTTGTTACCGGATGAGTTTGTTAAGTCGGCGTATAAAAAGAAAGGTCGATAGTTACATCCAAGGTGGGATGAAATTTGTCTTCAGGTAAAACGAGAGGTTCAATCCTGGATACGACGCAAACGCGAGATCAAGTGATCTGTCAATTCAATTGAGTACAAGATTCATTTGAGTAAGGAATAAATCAAACAGACCATCAATGAAGCAATGCGACGAGGAGGGCAACAACACTGAGGACTCTTCAGTAAGGGACCAGGAAATATCTGGTAAATTAAAGTCACCAAGAACGATGAGAGAATCTCTATCAGAAAGAAGTGAAGAAACTGTTTGAATTGCTTCCAAGTGATTATTACATATATGTGATTAAGTCGGAAAGAGGTGGAATGTAAGAGCAAGTAACATAAGTACAAAAAGATTTAAGTGAAATTTTGACACTAATAAACTCAATTTTATGAGCGGAAGAGGACTGAATAATTTCAGATGGAAAAGCTGAATCGACAGCAATAAACACACCACCACCATTGCGGACAATACGATTTTTTCTATAAATTGAAAATTTAGTGGATAAAACCGAAGCATCAGCAATATCTGGTTTAAGCCGCGTCTCTGTAAAAGCAAGAACATGAAAATCAAAGGATAGACTATCTACAAAGAGTCTAGACAGTTTGGATTTAAGTCCTCTAACATTCTGGTAGGCCAGAATAAGGGACAAAGTTAGTTTTTTGGCCCGTCAGTAGATGCTGACGTACCAGAAGAAGGCAGAAGTTTGTTATTAGAAGACGGGGTGATAGCAGATGGCGGTGGAATCGGAGGCCGATTTCTCTTTTTCGTCGTATACTGCTTTATAATAAGATGTTCCGGAAAAAAATCTCTTCTACAAATTTGGTTAAAAGCATTATGCGGAACACTTACTTTAAATGACGAGATGTCACGGGTATATGATAACCTAAATTTTTTCACCGCTATGTTTGAGTTTTTGCCCAGATATGGGCTAAGACATCGTCAGATGTAGTGTTAGGGTCAAGCCTCGAAACAAATATCTGGTTTTTCGGTGGTATACCGACAAGTGAACTCGACAAACCAGCCGGCACAGCAGCCACAGCGCTGGGCACAAAAGCTACCGTGGCTCCCAACGCTTTACGAGCCCTTCTTGTCAGTATCTGATTGGGAATATCCCTCGGACAGAATATTCGCCCGGACAAATCGGAGACTACACCTGATATCGCGGTAACTTGTGTTATTCTATTACCGGAAGAAATTCCAATGGAATCTACACTATTGGATGCTATGGGAATTTTAAACGATATCAGGTGCCGAGAATTCGATGTGTTTGAGTCATTAACCGGGTTCGGAACAGCGAGAATTAGAGACGATGGCGGACCAGGGGACAAATTCCTAGGGATAGTCTTCTTTCACTTCGGGAATTCGCTTAATAGTTTTAAACTAACCCGAAGCTTCATATGACCAGCCGACAGATTTTTGAATCCGTCACGAGTGCGCCTCATACTCATAAGGAGTGTATTCACACGCATCTCTCTCTCTCAGCCAACAAATCAAAAAATCTTCCTGGGCTTCAAGAAGGTGAGGGCACTTCTTACTTGAGCAGACCGACATTGTTAAATTATATTCAATTTTATTAATAGTATATATTAATCACACAAAATAACTAACAGAAGTAAAAAAAATGTATATAAAAAAAAAAATAGGTCGTATACGAACCAAAAGTCCCACACAACGGTTAAGGTGCTGCAGCTGCTTTCAAGACGAAAGAGAAAAAAAGTTAAGAGCACAGTGAACGCACAACACAAAACAGATTACAAACGCGAGCTTAACTAACGCGAGAATAACGGGCGCTAACACAAGCAAATATAAAAAAAGAGAGCAAGAACACACAAACAACACTGTGTAGGAAAGAGATCGCGAGTGCATGCAGGTAAAGCACAAACGAAAAAATTAAAGTTTATGAGACACAACAACAAATCAAAGAGTTTTGTTGTTAGTTTAAAATAAAAAATAACAATAGCTTTGATTTAATGTTTAGCAACAAATCAGAAATATTTTTATTAGAAAAGCTTTTAAGAAATTTTAACAAAACAAAAATTCGCGATATTCTCACTATTAATAGTGAGAGCGCCCAGAAAATCACGACCGGCAAGGTTGAGAGTTCAGAGTGAATAAGAACAAGAACAAGAGTTATTCGGATGTGCCTGCAATTTATCGCTGTACTTAGGCTATTGTACCTTTATTTATTATAATGGGAATATGTAGATTATTACAATAGGAATATGTTCTGTACGTTTTCGTTTCCGGATATAGCAAGGTGCTCCCGTGATAGTTCTAAGTAGAGGTGGACATGGGCTGGGTTTTTCTCGGGTACCCGTGGGTATGAGCTGGAAAATCTAATTTCGGGTTGGGTGCGGGCGGTTATGGGTTAGGTCGCTCAACCCGAAAATTCACTTGGAAATACATATGAGAACGCAATTCTGAAATATTTAAATATTTTCTTTTTAAATATATGTATATATTTCATTTTTAAAACCGTTTGAATATTGTTCCTTCAAATTATCGTCTGAAAAAGAGCCAACAATTCATTTAAATGCATTATGGTATAAAAAGCTTAAAAAACAATATAAAGTAGAAATATTTGGTTTCAATATCGTAGAACAACTAAATCAAAAAACTTCAAGTTCTTTAGAAATGCGTTTTCAGCAAACTTCAGTGCATTTGTTTGGGTTATTTTTAAACCCTCCATTCAAATAACTAAATTTTTGCCTGATGAAAAAATATTCATGTTTTGGAAACCGTCAAAAGCATGATGCTTGAAATTTATGAAATTGCAAGTGACACAGCTGACGACTCGAAAATTAAAAACTCTTCGCCAAATACGAACTATGAATTCGATATTTGGCGAAGGGTTTCAAATCAACTAAAAAAACTGAAATTTGAAAAAATGCTCAGAGATAAAAAAATATTATGCCACAACTACTTGTTCAAATATGGGAATTTTAGATTTTCAAAAACAAAATTTTTTGAGCTTTCGGGTGCGGGTAAAATTTTGCTCTTCGGCCCATGGGCTGGGTCGGGTTGGGTGCGAAATTTCAGTCCATGCCCATCTCTAGTTCTAAGAACCTTAGATTGTGGCCTTTGTATGGTGTTTGAAGTAGGGCTTCTGGCAAGTGATATAGAGCCCAGACTTATTACCCATGTGTGGTGGTGGAATTAGAATTAATAACGCGCGGTAGCTTCGTTTAAACACAGGCCAAGTTTATTTACGTTAAGTTACCGGGTCAAAATTATATGAGGCGTTATAGAATCTACAAAACTAGGTAGGAAAGTGGCCAAGAAAATTCTCGGATGCGTAGGAAATACACCGGGGAGGAACTTGCTTAAAAAATGATGTCAGTGTGCCCGTTCGGGGATAGTGGCAAAAGCACTCTTCCTTCCTCTGCTGGTCACCCTTTCTGGCGTGAACATATGGTTTCCATATTGCTCTTGCTTGCGTTTCCCACAGTGAAGAGCCATGCGTGCTGATACGTTTTAACACCAAGTTGTAGAAAAGAACTTTGAATTCCAGTCATAGGGGAGATCGTTCTTTGATGTAGCCCGGTTGCTTTAAGCTGTAGCTGCTTTTTCTTGGCTGCGATACGCTTTCGCCAAGTTAGTCTTTTGTCGAGGTGAAATCCAAGATATACAACATCATCGGATTGAGGCACAGGCACGTTGTTCGCTGTCAATAATGGGCAGGTTTGTTTGTTGAAGGTAAGCATAACGTGCTTGCATTTCTTTTCGTTTACACGGATGCGCCAGTTTTCAAGCCACTCTTAACTTCCTTTAAATGGGATGGGCTTAGAATAGCCATGTCATCGGTGCTGTATACATGCACCGGTGTCACGAAGTACTTCTGCTTTTGATTCGAAATCATCAGAGGTGAAGCTATTAGATCGTCGCTTTCAAGCCAGACTCAATCGATGGCTTGGGCGACGTCGAGAAAAATTGCTGTGCAATATTCTTTTTGCTCGTATGATGTGCGGATCTGTAGTTTTGGTTCGTACAATGATGGCTGTGATCTGTCCTTTCCGGGTATTGAGATCGTTATGTTTATTGATTTTCATACCTAAGCGCTTTTGCTAGAGTTAGTGAAACTGTCCATAGGCGATATTTTGCTGCCGTTGTTTGACACATTTGCCTGAACCGTCTTTTATCTGTTACAAGGAGTGCAAGTAGTCGGTTGTTTGACTTGTATTTTTCTTGGGTGTAGCCGATATGTGGGATGGAGATATTTGCTTGGGATTCATCTCAATATGGGTGCTTCTGCTTGTGACCTTGCCGTTATCAAGTTGTGCGTAATTCCCCTGGTGACTGCGACGTTTAATAGATCTGGGAGCTTGCGTGGATCCGTTGGTCAGTATGTGGGCTTATTCGGTGAGGCATAGGCCATTTTGTTTGCTAGTTTAATGATTTTATTGTACAGCTTTTTGCTTTTGGGGTTCATCAGGTGGGATCCCCAATGAGGTTGTGTGTAGTGTTGTAGTGTATTCAAGAAGTCAGTTAACTCTTTTTCAGAGATCGAGAAGCGTGGTAGGATGTAAAGTGTAGCCACGGTTGTACTGCCGAAAAAAGTTCGACACTTATTGAAGTTGCTTGTAGGTTTTGTTTGGCAAATCCATTGTGGAGACAGTGTTTAATCCGGTTTTTGATTAGGATGCCAGTTCCTCCATGAGTCTTGCCGTCTGGGTGATTTGTTGCGTAGAATGCATATTTAAGCGTTTGAAAGTTGTTCATATTTGTACGGTGTGGTTCTGATAGCCTCATGATATCAATATCATTTAAATCCAGAAACAGTGACAGTTCTTGTTTGTGCTTGGAATTGCCGTTTACATTCCAGAGGCCTATATGTAGTACTGACATTATTTATTTTTGTCCATGCACTGCATTGATTTTTAACTTTCGTGTAGCGAGCTGTAGACCCACTTCAAACAGAGATGTGGAACTTTTTTCCATTAAGAATATTTGAGACCCTTTTCAATTAATGCTTCTAAAATTTCTTGAGTTAGAACTATTGGCTTGAAGACCTTTGGAGCTCTTTAGTTGGAATATGTAGAAGTTTCCACCTTTCGTTCAATAGTACGAAAGAACACTTCGTTTTTTATTTGCACTTTGGTCCCCCTGTTTAGTGGAGTCACATAAAAGATGTCTTTACCAACTAGGGCCACCAACTTTGGTACCAGTGAAGTGCAGGTTGCACCATGGATGTAAAATGGTAGCGGTTTGGCTACAGAGGGTTTATTCTTGGGAAACTCCTTCTTTAGATTCCGGTTGGTTTTGCTAGTAATTGGAATCTATTGCCATCCAATGCATTGATTTGAACAATCTTAGCTATGTTCATTTTGTGTGTGTTACCGCCTTTTTTTGTCTGAGGGCTAAGCTTTCGCTTGTTTATGTTATTATATCTGGCCGTACCAGTCTGAACAGATGAGTTCGGATTCACCGTCACTGGGCAGATTTGTCTGTCGAACGGTGATCGAACGTATTGCAGACGTTGCTGCTGTTAAAGTTGTTGCTTGAGCAGTAGAAGCGATTGTTGTTATGAACGCACTGACGGCGAACCCAATGACCGAATTAACACTTGTGGTGTAAGCGAATTTGAGGGTGAAGCGCATTGGGTGCTCCATGACAAATTGTTGCTTATTTGCTCATACTTGTGGTAGTCGCAGACACTACTGAGCAATATGCATTGTTGGGTTGGATAGAGAGCCGACGCTCGTTTTGTTGTTGACGAATTTGTTCTTATAGCTACTGGTGGCGAGAGTCTGGTGACGAAGGGCCGAAGTTGGTCTTTTTACACGTTGGCGTTACTAATAAAATTAGGTATTATTAAGTATTGCTATTTGTAGTTACGAATTACAGTATAATTGGGTGTCTGTGTAGCAACTGAGAGACTTATCACTTTACTGGTTTAACCCTGATTAAATGCTGACACCGAAGAACTTGCAGAGTTCATTATAAATACGTCCGAACGCGATGACGGTTAAACGGTTAAGATAAAAATAGCTTAAGATTTTTCTTTGATCACAGCAAACTAAAGCAACTGCTAACACCAACATATTTCATCGAGCTATCATGTTTATCCGATACTTTACTTTAATATATAGGTATTACATTGATATTTTTAACTGTTGGCACCTTTGATGTTTCAATTTATCGCCAAACTCCGGTTATGAAGAACGGGCACACTTCGCCTAAACTGGGCTGTATTAAAACGGAATTCCCACGCGTTTCTAATTCTACATTTCTTTGGGTAATACATTTGGGTTCTACGCCATCAAGGCTTCGCCTCACTATTTTCACACCTGTTAGTTAGGTCACTTGTTCTTATAGTTATGTCAAACCCGTTCTTCCCTAAAAATTCATCAATTAGTGTGATTCCGGATTCCGTTCCATTATATCCATTATATCCTTATCGTTTTTTCACAAAATAAACCTGTAATAATCTTCAATAAAGATATAAGGCTAGTGCAGCATGTCTATATGCATTAGTTATGACCAGCCAAACAAATAAGAGAACGGAAGCGATTGCAACACAGTTGCAGACGCAGCGTCAGCAGTTTTCTCGGTCGCACGGTCCACCGAAATATGATCCTCCAGTTGAGGCGCATTGGCCGCGACTACCAACTGGATATCACGAGGCGAACAATCAGCAATTCTTGGTTAGCTGTGGGGTTCTTGGGTCTTAGTAAAGTATTATCAGTATAGTTTCTAGTAATATATGGAGTATTGATCATTTAAATAACAGGCGCCCAACTGCATAAAATAAAAATATACCAATAATCGAAACTTAGTAAGTCTTCGAAAAGTAAACGCGGGTCCCCGAGAAAACATAGCGCGTGAGAACAGTTAAAATCAGAAAAAATTAGTGGGAAAAAGGAGGAGAACTAAAGCCGAAAAATAGCAACATCGAAACACCGCCCATTATTTCGGCACTTGGAAACCCTTTTTTTTTTTTTTACGCAAGAATCCCATCGGGTGCTATAAATGCGCACAAACTCCCGCCCAATCGACCGAGGAGCGCAAACCGCATGACGTACGGCACGAATCGCGGGTAACAGTTAACAATGGCACAGACTAAAGTACGAAAACTACAGCTATTTACGAGCTAAATAGGAGATTATTGAGGTTTTTAGTACTCATAAGGAGAGTTCTGGGCTGATCACTCGATAAAGTCAATTATAGTCAGCTGACAGGACTCGAAAGGGGATAACGCAATGTATAGTTAGTAGTACAGTGTGCAAGGGATAAGGGAATATAGTTTATAGTAGGCCTAGATTGTACTAAAAGACCTACTTGGTGTAATAACTCAGACGAGTCAATATCACCAGTGAGGAGCTTGTTCATAAAGATAACACCAAGCAATATTCTACGTTTAGTAAGAAAAGGAAGGTTAATTTAAAGAAGTCTACTAGATTCCAGTTAAGACCACAAAGAGCAAAAAGCGGAAATTGTTTTTGAGCAGTTTCAATTCTAACTTGGTGTGACTCATATTGAGGTTACCATATGCATGATCTGTAATCCAAAATAGGATGGACCAGAGAAGTATAGAGCATCTCTTAACAAAACCAGAACGCCTGTGACTTTAGCGATTATCGTAGAGATTTGGGAGTTGAAGATTAATTTACTTCCATGAATACACCTAAATCAGTCTTCTCATCAAGGCGTTCTAATTTAGTATGTTTCAGGGAATACAATGTCATCTGAGAAGAGGTCCTATAAAACGTCATAATCTTGCACTTTATTTAAGTTTAATAGATTGTGTTGACATCAACAATGAAAATTGTTAAGATCAGCTTGCAATCTACTGGGCGAAACCATATTGCTATAACTAAGGCAAAGCTTAACATCGTCTGCATACATGAGCACATGTGACTGTTGCAAGACGGAAGGATCATTTATGAAAAGCGTGAAAAGCAACGGACCAAGATGACTACCCTGGGGCACCCCCGAAGTCACATTGATGCTTCTGGAAAAGGAAGACTTAAATAAGACCTTTTGTGTTCTGCTTGTCAGATACTCACGAATCCAACGAAGTAGAATATTTGGAAAGCCATTTGCTTTTAACTTAATGAATAATAACTTATGGTTAACAGAGTCAAAAGCCTTACTGAAATCTGTATATATGGCATCAGTTTGCTTTGCACATTCAAATCCTTTAATCGTCATAGAAGTAAATTCTCAAAGGTTAGTGGTTGTAAATCTTCGTTTCACGAATCCGTGTTGGGCTGGTGAAATTATAGAACTACAAAAATGTTGCAATTGAGAAGTTACAATTTTCTCAAAAGCTTTTGGAATAGCGGACAACTTGGAGATATCCCTATATTTTGAATCATCGGACTTACTACCCTTTTTATGAAGTGGAATTATAAATGATTTCTTACAAATCAACGGGAAAGTGGAGGTTTCAATGGACAACGAGAATAATTTCTGTGTAGGTTTAATGATTCGTCGGAAAATATGAGATAATCCAAACGTCCAACCATCCGCTGAATTAGCGCTTCCGACGTTATGCTCGGCATAAAGTTGGATAAGCAACGAAAGATGTAATGTGAGATCTTGCACATGCCACAAGATCAGCACTTTTTCAATTATGTAAACACTCCAGGCTAGGTAGAAAAATAAGAAATAATGGTTCAGTCTGAATCAGAACTCCAAGGACACAAAACACAATAAATAACAATGAATAACCGAACACATATAAATGTTCTTAATCAAATAAATTATAACAATAAAAGATCTTAATTTACATAACCAGCAATCCCATCAGCACCTGGTGAGTATACAGATTTGACTTGCTAAAGCACGCTGAGAAGAGAACTATCGTCAGTTAAAGGATTGAATATCCAATTCGACTTTTCTAACTCATAAGGAATCGGAGTATTTAAGTGATATTCCGTTAAGGAATAGTTTGTTTTGAACAAATCAGCAAACATATCGGCAATGGCCTGATCACTGTCCACAGTTTTATTTTCAAAAGTTAAAAAGAAAGGGCTTATGCTCGTCTTGCGTTTAGCGTTCATAAAGTTGTAAAACTGTTTATTATCAATGTAAAACTGAAGCTTACATCGCTGAAGGTAAGCCTTTCAGCCATTCATATTAAGCTTCATAAAATTTAAGCGAGTAAGCAGAGAAATCTGATGGACGACCAGCCTTTTTATAACTCTTATAATACCTCGACTTAACATTTCTTAAATTGGATAGATCTCGAGTGAACCACGAGGGTTTATTAGACGGAAAGGTCGTCCCTTATTCTGGCCTATCAGAATGTTAGAGGACTAAAATCTAAACTTTCTAAGCTTTTTGTAGATAGTCAATTTTTTGACTTTCATATCTTGGTCTTTACAGAAACGTGGTTAAAGCCAGACATTTCTGATGCCCCTGTTTTTCCCACAATATTTTCAACCTATAGATGCGATCGAATCTCCAAAAATGGTGGTGGAGTTTTGATTGCCGTAAATTCATCTCTTCCTTCAGAAATAGTTCTGCCACCTGCTGTTCTTGACATTGAATTTGTTAGTGTCAAAATTTGTTTGAAATCATATTCTGTATTTCTAACTTGCTCGTATATTCCACCGAATTCTGACATGACGGTATATGCTTGCCATTTAGAAGCTATTCGCTTTGTCTCTTCACTTTTTTCGGATGCAGACATATTTATCGTTCAGGGAGATTTTAATCTACCTGACGTTTCATGGCTTCCATCAGGTGAGTCTTTCTTGTTGATGCCCTCCTCCTCACATTGCTTTGTTGACGGTCTCCTTGAGTTATCCCTAACCCAAGTTAATCCTGTTCGTAACAAAAATGAGAGATTACTAGATCTTATATTTATGTTAGATTCTTCTAACTGTACTGTTTCGAGGATTGATCCCTTAGTCGTCCCCGAAAATAGTTTACATCCAACTTTGGACTTAACTATTGATCTAACTTTTCGGTTATCAAATGCTGGTACCAGTTCGAAGTCTCGTACCCGTTGCTTTCGTAAAACTAACCTTTTCAAGCTATGATACTATGTTTTCACTTATTGATGCTTGTGTTCCACGTGTGACCCATGTATTGTCTAACAAACCGCCATGGTTTACACGTGAGTTAACTAATTTGAAAAATGTAAAGTTTAAAAAATCGGGTCGACCGTCTAATTTTTCTCTCTATGCTGTTGCTCGATAGAATTTTTCAGTGCTGTTGCACTATGATTACATAAGGCGTTGTAAACTTCAGTTCTCCCGTGATCCTAAGCAATTTTATAACTTCGTTAACGCCAAACGAAAGGTGGCAGTGCACCCGTCCTATTTATGTTTTGAAAGTAATGAAAAATCAAAAATGAAAGGCCATTGCCGATATGCTTGCTGCTTTTTTCAGAACAACCTATTTCTCCAAAGAACATCGAGCTAACTTTTTATATCCCTATCAGTTGAAAAGGTTTAATTGCGTGTTTATTCCTGTGATCAATGAAAGTTCGCTTTTCAGTGTACTTACTTTAGTGAAGCCCGTTTACTCACCAGGACCTGATGGGATACATGGTTGTGTAATCAGGTTTTGCGCTGAGACTTTGATTTCCCCAATTCTTAAGTTATTTACTTTGTCCGTTGAAATTTCCTCTTTTCCAATCATTTAAGGGGAATCTTTTATTATTCCTTTGCATAAAAAGGGTAATAAATCCGTAGCTTCTTATTATAGAGGTATTTCCAAATTGTCTGCTATGCCGAAGGCATTTGAGAAAATTATAACTTCTCAATTGCAACATTTCTGTAGTTCTATTCTTTCATTCTCTCAACATGGGTTCATGAAACGTAGATCTAGTACCATCAACCTTTCTTTAGCGATCGAAGGATTCAGGAATGCATTGCAAACTGATTTCATTAATACTGACTTCAGTAAGGCTTTTGATTCTGTCAATTATACACTGCTTTTGTTCAAGCTGAACGAACTTGGCCTTCCAAACCTTTTGCTTAATTGGATTTCAAAATATCTAAATAACCGTACACGAAAAGTTTTATTTAAAACTTATCTTTCGAAGACCATCAGTGTGACCTTGGGGGTGCCGTTAGGTAGCCTTCTAGGACCACTGCTTTTTACACTTTTCATTAATGACCTTCCGTCAGTTGTAACTCACTCTAGTGTGCTTATTTACGCTGATGATGTTTCAAAGATTTAAGTTCTCCACGTCTGCTTCAAGTCGATCTCAATAACTTTCAAACTTGGTGTGAAATTAACTTCTTACAACTAAATGTTTCGAAATGTAATGTCATTTCATAGATCCTCTTTCCAATTAGTGGTGTATTATCTCAATAATACGCCACTTGAATGTTTGAACGAGATTAATGATTTGGGTGTACTCATGGACCACAAATTAAATTTTACTCGTCATATTAATATCACTGTCAATAAAGCCATGAGTTGTCTTGGTTTCGTTAAGCGATGGTCGAAAGAATTTGACGATTCTTACACAACCAAAACTCTTTTTATTTCACTGGTCCCCCCATTTTGGATCATGTGTTTGGTCTCTACAATATGGATTACACCAAGTAAAAATTGAATCTGTTCAAAAACAGTTTTTAATTTTTGCTCTTCTTGGGTTAAACTGGGATCGAAATGTTAACTTGCCCTCCTATTCTAAAAGACTTCTTTTAATTAACCTTCCCGCCTTACTTAATCGTAGAGTAATGCTTGGTACTTTGTTTATCCACAAGCTTTTGAATGGACAAATAGACTGTCCAAATTTACTCAATCAGGTCAATCTATATGTCCCTTGTAGACTAACCCGAAATGATGTCCCTTTATCTTTGACACGTTGTACTTCTAACTATTCTTTGCATGAACCTTTTCGAGTTCTCTGTTCCGACTACAACCGTCCTTAATCTGTAATCGGATCAGAGTTCTCTATATCTATTCTAAAAACTACTATTTTAAGTTATATATCTAGTAGTTAGTCTTAATTATTATTTTAGTTGTCGTCCGTTGTCCACGCGACTTCGTTTTTGCATGCTGTCTGATAGGGTTCGCGCGTAACAGGCTTTGTCCTGGTGTCGCTTGGACCACTTGAACGTACTGCGCATTGTACGCGTCAACGTCCAGAAAAATAACTGATCTACCGAGAGGAATACAAACTTTAAAAACGGAATCAAGCATATTATAGATATAATGAATAGCAGAGTCCATGGTTGTACAATTCTTGTTACCGGATGGTATGAAATGAAATTGGATGCAATTTGTCTTCTGGTAAAGAGGTTTGATCCTGGAAATTAAGTGATCTATCAATTGAATTACGTACAGGATTAATTTGAGTAAGGGATAAATCATAAAGGCCATCAATGAAGCAATGCGACGAGGAGGGGCAACCACATTGAAGACTCATCAAAAAGGGATCAGAAAATATATGGTAAATTAAAGTCACCAAGAACGATGAGAGAATCTCTATCAGAAAGAAGTGAAGAAACTGCTTGAATTGCTTCCAAATGATTATTATAAGTGATTAAGTCTCATAGAGGTTGAAGGCAAGTAACAAAAGTGCAAAAAAAATTTATGAGTGAAAGAGGACTGAATAATTTCAGAGAAAAAAGCTGAATCGACAGCAATAACCACACAACCCCAATTGCGGATAATACAATCTTTTCTTTAAATTGAAAATTTAGTGGATAAAACCAAAACATCAGCAACATCTGGTTTAAATCACGTCTCTGACAAAGCAAGAACATGAAAGTCACAGGATAAACTGTCTTCAAAGACTCTTGACTCGCTTTTTCAACGTATACTCCTTTATAATAAGATCTTAAAATTAAATGGTGAGATATTACAGGTATGTGCAAACCTAAATCTTTCCACCGCTGTGTTTGAGGCCTGGGTTTTTGCCCGAATATGGGATAAGACATCGTCAGATGTAGTGTTAGGGCCAAGCCTCGAAACAAATATTTGTCTTTTCGGCATATACCGACAAGTGAACTCGACACACTAGCCGGCACAGCAGCCACAGCGCTGGGCACAGAATCTACCGTAGCTGCCAATGCTTTACGAGCTCTTCTTGACACTGTTTGATTAGGAATATAATTTGGACAGGATATTCGCCCGGACGAATCAGAGTCTATACCTGATATCGCGGCAATTTTTGTGATTCCATTACCGGGAGAGATTCCAATGGTATCCACAGAATTGGATGCTATCGGACTTTTAAACAATATCAAATGATGTGTATTCGGCATGTTTGAGTAAATTTAACATCGAGTATAAGAGATGCGGGCGGACCGGAGGTCAAATTTCCGGGGATAGTCTTAAAATGAGTTTCCAATGATAAAAATTCGTCCCGAAGCTTCATTACACCAGCCGACAGGTTTTTAAATTTAGTGAAAATCCTGGTAACTCAAGAGAGTTCAAAAACTCCGTTAAAAAATTTACTACACCAACTTCATTTGTTATGCAATCAACGGATTTGTATGTTTCCAAATCGCCATCGATTTTTTATTGAATGGTGAAATTAAGTGCGTGTACATCATTATTCTTTGCGGCGAAAATTGCTCGTTGACTTAATTTTAATTCTGATAATTTTTCCTAACGTTTGGGAAAATATTTCCAATAAGAGCTTATTGAGAGTCTACAAATTGTCAAAAGTCGTTGGTAAGAGTAATTAATCCACTTGTCCATCAACTGTGTTTTTTCCATTCCCAACTGCTAACAACTGTTTGGAAAATTGTGCAGCACTTTGATCATTTTAAAGTTAAACTCTCATATAAGTGGTTAGATAATGTTTTTACATTATTCCACAAAGGTGATGCCTTCAGGCAAGTATTTAAGTCATCTGCAGGCGTTCTACGAGGAATTACTGGCAACGTCTTCCTGAAAACGCCTGCCAGCAATATCATCAAACCGCCAAAGATAATGTTTTTTTGCCGAAGATCCTTCAGTGTAAAGTTAAGTGCTTCAATTGACTTCTAATGTGCCAGTGTGCACTCATCCCAAACAATGAGCTTGCAATGCAACAACAATTTTCTCATTGCACTGGATCGGAAAATACTGCATGTTGGAGTATCAATTGTTTTTAAATTGAGTGGCAACTTAAGCACAGAATGTGCAGAATGACTGCCATCTAAAAGAGTCGCGGCAATTCCACATGATGCTAACGCCAAAGATATATCACATCTTGAAATGACAAATTTTTTTCCTGTTCCTCCAGGTGCGTCCAGAAAGAATAGACCATCAGTATTATTGTCCACCGCTTGCATTAACGTTTCGTATACTTGTTTTTGCTGTTCATTCAGCAACGGCGTATTATTTCGAACGAATTCCTGCAATGTATGAATATTGTATCGCAGCTCTCGATTTAGTTCTTGGCTGAATGCATCGTGCATTGATCGATTTGGCGCAATCATTCCTACTTCAATCAGTAGCTTGTTTGCAATAGTTAAGCATTGATCCTCAATCAGAATCAATCCTTCATTGTAGATTTCATCGGTTATTTGCATGTTGGGATTATTCGCAAGCGCAAGCGATACAAGATACCTTCACGTATCTCGTCTTTGTATTTGTTCCATAACTGAATTGGTACGCATTTGATGAAATAACTGAATCCGCCAGTGTTAAATCCCAATGAGAATCGTTCTCCAGCAAACCCAATAGTGTACATGCATCAGTGGAAAATACCTGTGGCCAATCTAGAACTGGGGTCCCTTGTTTGCAACGTTGGAATTTCCTTCTTGATTGATTCCAAGTGTAATACTTGGGCATTTCAACGTACATCAGCGTCGCTGCCAATGGATCTGCTTCACACATTGCAAAGAAGCTAGTCAATGTTGTCGATGGTGGTCTCTCAGTGAAGTAAACTCTTTGTCCATTTTCCAAATGCACTGCCAAATGTACAACTGTGGAATGTCTTTCGTGAATATGAAATAAGAATAATCGGCACACTGCTTCATTATCACTGACGTATCTGCCCATTTGGAAGTTACTGATTACGTCATTCGCGTTTTCAGACGCAATAACAAACACAGCCATGTCGCTAACTTTTGTGACGAACTTGCACAAATATTTGATTGATTTGGCCAAATGACAACTCTCAACTTTCACATGTGTTTTGAAAGTTCGTGATAGCAGCGAGTAATCTCAATCTCTTGATTTTGAACATTAACTTTGATAGTTCGACCATTATTTACTTTTGATCGCCGACGGTAAACTGGATATCCGTCACTTCCAATGACTGTTTCAGGATATCGATTTGTGCACTTTCCATCAGCCACGCAAGGCGATAATGGATTTAATGCACCGCAAGGTCTATGCAACATCTGTGCCGTCACAATGACGTGTAGATGAGGATCAGTGAATGGATCTGGAATTTCAGCTGATAGTCCACGGTAGTCCACACTTTTGCCATTCCACCGAGTCCATATAACAAAAAAACTCGATACTTAGAAAGCACATCCATCGTAACCTTGAGTTTTTGCTGAAATACTCTGGCGATTATGTCATGGCGATCTAACGATTTTTGGCCCGGGTCCAACTCACGATCAATTTCCGTCCACTTTGGATTGCATGTGAACGTAATAATTAAATCCGGAGTTTCATAATTTCGGACGTACGTCATGGCATCTTGAGCGTATTCGTGCATGTGGCGTGGGCTACCTATATAACATGATGGGAGAATCATCAGGCGTCCAATATTCTGAACATTACCTTCTCAATGAAGTGTATATAGTCCTCAGATCGTAGCTATGCCTGATTAAATCGGGTGAACGCTAAACGTTCGGTCTCGAAATTGACATATATGTCGACAGCGAATTGCTGGAATAGCCGACGGCGCCACTGAATGACATTCTTCTCTTGTGAACAAATCATCATGCGATACGCATGATGCATTGCGCTTAGATTTTGTTCGTTGTTCGTTGATACGCCTGAAAAAGCAAAATTAAATAGATCGCTAATGGAAACCAGTAAGAGCAATAATAAATGTGTGAATATTGTACCTGCAATTGGATCGACCATCTTCAACGTGATGTCGTATCCGTCTTGCCCTTACCAATAATTGATTGGATATTGTAACGCATCGTACAAACGATGTGTCTCATTTACACGATGCATGATATTGCTTCTTCGCTAAATGACAATGTCTCGTGTTGTAGTTGGATCGTTAACAATAATTGCAGCATATCATCAACGGTGGGTGCATTGAATCTTCGCACATGTTGTCGCTCTTATGACGAATTTGTGCATATCCGCTGGCATTCGTTCCAATGCTGTTTTGAACATATTAACAACAGCGTTATCAACTTGAAAATACGCTTGCACCAGTTCAATAATTTGTCTTTTTAACTATTCTGTTCCCTGTATAGTGCACCGCACATTCACCTGATCCACCATCGACTAAATGAAATATATTTACAGAAATTGATGCGGTTCATCTGGTGCTGACACCATTGAACCATGCAAATGATATATTTGTTCTTGGATCTGTGACGGCAAACAAACAATGGTTGAAGAATACGGTGTGACTTCTGATCGTGTGATGGTGTAGTATGTGGTGTATGTGTAGTGGTTATGTGTTGCAATTGATTGTTGTCAGTGATTAGTTGTTTGTGTTGTATCTTATACCTTGCAAGTCGGCATGAAGCCGCCTTCCCGAATGATATTAGTTCCAAAGGAAGTCATGCGAAAATAGTTATTGCATTCAAGGATGCGTCGAAGAAAATGGTTGGAGTCGAACAATGGTTTTCGTGGCTGTGGTGGTGTAAGTAATGGATCCAGTTTGACCTGGATCCGTTTTTCTTTTAAACTTTAACGAATATCTATATTGTCATCATCACTGTAGTTAGAATGCCAAGCGATTGTATCATACCAATGATCTTCGTGTGCTCACGCATTGTCTCAATCGGTCAATTTCTCTTTTTCTGGTTCTGTGAATACACTTGCTGCTGGCTTGAATGTCTAGTACCGCCGAGCCGTGCCGATGTTTGCACATCGTCCTCTTCGCATTTTGGCCTATGGACAGAAGGACTAATTTACACAGTTCAACTTACCACGTTAAGGACAAATGCCTGCTGCTGAAATAAAATAAAAATTTGCAAAATACGCCTGATTGATTCCAATAGTTTCCAATTGAACTGTAAGCAAAGAAATAACGATGACGTAAATTTTAAAATTACCGTCAAAAATTAAAAATTTCAGAGCATGCTATGATGGCAGAGATGGCGCTGATGATTTTACCGGTTTTCGTGCATTTCTTAAAATTTTTTCCTGAATTTTTTTGCTAATAAACCTCACGGAGCCCGAAACCTTTCCAACGAATGTAAAACAGTGGAATCGTGCGTTCTGGAGTTTTAGCGTCAGGGAGGCAAACCAGACTTATTTTTTTATATATAAGATAATAGTTCGACTTAACATTTCTTAGATTGAACTGCTCTCGAATGAACCAGGGGGGTTTATTAGACAGAACTGACATACCGAGAGGAATACAAACTTTAAAAACGGAATCAAGCATATTATAGAAATAATGAATCGAAGAGTCCACGATTGTACAATTGTAGGGATATTAATAATATAGGTTCCAAATAATATTAGTAAGTCTAACAAAGTCAGTCTTATGAAAGCAGTGGCTTCTTGTTACAGGATGGATATTGTAAGTCGGCGCACAAAATGAAAGGCCAATAGTTACATCCAAGTTTAAATGAAATTTGTTTTCTGGTAAAGAGGTTTGATCCTGGAAATTAAGTGATCTATCAATTGAATTACGTACAGGATTAATTTGAGTAAGGGATGAATCATAAAGGCCATTAATGAAGCAATGCGACGAGGAGGGCAACCACATTGAAGACTCATCAGAAAGGGATCAGAAAATATATGGTAAATTAAAGTCACCAAGAACGATGAGAGAATCTCTATCAGAAAGAAGAAGAAACTGCTTGAATTGCTTCCAAGTGATTATTATAAGTGATTAAGTCGCATAGAGGTGGAAGGCAAGTAACAAAAGTGCAAAAAAATTTATGAGTGAAAGAGGACTGAATAATTTCAGATGAAAAAGCTGAATCGTCAGCAATAACCACACAACCCCAATTGCGGATAATACAATCTTTTCTTTAAATTGAAAATTCAGTGGATAAAACCAAAACATCAGCAACATCTGGTTTAAATCACGTCTCTGTAAAAGCAAGAACATGAAAATCACAGGATAAACTGTCTTCAAAAACTCTAGAATCTCTTTTTCATCGTATACTCCTTTACAAAAAGAGGTTAAAATTAAAAGGCGAGATATCACAGGTATATGCAAACCTAAATCTTTCCACCGCTGTGTTTGAGGCCTGGGTTTTTGCCCGAATATGGGATAAGACATCGTCAGATGTAGTGTTAGGGCCAAGCCTCGAGACAAATATTTGTTTTTTCGGCATATACCGACATATACCGAAGTGAACTCGACATACTAGCCGGTACAGCAGCCACAGCGCTGGGCACGAAATCTACCGTGGCTGCCAATGCTTTAAGAGCTCCTCTTGACACTATTTGATAGGAATATCCTTTGGACAGGATATTCGCCCGGACGAGTCTGAGACTACACCTGATATTGCGGCAACTTGTGTGATTCCATTACCGGGAGAGATTCCAATGGAATCCACAGAATTGGATGCTATCGGACTTTTAAGCGATATAAAATGATGTTAATTCGGTATGTTTGGGTAAATTTGACGAGGTCGCATCAGCGAGAGTAGGAGATGCGGGCGGACCGGAGGACAAATTCCTGGAGATAGTTTTCTCTCGCTTCGGGGATTCGTTTACTCGTTTAAAACTATTAAACTGAGTTTCAAAGGTTGAAAACTCGTCCCGAAGCTTCATTAGATCGACCGATTATAGATTTATTTAATTCCATGTGTTGTTTTCTGTTGGACGCGCTTGACATTGCATAAAATCATAAAATACAAAAGTTCATTTGAATTCAAAGTTAAATTGAGCAATTAGGAATTCAGCATCGGTTCCTCAACATACCGCCGGGACCTGAAACAAGGTTTCTGAAACATACAAATGAGCCACCTTGGTTATGAGACGAGTCATCTCTCCTTAAGAGCTCGTACTCGATGATGCGTGTCATTATCCATGCCGCGGTGGCAGTATTAGAGTCCTTTACTAGTACGAGATTATCAGGCTTCCGATTTGCCGATTTCATTACCCATTTGGGCCTCTGTTGTAACGACGTGAGGTATTCTAGGTGCCACCGTTTCCAAAAGCCTTGCAACATAGCATAAGAGATTTGACCAAAATCTCCGTCTGGCAATGTGGTGTAAGGACGACCGATCAGCATGTTAGCGGGCGAAAGATATCCAACGTCTGTATCGGAAGTGGCACACAGAGGCCGTGAGCTGATTATCGCTTCCACCTGCGTTATTATTGTATGCATTTGTTCGAATGTAAGAAAGGTCTGACCGATTACTCGGTGCAAATGAAGCTTGGCAGAGCGCACAGCCGATTTCCATTTGCCTCCCCAGTGAGGCGCATGTGGTGGTATGAACTTCCAGTTGATGCCTTCAATCGATAGCACCTCTGATATCTTGACGTTGTGCAGTTGAGATTGGACTAATTGTTCCATTTCGTTAAGACTTCGTTCCGCTCCCACGAAATTACGTCCATTATCGCTGTACATCGTTAAACATTTGCCTCGCTGTGACACGAAACGTATAAGACCCGCCAAAAAAGTATCCATGCTAAAGTCTGTTGCCAACTCCAAGTGTAAAGCTGAGGTTGTAATACATACGAAGAGACATATGTATCCCTTTTATTTCCGAGTGTTCCTTCCCTTGTGTTTTTCAATCATGATTGGGCCAGCAAAATCACAGCCTGTGTTTTCGAATGGAAATGCTTGCCGAACTCTCACTGCCGGTAGTGCAACCATTAGTTGGTTACTGGTACGTGACCGCTGTCTGAAGCACATTAGGCAGCTGTGAGTAACCTTCCGTATCAGATTTCTGGCTCCCATTATCCAAAAATATTGATGAACGATAACAAAAAGTGCCGAAACTTCTGGGCGTAAGTTATGTTGATGCTCGTGTCCCAAAATCAAGTAAGATAAATGATTCTTCTTCGGCAAAATGAGCGGCCGAGTGTGATATCTCTGAGTTTTTGAGACGACCTCTTACATCATCTAGAGTCGGCGTCAGTGTAAACAGTTTCGAGGATTTTGTGACGCAGCCCCTGTTCCGTAACGATTTTCGTTCTTCATGCCATTCTTCTTGAGCTTGCTGCAAACATAGGTTCCTAGCAGCGTTATACTCGTCATGGATTAATGCCAGAGAATCTGCCTTGCCTTGGGGGTTTTTTATGCGCCGAATGAATCGTATATGCAACCATACGCACAAGTCTCGGCCAAGAAGAAACACGGCCAATCATTTTCTCAAGTGGAGAAGACTCGTTCATGGTTTTCGCAAGAGTAACTAAACCTGTAGCTTTCAACTCCTTTTGGTACTCATCATCTCAAATGAAACTAGAGATTTGTCTATCATTGTCGTTACATAGGTTGAGATGCCAGTCGGGACCCTTCCACCAGAGAGTAATTTGGATTAAATCATCAGCCATCATTCCTCAGGAAGCGCAATCTGCGGGGTTTTGCTTTGTGTTATCATGACGCCACGATTCCCTTGGTATTATTTCCAATATTTCGGCAGTACGATTGTTAATAAACGTCTTCAAATTAGTTGGCGAATGGGTCAACCATGCATACACGATAGTTTCCAGATCCTTCCAAGCTAATTTGATTGAGCCGATAAACCACCTTAGCAGGAGTGCGCAATATAATTCCAGACGAGGGAGTGATTGCTGCTTGAGTGGAGCGACACGTGTTTTTGCTGCAATCAGTGAAATCTCTATGCTGCCATCCTGTTTCACGATTCGAGAGTATACGACTAGAGTACGCTTTTGGGATCTTGAATTGAACTATAACCGGCGCCAATAGACCAAGTGGGTTAGAAATGCGAGATAAGTCTGATAATACTAGTATTTTTGAACTTTCTGTGCATTCGCTCAATTTTATAATGTATAGGAAGATGTCAGACGAAGGAATCATCGCCAATCGCATTCTTCAACGCTGCTTCTTCTATCTTACCGATTCCAGAAGTGTTGGAGAGCCATTTTCCAAGCTCGAGCTGTGCTCGACCTCATAATTGAAACAGTTCATCTTTGTTATGTAAGAGTTGGACTTCAGTGTTTGCTCCGTTCAGGACATCGTCCACGTAGAAATCTTTCAATAAAATCTTGGCAGCTGTTGGATACCAATCTTTTTTGGGTGATAGCAAGTTGTTCCAAGAAACGTACAGCTAAAAACGGTGAGCAAGCTGTACCACAAGTTACCGTACAAAGCTAGTAACGTTGCAAATCCTCATTTGGGGTTTCTCTCCATACAATTCGTTGATTCCGGTGGTTTTCAGAAATCCAAATTTTCCTGAACATTTTTATGATGTCTGCGCTAAAAACAAACTTGTGAATTCGAAAGCGTAAACACACATCCATTAAGTTACGCTGAATACTTGGGCCCACTAGTAACTCGTCGTTTAGTGATCTGCCACTCTTATCATTATAAGATCCATTTTTTTTTTTTTTTACGCGCGAATCCCAACGGAAGCACTAATTGCCCACACCTCCCGCCCAACCGACAGAGGGGCGCAAGCCGCATAACATACGGCTCGAGTCGCGGGGCCAATTCACAAAACACAGACGAAAAGCGAAACTATAGCTAATTACGTGCTAGATAGGAAAGGATAGACGTTTTTAGTAGAGGAATAGAGAGCTCTGAACTGATTACATGATAAAGACGATTATAATCAGAACAAAGAACTCGAAAAGGTTCATACATTAGGTACTTGGTAGTACATCGTGGAAGTGTTAGAGGAATATAGTTTCTAGTAGGTCTACAAGGAACTGTTAGTTTTACTCGGTTCAATAGCTCGGGAGAGTCTATATCCCCATTAAGAAGCTTATACATAAATATGACGCCAAGCATTAATCTACGATTAGTAAGGGAAGGAAGGTCAAGTAAAAGAAGTCTACTATCTACCATCAAATACAATCCTCAGTTTGATACCAATTACCGGGTGGTGAGGCACATAGAACATTTCTTCTTGCGGTGCATTTGTCTTCTCTTTCTCATCAAGAATTCGCATATGTCCCAGAGCGATGTATTCGCGCATGAACTTTGTATACTCTTCCATTAGACTTTTATCTTTCTGAAGTCGACGTTCTCCTGAATAAAATCGAGATGCTGCTCCTTGAAGAGTATCTGCGAATTTGACATCCGAATGTTTAAATGGAAGCTCAACACAATACCTTCCCTGTGAGTGACGAGAGTGTGTGGAGCGGAAATGATTTTCGACTTTCAGATCATCAGAACTGGGTTGTAAACTCCCATCCTCCAGTTCCCAAAACCTTTGGACCGAGATATTTATTTCGATCGTTGGCAACAACGATGCTGTACTAAGTCTTTGTTTGGCTGCAATCGAGGTGACTACCCACCCGAATATTGTGGATATTGCAATTACGTTTCCATGGTTGTCGAATATTTTCTCCCCTGTGAATACGGACCACACGTAGTCGCTACCCAACAAAATGTCCACATGCTTGGTGTTAGATTCGAATGAATCATCCATCGAAAATCCTTATAAAATCCTTGTGGCAATAGAGTGGTTATTTTACCTAGAACGTGAGCGGTGATATCTAGTGTATGCTTCGAACACCTTGATTACAACTGTACGGCGCTAAAGCCTCTGGTAGTGTCGGCCATGATTGATGAAATCCCTGTGACAAGTATTCGAGCGTGAGCGTGAGAGGCCCAGTGCCCTTATGCAATGCTCCGATGTATATAATAATTCCGATCCACTATCAAAGAGAACACGACAAGTTGTGTATGATTTCTTGGAATTCAACGCATGAACTAGAGCTGTGGGCAATACACTCCTTGGTCTCTCTTGCGACCGCAAATGTTCTGCAGACCGAGCTAAATAACTTTTTGATTCAATAAATTGGATTTTCTTTACCTGCTCAGTTTCGGCAATCATAGCTACTGCGGAAGTAATGCTCTTCTCTTCGGCTTGGCGATGTAAAGTATTTGAAATACAATGACTTTAGATAACTGGAACACAAACGTTTCTCCTTAGCAAACGAGTAGCGCCTCTCAATGGATAGCGCCAAGAACTGATCACAGTTGTATACAGTATGCTCCTTAGAATCACATTTGAGACACCCTCTTGAGTCTGTGGAAATCAATATCCGAGTTGATTTCCTAACGCTTGGTTGTGCGACATGCTCGCAGCGGCTTAATTCGAACTCTTCACAACGTTCTCCAAGAAATTTGAGAAATTCTTTAATGGTTGGAGATTTCCCCTCACAATATGGAAAATCCATTTGCATTGCGACTCTGCATCAATTTTGTCAAGACGAAAATAAATCACACAACACTCGCGGTCGGTTTGGCCAAGTGCATCCAAGCCCCGTTCAACTTCACTTGCCCCATCGGCAATCTTTCGTAAAACGGATACATCTGTCACCCTTGTTAATGGCAGACGCCTACAAATTATTCAAAATCGAGCTAACAACATGACGGGGTCGATCATAACGTTCAATCAGGCTTGCCCAAGCCGTTTCGCTCGCCGCTCCTGTTAACGGCAAATGATTAATTAAACTTGCATCATTGAGAAAAGACTAGAGATACTGAAATTTCTGAGCTTTATCCAGATTAATCCTGTTGTGATTGGTACTCTCAAATGAATCCTTAAATGCTGGCCACTCCACGTAGTCGCCATTAAAAGGCTTGATGTGCAATTTGGGCAGCTGAACCTGTCCCCCTAACGCCGGACAGGCAGTCCCCCTTACTGTCCTGCTTTCATAGAACTCCCGTTGATGTTCCATCTGCTTGTTACTGGGTTAATCAATCTCCCTAGTTCCTTTAGGTGCAGTTGGGCGGTTAAGTACTTTATCAATCGCCGTAGTCACTCATGGGGTTGACGTACCCTTGCAATTCTTGAAATTCAAACATATCATCAGTGGACTGATCAAACTCCATCCGAAAGTGTAAGCAGCCGTGTGAAATTGGACTGAAATTGCCTGTTGCGTTTAATTTCTCCATCTTAAACTTGAGTTGAAGTACTTTTTCCCAACAGATTCCAAATCCGGTTTGAATGGCCAATTTTATGGTGGTACATAAAATAACTTGCTGGTTTCTTATTAAATTAAGATTAGATTTATTTAATTCCAAGTGTTTCTTTCTGAAGGACAATAAGATCTTAACTAACTCTAAGTTATAACTGACCAAAGTATGATAAGAAGAAAATCATAAAATACATAAGTTCATTTGAATTCAAAGATTAAGTTGAGCAATTAGGAATTTAGCATCGGTTCCTCAACAGAGCGTATACAAACCAAGAAGCCACACGAGGGTTAAAGTTACAGTATTCACAGAAAAAAAAGAAGAGCAAGAAATTAAGAGACTGGTACAAACGCGAGAGTACCGGTCGTGAACTCGACCAATATAAAAGCGCGATAGCAAACACCACATAAACAACAACACTACTGAGATAATGAAACGAAATTATAGTCTATGAAGACGAAGCAGAAGAACCGTAAGTTTTGTTAGGTGAAGCAATATATAATGATTATATGTTTAAGAATATTGAAACTATTTGTATGTGTAATCAATACTTATCCGTTTTGTATTAAACAATTAGTCTCGTTCTAAACTCGGTTTTTTAACTTTGATTTGTTTTTTCTTTTTCAATGTGCATTCGCTTGTTTTCTAATCACAAGTGATTTTACAAAATTACAGTCGTAAAAAGGAAAACTGAACAAAAAGTGTTATTAAATCCGTCATCTTTTGTCAGTTAATGAGGCTTCTGCTTCTTTCCATTTGTACATCGACATTTTTAGCTCCTCCTCAAAAGTATCATTAACAAAAGAAAATTATAACATTTCCTAAAAAGCGAGTTTGTGCTTCCGGGGACTATACAATTATCATGGCCCTGCAATTGCTGCACAGGATTAGGAAAAACCTAACAAGACCAATCTCAGTGAGTGAACAAATAAAAATTAAAAGTAAAAGTTATTTGTAGAAAAAATTTTTAACATCAAAAATAACAAATATTTATGGATTATATAAATCTAACTCATAGTTTAACAATTATTATTGATTTATTTGAGTTTCACTGATAACTGTTAAGGACCCTGTCTGTATGTAATGACTATCAATTCATTGAGTACCACCTCTAGGGTCGGGGTATTTTGGGCCAAGAGGAATCGTGAGCCAGCGCCTTTTTTTTCCCCCAGTGAATTATGACAGCGGCGAATGACTGTTATCGACTGATCGTATGAAACCCTACAATTTCCATAATGAACAAGTGTGTACAACGGCATTGGTACTTTGTTTTATTAACAAATAAAAATTATATGCTGTCGATGTATAATTTACACCACGTGTATGTCCCTATATTTTTTTATTCCTGTGAATCGACGGAGGTAACTATGTTTTTTTTATTCGTGTGTATATTAGCTTTCAAAATTATAACGGGATTTTGCATGTATTTGTTTCTAAAAATGAGGGTTCGGGGAATTGTGAGCCTTTTTTCTTGGGGAATTATGAGCCACTTGTATCTTGACATTTTACGACATTTTTAATGTGTTGAATGCTTGTGTATGGAAAACATGCCGAAAAAAATGAACCGGCGAAATACCATACATTGCAACGTCTGCGATCGTGCAGTGCACTTGAAACGTGCCAGAATAACTGAAAGTTATTGGAGTTTCTTAAATGCATTTCAAGCTGACGTGTGTAATTTTTTCCACTATAACAACTATTTTTTAATTATTACTTGTGTTCTAGCGAAATAAATAAAATTTTTCTAACAAGAATCGCTGGGTAGTGGATACTACAAGGAACTGTTAAATTTACTAAGCTCGGGAGAATCTATATCCCCATTAAGGAGCTTGTGTATGAATATGACGCCAAGCATTTATATACGATTAGTAAAAGATGTTTAACTTTTGTAACTTTGTTGTTTTTTAATCAAATATTACAAAAATCCAATGAGCTTAATATACTAACCAATTTTTACAGAATTGGTTGACTATATCGTACAGCTCCTATAGGAACGATCGGTCAGAAATATATATTTGGAGCAATAACTTTAGTGTTTAAATGCTACTACTTCTTCTTCCTTGTACCTAAAATGCGTTTTTAACGCGGATTGTACTAGTTTTTGGGCTTTTGCTCAAAAAACGAAAAAACGCGCAGGACTATACTACATAGGTCTGATAAGTGAATGTTCCCTACTCTACCAAAGCTAAAAAATGCGAAAATTTAGTGTATTTCTTTTGTGTAATTTGGCCAATATTCAGTTTCAAAGTTGCGAATTTTAGTAAAAATTTTAAATTTTTTCATACAAGAAAAATGTCTCCACTTTGAGATGATGTAGCACCCACAATTCTTATTGGATTTCCTAAATATTTTGGATCCATAACTTTTAAAGTATTATCAGACGATTCCATTTTTTACTTTTAACCTTTGTCCAATGCGATAGTGGAAAAATGATTTTTGGTCAGCTATCCGGGCGGAGGCCCCACTGTGCGACGGAAGTGGACATATGGGACTTAAAAGTCAATTTATGGTACATAAGTACTCCCAAGTCGATCATCTCGTTACATCGTTCAACTGGGGAGAATTTCTGAAAAAAGTCATGACCTTGCATTAATATGTGATTAGGTTAAAGACTGAAAGTTTTGGAGGTCAGACTGCAACCGAGAAGGAGATATAACGTCTTCATAGCTGAGACAAAGCTTTACATCATCTGCATACATGAGAACACGAGAATGAGATATAACGAAGGTAAGATCGTTATCGAAAAGAGTAAATAGCAATGGTCCCAGATGACTACCCTGAGGCACCCCCGAAGTTACTTGGATGGACCTAGAACTTGAAGACTTGAAGAGAACTTTCTGTGTTCCGCCTGTCCAGTATTCACATATCCAATTAACCAAGTGGCTTGGGAAGCCTATACTGTTTAATTTCTTAAAAGGAAGCGTATGATTAACAGAATCAAAAGCCTTGGTGAAATAGGTAGAAACGAAATTAGTTTGCCTTGCATTCCTAAATCCTGCAATCGTTAAAGATGTAAATTCTAAGAGCTTAGACACATACCCATACTGAGATGGTGAAATAATAAATCTACAAAAACGTTGCAGTTGAGAAGTAATTAACTTTTCAAAAGATTAAGGGATAGCGGACAACTTAGATTTACTATATAATTAGAAAATTCTGACTTTTTACCGTTTTTATAAAGAGGAATTATATCCCTTTAGAAGGTAGCAACAAAGTAGATTCATCGGAATGAGACCATGCTATTTCTGGTAAATTCAAGTCACCAAAAACAATTAAGATATCACTATCAGAAAGCAATGAGGAAATATAACGAATAGAATCTAAATGTTTTGTATACACTGCCATGACGGATTGTGGCGGAATGTAGGAACAAGTAATGTAGACAGAGAAAGACTTGAATCTGACCTTAACACTAAAAAACTCAATCTCCATAATGTCAGGTAAATGAGTTTGATCAAAAGTTAAGGCCAAGTCAAGAGCAATCAGAACTCCTCCACCTTCACAAGAAGTCCGATCACTTTTAAAAATTGAAAATTTACATCGTTAATATCAGGTTTTTACCATGTCTCAGTAAACGCTAAAATTTTAAATTCGAAAGCTAGGAAGCTTAGATTTAAGTCCTCTCACATTCTAATAGGTCAGATAAATCGACGAGATTAGTTTTTTGGAACACAGGCAGATGCTGACATTCCAGAAGATGAAATATTATTAGGTGGGATAGTAAGCCTAACCGGACCACGAGCTTTCTTTTTGGCCGTATATTCTTGATCTGGCCAAAAACTGCTACTACAAATGCAGTAAACAGTTCAACGGGAACACTAATTTTGTCTCTCTTGAATAATTAAATTTCAATTTCTCCACCGCTATTTTGGAGACTTGAACTTTTGTCTTAATGTATCTTAGGACATCATCCGAAGAATATTCAGAATCAAGCCTTGAAACAAATATATGTTTCGTTGGTGGTACTCCAGTCATAGGCCTAAGTACTTGTGTACCTCATACTGGACGTCTATTGGAAATATAAATTTTATTTCATATTTGACCAGACTGATCGCAAACTACAGTTTCATTCGTCTGCAAAGAAAGACCATTTCCTGGAAAAATGAAAATAGCCTTGTCTTTACTCTTGTCTTTACTCTCGAGAGATTCCGCATATTGGTTTGGGGACTTATTCAACTTTTTATAGATATTGAATTCGGTAATAATGTTAAACTCATCATAAAGATAATTTAAACAAGTTTTACATAAAATTTGAGTGCTAGGTGTTGTAGTATGAAGATCTAGCTTTCATTTGGTCACAACAGTTTAATGGAATATTTGAAAATAAGGTGCTTCTAAGACAATTCCCAAAAATACCTTTTTTCGTGCTTTTCAAAATTCTCGGGGTATTGTGAGCCACTTTTAAAATTGAATAAAAACAACGATTTTTATTTGGAAAATTTTATTTAGTTCACTAGAATACAAATAATAATTAAGAAATTAGTTGTTGTAGTGAAAAAAATTACACACGTCAACCTGAAATGCAATTTATGCTAGTCCAATAACTTTCAGTTATTCTGGCACGTTTCAAGTGCACTGCACGATCGCAGACGTTGCAATGTATGGTATTTCGCCGATTTATTTTTTCGGCATGTTTTCCATACACAAGCATTCAACACATTAAAAAATGTCGTTAAATGGCAAGAAACAAGTGGCTCTGTCGAATAAAAAAAATATAGGGACATACACGGAGTGTAAATTATACATCGAGAGCATCCAATTTCTATTTGTTATAGGGTATCATATGACGAGTCGATAACAATCATTCGTACCTGTTTAATTCACTGGGGGGAAAAAAATGGCTCTGGCCCAAAATACCCCACCTTCGCCTACCCTCATTTCCATTTTCACTTTTCGGCATGCGTCACATCCCCATTTGAGACCATCTCTTTGCTTCAAACTGTAGCCAGCACACTTAACGTGCATGACATTGTCACAGCCAGCATACGAGAAACACGTTAGGTGGCGCAGGGGGTTCAAGATCTTTATGCTGGAACAGGCGGACATTATAAAATATATTTTTTTACTTTACAAAGAAATAAATAATCTTCAAAGAAAAATAGCTCAAGAAAAAACTCACTTAGTTTTATTAAGCAAATTCAACACTGGGGTCAAACTTGTAGAAAAAATTAATGCAAAATCTAAGAGAACTAAGCACTACACAATGCACGTATCACTTGTAAGCGAGACAGAGGTAGATGCGAGCGCAAATAAAAGAAGTTAGACAAAAGAGAGCGGGAGAGCCAACAGCACTGCACATGCAACAACGATGCATTGGCGAGAGCGTTTTTAAAGAGGTAAAAAGTACAAACGCAAGTGCAAAGATTAACAAAAACTAAAGCACTGCTGTAAAAAGGACGACATCTAAAATAATAATTAAGACTAACTACTAGATAGATAATTTAAAATACTAGTTTTTAGAATAGATATAGAGAACTCTGATCCGATTACAGAATAAAGGCGGTTGTAGTCGGAACAAAGAACACGAAAAGGTTCATGCAAAGAATAGTTAGAAGTACAGCGTGTTAAAGATAAAGGGACATAATTTCGGGTTAGTCTACAAGGTACAGATAGATTGACCTGATTAAGTAAATTAGGATTAATTAGGACAATCTACAATTTACTTAATCAGGTCAATCTATTTGTCCATTTAGAAGCTTGTGAATAAACAAAGTACCAAGCATTACTCTACGATTAAGTAAGGAGGGAAGGTTAATTAGAAGAAGTCTTTTAGAATAAGAGGGCAGGTTAACATTTCGATCCCAGTTTAACCCACGAAAAGCAAAAATTAAAAACTGTTTTTGAACAGATTCAATTTTAACTTGGTGTGATCCATATTGTGGAGACCAAACACATGATCCATACTCCAAAATGGGGCGGACCAGTGAAATAAAAAGAGTTTTGGTTGTGTAAGAATCGTCAAATTCTTTCGACCATCGCTTAACGAAACCAAGACAACTCATGGCTTTATTGACAGTGATATTAATATGACGAGTAAAATTTAATTTGTGGTCCATGAGTACACCCAAATCATTAATCTCGTTCAAACATTCAAGTGGGGTATTATTGAGATAATACAAAACTAATTGGAAAGAGGATCTATGAAATAACATGACGTTACATTTCGAAACATTGAGTTTTAAGAAGTTAATTTCACACCAAGTTTGAAAGTTATTGAGATCGACTTGAAGCAGACGTGGAGAACTTTAGTCTTTAAAACTAATACAAAGTTTGACATCATCAGCGTACATAAGCACGCGAGAGTGAGTTACAACTGACGGAAAGTCATTAATGAAGAGCGTAAAAAGCAATGGCTACCTTGTGGCACCCCCGAGGTCACATTGATGGGCTTCGAAAGATAAGTTTTAAATAAAACTTTTTGTGTACGGTTATTAAGATATTGAGAAATCCAATTAAGCAAAAGGCTTGGAATCCCAAGCTCGTTCAGCTTGAACAAAAGCAGTGTATGATTGACAGAATCAAAAGCCTTACTGAAGTCGGTATAAATGACATCAGCTTGCAATGTATTCCTGAATCCTTCGATCGCTAAAGAAGTAAACTCTAAAAGGTTAGTGGTAGTAGATCTACGTTTCATAAAACCATGTTGAGAAGATGAAAGAATAGAACTACAGAAATGTTGCTGTTGAGAAGTTATAATTTTCTCAAATGCCTTCGGAATAGCAGACAATTTGGAAATACCCCTATAATTAGAAGCTACGGATTTATTACCCTTTTTATGCAA
This sequence comes from Drosophila austrosaltans, assembly GCA_035045865.1. Taxonomy (NCBI): domain Eukaryota; kingdom Metazoa; phylum Arthropoda; class Insecta; order Diptera; family Drosophilidae; genus Drosophila; species Drosophila austrosaltans. The sequence goes on from JAWNOQ010000003.1 coordinate 12,607,118, forward strand.
AAGAATAATAAAAGATTCCTTCCAAATGGTTGGGAAAGAGGAAGTTTCAACGGACAAAGTAAATAACTTAAGAATCGGGGAAATCAAAGTCTCAGCGCAAAACCTGAGTACACAACCAGGTATCCCATCAGCTTCACTAAAGTAAGCACGCTAAGAAGCGAATCTTCATCGATCACAGGATTAAGAACGCAATTAGACCTTTTTAACTGATAGGGATAAGAAAAGTAGCTCGATGATCTTTGGTCGTTCTGAAAAAATTAGCAAGCATATCGGCAATGGCCTGATCATCGTTTGCTTTATTCTTTTCAAAACATAAATAGGACGGGTGCACTGCCACCTTTCGTTTGGCGTTAACGAAGTTATAAAATTGCTTAGGATCACGGAAGAACTGAAGTTTACAACGCCTTATGTAATCATAGTGCAACAGCATAAAGAGAGAAATTAGACGGTCGACCCGATTTTTTGAACTTTACATTTTTCAAATTAGTTAACTCACGTGTAAACCCCGGCGGCTTGTTAAACTATACATGGGTCACACGTGGAACACAAGCATCAAAAAGTGAAAACATAGTATCATAGCTTGAAAAAGTTAGTTTTACGAAAGCAACGGGCACGAGACGTCGAACTGGTACCAGCATTTGATAACCGAAAAGGTAGATCAATAGTTAAGTCCAAAGTTGGATGTAAACTATCTTCGGGGACGACTATGGGATCAATTCTCGAAACAGTACAGTTAGAAGAATCTAACATAAATATAAGATCTAGTGATCTCTCATTTTTGTTACGAACAGGATTAACTTGGGTTAGGGATAACTCAAGGAGACCGTCAACAAAGCAATGTGAGGAGGAGGGCATCAACAAGAAAGACTCACCTGATGGAAGCCATGAAACGTCAGGTAGATTAAAATCTCCCAGAACGATAAATATGTCTGCATCCGAAAAAAGTGAAGAGACAAAGCGAATAGCTTCTAAATGGCAAGCATATACCGTCATGTCAGAATTCGGTGGAATATACGAGCAAGTTAGAAATACAGAATATGATTTCAAACAAATTTTGACACTAACAAATTCAATGTCAAGAACAGCAGGTGGCAGAACTATTTCTGAAGGAAGAGATGAATTTACGGCAATCAAAACTCCACCACCATTTTTGGAGATTCGATCGCATCTATAGGTTGAAAATATTGTGCGAAGAACAGAGGCATCAGAAATGTCTGGCTTTAACCACGTTTCTGTAAAGACCAAGATGTGAAAGTCAAAAGATTGACTATCTACAAAAAGCTTAGAAAGTTTAGATTTTAGTCCTCTAACATTCTGATAGGCCAGAATAAGGGACGAAATTAGTTTTTTGACCCGCCAGCTACTGACGAGCCAGAGGGTATGGAAGGATTAGTTGTGTTAGGCAGACGAATCGGAGGCCGATTTTTCTTTTTCTTAGCCGTATACTCCTTTATAACTAAATGTTCCGGCCAAAAATCTTTGTGACAAATTTGGTCAAAAACATTTGGTGGGACACTGATTTTAAATGACGAAATGTCACGGGTGTATGAAAACCTAAACTTTTCCACCACAATGTTTGGCGCCACGACTTTTGTCCGGATATGGGCTATGACATCATCTGATGTAGTATTGGGGTCGATTTATGTTTATATTTATTTGTGTTATATTTGGTTAAATGTGATACAGGTGTTGTAAAGGTGATCTAAAATTAATACCGAGGTGGAGTTACAGAAGGGGCACTTGGTCGGCATTGATTTATATATTAGGTGTAGATGTGTTACATTGGTGTGTCCCAATCGGTGGCTGAATTTTTATATCCTGTACCCATTGGGTAAAAGGGTATAATAAAGTCGCTAAAATGTATGTAAGAGGCAGAAGGAAGCGTTTCCGACCCCATAAAGTATATATATTCTTGATCAGCATTAACAGCCGAATCGATTGAGACATGTCCGTCTGTCCGTATGAACACCTAGACCTCGAAGACTATAAGAGCTAGAGCTACCAAATTTGGTGTGAACACCCGTCTTATGCTTAGGCAGATCAAGTTTGTTTCAAATAAAATTTTAAAATGAATTTACTAGAGCTGTATTAAAGATATCGAATTTTCAAAGACATAATTATATAGTCAAAATGCACTTACTGACCTAATTTCGTTTAAATCAGACAATAAACATCGGAGATATAGCCATTTGCATTTTGTACTGAAATGCCAAGGCGACATTGCCAGATAAGAAAGAGCGAGATAGCATGCGTTCGCTGCTGTTGCATGTTAAAGGGAATTTTGTTTTGAATTGATAGCGATTTCGAGAGTGTTCGAACTTTTGTTTAGTGCGTACGCAAATTAAGATAGTTTAAAATTTTTGCCGCGCCTACTTCCTCCCCCGCAATTTAGAAAAAAACATTTTCTAGAGAAGTCTTAAAGAAGTCACATTCTTATTTGGCACACCTAACAATGTGGCCAAAATACATCATCTGACCAAATTTAGTCGAAATCGGACAATGGATATCGAAGATATACGAATGTGCATTTTGAACTGAATTGCCAAGGCGACACCAGCTGGAAAGAGTGAGCGAGATAGCATGCCATAGCTGTTGCTGCATGTTAAAAGGAATTTTGAATTAAGTTGATGCCGATCTTGATTTAATATAACTAATTGGTACAGGGTATACTCCATGTCGGCAGGGACGACTTGCTTGCTTTATTTTATTTATCTTTGCGAAAGAATAGCTAGTGCTTTCTATTTCGATGTATTCTTTTGTGATGAAGCTCCATTTTGGATCTCCGCCACAATGCAGTGGCTCAGCATTAATTTCATAGTTTATTATATTTTCCCACAGTGCAGTTGGGAATAATCTTACTATAAAACATGTATGCTCTGATTTAGTAGTGTAGTAGTTAGATTCCCATTACGAGGTAGAGGCACATTCATACATACAACAGCACCATGGCAAGTTGGCAGTTGTATCAGTTCCTATTCTCTTTTGCATAGTTGAAATCAATGCCAATGATGCAGACGCCCGAGGCTAACGCCTGTTGCCGACATTCGTCACTGACGCCTAAACTTTAACGGCACGCGACCAATATACATATGTATTGGTAATTGTCACGCCATGATGTCAATCTTTGATTGGTTTATTCTAGGCCGCGTCTGGCGGACAGCGTCAGCACCAGCAGAAGGTTCGAGAAAGAAAATTTGGGAATGCTTCGACTGCGCAGAAACGGCAAAGTGTGCAGACGCAAAGTTAAAAAGTGATAATTCGATTAAAGTACGGTAGTGAAAGTGTACCCAAGAACAGCAGAATTAACATAAGCCATAACATAAGTTTCATCAAAACAAGTTTACAATGTATAAAAGAAAGAGAAAAGATCACTGCAAATTAAGTCAGGGTCCGGGTGATACCCAGCTTGATTTGAAGCAATTTGTAGTAGTTTAGTTATTCATTTCCCCTTTTTAAATCAAGTTCCCTTCTTGATTTGCATATTGTATGTATAATCCCTCCCTTTTCCCCTCAAGTCAAGATCCGGGTAATACCCTACTTGTCTAGAGTTAAACAGTATGTCTCTGTACTGTGACGAAGTCTTTTTTCAAAGCCCTTCGTCACAATGCAATGTCTTAGTAATTTCATAAGTATACATTTTTTAGAAACTAGTTCCCAACAGAGCATCTCTAGCGCACATCTTGTCCAAATCTAAATCCACGCACACACACACGCATACATCGATCCAGACGCGTAAGCAAGCATAACGGCACTTCCACCAAAATCGACGCCGATGATCCTGCGCAGTTTTGTTATGCCCTGCTCCGCCCAACGGGACCCGAGCTTTGATTGGCAGGCAACGATCATACAAAAATCTAGAAAAAATGAAGCAAGCAAGTCGTCCCTGCCGACGTTGAGTATACCCTGCACCAACATTAAAAAAAATCTTCGAAGTAGCCATAAATTTCATACAAAATTTTACTTTACATGCTACAACGAACGCATGTTATCTCGCTCTTTCTTATCTGTGTATGCATTAGACGCATGTTCACACCAAATTTGGTGGCTCTAGCTCTTATAGTCTCTGAGATCTAGGTGCTCATACGGACGGACAGACGGACGGACATAAGGACATGGCTCAATCGACTCGGCTAGTGATGCTGATCAAGAATATCTATACTTTATGGGGTCAGAAATGTATATTTCTACCTGTTACAAACATTTTAGCGACTTTTACCCTATGGGTACAGGGTATAAAGAGTGAGTGGCGACTGCGCCGAAAAGTCAAGAAGTCACTCTTGGAATAGCTCTTGAGGCGGACGGAAGCATGGATTCAGGAAATAATTCTGAAATGAACGGCAGCAATTAAAGCGAATGAAAGTGCAAGGAAACCAACATAGAAAAGGATTAAGCATAAGTGTATGCGAAGGATTGCCGGGTAAGTCGGCCATGAGGCCCCAAGTGTTCCCCCTTCTCCCTTTCTAGGAATTCTTGGTTAGACAAAGTGTGGTTAGGGACTAAAAAAATATTAAATTAATAAAAATTATAACGAGCTATGAATTTATTGTATAATTTATTGGGGTGAAATTAGGGCTAATAGGGCCTCTATCCCTTCTGCTAATCCTACTTGCATGTCTAGTAGTTAGTGCATATTTTTATTTTGGCATCGGTGTCTGTGTTATACCCTACCCGATGCCAGGGAGAATGTCTCGTGTCTATGTAGCGTGCCAAGGTACAGGATACCTGTCCCAGTCAACGTCAAAGTGTCCTGTATCTATTGGCATGCGACCAGTAACCCACAGTGTAGTATCATTATAAGTCGGCGTCTGGGTTACACCCTAACCGACTTATGTTCATGTCGTAGTGTAGTTATAAGTCGGTGTCCGAGTTACACCCTAACCGACTTCTATGTCTATGCCCTTTGTACTATCGTTCCTCACCTTTCCGTATGTATGCCTGTTTCTTTTCCCTTTACCCCCTCTTCTTTTCCCTTTGGGCAATCGACGCTGTACATAATTACAGCAATATTAACTATCACATTTGTATGAGCGGCAATCATACAAATCTCTGGTCTCGGCATTCCTTTACAAATATTCTGTAATGGAAGACCCTGGGAAGACTAAGATTCGACCCCAGCTAAAAAAAATCTTCCTTACATTAATATTCTGCCTTCTTTACTCCCCTCTAGCGATGGCAAAATTAACAGAATGGATTTTTAGTCATGTTTCTCATCATTCGTTGCAAGTGCAATTCTGCCTGCTGCGTTTAACTTAGTGTTTATTTTCTTAAGGGAACTAATAGCGACTGTGCCGAACAGTGGTAAGACATAGCCGATCTTTGGTAGTATTAATGCCTTGACTACTGAGATTAGGATGAAAGTACTTCCAGCTAGATAGACATTTGATGACATCAAGTGTCTTGTTTAATGATAGAGCAAGGTCTGCGGTATTTATTGTCCACTTGTTCTTGATATAAAACGTGACATCCAAGTTTTTAAGTGAGTTTGTTTGGCATATTTGAAAATTACTAGTGTTCATGCCACACACACAACGCTGATTGTTGCCAACAAGCATAGGTTTTCATTTATCGGGATGTAGACTAGCTCCAGAGTAGAGATACCATTCAACAATATTGTCAAAAAATCGGTTAAAGCTTACAGTTATGTTTTTTCTGTGTCTAGCTTGAGAAACAGGTTGAAATCGTCGGCGTATGCACTATAGTTCCTTGTGACGAGCGATAATTTCATTGAGTCTTCGGTATGCTATAATGAATAGTACCACTGAGAGTGGGAACCCTTGTGGGATCCCATTTTCGAGCGGGAGTGTTTTTGAATAGAACTTGCCTGCTTTGACCTTTCTGGTGAATTATTCTAAAGGTTTTTTTTTTTTGACAATTTTTGACAGGTATTGGTAGAGACACTTCTTTTCAGCGTAGAATACGCTTTTTTTTTGCCTTCCGTAGAGCGTCGAGGTGTTTGTTCCATCAGGGAACACAATATGAACATTTAACGGATATTTTTGCGTTACTCTGATGCGCGCTATTTAAGATTATTCTGTTAATCTTGGCAGATTCTTTGTTGATGTTTGAGCTCACGGGATTGTTGAAGTGGTGATGTAAAGATTGGGTTTGATAGGAGTTCCAGTCCGCTACCATTACTTTAATTAGCGGTCTATACATGAGTGTATGGTTTCGATATGCGTTAGATTGGTCTCAATTTTTCAATCTGCTTCCATTGCAATGTCGGGTGTATTTGGGTTTACATCGATATGAGTTAAACTATTATGGGTTCTAGGATGTGATGGATTTTTTCTAAAATTTGAACTTACTGCTGTTGGAGGGAGAGCCCCATCTTCTGTGCCAACACTTTAAGCCGTTATTACTGTGGGTATATTGTTGTCAATATTGAGAACAGACTAAAGAGAGTTTAGAGTGAATTTACCTTATAATGGAATGTACGAGGAATTATTTCTAAGTTTTTCTTTGACCAAATTTCGGTGCGTATGGCGTCAAACCATTAACAAAGGGATATTTTTTTAAAACCGTAAGGAATTGTGAAAAAGAAGCCCTACTCCACCGAATCTAGAAGACGAATAATCTAGAGTTATCTTTTTATAATTGGTAGTGAGTGATTGTAGACATATCATATCATATGCCAAATTTTGTAGTTAGTGTATTATAATTGGTAGTGAGTGGTTGTTTGCGCGTCTCTTGAAGAGATATCATATATATTCTAAATTTTGTAATTAGAGTTAGGAGTTAACGTAGTTGTTATAAAATCCATCGAAATTCCATTGCATTAGTATTAGTCACGTGTAGGTAGTGGGATGATTAAGGATTTCTCTGTGTGTGATTCAGGGAAATGGTGTGCAATTGCTCAAAAGTACCAACTACAGTGAGAATAGCTTTCATCGGTCGTACCACAACTCCCCAAGCCCCTGTCCTTTCACGTTAGAGTAACGTGCAATCCCCAGGAAAGACTGAGGGGCGCCGATCGCCTGCAGCCCTTACTACATCATGTTTTCATCAGTGTCACTAATAGAGTAGTTAATAGGTTCCTTGTGTGTTGGGTTAGTAGGTTTGCTTGATTTTGATTGTTGTTTTACTTCAGCTTTGAGTTTTGCTTTAAGTTTACTGGATATGTTTTTAAGAAAGAATTTTAAGAGTGGAGTTGGGATATCGGGTAAGGGACCTTCTGAGGCCAGGGTACAACTCTCTTACGGGTCCACAAAACAAGAAATTTGTATTCCCTGAGACCTTCGATAGACGGAGCGTGGTGGGGACTTTTAATTATGTTTAGCATCTTACGGGAATTCTGACTACACTAAGTCACGGCGTACCCAGGATTCGCGCCTTCGCGTCTCTGGTGTACAACCGTAGATGAGGTTGAGACGGACGGGCACCGGCCAGGGTTAATATGGAGCTCCGCTGGGTTAGGGATAGGTCAGGGTATCCTTGAGGATCCTTGTTCAGACGGGTAGTGTCATCCACGTCCGAGCTATAAGTACTCAGAGAATAGGCTACAGTGTTATGGAAGGTTAGCCGAAACTAGTTAGGCAACTCAAGTACTAGTTCAGTTGGTTTGTGGGAAAAAATGTGGCGGGTTAAGGTATCCTAAAGGATCTTCGTTTAGACGGGTAGTGTCGTCCACGCTTCAACTAGGAGTCTTTCAAGAGTATCCTTGGTATGGGAGCTGTAGCATATAGTCTACCGATTTGGCTGAAACTTTGCACAGACATTTCCATATGTACTAAACTTTCAAATATAAAATTTCGGAACAATCGCTTTATAAACACTCAAGTTATTGCTCTAAAACTATATTTCTGACCGATCGTTCCTATGGGAGCAATATGATATAGTTAACCGATTCTGATGAAACTTGGTAAATATTTTAGAAAGTAAATTAAACTAATGGAATACAAATTTTGTAATATTCAATTGAAAAACAACAAAGTTGTGGAAGCTTAACTTTATTCTCGACCTATCGTTCCTATGGGAGCTATATTATATAGTCAGCCGATTCAGATAAAACTTAGTGAATATATTGAAAAGTATCTTAGACTTATATAATACAAATTTCGTAATATTCGATTGAAAAACAACAAAGTTATGAAAGCTTAATTTTATTCTCGACCTATCGTTCCTATGGGAGCTATATGATACAGTTATTCGATAAGGATGATTTCGAGATATACAATGCCTGAAGCAAAAATAAGTCTATGTGTAAAATTTCAGCTCTGTAGCATTAAGGGTTTTGGAGAAGACTAAAATTAATGTAACCTTCCAATGGTATATTTTTTTTGCAATTTAAATGAAAAATTAAAACAAAACATTAAAAAATCTTATTTATTTTATCAAAATCGAATAATAAAGTTCGTTTGTCATCAAAAAAGCGTTTTTAAGTGAATTTCATGGGTAAAATATGCCTAGAAATATTTTTCCTTTAACATTTGGCGGGGGCTTCAATTCCGGTAATACAGCAACATTAGTGGGGTCGGTGTGTATTCCCTGGTCGTTGATAACATGACCCAAATATGTCAGTTTCCTCTGGAAGAACGTACATTTCTCTCGGTCAGCACTACATATTGGCCTCTGGATTGCAAACGGCATTTCCAAGCACAAACAGGAACTGTTACTGTTTCTGGACACAAATACAAGCATCTTCAAAAGGTGTCCAACCCACTTTCGGCAGTACAACCGTGGCTGAACTTAACTGTCCACCACGGTTCTCAATCTCTGAAAAAGAGTTTACTGATTTCGTCAACACACTCAGAGTACGATTTATTGCTGCAGGAGACTACAACCCCAAGCACCCTCATTGGGGATCCCGCCTGGTAAATCCAAAAGGCAAACAGATGTATAACACAATCATCAACCCAGCAAACAAATTGGATTACGCCTCACCGAAAAAGCCCACGTACTGGCCAGCAGATCCACGTAAGCTCCCAGATCTAATAGACTTTGCAATCACCAGTGGAATGGCGAACAATTTAATAAGGGCAGAGTTACTAGCAGAATTGTCATCGGACCACTCGCCAGTAATTTTCACTTTATTAACATATCCTCAAGTAACAGAGGCACCCACTCGGACTAACAAATTATAAAACAAACTGGCTCAGATTTAAGAAATATATAAGAACTCATATCGAATTAAATTCCAAACTGGACGACGAAGAAGATATCGAGTTTTGCACCTCTGCATTAGAGTCGATGCTCATTGAAGCAGCTAATATCTCCACCCCAAACATTGGCCACACCCAGAAAAAACACAAGTCTAACAACCGACTAATTGAACTTCTTGTAACAGAGAAAAGACGACTCAGGCGAGAATGGCAAATATCTCGATCACCGGCAGCAAAATATCGCCTAAAGGCAGCTATACGAAGCTTAGCAAAAGCGCTTAGACAAGAAGAAGCAATAGCACAGCGGCAAAACATCGAGAAGCTTTCCCCCACCAGCACCAAATATCCGCTGTGGAAAGCTCCCCAACCATAACTGCTCCAACCGAGATAATTTCACCTTTACGATGCCCAACTGGCAAGTGGGCCCGTTCTCACGAAGAAAGAGCACTCACCTTTGCAGCTCATCTAAAAACGGTCTTTCTGCCAAACCCGTCAACAAACTCACTCCAGCTTCCCTCTCTAAGCACCACAGTGGAAACCGAGCCACCGAAATTCCAAACAGAGGAAATTTCTGCAATTATTAAAAACTACCTTAACCCAAGAAAGTCGCCCGGCCATATCAAAATAACCCAGAAAATGATCCGAGAACTCCCGATCTGTGCCGTGCGGCTCATCTGCAAACTCTTCAACGCGATAGTAAAAACTGGTCACTTTCCAATAAGTTGGAAAAAAATCAGTAATCATAATGATCCCAAAACCCGTAAAGGATAAAACACAGTTATCATCGTACAGACCCATTAGTTTATTGCCAGGTCTTTCACAACTATTTGAAAAGGTCCTACAACTCCATATAAATACAATCCTGGTAAACCAAAATATAATTCCACATCATCAGTTTGGTTTCCGTGAAAAGCATGGCACAATTGAGCAAGTCAACCGTATCACCTCAGAGATCCGCACAGCATTCGAGCAAAAAGAATATTGCACAGCAATTTTTCTTGATGTCACCCAAGCCTTTGACCGAGTCTGGCTGGATGGCCTAATATACAAAATAAAAGCGACGCTCCCACAATACACACACAGGCTAATGGAATCTTATCTATCCAACGGAAAATTCGCTGTACGATGTAATAGCTTCAACTCTGATGATTTCGAATCAAAAGCAGGTGTACCTCAGGGCAGCGGGGCAGCGGACATACCAACAAGCCCTACACTCAGCACATCTACTTTCGCCGATGACGCGGCCATCCTTAGTCGCTCCAAATGTCCGATCAAAGCTGCTGAGCAACTGACAACCCACTTAAAGGAAATTGAAAATTGGCTAGCAGATTGGCGCATTCGTGTAAATGAACAGAAGTGCAAGCACGTTACGTTTACCCTCAATAGAAAAAACTGCCCATCATTGACGCTCAACAACGTACCAGTGCCTCAATCCGACGATGTTGTGTATCTTGGAGTTCACCTGGATAGAAGAATAACTTGGCGTAAGCATGTCGAAGCTAAAAAAAACCAACAAAAGCTTAAAGTAATCGGACTACATTGGCTTATCAACGCACGATAGCCCCTATGCTTGGAATTCAGAGTAACTCGGTTGTAAAACCCATCTGGACGTACGGCTCTGCTTTGTGGGGAAACGCAAGCAAGAGCAACATTGAAACCTTACAAAGGGCTCAATCCAAGGTTCTCAGAACCATCACGGGAGCACCTTGGTATATCAGAAACGAAAACGTACAGAAAGACCTACATATTCCTAGCATAGTAACCGAAATAAAGGTACAACAGCTAAAGTACACTGCTAAACTGCAGGCCCATCAAAATATCCTCGCCAAATCATTAACCAGAGCATACGATAGAACTCGTCTCCAACGAAACGACCTTCCAACCCTCTAGCAAATAATCAGGGCCATAGATTAATGAAGCATCCTTCTGATGCTAGGTTACGTATTAGATTAAGTTAAAACTAGGAAATTGTTGTTAGTCTTATACACTATATAAGAGATTCAACAAATAAAAAAAAAAAAATTTCTCTCGGTTTATCCTCAGATTTGCTTGACGTAGTCTTCTTCCATCAAGTTGGTCAGATGTTGTTCCGGGGTACTTCGAATCACGATAATGTCGTCAAATAGGGAAAGCCGTGGGGTTCCATATCTACCAACATCCGACGCTCGTTGGAATGTAGCGCTACCCGAATGTAACCCAAATGGCAGTATCTTCCAGTGATACAAACCTTGACCAGGCACGGTGAAGGCGTTGCACTCTCGACTCTCCTTGTCTAAGGGGACCTGCCAATATCCATTCTTGAAGTGCAACTATAAAATACATCGTGCCTCACGCAGCTTTTCCAAGATATGGTGATTTCAAGGGATCGGGTAGTCGTTCTTGACGGAATTAGCGTTCAGTTGCCTTAAGGTAATGCACATCCGTCATTTGCCGTTCTTCTTCTTTGCTAGCACGATAGAATAACTATGGGGACTCTTCGAAGGTTCGATGGCACCTTCGCAAAGCAACTCCTCCACCTGCGCATCGATAACCTCCTGCATCGCGGGGTTCTTCTGATAATTATGTTTGTGACTGTATGTTCAGCTATATGGGTCACTCCTGTCATCGGCGAATTCGACTAACTCTACATCCAGGAGATTTTGGATCTGTAGAGCTAGAAGGGCCTGCTCCAGACTCACATCCTCTGTCGCTTCTAACTCGCTGTCGGCGTCCGCCTCGATTTGATGGAGGGTTTCCATTCGTTTCACTTTCTTAGGTAAGGGTCTCTACCTCTATCTTCTCTCCGTCACCTTCGTGTAGCCGTGCCCCCTGCGGGGTGACTCGTTCTGGCGTTATTCCGCCCCTCGTTAGAGTTGCTGGAGCATTCACTGTTGGGGTCCGTCTGGATGCATTTCTTTGATGCGCATGTTGCCTCACTCGCTTAGGACTCTGACTTCTTGTAGATCCGTGTCAACTGTGTGGGCGCTGATTGGTTGGTCACTACCCTGGCCCTGTCTAGAAAGGACCTCTGCCGTTTTCCGTTGCGTTTTGCCGACAGCATTCGAAAGATGTGACTCCTCTTTAGCCAACAAAACGAGATACGCTCATTGTCTCATTCACAACCCATGTAGTGTAATCTTCGGCATCACCTGCAAGCGCGATGTATGTCCGCTGGCTAATTCGGCGGTAGCCGAACAGTGTCGATTCTTCGTGACTGTGCCGATTGTGCTACGTCCTGTAGCCTGACATTCTCATTTTCCATGGCCATCTCGATGAGCTCGCTCAATATTTTAAACTCGTGCCTACGGACATAAAGGCGATTTTCCGGTGCCGAATTTCCATATACTCGGTACAATTCTTGAGCATTGTCATAGCCAGCTTGGAGCATGAGGGTTCGCAGATCGATTACATAATCCTTGAACGACTGTCCTTCTAGCTGAGTGCGTTACCGGATTCGATCCTCTAGCCCTTTAAAAAAAAGTGGGGTCAAGAAAAATTTTAAAAGTACCTTTTTATAAACACCCCATTCAGCGTTGTGTAGTCTGCTAGTGCGGAATTTAATGAAAAGTTCAATAAGTTAAATTTTTAATTTTTATTTATTTAATTTGCGTCGAATTTATGTTATTTTGTCCACGTTTCACTGTTCTTTTCCTTTCATAACCGTTTATTTTCCTTCGCACTGTTCTGTGACTCTGTCACTATTTCTCTTTATATTTTTGCGCACACGTGTTGTCCATTTCACTTTCACTCTGGCTGCCAAAACTAGGTGCTCGATTTTGAGCTTTTCAATTTGAGCCTTCTTATAGATTCTTTACCGGTTTTTTCGTTACCCCTTATACTAATGTCACCTAATTATTACTCAAAGCTTGGTCGGCTTCTGAATGATGGTATAGATAGCTATTTGTAAGTAGATCACCAGAGGAAAGGCCCGCCCTCTTTTAAATCTAAGGAACCGTTTGACTAAAAGAATGCCTTCAGTGGCGTGTATTAATTGTTTATATGTAGAAAAGTAAAAACACAAAATTATTCATTACAACCAAATTAATGATAGGGGTGGATCCGTCTCATATCGTCGCAGAAGTATAGGGAGCAATTCTATGAGGGACTGGAGTTATGGATTGAGACAGCAGTTTTTATATCCACCTTTTCCGTGGTTTTGATCGTCTGTATTTCCTGTTGCTTGATAAAGATGGGACACCCTCTGTAGATTGATGAGTGGGTGGTGTCTGGCTGTTTGTTGTCCAAACAATTTTTACAGCATTTGTCGAAGTTGCGTAATTCGTAACTGTCTGTGTCTGAGTGAAATTCATTGGCAAAGTTATTATTATTATTACAAATTTCTTAAATATGTTTAAAGCTGAAGCAATTATTGGAGTTGGATGGGATGCCAAGGTTACGATGATAAGTCTTTTTTCTTGTAAGTCGCTGTTTAACTTTTTAAGAATTTTCCTTACGACACACACATTTTGCTCCTGTAGTTCAACCTTGACTTCTTCTTCTTTTAGAGAACGAAGGTAATTGGAATAGGTTACGCCTTCGAATAAATCAAGGGTGGTGTGTTTAATGAGTGTAATGAGGATTTCTCCGAGAAATCAAGAGAGTTCTTGATTCTAATTAAGAGGTGCTTTATACTTTGGTTTGTTTGTCGGTTCAGAAACAGTTGTTTGAGATTGTGTTTCATGCCTGCACGAATCGAAACTATGCTGTACATAAATTTTTAGATCCTCCATACTCGATTTTTTGCAATTTGGGAACAGTTTATAGCTGTTAAATTCTGCCTCCGCAGCATTAAACTCATGACAGAGTCTACAAAATCAAATTGACAGTTCTTTTACTAAACCAACTTGATCAAAAACCTTAACGTGAATAACATTGTCACACAGTTAACAAACAAAAAAACTTGTATTATCTCCCGTTCATGATAGAACACCAGGCTGCGTACTTAGATTTTGTGCAGGAATTATGTAAGTGAATTCAAAAACTTTTTTATTGTTCCTTAAGTAATTCACTGTTCCATCTATTTGGAAGGAATCTATCATAGTTCCTCTATAATAAAATATTCTCGCGTAGTTAGTTACAGAGACATTATCTTTAGATTATCTTGTAAAATGTAAAGACAACTAAATGCAAGGTCATAACTTTTTACCAATATACTCGACAGCTAGTTACATATTTTCTTAATATTATTCCTTTAGAAGGTTTTAACAAGATGTTTAATTTCCTATGGACCGAAAATTCTCCTTGAAGTCCTAAATTTGGAGAACCGGTAGGACCATTGCTGTTCTTGCGTTTTTTTAAAGGTGGTCAAAACCATGTTCCTCTCACCTCACTTATTTGTCATATTTGTCAAACAGTTATTGCTTTTCGAAAGTCCGCACAGAGATTGCAATGCCAATTTGTCACCGTTCTTTTGTTAACTTTATTTAAAACAATAAAAAAAAAAACGATAACTTAAAAAGATTTTTGAATTTTTTATTTCGGAAGAACGGAAAGAATCGCGTCAAAAGAACTTTCATAAATGTTGTTCGGAGGTTGGAAAGGCAAATACAGTGAAGAATACCAAGTGGACTACTTTACTATGGGACCGCACAGAACCTGAATATCGTTTCCAGTAGGACCTACAAATCCGCTTTCTTAAAATGCCAGGTAAGAGATCAACACCAACAATATATCAATCAATCAGAGTAACGGAACGTAAGGTATTGGGTATATTATGTTCCATATCGTAGTGCTTACCCGTATTTGTACTAAATATCCGCTGTGAAAATCTTACCCTACCATATATGCTCCAACGCTTACAGACGATGAAAGAGCATCGTCCTTTACAACTCATCGAAACGTTCATTCTGCCAAATGCGTCATCAAACTCATTTGAATTCCCCTCTCTGAGCACCCCATAAGAAAGTGAGCCACCGAAATTCCAAGCGTATGAAATTTTCATACGAGCGGTACGCGAATCTAAAATCCGTAATGGAATTTTTTCGGATTTTTTTTACTCACACTCACCTTCTGCCATTGAACATTTTTTTTAACTGTATCCTAATTTTTTTTTTAAGTAAATTTAGTTTTTCAACTTTATTTAAGTCCGTTTAAGCTTGCGGTGTACAGGTAACGGAGAGTGTAGACGGCAAAACAAATATAAAATAATAAGGTGTTTCACGCCAGTTATAATGACACTATTTACATTTTGTCTGCTTTGTAGCATAAACGTTTTTTTATTTTTTATTTCATGCTTACGCATCAACAATAGAAAACAATTAAAACTCAAAGGAAACGGTAGAATCATGGAATCATTTTAAATTCTCTTAGAAAAAGTTCAAAATCTCAGACACACAAGTTTAAAGTTTTATCAAATCGATCTTGAAATTTGACCAGTTGATTGATTGATGCTTTGCCCGACCAACTCTGTGAGTCACATAATTTTGTCAACAATTACAACACGATTTCTTTTACCGTTTTGTATGAAGGACAAACAGAGGTTGGTTCACTGAAAAGCAATTTTCTCAAAAAACTGAAAACTGAAAATTGGGATCATGTACGGGCATACTCCACATCACGACAAACTCTGAGAACGAGTTCTGCTCTTAAATAGAAAAAGTAGATAATTCATATGCAAATTTTTAATACCTGCTTTTACCAAAACCAACATTAATTAATAGATTATGTCTTAATTAACAACTCTGCAGTTCATTTTATTCAAAAAAATTGGGCAATTGTCCAGATGGTTAAAAAAAAAGGTCCACATATTCACTGTTCCAATTATTGCTAATTGTTCGTCCCTATTTTAACGGACATGATAACTTTTCTGCTGTCTTGGTAACTCTGAGGAAATCTGTACTCGTTTTCTGTACTGAGTTTTTTTTTATTATGTGTATTGTACAAAGTGTCAACGACAATTTAGTATTATTTCTTAATCAAATCTCTTCGGTCAGTAAATTTAGAAACAAGAGGAGACTACATTTTTTTGACCATGGGTATTGAGGTGATGGAAAAATTTGATCAGGAACCTCTCAATTTTGATAAAAGTATGTTTAAAAATATCTCGTTTTCTGATGCAATGAAGCGAATTGACAGATTTTTTTTCTTATTTATTTAATAGACCCGGAAAGTGATGGCGAGTTAAAGAAACGACTGGAGATCGAGGAAATACTACAAAGGACAACTGATCACCACGTTGGTCTATCCGAGTTGAGAAAACTTGCGCTCTCCACTTACGGTCTGGTGACTGACGATCTGCGCCGGGCTCTGTGGCCAAGGTTAGCAGGTGTAGATGTGCATCATTTGGAACGTGCTCCAACTTTGAACGATCTACAAGGCCACCCGGAGTACAATCAAGTTGTGCTCGATGTAAATCGTTCGCTAAAACGATTTCCCCCCGGTATACCTTATGAACAACGTATATCTTTACAAGACCAACTTACGGTTTTGATCCTACGTGTGATCAAAAAGTATTCAAACCTGCGCTATTATCAAGGTTACCATGATGTGGCAGTTACATTTCTTTTGGTCGTGGGCGAAGAAGTCGCCTATGCCATTATGGAGCAACTTTCTACGACGCACTTCTCCGAGTGCATGCAAGAAACTATGGAAGCAACACAAAGGCGTCTTATGTTCATCTGGCCTATTGTTAATTTTGAGAACCCTCAACTTTTCCAGTTCCTGCAGCGCTCAGCCGTGGGTACTTTATTTGCACTGCCATGGTACTTGACTTGGTTTGGACACAGCTTGAAATCATATAAGGCTGTTGTACGACTCTACGATTATTTTTTGGCGTCCCCTATGTATACGCCAATCTTTGTAACAGCTGCAATTTTATTGTATCGTGCCGATAAAATCATGATGGAGGACTGTGATATGGCATCAATGCATTGCCTGCTTTCAAGAGTATGATTATTTTCATCTGATGAGTATTTTTGAAGACTAAATATCACTTTTTATATATGCATCAGTTACCTGAAGACCTGCCATTTGAGGATTTGTTGAAGACTTCTAGCAAATTATACGAGACTTACAGTTTAACAGAAATCGAAAAGGAAGTGGAAAAACTCATAAAAAGAGAGTAAGTTAATTTTTTCAATAAATTTTATTTTAATACATTTTTTTTATTTGGTTTTAACAGAAAAGAACAAAGACAAATGGAAGAAAATATACTGTTAGAGCGACGCAAAAAACAACTTGCACGTTCACCGTCTTCTGGCAATGGGAAGTCGAAATTAAGCGAATGGCTTCCATTCCTATTAAGTCCTAAATCTGTTATAGTTACCACTGCTGTTTCGATCGTAATCGGTTGTTGTGCTTACTACTACAAAAATCAGTATTTGGCAGCAGGCATTAGTTGAGTAAGCCCTCATTTGCATTACGTATTTTGCCATGGACGTAGTCAGCCGAAGTGGAGATTTATGGTTCACATTTCTTTTTAACACCGAAAACAAAAGACAACTTCTACACATACGCAATGTAACATATTGTCGTCCGTGATAGGACTTAATTTTGTAACTGTTTAGTAAAAATCACAATTTTATTATTACTTCTACTGTAAATATACACGAGTATTTTTTAAATTGAAATATTTACAGATTATGGTGTTAAAGTGTTTTCTGAATGACAAGATCCCTTCAGTGTTCTATGGAACAGAGTTTTCTCCAATATGGCAATTAACTTTTTGAGGCTAAGCTTGTCCATTTGAAAAACGAGGTTATGATCTTGTGCATGTAATCGGCCAAAGAGAAAATTTACTGTGACCACTTGGGTAATAGTACCGCCAAAACTGCTATCCCCGATTATTAATCGAGTATCCCAGGAAAAAGCTTTGACTAGTTTTTTATTTTTTGAGAATTCACAATGCTCCAAGTGCTTAAATACTTCTGGTTGCCGAGCATTTAATACTGCAAAAACTGTGCAACACAGCTCAGGACTCCAACTGACAGTGTTTTCCATTTCTCGAAGATCTAAGCAGCAACGACTGTAGTATTTTGATATAGACCTTGTGGCAAGAAGAAAATCGTCCGGACTCCCAAATCCATATTTGTGCGATAACCTGAAGGTCTGATGATCATTTATGTTCCCCATTAAGTAGTCAACCGAAAGGTGTAAAACCTGTCATGAGACAACCACATAAATAACAAAAACGATTAAAAACAAATCCGTAAATACTTTACTTCAGTCAGAATCTCTTTATTATGGATATTTTTTAGTATGTCCATTTCAAAAAAATGAAAGACAAAACAAGTGCGAACAAAAATAGAAAGCAAACAATAAAAGGACTAAGTGTGACCAAATGTACCAATGGTCATAAGGCCACAAATTTATTATGAACAAGAAGATAGCAACGATCAGAACGGTGGAATATTGGAACACTTTTTAATTATTTATTGATTATTTCTTAATTTAACACCTTTTCTACCAAAATAAACTAAAAAATTGTTAAGAATTCAATAATCTATTGTTTGTATTATTTTTTGGGCGGTTTTGGTTATGCAAGGTATACAAAATTTACAAGTGGAAAATTGAGTTCTCTTAATTGACCCCATAGCTCCCTTCACAGATAATGTAGGGATATGCACGGTACGCCAAGGAATGATCCACATATTTTGCTGGCAATATAACGGGCTTCACAGAGAATGTAGGGCAATGCACGGTGCATGAGGCTATTTGTACAACTTTCAAGACTAAGTAACATAAATTTAATCAAAATCGTTGGCGGCGTTTTTGAGGAAAATTCCCAAGTATAGGGGGGTCACACTTATTACAAAGAAAAAGCAAAAACTTCACAAGTCAAAAGTAAAACGATTGACAAGAAAGCCTTAGCAAAAAAACAAAAACATGTACATATATATAAAAGATAAAATACAAAAACACAAGCAAAAAAAAAAAATAATTAAATAAGATTTTTCATACATACATTCCTAATTATTGTAAACAACAACATTTGTATTATATAAATACTTATTAAATTTTAGGAAATTCAAGGGAGCATGAACAAATGAATAAACAATGTCTATCATCAATTAAACGTTCATAATAAAATAGTTATAAGATTTTCAAACATTACCGATTCTATTAATAACGAACAGAATATTATAAATAATTTTTAACAAAAAAAAAAAAACTATAAAAATAAGATCTATAAGGAATTAAACACTGAACACAACGAAATCCATGTTCTTCAATATATAAATAGAATTGGAGTTAGCATTGATGTTATGTATAACCATTTAAATAATACTTTATTTTTTGCTTAAACTTATCCCAAAATTTATTTTATGAAGTAAAGAAATAGACAAAATCACAGAAATTTTAGCAAAACGAAATGTCACAATTTCATCGCAAGAACATTTATATACAGTTGCGGACAAAACTCTCCGTACGACCCCTTTTGTAGATTACTTGAAATAGATACATTTGTAAACAAAACTGATGTAATATTTTACATAAAAATTCCAATGTTCAAAATTAAAGACTATAAATTCATTCACCTGATACCATTGTCAATGACAAGACTAAATATCTGAAAATACCTAAACCTGTTATTTATAACAGATATAGTATTAAGCCTCTTAAAGATAAAAAAATTTTTGCCCCAACGAGGGATACAAATTGTCTACAAGGAATCATCAATGGAGAGAACAACCGCAAATTCTGGAACCAGAAAGGAAGTTCGTTTTTAAAACCTAGCATAGACAACCTCACCTACGATGTTTTCGAAATGCGCAAAGATGATAATATCATGACCAGGATACCACTGTTCACCAAAAGCCAAATTAACAACGCCACGGGAGAGTTAATTCTACACAAGCGCCACCTGGAAGCAATAAAAGCGCAACCATATTTTTTTTAAATCCTTTGAAGACGATCAATCGTTCTCAAACCACCACCAGTCGCTACTGAAGCCGGTACAAAACTGCAAACAGACGAGGGAAAAGGGGAAACGAATAGAGCTGTCGTTATCTATGCTCCAGGACAAGGCCAATGAACTATTGAATTCCCCTACCGTTGACACTAACGCACTAAAAACTCTAGTGGATTTGCTGAAACTTACCGATAATGACCAACTTGAAGTCCATGTAACCCTTGTTCTAGAGATTATATTTATATTATAATTGTTGAGACGAAATGCGATGGATATGCCCCACAAGGTCAAAGAACATAAAAAAGGATACAGCCCCCAAGGGAAGCAGAAGCCTGCAAAATATCTTAACCTATATGTGGGTGCCTCGGGTGCAAAAATCTTATTGATAAGGGTGGCGCCCAGTTCGCAATCGGAACCAGTTTTGGAACCAGCGTGGAATCTGTGCTGTTACCACTGTTAGAAGAAAATGGCAAGGGATGAAGTGAAATCGACGCTTACTTTTCTAGAGAATTTAGGAATATGCACGGTAGTGCATCTGATTATGCATAATTTTCTATATATTTCAGCCAACTTTTATCAAAATCATTGGCGGGAATTTTGAGAAATTCTAATTAAGCCTAATTTACTATATATTTCGGCTAACTTTTATCAAAATCATTGGCAGGAATTTTGGGAAAAATATAAATGAACTATTTCACCCTTAAAGTTATCATTGCCCGCCCAGACAATGTGCATATAAATGAAAAAGCTCTTAGCCTTGATAGCATTTTTGGCATTTTAAGGCCAAGTCTTAAATCCTCTACGCTGTGGGTTCGTTTAGTTATTCTTATAGCTAATATGCTTTGTAGCTGTACGGCATCACACAGTGTACACTTGTCATTAAATTACATAAAGTTTTATGTATGTACATGAGAGCCTTCACAATATTTAACAAATTTTAATAAGATATACCAATAAATTAAATCTGGTTGAAATACCATATAACCCGAATAGTTGGCTGCCAATTACAAGTCAATTTTTTTCTTCAATGGTGGAAAACACCAATGTAGCAAACAAAAAAACTTTTTACTTTTTCACCCAAGATAATAATGTTAAATCTAAAATACACTTTATATGACCAAAGGTATTAACATATGTACATATGGATGTATGTATGCATACATAAACCCACAAATCAATGTTATTTGACAATATCGGGCTTAATGCACTACCGTGCATATTCCTAAATTCTCTGGAAAAGTTGGCGACGATTTCACTTCATCCCTTGCCATTTTTTTATACTCTTGAAAGAAGTACAAATACCCTCATGCACCATGCGTTGCCCTACATTCTCTGTGAATTGCCAGCAATTGCAACTCAATCTTTGTGTCGCTTTTTGTATGGGAGAAAACCATAGGTTGGTGGACTGATAAGCGTTTTTCTCAAAAATCCTACCAATGATTTTCTTTTAATTTGGTGGAGGTATAGATAAATATGTGGATCATTCACTGGCGTCCCTACATTTTCTGTGAAGGGAGCTATGGGGTCAATTGTGAGAACTAGTTTTTCCACTTGTAAATTTGTATACCTTGCTTAACCAAAACCGCCCAAAAAATAATACAAACAAAAATTCAATAATTTTTAACAATTTTAAAGTTTATTTTTGTAGAAAAGATGTTAAATTAAGAAATAATCAATAAATAATTAAAAAGTGTTCCAAAAATCCACCGTTCCGATCATTGCTAACTCATCGACGCTATTTTGACGGACATGACAACAAGACGATTTTAAAATTCGTTAAAAAAGCGTTTTAGGAACGGTGGGACTTAAGCCTTTTTACATGTTTTTTACAAGTATTTCCGAAGTTCGTGAACTCTTTCGACAAACTCATTTTCTATGTTTATACACTCCTTTTCGATTACAGTGTCCACCCTGGTAGCGGCTTCTCTACTAGTACTTTGTCTAATGTCTTCTATCAAGACATTTGCCTTACTATATCCTACATTGGCTGGTTCTACGGATCTAATTATAATATTCTTTATTAGCATTAAGCCATCTTCAACTCGCTTTTAATTGTGGTAGGGGAAGGTGGGGTATTTTGGGCCACGGGGAATCGTGAACCAGCGCCATTTTTTTTTTCCCAATGAATTATGACAGGTGCGAATGACTGTTATCGACTCGTCTTATGATACCCTATAATTTCCATAATGAACAAGTGTGGGCACCGGCATTGGTACTTTGTTTTATTAACAAATAGAAATTGGATGCTCTCGATGTATAATTTACACTCCGTGAATGTCCTTATATTTTTTTTATTCCTGTGAATCGACGGAGGTAACTATGTTTTTAATATTTTCCATGTATTTGTCATTGTTGTTGTTTTTTGCAGCCATTTTCTAAAAATGAGGGTTCGGGTAATTGTGAACCTTTTTTCTTGGGGAATTAAGAGCCACTTGTTTCTTGCCATTTAACGACATTTTTAATGTGTTGAATGCTTGTGTATGGAAAACATGCCAAAAAAAATGAATCGGCGAAATACCATACATTGCAACGTCTGCGATCGTGCAGTGCACTTGAAAAGTGCCAGAATAACTGAAAGTTATTGGACTTGCACAAATTGCATTTCAGGCTGACGTGTGTAATTTTGTTCACTACAACAACTAATTTTTCAATTATTATTTGTATTTTAGTGAAATAAATAAAATTTTCCTAACATAAATCATTGTTTTTATTCAATTTTAAAAGTGGTTCACAATACCCCGAGAATTTTGAAAATCACGAAAAAGGTATTTTTGGAAATTGCCTTAGAATCACCTAATTTTCAAATATTCCATTAAACTGTTGTGACCAAATGAAAGCTAGATCTTCATACTATAACACCCAACACTCAAATTTGAAGTAAAACTTGTTTAAATAGAAAATTTCTGGCAATAAAAAAATGTGGCTCACAATACCCCGCCTTCCCCTAATCGTGATGGATTACTCCAATCATCAATAACATATTATGATTTCTATTCCACTGGGCTTTGATCTCATCAAACTCCTTAACCACTTCCCTATTTTTCTAGTTACCTAGTTTGGGTATATCACCTTTAAAGCCCATCAACTTAGACTGCTTCTCTAACAATGCAATAGTCATTTCTGACTGCTGTTATTTAAGGGTGTATTCTAGTCTAGAAGACCAAATTTCGAGCGTTTTTAAGGAATAAATAAACAAGCAGCAATTGATATTTTTACCATCCATTTTTTAATGACTTATTCATTCACATTTCAAGAGTATGTTGGTGATAGAACAGGGTATTGCGTGTCTTATAGACCCATTGATACCCTATGTTCTTGTGTCTCTTTAGTTGAGGGCTCTGGTGTCCCTTTCTATTTTGTGGTCATACGCCACAATTGTTAATGACGGATGTCATGTAATGATTGGCATTTAGTAATGTAATGTTAGTTTCAATAGTGAGTCATGCAAGTTTGGCACTGGATGCTTAGTCATTCAGGTGACAATTAGAGATGAGTAATTAAGAGAGATAGCAGCAGAGCCTGTTGTAAGGTACGACTGCGTGGCAGTCACAGAATAAGAATCAAGCGGAACAGGCTGGAACTCGCTGCTCTTTCAACTACCTAAAGTTACTATGGCGGACGAATAAATCAACGAGCTTCAGCGCTCTTCGACAAGTACATAAAAAAATAAATAAATATTAAAATTTCGTTGAAGTAGAGGTGGGAAAAAAAGCCGTGTCACAACCGTCATGATATCTACACTCCTGTGCATCTGTAAAAAAAATTAATAAATTATTTTTATAAAGGCCAATATGGTATGAACCAAAAAAAATGAGAAAAAAATATTTTCGGGAAATGGTGGCTACTCAAAAACTGAGGTCGATTTTCGTACTAATTTTTTAACATTTGCGATTTTTTTAAAAACATTGAAAATTAAAAATTTTTCAATGAAAAATAGTTTTCAATGGTTCATGCGATAAAGGAATATATAAAGAATATTCATGCCAAATTGAGATACTAGGACGGTGGCATCGAAAAAAATTGTTTCGAGTTAAACGCGTTCAAAGTTTTACGGTTAGCCCAAACCGGTCTGGGTGCTACGTCACTAAAATGACAATAACTTCAGATATAATTCGAATTTTGAAATATCCTTTTAGGGAGATATTTTTAAATACCTAAACTATCGAAAAATGGAAAAATTTAGATTTTTTCAAAATCCTAGACTAGTCTTTATGTTTGTCTGACGTCTACAAACGTTGCTAAGCAGAATCGCTTCTCTTAAAATGCCGTTAAAATACAACAGATTGTTGTAATCCACTTTTGTCAAAACTCTTCGCAAGAATACATTTTCAAGCACTTTAGAAAATATCAACCACAAGCTTATCGGACAGTATGAAGTTATTTCATTTTCTGGTTTGCCTGGTTTTTGTATAAGTATGACTTCAGCGCATTTCGATTGGGAAGGAAAATGTCCCAGTTGAAGACACTTGTCAAAAATATTTACGAGTATTTCCACACAGTTAGAAGGGAGAGCTTTCATTGCTTAGGCGTCAATACCATTGTAACCTGGAGATTTAGTTATTTTCAATATTGCAATCTTATCTACAACTTTCTGCACAGCAACTTTGAACATGGGACATGGCACATCAAGAAACTGAAGAGTTTTCTCCAGATCTGTTTTAGCACATGTACTTAAAGGTTTGAATACTCCTTCCAAATAAATGCTCTACATAAGCTTCAGCTTTATTCTTTCTGTACGACTATAGACACCATTCACGTTTTTAATAGGAGCCATTCTAATGGCTCCTTCTCTTGAGATACTTTGTGGCTGACCAGAGGTTGCAATCTTGGAATGAATCACCTGGTTCCGCTGCACTTAGATAGTCATTTATGCTTTGTTGCTTTATTTCACTAAGTAGTGTTTTTATTAATTAGTAATTTTGTTAAGAGCTGCCTTGTCTCTGCGATTTTGACTGAGATGCCAGACTCTCCTAAGTCTTCTTTTTTGAGCAACCATACTTGACGCTTCCAACGACCATAAGTGCAAATCTATTATTGTATATCGTTGATTTGGTGACATTCTATTAGGAGAAAAAATGTTAGCTGCTTTATGTATGTTTTTATTTAAGTTTTCAATTACATGCTATATATCCTCCCTCGTATTGTTTTATATTTTAGCCCAACATTTCTCTGCAACCAGGAGTGATCAAACGTTATTAATGTTGATGCATCTACCAAGTGTTTTTTGCATGCTTTCCTAGTGCATGTTGGAATGTTTTCGAGTATATTGACTAAAGAATGGTCTGAGTTCAGATCGTATTTGCTGCTGCATAATATTTTTTAGGCATCCACTCTTTTCGAGTTAGCAAAATCAAGAATCGTTGGCCAGTATGTAGGATCTCCAGTTGAGTGACAGTCCAGTCCTCCAATTGGAACACATTCATATGAGGATCTACCTCCAACAATGTATCTGCTGTCTAAATCAAGATGAAGGCTTCTGAAAATATCTTTGCTAACTCTGTTTCCTGTTTACAAGTTATTTAAATTGATTAGTTGATTATTATTAACCCCACAGCTAACCAAGAATAACTAAATCAGCGCCTGTAGCCGCCTCCGCCTCAGCTGGAGTATCATATTTCATTCGGCCGTGTGACCGACTAAATTGCTCGCTTATTTACTTGGCTAGTCATAACTTACATGTTGCTGCTATCGTCAGATACCCAGTATTTGTTATAATTCTGATTTTTTAGGTAATGAACACAAAATAACTTAGTTGCTGGAAGCTCGATATGTTTAATTCCACTTCTTATTAATTGTTATTGAATTTTATAATTTTATTATTTATAAAAATGTTTGCCTCTAGAACATAAACTAATGACATAGGGCTGTCGCAACCAACACTTGAAATTGGGTGGACTTTAGTTTTAATTTGGAGATATGTAAGTTGGAAGATATGATTTTACCTGATGCTTAAAATTGTGTTCAAAGTATCAATATGCATTCGATTTCTTTGCTTACATTTAAGCAAAATAAATTGGCTGAAAACCCAATCGACCTCGGCGTTGGACCACGGCAACGCCAATGTTTGCAAAGCAATGGTGGACAGCTCTTTAAACTTGTGGTTTCCACCAGAATCGCGGTATGCATTTACTTCCAGCCAAAACTGTAGCGTATCGTCCTTGATCTCCCAATTTACGAGATTTACGTTCTGGTACAGAAGTACACTTTGGTCAATATTATCCAAACCAAAGTGCTCTAAAACTGGAATGATGCTGGGTGTTATTGAATTTTATAATTTTATTATTTATAAAATGTTTGCCTCTAGAACATAAACTAGTAACATATGGCTGTCGCAACTAACACTTGAAATTGTGTGGACTTCGGATAGATCATGCAAATGGGGGCCAAAGACACAGCGATGCTCACCCGTTGATTGCAGAGTAGTGAATAGACAAGAGTTGCTTGAATACTAATTTTATTAAGAAAAAGGTCGAGTTTATATACACGTTTCTAGAATCTAGGGGGTCACATGGATGTACATTTGGGGGTCTTATTCATAGTGTAAATGTGATTGTGTATCGTAGTTTTCAGAAGGTCGATGTGTAGATAGAGTTGGTTGACTGCCAGTTTGTTTTTGAGTACCAGTTGTGGGTAGGGTCATCTGTTGAAGGCCAATAGCAATCCTGGCTTCTTGTCTTCCGTTGGCACACTGATTTTAAATAACATACAGCAGCACTAATGTAATGAATTTATTAGCGCTACTTATGACGCAATGTTGTAATGTTGAATAGGCCCTTAATTAGACTTAATGTCAGTGGTAATTTTATTTTTAGTCTGGGCCATAATTGACTACTGAGGTTATTAAGTTCATTGTAGCTTAGCTGAACATTGGTTGAAGCCGCGATTTCATTGGTCCAGTTCGTCATCATGGTGGAGAAATTCCCAATCCGGGCGTATGACATATTCGTTGACACATGTTTAAAGTTTTGTTGTTGAACTATTGAAATTCACAATTACTGTTGATTAAGAAAACAGATTGCTTATTTTGACATATGAATTCTTCATTTGTGACTTGATGGTATTTTTTTAATTCAGTTGCTGATAATCCAAGGTATTGATCACTGTGTTTATTAACCTCTATCATTAGAATTTGAATATCTATCGTCATAATTTCTTTGTTGGTGAGTGCTGGTATAGGAACTAGATTGTATAATTCAAAAACTTGTGTTGAGAGCAACACTACCGTTGCTCTACTTACTTACTATAAATATTATGTGCTTCTTCACAATTGTCCCTTCTGCCAACTTCATTTTATATACTTGTAGAACATCAAGTGTTTGTCAATTTGTTTAGGCGAAATTAAAAACGGACTGATTTGGTCATAATGAACGTCAGTGAGTACATATGCGATCTCTGATTGAAATGTCTTAACGGAATCCGAGTTTACTTGAGACATGTCGTTGAGTTCCTGCTCCATCAAATTCATTCGCTTCTTAATAATCGCCACATGACGCTTGAAGATATTGATTGTTGAATCAAGTATAGATGTTTGATTCTTTTAAGAGTGTTATCAAGTATTCCTCATTTGTTTTCACCCTTTGCAATAGTATTATATTTCTTTTGCATATTCCAGTCAGCTACAGTAAATCTATACGTTCCAATTTTCCCATAGTAAATGCCAGATTTGGCAGTTTTAGTTCACATTTACTAATTGATGCTAAGATTCGTCTTTTTGGGCTTTCCCTTGTTGTAGCGTCCTTAAACCCGTATTCTTGGTAATTATCGGCGTCGTCGTCATACAGTTGATGCTTTTCTCCTGGTTCTGGTGTTTTTAGTAGGGGAGCTAATTTATTAATAGCTCGTTTGTGAATTCCACATGCCGTTTTTACGTCAACCACACGAATATAGCCATCAGGACCAGAGTGTAATTTTATAATCCTCCTCAATAGCCATTGAAGAATGGGACATTGTCTTCTTCGAAGATCATCACCATGCCTTCTTTCACATTATTATAAGGCCTCTTCCACTTCGCGGATTTTTGTAGTCCTTGCAGATACTCCTGTGACCATTGCGTCCAGAAAGTATTTTTTAATCGTTGTACTTCCATTGTTCCGGCAACGATTTCTGCCTGATTGGCTCTAGATCAGGTTGTGCCACCAATGGTTCTCTAATAAGTAAATGTCCTGGTGTGAGAGCAGTTAGATCATTCGGATCATTTGAATTGGGAGTCAGTTTTGCTGATTTTACAGCTGCCTTCCATTAACCTCCAAAATGAGGTGATCGCGGGGGAATAAATTGAAATTAAACTTCTTTCTGGTTACAGAATTCCATAATTGCACCAGTTGGCATGTAAGAGTATATCGTTTCACCTAATTCCTTCAATTGGCTGTTAGCTTCAACGAAGTTTGACGCGTTGTCACAGTACAACGTTTGACACCTTCCTCTTCGTCCAATGAAGCGTTGCAATACTTTAATAAATGAGGATGTTGATAGATCTCAAACCAATTTCAAATGTACTGCCTTTGTTGCAAAACATACGAACACAGTAATGTATGCCTTATCTAGACGTTTTCCTCTTGTTTTGTGATGAATCCTGAAAGGTTCGCAGTAAACCACACCAGAGATGAGGAACGGTCTGTTTTGAGACATGCGGAGTTCAGGTAACTCTCCCATTATTTGCTTAAAAAGTTTCAGCCTAAATCTTGTGCAGAATACACAATTTTGTATCACATTCCGTATCATCAGTTTTACTTTTACAATGTGATACTGTTGTCTGGCAATTTTCGTAATGCATCTTGTCCACAATGCATGTTATCTTCATGTAATTTTTGTAAAAAGATTTTGACCCTGGTATTATTATAAGGCAATAGATATGGATTCCTTGTGTCTTTTGAAAATTAAGCTTGTTGTGATGATACATTTTTTTTCTTGCCCAAGGTTGCTCTTTACGATTTCTGAGATGACGAAGCTCATACTCAAATTTGCCTCCCTGAATTTTTTTGATTATAATTATTCGAGCAATTCCAGTTAAACAGTCTTCCTTCTGTTTTGTGTTCTGCAGAAACGTAATATGTATGCAATAATTCTTTGCATACGATATATTGAGTTTTTGTGGTTTATGTTATAAATCCTACCATCATCCCTCCCAGAAGCAGGAATGCTACTCGTCATTGGCATGCTAAATACTTAAGTTTTTCGTTCTGAATGGTGCTGACCAGCGAGATCGTGGTCCATGTAGGTATAATGATAGTCCTTACGACCATAAATTGTTTGATGTTAGCTTAGATACAGATATCCCTCTTGATAGGACATCTGCAGCATTTAGAGCTGATGATACATGCTGGCATTGTGTTGGTTTGGAAACAGCATGTACTGACCTGACATGTCTGACCACAAGAAGGCTTCAACGATATTCGCTTCCATCCGGAGATCGTGTCGAACTCAACATGAGTTCTGCTCCAAGCACTGCTGCACATAACTCAAGACGGGGCAATGACTGGTTCTCTAGTGGAGCTAATCGGGACTTTGCGCACAGTAAACGAACGGAGACTTGACCATTTTTGTATGTGGCCCGAATGTACACAGCAGCTCTCGCTGATTCCCACAATACATTTCCCACTGTTTCTATAAGTGAGCAGGTAGATTGCCATCCATCTCAAATTTTTCGGACGCAATATGTTGTAGTAGAATTAGCACGTACTACCCCAGGTGCAAACAGTCCCAAAGGGTCAAATATTTGTCCTATTTCAGATAATAGAACGGGTCTTGTTATCCCTCGAGTATGTAGCTGGGCCTTTCCGCAGAGCGTGTCTTCTTTAGGCAGACACTTAATTGTTCCAATGCATCACCCAAATTAATGCTGCTGCATTTGTCGTCCTTCGGGATGCTCTCTAATAGCTGTGCGTTGTTTGAACACCATTGTCTCAAATTGAATAATGCTAGTTTAAGAATTTTAAGCAGCTCTTGCCTGCCAAGCTGTCTGCTCATCCACATAAAAATCATTTATCAGTGTAGTTGCTCCTGTGGCCCACTTTTCCTTGTTTTTAGTTGCCAAATACTCCAAACTTTACTTTACAAAGGTTACTTCAAGCGATAATATTTCAGTTTCTCGTTTGGGCTGTTTTTCCAGAAAACCATTTGGCTAAATTGATCATCTTGATTAACCCAGACATGTCGGTACATTTTCCTAAACCTCTCCTAAACCTCAGTAGGATTGAAAATAGTTGTTTTTGTACCACTGGTCCTGGGTAAAAGATATCATTCAAAGATTTTCCTGATGATGTTTTACATGAAGCATTAAATACCACTCTTAACTTAGTTGTGGTACTATCAGGTTTAAGTACACAATGATGAGGTATAAAATAATAATGCCTTGGTATTCTTTCTGGACACATGTGTCAAGCTGTTCATATTCTTTCATGAACTTCACATATTCTGCCTTTATTTCTGGGTTCATCATATTTTCCATTGATAGGAATCTCCTAACAGCCACATCAGGAGACTTCAGCAGGGATAAAGAGTCTTCAGCCAATGGCAGTTTTACAACCAATCTTCCATCTGTGGCTTTATGTAAATTGTCTAAGAAGAGCTCTTCGCAATATTCTTCTTCTGGACTTTTGTATATTTTTGCAGGTTCCAAGGTCCCATCAGTCCAACAGTTCATCAGGCTTGGTAGTCACCATACAAGAAGCAGGTGCAGATGTAGCCATATTTATTTTTCCGGCAATGATCCAACCAAATTCTGAATTTTGAAGAGTTGGACACTTATTTTGTTTTACTTGTCCAGGTAGTAAAATTGAAAAATGGTGATCTGCTCCTAGTGATAAATCAATTTTACTAGTTTTGTTGAAGTTGGGATCCACTGAGGGTATGGTTTTCGGCAGGTCAAACTTTTGCGTTATTGTTTCTGTGGGTTGATCTGAGACAATGTGCGGTAAAACAAAGGCTTCCACTCTTGTACTGAAATCGGTTTATTTTGATTTCACAAGTACATTTTCTCTGGATCTGCTGATTTGAGGTTGTCACCCTACTTCTTCAATTCTAAGCGATGCCTTTTCCCTATTTTTGAAGATAATTGCTTTACTAGTCTCTCCGAGATTAGATTGACTTGGGAGCCACTGTCTAAGAGCGCACGAAATTCTCCTTCTCGCTCATTGGTCCCTTTAACAATTACCCTGGCTGTTGCTAATTTTTATTGCTTCCATATGTGGACACTGCTGAGGCCGTTGTTGTTATATTTGGTTTTAAGTTGTTGTTTCCCAAATGTAACAATGTAATGTGTTTTCTATTGCATTTCAAGCATTACTTACAGGTACAAGCTTTTGATATTTGCTCGGTTCTAAAACAATTGACACACATTCTCTGTCGCTGTACCCAGTTTAAAGGTTCTCCTGCAGATTTAGTTTTGAATTTATCATAGGAATATCAATATTTTCGAAAGCGTTGTTACACCAAAATGTTTTATTTGTTTAAATTGTGAACGCCAAAGTCGGCGTCACTAAAATGTTATTGAATTTTATAATTTCATTATTTATAGAAATGTTTGCCTTTAGAACATAAACTAGTGATATAGGGCTGTCGCAACCGACACTTGAAATTGGGTGGACTTCGGAGAGATAATGCTTGAATACTAAGGTCTTATTCATAGTGTAAATATGATTGCGTGTGTGAACATAATGTGGGAGACAATTTTGTGTTGTATGAAAATATAGTGTGAGTACAGTGTGTATAAAAATATGTAAGGGTTAATTCTATTATAAGCAAAGCCTGCATCGGTTCTAACTGTGAGAAACTCATGGTTTGTGTTTTAAGCATACATTTACACCAACACAATATAGCCGCACCACCTCGAGCTCTGCCATTCGGATGGTTGTTTTAAGTTTTGATCGTTTTTATACCCTGTACCCATAGGGTAAAGGGTATATTAAAGTCGCTAAAATGTATGTAACAGGCAGAAGGAAGCGTTTCCGACCCCATAAAGTATATATATTCTTGATCAGCATCAACAGCCGAGCCGATTGAGACATGTCCGTCTGTCCGTCCGTCCGTCTGTCCGTCTGTCCGTATGAACACCTAGATCTCGGAGACTATAAGAGCTAGAGCTACCAAATTTGGTGTGAACATCCGTCTAATGTCAAAGCTGATCAAGTTTGTTTCAAATTTTAGCCACGCCCACTTCCGCCCCTGCAAATTAAAAAAAAAAATTTCAAAAAGAAATTAAAAAAGCGGTATTAAAAAAACGAATTCTTTTTTGGTAGACATAATTATATAGTTAAGCTGCACAAACTGACCAAGTTCCGTTCAAATCGGACAATAAACATCGGAGATATAGCCATTTGCATTTTGTTCTGAATTGCCAAGGCGACATTGGCAGATAAGAAAGAGTGAGGTAGCATGCGTTCGCTGCTGTTGCATGTTAAAGGGAATTTCGTTTTGAATTGATTGCGATTTCAAGGGTGTGCGAACTTTTGTTTAGTGAATACGCAAATTAAGAAAGTTTATGGATGCTTAGTCATTCAGGTGACAATTAGAGATGAGTAATTAAGAGAGATAGCAGCAGAGCCTGTTGTAAGGTACGTCTGCGTGGCAGTCACAGAATAAGAATCAAGCGGAACAGGCTGGAACTCGCTGCTCTTTCAACTACCTAAAGTTACTATGGCGGACGAATAAATCAACGAGCTTCAGCGCTCTTCGACAAGTACATAAAAAAATAAATAAATATTAAAATTTCGTTGAAGTAGAGGTGGGAAAAAAAGCCGTGTCACAACCGTCATGATATCTACACTCCTGTGCATCTGTAAAAAAAATTAATAAATTATTTTTATAAAGGCCAATATGGTATGAACCAAAAAAAATGAGAAAAAAATATTTTCGGGAAATGGTGGCTACTCAAAAACTGAGGTCGATTTTCGTACTACTTTTTTAACATTTGCGATTTTTTTAAAAACATTGAAAATTAAAAATTTTTCAATGAAAAATAGTTTTCAATGGTTCATGCGATAAAGGAATATATAAAGAATATTCATGCCAAATTGAGATACTAGGACGGTGGATCGAAAAAAATTGTTTCGAGTTAAACGCGTTCAAAGTTTTACGGTTAGCCCAAACCGGTCTGGGTGCTACGTCACTAAAATGACAATAACTTCAGATATAATTCGAATTTTGAAATATCCTTTTACGGAGATATTTTTAAATACCTAAACTATCGAAAAATGGAAAAATTTAGATTTTTTCAAAATCCTAGACTAGTCTTTATGTTTGTCTGACGTCTACAAACGTTGCTAAGCAGAATCGCTTCTCTTAAAATGCCGTTAAAATACAACAGATTGTTGTAATCCACTTTTGTCAAAACTCTTCGCAAGAATACATTTTCAAGCACTTTAGAAAATATCAACCACAAGCTTATCGGACAGTATGAAGTTATTTCATTTTCTGGTTTGCCTGGTTTTTGTATAAGTATGACTTCAGCGCATTTCGATTGGGAAGGAAAATGTCCCAGTTGAAGACACTTGTCAAAAATATTTACGAGTATTTCCACACAGTTAGAAGGGAGAGCTTTCATTGCTTAGGCGTCAATACCATTGTAACCTGGAGATTTAGTTATTTTCAATATTGCAATCTTATCTACAACTTTCTGCACAGCAACTTTGAACATGGGACATGGCACATCAAGAAACTGAAGAGTTTTCTCCAGATCTGTTTTAGCACATGTACTTAAAGGTTTGAATACTCCTTCCAAATAAATGCTCTACATAAGCTTCAGCTTTATTCTTTCTGTACGACTATAGACACCATTCACGTTTTTAATAGGAGCCATTCTAATGGCTCCTTCTCTTGAGATACTTTGTGGCTGACCAGAGGTTGCAATCTTGGAATGAATCACCTGGTTCCGCTGCACTTAGATAGTCATTTATGCTTTGTTGCTTTATTTCACTAAGTAGTGTTTTTATTAATTAGTAATTTTGTTAAGAGCTGCCTTGTCTCTGCGATTTTGACTGAGATGCCAGACTCTCCTAAGTCTTCTTTTTGAGCAACCATACTTGACGCTTCCAACGACCATAAGTGCAAATCTATTATTGTATATCGTTGATTTGGTGACATTCTATTAGGAGAAAAAATGTTAGCTGCTTTATGTATGTTTTTATTTAAGTTTTCAATTACATGCTATATATCCTCCCTCGTATTGTTTTATATTTTAGCCCAACATTTCTCTGCAACCAGGAGTGATCAAACGTTATTAATGTTGATGCATCTACCAAGTGTTTTTTGCATGCTTTCCTAGTGCATGTTGGAATGTTTTCGAGTATATTGACTAAAGAATGGTCTGAGTTCAGATCGTATTTGCTGCTGCATAATATTTTTTAGGCATCCACTCTTTTCGAGTTAGCAAAATCAAGAATCGTTGGCCAGTATGTAGGATCTCCAGTTGAGT
Source organism: Drosophila austrosaltans (assembly GCA_035045865.1). Taxonomy (NCBI): domain Eukaryota; kingdom Metazoa; phylum Arthropoda; class Insecta; order Diptera; family Drosophilidae; genus Drosophila; species Drosophila austrosaltans. Next base: position 12,641,454 of record JAWNOQ010000003.1, read on the forward strand.
GACAGTCCAGTCCTCCAATTGGAACACATTCATATGAGGATCTACCTCCAACAATGTATCTGCTGTCTAAATCAAGATGAAGGCTTCTGAAAATATCTTTGCTAACTCTGTTTCCTGTTTACAAGTTATTTAAATTGATTAGTTGATTATTATTAACCCCACAGCTAACCAAGAATAACTAAATCAGCGCCTGTAGCCGCCTCCGCCTCAGCTGGAGTATCATATTTCATTCGGCCGTGTGACCGACTAAATTGCTCGCTTATTTACTTGGCTAGTCATAACTTACATGTTGCTGCTATCGTCAGATACCCAGTATTTGTTATAATTCTGATTTTTTAGGTAATGAACACAAAATAACTTAGTTGCTGGAAGCTCGATATGTTTAATTCCACTTCTTATTAATTGTTATTGAATTTTATAATTTTATTATTTATAAAAATGTTTGCCTCTAGAACATAAACTAATGACATAGGGCTGTCGCAACCAACACTTGAAATTGGGTGGACTTTAGTTTTAATTTGGAGATATGTAAGTTGGAAGATATGATTTTACCTGATGCTTAAAATTGTGTTCAAAGTATCAATATGCATTCGATTTCTTTGCTTACATTTAAGCAAAATAAATTGGCTGAAAACCCAATCGACCTCGGCGTTGGACCACGGCAACGCCAATGTTTGCAAAGCAATGGTGGACAGCTCTTTAAACTTGTGGTTTCCACCAGAATCGCGGTATGCATTTACTTCCAGCCAAAACTGTAGCGTATCGTCCTTGATCTCCCAATTTACGAGATTTACGTTCTGGTACAGAAGTACACTTTGGTCAATATTATCCAAACCAAAGTGCTCTAAAACTGGAATGATGCTGGGTGTTATTGAATTTTATAATTTTATTATTTATAAAATGTTTGCCTCTAGAACATAAACTAGTAACATATGGCTGTCGCAACTAACACTTGAAATTGTGTGGACTTCGGATAGATCATGCAAATGGGGGCCAAAGACACAGCGATGCTCACCCGTTGATTGCAGAGTAGTGAATAGACAAGAGTTGCTTGAATACTAATTTTATTAAGAAAAAGGTCGAGTTTATATACACGTTTCTAGAATCTAGGGGGTCACATGGATGTACATTTGGGGGTCTTATTCATAGTGTAAATGTGATTGTGTATCGTAGTTTTCAGAAGGTCGATGTGTAGATAGAGTTGGTTGACTGCCAGTTTGTTTTTGAGTACCAGTTGTGGGTAGGGTCATCTGTTGAAGGCCAATAGCAATCCTGGCTTCTTGTCTTCCGTTGGCACACTGATTTTAAATAACATACAGCAGCACTAATGTAATGAATTTATTAGCGCTACTTATGACGCAATGTTGTAATGTTGAATAGGCCCTTAATTAGACTTAATGTCAGTGGTAATTTTATTTTTAGTCTGGGCCATAATTGACTACTGAGGTTATTAAGTTCATTGTAGCTTAGCTGAACATTGGTTGAAGCCGCGATTTCATTGGTCCAGTTCGTCATCATGGTGGAGAAATTCCCAATCCGGGCGTATGACATATTCGTTGACACATGTTTAAAGTTTTGTTGTTGAACTATTGAAATTCACAATTACTGTTGATTAAGAAAACAGATTGCTTATTTTGACATATGAATTCTTCATTTGTGACTTGATGGTATTTTTTTAATTCAGTTGCTGATAATCCAAGGTATTGATCACTGTGTTTATTAACCTCTATCATTAGAATTTGAATATCTATCGTCATAATTTCTTTGTTGGTGAGTGCTGGTATAGGAACTAGATTGTATAATTCAAAAACTTGTGTTGAGAGCAACACTACCGTTGCTCTACTTACTTACTATAAATATTATGTGCTTCTTCACAATTGTCCCTTCTGCCAACTTCATTTTATATACTTGTAGAACATCAAGTGTTTGTCAATTTGTTTAGGCGAAATTAAAAACGGACTGATTTGGTCATAATGAACGTCAGTGAGTACATATGCGATCTCTGATTGAAATGTCTTAACGGAATCCGAGTTTACTTGAGACATGTCGTTGAGTTCCTGCTCCATCAAATTCATTCGCTTCTTAATAATCGCCACATGACGCTTGAAGATATTGATTGTTGAATCAAGTATAGATGTTTGATTCTTTTAAGAGTGTTATCAAGTATTCCTCATTTGTTTTCACCCTTTACAATAGTATTATATTTCTTTTGCATATTCCAGTCAGCTACAGTAAATCTATACGTTCCAATTTTCCCATAGTAAATGCCAGATTTGGCAGTTTTAGTTCACATTTACTAATTGATGCTAAGATTCGTCTTTTTGGGCTTTCCCTTGTTGTAGCGTCCTTAAACCCGTATTCTTGGTAATTATCGGCGTCGTCGTCATACAGTTGATGCTTTTCTCCTGGTTCTGGTGTTTTTAGTAGGGGAGCTAATTTATTAATAGCTCGTTTGTGAATTCCACATGCCGTTTTTACGTCAACCACACGAATATAGCCATCAGGACCAGAGTGTAATTTTATAATCCTCCTCAATAGCCATTGAAGAATGGGACATTGTCTTCTTCGAAGATCATCACCATGCCTTCTTTCACATTATTATAAGGCCTCTTCCACTTCGCGGATTTTTGTAGTCCTTGCAGATACTCCTGTGACCATTGCGTCCAGAAAGTATTTTTTAATCGTTGTACTTCCATTGTTCCGGCAACGATTTCTGCCTGATTGGCTCTAGATCAGGTTGTGCCACCAATGGTTCTCTAATAAGTAAATGTCCTGGTGTGAGAGCAGTTAGATCATTCGGATCATTTGAATTGGGAGTCAGTTTTGCTGATTTTACAGCTGCCTTCCATTAACCTCCAAAATGAGGTGATCGCGGGGGAATAAATTGAAATTAAACTTCTTTCTGGTTACAGAATTCCATAATTGCACCAGTTGGCATGTAAGAGTATATCGTTTCACCTAATTCCTTCAATTGGCTGTTAGCTTCAACGAAGTTTGACGCGTTGTCACAGTACAACGTTTGACACCTTCCTCTTCGTCCAATGAAGCGTTGCAATACTTTAATAAATGAGGATGTTGATAGATCTCAAACCAATTTCAAATGTACTGCCTTTGTTGCAAAACATACAAACACAGTAATGTATGCCTTATCTAGACGTTTTCCTCTTGTTTTGTGATGAATCCTGAAAGGTTCGCAGTAAACCACACCAGAGATGAGGAACGGTCTGTTTTGAGACATGCGGAGTTCAGGTAACTCTCCCATTATTTGCTTAAAAAGTTTCAGCCTAAATCTTGTGCAGAATACACAATTTTGTATCACATTCCGTATCATCAGTTTTACTTTTACAATGTGATACTGTTGTCTGGCAATTTTCGTAATGCATCTTGTCCACAATGCATGTTATCTTCATGTAATTTTTGTAAAAAGATTTTGACCCTGGTATTATTATAAGGCAATAGATATGGATTCCTTGTGTCTTTTGAAAATTAAGCTTGTTGTGATGATACATTTTTTTTCTTGCCCAAGGTTGCTCTTTACGATTTCTGAGATGACGAAGCTCATACTCAAATTTGCCTCCCTGAATTTTTTTGATTATAATTATTCGAGCAATTCCAGTTAAACAGTCTTCCTTCTGTTTTGTGTTCTGCAGAAACGTAATATGTATGCAATAATTCTTTGCATACGATATATTGAGTTTTTGTGGTTTATGTTATAAATCCTACCATCATCCCTCCCAGAAGCAGGAATGCTACTCGTCATTGGCATGCTAAATACTTAAGTTTTTCGTTCTGAATGGTGCTGACCAGCGAGATCGTGGTCCATGTAGGTATAATGATAGTCCTTATGACCATAAATTGTTTGATGTTAGCTTAGATACAGATATCCCTCTTGATAGGACATCTGCAGCATTTAGAGCTGATGATACATGCTGGCATTGTGTTGGTTTGGAAACAGCATGTACTGACCTGACATGTCTGACCACAAGAAGGCTTCAACGATATTCGCTTCCATCCGGAGATCGTGTCGAACTCAACATGAGTTCTGCTCCAAGCACTGCTGCACATAACTCAAGACGGGGCAATGACTGGTTCTCTAGTGGAGCTAATCGGGACTTTGCGCACAGTAAACGAACGGAGACTTGACCATTTTTGTATGTGGCCCGAATGTACACAGCAGCTCTCGCTGATTCCCACAATACATTTCCCACTGTTTCTATAAGTGAGCAGGTAGATTGCCATCCATCTCAAATTTTTCGGACGCAATATGTTGTAGTAGAATTAGCACGTACTACCCCAGGTGCAAACAGTCCCAAAGGGTCAAATATTTGTCCTATTTCAGATAATAGAACGGGTCTTGTTATCCCTCGAGTATGTAGCTGGGCCTTTCCGCAGAGCGTGTCTTCTTTAGGCAGACACTTAATTGTTCCAATGCATCACCCAAATTAATGCTGCTGCATTTGTCGTCCTTCGGGATGCTCTCTAATAGCTGTGCGTTGTTTGAACACCATTGTCTCAAATTGAATAATGCTAGTTTAAGAATTTTAAGCAGCTCTTGCCTGCCAAGCTGTCTGCTCATCCACATAAAAATCATTTATCAGTGTAGTTGCTCCTGTGGCCCACTTTTCCTTGTTTTTAGTTGCCAAATACTCCAAACTTTACTTTACAAAGGTTACTTCAAGCGATAATATTTCAGTTTCTCGTTTGGGCTGTTTTTCCAGAAAACCATTTGGCTAAATTGATCATCTTGATTAACCCAGACATGTCGGTACATTTTCCTAAACCTCTCCTAAACCTCAGTAGGATTGAAAATAGTTGTTTTTGTACCACTGGTCCTGGGTAAAAGATATCATTCAAAGATTTTCCTGATGATGTTTTACATGAAGCATTAAATACCACTCTTAACTTAGTTGTGGTACTATCAGGTTTAAGTACACAATGATGAGGTATAAAATAATAATGCCTTGGTATTCTTTCTAGACACATGTGTCAAGCTGTTCATATTCTTTCATGAACTTCACATATTCTGCCTTTATTTCTGGGTTCATCATATTTTCCATTGATAGGAATCTCCTAACAGCCACATCAGGAGACTTCAGCAGGGATAAAGAGTCTTCAGCCAATGGCAGTTTTACAACCAATCTTCCATCTGTGGCTTTATGTAAATTGTCTCAGAAGAGCTCTTCGCAATATTCTTCTTCTGGACTTTTGTATATTTTTGCAGGTTTCAAGGTCCCATCAGTCCAACAGTTCATCAGGCTTGGTAGTCACCATACAAGAAGCAGGTGCAGATGTAGCCATATTTATTTTTCCGGCAATGATCCAACCAAATTCTGAATTTTGAAGAGTTGGACACTTATTTTGTTTTACTTGTCCAGGTAGTAAAATTGAAAAATGGTGATCTGCTCCTAGTGATAAATCAATTTTACTAGTTTTGTTGAAGTTGGGATCCACTGAGGGTATGGTTTTCGGCAGGTCAAACTTTTGCGTTATTGTTTCTGTGGGTTGATCTGAGACAATGTGCGGTAAAACAAAGGCTTCCACTCTTGTACTGAAATCGGTTTATTTTGATTTCACAAGTACATTTTCTCTGGATCTGCTGATTTGAGGTTGTCACCCTACTTCTTCAATTCTAAGCGATGCCTTTTCCCTATTTTTGAAGATAATTGCTTTACTAGTCTCTCCGAGATTAGATTGACTTGGGAGCCACTGTCTAAGAGCGCACGAAATTCTCCTTCTCGCTCATTGGTCCCTTTAACAATTACCCTGGCTGTTGCTAATTTTTATTGCTTCCATATGTGGACACTGCTGAGGCCGTTGTTGTTATATTTGGTTTTAAGTTGTTGTTTCCCAAATGTAACAATGTATTGTGTTTTCTATTGCATTTCAAGCATTACTTACAGGTACAAGCTTTTGATATTTGCTCGGTTCTAAAACAATTGACACACATTCTCTGTCGCTGTACCCAGTTTAAAGGTTCTCCTGCAGATTTAGTTTTGAATTTATCATAGGAATATCAATATTTTCGAAAGCGTTGTTACACCAAAATGTTTTATTTGTTTAAATTGTGAACGCCAAAGTCGGCGTCACTAAAATGTTATTGAATTTTATAATTTCATTATTTATAGAAATGTTTGCCTTTAGAACATAAACTAGTGATATAGGGCTGTCGCAACCGACACTTGAAATTGGGTGGACTTCGGAGAGATAATGCTTGAATACTAAGGTCTTATTCATAGTGTAAATATGATTGCGTGTGTGAACATAATGTGGGAGACAATTTTGTGTTGTATGAAAATATAGTGTGAGTACAGTGTGTATAAAAATATGTAAGGGTTAATTCTATTATAAGCAAAGCCTGCATCGGTTCTAACTGTGAGAAACTCATGGTTTGTGTTTTAAGCATACATTTACACCAACACAATATAGCCGCACCACCTCGAGCTCTGCCATTCGGATGGTTGTTTTAAGTTTTGATCGTTTTTATACCCTGTACCCATAGGGTAAAGGGTATATTAAAGTCGCTAAAATGTATGTAACAGGCAGAAGGAAGCGTTTCCGACCCCATAAAGTATATATATTCTTGATCAGCATCAACAGCCGAGCCGATTGAGACATGTCCGTCTGTCCGTCCGTCCGTCTGTCCGTCTGTCCGTATGAACACCTAGATCTCGGAGACTATAAGAGCTAGAGCTACCAAATTTGGTGTGAACATCCGTCTAATGTCAAAGCTGATCAAGTTTGTTTCAAATTTTAGCCACGCCCACTTCCGCCCCCGCAAATTAAAAAAAAAAATTTCAAAAAGAATTTAATAGAGCTGTATTAAAAAAACGAATTTTTTTTTGGTAGACATAATTATATAGTTAAGCTGCACAAACTGACCAAGTTCCGTTCAAATCGGACAATAAACATCGGAGATATAGCCATTTGCATTTTGTTCTGAATTGCCAAGGCGACATTGGCAGATAAGAAAGAGTGAGATAGCATGCGTTCGCTGCTGTTGCATGTTAAAGGGAATTTCGTTTTGAATTGATTGCGATTTCGAGGGTGTGCGAACTTTTGTTTAGTGAATACGCAAATTAAGAAAGTTTAAATTTTTTGCCACGCCTACTTCCGCCCCCCCAATTTAGAAAAAGCGAATTACTAGAGCAGTTTTTGGGAAATCACATTCTTAATTGGCACACCCAAATTTAGTCGAATTTAGTCGAAATCGTACAATTAATATCGAAGATATACGAATGTGCATTTTGAACTGAATTGCCAAGGTGATACTAGAGAGTGAGTGAGATAGCACTCGGCAGCTGTTGCTGCATGTTAAAAGATATTTTGAATTAAGTTGATGCCGATCTTGATTTAATACAACCAGTTGGTACAGGGTATACTCAACGTCGGCAGGGACGACTTGCTTGCTTCATTTCAATATATGTTACTTGAAAAAAAATATATATTAGGGATTTTTTTTCTGATATTTTCTTTTTGTTGTAATATGACAAAATTAGGCGAAAATTCCCAAAATATATTTTCAAAACTTTTTTCAAATCTCGGGTCCCTGTTTGGGCGCCATCTGTAAGGAAGTTTTCCGGCTGGGGTACAAATCTCAGTCTCCCCAGGGTCTTCCATTACCGAATATTTGTAATAGAATGCCGAAACCAGAGATTTGTTTGAGCTACAGTTGGTGTTAATATTGTCTTATTTGGTAGATATAATTATATAGTTAAGCTCCACAAACTGACCAAGTTTCGTTCAAATCGGACAATAAACATCGGAGATATAGCCATTTGCATTTTGTACTGAATTCCCAAGGCGACATTGGCAGATAAGAAAGAGTGAGATATCATGCGTTCGCTGCTGTTGCATGTTAAAGGGAATTTCGTTTTGAATTGATTGCGATTTCGAGGGTGTTCGAATTTTTGTTTAGTGAATACTCAAATAAAGATAGTTTAAAATTTTTGTTGCGCCCACTTCCACCCCCGCAATTTAGAAAAAGCGAATTCCTAGAGCAGTTTTTGGGGAATCACATTCTTATTTGGCACACCCAAGAATATGGCCAAAATGCATCATCTGACCAAATTTAGTCGAAATCGTACAATGAATATCGAAGATATACGAATGTGCATTTTGAACTGAATTGCCAAGGTGATACTAGAGAGTGAGTGAGATAGCACTCGGTAGCTGTTGCTGCATGTTAAAAGATATTTTGAATTAAGTTGATGCCAATCTTGATTTAATATAACTCAACGTCGGCAGGGACGAATTGCTTGCTTCATTGGTATAGCTAAGCTCTCAGAAATGTTGTTCTCTGTGGGAACCCTGTCAGGGAAATGAATGAGATGAGACGCTTTGTGACAGTTGTTAGAATCGAAGCGAGCGTGCGAGACATTGATATTAATAAATATCAATACTTTCTTGACTTCAACGAAGTCGGTCGTGTTTTTTTTGCGCTCTCGCTTTTATCCAACTTTTTCATTTTATTCCGCAAATAAAAATTATTTTGCGCGGAATCTGTGCCGAAATTACCTAATACGCGATTAACTTATTGTAACAAGTTCTTAAACATTTACTCAAAGTTATTAACTAATTTAAAAAAAGTAAAGTCTAGATATTATAGAAAGTTCAAAAAATCGGGTCGACCGTCTGATTTCTCTCTTTATGCCGTTGCTCGATAGAATTTTTCAGTGCTTAATACACTATGCTATAAGGATTACATAAGGCGTTGTAAACTTCAGTTCTTCCGTGATCCTAATCAATTTTATAACTTCGTTATCGCCAAACGAAAGGTGGCAGTGCACCCGTCCTATTTATGTTTTGAAAGTAATGAAAAATGAAAGGCCATTGCCGATATGCTTGCTGATATTTTCAGAACAACCTATTTCTCCAAAGAACATCGAGCTAACTTTTTATATCCCTATCAGTTGAAAAGGTCTAATTGCGTCTTTAATCCTGTGATCAATGAAAGTTCGCTTTTCAGTGTACTTACTTTAGTGAAGCCCGTTTACTCACCAGGACCTGATGGGATACCTGGTTGTGTAATCAGGTTTTGCGCTGAGACTTTGATTTCCCCAATTCTTAAGTTATTTACTTTGTCCGTTGAAACTTCCTCTTTCCCAACCATTTGGAAGGAATCTTTTATTATTCCTTTGCATAAAAAGGGTAATAAATCCGTAGCTTCTTATTATAGAGGTATTTCCAAATTGTCTGCTATTCCAAAGGCATTTGAGATATAACTTCTCAATTGCAACATTTCTGTAGTTCTATTCTTTCATTCTCTCAACATGGGTTCATGAAACGTAGATCTAGTACCATCAACCTTTTAAAATTTACTTCTTTAGCGATCGAAGGATTCAGGAATGCATTGCAAACTGATGTCATTTATACTGACTTCAGTAAGGCTTTTGATTCTGTCAATTATACACTGCTTTTGTTCAAGCTGAACGAACTTGGCCTTCCAAGCCTTTTGCTTAATTGGATTTCAAAATATCTAAATAACCGTACACGAAAAGTTTTATTTAAAACTTATCTTTCGAAGACCATCAGTGTGACCTCGGGGGTGCCGCAAGGTAGCCATCTAGGACCACTGCTTTTTACACTTTTCATTAATGACCTTCCGTCAGTTGTAACTCACTCTAGTGTGCTTATTTACGCTGATGATGTTTCAAAGATTTAAGTTCTCCACGTCTGCTTCAAGTCGATCTTAATAACTTTCAAACTTGGTGTGAAATTAACTTATTAAAACTCAATGTTTCGAAATGTAATGTCATGTCATGTCATAGATCCTCTTTTCAATTAGTGGTGTATTATCTCAATAATACCCTACTTGAACGTTAGAACATAATTATTGATTTTGGTGTACTCATGGCCCACAAATTATACTCGTCATATTAATATCACTGTCAATAAAGCCATGAGTGTTCTTGATTTCGTTTTTAAAGAATTTTTGGATCACATTAAGTAAAAATTGAATCTGTTCAAAAACATTTTCTTATTTTTGCTCTTCGTGGTTTAAAATGGGATCGAAATGTTAACTTGCCCTCGTATTCTTAAAGACTTCTTCTAATTAACCTTCCCTCCTTACTAAATCGTAGAGTAATGTTTGGTACTTTCTTTATTCACAAGCTTCTAAATAGACAAATAGATTGTCCTAATTTACTCAATCAGGTCAATCTATCTGTACCTTGTAGACTAATCCGAAATTATGACTTTAATACGCTGTACTTCTTACTATTCTATGCATGAACCTTTTCGAGTTCTCTGTTCCGACTACAACCGCCTTTATTCTGTAATCGGATCAGAGTTCTCAATATCTATCCTAAAAACTTGTATTTTAAGTTATCTATCTAGTAGTTAGTCTTAATTATTATTTTAGTTTTCATCCGTTGTCCACGCGACTTCGTTTTTGCATGCTGTCTGATAGGGTTCGCGCGTAACAGGCGTTGTCTTGGTGTCGCTTGGACCACTTGAACGTACTGCGCATTGTACGCGTCAACGTCCAGAAGATTAAAAATAAACTACAAGCGAACCCAAAATACGAGGTGTTACATTGGCGATAAGTGGGACAACGCTGGGAAAAAGGATGGCTCGAAATTAAGCCATCTGGAAAAGAATTAAAAGTTTGCAATTGTTAGTAGCGGTAAAAATAAAAAAAAAAAATAAAAAAAATATTTTTTTAGCGAGACACAAATGTGTCGATTGAAGAAGAGCGCAAGGGGTACATATGTACCAGTAAGTCGCAAGGGGTCCAAATGTACCGGAATGCGCAAGGGGTACAAATGTACCAGAAAGCGCAAGGGGTACAAATGTACCAGTAAGTAGCAAGGGTTACAAATGTACCGGAAGGCGCAATTGGTACAAATGTACCAGTAAGTCGCAAGGGATACAAATGTATCAAAAGAACGAAGGGGGTACAAACACCCGTTGGTACAGCCAAGGGTACAAATGTACCGAAGGGAGCAATGAACTTAAATGTTCAAGGGATACAAAGTTATCGAAATAGCGCAAGTCATAAAAGGTTACGAGGAAGGCGCAATAAATTTAAAGGGTCCAGGTACACAAATGCATCGAAAAGGGGCATTTGAATGTGGTACACAGATGAACGGACAAATGAATAATAATAAATAATAATGCACTCTGCAACGATCGTGGCGAAATTAAAACAATTTATATGCGAAACGATTGACAAATCGCTACTCCGGCATGAGTGGGGAAAGTGGTTAAGGTCTTTCACCTTATACCTTGAGGTGGAATATATTACTTCGATACCCAAGAAAAAGTGCAAGATTTTGCATTTGGGAGGTCCACAACTCCAGGAGATAATATGATGAATATGATGCTCAAAAAATAATGATGTCTACAAGGTGCTAGTTGGCGAAATGAACAAATATTTTGCGCCGGAAAGAAATTCACCGTTCGAGAGATATCTTTTCCGGAATCTGTCCCCGGTTGAAAGCAAAACATTTTACAGCTACTTTATTCGGGTGAGACAACAACTTGCAAAGTGTTCATATGGCACAACAAAAGCTGAAATTAAAGAGATCCGTATTGCAGAAAAAATAATTGATTCCTGGTCTTCGAATGACTTAAAGAAGAGATTTTTGGAAAGAGAGCAGACGCTGAGCGAGATAATACAGGTCTATAAACAAGTGAACATGCACTCAGAAACTCTGCTAGGTGACGATGTAACCGTCAACAAAATTTCCGTAAGGAAACGGTTCCGACGAGAGTCATCAAAGGTTTGCACAAGATGTGGGCGTGAGGATCATAATGCTAATTTGGTAGGTAATTTTGCTAAGCAGTGTAGAACTCGAAACTCGAAGAGGTCATCGGACGCCGGTGGACACTTCAACCCAAAGCGACGCAAGTTATTTTCAAATGTTCGAAGCAACGAAGACCAGCGGGGAAGCGACGAGGAGGTTAAGGACTTGGAGTGTTTCAGAATTGATGATTCGTCAGGAAACGATGACAACGTTGGAGGTCAACCAATTGAAATGATAATCGACTCAGGATCGCCTGCAAATTTGTTGTGTGAGAAGCATTGGAAAGTGTTGTGTAGCAATAATGCAGTAATGTGGAATGTGAGATCCCAAGCGACGGATAGATTTATAGCGTACGCGAATGATAATCCCCACAAGGTCCTTAAAGTTTTTGAAGCCCCGATAAGCGTGAAGACGTAATACAGAAGGGTAGTCAATCACTCCTGGGAAAGAAAACTTCCATTCAGCTCAAAGTCCTAAAAATAGGTTTAGAAGCTTGTCAGTTTGAGACTTTGGTACTGTTTTCAAAAATAGACGACAGGCTGATAACACTGACTGTTGATTCTAGCATGAAGCCAGTACAAAAAGGTAAAGTGACAGATAAAGTAAAGGACGCCTGTGATCGTGACATAATTGAGCCGGTAAGGGGTCCGAGTGCATGGATTTCTTGTAATTATGTGTAAAGAAAACGAGGAAATAAGAGTATGCGTCGATATGGAGATGGCGAATAGGGCTATTCAACGAGAACGTTATCCGCTTTCAACCTTCAAAACTATTATCCAGTCACACGATTCTCTCGATAGAAGAGGTGACTATAACACATGCCAGATTGTTGCTTGTACTATACCGAAGGCCTGATGAGAATGAAGATCTGGTGGCCACGTTTGGTTAAAGATATCGAGCAGCATGTGAAAATGTGCAAAAGCTGCTTAGAGTATCGCAGCCAACACGTCCACCGCCGATGCAGTGGCACGTTTTTCCAGACTGGCCATGGCAGTGTTTGGCAACCGATTTGTTAGGCCCTCTACCGAACAATGATCATGTGTTGGTACAAATTGATTATTTTTCGCGCTATCAGGAGATTTAATTTATCAGTTCAATTTCATCGCAAATAGTCATCACGGCGTTTAAGGACAGACAACGGACGGCAGTTTATTAGCGCTCAATTCAAAGATTTAAGTAAAGCTAATGGCGTTACACTGATAACGACACCTCCGTATTAGCCGCAAGCCAATGGGGAAGTGGAAAATATGAATCGTTCGTTGGGCAAACGACTGAAGATTGGGGCGGTAAATAAATGCAATTTTAAAGAGGAACTGCAAAAATTTATATTAACCTACAACACGACACCTCATGGGACTACTGGCTCTACACTTTCGGAACTTATGTTCAATCGGAACGTAAGAGACAAGCTGATTGACATTCGAGACATTGTAGAAGAAGTAGCAGATACTTCAGCCAGAGATAATGATTTAGTCAATTAATAAAAAGGAAAGGTTACAGGTGACAAGGCTAGAGGTGCCAAGGAGTACGATGTAAAGGTGGGAAATGTGATATTTTTCTCCAAGTTAACAACTAAGTTTGATACAACGGAGTATGAAGTCGTGGAAAGAAATGGAAGTAAAGTAGAGCTTGTTGGGAAGGGAAGGAGAATCAGACGAAACGTGAGTTATTGCAAGAAGATACCGCTGAATGAGTGGCCGCTTAAAAATAGCAACTCGAATGAGGACACCCCAGTTCAAGTGGTTTCTCCAGCACCATCGCCAGTGATTCCGGACCAACCTAAAATGATGGCCGCCGACCCATCTTGGCAGCCCATGCGTTATGTGGATGAACGTTCAGCGCCGGGAAAACCCAAGACCGGGTTGAAGCTGAAGCTTGAAACAAGAGGAGAGATGTGGGAACCCTGTCAGGGAAATGAATGACATGAGACGTTTTGTGAGAGTTGTTACATTCTTTATTGCTTTAGTTAAGTCATCTTGATTATCTAGTATTGCAAATTGTTTAGAAGCCAGAATGTAGTTCTAACGGTCTTTTGAGGCTTCACTACACCAGGTTTAGTTCAATCAGTATCTTTAGAGGAATTCCGGAAGTCAGCGCCCAATTTAGCGAAACTGTCACTGTGATTCATTTTTTGGGCCCTTCCTTACTCTGTTACTTATACCTGTGTAACCACTCACACCGGATTATTAACCGCTTTGCGAGATGGATGGATTGAGGGACTTTTTTTCACGTGATCGATATATTGGCTTCAAACACGCCACACAAAATTTTTGACGTCACGATATTTCCGCAATATTTTTAACTCACGTTTGTTTATTTTTAAATCAAAAATTAATAAATATTATTCGTTATATTCCGACACTGCATAGTCCAGATTTCGTTTTTTTTTTTTTTGGCATAAAGTCTAAAAATTGAGTTATATGGTTCAAACTTCGCACATTTTATTGTTATGTTTTTAATAATTTGAAGGCCCTGCAAACTGATTGGTAGTAGAAATAGAAGAAGCATATATTATTTCTATTTAATTACTTATTCAATGTTTAATTGGTATAATGTTCTTCCAATTCTATATTATGTATACACTCATCGTCATCAAAATTGCACTGCAATTCTGTTTCATTTGCTGCTATGGACGGAAAGTCCAAAAGACTTATTACCCCTTCTTTAAATGGTTTTTTAATTTTTTCTTTCTCTTTCCTTGAAGCAAACACTCGACAGTAATTTTCACAAAATAATCGAAATTTTTCTGGATTTATGTATTTGTTGGAAAAAATGGCCCATCATTTAATGACGTAAAATTTATTTAAAAGATCTTCGCTATAGATGCTAGTAGTTTAGTATTAGCAAAAGCTCTCCTTGCTGCATTACCATCATTACTTTTGCCGCTTCCATTCTGCTTTGACATGTTTATCCGTAGACCCTATTTGTTTAAAACTTTTCTTGAACATACTTTTTTGGTTTGCTCATTTTAATCTTATCATCTTTTTATGTGCCATTTTCTTAATTTCTATTTCGTATGCAGTGGCATACCTAGAAAATTCAGCGCCCGGGGCAAAAAATGATTTGCCGCCCCCAGTGTTTCTTGCTAAGCAAAATATTGATAACAGGCAAGATACAGCGTTATTGATCAATGCAATGGAAACATTGGATTTCGTTGCTATGTTGTTTTTTTGGCTAGAAATTCTCCCATCTTTTGATAAAGGAATCAGTTTCACTCATATTTTACGACAACTGCGAATATTGACTGAAAAATTGAGTGATTGGATTGACTTGTGCGATCGAGCTATTGGTAAAGCAAAAGAAAAGTGTAACGAGTGGGGTCATAGTATTGTCAAGAGAATTCGATAAAAAGCGAAATATGCCGGAGGAAACATCTCAAAATACTGAATTAAATTCGAAAGAAGAAATGCGACAATCATTGATTAAAATATTGGATAAACTATTAAGGGGAATTTCTAAATGTTTTTTGGTTTCCTTGTGAATTTTTTTTTTTTTTTTTTTTTTTTTTGCGTTTATTTATTTGTTGGATCTCTTATATAGTGTATAAGACTAACAACAATTTCCTAGTTTTATCTTAATCTAATACGTAACCTAGCATCAGAAGGATGCTTCATTAATCTATGGCCCTGATTATTTGCTAGAGGGTTGGAAGGTCGTTTCGTTGGAGACGAGTACTATCGCATGCTCGGGTTAATGATTTGGCGAGGGTATTCGGATTAGTTATTCGGTTAGTACACTAGGAATATGTAGGTCTTTCTGAAGGTTTTCGTTTCTGATATACCAAGGTGCTCCCGTGATAGTTCTGAGAACCTTGGATTGAGCCCTTTGTATGGTTTTGATGTTGCTCTTGCTTGCGTTTCCCCACAGTGCAGAGCCGTCCAGATGGGTTTTAACACAGAGTTGTAGAGGAGAACTTTGAATTCCAGACATTGGGGAGATCGTGCGTTGATAAGCCAATGTAGTCCGATTGCTTTAAGCTTTAGTTGCTTTTTCTTGGCTTCGATATGCCTACGCCAAGTTAATCTTCTATCCAGGTGAACTCCAAGATATATAACATCGTCGGATTGAGGCACTGGCACGTTGTTGAGAGTCAATGATGGGCAGTTTCTTCTATTGAGGGTAAACGTAACGTGCTTACATTTCTGTTCATTTACACGGATGCGCCAATCTGCTAGCCAATTTTCAATTTCCTTTAAGTGGGTTGCCAGTTGCTCAGCAGCTTTGATCGGACATTTGGAGCGGCTGAGGATAGCCGTGTCATCGGCGAAAGTAGATGTGGTGAGTGTACGATTTGTTGGTATATCCGCTGTGTACAAAATATATAGTGTTGGACCCAACACGCTGCCTTGAGGTACACCTGATTTTGATTCGAAGTCATCAGAGGTGAAGCTATTACATCGTACAGCGAATTTTCTGTTGGACAGATAAGATTCCATTAGCCTGTGTGTATATTGTGGGAGCGTCGCTTTTATTTTATATATTAGGCCATCAAGCCAGACTCGGTCAAAGGCTTGGGCGACATCGAAAAAAATTGCTGTGCAATATTCTTTTTGCTCGAATACTGTGCGGATCTCTGAGGTGATACGGTTGACTTGCTCAATTGTGCCATGCTTTTCACGAAAGCCAAACTGATGATGTGGGATTATATTTTGGTTTACCAGGATTGTATTTATACGGAGTTGTAGGACCTTTTCAAATAGTTTTGAAAGACTTGGCAATTAACTGATGGGTCTGTACAATGACGGCTGTGTTTTGTCTCTTCCGGGTTTTGGGATCATTATGATTACTGATTTTTTCCAACTTATTGGAAAGTGACCAGTTTTTACTATCGCGTTGAAAACTTTGCAGATGTATCGCACGGCACAGATCGGGAGTTCTCGGATCATTTTCGGGGTTATTTTGTCATGGCCGGGCGACTTTCTTGGGTTAAGATAGTTTTTAATAATTGCAAAAATTTTCTCCGCTTGGAATTTCGGTGGCTCGGTTTCCATTGTGGTGCCTAGAGGGGGAGCCTGGAATGAGTTTGTTGACGGGTTAGGCAGAAAGACCGTTTTTAGATGAGCTGCAAAGGTGAGTGCTCTTTCTTCGTGTGAACGGGCCCACTTGCCAGTTGAGCATCGTATAGGTGAAATTATCTCGGTTGGGGCAGTTATGGTTGGGTGAGCTTTCCACAGCGGATATTTGGTGCTGGTGGGGGAAAGCTTCTCGATGTATTGCCGCTGTGCTATTGCTTCTTCTTGTCTAAGCGCTTTTGCTAAGGTTCGGGAAGCTGCCTTTAGGCGATATTTTGCTGCCGGTGATCGAGACATTTGCCATTCTCGCCTGAGTCGTCTTTTCTCTGTTACAAGAAGTTCAATTAGTCGGTTGTTAGACTTGTGTTTTTTCTGGGTGTGGCCAATGTTTGGGGTGGAGATATTAGCTGCTTTAATGAGCATCGACTCTAATGCAGAGGTGCAAAACTCGATGTCTTCTTCGTCGTCCAGTTTGGGATTTAGCTCGATATGGGTGCTTATATATTTCTTAAATCTGAGCCAGCTTGTTTTATAATTTGTTAGTCCGAGTGGGTGCTCTGTTACTTGAGGATATGTTAATACAGTGAAATTTACTGGTGAGTGGTCTGATGACAAGTCTGCTAGTGACTCTGCCCTTATTAAGTTGTGCGTAATTCCATGTTGACTGCGAAGTCTATTAGATCTGGGAGCTTACGTGGATCTGTTGGCCAGTACGTGGGCTTTTTCGGTGAGGCGTAGCCCAATTTGTTTGCTGGGTTGATGATTGTGTTATACAGCTGTTTGCCTTCAGGATTTACCAGTGAGGGAGCTTGGCGTTGTAGTCTCCTGCAGCATTAAATCGTACTCCGAGTGTGTTGAAGAAGTCAGTAAACTCTTTTTCAGAGATTGAGAATCGTGGTGGACAGTACAGTGCAGCCACGGTTGTACTGCCGAAAGTGGTTTGGACACATATTGAAGTTGCTTGTAGGTATTGTTTGGCAAATCCATTGTGGAGACAGTGTTTAATCCGGTTTTTGATTAGGATGCCAGTTCCTCCTTGAGCCTTGTCATCTGGGTGATTTGTTGCGTAGAATGCATATTTAGGTATTTGGAAGTTGTTTTTGTTTGTTATGTGTGTTTCTGATAGCAGCATAATATCAATATCATTTGAGTCCAGGAACAGTGACAATTCTTGTTTGTGCTTGGAAATGCCGTTTGCATTCCAGAGGCCTATATGTAGTGCTGACATTATTTGTTATTGTCCAAAAGCTTTTGAATGAGCAAGTTTTGGTTCCGCATCAGTTCCTGCATGCAATTTTGCATGAACGTCATGAAGTTTGTCATGTTTTGATTTAGCGAGATCAACAACGTTTCGATCCCGTTGGGTTGCTGGCCGCATTGTTTGAGATTGTAGCGGGATTTACAGATGTAGAGGGCTGGGAACTTCCGTTGCGCAGCACGCTTGCAAATGTTACTCCAGGAGTGGTTGTCGTTGGAGCAGCTGATGACCTTACACCTTACACCAGGACATCCTCTGTAATTTGCGGTGTGATTTCCACCGCAGTTGCTGCACTTCCTTGTATTGTCGTTTGTTTTATTGTCGGAACAGACACACTTTTGTTGAATTTGTCCATAGCCAACGCAAACTGGGCGAAGACTGCAGAACGACTTTGTGTGGCCAAACTCCTGGCACTTAGTACATTGTAGAGGATGATTTCTCTTGTGAGGCTCCTCGACAGTGATTCTGCGATGTAGCAGTAGTTGCAGGTTGTAGATAGGATGCACTGCCTTGGATTTTAATGCTCGTGCATCAGGCTGTAGCTCCACTTTAAACAGAGGTTGTGGGATTTTGTTTCTGTTTAATATATTTGAGACGGACTTCACCTCAAAGCCCTTCTCTTCCAATGCCTCTACAATTTCCTGAGGCGGAACCGAGGGTTCAATGCCTTTAATCACGGCTTGAAGACCTTTGGCGCTCTTTAATTGGAATGTGTAGAAGTTTACATTCTCCGTTCTAAAGTACTTTTCTATAGTACGATAGAACTGTTCGTTGTTTGTTTGGACTTTAGTTTCTCTTATGTTCCCCCTGTTAAGTGGGGTCACATAAAAGTTGTCCTTTCCTACTAGGGCCACCAACTTAGGCACCAATGAAGTGCAGTTTGCACCACGGATGTAAAATGGTGGTGGCTTGGCTACTGAGGGTTTCGTTTGGGAAACTCCTTCTTGAGATTCCGGCTGATTTGAAAGAATTTGAAATCTGTTGCCCTCCAGAGCTTTACGTTCAGCAATGTTGCTTTTGGACATTTTAGGAGTGTTGCCTCTTTTAGTATGAGGGCTAAGTTTTCGCTTGTTTATATTAATATATCTGTCCATACCAGTCTGAACAGGTGACTTTGGATTCACCGTCACTGGATGGGCAGATTTTGTTGAGGTAGTCTGCTGGACGGTGATCCAAGGTATTGCAGACGTTGCTGCTGTTACAGTTGTTGTTGGAGCAGTAGCTGCAATTGTTGTTGTTGTGAGCGCGCTGACGGCGGTCGGCGAACCCAATGACCCAATTAATACTTGAGGTGTAAGCGAATTTGAGGGTGAAGCGCATTGGGCGCTCCAAGACAAATTGTTGCTGATTGGTGTAAGCAATTTTCTCGTACTTGCACTTTTGGATTTAGCGCTTATTGTTGTTGTGGTTGTTGGAGACACTACTGAGAAGTATGCATTGTTGCGTTGAATAGATAGGCGACGCTCGTTTTGTTGCTGGAGAAGTTGTTCTTGTAGCTGTTGCTGGCGAGATTCTAGTGAAGATGGGCCCAAGTTGGTCTCTTTACACGTTGGCATTGCTAGTAAATTTAGATATTTACTAAGTATTATTATATGTAGTTACAAATAACAATATAAATTGTGATTGGGCGTCTCTGTGGCGACTGAGAGCCCTGTCACTTGCGGAGCGCGATAAAAAATTCGTCCGAACGCGGTGACGGCCAATTGCGAATTCCTTGTGAAGTTGAAGAAATATTAGTACTTCCCAAAGACCTAAGATAAAGATAAAGATAAGCTTCTTAAAATATAACAAAAATCTCAGAAAATTGCGGAGTATTATCCAGGTACATAGACAATGAAGCCTTGTTCAACGACATTCAAGACGTTCTAGTATTAAAAAGAGCAAAGAATAACGAAAAGGAAATTGGATTCTCATCTAAACAACTTCTGTTATATGTATGTATATTTCTTCGTTGGGACAGGAGCATACAAGAAAAAAACGACAGCTTGCCAAATATTGTTAACTTTTCCGGTTTTAGTTGCTTTCCTTAAAAGGTCATTCAGCAAACTTAAACTGATTTAAACATATTTATGATCAACCAGATTGACAAATCATGCAATTATATCAATCGAAATTAAAACTACTGCAATGTTGGATTGCGCGCATATAATATAACATAAGAGAAGTTAGTTTGTTTTGAATTTTAGTTCATGAAATATGAATTTAAAATTCGTTTTCAATATTAAAAAAAAAATTTCTGAAATCTGTTATTTGTCATATTTTTGTTGGAGTGACACCATAGTTTGCTATCAATAAGTGTCATATGCATTTCATAGACAACTATTATATCACGACTTTCATTCAATTCATAAACACAAGGTTTAAGATTATTAATTTTGAGAATCTAAAAGGTTTTTTTTCCATTATGTGGGCCGTAGCTTCTTTTACTACTTCAATTTTCAGAGGTTTGTAAAATTGTATGGATTGGGATGTTCTTTTATTCCACATGTGAGTAAAAGTGTCTATATTTTTTTTTCGGGTATAAAAGAAGTTAGAAAAAATGGAGTGATCTGAAAGCTGTTCACCAGGTGTTTCAGTAGCGAACTTTTTCTTGCATATAGAATGACCTGTTGAACCATCAAATCCATAGCTGTATATTATATTGTTTTCAGAACTGTTTGGGAACTAATTTAAAACATAAGCTTGTATTTGAATAATTCTTTGAGCAGTGTGATCCAGAAGGTTTTGTAATGATATTTGGGCTGCCGGTTCCTTTACTTTTATATAAATAATAGGATGGCATTGTAATTTAGATTCCATTGCTTCACTATAGGTTATAGATATATGTTACTATGGCGACTTTTATTTATAGGTGTATTGTTCACGTATTGCTGTTTTGTAATTGAATTTTCCAATATGTTATTGCACATTTCTTTAAAAGTGTTTATTGTTTTTCCAATGGTGGCTTGATTTGGCTAATGTTTTGTATGTATACTGCCTGGTAGTGACTTTTAGAACTTTATTTTGTAAACCTTTTAGCTCGGATATTGTCATCTTAGATATGGCATCTGCACGAAATTGTCTTTTCACTTGTTCCGGTGAGCTTTTATTGAATGGACGTGACGCGGATGCTACTGGAAGTCTGAGTCTTTGTATATTTCCATCAGTTATAAAGCAAAACTCTTTACCCAAATGTAGATTTTGTAGTTTTGTAGGCTGCATTTGGGTATCTTTTTAGGCATTGGAAATCTTTATCTGAAGTTGTGATCTTCATCTTGAAGTTGTGAAAGCCCTTAAGTTAAATCCACTAAATTATCGCCCCGCCGACAACCAGTAAATTGAGAAAAGGTGTCCCCTTCGTCAAAACAGCTGGTAAGAAAAATATGGGACCTGTTCCTGTTTCTGACTCGACAGTACTTAGTCACTCCATTAAAGCTGGTGACTAAGAAAATTCTAACATCGAATTGTTTGATTAGCTTCCTGGCGTTCGACTAGGAACTGTAGTGTGCACTTTTTTTCTTCAAAAGGTCTGGCATGCAAGCATTCTCTTTCAGCTGTTGTAGATTGCCGTAATTCTGCATGCTTGTAAGAAAACAACAGGCTGTCTTAATCGAGTGTTACAAGTCCCGACGATACGGAATACGGATCTTTTCTTTATTTTTTGTTAGTTTAATTCTTATAGCATAATAGGAGTTAAAAATTGTGAAGCGTTTCTTCATCGTATTGGTTTTCAATGTAATTTGGTTGTCAACCAACTATTCCAACAAGACGACATTCTAACATTCCCATCCTCTTGTTAACTTCTCAAGTGAGATATGTGAAAATATTTTTTCTTGTCTGTACTATAACAGTTCTATCTTTGTTTTACTTGTCCTGCATTAAACATCATTTTCTCCTTTATCTCTATTTATTTATTGGCTAAATACACTGAAGTTTTCTCTACATACTTTACAGGTTCTGAACGCTTTTTGTTACCTGTAAATAACCTTTTGGCGATGTTCGATCGATCCCCTTGTATCCTCTTCTGTTTGTCTTTTGTCCGAATTAGACCGCCGCTGAGATAAGACGTCTCAACGCATAGTTTCGATTCGCGCACGCACAAAACATAATCCAAAACAACCGTTTCTGAATCGAAAAACAAACCAAAACATAAAGCATAATACAGAACAAGTACAGCTATTCCCCATCATGTGGGCGTTCACTGAACCTCCCGATAGGGCGAAGCTAAAACTTGAGCCCAAATTTCTCATCATGAAACGAAATGATGGAGCCTCAATGTCTCCATTCCTTATTAAGAAGTGCATTGATTACACTTGCAATGGTGAAGTGCTCCTCGCAAAAAAAACGCGTGACGGAAACCTTTTAATCAAGACCAAGAACTTTGGCCAAGCAGACAAACTGTTAAAACTGCAACTTCTTGGAGAAATTCCCGCTATAGTCATTGAACACACCACCCTTAATGTATCCAAAGGCGTAATCTACTCCAACGATCTTCGTTCTGTGCAGGAAGTAGAGCAGCAAGGTTGAGCTTCAAGACCAAAATGTGTGTGACGTAAGAAAAATTCTTAAAAAAGTAAACGGCGACTTACAAGAAACGGGCCTCATCATCTTAACCTTCGCATCCCATTCACCACCCGAAAACATCAAGGTTGGATACGAAATGATCAAAGTTCGAGCATATATACCACCTCCGCTACGATGCAACAATTACTTTCGCATTGGGCATATATCAAAAATTTGTAACAACAAAAAATCCTGCATCAGCTGTGCCAATGAATTTCACACAGACACAGACACTAACGAATTGTGCAACTTCAACAAATGCTGTATTAATTGTAAGGACAAAAAACTACCAGACACCAACCATTCATCAATCTACAGAGGATGTCCCATCTTTATTAAGCAGCAAGAAATACAGACGATCAAAACCATGGAAAAAGTGGATGTAAAAACGGCTGTCTGAATCAACAACTCCAGACACCCACACGATGGCTCCCTTTACTCCAGTGTAGCCAAGATGAACTCACAGAACCATTACAACACCGCAATGCACCCAAATATTTAATCATCATCTAGTACCATTAACACTAACCTAGTATTACCTAATTTAAATGCAAAACGTAAGATTACTTCTTATAGTGACTTAACAGTCAATAACGAAGACCCATCCATAGTCAAATGTCCAACACACGCTAACACCCTTACCCGATATCCCAAATCCACACGTAAAAATCTTTCCAAGAAACATATCCAGTAAGCTTAAAGCACACATTAAAGCCAAAGAAAAACAGCAATCAAATGCAAGTAAACCTAAGACTAACCCAACACCCAAGGAACCTGTCGTCGGCGCCCCTTTTCCTCCCCTGGGGATTCCACGTTACCATAACGTGTAAGGCATGGGGCAAGGGATATTGGGCTGCGACCGATGACAGCTATTCACGCTAAGGTTGGTGCTTTTTCGAGCAATTGCACATGACTTCGTTGAATCACACACATAGAAATGCTATACCATCCCACTACCAAAATGTCACTAATACTAATGCAATGGAATATCAATGGACTTAACAACAACTACTGTGAACTCCAAACACTAATTACAAAATATAAACTACATATCATATCGCTTCAAGAGACTTACATACTACCACACACAGTGTACCCCAAGCCAACCAATTATAAAATGATAACTCGAAACTTGTCTACTAGATACGGAGGAGTAGGGCTTCTTATTCACAATTCCTTACAATTTCAAGAAATACCCCTATGTGCAGGGTTTGACTCCATATGCGCCGAAACTTGGTCAAAGAAAACCTTAGAATTATCTCCTCATACATTCCACCAAAAGGCAAAATCACTCTAAACTCTCTTCGGTCTGTTCTTAATATCGACAACAATATACCCACAGTAATAACGGGCGACTTTAATTGTTGGCACAGAAGATGGGGCTCTCCCTCCAACAGCAGTAAGGGCATAATTTTAGAAAAGTTCATTACACAATCTAATCTTTCGGTCCCAAACGATGGTACCCCAACACATCTCAGCACCCATAACACTTTAACCAAAATCGATCTCACCCTAAGTACACCCGATATAGCAATTGAAGCAGAGTGGAAAACTGAGACGACTCTTTTTGGTAGCGACCATCTACCCATCTTAACAGACATCTTTAACGAAGATCGGACCCATACACCTATGTATAGACCACTATTTAAAGTAAGGTAAGCGGACTGAAACTCTTATCAAACCCAAACTTTACACCACCACTCCAACATCCCCGTTAGCTGTAATATAAGCAAAGAGTCTTCCAACATTACCAGAATAATCTTAAGAAGCGCGCATTAGAGTATCCCAAAAACATCCGTTAAATCTTCACATTGTATTCGTTGTGGAACAAACACCTTGATGCTCTACGGAAATCAAAAAATAAAGCGTGGAATACCCTGAAAAGAAATATCTCTACCAACAACATTATAGACTGCAGATGGAAAAATGCTCAGTTTAAACGCTATCTAAAACTGTCTAAAAAAGAAGCTTTAGAGAAATTCACCGGAGACATAAATCCTTCTACTCCCATACCTAATCTGGAGCAACATTCGTAGATTCTGTGGTCTCAATCCACCTAAGTGCATCCACTGCATAAAAGTGTCAACCTCTGCAAACATGGTTACTCAACCCCAAAACATAGCTGATGCCCTCTGCCAAAACTGGTCATCCGAATCGGACGACTGCCAAAACAAACCAAACAAAACAAAAACAGACATCGCAGCATACCGTCCAATATCACTTAATCCATGCTTAGCAAAACTGCTCGATAAAATTGTCGCAAAAAGACTATGGTGGATTGTTACCACAAACAAACTAATACATAATAGTCAAGTCGGCTTTAGAAAAGGCAAATCAGTCATGGATAGTCTTCTTTTCATAGACCATCTTTTAACTAAAGCATTGGCCGCAAAAAATCACATGTCCATAATATCCTTAGATTTCTCGAAAGCTTTTGAAAAAATCGGCGTCCATATTGTAATCGACCAACTTATAAAATGGAAAGTTGGCCCAAACATTCTGAAGTATGTCATAAACTTCATGTCTTAAAGAAAAATAAATTTAAAAGTAGGCAACTTCCATTCAAAAACACTCCCGCTCGAAAATACGATTCCCCAAGGGTCCCCACTCTCAGTGGTATTTTTCGTTATAGCATACCAAAGACTCAATGAAATTATCGCTCGTCACAAGGACATATACTTTTCCGCATACGCCGACGACTTCAACCTGCTTCTCAAGCTAGACACAGAAAAAAACAGAACAATAAACTTAAACCGATTATTTGACAATATTTCAGAATGGTGTCTCTATTCTGGAGCTAGTCTACAACCCGATAAATGTAAACATATGCATGTTTGCAACAAGCAGCGTTGCGTGTATCGCGCGAACACTAGTAATTTTCAAATATGCAACACAAACTCACTCAAAATCCTGGGCGTCACCTTCAATAACAAGCATAAATGGAGACCTTGATCTATCTTTAAACAAGAGACTTGACGTCATAGAATGTCTATCTAGCTGGAAGTTCAACTACTCTCACCCTGATCTCAGTATCAAAGCTTTAGTACTATCAAAGATCGACTATGCCTTACCACTGTATGGCACAGCCGCTAAAAGTTCCCTTAAGAAAATTAAAACAAAGTTAAATGCAGCAGTCAGAATTGCACTTGGCGCATTTAGAACCACCCCAACGAATAACTTACTCTTCGAGGCTAACATTCCACCCATTGAAATAAGAAGAAAACTTCTTACAGCTAATCTTTTTAAATCAGTAACAGTAACGGACTCACCTTTCTGTAAAATAGTTAAAAATTACAAAACACAAAAGGCAAACAAAAAACACTCAACTTTAGATAAAATCATCGAATACATTAAAATGCTTAGCATAACTCTAAAACCCCCAAACAAACTAAATCACAAATCCTCACCGTGGACTCTTAAGACAAGCGCCATTAATACATCCCTTAGCACTTACAACAAAAATAAAACTCCACCAGAGATTTATATAAAGCAGTTTCTTGAATTCAAATCAAAACATAACAACAGAACAAAATTTGTATACACAGATGGATCGAAAATTGATGGATCTACAGGATACGCTATTACCTCAGCGACTAAAATTATTAAAATAGGCCTCCGACCCACTTACTCAAGCGTTTTCTCAGCTGAAATAATTGCAATTCATGAAGCCATTTCAATTCTGAAAGTAGAACGAGGAAAATTTATAATTTGCTCCGACTCCTTATCAGCCCTTGAGGCAATAGAAAATGCAAGCAACTCCTCACACTATGCCTCAGAAATTCGAAACCTATTAATTAGATTATCTCCAAAATTTACTTTACTTTGGATCCCCGGCCACACCAACATCAAAGGCAACGAGTTAGCAGATAGGGCTGCCAAAGAATCAAAATACTACCCACTCAAGTACACTCCAAACAACAGTACTAGTGACATAAAAGAATTAATTAAAAAAAAATACCAAAAGGATCTACTTAACAGTTTCGCAGACACATCCACTTGGTATCAGCAAACAAATTTACAAAAAAACAATATAAAAGAGTACATCAAAAATAGAAAACACTGGCCATCCAGTCGCAAAGATGAAATAAAAATAATACGCCTCCGACTAAGACACACCAAAGTAACACATCTACACCTAATAGATAGATCAATCCCGACCACTTGTCCCTTCTGTAACTCCACCGCCACTATAACTTTAGATCACCTTTTAAACACTTGCATCACATTTAACCAAATAAAACACAAACATTTTCCACAAAGCTCCCCACTCTCGATCCTATCCAACATAAATTCTGACAACATGATTGCATTATTGAAATACCTTAAAGAATGTAACATTTTCCACAAGATCTCGTACAATAAATAATAATATCAGCAATTAAGTACATCTAAATATCGAATACTGTAAATATATGTATATATAATAGCATTAAAAAAAAAAAAACATAAGTTAACGTTAAGCATTAATGTACATATATACGATCTCCAGCCGAAGGCCTTAGCAGCCATGGCTCTTTTGTCGGCTTGTTTCTTTTTACAAATACAAGTCGACTTTCTTAAATAAAATAAGTTACTAGAGTTACCCTGACGTAATTGTCTATATCTATTTTCCAGTTTGATGGCCGTTCTTGAAGTTGAATAGTTATGGGATTGTGATATGAATTAGGTGCGTTTTGTCAAGGGAAGAAATATTAGCTATTGTTTAAAAATTTTTTTGCTGTATCTTGACTTTAGTGGCACACTGTATGTTACATAATTGAGCGATATAGAGGTTTTTCTCTTACAAACGCGATTCATGAGGCCGGCTATTGGAGTACACCCACAAGCGATGATACTCAAAATAACAACTTTATTGTAACAAATGAAATAAGACGTCAAATAAAACAAAAAAGAAAACTTAGGAAAAAATGGCAAGAAACAAGAAGTCCAATAGATAAAGCGTTGTTTAATAAAGCCGCTTCAGATCTTAAAAAGAAATTACTGGAGTTGAAGCAAGAATCTCTAACAGAGTATCTAAAGAGCTTAGATCCACCTTCGCCGAATCAAGAACACAATCTCTGGAGAGCTACGAAGTATCTGAAACGCCCAACAATTAGGAAAGTTCCTATCAAGGATATCAACGGAACATGGTGCAAATCTGAAAAAGAAAAAGTAAACGCTTTTGCTCAACATCTCTATACGGTCTTTCAACCAAACGATACTCTTGACGCTGGTATAAAAGCACAAATAAAATTTTTCCTTGACTCTCCAAACCAAATGAGTCTTCCAATCCGAAAAACCAGCTTCCAAGAAGTCTGCGGAGAATTCAAATTAATTAATATCAAAAAGTCTCCCGGGTATGATCAGATTGATGGTATCACTGCAAAAAACTTGTCACGGAAGTCGATTAAATTGCTGACACTTATTTACAACGCCATTCTTCGTCTTGAACTCTACCCTAGTCAGTGGAAATGTGCTGAAATAATAATGATAGCCAAGCCGAATAAACCAGAAAACTGCGTTTCGTCATACCGTGTGATTAGTCTGCTGGCTACTTTTTCTAAAGTATTTGAAAAAATACTGCTGAGAAGAATGTTGCCAGTGTTGGACGATCTTACCCGAGCATCAGTTTGGGTTCAGAAGGCAGCATGGAACACATGAGCAATGCCATCGTATAATAAAGGTAATTGCAAATGCTCTTGAAAACAAAGAATACTGCTCCGTAGTTTTCCTTGATGTGCAGCAAGCGTTTGACCGGGTATGGCACGATGGTATTCTGTATAAAATAAAGAAATGGCTTCCTGCCCTTTACTATCTATTATTAAAGTCTTATCTTGGCAACAGACATTTCTATGTTCGATAACCAGGGGAAATCTCAAATCTCTTTACTATAAATGCAGGAGTTTCACAAGGAAGTGTTTTAGGCCCTGTACTTTATACAATATTCACATCTGACTTGCCTATCGCATCCAATGTCAATGTGGCTACATATGCAGATGATACGGCGATAATTGCATCAAGCAGCATTCCTAACAGGACAACAGAATATTTACAGGAAGAAATTTGCTTAATAGAAAAATGGTTACACAAATGGAAAATCAAAGTTAACTCGCAAAAGTCTGTACAAGCAACATACACCTTAAGACGAGGAAATTGCCCAAAAGTCTTACTAAACAATAGTGAAATTCCCCAAAGTGATTCAGTTAAATATCTTGGGGTTCATCTTGATCGAAGGTTAACTTGGAAGACTCATATCACAGAGAAACAGAAGCAGTTGAATGTTAAAACTAAAAAAATGTACTGGCTATTAGGACATAAGTCCCAGCTTAGCATTGAAAATAAAGTAAGACTATACAAAGCAATTTTAAAGCCTGTTTGGACTTATGTGCTACAACTTTGGGGAACAGCGAACCAATCAAATATTGAAATTATGCATCGTTATCAATCAAAAACCCTACGCACAATTGTTAACGCACCTTGGTATGTTTCTAATCTTGAAATTCATAAGGACCTTAATATACCATTTGTAAAGGATGAAATAGCAGAGTATAGTATTAGATATATTGACAGACTGCACAACCACCCCAACTCATTAGCTATAAGTCTACTTGATAAAATAACTACAAGAAGACTAAAAGGGTTACATATATTAGATCTTCCAGATAGAATTTAACTTTTGTTTTATATATGTACATATACATAATCATAAATATACATATATACCAAATTAAATGAAACTCATGTAATAATGTACATACATATGTATAAATACTTAAGTAGACTTAATTACTGTACAACCTAGAGTTTATATATAATATAAGGCTTAGGATCGTCGATTTTCACTGGGATATGTGTAAGCGGCCTGCTGTTGATGATATTTTCCGCTTCGATAAGCAAATTGATTTAAGTTTCTATACTAGGTGCATGCTGATGTAATGTTGCTGCCAATACTCGTTTTACGCTACTTACAATTGTTCCCACGAGCTACCAGAACTGGGATTCACGGGACAGTTAATTTTCTATGCAATGTCTTTTTCGATAGTTCACCACTACAATTGTAGTCAACAAAATTTGATAAGTTTCTTATCTCTTTATCTGCTCCCATAGCTGACAGGATTTTTACTGGTATACTCTTCTATTGACGAAATTTCGGATGTACACGCATCTGTTGATAGATCTGCTGCTAGCTCTTAATGATCAGCTCTAATTGTTAAGACAGTGAATAGTACCACCCATCTCTTATCATGTTGTCGAACTATAGTTACGAGAACTAGACCGAAAAAATCAAGTCCTACGTATGAGAACGTTCTTTGACAAGGATTAACTCTCCCAGTGGGTCATTGTCTCATGATTGCTGGTTTAGGTTGAGAAGCTTGATTTTACACGTTTGGCAATTATCCTCAGCCCGTTTGTTCGCCGTTCTTAATAATAAGTCTAGTGGTATCATTTGACAATCAGGTCGGTCAAGACATGTCGATTAGGTAGTATTATTGGTCGACGTGTTTTATCACATATTACTGTTGAGTATTCCAACCTTCCATCAACTTCCATTATATTCTTGTCCCTCCATTTTGGTGACAACCTATAAATTTTACTCCCTTTACGAACTACAGAACTCAGTCAGATATTTTTTTTTTTTTTTTTTAACGTTTTATTTGTTTGTTGGATCTCTTATATAGGCTTATAAGACTAACAACAATTTTCTAGGTTTATCATAATCTAACACATAACCTAACATCTGAAAGATGTTACATTGATCTATGGCCCTGATTAATTACTAGAGGGTTGGGAGGTCGTTTCGTTGAAGACGAGTACTTTCACGTACTCGGGTTAATGATTTGGCCAGGGTATTCGGGTGTGCCTGCAGTTTAGCGGTGTACTTAAGCTGTTGTACCTTTATTTCGGTTATTACGCTAGGAATATGTAGGTCTTTCTGTAAGTTTTCGTTTCTGATATACCACGGTGCTCCCGTGATGGTTCTGAGAACCTTGGATTGAGCCCTTTGTATGGTTTCGATTTTGCTCTTGCTTGCGTTGCCCCATAGTGCAGAGCCATATGTCCAGATGGGTTATAATACCGAGTTGTAGAAAAGAACTTTGAATTCCAGACATAGGGGAGATCGTGCGTTGATAAGCCAATGTAGTCCGGTTGCTTTAAGCTTTAGCTGCTTTTTCTTGGCTTCGATATGCCTACGCCAAGTTAATCTTCTATCCAGGTGAACTCCAAGATACACAACATCGTCGGATTGAGGCACTGGCACGTTGTTGAGCGTCAATGATGGGCAGTTTCTTCTATTGAGGGCAAACGTAACGTGCTTGCATTTCTGTTCATTTACACGGATGCGCCAATCTGCTAGCCACTTTTCTCCCTTCTTTAGGTGGATTGCCAGTTGCTCAGCAGCTTTGATCGGACATTTGGAGCGGCTGAGGATAGCCGTGTCATCGGCGAAAGTAGATGTGATGAGTGTAGGGCTTGTTGGTATGTTCGCTGTGTACAAAAGATACAGAGTTGGGCCCAGCACGCTGCCTTGAGGTACACCTGCTTTTGATTCGAAGTCATCAGAGGAGAAGCTATTACATCGTACAGCGAATTTTCTGTTGGACAGATAAGATTCCATTAGCCTGTGTGTATATTGTGGGAGCGTCGCTTTTATTTTATATATTAGGCCATCAAGCCAGACTCGGTCAAAGGCTTGGGCGACATCGAAAAAAATTGCTGTGCAATATTGTTTTTGCTCGAATGCTGTGCGGATCTCTGATGTGATACGGTTGACTTGTTCAATTGTGCCATGCTTTTCACGGAAGCCAAACTGATGATGAGGGATTATATTTTGTTTAACCAAGATTGTATTTATACGGAGTTGTAGAACTTTTTCAAATAGTTTTGAAAGACTTGGCAATAAACTAATGGGTCTGTATGATGATGGCTGTGTTTTGTCCTTTCCGGGTTTTGGGATCATTATGATTTATTTTGTCATGGCCGGGCGACTTTCTTGGGTTAAGATAGTTTTTAATAATTGCAAAAATTTTCTCCGCTTGGAATTTCGGTGGCTCGGTTTCCATTGTGGTGCCTAGAGGGGGAGCCTGGAATGAGTTTGTTGACGGGTTAGGCAGAAAGACCGTTTTTAGATGAGCTGCAAAGGTGAGTGCTCTTTCTTCGTGTGAACGGGCCCACTTGCCAGTTGAGCATCGTATAGGTGAAATTATCTCGGTTGGGGCAGTTATGGTTGGGTGAGCTTTCCACAGCGGATATTTGGTGCTGGTGGGGGAAAGCTTCTCGATGTATTGCCGCTGTGCTATTGCTTCTTCTTGTCTAAGCGCTTTTGCTAAGGTTCGGGAAGCTGCCTTTAGGCGATATTTTGCTGCCGGTGATCGAGACATTTGCCATTCTCGCCTGAGCCGTCTTTTGTCTGCTAGAAGTAGTTCAATTAGTCGGTTGTTGGACTTGTGTTTTTCCTGCGTGTGGCTGATAATCGGGGTAGAGATATCTGCTGCTTCAATAATCGTCGACTCTAGTGCAGAGGTGCAAAACTCGATGTCTTCTTCGTCGTCCAGTTTGGGATTCAGCTCGATATGGGTGCTTATGTATTTTTTAAATCTGAGCCAGTTTGTTTTCCAATTTGTTAGCCCGAGCGGGTGCTTTATTATTTGTTGTTGTGTTAATATAGTGAAAACTACTGGCGAGTGGTCCGATGACAATTCTGCTAGTGACTCTGCCGTTATCAAATTGTGCGCAATTCCCCTGGTGATTGCAAAGTCTATTAGATCTGGGAGCTTGCGTGGATCTGCTGGCCAGTACGTGGGCTTATTCGGTGAGGCATAACCAATTTTGTTTACTGGGTTGATGATTGTGTTATACAGCTGTTTGCCTTTTGGATTTACCAGGCGGGATCCCCAATGAGGGTGCCTCGCATTGTAGTCTCCTGCAGCAATAAATCGTAATCCGAGTGTATTGAAGAAATCAGTAAACTCTTTTTCAGAGATTGAGAATCGAGGTGGGCAGTAAAGTGCAGCCACGGTTGTACTGCCGAAAGTGGTTTGGACACTTATTGAAGTTGCTTGTAGGTATTGTTTGGCAAATCCATTGTGGAGACAGTGTTTAATCCGGTTTCTGATTAGGATACCAGTTCCTCCGTGAGCCTTGCCGTCTGGGTGATTTGTTGCGTAGAATACATATTTGGGTATTTGAAAGTTATTTTTGTTTGTGAGGTGTGCTTCTGATAGCAGCATAATATCAATATCATTTGAGTCCAGAAACAGTGACAATTCTTGTTTGTGCTTGGAAATGCCGTTTGCATTCCAGAGGCCTATATGTAGTGCTGACATTATTTGTTATTGTCTATAAGCTTTTGAATAAGCAAGTTCTGATTCCGCATCAGTTCCAGCATGCAATTTTGCATGAACGTCATGAAATTTGTCATGTTTTGGTTAAGCGAGATTAACAATGTTTCGATCCCGTTGGGGTTCTGGCCAAGTACGGATGGACTTGGGGCCGCGTTAGATTGAATGGTAGCGGGATCTATTGTTTGAGTGGGCTGTGAATTTCCGTTGCGTAGCACGCTTGCAAAAGTTACTCCAGGAGTAGTTGATATTGGGGTCGCTGATGACCTTACAGCTCTTGAGAAGAATATTCCCGGTGTTGTTTGAGAGGGAATTAGTGTCGAGCCCTGGATACGAGCCGTTGATTTCTTCGCGTTGAGGCGGGCCTTGAGTTCCTTATAAACGGGGCATCCTCTGAAGTTCGCTGTGTGATTACCACCACAATTGCCGCACTTCCTTGTATTTGTATTTGATTTGTCATCGGTGCAGACACAATCTTTTTGAGTTTGTCCACAGCCAACGCAAACTGGGCGAAGGCTGCAGAAGGAATTGGAATCCTGAGTCGGAACCGTTGGTTCAATGCCTTTGATCACCGCTTGAAGGCCTTTGGCACTCTTTAGTAGGAATGTATAGAAATTCACACTTTCCTTTCTAAAGTACTTCTCAATAGTACGATAGAATTCTTCACTTTTGGCTTGAATTTTGGTCTCTTTTATGTTACCCCAATTGAGTGGTGTCACATAAAAGTTGTTTTGACCAACTAGCGCTACCAATTTCGGCACCAGTGAAGTGCAGTTTGCACCACGGATATAGAATGGTGGTGGCTTGGCTACAGAGGGTTTAATTTGGGAATCTCCTTCTTGAGATTCCGGCTGATTTGCCAATATTTGGAATCTATTGCTTTCAAAATGCTTTTTGTTCAACAATGTTGTTTTCCGACATTTTGGGAGTGTTGCCCCTTTCTGTCTGAGGGCTAAGCTTTCGCTTGTTTATATTAATGTATCTGTCCATACCAGTCTGAACAGGTGACTTTGGATTCGTCGTCACTGGATGGGCAGATTTTGTTGAGGTAGTCTGCTGGACGGTGATCGAAGGTATTGCAGACGTTGCTGCTGTTACAGTTGTTGTTGGAGCAGTAGCTGCAATTGTTGTTGTTGTGAGCGCGCTAACGGCGGTCGGCGAACCCGATGACCCAATTAACACTTCAGGTGTCAGCGAATTTGACGGTGAAGCGCATTGGGCGCTCCAAGACAAATTGTTGTTGCTGGTTGGTGTAAGCAATTTGCTCGTACTTGCACTTTTGGGTTCAGCGCTCGTTGTAGTTGTGGTAGTTGGAGATACTACTGAGAAATACGCATTGTTGCGTTGCACAGAGAGCCGACGCTCGTTTTGTTGCTGAAGAATTTGTTCTTGTAGTTTCTGCTGGCGAGAGTCTAGTGAGTTAATCTCTTGACGCGTTGGCATTACTAGTAAATTTAGTTATTATTAAGTATTGCTATTTGTAAATACGAATAACAATATAATTATAGTTGGGCGTCTCTGTGGCGACTGAGAGCCCTGTCACTTTGTTGTTTTAGCGTTGTTTTATTACGCTGACACCGAAGAACTCGCGGAGTGCAATAAAAAATACGTCCTATCGCGGTGACAGTCAATTGTCATAGATATCTCATTATTAAAACTATCAAACTGAGTTAGCCTACATAAAATTATTTCAGCCTTTTGTAATTCTTAAGCAGACAATCATCCAATGTTATCCCGTTGATTATTTTATTTAAGCAGCTTTTTGGTAAATCGTAAAATAAATCCCATTGTTCGGTTGAATCATAGATAATTAAGAAAACGTTGACATTCAATAAGATTTTGAGAAAATACGGCTAAACAGATTTTTTTTCGTTCTGAATTAACGCCTTCTGTCTTAAACATTAGCATAAAACATAAACTAATTAACCATTCATTTGGTGAAGCATATTTAAATCCTTTTTGTTTAATTAAGTATAAAAAGTAAAATTAAAGCATTGGACTTAATATTTGAAGAAACAGCAAAACTTTTTACAGCAGTGTTTTTGTTTTTGTTAATCTCTTGCGTTTGTACTTTTTACCGCTTTAAAACCGCTCTCGCTAACGCATTGTTGTTGCATGTGCAGTGCTGTTGGCTCTTCCGCTCTCTTTCTTTCTAATTTCTTTTATTCGCGCACAAGTGATACGTGTATTTGTGTAGTGCTTAGTTGTCTTACTTTTTGAATTAATTTTCTCTACAAGTTTGACTCCGGTTTTGAATTTGCTTATTAAATCTGAGTGAGTTTTTTCTTTGGCCTTTTTGATATTTTCTTTTTTTCCTATAAAACCACAAACGCATTTGTTTCTTGTTGGCTGTGTGACTGTGTGTGTCATTCACGTTAAATGGGCTGGCTGCACGGCCTGGGTAAGAGATTGTTTGGAGCAAAAGGGAGGGGGGGGGGGGCTCAAATGGGGATGTGACTCATGCCGAGAGGTTGAGATCGAAATGAAGGTGTTTATGAGGCAAACCAGGGATAGATTAAAGAAAATGTCATATTGTTTTCGTAAACTCTGCGATGAATTCAATGCTGTGGGGAGTGAATTTAGCAATTTAAATGAGTCTCCAAAGCGTAAGAAAACCAGTATGCTCAATCTGTCTTTGCATTTGCCTTTGCCCAATCCCGTCTCGGCCGTGGTTCCACAAGATTGAGTTTATTAGTGTAAAGTGTAATTTACCAGAAATAGCATGGTCTCAATCTGATGAATCTGCTTTGTTGCTTCCTTCTCTATATTACTGCTTTATTGATGGTCTTTTTGAGTTATCATTGATCCTTAGATCTGATATTTGTGTTGAATTCCACCAACTGTGCAGTTACTAGAACAGACCCTCTACTCTTGCCTGAAGACAATTTTCATCCTACTTTGGATTTATCTCTTGATCTGAATTCTAAATAATCTAGCGGGCTCTGATCAAGCGATTGCTGATTTGTTCGCTGATTTCTTCACAACAACGTATTCCTCAACGGAACGGAACGGTTGTCCACCCATTGATGTTATCGTTTGAAAATAATCTAGCGGACTCTGTTCGCTGATTTCTTCACAACAACATATTCCTCAACGGAATACCGAGCGAATCTTCCGTATCCTTATCAGAAAAAAAGGTCTAATTGTATTTGTAGTTCATCGATCGATGAAAGTTCGCTTCTTAGCGTGCTTAATTTAGTAAAACCTGTGTACACACCTGGTCCTGATGGAATCTGCTTGTGTAATCAGATTTTGTTCTGAGACTCTATGCAAGCCACTTCAAAAACTTTTTTTTTTGTCCGTTAAATCTTGTCATTTCCCGTCTATATGGAAGGAATCTTTTTTTTTTTTTTTTTTTTTTACGCGCGAATCCCATCGGGTGCACTAAGTGCCCACAACCCCCCTCCCAACCGACCGATGGGCGCAAACCGCATGACGTACGGCACGAGTCGCGGGGAACAGTTGACAAAAAACAGACAAATAACGAGAGCTACAGCTATTTACGAGCTAAGTAGGAGATGATAGAAGATTTAAGTACTGATAAAGAGAGCTCTGGGCTGATCACACGATAAAGTCGATTATAATCAGACGACAGGACTCGAAATGGATTATGCAATGCATAGTTAGTAGTACAGTGTGCAAGGGATAAGGGAATATAGTTTCTAGTAGGTCTAGATGGTACAAAAAGATCTACTTGGTGTAATAACTCAGGCGAGTCAATATCACCAGTTAGGAGCTTGTGCATAAAGATAACACCAAGCATTATTCTACGGTTAGTAAGAGAAGGAAGGTTAATTAAAAGAAATCTACTAGAGTACGATGGCAGGTTGACATTGCGATCCCAGTTAGATTCAATTCTAATTTGGTGTGACTCATATTGAGGTGACCATATGCATGATCCGTACTCCAAAATAGGACGGACCAAAGAGGTATAGAGAATTTTGGTAGTGTAAGGATCATCGAATTCTTTCGACCGTCTTTTGACAAAACCAAGAACGCCTGTGGCTTTAGCGATTATCGTAGAGATATGGGAGTTGAAGGTTAATTTACGATCCATGAGTACACCTAAATCATTCATTTCATCAAGGCGTTCTAATGGAGTGTTGTTCAAGGAATATGACATCATCTGAGGAGAGGTCCTATAGAACGACATTACCTTGCACTTAGTGGTGTTTAAGTTTAAAAGATTGTGCTGACACCAACACTGAAAATTATTAAGATCAGCTTGCAATCTACTGGACGAAACCATATTGCTATAGCTAAGGCAAAGCTTAACATCGTCAGCATACATGAGCACATGTGAATGATGCAAGACGGAAGGAAGATCATTTATGAAAAGGGTGAACAGCAACGGACCAAGATGACTACCCTGGGGCACCCCCGAAGTCACATTGATGCATCTGGAAAAGGAATAAATAAGACCTTTTGTGTTCTACTTGTTAGATACTCACGAATCCAACGGAGTAGAATATTTGGAAAGCCAATTGCATTTAACTTTATAAGCAATAACTTATGGTTAACAGAGTCAAAAGCCTTACTGAAATCTGTATATATGACATCAGTTTGCTTTGCACTTTCAAATCCTTTGATCGTCCTAGATGTAAATTCTAAAAGGTAAGTGGTTGTTGATCTACGTTTCACGAAACTGTGTTGGGCTGGTGAAATTATAGAACTATAAAAATGTTGCAATTGAAAAGTTACAATTTTTTCAAAAGCTTTTGGAATAGCGGACAACTTGGAAATACTCCTATAGTTAGAAACATCAGACTTACTACCCTTTTTATGGAGAGGAATTATAAATGATTCCTTCCAAATCAACGGGAATAATTTCTGAATAGGCTTACATAACGATTCAGCGCAAAATCTGAGTACACAACCAGGAATCCCATCGGGACCTGGCGCGTACACAGGTTTGACTTGCTTAAGCACGCTGAGAAGCGAACTTTCGTCAATTAAAGGATTGAATATGCAATTTGACTTTTTTAGCTCATAAGGATACGGAGAGTTTAAGTGGTATTCCGGTAAGGAATAGGTTGTTTTGAAAAAATCAGCAAACATATCGGCAATGGCCTGATCACTGTCCGCAGTCTTATTTCCATAAGTTAAATTTGATGGGCTTATGCTCGTCTTGCGTTTAGCGTTCACAAAGTTGTAAAACTGCTTAGGATCACTGTAGAACTGAAGTTTATTATTTTATTAATAGTATATATTAATAACAGAAAAATAAACTAACAGAAGTAAAAAAAGATTTATGTAAAAAATAGGGCGTATACGAACCAAAAGTCCCACACAAGGGTTAAGGTGCAGCAGCTGCTTTCAAGACGAAAGAGAAAAAAGTTAAGAGCAGTGAACGCACAACACAAAACAGATCACAAACGCGAGATTAACTAACGCGAGAATAACGGGCGCTAACACAAGCAAATATAGAAAAGAGAGCAAGAACACGCAAACAACATACAAAAGAGATCGCGAGTGCATGCAGGTAAAGCACAAACGAAAAAATCAAAGTTTATGAGACACAACAACAAAGCAAAGAGTTTTGTTGTTGGTTTAATACAAAAAGTAACAATAGCTTTGATTTAATGTTTAGCAACATATCGAAACGAAAGAACAATTAATTGTGATAGTTATTTAATTAAAAAAGCTTTTAAGCAATTTTGATAAAATAAAAATTCGCGATATAAGCAGGAAAGAATTAATAGTGAGAGCGCCCAGAAAAACACGACAGGCAAGGTTGAGAGTTCAATCTTATATAATTCTTCTTCATAAAAATGGTAAAAAGTCCAAAGCATCAAATTATAGGGGTATTTATAAATTGTCCGCTATTCCTCAAGCATTTGAAAAAAGATGGTTAAAATGGATGAATGATGGATTTGTTAAAAGATGGTCAAAGGAATTTGACGAACCATGTACTACCAAAGTTCTTTACACCTCTTTGGTTCGTCCAATTTTGGAAAATGCATGCTGCATATGGTCACCCCAATACGATTCATTCAGTACCTTTGCTCTTCGTGGTCTGAACTGGGATCGTAATACCAACTTTCCTTCGTACTCTAGTAAACATCTTTTACTTGACCTTTCTTTGTCTGTGTTTTTTGGATTGTCCCCGCGACTCGAGCCCCCTCGGTCGGTTGATCAGGAGGTGTGGGCAATTAGTGCTCCCGTTGGTATTCGCGCGTAAGCTGACTTACTGAAAAACCCAATTTTTCAATCTGCTGTGCAAGTTTTCTGGTAATAGGTCGTTCCAACCTGTACCAGTTCTTCAAACACGTTGCATCTAAACTTTACCTTATAATATGAGATCTGCAAGCATTCCAAAGGGGTCGTATACTGACATAACAAAACTCAAAAGTTTTCTATTACTAAGTCATCTTATTCCGTTAACAATATCTTGGTCAACCCTATTTATCTTAAGGTCAGACACAAATACATCCCTACGAATGTCCCAGTGCATTATTTTTATTTTATCTATTTTATCCATGTTTTTAGTTTTTTATATCACTATCACTACTATTTTCATCTTCGTTAATCTGATTCAATTTATCCTGAACATTTTTTAAACTTGAAACAAATCCTCTGAGAACAAAGTTTGCCACATTATGTACCGTTACTGCTTATCTGAAACACATCCTGTTCTATTGCATAGCTTGCCACTTAATCGTCCACATAATGTTTGGATTTTATGGCTTCAATCACGACCCTTTTGTGTACTGAAGCGCTCTCTGAATTAATATTTTTTACAAATAGTGCACAACAAGGTGAGCATGTTGCTCCAAACGGCATTACTATCATCTTATATGTTTTGATGTCCAAAGACACCATGTCTCCGTACAAATCGCAAAGAATCTTGGTCCATTTCTCGTACCCGTACCTGAAGAAACATTTCTTTTATATCAGCACAAATTGCTAATCTTTCTTCTCTGAATTTGAACAAAATTTCAGATAGAGACGGGTTTTCGTTGGACCCTTTAAAAAGTTTCAAATTCAGTAAAATGTTATCTATTTGGTGTGTTTATATTGTATTGGCAGACACCATATGCGTGGGCTTATGATATACGCGTCATCTTTCCCAATTTTTACAGCATATCTTTTGTTACCAAAATCCATTACTGCACTTTCATATTCTGCAACCGTTTCAGATTTCTTCATCTTGATTTCAATGCAATGTAGCCTTTTTTTGACCTGTTATAGCTGTTTGGGAATCGAACAGATTCATCTGACCATAAAAGACCAGTCTCGTATGATTCCGCATGCTGTTTTGTTGTTTTCTTTAAAATTATTTTGGCTCTCTTAAAATTTGTTGACTCCACAGGTTTGTTACATAATTTGACTCCAAAGGTTTCAATTATAAAATATTCAGTTATTGAATTATTCTTTTTTTCTTCTTTAAGTTGTTTAGAAACATGTGTATGGAAATCAACTGATAACATACGACGAAAATGAAATTAAATGGCAATTGCCCAATCCAACGAACAACCATTACTGCTGATCGTATTTTTATATGACATTCTGTTGATGCTACCTGTTTATCTATCCAGTTTAACGTTAATTCTGATTTATTTTCTTTAGTTCCCTAGCCGACGATCCGATTCCAAAAATGCGAAAAATGCTTATCAAAGGAATGTGTAAAACACGCGAGCATAAGAATTTTTCAAAATCTAAAGCCGTTTGAAAGTTATAGCCTAGCTTTGAACGTGAAAATAGAGCCTGGTAGCGGGCAACAACATTCAAACGCGTTTTTCTCTCAAATTTTCCAAATATCTTTATTATATGTTACACTATCTTATGAACTAGAATTGTTGCGATCGCCTTTTTAGTTTTTTTTTTTTTAGCTAAAAGGACTTCCAAAAAGGGAATTTTTAATTTCTTGGGGTTCATTGTATGGGCTGAACTCTTACAATTTAAAAAATATTTAGTTTTTTATTCAGATCAACACAACTGTTGAAATCCTGGCAGCAGTTGAAAATCTTTTTTTTGTAATAGGGAATCCGAAAGACTTTTTGTTAAAAAGATATGTAATGTGACATTTTTTTTAACAAAAATCTGTTTTATTTTTATTGTAGTTCTTTGTGGTATATGTTGTTTTTTTTTTTTGTTTATTTGGCGCATAGACAAACAAATGATGGTTTTCTAACACAGGAACACGGGATCTTGTTTATGTGAGATACATGGGGTTTCCAGATTAATACCACAAACACTTAATAATTGTTTATTATAATACTTAATACTTATAATTACACTTAATAATTGTTTGTTTTCTTCTATCCCGTTGTTTAGTAATTTTTTTATCGTGACCTTGTGTCTAGGAAATTTGTTATTACCAATGTCAATGGGTTGTTTAGAGAATGTATTTCCAGATTAGTAATTTTGGAACGGAATGCGCATATTTTTGCTTAAATTACATAAGTACTTTGACTTTACTCCACAAATTTTAGGACTTTAGGCATGCATTCAGTTAATAAGATGGGGTTGATCGTGGAATAACTGACAATCTCCTGCTAATAAAATCATTGGACCACCAAATCTGTTTTGATTGCTCCGTAAGAACCTTAAAAGATCTACGGAGCAATCAAAACAGATTTGGTGGTCCAATGATTTTGGTGATCTAAAGCTTCTAAAGGGTTTTTATGTGCCATCGTGCATTAATTCCATAAAATCAATTAACATTGCTGAAAAATCTTTGCCATTGCAGAGTTTTTCGAAGTGTTGCAGGTTGGAGTTTAATTGCTTTGCATACTTATTGTCAATTAAGTCCTTATATTAGTGAACTCAAAAGAGATTTTACTGTACTACCAGGTGCATCTAAGAAGTAAATCCCTCCATATGATTATTTGTTCCTTTCATAAGAGTATCAAACATATTCTCCTGTTGTTCATTCAACAGTGAAAGATTTGTTCGAATTAATTATTTAAAATTGCGATCATACAGTTTTTCTCGATGCAACTCTTTTTTTAAGCATCAATTTGGTCGGGTTCACGATATTATCACATTTGAGTGAACGCATTAGACCCTCTAACGCGAACACACATACATATGTACATACATACATTCGATTGAATTTGAACTTAGCAACAAAACGCAAATCGACTCTTCGATGTTAGGAACACAGCTACATTGTTTAGAAAATAGTGAATACTTGTAATTTAATACGAAATAACTCAACAACGCATGGACCAATTTGAAGTCAAAATATAAACTGCCACATTCTAAATCTATTAATTCAACTTTACCGCTAGGAAAGTTTATTTTGACTCTTAATTTAGTTAAAATATTTGAATGGGCAGCTTCAGGGTTTTTTAGATTTTTTTTTAGCCGTAAAAACCATCTTTGGACTTCAAGAAACATAAGAATTATTTAGATTTGTCCATGCGTTGTGGAGTGATGTGCTTACCAACACATTTTTCGATTCATTTTTGTATATATAGATGTGTCCCTGCTGGGCGATGGACCTCGAAAACAAGAAAATATATTGTTTTCTAAACAATATCTTAGTAAAGTTAAAACGTCAATATATAATATACATATATAATATATATTGTATACTAAACAATATCTTAATAAAGTTAAAATTTCAATATAGCATACCCTTTGATACCCTGAGTTTGGTTGCCCTGTTGTCAGGTTGTCCGTTTCTATTTTATCTGCAAATGTCAAGTTGCTTACTTTGTTGCTTGTAACTTTGACGACTACAGTTTAGGAGTGACGAATGTAAGTTTGGTGTTGAGTACTGTAGTGTAAGTATGGCATTGAGTACTGTAGTATAACTTTGGGAATGAGTACTATAATGTTATTTGGGCAGGAACTGCTGAGTCATCTAGGTGACACTGGAACTGGACGCTGTAACTGAGCGAGATGGCAGCAGAGGCTGTAATCTAGTGCGGTCCGGTGTGGCGTTAAGTAAATGGTGACTGCGTAGTCAGTCAAAGCTGAACCGACTAATTGAACGTATACAAAACGCACTGCTCTTGTCACAGGCCATGTTGTACGAAGAGTATAAAAATACCCAGGAGAATTCTCCGTCTCCAACATCAGCAGTGGGATTGGTTCAAGTGCTGCTGCATGGTGTTCCACAGTGGACC
Source organism: Drosophila austrosaltans (assembly GCA_035045865.1). Taxonomy (NCBI): domain Eukaryota; kingdom Metazoa; phylum Arthropoda; class Insecta; order Diptera; family Drosophilidae; genus Drosophila; species Drosophila austrosaltans. Next base: position 12,684,411 of record JAWNOQ010000003.1, read on the forward strand.
TTATCTTGCGCGCGAAAATTTAAGGACGACCACAAGAAGAAGCAAGCCGGACGGACAAATGAAATTCGCTGGCGCCAATCAGACGCCTCTTTCTAATTTTGTTCTCTTTTCAGCCGTGGAAACGGCAGTAATAAATATGCAAACGAACGATCAAGACGTGTTCCAGAAGTGGCTGAAGCAGTAAAATAGTAAAAGTGAAAAATAAAATTCTGTTCTTATGATATATCAAACACAGTGGTTTGTTATTCATCATAATTTGGTCCTTCGAGCCGGATCGTTGGGCATTGTAATTTATTGCTCATTTGTTATTAATAATTTGTTGAAATTATTAATTGTCAATCGTGGATTGACGCCGAACAATTAATCGATAACTTTCTGTGTCACCACTGGGGTGACATCGAATATCGATAGTGAGTCGTGTGTGTGCACATCTCTAGGAAAAAGCTCGTGTATTTTGGCTGCCAAAAAGCACAATTTATTATTTTCGTTCATCATGGAACAATAAAAGGCTTTAACCAAGGCCAGAGGAATATTAAAGACATCAATTTCCAGGGCACATGGATTCACTGAGAATCCGCTAAGTGAAATCGACATCTACACTGTCGTTACCAAGTTGGATATTTTGACCAATGCATGGAAGGAGCTCGTCAGTTTTGTTGACGAATTATGTAATTAAATATGAGGAAATACCGGGTTATGTGGACCCAATAGTTGACTATGAAGCTTATGAGGACAAATACGAAGTTACAATATCTCGCCTCAAAGCTTTAAGGAGTAAATTTGCATCATCAAGTAAACTAGAAGAGAGTAGCGCCGCTAGCAATGAGGTATCGGTTGGCCAAGGAATTCTTTAACAAATGCAGTACCAGCAACAGCAAATGCAGAAGCATATGGAGCAACAATTAGAAATACAACATGAGATTCTGCAGCAACAGCTAGAATTGCAACGTGGTCAGCTGCTGCCACAATTTAATCAAGCGTCGTCTTGATTTCAATGCAATGTAGCCTTTTTTTGACCTGTTATAGCTGTTTGGGAATCGAACAGATTCATCTGACCATAAAAGACCAGTCTCGTATGATTCCGCATGCTGTTTTGTTGTTTTCTTTAAAATTATTTTGGCTCTCTTAAAATTTGTTGACTCCACAGGTTTGTTACATAATTTGACTCCAAAGGTTTCAATTATAAAATATTCAGTTATTGAATTATTCTTTTTTTCTTCTTTAAGTTGTTTAGAAACATGTGTATGGAAATCAACTGATAACATACGACGAAAATGAAATTAAATGGCAATTGCCCAATCCAACGAACAACCATTACTGCTGATCGTATTTTTATATGACATTCTGTTGATGCTACCTGTTTATCTATCCAGTTTAACGTTAATTCTGATTTATTTTCTTTAGTTCCCTAGCCGACGATCCGATTCCAAAAATGCGAAAAATGCTTATCAAAGGAATGTGTAAAACACGCGAGCATAAGAATTTTTCAAAATCTAAAGCCGTTTGAAAGTTATAGCCTAGCTTTGAACGTGAAAATAGAGCCTGGTAGCGGGCAACAACATTCAAACGCGTTTTTCTCTCAAATTTTCCAAATATCTTTATTATATGTTACACTATCTTATGAACTAGAATTGTTGCGATCGCCTTTTTAGTTTTTTTTTTTTTAGCTAAAAGGACTTCCAAAAAGGGAATTTTTAATTTCTTGGGGTTCATTGTATGGGCTGAACTCTTACAATTTAAAAAATATTTAGTTTTTTATTCAGATCAACACAACTGTTGAAATCCTGGCAGCAGTTGAAAATCTTTTTTTTGTAATAGGGAATCCGAAAGACTTTTTGTTAAAAAGATATGTAATGTGACATTTTTTTTAACAAAAATCTGTTTTATTTTTATTGTAGTTCTTTGTGGTATATGTTGTTTTTTTTTTTGTTTATTTGGCGCATAGACAAACAAATGATGGTTTTCTAACACAGGAACACGGGATCTTGTTTATGTGAGATACATGGGGTTTCCAGATTAATACCACAAACACTTAATAATTGTTTATTATAATACTTAATACTTATAATTACACTTAATAATTGTTTGTTTTCTTCTATCCCGTTGTTTAGTAATTTTTTTATCGTGACCTTGTGTCTAGGAAATTTGTTATTACCAATGTCAATGGGTTGTTTAGAGAATGTATTTCCAGATTAGTAATTTTGGAACGGAATGCGCATATTTTTGCTTAAATTACATAAGTACTTTGACTTTACTCCACAAATTTTAGGACTTTAGGCATGCATTCAGTTAATAAGATGGGGTTGATCGTGGAATAACTGACAATCTCCTGCTAATAAAATCATTGGACCACCAAATCTGTTTTGATTGCTCCGTAAGAACCTTAAAAGATCTACGGAGCAATCAAAACAGATTTGGTGGTCCAATGATTTTGGTGATCTAAAGCTTCTAAAGGGTTTTTATGTGCCATCGTGCATTAATTCCATAAAATCAATTAACATTGCTGAAAAATCTTTGCCATTGCAGAGTTTTTCGAAGTGTTGCAGGTTGGAGTTTAATTGCTTTGCATACTTATTGTCAATTAAGTCCTTATATTAGTGAACTCAAAAGAGATTTTACTGTACTACCAGGTGCATCTAAGAAGTAAATCCCTCCATATGATTATTTGTTCCTTTCATAAGAGTATCAAACATATTCTCCTGTTGTTCATTCAACAGTGAAAGATTTGTTCGAATTAATTATTTAAAATTGCGATCATACAGTTTTTCTCGATGCAACTCTTTTTTTAAGCATCAATTTGGTCGGGTTCACGATATTATCACATTTGAGTGAACGCATTAGACCCTCTAACGCGAACACACATACATATGTACATACATACATTCGATTGAATTTGAACTTAGCAACAAAACGCAAATCGACTCTTCGATGTTAGGAACACAGCTACATTGTTTAGAAAATAGTGAATACTTGTAATTTAATACGAAATAACTCAACAACGCATGGACCAATTTGAAGTCAAAATATAAACTGCCACATTCTAAATCTATTAATTCAACTTTACCGCTAGGAAAGTTTATTTTGACTCTTAATTTAGTTAAAATATTTGAATGGGCAGCTTCAGGGTTTTTTAGATTTTTTTTTAGCCGTAAAAACCATCTTTGGACTTCAAGAAACATAAGAATTATTTAGATTTGTCCATGCGTTGTGGAGTGATGTGCTTACCAACACATTTTTCGATTCATTTTTGTATATATAGATGTGTCCCTGCTGGGCGATGGACCTCGAAAACAAGAAAATATATTGTTTTCTAAACAATATCTTAGTAAAGTTAAAACGTCAATATATAATATACATATATAATATATATTGTATACTAAACAATATCTTAATAAAGTTAAAATTTCAATATAGCATACCCTTTGATACCCTGAGTTTGGTTGCCCTGTTGTCAGGTTGTCCGTTTCTATTTTATCTGCAAATGTCAAGTTGCTTACTTTGTTGCTTGTAACTTTGACGACTACAGTTTAGGAGTGACGAATGTAAGTTTGGTGTTGAGTACTGTAGTGTAAGTATGGCATTGAGTACTGTAGTATAACTTTGGGAATGAGTACTATAATGTTATTTGGGCAGGAACTGCTGAGTCATCTAGGTGACACTGGAACTGGACGCTGTAACTGAGCGAGATGGCAGCAGAGGCTGTAATCTAGTGCGGTCCGGTGTGGCGTTAAGTAAATGGTGACTGCGTAGTCAGTCAAAGCTGAACCGACTAATTGAACGTATACAAAACGCACTGCTCTTGTCACAGGCCATGTTGTACGAAGAGTATAAAAATACCCAGGAGAATTCTCCGTCTCCAACATCAGCAGTGGGATTGGTTCAAGTGCTGCTGCATGGTGTTCCACAGTGGACCTTATCTTGCGCGCGAAAATTTAAGGACGACCACAAGAAGAAGCAAGCCGGACGGACAAATGAAATTCGCTGGCGCCAATCAGACGCCTCTTTCTAATTTTGTTCTCTTTTCAGCCGTGGAAACGGCAGTAATAAATATGCAAACGAACGATCAAGACGTGTTCCAGAAGTGGCTGAAGCAGTAAAATAGTAAAAGTGAAAAATAAAATTCTGTTCTTATGATATATCAAACACAGTGGTTTGTTATTCATCATAATTTGGTCCTTCGAGCCGGATCGTTGGGCATTGTAATTTATTGCTCATTTGTTATTAATAATTTGTTGAAATTATTAATTGTCAATCGTGGATTGACGCCGAACAATTAATCGATAACTTTCTGTGTCACCACTGGGGTGACATCGAATATCGATAGTGAGTCGTGTGTGTGCACATCTCTAGGAAAAAGCTCGTGTATTTTGGCTGCCAAAAAGCACAATTTATTATTTTCGTTCATCATGGAACAATAAAAGGCTTTAACCAAGGCCAGAGGAATATTAAAGACATCAATTTCCAGGGCACATGGATTCACTGAGAATCCGCTAAGTGAAATCGACATCTACACTGTCGTTACCAAGTTGGATATTTTGACCAATGCATGGAAGGAGCTCGTCAGTTTTGTTGACGAATTATGTAATTAAATATGAGGAAATACCGGGTTATGTGGACCCAATAGTTGACTATGAAGCTTATGAGGACAAATACGAAGTTACAATATCTCGCCTCAAAGCTTTAAGGAGTAAATTTGCATCATCAAGTAAACTAGAAGAGAGTAGCGCCGCTAGCAATGAGGTATCGGTTGGCCAAGGAATTCTTTAACAAATGCAGTACCAGCAACAGCAAATGCAGAAGCATATGGAGCAACAATTAGAAATACAACATGAGATTCTGCAGCAACAGCTAGAATTGCAACGTGGTCAGCTGCTGCCACAATTTAATCAAGCGTCGTCATCAGGCTTATAGTCACCCACAGTATATAGTTATACGGGGCTACAAGCAAGATATTGTGATTTACCTAAGGTTCACATCAAGCCCTTTGGTGGAAAATATAAGGAATGGATCTCTATGAAAGTGCTATTCACAGAAAGAAAACTTTAACAAACATACTGAAGTTTCACCATTTGATGTCATGCCTTGTTGTAGAAGCTGCCTCACTTATTCAACATTTGCCTGTAGTCTAGGATAACTACGAGATCGGTTGGAGATCATTATGTAAGCGCTATGAAAAGCCGCGTAGTTTGGTGAATTTGCTGCTGGATGAATTCAGCAATTTGCCGAAAGTTGTTGGTCACAACTCGTCATCATTCCGAGCTCTGACAAGTGATGTTGTTCGGGCCCTAGATGCATCCGGGTAAACTGGACGAGATTGTTGGCTGATAGATGAGACCACCAGACGTAAATGGATTGACAATAGTCAAAATATAGAATCACCCACTATTAATGATTTGCTCACGTTTTTGGATTCACGATGTGATAGACTTGAGCTCAGTCAAGGGAGTCAGCAAACAAAGAAAAGACATACATAGTAAAAAGGCAAGCACGCACGATGCTTGCCAACTCAGTTAATTGTACCAAGTGTTTTAGTAATGAGCATTTACTGTCGGCTTGTTCTCAATTCCAGAGCTTGTCTGTCAAGCAACGTTACACCTTCGTGAAAGCTTCAACTGTTGCTTCAACAGTTTGAAGCTTGGTCATGGAGTAAGCGTTTGTGAGTCTAAGTCATCCTGCAAGCATAGCAAGCGCCATCATAATTCACTACTGCATTCCGAGGGACATGCAACTCCAGCAAAGATGCAGTCACAGCAGCAAGTCAACTTAAGCCAAGCTTCTAAAGATCCGCTACCCGCTACATCTGTTGACGCGGTTACAAACACCAATTGGCTGCAAAGTAATACTGCCAAGCCACATACGCCTAGCAGAAGCACACTGCCAACAGCACTAGTGCACGTAAAAAAACACCAAAGAAGTTTTACTACATGTCGTATTTTATTGGATTGCGGCTCAGAACTTTCCTACATTTCGGAAAGATGCACCCAAACGTTGGGTCTCCGTCGTTCACCGTTTCGGATTGCCGTTTCGGGTATATCTGCTATAAAGGAGGAAACAACCAAAGGTTTCTGCTCTCTTCTACTCAAATCTCGAGTATCAAATCACTACCTGCATATGAAGGCACATATACTTGGAAGGATCATTTCATCACTGGCTCGTCAAAACATAAAGGCATCAGCACTTTCTGCATTCGCTGGGTACGAATTGGCAGATCCTGCATTTAACACTATTGCATCGATTCTGATTGGAAATGACACATCTGGTGGGTCCTCTCTGGGGACATGCTGTGCTCGCAAAACATTTCCTTAGCAATATTTGCAGACACGTTTCACGGAGCACGATCACGGTGCTCCGGTAATAGGTGCTAAGCTCCGAGTGGTATTCGACGGTTCATTCCAGGATCGGAATGGTCGATACATATTGGTCCATGCATACAGCGCAGTCTGTTCGACGACTGCTTACGATTTAGGATGCACAAGTTTGTATTTTCTGCAGATATTGTCAAAATGTTCAGACAAATTTCGGTGGCTCCTAATCATCAAAACTTCCAACGAATCCTCTGGAGGGAATATCCTGCAGCACCATTAAAGCATTTTAAATTATGTAACAACACCGAGGAAATTGAATTACACGCATTTTCAGATGGTTCGCTAAAGGCCATATTGCAAAGATCACTACATTGCTGCTCAACCATGGATCCAGCAGCAGAACTGAACAACATCGGTCAAACTCCATTTACGACGTTTTATAGGCAGGACGATCTTTACCTTTGAGCAGATGCACACATTCCTGGCACAGATAGAAGCGGTAGTCAATTCTCGACCTCTATGTGCAACTTCAGATACTCAGATCGCGTATCTGTCACCAGCACATTTCTTGATTGGCCGAACTTATACAGCAATACCAGAAGGAAGTAATGTCGAGCTTCCAACTAATCGACTAAACCATTGGCAGCATATTCAGGCTATGCTTCAAGGATTTTGGAAGCGTTGGCAACAGGAGTATTTGACCTCGTTGCAGCAACGCCAAAAATAGTTTTCTAAGGTACTGGCAGTTTAGTCTGTTGAGGGTAAATTGGTCAGCAACTTTGATCGGACATTTGGAGCGGCTAAGGATAGCCGTGTCATCGGCGAAAGTAGATGTGGTAAGTGAAGGGCTTGTTGGTATGTCCACTGTATAGGCTTGGGTGCTGTACAATATTCTAATATGCTGTGACTTGCTCAATTATGCCATGCCTTTCACGGAAGCCAAACTAATGATGTGGGATTATATTTTGATTTACCAGGATTGTGTTTATACGGAGCTGTAGGACCTTTTCAAATAGTTTTGAGAAGACGAAGGCTTTGTTTTGTCTTTTTCGGGTTTCGGGATCATTATGATTATTGATTTTTTCCAACTAATGCGAAAGTGACCAGTTTTTAATATCGCATTGAAAAGTTTACAGATGTGTTGCTCGGCGCAGATCGGGAGTTCTCTGATCATTTTTGGGATTATTTTGTCATGACCGGGCAACTTTCTTAGCTAAGCTTCTCGATATATTGCCGCTGTGCTATTGCTTCTTCTTGCCTAACCGCTTTTGCTAGAATTCGTGAAGCTGTTCTTAGGCGAATTTTTGCTGCCGGGGATCGAGACATTTGCCATTCGCGTCTGAGCCGTCTTTTATCTGTTACAGTTAGTTCAGTTAGCCGGTTGTATGACCTGTGTTTTTCCTGGGCGTATCCGATACATGGGGTGGAAATTTCTGCTGCTTCGATAAGCATCGACTCTAGAGCCGAGGTGCAAAACTCGATGTCATCTTCATCGTCCAGTTTGGGATTCCACTCAAAATGGGTACATATATATTTCTTAAATCTGAGCCAGTTTGTTTTATAATTTGTTAGCCCGAGTGGCTGCTCTATGACTTGTGGATGTGTCGAAACTGTGAAAATTACTGGCGAGTGGTCTGATGAAAATTCTGCTAGTGACTCTGCCTTATTAAGTTGAGCGTAATTCCCTTGGTGACTGCGAAGTCTATTAGATCTGGGAGCTTGCGTCGATCTTTTAGACAGAACGTGGGCTTATTTGGTGAGGCCTAGCCCATTTTGTTTCCTAGGTTGACGATTGTATTGTACAGCTGTTTGACTATGGGGTTTACCAGATTGGATCCCCAATAAGGGTGCTTGGCGTTGTTGCTTCCTGTAGCAATAAATCGTGCTCTTTTTCGGAAATTGAGAAGCTTGGTGGACAGTTAAGTGCAACCACGGTTGTACTGTCGTAAGTGGTTTGGACACTTATTGAAGTTACTTGTAGGTATTGTTTGGTAAATTCATTGTGGAGACAGTGTTTAATCCGGTTTTGGATTAGGATGCCAGTTCCTCCGTGAGCCTTGCCGTCAAGGTGATTTGTTGCGTAGAATCAATAAAACAAATCATCCATATAAGCTATTTACTCCAGCAACAAAAAGTTTCAAAGAAATCTGCCGTACCAACACAAGAGACCCGAGTTCGAATCCGCGCGGCACCAAATAAGAAATATATAAAATTATTGTTTTTTTGTTGTTGCATTTAAATTTAATTTGTATCCAAACACTATACACCAAGTTTGAACTAAATCGGATAATTATTAAGGTTACAAATCAATAATCAGATTTGAATGAAATTAAATTTATTTTAATGCTCACGCACACACATAAATATGCAAAAATTCAACCACCACGCGGTGTGTGAGAGAGAAAGAAATATTTTAGTTGTGTTCTTACACAGAACGAAATTGAAAGAGCGAGATGCAATAAGTTTGCTATATATGTCGAATTAGCTTACGTTAGCAAAGTAATGACGGTGGCGTAGTATGTAGAGATCGTTGGTACGATGGGTACGAAGTTTGATGGTTCAATGCTCGGTGAAGAAGTGAAAATTTTTAGGTGTGTTTTTTCTTCTTTTTTGTTTTTTTTTTGATTTTGTTAAACATTTAGACAAATTATTTTGCTGCAAGGGAATACAAACTTCGGCAGAGCCGAAGTTAGCTTCTTTGATATTTTACTTGGACTTTGGTCTCTTTTATGTTTTCCCTGTTAAGTGTAGTCACATGAAAAATGTTTTGACCATCATTGACAAAACCAAGGAAGAAGCCGTTGAAAGACTAAGAACTGTTTTGCAAGTTCTGTCCAGCGCCGGATTTTCTTTTAATGTCGCTAAGTGTTCTTTTCTAAAGACTTGTGTAAAATATTTGGGTTTTGAAGTTAGGGAGGGATTCGGGATTCAGACCGAATCCCAGGAAGAAACAAGCATTAATTGATTTACCACCCCCACAGTCAGTTACTCAAGTTAAACAGTTTATTGGCTAAGCATCCTATTTTCAGCAATCTATGACAGTATTTCACAACCAATGAAGCTATTGAACAGCTTAACGTGCAAGAACAAAACGTTTCATGTGGAAATTATAATATGAAGGAATTCGTCAGAAAGTCATGAAAACTCTTACAGATGAGCCAGTGCTTACTTTTATTGACCCTCAATAACGAATTGAGCTACATAGTGATGCCATTATGGATGGCTAGACCTTGAGTCGTTGAATATTATAGTAAACGTACGTCTTCTCCACGCAAGCATTATTTAATGCTAATAAAGCATTTTCGCCATTATCTGCAACTTACACTGATTGTAATTCTTTAAAAGTCGTTTGACTTTGCAAAGCAGTATAAACCTGGCTGTAAAATGGCTCATGCTAATTTTTTCACGGAATCCATTGCCAAACAAAATAGCTTTTCATGTCCCCATTAAGCGAGTGCAATTGACCGATCTATCAGACAACTGGCTTCTTGCTGAGCAGCTAAGAGACTCGGAAACTTCCTTGATCATTTCAAGGATCCAGAACGGCGAACTGGAGGAAGACTTGTGACGATGTGGAAATTTCCACACAGCGCATGTTTACATATACATGGCTATGTACATTTCATTAGCGAGCTGACCCAATTTTGAGCGGAAATCCGGTCAAGCGGGTCACATTAGATCGATAAACCAGTAATATGTCGAAAATGAGTCGATAGAAAAAGCTCAAGTTGGAGCAAGGAGTGTGACCAAAGCACAAGCGTGGCGTCTCGAATCAAACCGACGTGTAAGCAAAAATAAATTCGAAATATATAGAAACGTGTGGAAAGTAAAAGAAAAGATTAAAGACAAGTGAAAAGAAACCAAGTTAAGTGAAAAGGTTTAGGGACAGAGTCAAATTGCATATTCACTCAATTTAATTGACAAAAGTTCGCTTCTCGCCATGCTTAAGCAAGTCAAACCTGTGTACTCGATTCCCAAATATTCTACTTTGTTGGATTCGTGAGTATCTGACAAGCAGAACACAAAAGGTCTTATTTAAGTCTTCCTTTTCTATCAATGTGACTTCGGGGGTGCCTCAGGGTAGTCATTTTGGTCCGTTGCTTTACATCATTTTCATAAATGATCTTCCTTCCGTCTTGCAACATTCACATGTGCTCATGTATGCAGGCGATATTAAGCTTTGCCTTAGCTATACCAATATGGTGTCGTCCAGTAGATTGCAAGCTGATCTTAATAATTTTCAGTGTTGGTGTCAGCACAATCTATTAAACCTAAACATTACTAAGTGTAAGGTTATGTCTTTCCATAGGACCTCTCCTCAGATGACCACGTATTCCCTGAACAACACTCCATTAGAACGCCTTGATGAATGAATGATTTAGGTGTACTCATGGACCGTAAACTAACCTTCAACTCCCATATCTCTACGATTAACGCTAAAGCCACAGGCTTTCTTGGTTTTGTTAAGAGATGGTCGAAAGAATTCGATGATCATTACACTACCGAAATTCCCTATGCTTCTTTGGTGCGTCCTATTTTGGAGTACGGATCTTGTATATGGTCATCTCAATATGAGTCACACCAAATTAGAATTAAATCTGCTCAGTAACAATTTCTGCTTTTTGCTCTTCAAGGTTTAATCCGGGATTGTAGTGTCAACCTGTGATCGTACTCTAGTAGACTTTTTTTAATTAACCTTCTTTCTCTTACTAACCGTAGAATAAATCTTGGAGTAATCTTTATGCACAAACTCCTTTTTGCTGATATTGACTCACCTGAGTTAATAAACCAAGTAGTTTTTTTTTATACCATCTAGGCCTACTAGAAACTATATTCCGTTGACGGTTTGCGTCCCTCGGTCGGTTGGGCGGTCGGTTGTGGTCACTTAGTGCACCCGCTGGGATTCGAGCGGAAAAAAATTCATTTTTTATACCTATATTATATTAGTTTTTTTTATTGTTTTATGTCTCCAACATAACTCACAGCACTGTTTGTGGAAAAATTACCTCTTTGTCTGCTTGCTGGTAACACAATTTCACAAGATTTATGTTTTTTATTTTTCGTTTTTTTTTTTCTTTTTATGCTATAATTTTTTGTTTTACTTCACATCTATTTTTACTTTGCCTATTTTCTTAAAACTTGTTAAAATCCCTTGCGGTGTTTGGTGAGGGTCCCTGCTTGGGAGCTATTTAACGATTTTATTTAATTTAGCACTATATGTTACACTAGTAGTAGGAAATTATTCTATATTTGGTTCGACTTTGTTCTGGAATGGTACTCCATTAAATGATTCTAGCTTCCCCCTATAGGAATTATTGTTAGAGTTTAGCTATAACCGTTTGTGGATTGTATGAGAACATCTCTTAAAACAATCACATAGTGCGCTTACTGGGGCATACCTTTAGAGTTCGAATTTATTTGAAGTTGTCATATATATACATATGTATATATAAACATACGTCGATGCAAGATATACCATTTCTATATAGTTAATTATTTGGCAGCGAGCATGATCATTGGATATATAATTTTTATAATGAATTAATTGTCGTGAGGTTTACAGCCAAGAAAATTCAGGAAAAATTTCAATCAATCACACCAACACAATCAGTTGCCACACATAACAACTACACATACACCACGTACTACACCATCACACGATCAGAAGCACACACAATGTTTGTTTGCCGTCACAGATCCCAGGACAAGAAAATCATTTGCATGGTTCAATGGTGGCAACACCAGATGAACTGCATCAATTTCTGCAAATATAATTCATTTTGTCGATGGTGGATCACCTGAATGTGCGGTGCAATATACAGGGAACAGAAGAGTTAAATTTAAAAATATCGCTGTTGTTTATTTGTTCAAAACAGATTTGGAACGAATGCCATCGCATACGTACATCTATGTCATAAGAGCGGATCGTACCCCAACAGGTGAACATGTACGAAGTTTCAATGCACCCACCGTTGATGATGTTGCTGCAATTATTGTCAACGATCCAACTACATCACCAGAGATTGTCGTTCATGCATCGTGTAAAGGAGACACATCGTTTGTACGATGCGTTACAATATCCAATCCTTTATTAGTAAGGGCAAGACGGATACGACATCACGTTGAAGATGGTCGATTTAATTACAGGTACAATATTCACACACTAACTATTGCTATTACTGGTTTCCACTAACAATCCATATAATTTTGCATTTTCAGGTGTATCAACGAACAAAAATCAAAGCGCAATGAATTACTAAGCGTGTCGCATGATGATTCGTTCACATGAGGAGAATGTCATTCTGAAGTGCCATCGGCTATTCGCTGTCGACATGTATGTCAAAGTCGAGACTGAACGTTTAGCGTTCAACCGATTCAGTCAGGCAAAGGAGGACTATGTACACTTGCGTGATGCTATTCATTCAATGTTCAGAATATTGGATGCCTGATGATTCTCCAATCATGTTACATTCAAACGAAGTGGATGACATCATATCAGCTGAAATTCCTGATCCAGTCACTGATCCCCATCTACAGGACATTGTGACTTCGCAGATGGTGCTTAGACCTTGGGGTGCATCCATTATCGCCTTGCATGGCCGATGAAAACTGCACAAAACGATATCCGCGACCGTTAGTTGCTGAACCAGTCATTCAAAAGAAGATATTGGTCGAACTATCAAAAATCAAGATATTGAGATCGGCAATGAATTGTACATTGCACCATATTGCCCGCTGCTATCACGAAATTTCAAAACACATGCGAACGATGAAGGTTGTCATTCGGTCAAATCAGTCATATTTGTGCAAGTGAAAACGCGAATAACGAAATTAGCAACTTCCAAATGGGCCACCGACAACATTGACTAGTCTCTTTGCAATGTGTGAAGCTGATCCATACGCAGCGACGCTGATGTACATTGAAATGCCCAAGTACACTCCTCAAAAGAATTAAGGGAGCAAGATAAAAATCCAAATATTTTCAGTTTTTTTGTGAAAAATGATCGTAGCGAAGATTTAAAAAAAGCATTTTGATGGTCTAGGACTCTACTTTCCGAATTCGTGAAGCAAAAAAATATTAAGGACACGGTTTCGACGAAAAAAAACTTCCCGATTTTTTTTCCTTCTTTCTTGGGCTCCACGGGGTTGGAAAATTTTTTTTTTGTGAATCGATCACATGGACCAAAAAGCCTGATTAATTGCCGACACTTTTGGCTTTTTAAATTTCTTTTTCGTACATGTGTCATGGAGATATCCTGAATTGAACATAAAAGATCCTTTTCATCTTTTATCAAGGAAAAAACTTCCCGATTTTTTTAACTTCTTTCTTGGGCTCCACGGGGTTGGAAATTTTTTTTTTGTGAATCGATCACATTGACCAAAAAGCCTGATTAATTGCCGACACTTTTGGGTTTTTAAATTTCTTTTTCGTGCATGTGTAATGGAGATATCCTGAATTGAACATAAAAGATCCTTTTTATCTTTAATCAAGGATATCTCGACAACGAATGGTCGTATTGGAATGGTCGTATTGTGATCTGCAATGAATTTGCTTCAAAATTCCGTGTAGACATTCCAGGACAAAGTTCTTTTCCCCTCCAGTACCCCCCTGCAATTAGTTAGTTAGTTAGTTAGTTTTACCTTAATGTACTATTAATAACCCTGCAAATATTCAGATGAATCCACCAAACCGTTATTCCGTCCCGATCAGTCAAAGTTTGAAAAGAAATAAAGGAGCCGTATTTACACCTACAATTTGTGTAATTTTCTTGATATGAAAAAAACATTTTTTCTCTCGAAAAAAATTCTTAATTTTTCATCAGTTACTGCATGAGTTCAAATAACAAAAAATTTTGAAAAAAACAAATTTTTTTTTTTGCGACTGCTGTTTGTAAATGTTCATGGACCAAAATCGTTTGCGCATTTAAAAACTGTGAATAGCCACCAATGCTAAGCATATCGAGAAGCATATGAACTGTTTGATTTGTTGGAGAACGATTTTCATTGGGACTTAACACTGGCGGATTCAGTTGTTTCATCAAGTGCGTGCCAAAAAAGAACGCTTTTCGCAATTATTATCACCTCATGTTTTCCCTCACAACTAATTCAGTTATGGGACAAATACAAAGACGAAATATGTGAAGCTATCTTGCATCGCTTGCGCATTCAAACGAATAGTTCCGACATGCAAATAACCGATAAAATCTACAATGAATGATCTACAATGATTGATTCCGATTGAGGATTAATGCTTGGCTATTGCAAACAAGCTACTGATGAAGTAGGAAGGATTGCGCCAAATCGATCAATGCACGATGCATTCAGCCAAGAACTCAATCGAGAGCTGCAATACAATATTCATACATTGCAGGAATTCGTTCGAAATAATATGCCGTTGCTGAATAAACAGCAAAAACAAGTAAACGAAACATTAATTTTCATCATTTTAGGATGAACAGTATACGGGGCTCCTTTTTTGCGACGTTGGAATTTCCTTGTTGATTGATTGAAACATTAATGCAAGCGGTGGACAATAATACTGGTGGTCTATTCTTCCTGGACGCAGCTGGAGGAGCAGGGAAAACATTTGTCATTTTATTGATTGTGGCCACTATTCGATCAAGATGTGACGTATCTTTGTCGTTAACAACATCTGGAATTGTGGCGTACTTTATATTCTGCGCTTAAGTTGTCACTTAATTTAAACACAATTGATACTCCAACATGCAATAGTTCCCGATCCATTGTTGATGCAATACAAGAAATCACTTAAAACACTGAACTTTACACTGAAGGATCTTCGGAAGACGTTGCCATTAATTCCCCGTGGAACGTCTGCAGTTGAATTGAATGCTTGCCTGAAAGCATCACCTTTGTGGAATAACGTAAAAACATTATCGCTAACCACTAATATGAGAGTTACACTTTAAAATGATCAAAGGGCTCCACAATTTTCAAACAATTTTTAGCTGTTGGAAATAAAAAAGTTCCAGTTGATGCGACAAGCGGATTAATTACTCTTACCAACAACTTTTGCCGATTTGTGGACTCAAAATTACGTTTTCCCTAAAAATAGTGAGAATTTTCAGAAATATGCTTGGTTAAGTCAACGAGCTATTATTATTAAGGGAAAGAACGCTTGTGAAAATGAATGAATGACTCTGACTGATCTTCCGTTTGACTTCTAACGATTGCAATTTCCGATTCGCCTTGCGTTCGCAATGACAATATACAAGTCCCAAGGCCAATCGCTTAGTGTTTGGGGGATAAACTTTGAAAATCAATGAAACGGAGAATTTACGGACACGTATAACGCTTCGGTTCAGTATTATTCAGTTACAAAAACGAAGCCATCTGGAGGCGAAACGGAGTTCGCCGGGTTAGCTAGTTATCATATATATAGTAAACATTATAGTCTACGTTAATATAATAAAATATTAGTATATTGTGGCATTTAGATGCTGGATGTTAGTATTTAAGTTTATTTATATATGTGTGTACATAAGGGCTGCAATTTGGCTGGCGGCGGCTGTAATAGACATTTATGCTATATATAAAGGCGATGGTGGTGGTAGCGGAGGACGAGGAGGCTGTGCGAAAATGAGTAAGAGTAATAGGAAATGCCGTTGGCAACCAAAGCTGGGAGTTGATCAAAATGACAGCCAGCGTGAAAGAATTTCACCATTTGAGTAAAAGAATAAGCGAGTGGAAAAGTACTGATTTGGGCAAGGAGCTCACTAACCGTCCGGATTGGGTCAAGATGAAGCAGCTAGTAAGTCCAGTTTACTAAAAGCGAAGTTCAGCGTGGTGAAGGAAAACTGACGTTAACCATTCATTTAAGCAGCTAAATATGCGAGCTGGCTGATTTTATGTATAAAAGTGTGGGCACTCAACTCCAGTAAAACAAGACTAGGAGTTGTTCATAGCACGTAATCTTAGACCAGGAGCTATTCCTAGAGCGCAATACAATACAAGGAGTAATTCCTATTAATGCTCCGTGTAATACAAGACTACAAGTTATTCCTAGCGCAGAAAGGGAAGGCCAGGAGTAGTCCTGGCACAGACAGGATCGACTAGGAGTATTTCTAGCACAATTATGAAAGACCAGGAGTATTCCTGGCATTGCCTGGAAATCTTGGAGTATTTCTAGCACAAAATAGGAGAGTAGTAGTTGATAGGGTAAAGAGATAAGTTCCGAATTATTCCTGGCAAAATAAATAAAAGTAACTACCAAGTGTTACCTCTCATCAATCACTGGATCACCCGGGCGGATCTACAAACGCAACACACCACACACGCTACCACTATCAACAATGCCCATGAACCTTAAAAGAATAATTAAATAAATTAATAATTTGCAATCCTCAAAATAATCAAAATCAATGTACTCATTTCACCACAAATAAATTTGTTGTATCGAACCTCGTCTCCTGAAATCCGGCTCTGTCGAAAATAGGATTATCAAAGCAGCTAACTTTGGCCTTGCCGAAGTTTGTATACCCTTGTTCGAAAACGAAAATTTTAAAATAATTGGTATAATTGTTTACAAAACAAAAAAAAATTAAAGTTAAATGCAATAACAAAAAAACAATAACTTTGTATAATTTTTCTTTTGTGTTTGTACGTCAGATTTCTTGGAAGTTGATTTTTGTTTCTTTGCTACCAAAGAAAATTGCTTATTTTACATGATGTACCTCCACGTTTTATTGAATAATTAACTCCAGTGATAATTATCCGATCCGACTAATTTTCAAAATTGATCTGGGTCGTCCATGAAGGACCTGAAAATTTCAAATATTTCAACCATGTAGCTTAAAATTTAAGTTCGCAAAGCTGCGAACAAACAGGCAGATCAACTTGGCTGTTGATGCTGATCAAGAATATAGATATACTTTATGGGTTTGGAAACGTATATTTCTATGCGTTATAAACATATGACCAATTTTAAAATACCCTCTGCAAGAATATAAAAAGGATCGCCACAACATTCCACATTAGGTCAAGTCATGAAAATTTCTTGCTCTTCCAAGTTATTCTAATGAATTCACAACATGGAGAAATGATATACAAATATTAAGTTAATCTTCTATTACATAGCCATTATTACAGTTGCCATAGAAATTAATCCGATCATTACCTCCACCGGAGGTGTTTCGGTAATATCTGCGTCTACTGTTTTTTCCTCAATGGTGCAATATGGTACTGGGACTTCTAGTCATAGCAGTGGTACTGTTATTTTGGACTTTGTACAGGATTGGACTGGTTAATTTTAATTAATTAACCTTAACGGCCAAATTTTTCTGGTATCCTTTTATTTGGTGCTGGAGGGTATATGAATCTTGGCTAACACATTCCCTGAATTGCCTTCTAGATCTGCGATAGTTCTTCCAGGGCTGATCTTGGCACGATCCAACAATCACTTGCGACCTTCTGCCAGACTATTTATTTGCTTTTTAATAATAATCTGTAAATTTCTCATACTTATCCATTCTGGAGACCATTTAAAAAAAAATAATATATATAAATTGTATTTAAATAAAAAATTTTTAAGTTTTTGTAAATCAAATTTGATCTAAAAAGATCGAAAAGAGAGTGAGCAAAAATGTCTACTGCTATACGTTTGTGTTTTAAATGTTTAAAGATAATTAAATGTTAAGAAAATATTTAAAATTAAATTTATTAATAAAGGCAAATCGGGATATAGTTTCCATCGTTGGGATACACCGTGAAAGCTTCTTTTATGGTCGCTGTTGTTTGTTTGGCTAGTTATTTAGCTCCGCTTATATATCTCAGTTTAATAATATATATATTTTTAAACGGTAAATTCTGCAAAAATACATTTCAAGTTAACATTTTTTCCTAATATTTAAGGAAATACTCTAGTCTTCACTCTCAGTCCGCAAACAAACAACTGTACTAACAAACACGCGTTATGCTTCTGTCTACCTTAAGTTACACATATATGGGAAGAGTACCACAAGAAATAGAATAGAAACGAAAACACGAAACACGCACAAAACGAAGTCTTGCATTCGTTGTGAACGGCTGTACATTTTGCATTTATGCTTATGCGATGTTTGTTATTTACAGTGGGGCGAAGTTAATTAATTTGCGGGCATAAATTTCGGCAACATTACCCTCCCAGTAAGCGGACTCATTCGGAGGAGCTTACTCCCTTATTGCCGACGTCAAGGATTGCTAACTGCTGGTCTGCATAGAACACAAATTTGCGTCTGCACTTCTTACTTGGCCATCTGCTGCAGTGGTGACGTCAATGCCCGACCTCTCGTCCAAACGTTTCGATTCTGGTTTTCATCGACTATTACTACGATGTCTGCTATCTCAATAGGCTTCACCTTTTCATGCCACTTGCTCCTTCGAGTATTGTTGGGTAGCACTTCCTTAACCCATCGGTTCCAAAATTGGTTGGCAAACATCTCGCTCTGGAGCAGGGACTATATGTAGTCGATTTTTTCAGCTTTGCAAAACGGCTTTTCACCTCTTGACGACCCAAGCAGCAGGTGATTTGGCGTAATAGCTTCTTGGTCCTCGTGATAATGTGTTATCGGTCTGAAGTTGACCGTCATTTTCACCTCCAACATTACAGTGAGCAGACTTTCATCAGTAAACTTTTGGTTTGGAATTATGCGATACAGTACGCATTTAATAGAACGCACCAAACGCTCCCAGGCGCCACCCATGTGTGGAGACGATGGGGGGTTGAAATACCAGGCTATTCCTCGCTTCGCTAGTTTTTGATGCATCTCTGAGTCGTCTAGTTGAAGCTCTTCTCGTAGAAAAGCAACCGTTCCACGGAAATTAGTGCCGTTATCACTGTAGACTCTTATTGGTATCCCGCGACGTGGTATGTGACGGCGCAAACCCATCAGGCATGAGTTTGTGGAGAGACTATGGACGATCTCGATGCTTATTGCTCGAATTTTGAGGCAAGTTATTATCATGCCCCAGCGCTTTAACGCCTTCCGTCTATCTATGACTGTGAGCGGGCCAAAATAGTCAACGCCCACGTAGGTGGCTTAAAGGCAGCCAACCTGGCTCTTGGCAACGGTACCATTAGTGATGGTACATGTTGGGTATTCTCCAACTTAAATCTTTGACAGCTTCGGCGTATTCCTTTAAGGAGAGGTCATAGTTTTCGAATAATGTATTGGCCTCACTTCATTCACGGTCGTTTCGTGATTAATGTGGTAATCTTTTTCGTGATAGTGGCGGACTATCAGCGTGGTTGCGTGGGGTGACAAAGTAATCCTCCCTTTTGGAACGTTGGCAAAGCGGCTTGCACGGTCGCTTATGCACAGTACGCCATACTCATTTATATACAATTGTAGCCCCCACAGCGGGCTGCTGCGGTATACCCTTTTTCCCTTCTCAACAGCTGTGTACTCTTCTCTATAATTTACCTATTGCATTTTCCGATATAAGAGCATTTGTGCTGTGACGATATGATCCACTCGCACTCGTGTATCGGCATTTGAATTGCGGATCTTATTAATTAGCTGGTCTTTGTAGTCAAGCCAAATGGCAACAGCTCTGCTTAGTCGGTTCCAGTTGGAAAAATATTCGTAGTTTATTTTTGCCCTTTCTTTTCGCATATAAAGAAAACGAGGGCGCAGTTCCTCGGTAACTGCATCTTCTGTGGCGATCGTGACCGGCCATGTTGCCGGCGGCGATTTGAGAAACTCAGGTCCATTGAACTATCGCTTGTATGCTTCGGGCGAATGTTGGCTTTTGGTGGCAACATCTGCAACATTAAATTTGCTCGGCACCCATCTCCAGTTGTTGATATCTGTGAGTTCCGAGATTTCTGCTGTCTTTGCAGCAATGGGTTGCTGCCACTTGCCCTCGCGCAAATTTTGGACTGTACAGAAGCAAAATCAAAGCACTGAACTTAATATTTAAAGAAATTCGTACACTCTACGATGAGTTCAATGCTGTGGAGAGCGAATTTAGCAGCTAAAAGCTGTTAAATGTGTCACCAAAGCGTACAAAAAGCAGTATGCGCAATCTGTCTTTGCATTTGCTTGTGCCCAATTTCGTCTCGGCCGTCGTTATACAATCTCCTTTACTGCTCACTGTGACAAATCCTCCGCAGTTTATTTTATCCCCATCTAATGATGAGGATATCTCCGTTTCTCCAGGAAATGGTCTCTCTTTGCAGACGAATAAAGCTGTAGTTTCCGAAAAGTCCGGGCAATTATCAATAACTGTTGATATTGCCGATAGTATTCCAGTTGGAGGCGCAATACGGGACACTCAAGCGGATTCAATTGTGATCGCTGACGTTGCGGTTGATTTGCGGCCGGGTTCCTATAAGCCTTTAACTGGAGTTCTTAAAGTCTTAGCTTTTATTAAGACAAGAATTCAAGCAAACCTCTATAATGCTAAAATAGCGGTGGAAAAAAAATGTTAATTTAAAAATATTCGAGGGAGATATCTTCCTTTAAAATAATTGTCCCGGTTGAACTGTTTGACTGTATATGTCGTAGCAGCTTTTGGGCGGATCATATTTTAGTAAAAGAATACAAGGCCAAAAAGAAAACTCGAGATCCGGTTAGGCTTTCTATCCCATCTAATTCCTAATCTTTCGGAATATCAGCATCAGCTGGTGTTCCAAAAATCTAATCTCGTCCCTTCATCTGGCCTATCAGAATGTGAAAGGACTTAAATCTAAGCTTCCTAGACTTTACCTAGATAATCTAGCATTTAAATTTTAAATTTTAGTGTTAACTGAGACATGGTTAAAACCTGAAATTAATGATGCATCTGTTCTTTCCGCAAAATTTTCAAAATTTTAGATGTGATCGGACTTCTCATGTAGGCGGAGGAGTTCTGATTGCTTTTGACTCTGCCTTAACTTTAGATGTCATCGGACTTCTCATGTAGGCGGAGGAGTTCTGATTGCTGTTGACTCTGCCTAAACTTCTGACCGAATCCATCCACCGGACACTCTGGAGATTGAGCTTGTTAGTGTTAAGGTCAGACTTAAGTCTTTCTCTGTCTACATTACTTGTTCTTACGAATGGCGGTGTATGCAAAACACTTAGATTCTATTCGACATATTTCTTCATTGCTTTCGGATAGAGATATCTTAATCGTCTTTTGGTTACTTTAATTAACCAAAAATAATATGGACTCAATCTGATGAATCTGCTTTGTTGCTCCCTTCTATATATCACTGCTTTGTTGATGGCCTTTTTGAGTTATCATTAGCTCAAATAAACCCTGTGCGAAATAACATAGGCAGATCCTTAGATCTGATATTTGTGTTGAATTCAACCAACTGTGCAGTTACTAGAACCGACCCTCTAGTCTTGCCTGAAGACATTTTTCATACTACTTTGGATTTATCTCTTGATCTGTCGTTTAATGCACCGATTGTTGGTGTCAGTCGCAAGACTAACTTTGTTAAATTAAATGAGCTCATTCCAAGAACTGCTTGGTCATCCTTATACAGTTGCTCAGACATGGATCTTGCTATCTCGTTGTTTTATGTACTCTTGGTTTGCTTTTAAAGATTTGTGTTTCACTGAGAACTCCAGTGTCGTCTCACCGGCCTCCCTGGTTTTCTCGTGAGCTATCGAACTTGAAAAATGTCAAATCCAGATATTATAAAAAAATACAAGAAGTCGGGACGTTCTTCGGACTTTGCTCTTTATGCAGTTGCTCGCTCCAATTTTATGTTGCTCAACAAGCACTGCTATAATAATTACCTCAATCGTTGTAAGCTTGAGTTTTCCCGAGTTTTATAGCTTTGTGAATTCTAAACGTAAGCGGACTCTGATCAAGCGATTGCTGATTTTTTCGCTGATTTCTTCACAACAACATATTCCTCAACGGAATACCGAGCGAATTTTCCGTATCCTTATCAGATAAAAAGGTCTAATTGTATTTGTAGTCCTTCGATCGATGAAAGTTCGCTTTTTAGCGTGCTTAATTAAGTAAAACCTGTGTACACACCTGGTTCTGATGGAATCTGGTTGTGTAATTAGATTTTGTTCTGAGACTCTATGTAAGCCACTTTAAAAACTTTTTTTTTTTGTCCGTTAAATCTTGTCATTTCCCGTCTATATGGAAGGAATCTTATATAATTCCTCTTCATAAAAATGGAAAAAAATCCGAAGCACCCAATTATAGGGGTATTTCTAAATTGTCCGCTATTCCTCAAGCATTTGAAAAGTTAATCACTTCAAAATTGCATCATTTTTGTGGATCTATTATTTCACCACCTCAGCATGGGTTTGTAAAACGTAGCTCTACTACCACTAACCTCTTAGAATTAACATCATTAACGATCGAAGGATTTAGGAATGCAAGGCAAACTGATGTCGTTTATACTGATTTCAGTAAGGCTTTTGATTCTGTTAATCATACACTTCTTCTTTTAAAATTAAACAAAATTGGTTTCCCATGCTGTTGCGGTGCGAATTAAGTACGCCCCGCGCCAACATAGTTAATTATAAGTACGCCCCTGAACCTTTATCCGAAAGTCCCGTTTTATGAAATTGCTCTCTTTGCGTCTGCTTTTTCGGCTCAACTGCAGTGGCTGCGTCGGCGCAAGTTCAGAGTTAATTTGGTAAGCAGAAAGCGCAGACGTGAGTGAAAAGAAACACAAATGTAAGAAAAAACTTTGAAGAAAAATGATTTGTAATACAAATTAATTGTTAACTAATAATGATTATAAAAAGATTTCAGCGAATCTATACTGGGACATAACCGAATCCTTACTTGTATACCGGTACAAACCCAAACCCATACCTGTACATACCTAAGGGAATAAACTTAATGTACAAGTACTTGCTAGAAATAACTGTTTTTATTTTTGGAGGAGCTCATCGTCCGCCGGCGAGCCAACATTCTGAAATATTTTCTTGGCTCCAGAAATATATTCTTGGATCTGAAATATTTCTTGGCTCCAGAAATTATCGCACAGGAGAATATTTCTTTCGCATAAGAATCGTGGTATAGGAGTACTTGCCTGGTGTCAAGTACCAAAGAGCTACGTGGAGTCTCTTCCAGAACTTTCTCCGTGAGAGCAACTGCGGCAGACGTGAACAACGAACCGACTTGCTAAGAGAGGAAGCGAGAGAGATAGAAAAACACGTGCATAGTTTGCGGTTAATTTAACCTAACCTCAATTGAAGTCGGATGACCAAACAACATCGACACCTTCTAGAAGCAACGCTTAGCCCTCGTTAACGCACAATGCGTTTACATTAACGCACAACTCGCATGAGAGATTGTACAACGGTTGATCGGCCAATGGTGCCCGATTCGGCATGTGCGACGCCACCACCAACCATTGGAGGAGCAAGTTTGCCTTTCTTGGCAAATACGGCTAATTTCAGCAACGAATTTAGTAAGCATGCCACGCCAAGTACAGGGCTCCGATTTGGAAATACGGATTGGAAAAAAATTACGCTATCAGCTGATCAGATAGCTGCGCGCCAAGTCCTGAGTAGAGATCTGCCGACATTTTCGGGCAAACCGGAAGAGTGGCTGCTGTTTATTAGCCACTACGAGCAATCCACTAAAAGATGTGGAATGAGCAACGAGGAGAATTTAATTCGTCTTCAAAAGTACCTTAAGGGAGCGGCTTTGGATGCCGTCCGTGGCAAATTGATGTGTCCTGAGACTGTTCCATACGCTGTTGGAACACTAAGGATGCTGTATGGCAGACCTGAAATTATTTACTCAAGTCTGCAACGGAAATTAAGAGATGAACCACCAGCCCGATCGAAAAATTTGGGTTTGGTAATACAGTTGGCTCTGGCAGTGCAGAATTTTTTTGCGACATTAGTTGCAATCAACCTTAAGGATTATTTGCATGACCCTGCATTGTTGGGCGATCTTGTGGAGAAGTTGCCTAGCGATCTGAAACTGGATTGAGGACGTCATCGTTTTGCTTTATCTGGATGTGTTGTCAACTTGTCGAACTTTGACAACTGGCTATTTGGCGTCGCAATGTGTGCTTCTATGGTTACGCCATATATTTCACCCGCCAGAGAAGCTACAAGGAAGACAAAGGAAAGAGTATTTCTGCACAAAGAGCTACATAACGAGCCATACTCCAGTCAGCCAAGGATTGAGAATGGTTCATGTGTAAAATATAGAGGAAATCACCACCTGGCAGCCTGCCACCAATTTCGAGAGATGAGCAGTGGCCAAAGAAGGGTTTTCGTAAAGCAGAGACGGCTTTGTTTTTGCTGTTTTGCGCAGCATATTGTACGCAACTGTATAGCCAAAAGGAATTGCGGAATTGAGGATTGCAAGTTAATGCGTTATGCCTTGCTTCATGAAACATTTGAAGGCGTCAATAAGCAGTCGACGATGCAGAGCGCCGAGGATGTGAAGAAGAACCAGTCTGCAGTTTTGTTCCATGGTATCGAAACTAAAAAAGTTTTATTTCGGTATATTCCAGTCAAATTATATGGAAGAGAGCGAACTGTGTCCACTTACGCCCTCGTCGATGAAGGAGTCGTTTGCACTTTGGTGGAAAGAGAACTGGCCGACGAGCTAGAACTGGATGGTCCTGCCCAAAACCTATGTTTGAAATAGGCGGGGGATGTAACCAAAACTGAAACTTTATCAAAGAATGTCAGTGTTTGAGTATCACCAAGAGGTGTGGCTGCAGCACGGTATAATCTCAAGGGCGTGCGCACAATGGAACAATTGGACTTGCCCACCCAATCAGTCAGCTGTGACTTGATCAAATCAAGAAATCATTTAAAAGGACTACCGATTGCGCTGTATCACAATGTAAAAGCACGTTTAATTATTGGATTAGACTATGTCAAAGCGACCGCACCATTGGAAGTGCGAGAATCTGAGAAGGATGACATAGTAGCCGTGCGTTGCAGATTAGGATGGTCCGTATATGGGCGACACAGTGCCACCGGCCATCAAACGCCACACGTGTCGCATGTATGTGAATGCAACGAAACGGATAGTACGAAAGCATTAGATGAATCGATGAAGATGCATTTCGTACTGGACTCTTTAGGAGTACGTGCTTCAGCAATGTCATTGCGGTCCAAGGATGATGAACGCACAATGCAAATAATGGAAAAGACAACAAGCTACTGCCCAACGAAAAGACGCTGGCAAACAGGCTTGTTATGGAGGTTCGACCAAATGGAGTTGCCTGACTCATTCCAGATGGCGATGAGACGTCTCAAATGCTTGGAGGCGAAAAAGGCAAAGAATGATCAGCTGAGGGATTTTATGCTGAACACTAGAGCTGGCAAAACATCGATGTTTGTCCACATCGATGTTTCGATGTTTTTTATTTGAAAACATCGATGTATCGATTAAACATCGAAGTTAGTAAGAGAATTTTTTATTTTTTCATCTATTTAATATTGACTTCATTATTCAATATATATATATAAAAAAAAATAACAAAATAATGTTTTCCAAACAAATAACAAAAATATAATGATAACTTAGTATAACAGTTTTGTGAGTTTTTCAAACAAATTAAATTATGAAAATATTATAATGACTCAACTTATCAGTTGTTTGAGATCCATTCATTTTTATTTAGGAAAACCAGGATATCCACATTTTTTGGCTTTAGTGAACTTCGTTTTTCACTCACTATTAAACTTGCTTTGCTAAACATACGCTCACTTTCAGTTGACGTAGCCGGTACGCAGAGATATTTTTTTGAGCTCTTCTTCAGTGGCTCATCAGTCGAGATCTGAAAAAAGTTTAAAAACTAAACTACTAAAGCTAGATTTTATAGAGCATGAATTACCTTCCAGTAGTCTAACGGGCTTAAACTAGAGTTTATATTTTCCATGTTGAAGTATTGACGAAGGGTCAAAATCGAATCAACTCGGGAATTACGAATTTTTTGAGTTTAGTTTTTTTCCAAAAAATGAAGAAGTAGAGTTTTATCGCATAGTGGTGTTGGCGGGCTAGATATATTTGAAGGGTGATTTTCTTTGTTAAGTGCCGAAAGTTCATTTTCTACAAATTTTTCGGCTTCTGTAGAGTTTGCATTTGAAAAAAAACCCTCCTTTTTAAAACGCGGATCCATTATTGTCGACAATCGAGTTACATTTCTTTTTTCATATGGCAGTAGTCTTTGCCGTATGCCTTCCATTAGCAAGTTGCATACGTTACGGCCATCATCAGTTTTAGTCGATCTTTGATTTCACTCAAATTATGCAAAAGTCCGCTAACCAATGGTATAATTAGCGAAACTGTTACATTAGAGCTGGATGATGTTTGTACCGTCGCATCCTCGAATAGTGAAGGAACCTGCTTTAAATCTTCCAGTACAGATAGCTCATCCACTGATAGAGGTAGTATTGCTTTCGGAGTATCTAACAGGGCTTTAGCAATAGCTGACTTTGTGGCCAAAATGCGTTCAATCATGTAGAAAGCACTATTCCACCTTGTAGGGCACTCCTGTTTTAGACTATATGGCTTCATTGGTTCCTGGGCTTGCTTAAATTTTGCATACGCTATTGAGCTGCTCTTGAAAAACGAAACGATGCTTTTGCACTTTCCCATAATTGTCTTGATATTTTTAAGACAAAAACAGCTTTGAACAATAAAATTAATGCAATGAGCAAAGCAAGGCACGTTTTGCTTTTGTAGGATCTCACATGCTTTTACAACGTTCCTCGCGTTGTCTGTAACAATTGCTCTGACTTTGTCAATAACTTGTCATTCCACAAGGACTTCGCGCAAAGAATTTGCAATATTTTACGACGTGTGGTTGGTTTCGTCAATGAGATTTTTGGTTGACAAAACAGCTGCTTTTAGCTCAAAGTTGTCATTGATGAAATGGCAAGTGACTGTCATATAACTTTCGTTAGCCCGTGACGTCCAGCAATCTGTTGTTATAGCGCAATAATCCACTCGGTCCAGAATACATTTTAATTTGTCTTTCATATTTGTGTAAAAGTCTTGCATGCATGTGTTTCTCAATTTATTACGAGAAGGTAGCTCGTAGCGAGGATCCAATGTACTGAAAAAATTACGAAATCCTTTGTTTTAAACAACTGAGAACGGTCGCATGTCGGAGCATATATAGTGCATTAGTGCGCTATCAAGACTCTTTTTCCTAGCGGAAGATGCTTCGTATTTTTTTCCAATGAAGGACAAAATAGACCCTGAAGATTTCGGAAGCTCGCTAATAGTTAATCCTGGATGCATCCGTTTCAGGTGTCCAGACAAATTAGTGGTATTGCCACATGTCATATATGTTTTTCCACACTGAATGCATTTAGCTGAACTGCCATCCTTTGATTTGTTAAAAAATTGCCATACAGCTGACTGACCGTACCTTGTTCTTTTTCCTGGGTTTTCTACTTCCACCTCCTTTTAGCTCGTCTTTGAAACTGAAAAAAAAAAAAACAAAAAATAATTTTTAGTTTTATATATATGTATGTATGTACAATTACTCTTATACACCTAGTCATCACTTTGCGTGGGGTATACACTCCCAAAAAGTACGACGCAAAGCGACGTCTAGGTGTAGATATTTTGTATTAACAATACGCAGTCAGCTACATACATAAAAAGATAATCTTACCTTTGCCACTAGAACTTTCTACAAACTGCTCCATTTCAATCACTGCCTGCCAACACCAAAAGCCTAAAATTTAATAATTTTCATATTAAAATGGTTTTTATCGGTTTTTTTTTAATGTAGAAAAGTTTTTTAATGCATATAAGTTTCTTACCTTCCACTTTCGTTCCACGTGCAATTACTAAGTGATGGTAAAAAATTTGCGAAAACATCGAACATCGGCTTACGAACATCGATGTTTCATTTTCAAATCGAAACATCGAAACATCGATATAACATCGATGTTCCGCCCAACTCTACTGAACACCATGCGAACCTATGAAGAAAAGGGCTACATTCGGAAGCTGACAACAAACGAGGTGGGAAGCAGTAAAAACTCATGGTTTCTTCCTATATTTACAGTTACGAACCCAAACAAGAACAAAACGCGGTTAGTTTGGGATGCGGCTGCCAATGTGAACGGCATGTCGCTGAATGATGTCTTGCTCAAGGGTCCAGATGTACTAGCTTCGCTGATGGGTGTACTCATGCGATTTCGATAACGGCCGGTGGCAGTGGCTGGAGACATAACCGAGATGTTTCATCAAGTTGCAGTGCGCACGGAGGACCAGAAGGCCCAAATGTTTTAATGGCGCAATGGAGACTCGTCTAAAGCCGTTGACACGTACGTGATGCAAGTCATGACGTTTGGAGCATCATGTTCGCCGGCGTTGGCTAACTACATAAAAGACCGAAATACAAGACGATTTACAGCGGAATTTCCAAAGGCTTTGGCTGCAATCTGCAGGAATACGTTCGTCGACGATTGGCTAGAATCCGTCGACAGGGAGCAGAAGATTCAGTTGGCAAAGACAGTACAAAAGATTCATCTAGATGGAGGATTCAACATGAGACGATGGTTGGTCAAATGTAGGCATGTGGTGGTTACTTGACTCAGACTTGATCACATACGTGGCCAAGCCGAAACTACTCGAAAGGGCTTGCGAGGGCGAGCCCACGAAGAGAAGAGTGTTAAGTGTGGTTATGTCAAGTTTTGACCCATTTGGTCTTCTTGGATTTTTCATCGTCCGTGCTAAAATTATTTTGCAGAACATTTGGCGATCTGGAATCAAATGGGACGAGACGCTCTTGAAAGAGGATGAAACAGACTGGAGGCTTTGGTTACGCTTGCTGCCTCAAATAAACGGAATAAGAATTTCCAGATGTATGCGATTGGTAAGTTGTACCAGCAGGGTGCAACTCCATACTGCTTCTTCGAGCAGAACTAGACGGTGAAGTGTGCTGTTCACTGGTGGGCTCAAAGACGCGGGTGGCGCCTCCAAAGCCCATCTCAATACCCAGAATGGAGTTAATGGCTGCTGTACTAGTCCTACAACTGGCTAGGTTTATCGAATCGGAGCTATCGATACCTATTGAGCGGAGAATTTTCTGGACATACTCGAAGGATGTTTTGTACTGGATTCAATCAGATGTACGCAAATATCACCAATTCGTAGCTCTTCGAGTCGGTGAAATTTTAGAAGACTCAGACGTAGGAAGTTGGCGATGGGTGCCAACTGCACAAAATGTGGCAGACGACGGCACAAAATGGTCGAAAACGTCAGAAATTACCTACAAAATACGGTGGTTTGTTGGTCCAGGATTTTTATACAAAGACGAGATGGATTGGCCAAAAGACGAATGAATCGTAATCCACGACAACGTTGAGGTGCTGCTTCATGAAGAGAAGCAGAGCTCGATTTCCTGTCTTGTATGCATAGCTCCCAATCCTGAACGAGTAAGCACTCTGGAGAAGGTCCAAGCTGTACAGAGGCGAGTCTTGGATTTCTTACGCATCATATGTAAAAAATCATACGAAGTACAGCTCAGTAGTATTTTGAGCCTGACACGCGACGTGGAAATGGATACCATATTTCTACGCGTCTGCCAGGAGGAGGAGTTTCATGAAGTATCAGATGCCTAAGCCAAGAACGTGCTCTGACTAACAGCAAATGCTCCCCGTATCTGGATGCATTTGGAGTGCTGCGAGCTAAGGGGCGAATTGACCAAATGGAATACGTAGATGTAAGAATTAAAGAGACCCATCTCATCGGATGACCTCTTTAATAGTGGAGTTCTACCATAGGAGATATCATCATTTACACAACGAGATTGCGCTGAGTCAGAGGCGCTGACTCCGAAACATTTCCTGCTGGGGAACTCCAGTGGCTTGCGTGAGGATGGCTCCATAGAGCAAACTGGACCTCAATTGGCGAAAACATATCGGATTGCAAGCTAGCTGGCAGACCGTTTCTGGAAAAGATTGTTGTGAGAGTATCTACCTACGATAACGAGGCGTACAAAATGGTTTCATTCGCCGCTGAGGCCAATTGATATAGATGACGTGGTGATCATCGTGGATGACACAGCCAAACGGAGCTCATGGCCAAAAGGAAGAGTCGTCGAAGTTCATCATGGAAGTGACGGTCAGGTGCGAAGCGCAGTTGTGCGCACAGTCGGCGGACTTGTCACAGTGAAGCTGGCCAAATTGGACTTAAAAGGGTAGCCCACGAAACAAGAATGTTAGTGAGTTACGGGGTGGGGAATGTTGCGGTGCGAATTAAGTACGCCCGCGAAAGTCCCGTTTTATAAAATTACTCTCTTTGCGTCTGCTTCTTCGGCTCAACAGCAGTCGCTGTGACGGCGCAAGTTCAGAATTAATTTGGCAAGCAGAAAGCGCAGACGTGAGTGAAAAGAAACACAAATGTAAGAAAAAACTTTGAAGAAAAATGATTTGTAAATTAAATTAATTGTTAACTAATAATGATTATAAAAAGATTTCAGCGATTCTATACTGGTACATAACCGAATCCTTACTTGTATACCGGTACAAACCCAAACCCATACCTGTACATACCTAAGGGAATAAACTTAATGTACAAGTACTTGCTAGAAATAACTGTTTTTATTTTTGGAGGAACTCATCGTCCGCCGGCGAGCCAACACATGCAGTTTAATTAGCTGGATTCGTGAATACCTGAAAGACAGAACACAGAAAGTTCTTTTCAAGTCTTCAAGTTCTAGGTCTATCCTAGTCACTTTGGGAGTGCCTCAGGGTAGTCACCTGGGACTTTTGCTATTTACCCTTTTTATAAACGATCTTCCATCCGTTATAATCCATTCTCGTGTCCTCATGTATGCAGATGATGTTAAGCTTTGTCTTAGCTACAGAGACATTATATCTCCTTGACGGTTGCAGTCTGACCTCCAAAACTTTCAGTTTTGGTGTCAACACAACTTATTAAACCTAAACACATCTAAATGCAAGGTCATGACTTTTTTCAGAAATACTTCTCAGTTGATTACCTACTTTCTTAATAACGTTCCATTAACCAGACTTAATGAGATGATTGACTTGGCAGTAACTATGGACCATAATTGACTTTTAAGTCCCATATAAGCACTACTGTCGGAAAAGCCATGGGTGTTCTTGGGTTTGTTAAAAGATGGTCAAATTAATTTGACAATCCATATACTACCAAAGTTCTCTACACCTCATTGGTTCGTCCAATTTTGGAATATGCCTCCTGCATATGGTCACCCCAATACGATTCACATAAAGCAAGAATAGAATCTGTTCAAAAACAGTTCCTTCTTGTTGCTCTTCGTGGTCTGAACTGGGATCGTAGTGTCATCTTGCCTTCGTACTCTAATATACTTCTCTTACTTAACCTTCCTTCCCTTACTAATCCTAGATTAATGCTTGGCATCATATTTATGCACAAGCTCCTTCATTGGGATATAGACTCTCCTGAGCTATTGAACCAAGTAAGTCTAATAGTTCCTTATAGAATTACTAGAAATTTCATTCCTCTTTCACTTCCACGATTTACCACTAACTACCTAATGCATAAACCTTTCCGAGTACTTTGTTATGATTATAATCGTCTTTATCATATAATCAGTTCAGAGATCTCTATTCCTTTACTAAAAACTTCGGTCGATTGGGCGGGAGGTGTGATCGATTAGATACTCGACATGCGGTTTCAGCTAGCTCGTACAACCAATCCGCTAGGTTTTCCAGATTTGGACAGTTTCTTGGTTTCCAATGAAGTGCCCAGTTAAAGCATCATTTCAGGCCCCATCTTTTGGATGAGCTCTTGCAGCAAGGTTGGATTATTTAGTTGCGCGTCTAGCTTGCTTGATTTCATTGTAGCACAGATATTTTTAACCGCAAACGCGAACTCAATTAGTGAAGCATCTATTAGATGCTTCAATATAAGTTCTGCACGACCAAAGTATATTTTAAAAGTGCTTATGACATTAGGTAGCATCTCAGGAAACATCAAGCTATCTCGCACGGCATCGAGTGCTCTTCCTTTTAGACATGTTTGCGGAGCTAAAGAACAAAGGCCAATCTTTGGGGTCCCCATTAAAGATTGGTAGGTCCCTCGGCATAGATTAAGAAGCAGCTATTTGTTGCTGCGTTATGCGAGCGGCGAGAGGGGGGCACGGGTTGGGCTTTTGTACTTATACCACTAGGCTTCATCATGGCTATTTGTCCGCCGCTTTCGAGGCACATTTCCTCTTTCAAATGTTGTAAAAGCAGCTGATGATCTTCCTGCGTTGCTTCCTCCACCACATGTTAGTTGGTTACCTCGGGCTGGCTAGCCCTGACACGTGACTCGTCTTCAGTACATACTGACTCGGGCTTGGAAGTGATATTATGTTCTTCTGTGACTCCAGCGGCCTGGCGACGACTAAGTGTGATGCACGTGGCGCACATCCAGGAGCTCGACGTTGCACTGTTATCCGCTTCGCAGCATGTGCAATGAAATTTGCCTGCACACCTGGAGCATATTAGCATCTCCTGACTGTCTGGAGCGCTGCACAGTCCGCAGCTGTTATTTGAGGTCATCTTTGTTTCTTATTTTCCGCTATACCTGCAGAGGCAATGAATTTCTATTGCAAGCTGCTCCAGTACTATGACTGTTCGTAATTTAAAATGCTTTAATGGTGCTGCTGGATCTTCCCTCCAGAGAATTCGTTAGAAAATTTTGATATTAGGAGTCACCGAAATTTGTCTTAACATTTCGACAATATCTGCAGAAAATACAAACTTATACATTCCGAACTGCAATAAACCGTCAAACAGACCGCGCTGTATGCACAGACCAATATGGAGAGACATGGATCGTTCCGATCCTGAAATGAACCGACGAATACTACCCGAAGCTTAGCGCTTATTACCGGATATTGAGGCAAGTAAAAGGTGTTTGCAAATTCCTTTAAATGAAACTCTTGCAGGTAACCTAACTGTGTGAATTGCTCATAAAGTGGATATCCTTCGACTGTAGGTTTGCATCCTTTTGTAAGCGATGTTCTACTGCGAGAACATGTAATTTTGCTTCTTGAAAAGTGTCTGCAAATCTTGGTTTGTATTCTTTAAACGGCAATTCAGGTGTGTGTTTCAAGGAAATGTTTTTTGACCTTTTTATTTTCAGCGTTGATAGGTGTGAATAAAGGTACTTCTTCGAGTTCCCAGAATCTTTTGCAGCAGATCATCAATATCAACAGTGGAAAAAAAAAGATGTGGATGGAGTTAAGCATTTCACAGATATCACAAATCTTTGGTGGTTTCCGCCTGAGCTGAATGTCCCTCTGATGGCGGCGATTGTAATGCTTGCAGAAAGACTTAGATTCACAAGCGCTCACTCCATGACCAAGCTTTAAACAGTTAAAGTACATATGTTTCTCTTTCTTTCTTTGGTGACAACCCGACAGTATATGCTCATTACTAAAACACTTGGTACAGTTACTTGAATTGGCAAGCAACGTGCGGGCTTGCCTTTTGACTTTGACTTCTCTCTGTTTGCTGACTCCCTTGACTGAGCTCAAGTCTATTACATCGTGAATCCAACAACTTTAGCAAATCATTTATAGTGGGTGTTTCCATATTTTGGTTTTGGTCAATAAATTCCCATCTGGTGGCCAACGATTTTGTTTAGTTTGCCCGGCTGCATCTAAAGCTCGAAAAACATCACCGGCATCACTTGTAAGTGCTCGGAGTGATTACGAATTGTGACCATCGACAAATGGTGGCAAATTGGCAAATTGGTGAATTTATCTAGAAGCAAATTCACTAAATAACGCGGCTTTTCATGGCGCTCACATATTCACCTACAGGCAAATGCTGAATAAGTGAGACAGCTTTCCCAACTAGGCATGACTTTAAATCATGAAACTTCTGTATGTTTGTTAAAATTTCCTTTCTGTGAATGGCACTTTCATAGAGATCTATTCCTTATATTTTCCACCAAAGGGCTTGATGTGAACCTTAGGTAGTTCACAATCTCTTGCTTGCAGTACTGTGGCTGAAAGCCTGATGACGACGCTTGAATAATTTTTAGCGATAGCAGACCTGGCACAAACTGTAGTTGTTGTTGCAGAACCTCTCAATGTGCTCTTTTTTCATCTCGTTAAAATTCAAGTTGTTGTTATAGAACTTCGCGTTGCGTTCTGGTTCCCTCTCGTTGCATTCCTATTTGTTATTCCATTTGGTGGAACTGCCGATCTCTCATTACCAGTGGCGCCACACTTTAGTGTAGTTAACTAGATGATGCTAATTTACCCATCAAGGCTTTGAGGCGAGTTATTGCAACTTCATATTTGTCCTCATTGACTTCGTAGTCCACAATTGGGTCAATATAACTCATTTTTCTCATAGTTTACTAATTCGTCACCAAGACTCTTTCTATGCTGTCGCAGCTTATAAAATAAATATCGTTGATAGTGTGGAATACCCTAAACGATTTTTGTATTTAGCTATAAGTGTGTATTTTGGTTGATCTCAAGAAATGGTGAAGAATTTTATATTCAATTTTAATTAATAAAGTTTAATAAGCGCTTAATAAACAAACCAACACATGCATTGGCCAAAATATCCAATAAGGTCTCAAAAGTCTACACATCAATATGTGTAGAAATAAACAACACAGACGAGTCTTCGATAACTTGAGGGAAGACAAAACTTGATATTAGATTTGTTATTAAAAACAAAAATAGTTCGCCTACCAAGAAAAAATGAAAAATTCATTCTGCGCAGTTTTGCGCAATCGAAAATAAAAATTATAACCAATTTACTCAAAAAATTGTAAAAAATACTTACTTCTGGAGTCAATTTTATTGTATTTTTTTACCCTGTAAACAAAGGGTAAATGGGTATATAAAAGTCGCTAAAATGTATGTAACAGGCAGAAGGAAGCGTTTCCGACCACATAAAGTATATGTATTCTTGATCAGCATCAACAGCAGAGTCGAATGAGACATGTCCGTCTGTCTGTCCTTCTGTCCGTATGAACACCTCGATCTCAGGTGTAAGAGCTAGAGCTACCAAATTTCGTGTGAGCATCAGTCTAATTCCAAGGCCGATCAGGTTTGTTTCAAATTTTAGCCCTGCCACTTTCACATGCCACGTCGCATTCTTACTAGGCACACCTAATTATATACCCAAACTGGACCAGCTGAACAAATTTTGCCTTGGCAGATAAGAAAGAGCGAGATAACATGCATTTGCTGCTGCTGCATGTAAAGGGGAATTTTGTTTTGAAGTGATTGCGATTTTAAGGTTGTTCGAACATTTTTCTAGTGACTATGCAGATCAAGAGAACTTAAAATTTTTGCCCACTTCTGCCCCCGCAATTCAGGAGAAACTAATTACTAGAGCAGTTTTTAAGGAATCGCATTCTTTTTTGGCACACCCAATAAAGTGGCCAAAATGCATCATCTGACTAAATTTAGTCGAAATCGGATAATTAATATCGAAGATATATGTACATAAATACGTTTAGTACTGAAGCGCTTAGGGCAACATTGGCTGGCAAGAGTGAATGAGATAGCATGCGTTCGCTGTTGCCATGTTAAGAAAATTTTTTATGAAATTAATCGCTATTTCGAGGGTGTTTGACTTTATTTAAAATAATAACTAGTTGGTACAGGGTATACTCAACGTCGGCAGGGACGACTTGCTTGCTTTATTTTAGTATACATTTATCTTTATTTCATAATTAATATAGTGCAAAAAAAACTTTTGGACTATCTGATCAGCCGCAAGTTATCAAGATTTAAATTATTTTCCATTTACTGCTTTTTAAAAAAGTTCAGTTTTTAGATATATAAAGTTAGCTTTCACTTTATAAGTTTCAAGTAAATTCAGATAATTTTTGTCTGTGAGATTTGTGTCTATGTGAGAGAAAAAGTCATTCGATTTTGCGGAAAACTATACCTGTCAGGTGATAGGACTACGGGGTTGAAAAATTATTAAATTCTTTTACCAAACGTTTTAAGAAGCATAAGAAGTTTAATGTGTTTTTTACCACAGACAAATCGTTCACACACATAATTATGTTTAAATGCAAGTTTAATCAACAGAAGTGCATAAAAGAAACACTTTTTAATAGAAAAGGCTTAGTAGATGTTCACTTAAGTTTAAGGAAAGCAACTGGGGGCGCTGGATCAAAACGACAACTTGAATGCGGCTTGACTCTCCAAAAGGTTTGATTATTGAGAATAGTTCAAGTAAAGGCCGGTGGGAGGTTACGCAAGTCCACTGAAAAACCACCGCAATGAAATCGGATATTTAACAAAGTCAGTTTTTCGAAAGCAATTACGAATAAGTGACCGGCGAGACGGAACAGTATTAATTTGAGATTTAGGTGCTAAACAGATTTCAAGGCTAAGATGGTCCGAATCTTCTGGACGCGATAGCTGGGCAAACCGTTCTATATATGTATATATACCATCTAAAGAAGTCTGTTAGTTAAGCTAATTATCGAGTTGACTTGAAATATGGGAATGTCAGACCAATTCACCAAAAAATAATTGTGTGCGTAAGGACTAAGGTCTGGGACTTCTTTCTGGATAGTAAGGTGGTAGCTAGATCATGAAGATTTGATCCAACATTTGTATTTTCTTCAATAACAATATCAGCTGTTAAAGGAAAGCAAGAGCCAAGTGCATTTAATGACATAATTGTTTGGGCAAACAATTTTAACACAATTTAATAAAATATACATAATACTTCTTTACTTTAACGAAGTCAGTCGTTTCTTTTTTTTTGCGCTCTCGTTTTTATTTAATTAATCATGGCTTATCACACAGATAATATTAATTAGTGCCGAAATTAAGCGATTAAGAATTGTCATTTGATTTAAACAAAACTTTAAATTTTGTTGTTTTAGTCAGCATAGACTTTGATTTTGTTCTCGGTCTCTTTAGCTAGCATTCGAGATCTCGCGTACATAGTAGTGTTGTTATTTGTGTAGTACTTGCTCTTGCGCTTTTAAATTATTGTTTATTATTTTTTTTTTATCAATAATAAAAAAATAAATATATTTACAATAAGTTTACTTAGTTTTGTGCGTGTTTCTTACCCATATTTGTATAACTTAAGCTAGGTGGAAACATAACGCATGTTCGCTAGAACAGTTGTTTGTTTACGGCCTAAGAATCAAGACTAGAGTAAGTAATAATTTTTAAAAATGAAGAACAAAATGCAATCTTAAAATGTATATATTTTACAGTATTTTAAAGCTTCATCATTGAACTGGGCCTAATAGTTTTCATGGCGGAGCTAAAACAACTAACCAAATAAATAACAAATGTTTGAAATTTATAGTACGTGTTTTTATGAGTTTCTTTAATTTCTACGGAAATATTTCTGTGAAATTCCTACGGTGAAAAAATTTTTTAAAGTTCTTCGTATACCTAAAAAGGATCGAAATCCTATTTAACTCTCTACGGGACAAAAGTTATGCGAATCCATCAGAAAAGAACCCAAAGAAAAGAAACTGTACCTGCGAGAACAACAAGAGGACTTTTCATAGCTCTGTGCAGCGCTTCAGACATGGAGATGCTAACACGCTCCAGGTGTGCAGGCCAATTTCATTGCACAAAACAGTGTCACGTCGAACTCTTTGATGTGAGCCACGTGCATTTCACCAAATCGTTGCCGGGCCATTGCAGTCACAGAAGAACATTACCTCACTTCCAAGCTGGAGTCAGTTGTACTGAAGTCAAGACAAGTGTAAGGGCTAGCTAGCCCAAGGTAACCAACTAACATGCGATGGAGGAAGCTGCTTTTACAACATTTGGAAGAGGAAATGTGCCTCGAAAGAAAATACTTAAGGCGCAAATATGCCCAACTGACGACACACGTGCAGTCAGGTGGAGCAGCAACTGGTCATCATATGCCAAATACTGGCGGACAAATGGCCATAATGAAGCCTAGTGGTACAAGTACAAAAGCCCAACCCGTGCCCCCCTCTCGCCGCTCGCATAACGCAGCAACAAATAGCTGCTTCTTAATCTATGCCGAGGGACCTACCAATCTTTAATGGGGACCCCAAAGATTGGCCTTTGTTCTTTAGCTCCGCAAACATGTCTAAAAGGAAGAGCACTCGATGCCGTGCGAGATAGCTTGATGTTTCCTGAGATGCTACCTAATGTCGTAAGCACTTTTAAAATATACTTTGGTCGTGCAGAACTTATATTGAAGCATCTAATAGATGCTTCACTAATTGAGTTCGCGTTTGCGGTTAAAAATATCTGTGCTACAATGAAATCAAGCAAGCTAGACGCGCAACTAAATAATCCAACCTTGCTGCAAGAGCTCATCCAAAAGATGGGGCCTGAAATGATGCTTTAACTGGGCACTTCATTGGAAACCAAGAAACTGTCCAAATCTGGAAAACCTAGCGGATTGGTTGTACGAGCTAGCTGAAACCGCATGTCGAGTATCTAATCGATCACACCTCCCGCCCAATCGACCGAAGTTTTTAGTAAAGGAATAGAGATCTCTGAACTGATTATATGATAAAGACGATTATAATCATAACAAAGTACTCGGAAAGGTTCATGCATTAGGTAGTTAGTGGTAAATCGTGGAAGTGAAAGAGGAATGAAATTTCTAGTAATTCTATAAGGAACTATTAGACTTACTTGGTTCAATAGCTCAGGAGAGTCTATATCCCAATGAAGGAGCTTGTGCATAAATATGATGCCAAGCATTAATCTAGGATTAGTAAGGGAAGGAAGGTTAAGTAAGAGAAGTATATTAGAGTACGAAGGCAAGATGACACTACGATCCCAGTTCAGACCACGAAGAGCAAAAAGAAGGAACTGTTTTTGAACAGATTCTATTCTTGCTTTATGTGAATCGTATTGGGGTGACCATATGCAGGAAGCATAGTCCAAAATTGGACGAACCAATGAGGTGTAGAGAACTTTGGTAGTATATGGATTGTCAAATTAATTTGACCATCTTTTAACAAACCCAAGAACATTTATGGCTTTTCCGACAGTAGTGCATATATGGGACTTAAAAGTCAATTTATGGTCCATAAGTACTGCCAAGTCAATCATCTCATTAAGTCTAGTTAATGGAACGTTATTAAGAAAGTAGGTAATCAACTGAGAAGTATTTCTGAAAAAAGTCATGACCTTGCATTTAGATGTGTTTAGGTTTAATAAGTTGTGTTGACACCAAAACTGAAAGTTTTGGAGGTCAGACTGCAACCGTCAAGGAGATATAATGTCTCTGTAGCTAAGACAAAGCTTAACATCATCTGCATACATGAGGACACGAGAATGGATTATAACGGATGGAAGATCGTTAATAAAAAGGGTAAATAGCAAAGGATAGACCTAAATCTTGAAGACTTAATGAGAACTTTCTGTGTTCTGTCTGTCAGGTATTCACGAATCCAGCTAATTAAACTGCATGGGAAACCAATTTGGTTTAATTTTAGAACAAGAAGTGTATGATTAACAGAATCAAAATCCTTCGATCGTTAATGATGTTAATTCTAAGAGGTTAGTGGTAGTAGAGCTACGTTTTACAAACCCATGCTGAGGTGGTGAAATAATAGATCCACAAAAATGATGCAATTTTGAAGTGATTAACTTTTCAAATGCTTGAGGAATAGCGGACAATTTAGAAATACCCCTATAATTGGGTGCTTCGGATTTTTTTCCATTTTTATGAAGAGGAATTATATAAGATTCCTTCCATATAGACGGGAAATGACAAGATTTAACGGACAAAAAAAAAAGTTTTTAAAGTGGCTTACATAGAGTCTCAGAACAAAATCTAATTACACAACCAGATTCCATCAGAACCAGGTGTGTACACAGGTTTTACTTAATTAAGCACGCTAAAAAGCGAACTTTCATCGATCGAAGGACTACAAATACAATTAGACCTTTTTATCTGATAAGGATACGGAAAATTCGCTCGGTATTCCGTTGAGGAATATGTTGTTGTGAAGAAATCAGCGAAAAAATCAGCAATCGCTTGATCAGAGTCCGCTTACGTTTAGAATTCACAAAGCTATAAAACTCGGGAAAACTCAAGCTTACAACGATTGAGGTAATTATTATAGCAGTGCTTGTTGAGCAACATAAAATTGGAGCGAGCAACTGCATAAAGAGCAAAGTCCGAAGAACGTCCCGACTTCTTGTATTTTTTTATAATATCTGGATTTGACATTTTTCAAGTTCGATAGCTCACGAGAAAACCAGGGAGGCCGGTGAGACGACACTGGAGTTCTCAGTGAAACACAAATCTTTAAAAGCAAACCAAGAGTACATAAAACAACGAGATAGCAAGATCCATGTCTGAGCAACTGTATAAGGATGACCAAGCAGTTCTTGGAATGAGCTCATTTAATTTAACAAAGTTAGTCTTGCGACTGACACCAACAATCGGTGCATTAAACGACAGATCAAGAGATAAATCCAAAGTAGTATGAAAAATGTCTTCAGGCAAGACTAGAGGGTCGGTTCTAGTAACTGCACAGTTGGTTGAATTCAACACAAATATCAGATCTAAGGATCTGCCTATGTTATTTCGCACAGGGTTTATTTGAGCTAATGATAACTCAAAAAGGCCATCAACAAAGCAGTGATATATAGAAGGGAGCAACAAAGCAGATTCATCAGATTGAGTCCATATTATTTTTGGTTAATTAAAGTAACCAAAAGACGATTAAGATATCTCTATCCGAAAGCAATGAAGAAATATGTCGAATAGAATCTAAGTGTTTTGCATACACCGCCATTCGTAAGAACAAGTAATGTAGACAGAGAAAGACTTAAGTCTGACCTTAACACTAACAAGCTCAATCTCCAGAGTGTCCGGTGGATGGATTCGGTCAGAAGTTTAGGCAGAGTCAACAGCAATCAGAACTCCTCCGCCTACATGAGAAGTCCGATGACATCTAAAGTTAAGGCAGAGTCAAAAGCAATCAGAACTCCTCCGCCTACATGAGAAGTCCGATCACATCTAAAATTTTGAAAATTTTGCGGAAAGAACAGATGCATCATTAATTTCAGGTTTTAACCATGTCTCAGTTAACACTAAAATTTAAAATTTAAATGCTAGATTATCTAGGTAAAGTCTAGGAAGCTTAGATTTAAGTCCTTTCACATTCTGATAGGCCAGATGAAGGGACGAGATTAGATTTTTGGAACACCAGCTGATGCTGATATTCCGAAAGATTAGGAATTAGATGGGATAGAAAGCCTAACCGGATCTCGAGTTTTCTTTTTGGCCTTGTATTCTTTTACTAAAATATGATCCGCCCAAAAGCTGCTACGACATATACAGTCAAACAGTTCAACCGGGACAATTATTTTAAAGGAAGATATCTCCCTTGAATATTTTTAAATTAACATTTTTTTCCACCGCTATTTTAGCATTATAGAGGTTTGCTTGAATTCTTGTCTTAATAAAAGCTAAGACGTCATCCATCACAATTGAATCCGCTTGAGTGTCCCGTATTGCGCCTCCAACTGGAATACTATCGGCAATATCAACAGTTATTGAGAATTGCCCGGACTTTTCGGAAACTACATCTTTATTCGTCTGCAAAGAGAGACCATTTCCTGGAGAAACGGAGATATCCTCATCATTAGATGGGAATAAAATAAAATGCGGAGGATTTGTCACAGTGAGCACAAGCAAATGCAAGGACAGATTGCGCATACTGCTTTTTGTACGCTTTGGTGACACATTTAACAGCTTTTAGCTGCTAAATTCGCTCTCCACAGCATTGAACTCATCGTAGAGTTTACGAATTTCTTTAAATATTAAGTTCAGTGCTTTGATTTTGCTTCTGTATAGTCCAAAATTTGCGCGAGGGCAAGTGGCAGCAACCCATTGCTGCAAAGACGAGGCTGGGATGGACTATATTTGGAGAAGTCGGTAACAAGCTTAACCTCCACAGGTTCCTCTGTGGCTGTGTCTTATGGAGGAAAATGTTTCGCCAAAGCTAAGAAAATCGCCAGAGGAACAAAGAGCATTGAAGATTCTGAAAATACATTAAATTACAACGCGGCAAATTATACGTCAGGATTACTTTGGAAGGAAGACTTTCGACAATTTCCTGACAGTCTTCTAATGACAAAAAGAAGATTATTTTGTCTCCAAAGAAAAATGAAAAGTGATCTCCAACTTGCTACGGACTCGAACAAACAAATACAAAACCTTATTGACAAAGGCTATGTCAAAAGGTTAGATAACCAAGAATTGCTGCGCAAACAAGATGACATAAGGTATCTGCTTATATTTATTATACGTAATCCACACAAACCAGACAAATTGAGATTGGTGTGGGATTCCGCAACCAAATCATCGCGAGCAGCTCTTAGCGACATTCTGATGGACCTGACATCCTCGTACCACTGCTCCAGATTATGTGCAACTTTAGGATGCGAGCTGTCGGGATAAGTGGAGTCATCGCAGAAATGTTCCATTGCATTGCTGTACGAGAAGAAGACGCCAAAACAAAGTCATTCTTCTGGATCAATAAGGAGATTAAATATAATGTGCTTACATTCGGAGCTACGTGCTCACCCTACATAGCGCATTATATCCGTGACCTGAAAGCCACAAAACATGAAATGGTGTTCCCATCTTTATCAATTACCATACGCAAGTACCATTACGTGGACGTCTACATAGACTCTTGTCACACAGCAGGGGAAGCTGTTACTCTGACAAAAAAAAAAATGAGAGGTACAGATCGAGGTGGTTTTGCACATCCACAAGTGTTCAAATTAAAAAAAGTTTTATCAGATAAACGAGACCACAATTCAAGATAAAAAACAAATCTTCAACAGTTCAAGAAGATATTGGGTATTCAATGGAACCGAGATGAAGACGCATTCACATATGCCTTTAAGTTTGTGCGTCTAAAGCGCAACATAATAACAACAAATGCTTTGCTAACTAAAAGAGCAGTTCAGCAAGTTTTGATATCAGTCTTCGGCCCAATGGGTTTAGGAGTCCTGCAGTGGCTGCAGTTGCGAGGACGATTGACATTTCCCCTGGTAATAGTGCCCCGCATGCTGATCTGACATCAGGTGTAGTTTCCGATTACTGGGCGAATATCGTCTGCCAATGTTATTTCCGCAAAAATTATAATAAGAGGAGCACTTACTGCGGTTGGAGTTGGCGCATCGAATTCACTTCTTGCTATGCCACCAAAAAAGGAAATCTTTGTTTCGCGGTTCTATCCCAACACTTCATCAAATGATGTCATAGCCTATATCCGGGCAAAAGTCATGGCTCCAAACATCGCTGTGGAAACGTTTAGATTTT
Source organism: Drosophila austrosaltans (assembly GCA_035045865.1). NCBI lineage: Eukaryota > Metazoa > Arthropoda > Insecta > Diptera > Drosophilidae > Drosophila > Drosophila austrosaltans. The sequence continues at coordinate 12,727,921 of JAWNOQ010000003.1, forward strand.
CGTATATTTAGATTTTAGATATGTCGTCATTCAAATATTTTCGGATTCAATTATGAAAGAGTTTGCGGCAAAAAAAAACAAAACTTGAAGTAACTGCCTCGATCGAAAAACTAATTTTGGTGGAGGAGTTTAGATAGCAATAAACTCTGCCACTCCCTCTGAAATAGTTCACCCTTCTGCAAATCTTGAAATTGAATTTGTTAGTGTCAAAGTTTATCTTAAATTATTTCCTAGCTTTGTATTCTACTAAAATTTGATTTTTTTTTTATCGTTTTGGGCATTTAAATCTGATTGTTCCTGTCTATAGCACAAGTCTAGAAGACCGTCTGATTTCTCTTTTTACGCAGTAAAAAAAAAAAATTTTAATTTTTTAGGTCTTAAGACACTAAAGCAAACTGTGATCGGGCCATTGCCGATATATTTGCTGATTTTTCCAATACATTGTGTACATTCTTTCCATACAATAACCTGGTTGTGTACATGTGGAAGGAATTAATAATTATTTCCTTCTTTAAAAAGGGTAATAGGGATATTTTGAAACTGTCTGCTATTCGGGAGTCATTGGAAATTTATAACTTCTCAATTGCAACATTTCTGTAATTCTTTTCCTTCATTTCGGAGTTGCTTGGTCTCTGTCGGATTTTCAAGTTCTCCATGCCTTCATTCTATAAGCAACCAGTAGCATAAGGGAAGTTGCTAGCACTATAAACAAGATGACGTGGTGAGGAATTAATCTTGGTGTTGGCCAACAATTGTTTGCTCAGACTGTCTAGCTCCTGAGAGCCAAGTTGCAACGAGCTGTTCGTTGCCACATGGTGACCAAAAACTTGAATCGCAGGGGGTAATAAAGAATAAAAGCTCCTTTTGGCTTATGGTGATACTGATACTGCTCATATGGTGACTTTACCACACTAACGGTTTGATTGCTTGCTGTACATGGCATACTCTGAATAATTAAATCTCGCAGCTACTACTGGCAGTGGACGTTGTTTGTTCTTGGAAATATATGTACTCCTCCTCCTTTATTTAATAGTATTGAGCCAGACCTGTTGCAGGCTAACCTATATACTAGTCTCTACGCCAAATAATCAAATAATATAATTTTAGTGATTGCGTGGCCAAGAGATAGTGTGATTTAAAAAATCACACGGTTCTTCACTGCGGCTCCCTCGCCTTCATCAGTTCAAACAACGGCATGATGTCTGTGCGGAACATTACCTTTCAGCTGAATTGCAATTTAGTGAAGTTGGGTTGGGAAACGCAATCTAGTTGTGGTGTATTTCGATTAACAATTAGGAAAACTCTGCCTGTATTCTTGGTGGGTTATGTCAGTCATAGTCTTAGTAAGGGAGTAACTTGACTCTATATGGCATTGCTACATATTGTAATGAAATTTACTTTTATTAACTTATTCGTCTTTGTCTTGGCCGAGCGGATACGGGACAGGCGACTTTAGGTGTGAGGGTGCCAGCAAAACACAAATAATAATGTTTTATTGAAGGATGGCACCCAACCAATCAGATTAAAATCCTCCTGAATTTTCTTTACCCAGAGCTTGTAGTTGTCGTCGCACCGGAACCGGAAGAGAAAGTGAAGTTGGCCACATCCAACTTCTAAAATGTTGCCTTACATCAGTAGTTTGTGTCGAGTTGCCAATCCTGTGGTGGCCGATTTGTTATCGGCGTACGTCCGAAGCGGCGGATTCAAATTGAAACGCCTATCGGCGTTACACTACCCCCTCCTTAGACTCGAGGCTCCTGACCGAGTACTAGGTCCTGACGAGGATCAGAAAGATAGGTGGTAAGGCGGTTGACGTGAACTGTTTTCGTAGCTCGTTTTCCGGATGGTCGAACTTCGTACACCAGGTCAGATATTCGGCGGACTACTGTGGTGGGTCCGATCCAGTCCGATTGCAACTTGGGGCAACGTCCAATATGGCGGCTAGGTGCGTACAGCCATACGTTGTCGCCCGGGTCGAATTTTTTTGGGTTCGATCGCAGATCATAGCGGTCTTTGTTGGCCTGGGCCGCGGCTGTTAAGTGAAGGCGAGCATTCAGGTTGACGGTTCGCAGTTGATGTTGCAGGCGCTCCACGAATTCAGGATACTCCTGACTGCTCAATGTGGGGCTGCCGAAAAGCAACTCGCAGGGCAATCGCAACTCGCGTCCAAAGATGAGCATGGCAGGCGAATATCCAGAACTGGCGTGCGGTGCTGAGCGGTAGGCCCATAACGCCAGGGGAAGCAGCTCATCCAATTTTGCTGGTTGGTGGACACAAATTTGGCCAGATAGTCCAAGAGGGTCCGGTTGAATCGCTCGACCAGCGTAGTGCGAGTTTTCTCCACTTCTAGCAATTGCATACAGGCCTGGAAAACGCTCGATTCGAAATTCCGCCCTTGGTCAGAATGTAGGATAGAGGGGGTGCCGAATCTACTGAACACTTCCTGAACCAGCACTCGGGCTACAGTCTCCGCCGTCAGATTAGGAATGGCTGCACATTCGGGCCATTTGGTAAAATTATCCATGACTACGGCGACGTATTGATTACCACGAGGCGTGTTGGGCAAAGGGCCTAGTATGTCGATGGCGAGGCGTTCGAAAGGTGCGCCCATGCTGCTCGTCTGTAGACGTCCTACAGTCCTCCGTTGTGGGCCTTTTCGAGCATTACAAATGGTACACCGGGCACACCAAATAGCTATGTCGGCACTTCGCTAAAATCGCTTCTTTGCCTTAGCTAATGTTTTCTTCGAATGGCACTGTTAACTAGGGCACGGGGGACGAGAGCCACGGGGGTGTTCTCAGCGTTTTTGATGGCTATAATTCCCTGATCATCTAGTGCTAACCGATCGAAGAGGTGCCACGATGCTCGGACTTCAGGACTCTCACCCCAAAGACTTGCCTTGGGTGGTCGTTGAGCATGAAGCAGCCATTCTCGCACCTTGGCCTCGTCTGACTCCTGGGCTTTGCGATGCTCCGGTAGAAGGACTTGGGCGAACAGCTCATTAATGCCGTCCTTTTGTTCCGCTCGTTGGCAAACACTGCAATCAGCAGGGTCGTCTTGAAAGGCGATGTTGTATCTGCATGTCATACTGTTGTAGAGGTTCAATCTAACGGGCAACCTGTCCTTCTGGTGCTCGAAAGTTGTAGAGCCACCGCAAGGAGGCGTGGTCGGTCCTTAGTAGGAAATGACGACCAAACAGGTAATGGGTGAAATGCTTGGTAGCTCGGACTACAGCCAAAAGTTCTCGCCGAGTGACGCAATAATTGCGTTCCGCTGCTTGAAAACTTTTGCTGTAATACTAGATCACTCGTTCTTCGCTTTCCTGTATCTGGCTAAGGACTGCGCCGGCCCTAAAGTTAGAAGCATCCGTATCCAATATAAACTGGCCCACGTCATTGGGAAAAGCCAGTGGGCGTGCGATGGTGGTGAAGTCAGGAATGAATTTTCGGTAGTACGAGCAAAGGCCCAAGAATGATCGTAATTCCTTCTTGTCACATGGTGTGGGCCAGCCAAGTACTTTTTCGACCTCGGTGGGACACACCTGCGGACCATTTCGTCCTACGATATGCCCCAGGTATTGCACTTGCGTCTGGAAGAAGCTGCATTTCTTGGGGCTGAGTTTGAGGCCTGCCTGTGACAGTCTGTCGAACACTTCTTTTAGATGCTTCAGGTGTTCTTCGGCTGTGCGGGAGTAAACGATGACGTCATCCAGATAGACCAAGGCGGACTTCCAAGTTAGGCCGGTCAAGAGGTTGTCCATGAGACCTTCGAATGTGGCGGGCGCGTTGCATAGCCCAAACGGCATTACGTTGAACTCGAAAAGCCCAGCGTCACAAGTACAAGCTGTCTTAGGGCGTGAAGATTCGTCCATCTGCACTTGCCAACACCCACTTTGTAGATCCATTGTCGAAAACCATTTGTCGTCCATCTTGGGCAGCGGGTACGAATCCTTCACGGTCACTTCGTTAAGGCGCCGGTAATCAACGCAGAATCTTGTCGATCCATCCTTTTGTTTACGGGTGACGACCATGGACTAGCGGATGGGCGGATTACTCCCCGCTCTTGCATGTCCCTGACTAGCCGTTGAACTTCTGCCTTCCTAGAAATCGGTATTCGCCGAGCCATCTGCTTTATGGGACGCGCCGGCCCCGTTTCGATACAGTGTGTAGCTAGGTCAGTACAGCCGGTCTCGTCGTCTCTCCAGGCGAAGATTCCTCGATATTTGTCCAAAAGCTCTCTTAGTGATTTTTGTTGTGGTGGTGGAAGCTCGGAATCACCGGGCAGATTCCACTCCACCGTAATTGGGCCTTTATTTCTTGGTGGTTCCACCGGCATCACTCTCACGGGCTCTACTTCACCTATGGAACGTTCTCCCTTTTCTATCACCATCGCCTCTAGGGATTCTGTAAATGCGCATTCAAGTTGTACTCGCGTATCAGAGTGCGGAGGCAGATAGGCTGGGGTCAGCAAATGCACCGAATGTCTGGTCGGCTCGTGGGCACCAAGAAGTGGCAGAGCGCCCCAGCGAAACTTTAGTTTTAGCTGCTCCAGATCAACTACTGCTTTATGCATTAGCAGGAAATCCATTCCAAACAGCGTTGGTGTCGCACCAACGACCATGTGAAAGTTGTGGCTCACGGATTTTCGCATCATGTGCAGCTCAATATCCGCTCTTTGCGTGGACGTGAAGGTAGCCAATGACGGTCCATGTAGAGTCACGTGACACGGAGTGGTCACTATCGGGCGCTTTGCGTCCTTCCAGTTCAGGAGTGAGACTGCTGCCCCTGTGTCCACAATAATGGGGATTGGTTGCTGCTGAATGAAAACCAAACTGTGTAAACTGGGTATACTAGTACAATCATACGAGTACGTAGCTTGGGTCTCGGCAGGTGTCCTACGCTGGACGCTAAGGGTAGATGCGCCTTTGTGCGCCAGTGGTAGAGACTGCTCCAGGTTCACGCCGCTCACTGGGTCGGCCTCGGGCTCATGAAACAAACGCTCCAGTACTGATCCAATCTCGTAGCAGGTCTCCGGATTCTCCGTCGCGGACTTTACCAGCCATGACTCGCTGGATGGCGCCTGTGGGCGCGACTTGCAGCGGTCGGTGGGAGCCTCGGTGGGAAGCGCAGGCGCAGAACGGGCTGGCGACTCAACCACGGCGACGGTAGAAACATTATTGGGGCAACTGTTGGGAATGATCCGGGCATCTCGCTGTACTACAGCTCCTCGTCTGGAAGGTTGAATGGCGGCTCACGTGTTGGCGGCTCATTGTGCTCCTCTCCGATCTGGGTGTGCAGGATGGGCCGGCCTGTTGGGCGTCCCACTTGGGCTTGCACCCGCATCGCCATATCGAGCGCCTCCTGCAACTGTCTCGGTTTGCTTGAGAGCACCAATTCCCGCAAGGTGGTGTCGCGGATTCCATCTATAAACTGCTGCACCAGTATTTGGTCATACAAATGACCGGGCATGCCGCCGAATGCTCCCTGGGCTAAACGCTCCAACTCCAAGGCAAAATCGGGCAGGGATTCCCTTTTTCCTTGTACCCGATAGCGGAGCCGTTGATAGCTGGCCCGACAGTCCAGTGTAAATCGTTGGCGCATGGTATAACGCAACTCCGCGTAGTGGAGCGAAGGCCGCGGGGGCAATGTGCCATAATACATGGAGACGCGACCGCGCAGATTGAGCGCTATGCCCAAGCATTTTTCTTGATCAGACCAGTGGTAATATGCCGCCACAGTGTCTAAAAGTCGCTCAAATTCACTCCACGAGCCGGTTCCGTCGAACAGTGGCAGCACACTTGGGTTGAACTGGCTGTTAAATGGACGATTCCACGGTACACCGTAGGTGGTGGATGCGGCTTGTGGCCGGGGCTCCGCAGGGGGCGATCCATTCTATTCCGGATATGTGGCTTCTGATGACGGCTCTTGGTTTGGCAGCGCCCTGTCCAGCGAACGTTGCAGCGCATCGAGTTTGTGGTTGACAGCGGCTACAGACTGCGACAATGCATGGACAGAATCGTTGCTGTCGTCTCCAGTTCGGTGGCTGCGTGACTTTCCTTTAGGCATGTTCCTTGTTTTATTCTTTTTTTTCGTGGTATGGCTCTTTCCAGAAACCGAACTAACCCCACACCTGACACCAATGTAATGAAATTTACTTTTATTAACTTATTCGTCTTTGTCTTGGCCGAGCGTGAGGTGTGAGGGTGCCAGCAAAACACAAATAATAATGTTTTATTGAAGGATGGCACCCAACCAATCAGATTAAAATCCTCCTGAATTTTCTTTACCCAGAGCTTGTAGTTGTCGTCGCACCGGAACCGGAAGAGAAAGTGAAGTTGGCCGCATCCAACTTCTAAAATGTTGCCTTACATCAGTAGTTTGTGTCGAGTTGCCAATCCTGTGGTGGCCGATTTGTCATCGGCGTACGTCCGAAGCGGCGGATTCAAATTGAAACGCCTATCGGCCTTAAAATATATTTATATACCCAAAAATTTCTCGCCTCTAGATACATCTACATACAGAGTTAATTAAGCAGCAGCATTAAGCCGACCGCATACATATGTACGTTTACCCGGTGGCGTACACACATACGCATGCAAGTCCAACGGGACTTGCACGAAATTGTCCAAGTCGCTTTTGCGCAGTTTCATATTTCGGTTGCAACGGATAAAGAATGCGTACGTGACGATTCTGACGCCGACGCCTGACGCGTGTCGCGACAGAATCCGTCGTCATGGCAACTTTGATAGGCCGGTCGCAGGCCGCGTCTGGCCAAGGGCAGAGCCTGGGCAGTGGAAAATCGAAAGTTCGAGAAAAAGTGGCCAGCGACTGCGCAATTGAAAGAAATTAAATCACTTTTTTAACAACCCTTAAAGTGAACGGCAGCAAACAGGATTCCAAGTGAACAGATCAAAGTACAAGTGGTGATTCAATCGAATCTCAAGGACCTCTTACAAGGATAATAGACATACAAAGAGACAAGTCACGGAGTTACCCAGAGCCCAGTGCGAAATCTAAATAATAAATAAAATGGGACAAAGTGCATAAAAGAAATAAATTAAGTGTGGGTGCAAAGCATACCGGGTGAGTCTGGCCAATTGTAACCCCTCCTACTTCTTTAACAATAACTGTGAATCCAGTGTGTGGTATTCAAAAAAATGTTTTTTAATAATAAAATTTCTAACGAATTGAATATCGAGCATCGTTATTACTATTATCCTTCCCACTATCCCTTATGTTTGTATAGTAATTAATGCTTGTTTCTCCTCTGGCATTGGCATCCAGGTAACACCCTTCCCAATGCCAAGGAGAGTGTCGTGTCTATTTGTAGTGTGCCTAGGTACAGGATAGTCAGCACAGTCAACGTCCGGGTTACACCCTTGTTGACTGTTATGGCGTCCTGTGTCTGTAGGCATGCGACCGAGATTTATGGGGTGATCGATGTCCGGGTTACACCCTAATCGATCACAACGTAAATCTTAGGCCATTCTCTTGTAGTATTGTATTAAGTCGGTGTCCAGGTTACACCTTAACCGATTTATATTCATGTTCTCTTTTTGTGACCCTGTCCTTGTAGTAGTGTAGCCGACTTATGTATATGTATAATTGTGTCATGTAGTATCCTCTTGTATTTCCTCATATATATATGTTTTTCTTTCTCTTTCTATCCCCTTCTTTTCCTTTCGGGCAATCTTTTACGTATATATGTGCATGAATCTATTTGTTTCATGAGCATGTCATCTCCGTGGCGTAAAGAACCACAATAACCCATATCGCGGAAATTTATATATGCCCAAGGAGTTTTTGTATACCCTTTTTGAAAGCCTAAAATATTTTATTTAAAAAAAATATATATATATGTCAGAGCAATCTCAATTACTCCGGTTGAGGTTGAATTATTATTGTCCATTTCTAGCGCAGCGAGTTCCGGACACCTTGGCTTTCTGTTGCAGACTGATTACGCAGTCTCAACTGCCTTAGCATTACACCGGACCAAACTCGATGACAGTCGGGCTGTCATCCCGCTGAAATACACAGTCAGATATTCACTAATACTTCAACACCTGCATGACTAAGCAAACTTCTAGGACTCAACAGTCAACGTCAAATTAACATGACAATACTCACTACAAGACTTACATGACCGAAGCCACTGTAACTGTACTTAATGTTACCAGCCTAATATTACAAGAATGACGTATGAGACTGAAGTAGAGAGGGACAACCGAGTACGGTACGAAAAAATATGCCAGGCAGTGCAATACCCTAATTTATCTCCGACATATATATATATATAATCTATCATTTCGTGTCTACCCTATATTTTGGCTTGCATACATTTATCCCTGTATTCCCACATTTTTCCCATATACCCGTTTATACCCAATATCCCAAGTGAATTGTAGCAAAGAAAATTAAAATCGCAGACTGGCACACGTATAAGTTTAATTAGTCAGCGATAGGACTGTCAACATAATCATCGATAGAGCTAATATACCCAGCAAAATCACGATAGAGTAGACAGTGGAATCAGCGACAAGAAGATTTTTGATTTAAGAGTCAGCGATAGAACGGCGTACATAACCATCAACATAGCTAAATAATGCAGCAGAGTCACGGTAGAGTACACGCAGAATCAGTGACAGAAAATTACAATCAGTTAGTCAGCGATAGAACTATTCGCATAGCCAATGAGATAGCCCAAGGACCCGGCAGAGTTACAGCAGACGAAGCAGTAGAATCAGCGACAGAAAGCACGGTTAAGAAACACTTAGAAAAGAGAAACATCGATGGAAATTTTCCATGACGCCGTTCAGGTACAGTCACAGCAAAGAAGCGCCAGCATAGAAGAAAAAAAGAAAAAAGAAGCTAGACATAGCAACAGTAGCAACTGCAACAGTAGTTCTGTCGCTTACTTTTTAGGTTCTCATTGGTCGACGAGCTTGGTGTCGGGACAAGAGTTCACATACTGAGACGAATAACGGAATAATACAACCATTAAATAACGGGGCAAGTTTCTTCAATTTGATTTTGAAGCAGATAAAAGGCGACCACCAGCATCCCCAGAGACAGTCCACCGCGAACCTTCACCGAGTCAACAACAAGAGAGTCCACCGCGTACCTTCACCGAGCCAACAACAGGACAGTCAACCGCGAACCTTCCAAGTATCAACAACAGGACATCCAACAAGGATAACTAAGCCAACATTTACTATAACCAAGGATAATTAAACCAACGTTCACCAGCAAAGATATTCAACTATAACCAACGATAATTAAACCAACGTTCACCAGCAAGGATATTCAACTATAACCAAGGATAATTAAACCAACGTTCACCAGTAAGAATATTCAATTATAAGCAAGGATAATTAAACCAACGGTTACCAGCTAGGATATTAACCAACCACGGTTAAGCATAGCAAGGATCAACGAGTAAACCAAGCAACATTCTACGGCAAGGATATACAACCACGATTGAACACACCAAGGATCAAGGATCGCTAACTCAGGCAACCATTCATCTGCAGCAGTTCAATCAACAATCACAAAGGATATCGACTACGGCATAGCAGCATGCGCAGGCGCAGTAGTGGCAGTTCTATGCAATAATACATCGTTTAGTGATAATACAATTATTTTACTGTCCCGAATTTGATTCATTGCCCTTTAAATTAATCCTTCACTTTCAGCTAGTGTTTAGTTTAACTACATTTGAAAAACACATTAAGAACATGGGAGTCAAATGGATAACATATCGTCGTAAAGCTGAGCTAGGAGGAGAGGAGATGAGAAGCCGATTCTCCAGTTTCGCATCCAGGAAAGACCATAAACCAGATGTACTATCACGTCTAGCAGACATAGAATTACAATTTGGACAAGCAGCCAGCATCGACAAAGGTCTAGAGGTTAAACCACGTTCACGTCCTGTGTCACCGGCACGACAGACCGACAAGGAGTACTCAACCGAGAGACACGTGTCCCTTAATCAAGACATAAATGAGAAAATACTGCAAGTACCAACGTTCACTAGCAGCATTGCTATATCAGACATGCACCCAAAAAGAACCACCGAGAATCCCAGTTATGCTAACATCATAGAGAAGTGTCCAAATGGGGTCTTCATTTTGACGGTACCGCAGATCCATTATACTTCTTGGAAACACTAGAAGTAAGGGCTAGTACTTATCGCGTCAGTACAGAATGGCTTCCTAATATGATGCACATTTTATTTTCGGGATGAGCCGAAGGATGGTGGCAAACCAGCGGTCTGCTAGACGCCTCATGGGCTTACTTTAGATGAGAATTTCTGGATTTCTTTCTGCCTCCCAGTTGCTTTGAAAAATTGGAAGATGCCATCCGCACCCGAATATAGCGATCTGGAGAACCAGTCAAGACATACTTGATAGAACTACGCCTCATGATGCGAAGAGCCCATTATACGGAGGAACGGGAATTACAGCGCATATATGACAATCAACTGCCTGTCTACCAATTGCACACTCGCCGTATGGATTTTCGTAACTTGCATGAGGTGACCCAATTAATAGTAAATTTCGAGACCCTGCGTGGTCAAAGTTCTAAGAGATTCGATGTATCTTTTCCCCGTCAGGGGAACACTTCGGATACATTAGACAGCTATATGCAACAATTTAATAGTGGACGTAAAAACAACACAGCTGAAGCACCAGTGGATACGCACCGTGCTTGCCGTTACTGTGGTGAACCGGATCACTTCGCGAAGCAATGCAACAATCCAAAGATATTGTTCTGTTGGGAATGTGGAAAACGCAACATACGAACCATCGAGTGCTGTCGACGGTCAGGAAACGCCGGGCGCCTACTACAGGGGATCGAACGGAGAAAGCGCAGAACCAACCCCAAAGTAGACTTCAATTCGACAAGGGCCACCTCATCACCTTAGTCCAGGTCAACGGATGTGAGTTGAGCGCTACCCTCGATACTGGAGCTACTAGGAGCTTCATTCACAGTTCACTGGCGCAGCAGATCAGTACTAATAGAAACTGGAAACAAATACACACCCCTATCAACTTAGCCGATGGATCCAGAAAGGAAATCACCCAGGCTATCGAAGCTGAGATATGGCTGGGAACGACACAGGTGAAAATACCACTGCTAGTATTACCAGGTATTATGGACCAATTGTTCTTCGGTACCGATTTCATATGAGGCACTCGGACCAAGATCCAGTGCGGGGAAAGCTGTCTACAGTTAGAACCTATGCAAAACGACCTTCTTGGGTCGTTTGTCAGTTGCAGTGCTGCCACCCAACCGTCGATTTCTTTAACCAACAACAACCAGGCTCAGTCAATTCTTGATGAATCCTCAAGCTCCCAAAGGGAAGGATTGCCAGATGAAAAACGAATCCGAAGCAATGCACTACCTCCTACTTCAGATCAAGCCATGATTAAGAACCCCTTTCGTCAACAAGTCATCAACACGTCATTACTATGAAGGATGACAAACCAATTAAGCAACGTTATTGCCCTCGCAACCCGGCCAAGCAAAGGATCATCGAATCAGAAGATCGCATCGAACCATCGAAAAGCCCTCATAGCGCCCAATTAGTGGGTAAGAAAACCGGAGATATGCGTATATGTATCGATTTCAGGCAACTCAACGCGCAGTCTATACGAGATGCATACCCCTTACCAAAGATCAATCATATTCTGGAAAAGCTTCGCAGCGCTCGGTTTATTTCCACACTGGATCTCAAAAGTGGTTATTGGCAAATAACATTGGCCAAAGCGAGTCGAGAATGCACGGCGTTCACAGTCCACAGTCACAGAAAGTAATGCCTTTTGGGCTACATTCTGCAGCTGCAACGTTCCAACGCGCCTTGGATAGCGTTATTGGACCTGAGATGGATCCATTTGCCTTTGCGTATCTAGACGATATCATCGTCATCGAAAGGACATTGGAAGAACATACGACTCATCTGCAAGAAGTTTTTCGACGCCTCAGAGAAGCCAAGCTGCGGATCAACAAAGCCAAATGCAGTTTCTTTAAACGCAAAATACAATTCTTAGGACATGTGGTCAGCGAGCAAGGCATCCATACTGACCCGGAGAAAGTAACCGCAGTACGCGAATTAGCTCCTCCGACCAATGTACGCCAGCTTCGACGATGTTTAGGCATCGCTTCTTGGTATCGCAGATTTGTTCCCGAGTTTTCTAGCATCAAACAGCCTATCACCGTCTTGTTGAAGAAAAAGACTAAATGGAAGTGGGATGCAGAACAACAACAGGCCTTCGACGAATTGAAACTACGATTGACATCAGCTCCTATCTTGGCATGCCCCGGTTTTAACTCTAAGTTCAACTTGCAGACAGATGCCAGCGATTATTGATTGGGCACAGTAATAACCCAGTATCAAGAAGGAACAGAATGAGTTATCGCCTATGCCAGTAGACGTCTCCTTGCGCCTGAAGAAAATTACTCAGCCACCGAGAAGGAATGTCTTGCTATCGTTTGGGCAATTCGCAAACTACACTGTTATTTGGAAGGATATAAATTCGAAGTCATCACGGATCATCGGGCATTGAAGTGGCTCAATTCAATAGATAATTCCACAGGTCGTATAGCAAGATGGGCAGTCGAACTACAACAATACGAATTCGACATACAGTACCGCAGAAGAAAGTTAAACGTCGTGGCCGACGCCTTGTCTTGAAAACCATTGGACGTGCTAAACTCAATTCAGGATACTCTACCAGAGTGGAATAAAATAAGGCTACAAGTAGAAGCACAACCAGAACAGTTCCCCGATTTTTGCTACGAAGGTGGGCAACTGTACCGACGAAGAATTCATCACCCCGAAGAGGATGAATCCATACCATGGAAGCTATATGTACCAAAGTGAGCTCGCCAACGAGTACTATGCGAATGTCACGACGAGCCTACCGCAAGTCATTTGGGAATCCGGAAAACAGTGCTCAGAGTCTCCCAAAAATACTACTGGCCTGGATTGTTCCGCGATCTAAAGCGACAAGTATGCAACTGTCTTCAATGCCAAAAATATAGAGTGGATCAAATGAAGCCAGCTGGAAAAATGTTTACGCGTCAAGTCTCAGAACCATTCAACACCGTGTGTGCTGACTTTGTTGGACACCTCCCGAGATCAAAGCAAGGTAATACTGTTCTATTAGTTTTTTTAGACGCATACAGTAGATGGGTCGAGCTTGTACCTCTGCGTAAAGCCACCGCTGCAGCATTAGAACACGCATTTCGGGAACGAATAATCGGACGCTTTGGAACACCACGCACTTTGGTATGCGACAATGGAACCCAGTTCACCAGTCGCACCTTCAAAGAACTTTGTCAACGAGCTGGAGTAGAGATTCAGTACACCGCCCCTTACACACCGCGTCAAAATCCTACCGAGCGGTCCAATCGCACCGAATTTACACTGGCAATAAACTCCAGCGTATGCGACTCAACAGCGTTTACACCAGCATTCCTCGTGCTGGGTAAGGAACCCCGCATTCTTGGAGCCCTGTACGACGAGGTCACACCTGGACTTGGCACCACACCCTGGCGACCAGCGATTGGAGATCTGGTCCTCCTGAAGCAAAACCACATGTCCAAGGCCGCCGAAGTCTTCGCAGCAAAACCAAAGTTCGATGGGCCTTACAAAGTAATCAAGTATATTTCCAGAAACATCGTCCAACTACAAGAAGTAAACAATAGAGTAGACGCACGACGAACATAGACGGCCTGAAGTCTATACAACCAGACGAACCAAGCATCCAAGAGGGAGAATAAGTTAAATCTAATACCGAGGGGACGCAGCCCGTTGGCGTCAGATGCGAAGCCCAAAAGACTGCCGGAGTTATCCTACCAGAGACGAATTAATTCGCAGGGGCCACTTGTTGGAAGGTGTGCCTTCCCAACGTCCCTGTCCCTTGCTGGGGGGGTCTCAAAGTCACGGCACGTCTGCCCCTTTCATCAGCAGGCAATATTTTTGCAGAACTCCTGCGCATTTTTATGTTTAAGTTCATATTGCACCGTAGTCATAAGCATCTCATTGATGTAAACCACACACATGAGCTTGTTAGGCCCCAAAGACCCAATTCAGGTCCCACAGTCACAAGTCAGAGCATCTAACACTTTTCTTTTCCTCAGTCGTATGATGTCACGTCAAATCATCGTAGAAGAAATAGTTGGTGTCATCAAAGATGTAGTAGCCACATGGGAGACCGAGTTTGCTAGCCCATCTTCAACCAGCGAACTCACCCAGCCAACGTCACCGTTCACTCCAACATTCACACCATCGGCAAATGTCAACGACCGCGCAGCCTCTTCATCCGACAACATCCTGCAAAAGGAGCCCATCCACTGCTGGCGAATAGTTGACGCACACGAAGAGGCAATTGTAACCAAGGTAAATGTGTTGAAACAAGCAATCGAATTATCCGACATGGCCTGTTTCGATCCTGGGCATTTCCACGGCTATCGTGGATGGATACCTTCACCCCCAGGTATGAAGAGAGGTGAATATCAGGACGTTCGCACCACGCCTCCATACCCCCAGAATGGTAGTCCGCCCAGATGCTCGCCATCGCCGAACAGCGAAGTCGATCTCCAGGATATGTGGGCCGACACGACGTCAACTCCAGAACCCTGAATGAACAATCCCAGCCCGTCTCACTTGGATCACACGGACCCAGAAACTGGCGAAACCGCATGATTGCCACCCCTTACGGTTGAGTATGACTTCGGTGACCTACCCAGGTCATACAGCCCCGTAAGCTACAAATCCGAACAAGCAGAACTAGAAATGGAGAATGTTCAGGGCGCCTCGTATCCGCATTTTGAGGATATCTTACCCCCTTCGTCACCGGCACACCAGCCGGTAAGACATCAGACTGATGCTATTATGTCTCAACCACAGGAAACCGACGACCTACCGAGCTGTAGCCGTCCAAATGCCTGGCAAGCCATCCCGCTTGGATGGCGTACTAAAGGAGTGGAGAACTTGATACCCCGACAGCTGGTACAACAAGTGGAGAAATATACGAATCTACATCAATGGACAAAGTGCCAATTTGGCACTACGGCACAATAGCAAGGTTCCTTTATTTTATTTGCTCCTAATCTAATAGGCAATAATAATTCGTTAATACCAACTCTAAATACTCTGACTTGTTTATTAGCTTAATTGTCTCATCGTCTGGCCAAGGGCAGAGCCTGGGCAGTGGAAAATCGAAAGTTCGAGAAAAAGTGGCCAGCGACTGCGCAATTGAAAGAAATGAAATCACTTTTTTAACAACCCTTAACGTGAACGGCAGCAAACAGGATTCCAAGTGAACAGACCAAAGTGCAAGTGGTGATTCAATCGAATCTCAAGGACCTCTTACAAGGATAATAGACATACAAAGAGACAAGTCACGGAGTTACCCAGAGCCCAGTGCGAAATCTAAATAATAAATAAAATGGAACAAAGTGCATAAAAGAAATAAATTAAGTGTGGGTGCAAAGCATACCGGGTGAGTCTGGCCAATTGTAACCCCTCCTACTTCTTTAACAATAACTGTGAATCCAGTGTGTGATATTCAAAAAAATGTTTTTTAATAATAAAATTTCTAACGAATTGAATATCGAGCATCGTTATTACTATTATCCTTCCCACTATCCCTTATGCTTGTATAGTAATTAATGCTTGTTTCTCCTCTGGCATTGGCATCCAGGTAACACCCTTCCCAATGCCAAGGAGAGTGTCGTGTCTATTTGTAGTGTGCCTAGGTACAGGATAGTCAGCACAGTCAACGTCCGGGTTACACCCTTGTTGACTGTTATGGCGTCCTGTGTCTGTAGGCATGCGACCGAGATTTATGGGGTGATCGATGTCCGGGTTACACCCTAATCGATCACAACGTAAATCTTAGGCCATTCTCTTGTAGTATTGTATTAAGTCGGTGTCCAGGTTACACCTTAACCGATTTATATTCATGTTCTCTTTTTGTGACCCTGTCCTTGTAGTAGTGTAGCCGACTTATGTATATGTATAATTGTGTCATGTAGTATCCTCTTGTATTTCCTCATATATATATGTTTTTCTTTCTCTTTCTATCCCCTTCTTTTCCTTTCGGGCAATCGCCAGCGATACCCAAACCCTACAATATTAACACCAACTGTAGCTCAAACAAATCTCTGGTCTCGGCATTCTATTACAAATGTGTATTTGTACCCCAGCCGGAAAACTTCCTTAAAACATGAAGTACCTTCACGTTTTATGTTAATGCATGCTTAAAACACAAACTATGGATTTTTCACAGTAAAGACCAATGCAGGCTTTGCTTAGAATAGAATTAACCCCTACATATTTTCATATACACTGTACTCACACTATATTTTCATACAACACAAAATTGTCTCCCACATTATGTTCACATACACAATCACATTTACACTATGAACAAGACCCTCAAATGTACATCCTTGTGACCCCCTAGATCCTAGAAACGTGTATAAAAACTCGACCTTTTTTTTAATAAAATTAGTATTCAAGCAACTCTTGTCTATTCACTACTCTGCAATCAACGGGTGAGCATCGCTGTGTCTTTGGCCCCCATTTGCATGATCTCTCCGAAGTCCACCCAATTTCAAGTGTTGGTTGCGACAGCCCTACGTCACTAGTTTATGTTCTAGAGGCAAACATTTTTATAAATAATAAAATTATAAAATTCAACAACAATCGGTACTTTTTATTTACATATGTCCAGTCTTCGACTAACACCCAACGCGATCGGTTGTCTTTTTCGATGAACTCGCCTCTGTTAGTTCCATAATACCAGCTCTTCATTCTCGTATTTTTTTCTCTCCTGTTCTTCTGCACGCGTCCAGGTATTTGCGTACGCAAACAACAACCATGGCCCCGGGGCCACCAAATATAATGGAAAACAGATTTTCTATACTCAGTGACAGCCCAAAAGCCAAAAAGAAAAGGCAGCATCAAAAAATCCCTCTCGATTTTCCTGATCTTCCTAAAGTAATACCATCAGGGCTTATCCCCAAATATATAATCTTATCTGCTAAGAATGAGGCGAAATCGATATCGGAATACTCTTGCTTTGCAATTAATAGGGCAACAAAGTTTCTTAGCCCCGATGTGCTCTCCATCTCAACACTACGGGACGGCAACCTTCTCTTGTTGGTAAAAAGCAAGGAAGTCGCTGATAAATTTATCAAAACAAACAACTTGCAGGGTACTTGCGAGGTTACCTGTAAATTGCACGATTCCCTTAACAATATAAGAGGCACAATCTACGCACCCTTTCTTAACAACATACCTGATGAACAAATTGTTGCGGAACTTAAACTTCAAAACGTGGTGTCAATATATAAATTCACCAGAAAATTTGAGGGAAAGGCAAAACCAACAGGTGTTGTACTAGTCACCTTCGATCTTTTTACCCTTCCAAATAAACTATCCATTGCCTGGAACACAGTCAAGGTCAGAGTATGCCAAAGTAGCCGGCTCTTCAATCACCACGCAAACAAAATAAACAGCATGCTAGCGTAACGGCAGCCGCTAGTTATAGTAAACTGCACGCTAATGATCTAGATAATTCTAGTTCTACAAACAAGCAAAACAAAACAGAAAAAAAAACTCCGCTATTCTCTTGCGTACAAATGATACTACCTCCACACTATCAGACGAGTCTATGGATGACTCCTCCTCTTAATTTGACTTCCCCTATCCTTCATTCTACACCTAACATTAAAATCTTAATTTGGAATATGAACGGATATATAAATAATTACCAAGAACTAATCATACTAATTAGGGAAAAAAAACCCAGATGTTATATGTATCCAAGAAACTCACCTAGCTAACACTTCTAAAAACATAATTTTCCCCAAACCATAGACTGGTTATTATATTATATTATATTAAAAACTTTAACCCAACTCAAAAAGAAGGAATTTGCTTCCTAATTAAGCGCCACATCCCCCATAAAAATATTGTTATTAACAGCAACATTCTCTGCGATGCACTACTTTTGGATCTTAACAATAAAATAACTATAATCAATTTGTATATTCCACCAACACAATATTTTCATGAAAATGAACTTTGGCGTCTTGTCAACTCTAGCAACCCAGTACTTATTAATGGAGAATTTAATTCTTAGAGCCCATTGTGGGGTTCCGTATGCTCAAACGCTCGCGGCAAAAAAGTGGAAAAATTTATTTCCCAATCCAATATCGCAATTTTAAATAATGGATCACCCACCCACTTCTCAACCCATTCCACATTCACTTGTGTTGATATCACGCTGGTCTCAGCCGATATTTTACACAGATGCTCCCGGTCGATTAATAATTTCTTACACGGCAGCGATCATTTCCCCAGCATAACCAATATTGTCACACAATACCAACCCACCAAAACAACCCCCACTCCAAAATACAAAACTGATGCAGCAAATTAGGACAAATTCAAGTTAAACCTCTCTCTGAATTTAACTGATTGCTTTTACACCAACATCCATCAGAGCGTAGCCAAACTGACCAAAGCCATTCGCAAGGCCGCGAATGTGTCAATCCCAGAAACCAAAGGGATACCACTCAAAGTCAACCCAGCGTGGTGGAACAAGAATACAATGAAATTACGTGATGAAAAACAAAAACTATGGCAGATCTTCAAGCGCAACATGAATACTCATAACTTAGTAGCTTATAAAAAAGCTAATGCAATATTTAAAGGAGAAACAAAGAATGCAAAAGGATCAGCTCTTTAAGCTTCACTTCAAGTATATCTCCCAAATCCTCCTTAACGCAAGTCTGGACCGACGTAAAGCGATTAACAGGCTGCCCCAGCACACCGCTAAAAATCCTTAAAGTTGACCAAAGTGTAATAACATCAGCACATGATATTGCAGATGCGTTCGGCGTCATGTGGTCAGATTTTTCTAACGATAATAACTTTTCTCCTGAATAGTTGGTTAATAAACACATTGCACTAAATAGAACCTACACCGTAAATAATGTTAGCCCCAATGCCAAATACTTGGAGTGTGATATATCCTTGTGCGAACTTAATGCATCACTTGCGCATACTAAAGGGAAATCGGCCGGGCTCGACCGGATTTCATATCCTATTATTAAAAACCTCACTGACGACGCCAAACTCTTGCTAATTAAAATCTACAGCGATATGTTAAGAAACGGCTTATACCCCCACACATGGAAGACGACAATTGTCTTGCCTATCCCGAAACCTAACAAGCCTGCGCACTCAATCAGTAGTTTTAGGCCCATCACTCTTCTTTCCTGCCTTAGCAAACTTTTTGAAAAAATTGCTTTCCCCCGTCTAATGTGGCTTGCTAACAAAAATCAGCTTCTTTCTCACAACCATTCAGCCTTCAAACGCAAACACGGAACGATTGACTCTCTTCTACAGATCCATCATTTCGTGTCGGATGCCCTCTCAGCTAAAAATCATGTCTCCATTTTAGGAACTGATTTTAAAAGAGCATTTGAACGCGTTGGTATACACGCAGTTCTTAATCAACTCGACCAATGGAGAATTGGTCCAAGGGTCTTTAATATAGTAAAGGCCTTTATGGCTCAACGCTTCTTTAGAGTTATATAATATATAACTCAATATTTAATAATACACTTTCCAAGCCCTATTGCTTTTACAACGGTATACTGCAAGGCTCCCCACTCTCTGTTACTTTATTTCTTATCGCTTTTGAAAAATTTAACTCAACCGTACTTAAACACAAAAACATACAACTCGCAGTTTACGCAGATGATGCTATCATCTACACAAAGATAAAAGATACTACTGCCGCTAACAATACGTTTAGACGAGTCCTAAATGACATAAAAAGGTGGGAAGACCTATCGGGGGCCACACTTTCTATAGAAAAATGCAAACTTCTCCATATTTGTAGAAAGCATCACTGCTCACTTAGTCAATTATCTTTTAATAATAGAAACATAGAGTTAGTTGATAACTTAAAAATACTTGGAATTTTATTTGATAAGAAATTTTGTACAACACTGTCTAGAGTTAAGATCCAAATTAGAATCCAGACTCAATGACATTCAATTCTTAAGCTCAAAATTTTCAAATATTCACATAAACACGATAACATATATTACCAAGGCACTTATCCTCTCCAAGCTGTATTATTGGCTGCCGATCTACGGTTGGTACTCCGACTCCACTCTTAAGAAAGTTATGCCTCCATACCACACAGCTGCAAGCCGTAGCATCAACGCGTTTCCAACCTTTCCGATCAAATGTGTCCTTGCAGAGGCCGGGATGCCCTCCATCAAAGACAGACTGGTGGCATCAACAACAAGACTTATAGCCAAACTTGGATCCACCCAAAATTCATTGTTATCAAAATGCTTTAAGAGCGCAATAGCAGCCAAGAAAAACTATAGAATAATGTCTTCTATCAGGAGATGTGCAATCATGCAACGTCTAGCGAACATCCAAATGCCTAGTCATTCCAAGAGACCTCCCTGCAAGCCTTCCTGGCTACTGAAAAACTCAAATATTAATTTCGGCATTCATGTTGGAAGAAAGAATGACACTAGCAATGACGTATTTAAGCAACTGTTTAGATCAGAAATTAATAAATACCCAAATCGGATCTGGCTTTTCCCAGACGCATCGAAATCCAGGGACTTCACATCCTTTGCAGTGGTCAGTAACAGCAATGTAATTATAGCCAACGGTCTACTTCCCAATGACTACTCCACTTTTACAGCAGAGGCTTTCGCTGTCCTACAAGCCTGACAGTTCGCACAAAAGAATAGAGGCAAATTCATTATCTGCACAGATAGTATGTCGACATTATCAGCAGTACAAAACATTAACTGCAACCTCGATATTATCACCGATATCCGTAGCATATGCATCTCCAATGATGTTGTGCTGCTTTGGGTACCCAGCAATCAAGGAATCCCTGGCAATGAAAACGCAGATACCGCGCCCAATCTCGTTGCCCTATCCCAAACCATAATGCACATTCCAATATCAGAGAAGGACATCCGTCACCAACTTACTCGGCACTCCAACAACATCTTGATAGACAACTGGAATAACTTCCAACATCGCTACAAATCACACAACCCTACTGGATTTGGCTGCATATATCCCCCCAATGCACGAAAACAGGAGTGGTCTACTTTAGTCCGTTTGCGAATTGGACATACTCAGTTCTCACACGGCCACCTACTTACGGGTTCAGCCCCCACCCTCTGCAGCCGTAACAACAACAACACACGGAAAACCGTTGACCATATTCTGGATCAATGCCCTAGCTTCCAGCGGGAGAGGATAAGACTTTTTGGTAACTCACCCCCTACCACACTACTTAATGAACCAACTACTGCAAATATTAACTTAATTATAAAATTTCTAAATCATTGTAACATACTTCACCCTATATAATACATACATTCACGTCGATGGCCCTAGCAGCTAGTACGTTTTTTTTTTGCAATTAGATTTATATTTTATATACTTTCTAATAAATAATAATATTATTAATATAAAGTCTCATAAAAGCAAATATGTTAAAGTTATATGTTGTAGCAGAGAAATAGTGTTAAGTGCCTTGAGGCACTCCATGAAACTATTTCAAAACTACTTGCACTTTCTTAGGAGATTTTTTAAATAAAGATTCGAAAACGGCTTTCCGAGTTCGCTAAAAATGGTCTGATTTGACGGATGAACAACTCCTGGCGTTGTTTGAATCTGTCCCATCGAATGAGAACATGTCAACTATGTCGAGTGACAACGAACTTATTACTGTTTTAGAGGGAGCTGATACCTATCCTTTATATGCAGTAATCCAGAAAATATTAAAAGTAGTGTGCAGAATTATAAGCTTTCCCAAAAAATGCTAAAAAGGTCTCGATCGCCTTTGCCAGTTTTCGAAGATACAACATGCGTATCTTTACCATCTTTTGGTGGTAAGAAAATAATAACTTCGATTTATTATAGAAGTCATTATCCTTTATTTTAAATTAGGTATCGAATCAATTAGAAAGGAACCCACTAATGTAATATAATGTGGCGACAGTGATCCATGCAACTACACATAAACGATATAGTTTTTCAGAGCTACTCTTCGTTGCCATTTCAAATAACTGAACTCAAAACTCCATTACAACTTTTTTGTTATTTTTTAACTCGAAAATTATGAGTATGATCAACGAGGAAACAATGCGGGCAGCCTTGAGGGAAATTATTGTCAATAAGTATAAAATGACAATCACAATTCATCATTACAATGGTATTTTGATTTACGTGTCCATATATCGGTACCCCAATTTGAAAAGCTACTGGGAAAAATGTGTTTGCACCCATTCAAAACTGTATGAGCCGAACAAATTTGAAGCAATTGAGAAATACTTCTCACTGTGCAATGAGAATAAGCGGATCAGAAAGGTCGAGTCTGGTTACGATCTTCTGTTTCGCATACGAAAATTAATTGATATTTTAAATGAAAGATTTGACTCAGTGCCTTAGCAAGCTTGGCTTTGTGTTGACGAACAAATGTGCAGTACAAAAATGATTTCTTGGTTGATCAGTCAAATCTATATGCACTCCAAGTTGATATAAATAGGCACGCTAATATTACTCGAAATGAAGTAGAGCAATTTATTGGCATGGTCACGTCGTTAGTGCAATTACCATTTTCAAAGCTCTATTGGAATACGACTCTTGATCAAGAATTTATACCATGAGTTGCAACATATGGGAAACTATAAAACGTTTTCTTCACATCAACAATAATGACGATATGAAGTTGGTAGTTGAAGCCGAGTATGACAAGCTATTCAGGATTTGACCTGTGCTAGACAAAATCCGTAATCAATTACTGCTCGTACCTAAGGAAGAACATTTGGTGGTTGATGACCAAATTATTCCTACGAAGTGCCGTCACCACCTAAAACAATATAAAGAAAAAATTATTAGCATAAATACCTATTATTACGTTGGAAAACAGTCTTAGAGTGTTAAAATTTAAATTTCAAAAGCTGGGAACAAACAGACAGACGGACCATTCGACTCGGCTGTTGATGCTGATCAAGAATACAGATACTTTATGTTGTCGGAAACGTATATTTCTATGCGTTACAAAAATCTGACCAATTTTATAATACCCTCTGCAAGGGTATAAAAATTGTAGTTTTCGTTTAGACCTGCAGCTCCTAAGGCGAATTTATCTTTGTATTTAATTGCTAAGAAAAGCAGTCTGTTGCAAGATACGATGTTGAAGCCATCCCGTAATTTACTA
This sequence comes from Drosophila austrosaltans, assembly GCA_035045865.1. Taxonomy (NCBI): domain Eukaryota; kingdom Metazoa; phylum Arthropoda; class Insecta; order Diptera; family Drosophilidae; genus Drosophila; species Drosophila austrosaltans. Next base: position 12,751,217 of record JAWNOQ010000003.1, read on the forward strand.
TTTTGACATGACTCGAGTCTTCCTTCTATATGATTGTTTGATTGAATTGATATGGCCCATTTCTTAATATATTGGGATAAAATCAGCGTTCTCTTGTTAGATCAGGTTCATCCGATTTTCTAGCGAAAAGAATCCTTTCAATGAAGCATCTTTAAAAAAAAATGTTAGCTAAATTAACAACAAAGAAAAGAAAAGACGCATTGATTAAGAAAGGCTATGACTTCAATTCCGTCAACACAATCTTTCATTAAAATGGAGCTAGGGCAAAGCGCCAATACGTTGAGCAGCTTACCCCTAAAAGCACCAAAAATCCGCTGAAAAGCTTATCCAACTAGCGCTAGAACGAGATAATTTCACATACAAAATAGAATAACACTTTTGCAGTCGAAGTATTAGTCGAAGCAGTTTTTCTATTCCTTTTGAGATATCTGCAAATCATGGCTTTTGAACGCTTCAATTGCTTTTATGGCGATTGTAAATTGTTGACCACGCAGTTTTCTTTTTGATGTGAAGGAATAAAAAGGAATCGTTGGGTGCCAAACTTGGACTGCAGGGCATGATAGTCATCTTGATCATTTGACTGCCTGAAAATTAACCTGTTTGCCGAGATGTGTGAGACTCGCATTGTCATGATGGAGAATGACTTTTTTTGGTAGTTGGAGTTGCAAATTTTTCCAAAGATTTTTGACAAACAAATAGTGGTAATGGTAGAACCGCTCCAAATTGGCAGTCCTACGTTGTCCAAGCAGAACAGTGGACACATTTTCCTAAAGAAACAGGCGACCATTTGCTTAGAAGAGCTTTATGCTCGAATAATTTTTGTTGGATTTGGCTTATCTTTGAACACCCACATGGTCGAATGTTGTTTTTGTTGTTTTTAGGTCCATAAGCATTTATCCATGATTCATCAGATGTACATAATGATTTTATAAACGTCTTTTGAAGCATTACATATCCTCACTCTAACCTTTTTTGAGAGACTGATAAGTTATCGGGTATCCAAATAGAACAAACTTTTTTTTACAACCGCAAACCAGTCGTTTTTGTTGATGTTTTCTAGAAATTAATCGACATATTGTTGTTAAGATAATTCACGTCGAAAGATATTATCTGTAAAAAATACTGTAAAACCTACATCCGAATAATTTTGTTTTGCGGTCTATAGAGCAATTCAAGAATTCAGAAAAGATGTTGTGTCCATATCCACCCAACGCGACGAAAATGTTCTCCTTCTCATTTTTCATGCCAGAAAATTGTTAAAAACAACAGAACTACCTGGTATATGTGAAATTACTTGGAAACTGCATGAAACACTAAACAGCATCAAATGCGTAATTTATGTCCCCTTTCACAATAATATACCAGAAGATGAAATGGTCCATGAACAGAAATCCTCGCACATCATTTCCTTGTACAAATTTAATTACCTTTATCAACTTTAACTCTACGCAATTTGCCCGGCAAGGAAATGTACCAACGAAGGCTGCAAAGCGCATTATGGGAGGTAGAATACATTCTTAATTCTACTCCAACTTTTTTCTCCCTAGATAGCAAAGACGACGAAGCAATAAAGCCAAACCATCTGATTATCGGATCAGCGAGCGGCTATAAACCAATCTTCGACCCAACACTCACTGTGCGGCATTCATGGTAGGCCGTACGACAATTTGCCGATCAGTTCTAGAAGCGCTGAATGCGGGAGTACGTTCCGGACTTTACCAGACGCAGAATGTGGTTAACAAAGAGACCACCAGGAGCAGTTGGAGACGTCGTTCTAGTGGTCTACGAAAATTTACCCCCCCAAAAGCTGGCCGCGTATAATAGTCAAAAAATGAAATAAATGTTATATGAAAAGTTTATGGAAATTTACCGGTGTTGGTCTGCTAAACCAAAAGGGCAAGTGTCAAACTCAACACGGGTATTTCCCATTTTTTAAGATTTAATTGTATAGTCCATTGAGCTTGCATTTAACATAAGCTATCAGGGTTTTTTAATTTAGGATAACATATACGGTCAAAGGCGTTTTGGTGTTTTTCGTTTTTTCTATTGTAGTGCAGCTTCGAGTTCAATAAAATATCGGACTGGGTGGTAGTTTAGAGAAAGTAGTTAGGATTTGTTGCAAATATACTCCGATGGGAAATTTTAATCCAAGGAGTAGTCGGACCACTTCTTTCCGAATGACTCTGCGATGTTTTTGGAGGCAGGCAACGAGTTCAGCAGTGCGCTGTGAATAAAATCATTAAGAGCCTTCTCTCCTCATTGGGCGGCTGCGTCCCTTGCAAGACGAACCTTATTTGACTTATTGGGATTTCAAGTGATGAAGGTTGGCAATTTCCTCTGGAGTCATCGTTCGCACATAGCCCTTGTCGACGAGGTTAATCACTTCATTTTGAATTCATTTACTCAGGTTGGGTTGGCGCGAGAATTGTCGTTGTGGACATTTAAGGCGAGCACTTGCTCGTAGCTGCTAAGTAGCGTGATGTCGGGGTCCTTCCAAAGTAGACCGACTTCATATCTGCCATTCTTTAGAACTGCAGTCGATTGTAGACTCTGAAGGGCTTGAATGTCCTCTTCAGATGACAAATCATTTGGTAGGGTCGCGTCTAAAGAGATCGCTTATTTGGAGAATCGTCTGCCGTTCTTTGAATTGGCAATGGCCAGAGTGACACATTTCGAAGCGTCGTCTCTGCGTTTCGTGTCACCCGCCGTTTTAGGCACAATAGTTGGGGCACGCCTTTCAAGCCGAGCTGCTTAAAGACCATTTCTTCAATGAGCGTCTCTGATGAGGCATCATCTATAAATGCAAAAGTTTCTTTGTTTTTATTTATGATTTGAATAGGAACAGCGCAGAAATGAGTTGGGCCCAGATCTCCATGCATATGTATATCCTTGTCCTCCGGCTTGTGTACATCTAATGGCTGGGTGATGCATGCTTTTGCAGCAGGGGTTTTGCAAAGTTAGTAAAACAGTGTGCAAGGGATAGGGGAATATAGTTTATAGTAGGCCTAGATGGTACAGAAAGATCTACTTGGTGTAATAACTCAGGCGAGTCAATATCACCAGTTAGGGCTTGTGCATAAAGATTACACCAAGCATTATTCTACGGTTAGTAAGAAAAAGAAGGTTAATTAAAAGAAGTCTACTAGATTATGATGGCAGGTTGATATACGATTCCAGTTAAGACCACGAAGAGCAAAAAGCAGAAATTGTGTTTGAATATATTCAATTCTAATTTGGTGTGACACATATTGAGGAGACCATATGCATGATCCGTACTCCAAAATAAGACGCACCAAAGAAGCATAGGAAATTCTGGTAGTGTAAGGATCATTCAAATTCCTTTGACTATCTGTTAACAAAACCAAGAACGCCTTTGGCTTTAGCGATTATTTTAGAGATATGGGTTTTGAAGGTTAATTTAGGATCCATGAGTTATAGAGATACCACGTGTCACGTATAGCTGGTTGTATTGCCATCGGGTAAAGGTCAAATTATTGCCCAGGTCAAATTTACACGTGGAATGACTTTGCCTGTGATGATCAGCTTGCGAACGTCTGCTGGGCATTGGCCAAAATGGCCAATTGTGGTTGTGATACATTATGTATAAAAAACTTCTTGAGTTAACTCAAGAAACTTTATGTATTTAATTTAATTTGATTTTTTAAGATTTGCTTAGTTTGACACTCTCAGTGAATTTCCATAAACTTCATGTATTAATAAATTCAATTTGCAGAATTATACATATATATATGTATATTTATGACTTATGGTACTAATGTTGGCCCAGTTTTAAAATTAAATTGTGCCCTAAGTGTCACAAAAACTTCAGTTGCATAGCAACAAGTAAAGACCCAGTAAAATAAATTAAAAGTTAACCGTATATTGGCTGCTGTGCAAATATTTCTGCTACACGCATGCGTGGACAACAGCGATGCTTGTAGCCATTCTCAAGCGACATAAGTCCAATCACGATAAAAACAGCTTTACACCAATATCGCTCCTTCCATGTATGGCAAGTTTTAAATTTTAGCCCGCAGTATGATGTGGTTCATAAACAGTAATGGTCTTATCTGACACAACTAAACGGTTTTTAAATGGAAACACGGAACGATGGACGCTCTATTGCAGATACATCATTTTGTGTCAGATGCTCTTTTGTAAATTGTTCCACAACACGAAAACCAAAATGTATGTATCTATGAAGACGACGCAATAATATAAACCAAAATAAAAGATGTTAATACTTTGAAATCTCGTTTTTAAAAGTCTTGCAAAACACTAATGATTGCGAAAACTCATCGGGAACCATGCTGTCAATTCCAATATGCAACTTACTGCACATTTGTCGATAGCAAAACTAAAACTGTAAATAGTTAAAAATTGCTAGAAATATTCTTTGATAGTTAAATCAATTTAATAGTTACGTCAACACTGTACAGACTAAGGGACTAACCTAGAGTCTAGACTAAACATTATCAAGTTCCTTTGCTCAAAATTCTTATGTATGTATTTAAACGTTCTAATTAAAATTACCACAGCACTGAGTCTCTCCAAGCTGGATTACGGTCTTCCCAGTCATTGATGGAGTGCGAAAATGAATATATAATAAGGTTAAGTTCCATACCGCTGCATAAAAAAAGTTTTATAAATGCAAGCATAGCCAAACGAGAGTATAAAGTTTTATTCACCGTACGTCGTTGTGCCAAAATGGGATAAGAAAGAAACATTCAACGACCGATTTGCAGAAAAAGAAAAACATTATCTCCACCATAGCTAATATGAAATACATCCGTTAATCTCACCTTTTACATCAGTGGTGGGCAGCCAAATTTCACAAGTGAGCCCGACAACAACATTTACAACAAACATCAATCCGGGCAGATAAAAAAGATCTCGACGTCGAGTCCGAGCAGAAGTCATAAATGTGCGAGTTTGTGGGCAGAGGGACGCTTTCTCGAGCTCGAAATTTCTTCTTGTGCGTCCCGAATTCACTTGTACGTCCTTCAGTTGCTTGTGCGTCCCTCTGCCTACAAACTCGAGCTCGCGATCGCGACCTTTTTCCTCCCCACATTTACTTGTGCGTCCCTCTATCCACGAACTCGCACATTTATGACCCTTTCTCGAGCTCGCAATCGTTGCTTGTGCGTCTCTCAGTTGAGTGTGCGTCCCGCAGTTGCTTGTGCGACCGTCTGCCTACGAACTCGCACATTTATGACCTCTTCCACAAAAATAACGGAAAGAGCTCGGTGAGCTCTGGGAGCCACTACGTGCCCACCACTGTTTTACATGAACAAAAAAGAAGACTTTGTAGACTCGCCATTTCTGAATACCAATTCTGTATGAAATGCTCGATACGAACTCTAATAAGCGAATCGATGCTGTCCCGGTTGATGTATTGAGAACTTTGCCATCTATAAGAGTCATATGAAAGTCGTAAGCAATTTTTACCTTAACTTGTCCTTCCTCGTATAAATATGATTCTAATTTTTTCTTTGCATATTTATGATACTTTTCGAATGCTCCCGACTTTCCTTAATGAATTCGTTCTTTAATGGCCTGCAATACTTAATGGACTGTGGTTTAGGGTTTCTCTAGATAATTCGTCTAATTTGATCATTCATTTGAAGAGGAATTATTGTCGTGACAAATAAAGACTGATCGAGGCTTTTAGGTTCCTTTTCATTAAAACGTTGCTTATATACACTTTGTCCGGTTGAACCATCAAAGCCATGGCTTACTAATAGCTTTATTTTAGATATATTAGTAAATTGTTCAAAGACTGGCTTTTGATGTAAAATTATTCTTGAAGCAGTATGGTTTAATAAGTTCTGCAGCGGCACTTCTGCAACAGTTTCTGATACATTTACTTCAAAAGGCCTGCTTTTTTTTAGCTTCTTTTACCTTTTCATAGCTTGGATAAATGTTACAATTCTTTTTTATTTCCATTAATCTAATGTTGATATATTGCTGCTTAGAGAAGGAATTCTCAATAATAAAAGATAATGCCCCATCAGCTGAGAGCAATACTGGTGAAAAGTGAATTTGACACACCAGCCGGCAAAGCAGCCAGTATCTGATTGGGAATATCCTTGGGTCGAATCAGAGACTACACCTGATATCGCGGTAACTTGTGTGATTCCATTATCGGGAGTGATTCCAATGCAATCCACACAATTGGATGCTACCGGACTTTTAAAAGATATCAGGTGCTGTGAATTCGGTGTGTTTGGGTCACTTGAGAGAGTAAGAGATGCAGGCGGACCGGGGGACAAATTCCTGGGGATAGTCTTCTTTCGCTTCGGGGACTCGTTTTCCAGCCATTGCTGTCAAAATGTCACACTGATACTAGGTATATTTAAGCATTGCGAAAGACACGCTCCGGGTATTGAATTTATGCATTCTGAGCAATCAATGATGCCATCAGAATTAGCGCCATTCTCTTTTTGGTTGGTTTACTGATAAACGTTATTTGTTTCTTCGAAAATTCTTTCAATGATTTTCTTTTAATATGTTGAAAATATTATTATTATAGTATATTTATTATTGTATTCCTCAGCCTTTATGAGGGAAGCTAAACCGCAAATGTTTGATGTTTGTTTGTAAATGCAAAACCACACTAAAATTAAACAGATTTTTTAATCATTACATTTAGCAGTTTATTTGGATCGGAAAAAATTTTTTTCTGTCGAAATAAATTTGAATTGAAATTTTCAAAAATGTTTCACTGCTCCACCGGTCCACCCGTTGCTTATTTATCGACGCTATTTTAACGGGATATTTATCGAACTGCTTTAGGCGTTGTTTTAAGGCTGTATTAATGTTCCTCAATTAGTTCTTTTAGTTGAAAGGTTTGAAAGGTTTTTCTAGTTGGCTAGAAGTTATATATGGCAATATGGATTGTTCTGAGGACCTGTCACCAATTGATATACTGACATTTGTTACTGAGGAGTTGCAGAAAGTGTATCTAAGTACTCGTGGTCGGTTAGAAAAAGCTAAAGTTTTGAACGATTTTTTTGAACGGTGGGACACCTCAATGCAAGACAATTCCATTGCGAAGCTGAAATCCCTTACTTTTGATTTCGCTGCTGGTAGGTTTCAGTATCCTTTTATATATAAATAATTTGTCTGTAAATCCTAATATATATTTTATGTGTACAGATTTGGATTGGTTCAATGTGATTCGACCGCTATCTCTGCGTCAATTGCACGGAAAAATAGTTGTGTTGGACTTTTTCACTTATTGTTGTATTAATTGCATGCATGTTCTGCCCGATTTACATGCTCTCCAAAATCGGTTTTCTATAGAACACGGTCTTGTTATTGTTGGTGTCCATAGTCCAAAGTTTGACAACGAACGCTCTACTGAAAATATATTGTTGGCGGCACAACGATATGGTATCAAACATCCTATTGTAAACGATTCTTGTTCAGACTTATGGGGTGTTCTCGGCTTACGGTGTTGGCCCTCAATTTTGCTGTTAAGCCCAACTGGCGAACCCATGTTGTTACTAATGGGTGAGGGCCATGGATCCTTCCTTGAAGAGTTCATAGAGGCGGCACTGAGCTACTTTGTACGCCACCAGAAAATCGACAACTTCAGTTTGCCATTAAAACTGTCTACAGATCTGCAACCAGCATCAAATCTGAGATTTCCAGCAAAAATAGCTCGAAGCCCATTGGGTCGCTATGCTGTAGCGGATGCTGGCAACAATCGTGTGCTTGTTTTCTCAAATGAAGGCGTTGTTAAGCACAAAATTGGAGGATTGGGGATCGGTTTCATTGATGGCGACTTAGTAACATCTCGTTTTAACAATCCCCAAGGAGTAACCTTTTTTGATGAAGATACGATTGTCGTAGCTGATACAAAAAATCACGCATTACGACAAATATCTTTAAAAACTGGAGTTGTCGGTACTTTGGCTGGGACAGGACAACAAAACAATGAACGAACAGGGGGGCGTTCGGGACCAGTACAACCAATTTCATCTCCCTGGGATGTAGACATTTTTCGGACGCGTGACATGGATATGTCTTTTCATCTCGATGAACGTAATGTGCGTGAAAAGAAAATTGTACTTATTGCAATGGCAGGAAGTCATCAGATTTGGGGATACTTCCCAGACGGAATTATCTGGTGGAAATTTCGAAAATTTGAGCCACGTTGCTGCGTATCGTTAATTGGAAATGGATTGGAAGAAAATCGTAACAACTCATATCCACAGAACGCTGCCTTTGCTCAACCTTCTGGAATTGCCATGGGTAAAAATTGCTTGTTCATAGCAGACAGCGAGAGTTCCAGTATTCGAAAAGCGTCTATGCTTGATGGCAAGGTTACGCCAGTAGTTGGGGGAGATCGGAATCCTCTGGTAAGTCAATGGCTTTTTTGGACCTGCTCAGACGCTTGTTTAGAAAAAAGGTTGTTATAACGACCATATAAAGCATGTATGCACATACATATATTAGTAATTTTTTTTAGTAGTTTTTTTTTTGAGCCGAACATTGTTGTACGAAATTTGAGCTTTGAAATAGGCGTGTTAAGAAATGAGACACAGAAGCTACGAATGTATAATATACAATAGTCCAACACCGAATAAATATACAAAGTTTGGCTCGTTTGAACTCAGATTTTTTAATGTTTCCAAGTAAGAGCTATTTTTTTGCCCTTGAGAAGAGTAATATTATCGGTCATATGTTTTAATATTTCCCATAAAGTAAATAATTATTGATCAGCATCAGAGAACTGCAACAAGCCACCGGTACTCAAGGTGCACCGCGTAAATGTTGGGTGATTTTGACACCCGGGTGTCTTTAACCACCGCACAAATGTGTACAATCGCTCGCCTCACAAAAATACTTGTGTGTTAGTGCACACAAGCTGCAAAAATGACTAGGTATTTTTTTTGCATATGTGTGTACGGCATATGCCGGTACATGAGCGTCGAAAAAGGGTTGGGTGAAAAGAGATACTCAAAAATTGAGGCATACAATGTGTAGAGTGTCGCCGATGTTGCGGTTTCTTTTGTGCACCCCTTCACTTAAGTTGTTTTTTACGTACTTGATGCTGCATTAGTGTGCACAAGAGGAAAATAAAAAAAATATTTAACTCAAAAATAACTTATTTTATTCATTTGATATACTAAATAAACATTAGATTGCTTCAGTGCATTTACATATTTTCTTAACGAACTAAAAATATTTAAACTTAACATACCAAAAATATAAACATTAGATTGCTTCAGTGCATTTACATATTTTCTTAACGAACTAAAAATATTTAAAGTCTACATAACATAAATATAAACATTAAATTGCTGCAGTGCAAATAAAAAAATATTCTTTTTGTTCAGTAAAGTTTAAAATAGAAATTAAATTACAAATTATTATTTTTAAAAAAAGAGTGCAAAAAGAGCAAATTGTCTACCGTTTTCGGACCTAATCTATTTCTTTTTTCCGTTATTATGTTGCCCGCTAAAGAAAATACCCTTTCAGCTGCTGCACTACTTGAAGGTATTGCAAGAAGTTGCAATGCTAACTTACACAGCAAGGGATAACAATTTTCTTTGGTTTTCCACCACTCAATGGGTTCAAAATCCTCGGTTAAAGAAACTCTTTCACCACAATAACTTTCCAATTCTTCTAAGGGCGATTTCATATTGTTATTCGACTGAGCTACCAGTTGGGAGAAAAAAAAAGTTGTTTTTGGCACAAACATATTTTTTTTAGGAATCACATCAAGTTGACAATTTGGACTTGCTGGATTTGATTCTGATGTAAAAGAATTATTTTGCGAAGGTTCATTTGAAAAACAAAAATAATTGTTCATTTGATCAATGCAAAAGTTTTTAATTTCAAATGAATCCTCATGTTCCATGTTTGCTGCTGGAGGATATAAAAAAAAAGCCGTCTTGTGCCAAATGCCTAAATTTTCTTTCCAAATCGTGTTCAAATTTACTAAAATTCTTGCTTTAAGAACAGAAATTGACGAAATATCTTCAGCATTTGTCTCGCAAAGAATCTTTATTTTCGCTATTGAGGGCAAAACATAGCACAATGAAGGAGAGCTACATGTTTGTAATTCTTTAAAAATTCTCTCAAAATCTTCAAGAAGTACTAATATTATTTTTAAAGTTGATATATTTACGGCAATAAGTTTTTGACCTCCCTCTGTCTCACTTAATATATTATTTACTGTTGTCCAGTTATTTACTATTGAATTAACCATGTTGTAATTGGAGTTCCATCGAGTAGGGCATGAGTTTTTCAACGTTGTGCTTAATCTGTGCTGCAAACTAGCTTTTTTAAAATATTTAACAATTTTTTTGCAAGCGTATAATATGTCTTTAAGCTCACTGGCTTCGTCAAACGATTTTTCCAAGACATTTGAAAATAAATGACTACTGCAGTTCAATCTTATATTGTTTTGCAAAGCTTTTTTTATATTGGTGCCCCTGTCTGTCACGAATTTTATGTTGGTTATGTTTTCGACATTAAATTGTGTAAAAATGGATTTCAATTTTTTTAAAATATTTTCCCCTGTCGATTTTTCAAAGTCCATCGATTTTAGGCCCAAAATTATGTCATTCAATTTAAAGTCTTTTAAATAATGCAGAGTGACACCTAAAAAATTTCTATTCACGTATTGATCGGTCCACATATCAATGGTAGCCGATACTGCATTATTATCCACAGCTTCTTTAATATCATTGGATATTATCGCCCGCTTCTCTTCTGCATCATTTTCCGCATTCCGACTCAATGTTGTTGCGTCGGGCAGTAGGTCGTCAATGTCAACGTTCGCTCCATAAGTAGCACCGACTTTTACAAAAAACTCCACCAGGCTGCGAAAACCAATCCCGTTTACTGCAGAAAAAGGCCGACAATCCTGAACCACCCACTCAAGACACTTCTTTGTTGCTAAATTTTTGTCCATGTTTGAAACTTTTTTTGCTTCAGCTGGCTGTCGTAATGATAGACAACATTTGTGCCGCGACAAATTTGATGTTTGGTTGGAAACAAATTTCAAGACTTTTCCGCATTTGTTGCAAAAAACCCAACCTTCGAGGACGCTTTCATCTTCTTTATATATGTCATACAATATTGACCAAATTACGCTTTTGCCTTTGTGTTTTGCGGCTACTTTATAAACACCACGATTAATTAAATTTTTAACTTCTTCTGCTGTCATTGTTTTCGATGGCAAAATCAAACACGCACTAATCTAGAAAGCTAAGAAGTGATATAATGCAGAAGCAAAACGCCGATAATTTGACACACACACCATGGTGCCTGTAAAACACTTGGGTGATATACATGTGTGTTGTCTACATGGGTTTATTGCGGATTGCTCTTTTCACACTTTCGCTTATTTTTCTATGTTCGCTTCAAGTGTGAGTGCAACCGGCACGTGTTGCCGAAAAATACTTGGGTGCCATGCAAAAAGAACACAGTTCTTTGTTGTGAGTGACAGCATGATATTGCCTGCATGCGTAGCACTCACAAAATTTTGTATAAGTGTGTATTTTGATTTGCTGAGCCAGTGGTAAGTGGCACCGGCACACAAATTTCATTGAGTGTGAGTAGGGTGGCAAAAATTAACACACTTGCAGTTCTCTGATCAGCATCAAAACCCGATCCGGACTAGCCATATCCATCCATTTGTTTATTCGCAGGTTTTGGACCTTTTATTTTAAGCCAAAAAATTTATTGTTGTATTGAAGTAGAACTTATGTAAAAGGATGACTCCATCTAACGATATGTTACATGTCTCTGCACTATCAGTACACGCAGACCATAGCTGTTTTGTGGCAGAACAACCGATTTCGACTCAACTAAGAGCACGATTAAATTAAACCAGCAATAAACTGTAGTTTTTGACGGTGCTTTCTTGTCATACAAAGAACTAAGTTCATCGACACATTCTTGTTGGCATAATCCACGTGAAAAGAGAGAGAGTTTCCCCCCAAAAAATTTCTAACACGAAAAAAATTTGCCTCTGGATCCGCCTCTGCGCATACGGGTAAATGACGAAATTTTATTTATTGACGTTAGTATTGCCGATTCTCGTAATATAATAGCGGCCCTCTTAAATTCGAACTTTCAGCTGCAGTTGTCAAACTCTGAGCACTCCCAAAAGAGTGCGAAGTTTCTGACTTTAGGCCCGAGCAATTTATTTATTTTATGATATGTTCTGCCGAGCCTCAGTTTTATATCTTCATTTTCCCTAAAACAAGTACTTTGTGTTTTTTTATTATTAATTTGCCTTTAAGTCAAACCTGCAGAAACCAATCCGTCGATAATTACTTTCTTGTTACGGTATGAATATGTGTACATATTAAAATAGTTCGTCGAGTGTAAGTATAATTGATAGATTCGAGGTGTGTTTTAACATGGTGGTTATCCAACTAAGGAGTCGGAAAAGTGATCACGAGCAGTAATTTAATTGCAATGGCAATGGGCAGCAGTTTTCGGCGGTAGCGTCTTACAGATACCTGTGGTCCGCGAAAGTCTGCAATTGTCGTTCTTCCCATCTCTCGAGCAACGGCTTGACAGCATATTCATCAATCTGCCACATTTCAATGGCATTATGAAGAACGGCGATATCAGCAGCAGCGGCGATGATAACGGGCTTCGACTTCCACATTATGCCCCGTTATCATTGATATACATACATACATACATACATGTCTTCCATGGTCAAAACCATGATGGTGAATGACAAGAATAAAAGCATTTAAGGTTTTTTTTGTGAAATGATCACCTTCTGGTAGATCAATAAATCCATCAAAATAATGCAAAATAAATTGTAGGTTTGATTTGAGAATCACGTCTGTGCTCTTACGAAGTTTTATTTAGAATGTCTTAAACCTATACATAAAAATGCTTATGCTGCTTATTAGCAGCTACAAAAAGTATATGTTTATATGAGGCGAGAGTGTACTCACATGTTTGGTCACTCATTCTTGGTGGGACCAAAATGCAAGTCCAGCATATTTACGCTGGCTTGCCAGCACAGTTCATTTATGTAAGTATATATATAAGAACGAAATGTATGCATGCAAGTTTGCGTACATACATATAATTGTTCTTATATATGTATATCAATATTTATAATTATTTATTGCTTGCAACAGAGTGTTACAAGCTGTGCTGATTGGTTTCAACTATACACTACAGTAAGATTAGGTAGAAAATTTTTCGAATTTTCACTCCTTAGATATAAAAATTAAGGAATGTTTAATGTACTTAGATTGTAACATCAGTTGGTAATTTAGATGATTTTAAATGACTTGCCTAAAATTAATACTAAGTTTGAAAGATACACAGGCAAAAACTCGGCGGTGCTTGCTTGGATCGCTTTTGTGACTGACTTTCTTAAAAACTGAGGTGAACCCAGAGAGGGTATGCATTGACCCATTTCATAGATCATTGACTTCAAAACGCATTTAAAGCTTCAGAAATACCTAAAATATTTGTTAGATTTGCTTTAATTTTTCAAACAATGTACTTAAATACACTTATGGTCAAATAATAAATACATAAGCAAACCTTCCATTTGGAGTGAAGTATTTGAAAACAGAAGCAAAATTATCTAGCGAATCTTTTTTTATTCTGACTATATGAATCTTCTTAAGTTTTAAACAAGATCAAAACAGGATTAAACTATAAGGAAATTTTTTTCAGTCATAATGCAAATATCGAGGAAAAATGCCTGGCCAAACTAATAAGTACATTTTGTTAAACTCAATGATGATTCAAAGACCTAAGAAATCTGCTTTTTCCGTAGTTTTTTTTTTTTTTTCCTTTTTAATACTTTTTACCTAGTAGTTGGTATATACTACCTATTTTCTTTGAATTAATTTTTTCTTCAATTTTTCTAGTTGTAGGGCTCCTACATGTCTAAACGGTTACTTCGGACCCTGTATTTTATGAAAAAATTCCATAATCCAGCATTATTTTTAAAGGTGTGGTTTCCAATTCTGCGTTTTAACATAATAAAAACATTTTCTACAAGATTCGATCCCGAAGACTTACTTGAGCATTCTAAAAGTGCAACGTTTTTGTTGATAAACCAGTCGTTTACTAGCTAAAGTGTAGGCTTCGGGTCAATTATCTTGGTAAAAAACCCACCCCAACAGGATATTTTCCTTAGAAAACTCAAAGAAAAGGATTATCAATATATCTTTGTGTTTATGTATTGGGAGTTCGAACTATTTGACCAACGCCAGACCAGGAGTAACATCTCCATACTATAACGTTGCCGCGGCCATGTTCAACTGTTGTTTTTGAAAACGTTTCGCGAAATTCTTTATATCTGGGCATGCGGACTTGTCTAAAAGATTTATTTTAAGACAAAATTATTTTAGTTTCGACACTCCATTGGATTTTTACGACAATTTTTGCCACCTTTGATCACAGCCATGGTCATTTAATTGGCACAAAAACAATACATACATTAAAGTTTAGTTTTCTTAGTGAATAATAATAAGCAACAAAACTTGGATGGCATTTCCTAGCCCATTTAGTTAATTAAAAAAAAAGAAAAAAAATTCCATTTGAAAACTTTTCATAACAAAAAATTAAAAACTTAAAAAAAACTCAAAATTTGCCTGGTCACATAATTGGCACAAAGATTCAAAGATTTTTGTTAAATGAAAACTATTCCAAAACTATATCCATTGTTTTTGATCACAGCTTCGCATCTCCTGCTCATGCTCTCCACCAGCTTTTGGCAAATGTCCTTTGGTATTGAATACCACGCCTTCTTGACTCCTGACCACAAATCGTCCAAGTTTTTAATTTTTTTTTTACCAATGGCTGCCTTAACTTCATTCCACAGGTTTTCAATGGGTCTGGACTTTGAGGTGGTTATTCCTTAGACGTGTGTTTAGGGTCATTGTCCACTTTACAGTCATGTTGTCAAAGGCATATGATTCCATTATATTTTTCAGGATTTCCAAATACTGAAATTTTTCCATATTACCCTCAATTCTAACTAGCGATCCCACGACGTGCCAAGAAAATGCACCCCAACACATAATACTGCCTCCTCCGTGCTTGATGGTGTTTGTAGTATACCTCGGATTAAGGGTCTGGTTTTTTGAACGTCGCACAAAGTTTTGCCATCAGGTCCCATTCTATTCATTTTGGTTTTGTCACCCCAAAGTACATTTTTCCAGAATTGGACGTCTTTCTGCTTATGGTCCTTGGCGAAGCGTTATCTTTTTTTGATATTTGGCTTTGACAGGAGCGGTTTTTTTCTGCTTATGCGTCCAAAAAGGCAATTTTCATTTAACCTTCTAGAGACGAGTTTCCGAGAGTCATTCAAGCCGTCTTCATTAACCACCGTCATTATCCCACGTGCTGATTTAAAAGGATCACCCTCACTCTTGCGAACTATGACTCTGTCCATGTGGGGGTTCGTTTTGCGAGGCTTTGGCTTCCGTGTTTTGATTTTATTTAGGTAAGTTGGACTTTCCTTAATTAATGCAACTACATTATAGACCATTTTCCTGGAACATTTCATGATTTCAGCTATTTCAGCTGGTTTTTTGCCCGATTGACTTAATTGGTGAATTAAGTTTCTCTGTTTCAGTCTTGATGTCAACACAACTTAATGCAACGTCATGACTATTTTCAGAAATACTCCTCAGTTGATTACCTATTTTCTTAATAACATTCCATTAACTAGACTTAACGGGATGATCGACTTGGGAGTACTTATGGGCCATAAGATGACTGTTAAGTCCCATATAAGCACTACTGTCGGAAAAGCCATGGGTGTTCTTGGGTTTGTTAAAAGATGGTCAAAGGAATTTGACGATCCATATACTACCAAAGTTCTTTACACCTCATTGGTTCGCCAAATTTTAGAATATGTATCCTGCATATGGTCACCCCAATACGATTCACATAAAGCAAGAATAGAATCAGTTCAAAAAAAGTTCCTTCTCTTTGCTCTTCGTGGTCTGAACTGGGATCGTAATATTAACTTGTCTTTGTACTCTAGTAGACTCCATTTACTTGGCCTTCCTTCTCTTACTAATTTACGATTCCTAAGATTAATGCTTGGCGTCATATTTATGCACAAGTTTCTTGTGCTATTGAACCTAGTAAATCTAACAGTTCCTTGTAGACCCACTAGAAATTCTATTCCTCTATCACTTCCGCGATGTACGACTAACTACCTAATGCATGAACCTTTTCGAGTTCTTTGTTCTGATTATAATCGTCTTTATCATGTAATCAGTTCAGAGCTCTCTATTCCTTTACTAAAAACTTCTATCCTTTCCCATTTAGCGTGTAAGTAAGTTTACGGCGAATGATTCGGAATAAAATTTTGCCACCGATTTTCCATGGATTTGACTTTGATGATGCAAAGGGGTTCTATTTTCCCAACGTAACGATACAAATATTAGTGATTTTAGTCGTTTTTGTGGTCGCCCGAGTGTTTTTAAGCTTTGTTTTCCTTCTTCTAAGCATTATAAACAAAATATAGTGAACGACCAACACTTTTGACAATAGCTCCAAGCGTTTGTCTATCCCCTCTCAGTCCATAGACGATTCCTCCTTCTTCTTAAGTGACTGCTGCGACCCATCTTAAGTTTTTTTTTTTTAGTTTTATTTTAAAAGAATAATAAAACAAATTAAATATAAAATCTTTGCAACAGATCTGAGAATTTTCAAAATTTTTACAATTTTCTAAAAATGTACTTATTATTTTGTCCACGCAAAAATTGGGTGTCACAACACCCAATAATTTTTTTTTAAAAAAAAAAATTATGACATTTCCGCATACGGTTTTGTCATACATATATAGGATTGTTATAGTAATAGATTTTCTAATAAAATATATTAACTTTCCCAAATTCAATATAAAGTTAAATATTTCAATTTGAATCAGGGGTATGCTGATGTACTTATTATTTTGGCCATAAGTGTATATGCACAGTTCCATTAAAAAACTATGGAAAAATATTTCATTAACAAAGTGATCAAAAATTTTGAAAATAAAAGTAAATTTAAACACATTTCATTGCCGTTAAAGTAAAATGGCTTTGCCAGCATTAAAATTTAAAGCAAAAACTCATTTATAAAAAATCAACAATTAACCCGTTTTTAATATTTGATTTTAAATTTTCCTTTTTTTCTTATTGAATCAGATATTTGTAACATAGAGAAAGCCTTTCTTATTTACCTTAAATGCAACTTGCCGATTTTGAGTAGGAGGTAAAGGTATTTCATAATGTGGTGCCGAAAGTGGCATTGGAAAATGTGAAAAGAACTTAATCTGGGTAGATACTAGAAGAATATTGACGCCAAATTTGGTAGCTCAAGATGTTTATTCAGACGGACGGCTGACTGCCGGGCAAGCCTTAATCGACTTTACTGTAGATCCCGATCAACAACATTTATAATTAACAAGGGTAGGCATGTACACTGAAAAATCTCGGCAAGCCGAGTCTAATTTTCTCTGTCTAATTTTCTATATCTCAAACGGTGGCAGCAGTTGGGCCACTTTTTTTTATGCGTCCATGTTGGGCGAAGTAACTTAAAACATATTGTTTCCAAAAAAAAATATTAAAATATGGTTGAAATATCCATTATAAACATATATGTATAAATATTCAAATCATTGGTAAAAAAAAATATACTAACTTATCTTCTATACGTCATCAGTCTTATATATGTATACATATACACATGTGGACAAAATAATAGGTGTGAATCTTCTATATTTTGAAATGTTTCTTAACAAAAATGATTTTGGTTCATATAAGGCATATCCAAGACTACATAATAGCAACCAAAATAAAAAACTTAAAAAAAGGATTAACAAAATTTTTGTCAAAATTCACTACATACACAGATATTGTCTTGGTCACAATAATAGGTGTGCTCAACCTATCGACTAAAAAAATTAAATTTTTCTGAAATATGTTCGAATATTTTAGTGTAATTAATTAATAGAATATCCGCCCTTGTTCTTTATAACTTTCTCAAATCTTGTCGGCATAGACGAAATTAACCTCCAAAGAAATTCTACAGGAGTGTTGTACCAAGCTTCCTTGATATTTTCCCATAATTGGTCCTTGTTTTGGTAAGTAGTCTTGGATACTTCTTTTTTAAGATGTTCCCAGTGGTTCCCTATTGGATTCAGATCTGGCGACTGAATAGCCACTCAAAAACGTTAAAGGTATTTCTCTGGAACCATTCGTCAACGGCTCGAGATCAGGGTTAAGGATCGATATCGTGTTGAAACTTCTATTTTAGTGGCTTATTGTAATCGGCATAGGGTAGCATGGCAGTGCCTAATATTTCATAATATCCGATTCTGTCCATAATTCCTTCAATTCGATGAATCGGACCGATACCTTGCCTAGAAAAACAGCCCCAAACCACAAGTTCTTTGCCTTCTGGACTTCTAAAATTTCTATTTGCGTCATTGCCAAACAGATTTAATGTTGTCTCTTCACTCCAAAGGATATTTCACCATTTCAGCTCTTCTGATACGCACCATGATTTGTGGTTGTGTGCAAAACTTTTCCTCATCTTCAAATTTCCATTGCGAAGCAGAAGGACTTTAAGAGCGATTCTCCCTGGTAGCTTGGAATCTACTAGACGTCGAGGAATGGTTTGAGATGATACCACGTTGCGCATTTTGTTGGAAATCGATCTTGATGACTTAAAGGGGTCTCGTTTAGCCCACGTATGCCTATCTGCTGATTCTGAGGTTAACCTGTGTGCTCCACGTGTCTCAAAATATTTTTTGGTTTTAAGGCATTTCTCAGAAAATTTTCTGACTGTCCTTTTAGTCTGGCAATGTGTTTATTCGTTTTCCCCTCGTCACGAAGTTGATTAACAAATTTCCTTTCTCCCGCACTGCAAGGCGGTGTGACCGATCTAGTTTTATTCAAATGTTATCAATTAATTTTTATTTACTTCATTCTATATATCTTTTTTTAAAATATTACCTTCGGTTACTTAAAAAGTGTTAAAATTTTTTTTTTTTTAGTTTAGCTGAAACGCACCTATTATTCTGTCCAGGTCAATTTTTCGATTAGGAACATTTAAGGGGTTATATCTACTTGAAATTTTCAAAAAAATAAAATTTTGTTTTGCATATATTGAATGAACATATATTTAAAAAAGCAGTCCTCGGTAGATGAGTTGTCTAAGTGGCCCAGTCATTTAGTCAACTGAACAACGAGGATCCTGGTTCGAATCCCAGGCTAGTGTATGGATGTAGTTTTTCGTCTAAGCCGAAGGCCTTAGTTGCCAGTGCTTGTAAAATATAGTTAGGTTGATAGTTTATAACTATATCCTACACTTTAATAATAACAATAATATTTAAAAAAATTGTGCAAAAATTTTACATCGATCCCGCACTTAGTTTCAAAGAAATTAGCTAATATGTGAAGACGCATACACGCGTTTTAACTTAGCTTTAACAGCTCCCAAAACTTTAACTGCGTTTTTCTCAAAACTGTGTTTTCAAGGTCGGTGAGCAAGATTTCTTGGAATAAAAAATGATCGAAGGAAAATGGATTCTGAAAATTATGTCGATTTTTTAAGCTACTTCAAAGTCAAAAAATTTTCGAAAAAAACAATTTTTTTTTTTGAAACCGCCATTTTGTTAAAAATCGAAATTTTGTCTAATTTTTTTATCATTACCTGTATTCATCTATTCTCTTTACAAATCTTTTTGCAATTCGGATAATCAGAACCAGAGATATCCTGCTCACCGCAAGGCACCTTTTTTCGGAGGACCTCCAGGAGATGTCCTGCAGGAGCTACGCGTTCCAATATTATTTGTAAAACATAACAAATTCTAAAATTTCATTGAATTTTCTATATGATCCTTTCTTTCATGTTTTCATTCAATAAACAGCCTCGCCACGAAAAATTTTCAAAAAAGCACGATTTTTTGGGCTTACAAGTAGATATAACCCCTTAATAATTAAAACTTTTGTTTTGGAGTAATATTATTCCGGTGATTTACCAAATTCTCTTCAAAGCAGTACTACCTAAAAGAATTATTAACGCGTTACAAACTAACCAGTTCAATAATAAAATATTTGTATGTTAATTGATTTTTGGAATCTGGAAACAGTCACTAATGTTAATATAAATAAATGGTTTCTTTCCAAATATTTACATTTTTCAGAATCTTTTTGCTTTTGGTGATATTGACGGAAAACTTTTTAGCGCGAAACTCCAGCATCCACTTGGAGTGGCTTATAACCACATCAATGATACCGTTTATGTGGCTGATACCTATAATCACAAAATAAAAGTTATTGATACCGAAACTAACACCATTTCCACATTAGCCTTGAAAAATTGTGACGGACAACCGATTCTTTTAAAAGAACCTGCTGGCATCTGTTTGGCGGCTGATGGAAATTATTTGTTGGTAGCTGACACAAACAACCACACTCTTCTTAAAGTTGATTTAAAAACGCTTGTAGCGCATCCATTCGTACTGGACTTTAGCGACATTTCCTCTGCTGGCGAGACAGATGTAGCCCAAAATCTACAAGACAACAGCTGCAAATATTTACTTCGCCGAACTCTTCCATTTTATCTTAACAAAAAGAGCACTATAAACTTCGTAATTAAGTTATCGGCTGACCTAAAATATACAGCTGAAGCTCCACAAAAGTGGTTACTTACATGCTTGAGTAACGGTTTTAAGGTAAATCTGAAAAGTGGGTGGCTAACTAAAGGATCTGTTGAATTAGAGATTCAGCCTTTGGAAAATATATTTACTGATCCAATTTTCAACATTGAATTTGTGTTAAATTTATGTGACACTAAATACTGTCTTATGAAGAAGTTCTCGATTGCCATTAATAGGCAGGACGCGAAAGAGGCCAGCCCACAACTTCGGCATGATATAATAATATACATTGATCGTTCAAAAATATATTTATGATTACAAAACGACTTTTTAACTTTAATCGGTTCTACAATAGTGTACAAATAAAGTGGTTTAAAAAATTACATTTAAACAGTTACTGATTTCGTTCAGATTTTACCCGAAAGGAACTTTTCAAAAAAGGCGGCTATCTACTCTTAGAAGCATCTTTTGCTATTGTTGGATCATAAGTGATTGGTGGGCAAGAAAAGCGTGTGTTGTTTTTCCATTTAGTTTAAGAATAAATGATTTAGTTTAAGAATGTATAATAATATAATTGAACTTTGAGTTGAAATAAAGAGGTCACTCAATGAAAAGCTTTATCATAAGGCCACCGTTTAAAAGTAGCTCAGGCATGGTAAATATTAGCTTGGCTCTCTATCGCATAATGTTGACAATCAAAGGAAATTTTATCTTAATCTTCTTTTGTTGCTTGTTAACTCGTTTGAAATAAAATCATAATGGAAGTTTGACAAAGCACTTATACCTGCATTTGATATCAGTTTTATTTTTGTACATCATCATTGTCAAGACGACAGCAAAGTTACATTATGAATTTCGGCACGCAGCCGAAACGAAAATCGACCAAAACTTTTAACTTTTTTCTTTTTGGCGGATTCAAAAAGAGAAATAAAAACTTCATGAGCTCACTTTCCACTTGATCTGACAACAAGTCAACACTCCGCTCAGGATGGGCAATTCCGATAAACATGTAAGGAAATATAAATTTGATATATTAACCTCATTCTCACAAATCAAATATCAATTACTTAGAACAAGTACCTTTACACTTATGGTCAAAATAATAAGTACATAAGCAAGCTTTCATTTAGAGTGAGATGTTGAAAAATATATGTAAAATTAACGTGCGAATCTTTTTTTATTTTGATTATATGAATATCTTAATCTTAAGATTTAATGAGGATCACATCAGGACTAAACTACTGTATGAGTAAACACGCAAGATGGTTTTAAAGTTTTATTAATTTATTATTTATTATCGAAAAAATTTGTTAATCATGTAAATTAGAATATTTTTGTTTTTATAACATCTATCTTCTTCTATATACACTGGCGGTCATGAAACCGTACCACTTTAAACACTGCCAAAAAAATTATAATTTTTTAAATTCCCCAAAGAGTTTGCAAATAAATAGATAAGGTTTTTTGCTTTGAAGTTTTGTCGATGTCCTGACATCGAAATATCATTTGCGAGTGATATCACAGAACTTGGACTGTTTTTGCGATAAATGAACAAAATGGTCTAAATGCATACGAGCAGTAAAGGCAGCAAAAGAAAGTCGTTAACAACACATTAGAACGTTAAAAAGGACCTGGTCCACACCGCAAATCAACCGATGCACAGTGGGCGATTTGGCTGATCTAACGTAACTTAATTAACATTTTCAATGTCTTAAAAGTTCCAAAATAATGCTTCCCGCCGATTACTGAAACCTTGTTTAGTATATCGGCGATAATTTTAATGCTTTTTTCGATATAGTCGATCAGCTGTAAGCTCACAAACACGCAGTATATTGAAACAGCTGTTTGCAAAACACTTTGGAGCGCTTTTTACACTTGATGTTTTGGTCTGAACAAAAATCAAAAATTGATATTATTAAATATTTTTTAACAGTTATTGACAATTTAAGGTATGTATTTTACTAAAAAAAATGTTTTGTGACCTGTGCATATGTGTTGTTGTACTTATATGTGGTAGAAATTAACCACCTTGGTAATTGAATTTGTGTAACTTAATGTGAATTTCTGTAGACAAAAACTTAGTGAGGGCCGCATCGGTTCGGTTGAAAATTGTATTTCATTGTTAATATGTTTCGTCCTCATTTTGAATTAAGCAGCCTTTGCTGCTTCAAAGTGCATCTGCTCATAATATTTGACTTTTTAGGCACCATGTCGGTACGCAAACGAACTCTGTTTGACGTATGGCACAAGGAAAACAAACCTTCGCAGAAAGTTACCGCAGTCAGCAACTTTGTTTTTTCAAATATAGTAGATAGGTCAAAACTTTCAGAAGACCAGTACAACGCTACATTAGATATGTTGAAAAATTTTTGCAAAAAAGTGGTAAAAAAATGGCGAGAATGTTATAGGTGTTATGATCGATTTGGACAGAAAAACAAAGTTTGGTTGGACGAAGACATAACATTTCCACAAGAATGTAGTGGTAAACGGTGTGGAAGAAAACCGAAAAACGTGTCTAATTGCCATACAAAACGCCAATGTACCAAAGTATCTGGATTGGTTAAGAAAAATACATGCGAGGAGCTTCTGACAGCTACACGGGTAAGCTTATACAAAACCGGTCAGAGAAGTGCATCTCAACTTGTTTCAATGGTACGCGCAGATCCGGAAGTTGCAAAAAAGATTAACAAAAATCCTCAGCCTGATCAAAAAATTAGAAAATACACTCCAGACGAAGCATTAGCCCTGTACAAAAAAAACGTATAAGCTAATGCAAGCTGGTGCAAAAGAAAGAAATGCTAACATTTATCCAACATATGATGTATTACGTTCCGCTAAAAGAAGATGTTATCCAGATGAAATAATAGTCAGCGAATGCTGTGCTGAAATTCCGTTACAAGAAATGTTGGATCACACAGTAACAAGAATTGTTGAAGCACACCCAGAGGTATTTAGTTCTGTGTTCGTTAAGGCTGATGAATATAATGATGTATCAGTATTTTATAAGTGGGGATGCGATGGAAGTTCGGGACATTCAACATATCGGCAAAGCTTTTTGGATTCTGAGCACAAAATGGTTGATGGAAATTTTTTTGCCATTTGTATTGTGCCTTTACAAATGCAATTCGAGAGCAGGATACTATGGAAAAATCCACGGCCATCATCAACCCGATATTGCAGGCCCCTAAAAATTATGTTTGCAAAAGAATCAGTGGAATTAATTCGAGACGAAATCGAAAATATAAAATTACAAATTTTAAACATTAAGGCCACTAGTCTTTGTATGTTCAGAGCTCAACATAAATTGCAATTGACTATGATTGACGGCAAAGTCTTCAGCGTGATTGCAGACGCATCAACCCAAACTTGCGGAATTTGTAAAGTTTCACCTAAAAATATGAACAATTTGAGTTTTATCTTACAATTGCCAATAAATGAAAACTTCCTTGACTACGGACTATCGACATTACATGCCTGGATTCGCTGTTTTGAATGCATACTACACATAGGATATCGACTACCAATAAAGAAGTGGAAGGTTAGCGGACTAGGCAAAAGCATTGTAGAAAAAAGGAAAACCGAAATTCAAAATAAATTTATGAAGGAAATGGATTTATTGGTTGATATTCCAATGCAGGGAACAGGAAATACAAATAGTGGCAATACCGCTAGAAGATTTTTCGAGTACCACGACCTGTCTGCTCAAATAACTGGAGTTAATGGAATCCTTATAAAAAATCTTGGAATCATTTTACGTTCTATGGCATCAGGATATGCCATAAATGTCAGCCTATTCCGTGAGTTTGCCTTGGACACAGCAAAGATTTTTATTAAAGAATATCCCTGGTTTTATATGCCCAGCTCGGTTCATAAGATTTTAATTCATGGAGCCGACATTATAAATGCTGTACCTCTTCCAATTGGTATGATGTCGGAAGAAGCCCTAGAAGCAAGAAATAAGGATTTTAGAAACTTTCGACTGAAGCATACACGCAAAAACTCAAGAACAAATTCAATGCAGGACCTAATAAACATGTTATTAATATCCTCGGATCCTTTAATAAGTAGTTTATGTAGAAGCTCAATGCAATTTACAAAAAAATTTACGATTTTAGATAAGGAGGTGAAATCTCTTCTTTTAGAAAAAATTGAAGAAACAGACTCCAGCTCTGACTCCGATTAAATAATTTAATATTAATTTTATGTAAAAAATATATAAAATATATAGAAGATTATTCATATGGAGTTGTTAATTTAATATTAAATATTAATAATTTAAATAGTTTCATTGAAAAAACACTAATATTCCATCACATATCAATTAAGTTACGCTAGTTCAGCCAAATTGCCCACTGTGCGATGGGTTTGTTGGCCTAACAAAATCTTCAATTTATAGAAAAGATCGGACTACCCGTAATGGTGGTCTTGTGTTAATTGCTGTCGATTCAGCTTTTCCATCTGAAATTGTTCAGTCCTCTTTAACTCAAGAAATTAAGTTTATTAGTGTTAAAATTTCCCTTAAATCTTTTTATCCAATTTAATTACCTATAATAAACACTTGGAAGCTATTAATGCAGTTTCCTCACTTCTTTCCGATAGAGATTCCCTCATCGTTTTTGGTGACTTTAATTTGCCAGATACTTCGTGGTCTCTATCTGATGAGTTTCCAGTGTTGTTGCCCTCCTCGTCGCATTGCTTTATGGATGGTCTTTTTGATTTATACCTTACTCAAATTAATCCTGTACCTAATGTAATTGATAGATCACTTGATCTTGTATTTGTGTTAGACTCCTCCAACTGCGTCGTTTCCAGGATTGAACCTCTCGTTTTACCAGATAACAAATTTTATTCAACCTTAGATGTAACTATTGACCTTTCTTTTTGTGCGCCGGCTTACAATAACCATCCGGTAACAAGAAGCCGCTGCTTTCGTAAGACTGACTTTGTCAGACTTAATAATATTATTTGCATCTTGATTGGTCATATCTGTACAATTGTACAACCATATAATATGCTTGATTCCGTTTTAAAAGTTTATATTGCACTCGGTAGATCAGTTCGGTATAATAAACCCCCCTGGTTCAATCGAGAGCTGTCCAATTTATGAAATGTTAGGTCGAGATATTATAAGAGTTTTAAAAAGGGAAGTCGTCTATCAGATTTTTCTAAATATGCTATTGCTCGTTCAAATTTCATAAAGATAATGCGAAGTGCTATATGGATTATCTTCGACGATGTAAACTTCAGTTTTACAGTGATCCCAAGTAGTTTTACAACTTTGTGAACGATAAACGCAAGACAAGTGTTTGGACTGCAGCTGCCTGAGAGCGCAGACGTTGCGGTGAACGAAGAGAAGCGCAAAGAGAACATGGAAACAAGCGGACCGATAGAACTTTAAATGTAGCCTTAAGTCCAGTTATTTTTACAATGCTTTGTATTTCCATAAATTATTTTGAACTTTATTGAAATTGTATAGCTTAGTAACAACGCTGTTGCTGAGTACCTTTGAAGGCCAGCCAATTAAGTCGGATGCACCTTCTGGGTCTTCCGACCTTTGAATTTTCTTATTAAATTATACATATATATACAGAAAAACTTGTGCACCCATTTTTATTGAAGGAAGGCAATCTCTCTCCTTACCATCGGCTAGGAAACCTCAAAGCCGACTCGGTTGGATACAATCGAAGACCGCATCATATCAACGTGCACTTTGGGGCACCGCATCGGGCGCAGCCGTCACCCAACATATTTTTGTTGCCTCCTGTGAGCATTGATCTTGGCGATTGGATTTTGGATTGTGATTGCTGCCCAATTTTGGAACTTCTTGAACGGGTGAGTGCAATTTAATTCTGAGGTGTGGGTTCGGTGGTCATAATGACAAAACTTACAAATTTGGTTTCTGAGCAAACCGCGCTCATTAGAAAAGTCGCTGCAGAAATATAACGCTGACGAATCGTTGCATACGGAACCTCATCTGCGGGCCAGATTAGAGTCTTTGGGAGAAGTTCACGTGGAATTCAAACGGAATCATCAGCAACTTTCGCGAGAACAAGACAACGACCAGCTCAAGGCAAAATATTTCGATGCACAAATAAGGGATTTATTTGAAGAAACCTACAACATGGGGGTTGCAGATATTCGCAACGAATTGCATCGACAGAGGGAAAGCAGATTACCAGCATCCACCGCATTTAATGATTCCTGGTTATTCCGGTAGTGGAGTAAGTGAAGCTGCCAACAATTAAACTGACAGTTTTTAGCGGCAAGTTCGTGGATTGGCCGGTGTTTAAGGAGGTGTTCTAGGCGCGCGTCCACCACTGCGAGAAGATAACGGATCTTCATCGCTTTCATTATTTAAAGGATTCATTATCAGAGGAAGCCGCTAGGGATATTGAACATTTAACTTTGGTTGCGGCTTATTACTAAGTGACATGGGGAATGCTCATGAACTTGTATGACAATAAACGAGTATTGTTTTTACACATCATAGATATATTTGAACAGGCACTAAAATAAGGCGATGTCGCTTCGTTGAGACAATTTGTGCAAACATGCCGCACATGAGTAAATTCGTTGGAGAAGACTGGCACCGATATGCGACACAAGTCAGCAGTTTTGGTTTATGATATGATAAAGAAATTACCGGCCCAATTGAAAGTCGACTGGGAGCGGTCGTTGGCGTCATCACAGGATTTACCATCATTTAAAGAACTTTGTACATATTTCGAATCGCAATACAGGACGATGATAACGGCATCATCGGGAGGCGTCGAGGGACCTTCGCCAAGGGATCGGCCATGAAATGGAAATCAAGGCGGATATGGTTTACGTGCTAACCAACGCTTCGCAAAGGCCTCATTTGTACCTCGACAGGCGGATACGTGTATAGTGTGCGCTCATGAAGAACATTTTATAGGTACATGTAAGATGTTTCAAGCCATGAATCCATCGGAAAAAAAGAAAATTGTACTAAGGCATCTATTGTGTTTTAAATGTCTTAAATCGAGCGACTGCATGTAGCAGCCAAGTAAGTTGTGCTAAATACCCTGCAATGCACCATACATTACTCCATATGTTGAAATCGGGGAATCAGGAGGCAACTAGACTATGGCAGGCGCCCCAAATAAATTTGGAGCCAATCTTCGGCAGTATCATCAAATTTAAACGGTACCTCTTAAAAGACAGGAGGTTTTGTTACCAACAGCAACTGTATGGGTTAAGTTAAAGGAGGGGCAGACTCTGCAATTTCGAGCCTTTTTGCCAAATAACCGAAGCGTTGACAGTAGTTGAATTGGTCATTGGGTCTGTATACGACTCACAGGTAAAACACAAGGTATTATATACGTGTTGCCCAAGGTAAGTCAAAATATGCGAAATAGATGTGTACCAGTCGAGCGCTGGCCTCATCTTAAGGATTTACGGCTGGCCGATCCTAACTTCTCTATTCCACAAGGTATTGATATTTTGCTCGGCAGTGATATTTACGACGGAATGATGCTGGGAGATGTACGTAAGGAAAAAGCTGGAACACCATTTGCGCAAAATACGCATTTAGGCTACATCGTCTCAGGGAAACCTAATGAAAGGACGGTTGGATTATCATCTCACACTGTGAAAGTATGAAACAGTCTTTGGAATGTTATTTCGGAATGCTTTGAAAAGGTTATGTTCTCTGACTCGGCGCTTAGACGCAGATAATCATTTATTGAAAGCGTATTTTAATTCCACTGATGAATATTTACAGCTAGGTCAAATGGAACACATCGCACCGCAGTCTTCGAACACTTCCCAGTGGTCAATGGGGGGAGTTCACCATTGTTATTTACCGCATCATTCCGTTATAAAAGAATATTCATCAACTACAAAGGTCCGAGTTGTCTTCGACGGCAAGCTACATGTGCAGCTGCCCGCAGTTATTCTCAACTAGCTTGAATTACAATGGGTATTTTTGGCTGATGTCGAAAAAATGTACAGATGTGTAAATATTACAAAGGATGATGCGCAGTATCAGCGCATTCTGTGGAAATTAGACACAAGCGAGGAAATTGAGGAATATGCATGAACGACGGTTATGTTTGGGACAAGCTGCGCACCCTACTTAGCTATGCGTGTGATGCAACAACTGGCCATAGATGAACAAGAAAATTTTCGATTGGCCGTATATGTGGTGAAACATCAAATGTATGTCGATGATATTTTGTCTGGAGGAAATAGTGTTGCCGAAGCGAGGGCAGTACAAAGTCAAGTCATTGCAATGCTTCGAAGTGACACATTTGAAATAAAAAAGTGGGCTAGCACTTGCCCAGAGTTATTAGAAGTTATCAGAATTCTGTCGACAATTGCGCGCTTATTTGATCCCATGGGATGGCTAAGTCCAATTGTCATAACTGCAAAAATGCTGATGCAGCGATTATGGAAGGAAAAGACTGGCTGGGATGATACAGTGCCGTTCAGCATTGAAAGGGAATGGAAGAAATATTTAATGGAGCTTCCCAATATTACAAGTATATGTACTTACACATATTTTGCGATGCCTCCTCACAAGCTTATGGCGCAGTGTGCCCACAGGGAAAAATGGCTTTCATGCAGAGCTGCTATTATCTAAGGGAAAGATTTTGCCGGTGAAGCCACAGCTGATCATACCACGAGCTGAACTATGTGTAGCGCTTGAACCAGTTAAGGTATACGCGTACTTGAAACAGAATTTGCGACTAAATATAAATTTTTCTAATACTTTATTTTGGTCAGATTCCATAGTAACAATTAACTGGATCCGAGGAGGAGCTGCCAACTGTAAGGTATTTGTGTCCAATCGGTTAATAAAATTTTGGAAATTTCAAAGGGAGCAATGGAGACATGTTTCGTCGAAGGATAATTTGTAAATTGTAAACGTAAGATGGTTGTCCACACATCAATATTATCGTTTAAAAATAAGACAGCGTACTCTGATCAATCGATTGCTGATTTGTTCGCTGATTTCTTCACAACAACATATTCCTCAACGGAATACCGAGCGAATCTTTCGTATCCTTATCAGATAAAAAATTCTAAGTGTATTTGTAGTGTACACACCTGGTCCTGGTGGAATACCTGGTAGTGTACTCAGAGTTTGTGCTGAGGCTCTCTGTAAGCCACTTCAAAAACTTTATTTGTTCTCCGTTAAATCTTGTCATTCCCCATCTATATGGAAGGAATCTTATATAATTCCTCTTAATAAAAACGGTAAAAAGTCCGACGCATCTAATTATAAGGGTATTTCTAAGTTGTCCGCTATCCCTAAAGCTTTTGAAAAATTAATTACTTCTCAACTGCAACATTTTCGTAGGTCTATTATTTCACCATCTTAGCATGGGTTTGTGAAACGTAGATCTACTACTACTAACCTCTTAGAATTTACATCCTTAACGTTCGAAGGATTTAGGAATGCAAGACAAACTGATGTCATTTATACTGATTTCAGCAAGGCTTTTGATTTTGCAACTACAGCTACAGATATATTATATCTCCTTCACGGTTGCAATATGACCTCCAATACTTTCAGTCTTGGTGTCAACACAACCTGAACACATCTAAATGCAAGGTCATGACTTTTTTCAGAAATACTCCTCAGTTGATTACCTATTTTCTTAATAACATTCCATTAACTAGACTTAACGAGATGACTGACTTGGGAGTACTAATGGACCATAAAGGTATCAGGTATCATGGACAACCTTATCTTGGGCACAGATTTTTTTCAGTGCGGAGAAAACCGTTTGCAACTGGAACCCCTGATTATCCAAAACAACGAGGCTCGTGGCAGAGCTGATGCCATCACTGCACCAAAATCAAGCAAGCGATAGTCCCGGCCAACGACTGTCATCTCCAGGTAGGATCCGAGGATACTCGAAACCCCCAGACAAATGATACACCAGCCGAGAAGTGTACCAGGAGCGCTGCACTACCCCCTGCTGTGGTACGTAATAATCCCTTCCGACAACAAGCCGAGAGGAAGTTTTCATGCAAACCCACTCTGAAGTTGACAGCGACTATTGCATTGTCCAGCAAAGAAAACAGAGGAAGCCAAGTTCAGCAGAGTAACCCAGCGATCAATGAACCATTGTCCAGTAGAGAAAATAGTGGAAACCAATTTCAGCAGAATAACTCAGCGATCATCGTCCAGCGAAGAAAGCGGAAGAACCCAAGTCCAGCAGAGTAACCCAGAGATCAACAAACAACCGTCCAAGGAGGCAACAAAAGTAGACCAAGTTCAGTACGTTGTTTCGTCCCCGAGTTTTCCTGTACCGTCCGACCCATCACCGCATTGTTAAAGAAAAATGCCATATGGAAGTAGGATTCTACCCAGCAACGATCATTCTTAAAATTGAAATCCAGACTGACGACAGCGCTTATCTTGGCGTGCCTAGATTTCAATTCTAAGTTTTATTTACAGACAGACGCCAGCGACTAAGGATTGGGTGCAGTCTCGACCCAATGTTCGCAATTCGCAAGATGTTACTTAAGAGGCTAAAAATTCGAGGTCATCATGGATCATCAAGTTTTGAAGTGGATCAATTCTCTTTTCAACCCCACAGGACGCATCGCTCGCTGGGCACTGGACCTACAGCAGTACGAGTTTGATATACAGTACCGCAGAGGAAAGCTAAACGTAGTGGCTGACGCATTAGTCAGCCCTTAGATGCTCTAAATACTATACAGGATAGTATTCCAAGTAGAGGAATTCCCCGACCAGGTTCCGACTTTCTCTACGAAAGAGAGTTATACTATACAGACGAAAGAATTATCACCCTGAGGAAGACGAATCCATTCCGAAGTAAACTCGCCAACGAGTATTGCAGGAGTGCGACAACGAATCTACAGCTGGCTATTTGGGTATCAGAAAGGCGACTATCCGAGTCTCCCAGAGGTACTATCTGCGCTGGAAAAAGCTTTTTGTGAGCGAATCATCGAACGCTTTGGAACACCACAGACGGAACCCAATTCAACAGCAGGTTATTCAAAGAGCTTTGCCAACAAGCTGGAGTGGAACTCCAATACACAGCATCGGAGAACTTTGCAGCGAAATTAGCACTCAAGTTTGACGGGCCATACCGAGTCCTCAAGTTCATTTCCAAGAACATCTTCTGACTTCAGAAATCAACCTTTGAGGGGGTATCACCGCAGTTCCAGGCCTCTAATATTCATCCACGGGCAAGTCATAGTTATTGTAGTTCTAAGCACACATTGTAAATTAAATATAAGACTATCCTCCTTGTAAACCACACTGTTAGATCACTAGTTGGGCAGGTCAGTCACAAATCAGAGTATCTAACCCGTATCTTTCACAGCACTTCTCAGAGTGAGGAAACTACGTGAGGTCATTGAAGATTTAGTTACAGTTAAGCAAGGTGGAATACGCTAAGCCCACATCGTCCAGAGAGCCAATCACAGAGCGTCAACTAGTGCCAACGCAGAGTAACCCGCAAGCCACTCCGCACAGGCAGTTTATCACTTCACGCACAGAAGTCCAAACTGATGCTGGCGCATCACAGACGCGCCTGAGCGACTAGCAGTACTGGACGTTGAGTTGCTGAACGAAAATTTGGAGCTATAGCCTGCTTAGACCCAGGCCGATTGAAAGCATATAGAGGCTGGATCCCGGATAACGTGATCCCGCTGGATCACGCACCAAGTACCAGAACCAACGCCACCCTATACCGCATGTCTGGTTGACTGTTCACCTAAGCATTCGCCGGGACAAAAGTCGACACCATCCAGGAGGAGCACCCTAGAAGACTGAGTGCCCGAGGGTACTCCACCACCTCGCTACAGTCCCAACTGCCCGAGCATGAACGGCAATGTCCTCATGGATCACGAAACGGGTGAAATCCACTCCTGGCCCGTACCAGAGATGACTTTTGACAATGAGGGGCTTTCCCGGTCATACAGTCCTTTGGATTTTGATTTGGAAAGAGAGCAAGACGTTTGTCATGACCCTGAGCCGGCGCTCTGTCCGATGTTCAAAGACATTTTTCCACCCGGGTCACCAGAGCCACCGGTCGAGCATCAGAAGGAAAACAAAGACGCAGGGAAATCGTAGGTGATCAAGCACCAGGAGATTTGGCAACCAATACCGAGTGGCTTGAGAACTTGAGAAAGCTGTAAAGCGTGTGGATAAACACTTTGCACTTCATGGGTTTCTCCAACCCGTAGAAAGAAAAGGGTGACGAAGCCTGTTTTTGGATGCTGATGCCCGCTGCCGACGTCCGTAGCCGGCGCTTGCCACTGACGCCCAAACTTTGACGGCACGCGACCATATGTATTGGTAATTGTCACGCCATGGTGTGTATCGTGATTAGTTCATTCTAGGACGCGTAGCTGGATATACCGGTGAGATGGCCACAGGGCCCGTAAATGTCCTTACCTCAATTCCCTGCAACAATACCCAATCTATAGGTCAAAGTTTAGCGAAAATAACAAGTATGGTTGGTGAATATTTAACCTAAGTTTTGATCGATAGTAGAAGTTTGCAATGTATAAAAGAAAACAAATCATAGGTATACTAGTCCATAGTAGTTAGAATGTGTGTCCTTCTATTTAAAAAATTTATTTTTTATTCATGTTTCTCTTACTAATGTTTGTATGAGAGAGGAACTGCCGGTGTTACCGAAAATGTGGGACCTGTTCGTGGAATTGTTTTCAGAATTAATAGATAAAAGAGAGGAGCTAAGTTCTGCCGGGAGAACCGCGGAGCATGGTAGATTATGTATTGTCGGGTTCGGCCGCAA
Source organism: Drosophila austrosaltans (assembly GCA_035045865.1). Classification (NCBI taxonomy): domain Eukaryota; kingdom Metazoa; phylum Arthropoda; class Insecta; order Diptera; family Drosophilidae; genus Drosophila; species Drosophila austrosaltans. Next base: position 12,784,604 of record JAWNOQ010000003.1, read on the forward strand.
CTATAATGCCGCTTGGGATTTGCTAACCAAACGGTATGAAAATCATCGGAGAATATTTTCCGAACAATTAAACCGGATAGTTGAATTAATGGTAGTTACCAATGAGTCCGCGAAAAATATTAAAGGGCTGATTGACATAATTTATGAGTCAACACACCTTATTGAAATAAAAGCCAATCTGTCCGATGAAGTTGACGTGATATTCGATCAACTCATATTAAGGAAGTTGGATAAAGAGGCTCTTTAACTGTATAAGAGCCAAGTTAAGAAGACGTAGCAGATACAGCAAATATCTGACGTCTTAGAATATTTGGAGCAGAGTTCCATCCAAAAGGAAGAAAAAAGACCGATGCAAAAGATGGCATATGGTGCTTTTAATGATAATTGTCCAATCGTACGTTTTAGCTGGCCCTAATACCGGGTGGATATGATTGTGGGGTAGATGTATACACCCATATAGTTAAAAGCGGAGTAAACAAAGTTGATGGATTGTTGGGACAAAATATACAGTTTGGATGGTTTGTTGTTTGACGCCTCCTCAAAAACAACAAATAATAAAAGTCTAAATGATATCATGTGAGTCGGTCCTCAACTACAAAAGAATATCTTTGACATAATTGTGAAGTGGCACAAATGGCGGTGTGCAGTATTCGCAGACATAGAAAAAATGTATCGTCAAATTAATATTCATTCTGACGATCAAAAACATTTATATATTTTGTGGAGAAAATCACCACAAAGAAAATTGAAAGCTACAAGTTAATGACATGGACAGGAGGTGATACCATAGAAGAGGCCCAGTATAGCAGGTATCCAAAGAGCTAGAGAAAGTGGAAATGAATTTGAGAAAGTGAATCTCCAATAAGTCCGATATTATTGACACAGTAAGTGATACGGGCGATAATGAAGTATTCAAAATCGAGGAAAAGGAGTCAATTAAAACTCTGGGGTTACAGTGGGAACCACTCAGAGATGAGTTTAAGTTCAAGGTACACTGTGACAAGGACAGAAAAATTAATAAATGGGAAGTGTTATCCACGCTTGCAAGAATTTATGATCCTTTAGGATGGTTAGCACCAGTAACAGTAATTGGCAAATTGTTCATGCAAAAGTTATGGTTAGCTGAGCAAACCAGGGATCAAGAGTTGTCCGATAAAGACATGATAGAAATCTTTTAAAGACAATTTAATAGCGAGATAAGGGTACCGAGATGGATTAAAACTCGGCCTAGTAATCTACTACAGATCCATGGGTTTGCAGACGCCTAAAACGGGGGTTCAGTCACATTGATATCCAGGGAGAGCGAAGTAAACCCTATAAAAAACAGGAAAACTATTCCAAAATTGGAATTATGTGCAGCTCATCTGTTAGTGCAATTGTTGACAAGAGTCCAGCAGTCTATTGCAGTTCCGGCAGAGATATACGCTTGGAGCGATGCCAAAACTACTCTCTGTTGGATAAGGAATGGTAGTAACAAGGATAAGTTCATCAGGCGTCGGACAGATAATATAAGTAAAATGGGAGAAATTGTATGGAGCCATGTGAAGTCATAGGATAATTTGTCCCACTAAATTAAAAAATAGTGATATTTGGTGAAATGGTCCGCATTGGCTTCTAAAATTAAAAGAAAATTGGCCTAAAGAAACAGCTGAGGGCAGCGATATTATTGTCAGTACAGTTCTTGTAAATACGAACAACGATATAATGCAAAAACTGGTACAAAAATATTCGTATATAAACAAACTGGTCAAAGTAACTGCTTACATATTAAGGTTCATTGCGGTTAAAACAAAAAATGTAGTCTTATCTTCGTAGCTAACCGTTAGTGAACTCAAAGGTGCTAAAATATTAATTATTAAACACCAGCAGTCAATGCAAGTTAGCAGGTAGATGTCTCGGATACTCAGAAAAAACTTACTACGAGTTGGGGGCAGATTACAAAATGTCAACGTAAACTTTGATACAAGGCATCCCATTATTGTAGAAAAGTCTCATTTAACAGTGTTGTTAATAAAAATTGCTCATAAGAAAACGTTGCATGGAGGGATTAACTTTATGATTATTATATTCAAAAGAAATTTTAGATATTTGGGTTATGAAACGCACTCAAAAAATATTTGAGAGAATGTGTTACGTGTGCAAGGTATCGCCAGAATACAGCAGAGCAGAAAATGGGTAATTTGCCAAAGTTTAAAATCGCTATGTCGTGGCCATTCCAAAACACCGTAGTGGACTATACTGGACCTTATCACATTAAGTCCTCCGTGATCAACAGGCATACAAAGGTTGTGTAGCAGTATTCCTATGTATGGCAACTAAAGCTATGTACTTAGAAGTAGAGCGAGATTTAACCACTGATGCCTTTTTAGCAGCATTTCGACGATTCGTAGCAAGACGGGGTAAATGTGCTAACATATACTCAGATAATGGAACCAATTTTGTGGGCGCTGCAAGAAAACTAGATGAAGTTTTTGTCAAAGCAATGCACGACAATGTGCAAATCGCTTCCGTTCTAGAAAAAGAACAAATAAAGTAGCAGATCCTCACTTTGGAGGTACTTGGGGGCTGGGGTTAAAGCAGTCAAATACCACCTTAAAAGAGGACAGCATTTTAACATATGAGGAAATGTTCTGTTGTAAACTCACGACCGTTATGCACAACGGGAGAAGATGTAGAAAAAAATGTCTGGGCATTTTGCGATTGGAAAGCCACTGTTGAGTCCACAGCAGAAAAAAAAAGATATGTAACCTAGACAGACGAAAATTAATCCAGAAAATGAAAAGGGATTTTTGGATAAGTAGGAAAGAAGAATACTTGCATATTCTCCAACAAAGAAATGAAGCAAGCAAGTCACCCCTGCCGACATTGAGTATAACCTGTACCTACAAGTTATATTAAATCAAGATCGGCATCAACTTAATTTAAAATTCCTTTTACTAGTTTCCTTAAAGGAGCTAGTGAACCTTTCCACCATTAGGGGAAAACAACAGAGTCTTTACTTGAAGAACCAAAATGAATAGGGCTTCTGAGGAGAAGGAATAATTAACCCGATCTTCATTTGTTGAATTCAGAATTTTTTTTTTTTTTTGTGCGAATTCCAGCGGGTGCACTAAGTGCCCACAACCTCCCATACAACCGACCGAGGGGCACAAACCGCATGACGTACAGCACGAGTCGCAGGAAACAGTTGACAATAACACAGACAAAAATACGAAAACTACAACTATATACGAGCTAAATAGGAGATAATAGTAGTTTTTAGTATTGGTTAGGAAAGCTTTGGGCTGATCACACGACCAAATTGAATATAAGCTTGTTTCTGAATAGATTTAATTCTAACTTGGTGTGACTCATATTGAGGTGACCATATGCATGATCCGCATTTTGGTAGTGTAAGGATCATTACATTCTTTCGACCATCTCTTAACAAAACCGAAAACGCCTGTGGATTTATAGATTATCGAGGAGATATGGGAGTTGAAGGTTAATTTACGGTCCATGAGTACACCTAAATCATTCATTTTTTTTCAGGGAATACGTGGTCATCTGAGGAGAGGTCCTATGGACTTTGCACTTTAAATACACAACTTTTGTTTAATAGATTGTGCTGATACCAACACTGAAAATTATTAAGATCAGCTTGCAATCTACTGGACGACACCATATTGGTATAGCTAAGGCAAAGCTTAATATCGCCTGCATACATGAGCACATGTGAATGTTGCAAGACGGCTCTGTCCCTAAACCTTTTCACTTAACTTGGTTTCTTTTCACTTGTCTTTAATCTTTTCTTTTACTTTCCACACGTTTCTATATATTTCGAATTTATTTTTGCTTACACGTCGGTTTGATTCGAGACGCCACGCTTGTGCTTTGGTCACACTCCTTGCTCCAACTTGAGCTTTTTCTATCGACTCATTTTCGACATATTACTGGTTTATCGATCTAATGTGACCCGCTTGACCGGATTTCCGCTCAAAATTGGGTCAGCTCGCTAATGAAATGTACATAGCCATGTATATGTAAACATGCGCTGTGTGGAAATTTCCACATCGTCACAAGTCTTCCTCCAGTTCGCCGTTCTGGATCCTTGAAATGATCAAGGAAGTTTCCGAGTCTCTTAGCTGCTCAGCAAGAAGCCAGTTGTCTGATAGATCGGTCAATTGCACTCGCTTAATGGGGACATGAAAAGCTATTTTGTTTGGCAATGGATTCCGTGAAAAAATTAGCATGAGCCATTTTACTGCCAGGTTTATACTGCTTTGCAAAGTCAAACGACTTTTAAAGAATTACAATCAGTGTAAGTTGCAGATAATGGCGAAAATGCTTTATTAGCATTAAATAATGCTTGCGTGGAGAAGACGTACGTTTACTATAATATTCAACGACTCAAGGTCTAGCCATCCATAATGGCATCACTATGTAGCTCAATTCGTTATTGAGGGTCAATAAAAGTAAGCACTGGCTCATCTGTAAGAGTTTTCATGACTTTCTGACGAATTCCTTCATATTATAATTTCCACATGAAACGTTTTGTTCTTGCACGTTAAGCTGTTCAATAGCTTCATTGGTTGTGAAATACTGTCATAGATTGCTGAAAATAGGATGCTTAGCCAATAAACTGTTTAACTTGAGTAACTGACTGTGGGGGTGGTAAATCAATTAATGCTTGTTTCTTCCTGGGATTCGGTCTGAATCCCGAATCCCTCCCTAACTTCAAAACCCAAATATTTTACACAAGTCTTTAGAAAAGAACACTTAGCGACATTAAAAGAAAATCCGGCGCTGGACAGAACTTGCAAAACAGTTCTTAGTCTTTCAACGGCTTCTTCCTTGGTTTTGTCAATGATGGTCAAAACATTTTTCATGTGACTACACTTAACAGGGAAAACATAAAAGAGACCAAAGTCCAAGTAAAATATCAAAGAAGCTAACTTCGGCTCTGCCGAAGTTTGTATTCCCTTGCAGCAAAATAATTTGTCTAAATGTTTAACAAAATCAAAAAAAAAAACAAAAAAGAAGAAAAAACACACCTAAAAATTTTCACTTCTTCACCGAGCATTGAACCATCAAACTTCGTACCCATCGTACCAACGATCTCTACATACTACGCCACCGTCATTACTTTGCTAACGTAAGCTAATTCGACATATATAGCAAACTTATTGCATCTCGCTCTTTCAATTTCGTTCTGTGTAAGAACACAACTAAAATATTTCTTTCTCTCTCACACACCGCGTGGTGGTTGAATTTTTGCATATTTATGTGTGTGCGTGAGCATTAAAATAAATTTAATTTCATTCAAATCTGATTATTGATTTGTAACCTTAATAATTATCCGATTTAGTTCAAACTTGGTGTATAGTGTTTGGATACAAATTAAATTTAAATGCAACAACAAAAAAACAATAATTTTATATATTTCTTATTTGGTGCCGCGCGGATTCGAACTCGGGTCTCTTGTGTTGGTACGGCAGATTTCTTTGAAACTTTTTGTTGCTGGAGTAAATAGCTTATATGGATGATTTGTTTTATTGATTCTACGCAACAAATCACCTTGACGGCAAGGCTCACGGAGGAACTGGCATCCTAATCCAAAACCGGATTAAACACTGTCTCCACAATGAATTTACCAAACAATACCTACAAGTAACTTCAATAAGTGTCCAAACCACTTACGACAGTACAACCGTGGTTGCACTTAACTGTCCACCAAGCTTCTCAATTTCCGAAAAAGAGCACGATTTATTGCTACAGGAAGCAACAACGCCAAGCACCCTTATTGGGGATCCAATCTGGTAAACCCCATAGTCAAACAGCTGTACAATACAATCGTCAACCTAGGAAACAAAATGGGCTAGGCCTCACCAAATAAGCCCACGTTCTGTCTAAAAGATCGACGCAAGCTCCCAGATCTAATAGACTTCGCAGTCACCAAGGGAATTACGCTCAACTTAATAAGGCAGAGTCACTAGCAGAATTTTCATCAGACCACTCGCCAGTAATTTTCACAGTTTCGACACATCCACAAGTCATAGAGCAGCCACTCGGGCTAACAAATTATAAAACAAACTGGCTCAGATTTAAGAAATATATATGTACCCATTTTGAGTGGAATCCCAAACTGGACGATGAAGATGACATCGAGTTTTGCACCTCGGCTCTAGAGTCGATGCTTATCGAAGCAGCAGAAATTTCCACCCCATGTATCGGATACGCCCAGGAAAAACACAGGTCATACAACCGGCTAACTGAACTAACTGTAACAGATAAAAGACGGCTCAGACGCGAATGGCAAATGTCTCGATCCCCGGCAGCAAAAATTCGCCTAAGAACAGCTTCACGAATTCTAGCAAAAGCGGTTAGGCAAGAAGAAGCAATAGCACAGCGGCAATATATCGAGAAGCTTAGCTAAGAAAGTTGCCCGGTCATGACAAAATAATCCCAAAAATGATCAGAGAACTCCCGATCTGCGCCGAGCAACACATCTGTAAACTTTTCAATGCGATATTAAAAACTGGTCACTTTCGCATTAGTTGGAAAAAATCAATAATCATAATGATCCCGAAACCCGAAAAAGACAAAACAAAGCCTTCGTCTTCTCAAAACTATTTGAAAAGGTCCTACAGCTCCGTATAAACACAATCCTGGTAAATCAAAATATAATCCCACATCATTAGTTTGGCTTCCGTGAAAGGCATGGCATAATTGAGCAAGTCACAGCATATTAGAATATTGTACAGCACCCAAGCCTATACAGTGGACATACCAACAAGCCCTTCACTTACCACATCTACTTTCGCCGATGACACGGCTATCCTTAGCCGCTCCAAATGTCCGATCAAAGTTGCTGACCAATTTACCCTCAACAGACTAAACTGCCAGTACCTTAGAAAACTATTTTTGGCGTTGCTGCAACGAGGTCAAATACTCCTGTTGCCAACGCTTCCAAAATCCTTGAAGCATAGCCTGAATATGCTGCCAATGGTTTAGTCGATTAGTTGGAAGCTCGACATTACTTCCTTCTGGTATTGCTGTATAAGTTCGGCCAATCAAGAAATGTGCTGGTGACAGATACGCGATCTGAGTATCTGAAGTTGCACATAGAGGTCGAGAATTGACTACCGCTTCTATCTGTGCCAGGAATGTGTGCATCTGCTCAAAGGTAAAGATCGTCCTGCCTATAAAACGTCGTAAATGGAGTTTGACCGATGTTGTTCAGTTCTGCTGCTGGATCCATGGTTGAGCAGCAATGTAGTGATCTTTGCAATATGGCCTTTAGCGAACCATCTGAAAATGCGTGTAATTCAATTTCCTCGGTGTTGTTACATAATTTAAAATGCTTTAATGGTGCTGCAGGATATTCCCTCCAGAGGATTCGTTGGAAGTTTTGATGATTAGGAGCCACCGAAATTTGTCTGAACATTTTGACAATATCTGCAGAAAATACAAACTTGTGCATCCTAAATCGTAAGCAGTCGTCGAACAGACTGCGCTGTATGCATGGACCAATATGTATCGACCATTCCGATCCTGGAATGAACCGTCGAATACCACTCGGAGCTTAGCACCTATTACCGGAGCACCGTGATCGTGCTCCGTGAAACGTGTCTGCAAATATTGCTAAGGAAATGTTTTGCGAGCACAGCATGTCCCCAGAGAGGACCCACCAGATGTGTCATTTCCAATCAGAATCGATGCAATAGTGTTAAATGCAGGATCTGCCAATTCGTACCCAGCGAATGCAGAAAGTGCTGATGCCTTTATGTTTTGACGAGCCAGTGATGAAATGATCCTTCCAAGTATATGTGCCTTCATATGCAGGTAGTGATTTGATACTCGAGATTTGAGTAGAAGAGAGCAGAAACCTTTGGTTGTTTCCTCCTTTATAGCAGATATACCCGAAACGGCAATCCGAAACGGTGAACGACGGAGACCCAACGTTTGGGTGCATCTTTCCGAAATGTAGGAAAGTTCTGAGCCGCAATCCAATAAAATACGACATGTAGTAAAACTTCTTTGGTGTTTTTTTACGTGCACTAGTGCTGTTGGCAGTGTGCTTCTGCTAGGCGTATGTGGCTTGGCAGTATTACTTTGCAGCCAATTGGTGTTTGTAACCGCGTCAACAGATGTAGCGGGTAGCGGATCTTTAGAAGCTTGGCTTAAGTTGACTTGCTGCTGTGACTGCATCTTTGCTGGAGTTGCATGTCCCTCGGAATGCAGTAGTGAATTATGATGGCGCTTGCTATGCTTGCAGGATGACTTAGACTCACAAACGCTTACTCCATGACCAAGCTTCAAACTGTTGAAGCAACAGTTGAAGCTTTCACGAAGGTGTAACGTTGCTTGACAGACAAGCTCTGGAATTGAGAACAAGCCGACAGTAAATGCTCATTACTAAAACACTTGGTACAATTAACTGAGTTGGCAAGCATCGTGCGTGCTTGCCTTTTTACTATGTATGTCTTTTCTTTGTTTGCTGACTCCCTTGACTGAGCTCAAGTCTATCACATCGTGAATCCAAAAACGTGAGCAAATCATTAATAGTGGGTGATTCTATATTTTGACTATTGTCAATCCATTTACGTCTGGTGGTCTCATCTATCAGCCAACAATCTCGTCCAGTTTACCCGGATGCATCTAGGGCCCGAACAACATCACTTGTCAGAGCTCGGAATGATGACGAGTTGTGACCAACAACTTTCGGCAAATTGCTGAATTCATCCAGCAGCAAATTCACCAAACTACGCGGCTTTTCATAGCGCTTACATAATGATCTCCAACCGATCTCGTAGTTATCCTAGACTACAGGCAAATGTTGAATAAGTGAGGCAGCTTCTACAACAAGGCATGACATCAAATGGTGAAACTTCAGTATGTTTGTTAAAGTTTTCTTTCTGTGAATAGCACTTTCATAGAGATCCATTCCTTATATTTTCCACCAAAGGGCTTGATGTGAACCTTAGGTAAATCACAATATCTTGCTTGTAGCCCCGTATAACTATATACTGTGGGTGACTATAAGCCTGATGACGACGCTTGATTAAATTGTGGCAGCAGCTGACCACGTTGCAATTCTAGCTGTTGCTGCAGAATCTCATGTTGTATTTCTAATTGTTGCTCCATATGCTTCTGCATTTGCTGTTGCTGGTACGCATTTGTTAAAGAATTCCTTGGCCAACCGATACCTCATTGCTAGCGGCGCTACTCTCTTCTAGTTTACTTGATGATGCAAATTTACTCCTTAAAGCTTTGAGGCGAGATATTGTAACTTCGTATTTGTCCTCATAAGCTTCATAGTCAACTATTGGGTCCACATAACCCGGTATTTCCTCATATTTAATTACATAATTCGTCAACAAAACTGACGAGCTCCTTCCATGCATTGGTCAAAATATCCAACTTGGTAACGACAGTGTAGATGTCGATTTCACTTAGCGGATTCTCAGTGAATCCATGTGCCCTGGAAATTGATGTCTTTAATATTCCTCTGGCCTTGGTTAAAGCCTTTTATTGTTCCATGATGAACGAAAATAATAAATTGTGCTTTTTGGCAGCCAAAATACACGAGCTTTTTCCTAGAGATGTGCACACACACGACTCACTATCGATATTCGATGTCACCCCAGTGGTGACACAGAAAGTTATCGATTAATTGTTCGGCGTCAATCCACGATTGACAATTAATAATTTCAACAAATTATTAATAACAAATGAGCAATAAATTACAATGCCCAACGATCCGGCTCGAAGGACCAAATTATGATGAATAACAAACCACTGTGTTTGATATATCATAAGAACAGAATTTTATTTTTCACTTTTACTATTTTACTGCTTCAGCCACTTCTGGAACACGTCTTGATCGTTCGTTTGCATATTTATTACTGCCGTTTCCACGGCTGAAAAGAGAACAAAATTAGAAAGAGGCGTCTGATTGGCGCCAGCGAATTTCATTTGTCCGTCCGGCTTGCTTCTTCTTGTGGTCGTCCTTAAATTTTCGCGCGCAAGATAAGGTCCACTGTGGAACACCATGCAGCAGCACTTGAACCAATCCCACTGCTGATGTTGGAGACGGAGAATTCTCCTGGGTATTTTTATACTCTTCGTACAACATGGCCTGTGACAAGAGCAGTGCGTTTTGTATACGTTCAATTAGTCGGTTCAGCTTTGACTGACTACGCAGTCACCATTTACTTAACGCCACACCGGACCGCACTAGATTACAGCCTCTGCTGCCATCTCGCTCAGTTACAGCGTCCAGTTCCAGTGTCACCTAGATGACTCAGCAGTTCCTGCCCAAATAACATTATAGTACTCATTCCCAAAGTTATACTACAGTACTCAATGCCATACTTACACTACAGTACTCAACACCAAACTTACATTCGTCACTCCTAAACTGTAGTCGTCAAAGTTACAAGCAACAAAGTAAGCAACTTGACATTTGCAGATAAAATAGAAACGGACAACCTGACAACAGGGCAACCAAACTCAGGGTATCAAAGGGTATGCTATATTGAAATTTTAACTTTATTAAGATATTGTTTAGTATACAATATATATTATATATGTATATTATATATTGACGTTTTAACTTTACTAAGATATTGTTTAGAAAACAATATATTTTCTTGTTTTCGAGGTCCATCGCCCAGCAGGGACACATCTATATATACAAAAATGAATCGAAAAATGTGTTGGTAAGCACATCACTCCACAACGCATGGACAAATCTAAATAATTCTTATGTTTCTTGAAGTCCAAAGATGGTTTTTACGGCTAAAAAAAAATCTAAAAAACCCTGAAGCTGCCCATTCAAATATTTTAACTAAATTAAGAGTCAAAATAAACTTTCCTAGCGGTAAAGTTGAATTAATAGATTTAGAATGTGGCAGTTTATATTTTGACTTCAAATTGGTCCATGCGTTGTTGAGTTATTTCGTATTAAATTACAAGTATTCACTATTTTCTAAACAATGTAGCTGTGTTCCTAACATCGAAGAGTCGATTTGCGTTTTGTTGCTAAGTTCAAATTCAATCGAATGTATGTATGTACATATGTATGTGTGTTCGCGTTAGAGGGTCTAATGCGTTCACTCAAATGTGATAATATCGTGAACCCGACCAAATTGATGCTTAAAAAAAGAGTTGCATCGAGAAAAACTGTATGATCGCAATTTTAAATAATTAATTCGAACAAATCTTTCACTGTTGAATGAACAACAGGAGAATATGTTTGATACTCTTATGAAAGGAACAAATAATCATATGGAGGGATTTACTTCTTAGATGCACCTGGTAGTACAGTAAAATCTCTTTTGAGTTCACTAATATAAGGACTTAATTGACAATAAGTATGCAAAGCAATTAAACTCCAACCTGCAACACTTCGAAAAACTCTGCAATGGCAAAGATTTTTCAGCAATGTTAATTGATTTTATGGAATTAATGCACGATGGCACATAAAAACCCTTTAGAAGCTTTAGATCACCAAAATCATTGGACCACCAAATCTGTTTTGATTGCTCCGTAGATCTTTTAAGGTTCTTACGGAGCAATCAAAACAGATTTGGTGGTCCAATGATTTTATTAGCAGGAGATTGTCAGTTATTCCACGATCAACCCCATCTTATTAACTGAATGCATGCCTAAAGTCCTAAAATTTGTGGAGTAAAGTCAAAGTACTTATGTAATTTAAGCAAAAATATGCGCATTCCGTTCCAAAATTACTAATCTGGAAATACATTCTCTAAACAACCCATTGACATTGGTAATAACAAATTTCCTAGACACAAGGTCACGATAAAAAAATTACTAAACAACGGGATAGAAGAAAACAAACAATTATTAAGTGTAATTATAAGTATTAAGTATTATAATAAACAATTATTAAGTGTTTGTGGTATTAATCTGGAAACCCCATGTATCTCACATAAACAAGATCCCGTGTTCCTGTGTTAGAAAACCATCATTTGTTTGTCTATGCGCCAAATAAACAAAAAAAAAAACAACATATACCACAAAGAACTACAATAAAAATAAAACAGATTTTTGTTAAAAAAAATGTCACATTACATATCTTTTTAACAAAAAGTCTTTCGGATTCCCTATTACAAAAAAAAGATTTTCAACTGCTGCCAGGATTTCAACAGTTGTGTTGATCTGAATAAAAAACTAAATATTTTTTAAATTGTAAGAGTTCAGCCCATACAATGAACCCCAAGAAATTAAAAATTCCCTTTTTGGAAGTCCTTTTAGCTAAAAAAAAAAAAAACTAAAAAGGCGATCGCAACAATTCTAGTTCATAAGATAGTGTAACATATAATAAAGATATTTGGAAAATTTGAGAGAAAAACGCGTTTGAATGTTGTTGCCCGCTACCAGGCTCTATTTTCACGTTCAAAGCTAGGCTATAACTTTCAAACGGCTTTAGATTTTGAAAAATTCTTATGCTCGCGTGTTTTACACATTCCTTTGATAAGCATTTTTCGCATTTTTGGAATCGGATCGTCGGCTAGGGAACTAAAGAAAATAAATCAGAATTAACGTTAAACTGGATAGATAAACAGGTAGCATCAACAGAATGTCATATAAAAATACGATCAGCAGTAATGGTTGTTCGTTGGATTGGTCAATTGCCATTTAATTTCATTTTCGTCGTATGTTATCAGTTGATTTCCATACACATGTTTCTAAACAACTTAAAGAAGAAAAAAAGAATAATTCAATAACTGAATATTTTATAATTGAAAACTTTGGAGTCAAATTATGTAACAAACCTGTGGAGTCAACAAATTTTAAGAGAGCCAAAATAATTTTAAAGAAAACAACAAAACAGCATGCGGAATCATACGAGACTGGTCTTTTATGGTCAGATGAATCTGTTCGATTCCCAAACAGCTATAACAGGTCAAAAAAAGGCTACATTGCATTGAAATCAAGATGAAGAAATCTGAAACGGTTGCAGAATATGAAAGTGCAGTAATGGATTTTGGTAACAAAAGATATGCTGTAAAAATTGGGAAAGATGACGCGTATATCATAAGCCCACGCATATGGTGTCTGCCAATACAATATAAACACACCAAATAGATAACATTTTACTGAATTTGAAACTTTTTAAAGGGTCCAACGAAAACCCGTCTCTATCTGAAATTTTGTTCAAATTCAGAGAAGAAAGATTAGCAATTTGTGCTGATATAAAAGAAATGTTTCTTCAGGTACGGGTACGAGAAATGGACCAAGATTCTTTGCGATTTGTACGGAGACATGGTGTCTTTGGACATCAAAACATATAAGATGATAGTAATGCCGTTTGGAGCAACATGCTCACCTTGTTGTGCACTATTTGTAAAAAATATTAATTCAGAGAGCGCTTCAGTACACAAAAGGGTCGTGATTGAAGCCATAAAATCCAAACATTATGTGGACGATTAAGTGGCAAGCTATGCAATAGAACAGGATGTGTTTCAGATAAGCAGTAACGGTACATAATGTGGCAAACTTTGTTCTCAGAGGATTTGTTTCAAGTTTAAAAAATGTTCAGGATAAATTGAATCAGATTAACGAAGATGAAAATAGTAGTGATAGTGATATAAAAAACTAAAAACATGGATAAAATAGATAAAATAAAAATAATGCACTGGGACATTCGTAGGGATGTATTTGTGTCTGACCTTAAGATAAATAGGGTTGACCAAGATATTGTTAACGGAATAAGATGACTTAGTAATAGAAAACTTTTGAGTTTTGTTATGTCAGTATACGACCCCTTTGGAATGCTTGCAGATCTCATATTATAAGGTAAAGTTTAGATGCAACGTGTTTGAAGAACTGGTACAGGTTGGAACGACCTATTACCAGAAAACTTGCACAGCAGATTGAAAAATTGGGTTTTTCAGTAAGTCAGCTTACGCGCGAATACCAACGGGAGCACTAATTGCCCACACCTCCTGATCAACCGACCGAGGGGGCTCGAGTCGCGGGGACAATCCAAAAAACACAGACAAAAGCGAAACTATAACTAGTTACGTGCTAAATGTAAAAGGATAGAAGTTTTTAGTAAGGAAATAGAGATCTCTGAACTGATTACACGATAAAGACGATTATAATCAGAACAAAGAACTTGAAAAGGTTCATGCAGTGAGTAGTTAGTAGTACATCGTGGAAGTGTTAGAGGAATATAATTTCTAGTAGGTCTACAAGGAACTGTTAGTTTTACTCGGTTCAATTGACCAGAATCAGTTAAATTCTCTCGTTTTACGTAATTCCGACACCGATTCGTTGGCCACCATGCATAGTGCTGCACAAGACGCTTCGGACCTTATACCACATTTTGAGGTTCCATTAAATGTGTATAAAAACCAAATCATATTCGACCCAGCCTCCACAGCCTATAGATGTGAAACCCCACACACTGGATTCACACGCCATATACTTCCTCTGAGCTCTTTCAATATTGCCGAACTAACTGACTTACTGAAACTCTATCTTAGTCCATCCTTGATAAATGGGATAAAAATCCCAGAGTCCCATCTTCAGCTTCTTCAAACAAGCTATTTAGAATCCTTTACGAGTTACAAGATAAGAATCACACAAAGGTTGGTGAAATATTTACTTGATGAGGATGAAATTTGTGGAGCAATCGACATTGCCCACCGCAGGGCATATAGGAACCCCAAAGAAGTTAGGCTTCAACTGTTGGAATGATTTTACTTCCCAAGAATGTCTCACAAAATAAAAACTCTGCTACACTCCTGTCAAATATGCAAACTGCACAAATATGATAGGCACCCCAATAGACCCCCGCTGCAGCCCACTCCGGTACCGTCCTACCCGTGCGAAATTTTGCACATAGACATTTTTACTATGGAAAAACACCGCTTTTTAAGCTGCATAGATAAGTTTTCTAAGTTCGCCAAATTGTTCCCTCTAGATTCTAAGTCAGCTCTACAGCTACGTGAAAAGCTAGTGGAGGTACTCCACTACTTCACGGTTCCCCGGGTCTTGGTCATGGACAACGAGCGAGGGTTATTGTGCTCTACTGTCTTAAATTATTTGGGCTCCTTGGACATAGAATTATATCATACCCCAACTCAGAGAAGTGAGGTGAATGGTCAAGTAGAGAGGTTTCATTCAACATTCCTTGAAATTTATAGGTGCCTTAAGAGCGAGTTCCCGACTTTGAAAGTCATTGAGCTCGTTTACATGGCAGTAGATCGTTATAATAATACCATTCACTCTGTCATTAGAAGAAAGCCCGTTGATATTTTTCTAGACAGGACGTCTAGAATTAACTATCAGGGTTTGACAGAATTTAAGCGAGAAACCTTGGAGGATGTTAGGGGTTTAATTCAACATAGCCAAGAACTCACCCTCGAGAGGCAGAACAGGACAAGAAAGGCCGAGCCGTATAAAAAGGGAGAAGAAGTTTTCATTAAAAATAAACAAATCAAAACTAAAGATAAGAAATTATTTACCAGAGAAGAAATAGCAGAGGATAAGAGAGTAACGGTCCGCACAAAGTCAGGTAAACTTTTACATAAGGCACATATTAAATCGAAACCAAAAACGTAAAAAAAAAAAAATAAAAAAATTTTAAAAAATGCACAAAAACTATTACATGGAAAATTAAGATGAAAAAGTACTTTATCATAACTAATTTAAGTGGCACTGGCACTCTTCATGAACCCCTAGACTTATAATTTTTCTTTACATCTTAAGAAATTTCATTGAGCTTTTTATAAATCTTTTTTACCTATTACGAAATATTAATCTTACGCATGTTACTCAAAACAAAGGTTCGCTATGATTCAATGGGCAGTAGCCGCCCATTTTTACGAGTACAAGTCCCCGATTGTTACCCTGCAGTCGGGATTGGTATGGAGGGTCAACGGAATCTTTAAACTCGCCCATGTCATTAACCTACAGAATATCCAGCCCATAATTAACGCCATAAAAGACGACGCTGCCTCCCTCGCTGACCAGAGGACATTCTTGCTGACCCAACACTACCTGAATGCAACGAATGAAGAAATTCGGAGATTGACTTTCTCACCCCTTCGCCGTCCCAGATCTATTGACTGGCTTGGATCGGCATGGAAGTGGTTAGCTGGATCCCCGGACGCGGCAGACTGGAGTGCCGTCTTGAGGGAACAGGATGGTCTCAAAACCAACAACGACCAGCAGATTAGAATAAATGAAAATTTATTCTACACTGCGCAGGAAACCCTTCAGAGACTGAACTCCTTAATTGGGAAGGTGAATTCGATTGACGGAGACGTTCACGCGGCCACTTCAATTTTACAACCAGCCATGATTATATCCCAACAAGTCCACGAGATAACAAGGGCCTGTCAACTAGCAAAAAAGGGAATTGTAAACACGAATCTGCTGGATCACCAGGAGGTGGACAATATACTAAACGAAGTCAACGGACTCCCATACCAAAACGCATCGAATTTTCCAGACCTACGATCTTAACAAATGGAACCATGTTACTCTACGTCTTGGCAATCCCTAAGGTACTGGATAAGAAGTATAACCTGGTACACTTGTACCCAACGGTCCTCATGGGCAAACAGGTCATCTTGGACTATAACACCGTAGCCATCGCCAGGGACGAGACCTACGCTGTAGTAGGTAAATGCTTATCAATCGGCAATACTACAGTTTGCCAGGAAACCGACCTGCGCAAGCTAAAAGAGTCCGATTGTATACCCCGTTTGATGAAAGGGGGCAACGCACAGTGCGATTACTTAAGGAGCAACCAAGAGTCCATCACCTTGGCGGATGAGGGCACAGTAATCTTGACATGCTTCAATGGAACCGTGTACACCGACACAGACACTTAGACGGCACATTTATCGTCCAGTTTGAAAACGAGACGATAACCATCAAAGGCCGCACATACACAAGTCGGTCGATGTCATATTTGAGCGTGATGCCTGCGGCGCTCACCAACATCACGGCCATCAGCTACACACCATCCCTGGAGTATGTCCACGACTTTTATTTGCAAAACATAAGGCAATTGTACAAAGTGTCGAAGGGATTACAAATCACTGTGCTTGGCGAGGCCATCATTGGATTTGTCACGCTTATATTACTCTACCTGGGATGGAAAAGACTAATATCATCCAAGGGATTACCTTCACTCACGCGGATCGTTGCATCGACACCCCACGAGCAACCAGAAGCGGTTGCAACTCTCTGATCTGCGGGACGCAGATCTCGGAAAAGGGGAGGAGTTAATGTCACGCACTCTACAAGTGGCTCCACTCTTGGGCCACGTGATTCCCCCACCCCCTGTGTGTAACGCGATACTTGCAACAATTGTTGCTAAACACACAAATAACAACATTATTGCCGCCTAAGCGTTTCGGCAACAGCGGCAACAGCGGCAGCAGCGGCTAAAACTCAAAAGTCAGCATTACCACCGGATGCGCGTGGGAATGCTGAATGCCCAGAACCATCGGGCAAGAAGGGAAATTGCAAGGTCAGCGGGATGGCACATACAGCGGCGGTTAGCGCTCTCCCAGGCGGGCGAGCTAAGGGCAGTTCTTCGAGACGGGAGCCAGAGAGTAGACGTGCATCTAGCGAACCTTTAAACATTGTATACACCTAAGAAATCACTGAATTAATTAATAAACCGGCAATCGAAGCAATTGGCCAATGGAATTAATCGTTTCTTTATTATTCGCATGGTACGTTTGAGTATACGAGCGTAAGTAAAAGCAAGAGTGAACCCACAAACTTAACTTACATATGTACATTTTTTCGACATCAGCCAAAAATACTCCTTGTAATTCAAGCTAATTGAGAATAACTGCCGGCAGCTGCACATGTAGCTTAACTACAAAAATGTTGCAATTGAGAAGTTACAATTTTCTCAAAAGCTTTTGGAAAAGCGGACAACTTGGAAATACCCCTATAGTCAGACTTACTACCCTTTTTATGGAGAGGAATTGTAAATTATTCCTTCCAAATCAACGGGAAAGCGGAGATTTCAATGGACAACGAGAGTAATTTCTGAATAGGCTTATATAATGATTCAGCGCAAAATCTGAGTACACAATCAGAAATCCCATCGGGACCTGTCGAGTACACAGGTTTGACTTGCTTAAGCACTCTGAGAAGCGAACTTTCGGCTATTAAAGGATTGAATATATTGAGTGGTATTCCGTTAAGAAATAGGATGTTTTAAAAAAAACAGCAAACATATCGGCAATGGCCTGATCACTGTCCGCAGTTTTATTTCTAAAAGTTAAAAAGCTTGGCTACTGGCTGTTTAACAAGCCCATTAATTGTCTTCAGAGTAACTACTCTGACAAGCCTATTTGTTCCAGCATTTGTCTCTGTAATCCGACCAAGAGCCCATCGATGAGAAGGGAACCGTTCATCCTTTATCAGCACCACGCATCCAACGTCGAGGTTGCGCCTAATCTGTAACCATTTTGGTCTTCTATGCAATCGTGTTAGATATTCAGAATTCCATCTCTTTCAAAACTGTTGAGCATAGTATTGACAATTTTTCCATCGATCTACCAAACTTAAGCTTGTTACATTTGTTGTATTCTTGGCTCCCACAAAATTTGTGCTGCAATCGCTATAAACGTTAGTAAGGAATCTCGCAACGTAAAAGACAATGTTTTGAGCCAAAATATGGATTAAGTGGCAATAGAATGCTAACCTTGGCAATTGCCACTCCTTCAGCAAATGACCTCCATTCCGATGGAAGACAGTCTCGTTGCTCCATTCGAATAAGTTCTCTAAAACTTTTCTCTAGTTCAGTATCAGCTCGTGTGCATTCCAACTCCACTCGGCGACTATTGTTTATAAGGCGTTTTACATACGCCATAGCACGCAGCAGTCGTGTATACGATAAATATTGGTCGACAAAGGTTGCACTCTTCATTTCCTCCAGTCGTATTTTGTGACATCTTATCCCTTACTGCTCCGTGTGCAGATCCAAAAATGCCTGCTGATTGACAACATTGTACGGCCATCCGTGCTCATCTTCTTGTAACCATTGTGGACCATGCCACCACAGATTACAAGACGGTAGCTTAGAAGCATTGACACCCCGACTAAGGTAATCTGCTGGATTATCCTTCGACGAAACATGTCTCCATTGCTCCGCCTTTGAAATTTTCAAAATTTTATTTACCCGATTGTCGCAAATTATGTTTCAAGTACGCGTTAACCTTTACTACTTTAAGCGCTGCACATAGTTCAGCTCATGGTATGGTCAGCTGTGGCTTCACCGGCAAAACCTTTCCCTTAGATAATAGCAGCTCTACATGAAAGCCATTTTTCCCTGTGGGCACACTGCGCCATAAGCTTGTGAGGAGGCATCGCAAAATATGTGTAAGTACATATACTTGTAATATTGGGAAGCTCCATTAAATATTTCTTCCATTCCCTTTCAATGCTGAATGGCACTGTATCATCCCAGCCGGTCTTTTCCTTCCATAATCGCTGCATCAGCATTTTTGCAGTTATGACAATTAGACTTAGCCATCCCATGGGATCAAATAAGCGCGCAATTGTCGACAGAATTGCTCGCTTTGTGTGTAAATCCGTACGAATAGTACCGTCACATTCGACATGCACCAAGCCTGTTGTTTCACGATGTTCCGCTGGTATGCCTTCTAATAACTCTGGGCAAGTGCTAGCCCACTTTTTATTTCAAAAGTGTCACTTCGAAGCATTGCAATGACTTTACTTTGTACTGCCCTCGCTTCGGCAACACTATTTCCTCCAGACAAAATATCATCGACATACATTTGATGTTTCACCACATATACGGCCAATCGAAAATTTTCTTGTTCATCTATGGCCAGTTGTTGCATCACACGCATAGCTAAGTAGGGTGCGCAGCTTGTCCCAAACATAACCGTCGTGCATGCATATTCCTCAATTTCCTCGCTTGTGTCTAATTTCCACAGAATGCGCTGATGCTGCGCATCACATGTAGCTTGCCGTCGAAGACAACTCGGACCTTTGTAGTTGATGAATATTCTTTTATAACGGAATGATGCGGTAAATAACAATGGTGAACTCCCCCCATTGACCACTGGGAAGTGTTCGAAGACTGCGGTGCGATGTGTTCCATTTGACCTAGCTGTAAATATTCATCAGTGGAATTAAAATACGCTTTCAATAAATGATTATCTGCGTCTAAGCGCCGAGTCAGAGAACATAACCTTTTCAAAGCATTCCGAAAAGACATTCCAATGACTGTTTCATACTTTCACAGTGTGAGATGATAATCCAACCGTCAGTTCATTAGGTTCCCCTGTGACGATGTAGCCCAAATGCGTATTTTGCGCAAATGGTGTTCCAGCTTTTTCCTTACGTACATCTCCCAGCATCAGTCCGTCGTAAATATCACTGCCGAGCAAAATATCAATACCTTGTGGAATAGAGAAGTTAGGATCGGCCAGCCGTAAATCCTTAAGATGAGGCCAGCGCTCGACTGGTACACATCTATTTCGCATATTTTGACTTACCTTGGGCAACACGTATATAATACCTTGTGTTTTACCTGTGTGTCGTATACAGACCCAATGACCAATTCAACTACTGTCAACGCTTCGGTTATTTGGCAAAAAGGCTCGAAATTGCAGAGTCTGCCCCTCCTTTAACTTAACCAATACAGTTGCTGTTGGTAACAAAACCTCCTGTCTTTTAAGAGGTACCGTTTAAATTTGATGATACTGCCGAAGATTGGCTCCAAATTTATTTGGGGCCCCTGCCATAGTCTAGTTGCCTCCTGATTCCCCGATTTCAACATATGGAGTAATGTATGGTGCATTGCAGGGTATTTAGCACAACTTACTTGGCTGCTATATGCAGTCGCTCGATTTAAGACATTTAAAACACAATAGATACCTTAGTACAATTTTCTTTCTTTCCGATGGATTCATGGCTTGAAACATCTTACATGTACCTATAAAATGTTCTTCATGAGCGCACACTATTTACGTATCCGCCTGTCGAGGTACAAATGAGGCCTTTGCGAAGCGTTGGTTAGCACGTAAACCATATCCGCCTTGATTTCCATTTCATGGCCGATCCCTTGGCGAAGGTCCCTCGACGCCTCCCGATGATGCCGTTATCATCGTCCTGTATTGCGATTCGAAATATGTACAAAGTTCTTTAAATGATGGTAAATCCTGTGATGACGCCAACGACCGCTCCCAGTCGACTTTCAATTGGGCCCGTAATTTCTTGATCATATAATAAACCAAAACTGCTGACTTGTGTCGCATATCGGTGCCAGTCTTCTCCAACGAATTTAAACCAAAGTTAAATGTTCAATATCCCTAGCGGCTTCCTCTGATAATGAATCCTTTAAATAATGAAAGCGATGAAGATCCGTTATCTTCTCGCAGTGGTGGACGCGCGCCTAGAACATCTCCTTAAGCACCGGCCAATCCACGAACTTGCCGCTAAAAACTGCCAGTTTAATTGTTGGCAGCTTCACTTACTCCACTGCCGGAATAACCTGCTCGTGGACAGTCTAATGCATGCAGGAATCATTAAATGCGGTGGATGCTGGTAATCTGCTTTCCCTCTGTCGATGCAATTCTTTGCGAATATCTGCAACCCCCATGTTGTAGGTTTCTTCAAATAAATCCCTTATTTGTGCATCGAAATATTTTGCCTTGAGCTGGTCGTTGTCTTTTTCTCGCGAAAGTTGCTGATGATTCCGTTTGAATTCCACGTGAACTTCTCCCAAAGAGTCTAATCTGGCCCGCAGATGAGGTTCCGTATGCAACGATTCGTCAGCGTTATATTTCTGCAGCGACTTTTCTAATGAGCGCGGTTTGCTCAGAAACCAAATTTGTAAGTTTTGTCATTATGACCACCGAACCCACACCTCAGAATTAAATTGCACTCACCCGTTCGAGAAGTTCCAAAATTGGGCAGTAATCACTATTCAAAATCCAATCGCCAAGATTAATTCTCACTGGAGGCACCAAAAATATGTTGGGTGACGGCTGCGCCCGATGCGGTTATATGATGCGGTCTTTGATTGTATTCAACCGAGTCGGCTTTGAGGTTTCCTAGCCGATGGTGAGAAGAGAGATTGCCTCCTTCAATGAAAATGGGTGCACAAGTTTTTCTGTATATATATGTATAATTTAATAAGAAAATTCAAAGGTTTGAAAACCCGACTTGATCGGCTGACGCTAACAGAGATTATCCTTATAGCATTTCGCATTAAGGTTCATGAAATTTGAACAAGCAATAGCATATTTAGAAAACTCTGATGGACGACCTACTTGGCTTGAATCCCTATAGGTGCTAAGGACTAATTGGCCAACTTCAAATGTACGCAAATCATAAGTTCTTTGATTAGTCGTATAGGCTTTATTGAGGTGTTTCTGAGTGTCAGAGCGAATTTTGGTAGCTTCGTCAACTCGGTTCATCCTAATCTCAGACTCGTTTAGCAAATCTAGAGACTCTAACAACTTATAGACTTTGCCATGCGTTATTATAGTCTGTCCAAATACGGCAGCATAAGGCGAGATACCTATAGATTGATGTAAATGATTTCGAAGAGCACTATTTATACTGCTAAGATAGCTATCCCAGTGGCGTTGGTCGGAACGAAAGTATGACCTTAATGCAACGTTAATAGAACGATTGACTCGTTCGGCTGCATTTGTCTGCGGAGAGCAGGCGGCAGTAAACATATGCTGTACTCCATAACTGCTAAAAAATTGGGTGAAATCCTGGCTTTTGAGCTGAGACCCATTATCACTAATTACTATCTGTGGTACGCCAAAACAATCAAATATGTCTTCTTTTAGGATGCTTATTATTATTTTTTTATTGAATTTTCCAACCGCCTTTAAAAAGATGAACTTCGTAAAATGGTCCA